>CM035232.1:69735997-71065378 GCA_020226215.1 Sindora glabra | reverse complement strand
ATTTAATGGTTCAAAACTAATGAAATCGAAAATGGTAAATGTTAATTAATAATATACCATATATATATAAAATGATACTTTAAAAAAAATGGACATGTTGATCTAGTGGCCATATCTTTTGCCAAGGAGCCATGGAGATCAGTGTTCGAGTCCTTGATCATTCATAAATTTTCAATCATTAATAGTTAGGCCAGTTCCTCAAATTTAATTGTTTATGTCTAGATGAATCCAGATCAACCATGGTCTCAAATTAAGGCAAGTTTCACACCATTAGATTCAATACATAAAATAATAAAATAAAAACAACTAATGTGAAAAGACATAAATATATGAAAACTTAGTTAAAAGTGAATTCTTTTTAACAAGGAAATAATAATTATGAACTTAATCAATATCATTACTCATTAAGTTTATATTTCTATTTCATGTTTAGTTTACGGCTTTTATAGGAATATGCTTCTCATTCTATAAAAAGAAAATTGCTTTTAAGAAAATATTTTTGTGATTCAAGTCACATACCAATAGGTTTACAAGAAAAGTAGAAAAATTTATATTTGTTAAGATTTTAAACTTTTACTTTATTAATATTTTTTCCTTTTATTTTAAATGACAAATGATAGTGGCTAATTTCATTTTATTTATCTTTATGTGTAATATACAATGGCATAAATTTTTATAATATTCACTAATGAACTAAATCAATAAACAAATACAAAATAAAAAGTGACTATTAACTTAAATTCTATCTTCATATGTATTGCATAATATCTTAGAAGTTAAAAAATATTATTTAAATTTCTAATTCATTACATAATATTTGTAATTTTAATTTTATAATGAATTAAATAGAAACTCATACATAGCATGCATTTACTTGTTGGTCTTTAAAACTTATCCTCAAATATATAACGAAGAAACTAACATTAATGTTTCATGAACATTTAAAACAATTTTGTTTCATAAAATTGTCCTTTGCATTTTAGTTGATAATTTAAATAAGCATAAGGTTTCTATTAATTTATTAGGATTTTGAGTTCTAACTCTAAATGCTTCAAAATGTTTGTCACATACATTAATATTTATTGAAAAATAACAAGTATGAAATCAAATTTGCAATTGCTACATTTTAGGTTTAATGCCTTTTCTATTTCTAAAGTGTCTCTTATGTTCATTGTCACACAAGGCAATTGCTTAAACTAATCTTGTACAAGACTTACCTTGATTATTGAATAATGACTAGAAATGAAAAATAAACTAGTAATTAAACTCATAAATCTAGGTTCATATAGGAATCCAACCAAAGAATGCAAAATAAATTAAGTTTGTATGTAGGTTTATATTGCAGTTGATTTAATCAAGTTGGCATTTGAATTTCAACTTTTTTTCTATGTGATATGCTCATCTATGTCATTGAGATTGTACCATGTAATACCATTATGGTAGCATATGTTCAATCTCAAGTTCTAGTTTATATGCTACTAATTATTTGGAATATTTATCTCCTAACTATTCTTAGATAAGACTTTAGACTAGGTTACCTTTAATGAGAACCCAAGATATAGACCAACATTTTGAATAAAAGAACAAATTTTTATTATTATGTTTCTAACATTGAAGAACAGATCTTGATAAGGAAGTTAGGAAGGTTATAAAGGGAAAGGAAGAAACAAGTTGTAATTAAGACTTTGTATAGATAATTTCCATTATGTGGTAATTTTTTAAAATTTTAGCATTATAATGTATGTTTTTCATTACTTCCAAGATGATAGAGTACTTTTTGTGATTGTTATTTGTACATTTATAATATTTTCCATAATTGATAAACTCTAATTTATATTTATGAAGGACCCAAGACATAGAGCATGATTGGATGTACATATGATGACTACAAGGAGAAAAATCTTTGAGTCTTTACTTTATAAATTGTGTAAAAGAGTTTGTTAAATTTGCACAATCCCATCCAACTTTTATGTTTAAATGGAAGATTAGGTGTCCTTGTCTTAATTGTAAGAATGGAATATTCCTCAAGAAGACCAGGCAAAGAAGCATTTATAAGTGTGGTCTTCTTCCAAACTATTAGCAATAGAGCTCACTTAGAGAGCCTTTTAGAGATGATGCCATTGATCTTCTTAGGGAATTTATTAATTCTATTTTAACAAATCAAACTAATTTGAACATAATAAATCCTTACCATACTATAGTGATTAAAGCAACCACACCTAGTTTCAATCATAAGTTTGAGTGAAATGAAAGGTATATCTAAATAATGATCCAAATTGAGCAAGCCTTGATGATGATCCATCAATGAATATGCTTGAAGGTTTTATGAGTTGTTAAGAAATATGGAAAAGTTGTTATATGTAGGTTGTAAAACACACACTCCATTGCTAATATTGTCAAGGTTGTTAAACATCAAAGAGGAATATATTCAATAACCTAAGTGTAAGCCTCTTCAACCATATTCTTAAAACCATAAAAGAACTTTTACTTGATAATGCCATGTAGCCTAAGGATTTTTACAAGATCAAGAATTAGTCAAGAAGCTCGGATTAGTGTTTAAGAAGGTTGATGTATATGACAATAAGTGTATAATCTATTACAAGGAGAATGAAAATAAAACCAAGCTTTCCACTTGTCACCACTCATGATACAAAACTAGAAAGAACAAGGATGTAAAACATATAAACATCATCTCTAATTAGTTAATTTAACAACACATTGATTTTGCATATATCCTACTACATGGTAAATATGTCTTCAATTCCTTATAATAATTTAAATTAGGACTCACAATAAATTATGTTAAAAGGGGTGGAAACAGGTTAGGTTATTTACCAAGGGCCTATGACTTAGCCAACTTTTGGCCTAACCTAGACTATCCTAGCCTTTTATTTAAACAAGTTAGGCCAATGTTGATAAATAGGCCTATTTTTTACAAGCTTGGCTCATAAGCCTATTAAGAATATTAACCGCAATCCCGCAAGTGCACGAGTTAAGTTGAGTTATAGTATAAAAGATTATCATCTCCACAGGGATTGCACGTTGAATACTAACTGAATTTCAAGTAAAATTATCTAGGCGTATCAATTGATAGTGTGAATTAAGGATAAAATGTAAAACAGAGCTTAGTTATCAAGAAAAGGTTTAATTCAATGAAATGAAAGCGTACTCAGCTTAAGGTTCCCTTGTACATTTCATTATGGAATGAATATAATCCTCTAACTTGGTTTACTATTAATTTAGACTGCTGGATTACCTAAATTAAGCTATACCTCATTGCAAGGTTACTAGCTACTAACCAAAAGATTAAGTGCCCAGAATTATTCTAGTAATCACTCATCTAGGTTGCATTAACTTGCTTTAGAATCCATTTTCAGACATTTCATCCTGTGCAAAAGAATCCAATTAGCTTAATTCCTAAGTCTAATTGATATTCCCAATGATCATGCAAGGTCCGATTAATTAATTGGTCATTTCAACTTAGAATCAATTAATCCATAACATAAATCCAATATTTTGGATATATTGGTTTGTTCCAGCACAAACAGCATAATCAAATCATAAATCAACAGTAAATCAAGCTAGATTATATAAAATTTAAATCCATAAATTCATGAACAAGTTCACCCAAGCTGAGCACAAGGGTTTAGTGTGAAAACATTACAAAATCAGAAGAAAACCAGAAAACAAAGAGGGAATTCAAACAATTCATGAAGATCTACAAATTCCTTGCTTGAATCTTCAATTCCTTGCTCAAATCCACGTTAGAAGGTGCCCTTGGTGAGTTTGGGTCTCTCCTAGGCTTTCTCCTAGCAGCTCTTCTTGTTAATTCTTGGTTTTTTTTCTCCTCCTTCTTCTTTTTTCCAAAATTTCGCACAAAACTTATATTTGTGATGTACACGAGGTCCAACATGGCCCGTGTTGTACCCCGTGTTTCTCAGTGAAAGTTGAGCAGCACGATACACGTTGTGCGACACGTCCCATGTTCTTCTCTGAAGTGTCAAGCAGTAATGTACACGGGGTATGACACGGCCCATGTTGTACCCCATGTTCTTCGACGAAGGCTAATCAGCATGCTACACGGGGTGTGACACCCTCCCTGTTTACCTCAGAAGCGAAGGGCAGTATGATACACGGTGTATGACACAGCCCGTGTTTACCCCCGTGTTCTTCGCCAGGTGAGCAAATTTACTTTGATTCTCCACAATTCGCATAGTTTTGCCTCCGAATCCTTTTCTAATGTTCATATGTATCCTTTCAAAGCCTGAAAATAAAATATCGAGCATTTAAGTATCTTTTTCAATTAATTTGCACAAAATACTAAGTAAATAAGTCATGAAACTCATAGAATTTATGTGCAATTGTGCATTTGTCAAATATAATGTCATATATCATATATTCTTTTATAAAATATACATATATATAATTCTAATTATATAATTATAAATATAGACCTAACTTAAATATTTATTTGTGTCCTTAAAGGTCTTTGCGTATAAACTTACTTAAAGGTTTATTTATATAATCAATCTTTTAAATTGGTTAATAGGCTAAGTGAAGTTTTTTAAATAGACTAATAGGCTAAACTATACTTTTTAAATAAGCTAGATTGAGCTTAAATTTTGGTCTTATATAGATTAACAAGCTAAGCTCAGATTAATAATTTACAAAGCAATTCTAACCTAACCAATGTAATGCCTAACTTAACATATCCCATTTTCACCCTTACTTATCAATGTCTTGGCTAGCTAATAAATGCCCTAACACTGAAGTCACCTACAACCATTTTCAATGAGACAAAACCCAAGTAAAGTTTCTTATGTGCTTGTCATAAGGTTCTTCAATGATATCTCAATATATATGTAATTTTTGTTTAAGTATGATTAATTATTATAATTTAATAATTATAACAATTATTAATATACTAATTATTTTCTTCAAATAAAGCAATTAACACATATGTCATTATATGATTGAAGAATATTATAACAAGCACTTAAAGAACTCTACCTAAATTTAATCCTTTTCAATATCTTGATTTTGGAAAGTTGGAGAAAATATCCTTCAATTTTTCATTTGCGAGATCTAATTTTCACTAACTTTTAAAACAAAATTAAAATATGAAAAAAATTACCATTCTCCTCCTTCCTTTATCTAATATACAATTTCTAATTTCTATAAGTGACTTTTTTATTAATTTTTTAAATAAAAATCACAACATTGCTTTAGCTTATCAAAATTAAAATGATTTTTTAACTTTTCAATTAATGGTTTAACAAACATTATCATGAAATAAATGTTTTAATTCTAATAAATCCATTAAATTTACAATTTAATTTTTAC
This sequence comes from Sindora glabra, assembly GCA_020226215.1. Taxonomy (NCBI): domain Eukaryota; kingdom Viridiplantae; phylum Streptophyta; class Magnoliopsida; order Fabales; family Fabaceae; genus Sindora; species Sindora glabra. Next base: position 71,060,035 of record CM035232.1, on the reverse strand, counting down.
ACTTTCAATTTATATAATTATAATTTAAGATTTTTAATAATTTGAAACTAATTTTGCTCGCTAAATCTTTTTAAATGTGTCAATTTACATGCTCATTGTTACACTCCCTCTAAATTTAAAGTTATTTGTGTGTAAAATAATCAACTAATTATAATAATTAGTTTTTAAATGAAAGTTTTGTATAAAATGGATAAATTATTATAATGAACTATAAGATAAGATGTCATGCAAAGAATAAATTAATTATTTGAATAAAATAAAAATGAGGACTTTATATGGAAAGTTAAGAAAAAAGTAGAAGTGAAATGCTTAAAGGATAAATATATTTAAAGATGAGTCTATATGTATGGAGGAGATTTAGGTTACTTTTTCCAAAATACCCCAAGTCATTATCCCTACTTTTCCCCAAAACTCAACCACTCCTTTTTCATTTTCATAAAAACACTTTCAATTCTCATCCTCTTTTCTTCCTCTTTATTTCTTCATCTCCTCTTCCTCATCAATCAATAAAGGCGTTAATTCTTATCAATCCTTCAATCTACTTAACACGAGACCTTTTAGATTATAATCTTTGTCGAATTTCCTCTTTATTCTTTTTTAGATTAGATAAATTGAAGTGTTTTATCTTAAAAAAGAGATTTTAAACCCTAACCTCAAATTTGTTAGTTTTAGATAATTAAGAGTTATCAACCTATAATTTCCTCTAGTTAAAACATCCTCTAAATAAGATAAGCAAGCATGTTAAATTAAAAGATTTGAGTGAAATTGATTTACTAAGAATTAAGCTTTTTCCATGTTTTGCAACTTTCATGAGAAATGTATTAAATATAAAGTTTTAACTTGTGATTTTTTTTAATCTAATATAAATGATATAAGATAGATAAGTTATAGTGATTTAGGGAAGGTTGGTAGCCTCATAAATGAGTTGGATTGAATTTGTGCCAAATGAACAATGTAATTAAGTGGAAATTTATAGAGAATGACACAACAGTTGATAATATAATTGACTATGGATAGAGGAGTTTCCTTATGAAGGACTGTAATTGACAATGTAATCGACTATTAGCTAAAATTTATGCTTGAGAAGACTATATTTGACTATAACTTGAAAATTATCTCTTTAGAAGGTTATAATCGAGTATTTAATTAACTATCAATTGGACATTTATTCTTTGAAGGTCTATAGCCTACTATAACCTAAAAGGTTACTCTTTGAAGGTCTATAGTTAACTATACCTTAAGAATTTGTTCTTAGGCAATTCATAGTCGAGTATATTGTCAATTATTACTTCTGTATCTTTAATAATTAATTTCTTTTAGAGTGTCATAGTATATGATGATACCTTGAATGTTAAAATAGAATCATTATGCATTTAAATTATGATAAATAAGTAATGTAAGGCCATGCAAAGAGATGTGATGGTGTTAACTTATGAATTGTAATATAATTTGAATTATCTTATGATAAATAAGTATGAAATGTGCTAATGTTTGAGGATGAAATCTATGAATCGAATATTAGATCTAATAATGACTTATGAGGGACAATGATGACTTGGAAAGACAAAGATAGGCTGGTTATGTGAACTAAATATTGTATATAAGAATTTAAGGAATTAAACAAATGAATGTGTATGTTCATTTAATTGTCACAATTTTACTTATGAGATTATGTTGTGGATTGTATTACAATAATATTTAAGCTTAAAGAGGACAAATTTGGTTAGCAAAAATTTAAATAAATTCTTTCATGTTTTGTCTTTCTTGAAATGCTTACTCACTCAGCCTTAGACTAACCCCTCCATTTTTCATTTTATAAATTCTTAAGTTCAGACTCTTTTACTACCACCTCAATGATAGTCCCTTTAAAAGCTTTCTAGGTAGGGTTATAGGTAACATTAGAAATTTTATTGTAGATAGATGTTTTGGGCCTTGAACTATAAAAAAATAAAGGTAGAAGAGTCGAAATTCTTCTTAAGTAAGGTTGATTAGGTTGACTTATTCTTAAACTAGATTAGATTATAAACAAATCTAACTTTTTTTTATTGTAGAACTATTTTGATAAATACAATTATGATATTTTTCAATTTTGTCTTGTTATTTTCCTTTATCTCATGCATGCATGTGGATATTAACAAAGGGAACTTGATTATGGAAACTAATTAATTAGGCTCCACACTAGTCACAACTATGGTTAAGTCATGGCACACATTTTGAAAAAAAAATCATATACTTTAATTATAACACGTATTTTTATTCTTACATAACAAGAAGAAATTATTTGTTCATTTTGTTAATCTGTTAGTTTTGTAAAATCCACTTATATTAGAAATTGTACTTTTTGATCTTCAATACATAATTTTTTTTGTTAGAAAGAAAAAGAGAGCAAGGGAATCTAGCATTGACTACTTTTATTAGGCATTAACATAAAAGCACTCCCTTTATCACAACCTAACCCTAATCATGACTAGTATAGAATCCATTATCTATTTTCCATTAGCCTATCATAATTCATTCACTATACTCCTAAACATGAACTCAAATTATGTAATTAATGAAAGAAGATTTCATTAAAGGTGAAAGTAAGGCATTTCATATATCAAAAGAATTTACATATAAGAGGAAGTTAGACTTACTTATAATCTTCTCAAGATGAGGATAAACTAACTTAACTAATTCATGAAATATAATTCATGTGTCTTCTACCCTTTTCCTATATAGAATAAAGCCCTAAAACACTAAGCTAAAAAAATATCTTGTGCTACCAACCAACTTTAGGGCTTATGGTATCCCTAACTTTGAGAAAATGGCAATAAGAGCTCGACTTACACATCAGCAAAAGGAAACATGGAATAGTAAGTCTAGGCTTTGAAAGTAAAACATCCTAATATAATGTAGAGTTATCCTTACTGATCAAAATTTACTCTTTTTATTCATATAACTCATTTTAATATGTTAAACTTAATAATGTCAATCTTTATATTTCATAAATAGTAAATAAGGCTCACAAGCTTTCACATTCTAAATCATCACATTGGCATTATCAATTCATTAAATAATCACATACAAGCACGTGTAAATAATTCTTTTACTTAAACAATAATTAAACCCCTTTATGTCTCCCAAGCATCGTTATCTCTCTTTAAACTCTAACATTATCCCTTCGAGGTCTACCTTACCCTTTTGCAAATGATTATTAGTCTATTGGATCTAATTTTCACATTTTTTGCATCATTTTCTCATGTCCAAGTCTCTCAACAATATCATATAATTCTTTTTTATTTAATTCTATCTCATTCAAAAGACATATAGCAATCATATCAAAATCCATCATTATCATATCTTTCTTGACATGCAAATTACTTTCTTTAAGTTATAGTATAGTCTGTTTACTCAATTTATCTCATTTATATGCTTAAACATGTGTATCATGTCACTTAGGCTTATATTTGCCTTAACTCAGCCCTAGGGCATATGACTAGCATGGAAAGTCACTATAGTCAATAACCTATTAGCCTTCCTTACAATATATCTAACTCAATTTTCCATATGTAAGCATGCTATACTTTCAAAAAGTGTTAGATTTTCAAGATTTCAATGTAATTACATATATTTTTTTAAAAAATCATTATGCAAGACTATTATAACTATCTTAATGCTTACTTTCGCATCAAAATTCTTAAATAGCCATACTTTCATCTTATCTAATGGCTGTTAAACACTTAAAGGGGATGATTCCCTAGAAAGATAAACAAAGAAAGGAAAATAGTGAATGTATTTAAAGCTTAGTGACTAAACATCAATCAATGAAGGGTTATTAAATTTGAATATTAATATTAGAATAAGAAAAATCAAAGTTAGATTCTAGGAGAAAATTTTCAATTTATATGCTATGACTTGATTTGACCATAATCAACATGGGATTATTTATCAATAACCCTATCAATCTAATTTGTATTCTTTATTAATCACAATAAGGAAAGCACATAGATGATGTAATTAGTCAATTTGACATGCCAATCATTCATTTAAATTCCAAGCATTCCTTATAAATCAATCATTTATTAGTAATTTGTTATGATGACTTGTGGACCTATGATAAGGCATAAGTTATTCTAAATACTTAAAAGAATAATTTTCAATTTAATTCCTATCTTAAAATAAACTTGGCCTATTATACTATTCAATCTTTTTTTTGTTCATATATATAATTATACCAAATCAGAATATGCTACTAAATCTACCAAAATATGATGTCAACCTTTAAAGAATGGTAACTCATTTATTATGGTGGTGGAGGTGGGAGATCCTAATATGTATCTAAAAGGTTAAACCTATAAAATTGTAAGTATGGGACTTAGTAAGAAATATTCCACCTAATAAATAACTTACTAAATTAATTACCTATAACTAATGAAAACCTATAACTTTTTTATATGTTTTCCTTAAGGGGATCACTATCATTTCAATATCAAGGATCTTAAAGGATCTAAATATCAATCATGAATAAGCAATGTTAACCATAATGAAGAAATATCAAAAAATTATCAAGTAAATACTTTTCTTCTGCCTCCCATCATCCTTATCCTTTATAAACTCTTACCTTGTGCCTCCTAAGTTGCATAATGCCCTAACCAAAACAAGATCCAACATCTTTCCAAGGCCATATAGTGTTTGAATTAAAATAAGCTAGCACCTAAGAGACAATGTATAAAATATGCATAATACCATGCTCCATTCTTAATTTATCATCATCATCCATGTTAATCATTTAGTCAATGTCTCATGGAATCATAATCATAATAAAAATTAATTTTACATTTATATTCATGCATATATATAGCCCTATAAGGTATTGCGTCGTATAAACATTGCAAAGGTTTAACTTCTCCATGTTTTTAGAGTTATAAACATTTTATTCAAGTAAATATTAAACTTTAGGTGGCATATAAATAGGTAAGCAAGTCATATTATGCATTATCATATATATTAAAGGTCTTTTAGTCTTATATAACATGCTTAAGGTGCTTTGTTATAATTATTTTTCATGGAATGAGTTTTTATAAGAAAATAGGGTTATATTGACTACATATTTGATTCTTAGTGTTTAAAGGTGAACTTTTGTACTAATAGTCAACTATATAATTGATTATAAGGATCTAAAGATAACTATAAATAATTATAATAGACTATATAGTTGATTATCATTATTCAGAGGCAAATCTTGACTCAAATAGTCAATTATGATGTCCCAAAGAGTAACTCAATCATATATATTTTATTATACATTGAGATTATACAAGTCTTCATGCACAATTAATGCTTCCCAAACAACATTAAATCCTCATTAAAATTTAGCCAAGTTATCAAATGCAACATATGTCACTTCTAAATGTATAAACATTATATCCCATCATAGAAATCATCAATTCAATGCATTATCATCATTTCCACACACAATCATCAACATATTATAACAGTGCCAAAACTCATCAAAATGTCAAATTCACATTTAAGATTTAGTAGAATACTATTCATAAGCTTAAGGATTGAAGGTTAAAATGTAGAATGAGATAGTTAAAGCCTAAATTCATCAAACAAGAGAGGATTTATGAGTCAAGGTTCTAAGTGATTCGATCTTCATTAATTTTTTAATCTTACAATTTATGTTTAAAAAAAAGAAATGGATGAGTACAAAAAAGATTAATTGATGAACAAGCAAGGTTGATAAGTTACTTATCTTGAAGAGCTAAGATTAATAAAGAACTATAGAATCCCTCTTGAAGTTGTTAGGGTTTCTTTAAAGGAAAGTTAAAGATAATGATGAAAACTAAGATGAAATAAGTGTAAAGAAAAAGTCGATTAAGGGCATTTTAGGTATAAAAAGGCTAAGAGGTATTTTGGAAAAATTTAGGTAATGCTAATTTACTCATTAATAAACCTTTTTGAATCATAATTTACTATATAATTGATTATACCTACCTAGAGAGCAATTTAAGAGGACATAGTTGACTGTATAATTTATCACTATTTTTCCTTCTCACAAAAATTTTCATTATTAATCCATCATATTCTCTATTACTCCTATGTTCTCATGTTTATGATGAAATTTACTATCCACGCCCTTTCTATCATATTTATTTAATCTAATTCATTCATAAAATTTTGAACATATCACCTAGTTAAATAAATTCATCAAATAAATGATAATTAACATAATTTTATTTATTAGGGGTGTGATATTATATCCTAGATAAACAATCATACCCTCATACCTTTATCAAGGAAGAAAAATGACTTTGCAATGATTTAACTTATCTATTAAGAAATATAACACATGCATACACATTCTCGGATCCCAACTAAGATCTCTTTAAGAAATTCACACAAAAAAGTCAATCTTACTCTTATAATAATTCATTAACAATTACATATAAAAATCATAAGTAGTTTCTTGTTCATGACATAAATTCTGTTAGTAATGATTCCTTCATTAAACATTATCCACACTCATTAATGCCATCACTTAAACATACATAATTTTCTATACTACAATCTTATCATATGATATACATAATAACAAGATAAAGAAAATAAGTAAACCTTTTTATGATACCTATATCAGCTTTATTCTTTTAGAAACCTATCTTTGCCTATCTAGAGATAGTATTATCCCTTCAAAAATGGTTATTAAATCTAAAACTCATATATTTTGTAATCCTTTCACCAATAAATACATGCCCATAAATCCTAAGGATCATAGTCATGCATTACATCTCACATCATCTCCTCATCATCAAACACATGCTTTATAAGTTTCAAGGATCGCAAACATGCATCACACATCACATCACTAATCAACATTACAATAACTCATTTCCAAGCATAATAATAATATCAAATAATAGAACAACTATACCTCCATTATATTACCTCAAATATTAACTCAACAATAATTGTTTGATTTATACAAACATTGCCAACATGCATTAAAAGATGAATAACAACATTATCATGCCTTAATTACATAGCCTTAAGCGTTTGCCTAATAATAACTCACAAGGTATATATATTTCCAGCATGCATGACATGTTAATCAAACCATTATATCAAATACAATACCAACAAGTGAATATAAAAGAAGTGTCAAATTTTTGCTTAGCCCATCATCTAGGATTTCTAAAAATTTTCTAAGTCTAAAGCATTTATATGGGATCTAGATAAAATACATATAATTTGGAAAGGAAAAATCCTGATCTTAGTTATCTTGACATAACTTAATTGAATCATAATTTTTAACAAAATTTTAGAAGCCTTTAAGTGGCTCTTTATGAAGGTGGAAAATAATGATTCATCATTTTGAACTAGAATACAAAATCTATATTTTTATTCTTTGGAATTTTCATTTTTTTATATTTTATTTGAATTCAAATAGGGCATATTTTCTTATTTACATTTATTTCTGAAGTAAATTTGGAAATTAACTTTAATATAAATGGATATAAAGGAATAGTGCAAGTCAACTATTACACCTTTAAAATATAGTAATTTTAAAATCTATTTCATGAGAGAAAATGGAAATAACGAATATGACTAGTTAAAATGAAAATTTTGTCTACAAATTATGAAATAAAATAAAATTGATAATTTAATGAATATAAGAATAAAAATTTTATGATAAATGGATGTGAAAAGTAAAATAGAGTCGTAAAATATAGAGTTTGGAGTTATTATAAATAAGCATATGAGTATAAAAGAAATTTAGTAAAAAGTTTTTAAAAATATCACTAAGGACATAATTCTCATTTTTGTGGCCACTCTTCTTTATTCCATTTCATTTCTTTAATTTCTTTATCTTTCTTTTCAGCCTTTTCACTTTTCCCCTTTCTTTTCATCAAATTCAGAAAGGATAAAGTGCAATTTCTTAAAATCCTTCATCCAATAAAGGTAGAAATACTATCCTCATTAAGATTCCTCCTTATTTCATCTTGGTTGATTACAAGATTTGAGATTATTTGGTTTGTATAAGAATTTGAAATCCTAACTCATAAATCCTTAATTTTTTATATGATTAAGGTTAAAAGACATCTAATATGGCATCTTGGCATTCTTTTCCATAAAAAATGAGCGGATGCTCCATAATTTCTCATTAGTTTTCATGAAATCCAAGTTGAATTACATTTTTTGGTTTTTATGACTTTATGAACATTAGTGTTGATTGATGAGAATAAATGGATTAAATTATGCATATGGCATTAATGTTATGTGGTTATTGCATATTTATGAGTTTATAATGATTGGTTAGGTGGTTGTTTTATTAAATTAAGTTTAAAGATGAATGAACAATGAAAAATTTGAAGTTCTATAAATTTCTCAAGTGGCAATTGACTAAACAGTCAATTATGCTTTAGAAAATACATTTTGAAAGGGTATAATTAATTATATAGTCAACTATTTGATCACAAGTTACTTTTTAGAGATTTATAGTTAATTATTGAGTCCTAAATTTATCTTTAGACCTATTGATTAACTATATAGTTAACTATAGTCCCTATAATTATTCTCAGAGCTCCCATAATGGAGTATATAGTTAATGATACCTGATTTACTTTGAAAAATCATTACATCTAAAGGTTTAACATGGGATATATGTCTTCTAAACATTAAAATATGATGAAATAGATAAGGATAAGATACATGAATTATGACCATGAAATGATAAATTGAACCATTAAATCAAATAAACATGGTGTGATCAAGTTATATTATTGAATATGCAATGAAATGTAATGTGTGACCAAGCATAAAGGCATGGTATTATTATATTATTATGATGAATAAAGATTATGGCCTATTATGAGAAATGAAAACTTTAAGCAAATTATGAATTAAGAAATGTGAAAAGGGTGATGTGAACACTAAATGGCTAATTCTTACTATTAGGTAGGAAGGATATAAAGGTGACTCTAAAGGATCAAGAATGGAAAGTTTATGAAAAGTATAATGCTAATTAGGGATTCACAAGATGGATGTATGTATTTATGCATTGTTTATTGCATTGTATTATGATATGGATTTAAGATTTAATTATTCTTAAGAACTTTTTTATGATATATTTATGATGAATGATTTATGTTAGGCCTCTTAAGGCCATTTGAAATTGAATTGATAATGTAATTAACTATATGTTTAGTCTTATAAGAGGATGATCTGATGGGTAGACTATTAAATTTTTTTATTTGTTTAAATGGAGTATTTACTCACTAAACTCCAAAGTCACTTCTACGTAATTTATTTTGCAAATACTTAAATTGAGCCTCCACCACTACTATTTAAAGCTAGACTAGCTGAAAGCTCATTGATTTGGTTGTTCAATAACACTAGATATTTGTATATAAATTATCATTTAGGATCCTATTTTATGTATAGGCTTAGGCAAAAGATTTGAACATTTAATTCCTTTTCATCCAGTAAGAGTAGCTTAATTTTAACTTAGGAAGGTTATAAGTAACTTTAACTTATTTATATTTTGTAAAATCTTATTGATGAATAAAATGTTCCTCCTTGTCAAATATTACCTTTCTTCTTATTATTATCTAGTAAAGTATACATGATTATTATTAGTAAACAAGATTAGGTTGGTAGAAATTAGGTAATAGGTTTCACATCAATCACGATCAAGTTAAGGTCATAATATCAACCAATCTTCATAACCTTATAAAACAATCCCATTACATAGTGAACAATGGTTAACCATTATACACCTAACTATAATACCTAATAAAAATCTAGTAAGCAAGAATTGACAGGACAAAATTGTATAATGTTTGTTAGCATAAATATTTATTATTGTTAGTAGAAGAATTCATTAATATTAGTTGAAATAAAATCCATTAGGAGTTAATTAGGAAAAATATAAGGAAAATATAAGTATTTAAGATCCAAAGTTGATAAAGTTTGGAAGTAATTCAGTGTATTTACTTAAAAGCATCCTAAAATAACCTAAGGTGGAAAAATTGAAATTTTAGATATTTTTTAAAGGCATGCACAATCACAAAGGAAGAGGAAAGGGATTTTGGCTTAGTTTAAAGGCTTTAGTGTAATTACAAAGAGAATTTCATGATTAAAATTAAATAGAAAAAATATAATTGGAGGACTTGTTCATTAAGTAATAAAATATTTTAAGGAATTTAGAATAAGAATATCCTAAGCATATATGCTAAGATGATAAGCTTAAGGAAACATATTCTTGGAATATTAGAAGATGATGCAAGATGGTGCCATTTACTTAGAGGTTACTTAAAATTTTCCTATAAATAGCTTGCATTAGTTCATTTCTTCTTCATGACAAAGCATGCATGACTAGATAGGGAATCTAGAGAGAAGGAGTGCAATTTTGAGAGCTCTTGCTATTTTCTAGTGAGTTTTCATTAGTTCTTTGAGTATTTTCAACGACTGGTTGAAGTTAGGAGCCTTTTTAATCATCTAGTAGAGGTGAAAGGTCATAAACTCCTATGAATTCATCTTTTTTTCATAATTCATTCTTTAGATTCTTCACTAATTCTATGTTATTTTGGATGCTACACTTTGGAATCTAAATGAAAAAAAAAGTCCTACAAGCATCTTTAAGTGAATACAGATTCACTTCTTTTCTTCTTAGTTTCCTTCTTGATAATGTTTATGTATAAGATATATACGTGTGCGTGTGTGTGTTTATTTGTGTGTGCACATGAATAATAATTGTACTAAAGCCATGGTTGTCATGGTGGATTACTTGCTAATAAGTGCTCTTCAGTTTTCAAGAAAAGGTTTTGGAAAGATTAGTTTTAAAATGGTCTATGGGAATGATTTCTTTTACACTAGCAAAGTTTGGAAACATGATTTCACATGAATATAGAAGAAAATTTTTTGTGAGAAAACATAATATAGCTCAAGATTTTCCTAGCATAAGATAGGAAAAAATTTGTTTTTATTTCCTTAAAAGATGGTACAGTATGTTTTACTCAAAATTAAAGATGATAAAATTCATGAATAGCAAGCTTTGAAATTAAAAATGGATTGGTTTTACTCTATAAAGGCTCTTAGGTTGTCCTATTCTTAAAGGGGAAAATTTTTGTTTTCATAATAAAAATTAAGTAAAAACTAAACTATATTCTTATATGAAAGTTGTAGAATGATTACATCAAAGTTTTCAAGCAAAAATCACTTTGAATCAAGCATTATAAGCTCATGGGTTTTATGTAGTTTCATGTAGAAAATTTTTATTTTTGTAGAGAAAAAAGCTTACTATACTATATTTTAAACTATTCTATTAATGTTTATGAACAATTATATGAAGAATATGTAGTAAGAATATGTTCACAAACATATTTGAAATTTTTAAAAAAATGCAGAAAAATTATTTTTAAAATTATACTTTCAAGTAGTGAAGTTTTCCTACAAATTAATTTTTACTAGTAAAGTATTTTAGTGACTTATGTAACTTGTTTTGTGGTCAAATATGATTTATAAGTGATGTTTAATGTCTTGAAAGCATGGCTGAAAATTTATTGATTTTTCTAATAGAAGTTATTTTAAAAGATGATTTTTCATGAAAAAGTGTTACTTTCTTTAATGGAATTTGATAGTTGCTTGAAGTTGTAAATAGCATAACATGTTTTGAGCATGAAAAAGGTTAAAAATATCATTTAAATTTTTATTTTTAATTTTGTAAATTTTAAAAAAATTTCATAAAGATTTGCACATAAACTAGGTTTTTGAAAAACCAAGTAAGCTCACTTTATGATATTTTCAATAGTTAGAGTCATGAATAATTTATATAACTTTTTTTAGCATTAAAATGGTTTAAAATGATATTTTTTTTAACTTATTATTTATTCTAGAAATTTTTATAAAATTTTATTGAAGTTTGATATTTTAAATGGATTTTTAAAACTAAGTTACCTCCTTTAAGGTGCTTTGATAGTTAAATACAAGAGTATCTTGTATGACTTATTTTAAATATGGAAATTTTTTTGAAATGTTATTAAAAGTACAAATATTAAATCTAAATATTTTTGAGAAAATTCAATAAAGTGTGTTATTTTAAATAAATTTTTTAAATGTAAGGGTGATTGTTAAAACTTAGTATGGACTTGTGACTATTTCCTTAACTTTTGGATGTTTTGTATGGTAATATTGTGAAGTTTTATATTGCTAGACAACAAGGATTTATGCTTGAATTAGTAAGGAAAAATAGTTTTCATAATTCTTAGAATATTTTACAAAGCATAGAAATGAATTCGCTTAGGATTATAAGTTGTTGAACTTGAAAAATCCAAGTTTATTGCAAAAACTATAAGTTTCTTAGCCATTTTCAATTGATATTTTGTTCTTTCACTGGCATACTAATGTGTTAAGTTAATGTTTTAAAGGCATGCTTGAATTTAGATAGAAATTCTATGAAAAATAATAGATTTACTCTATAAGTTTCATAATGAAACATAGACCTACTGTATGATTAGTGCATAAAGTATTATGTAACTTATTTGTGAATTATATTTGCACTAATAAGGTTATATGCAAGGATATTTGTGAATGATAGTGAACTGTTGCATGGATATGTGACTTGGTAGTCTAGCATGTAAAAATAGAAGCTTAAATGCTTTGAATGGTCACTAGTAAGGTGATGAGATAATTGTAAATCTCTTTCTTGCTGGATTATGCTAAATATTGTATTATTTTATAATTATGACTAATTAATGGCATTTTGACCATACTGTAATAATTTGGCAATATGATAAAAAGTATCTGAAGGCTATGTAAGTCTATCTTCATTAATGAAAAAGTTGAAAGATAATAATAAATAATGTCAAGATTCAGCAAGGTTGTCTTCATTATATATGAATCCAATAATAGTGTCACATATTTTTCCTTGAATATTATCTTTAATTGAATAATTAAGTTGAAAACCACGAGACTTACATCAACTTCGCGTGTGCTGCCCTTGTTAATTAGTAAGTTAACCATACTCTAATGATTTGGGAATATGATAGAAAGTGTTTGAAGGCTATATAAGTCTATCTTCACTAATGAAAATGTTAAAAGACTACAATAAATAGTATCAGGATTCAGCAAGGTTATCCTCATTATATATGAATCCAATAATAGTGTCACATATTTTTTGTCGAATATTATCTCTAATTGATTAGTTAAGTTGATAACCACAAGACCTACATCAACTTCATGTGCATTATTCTTGTTGATTAGTAAGTTGATAATTATGAAGGATAATTCCTACTATGCTAAAATGATTCTTGAATACAAATTGTGAAAAATAAGGCTTGAATGTTGAATATGACATTGTTGTGGTCATGAGACCTTAGAGATAGATTTAGGGATTAATTCAATACCCTGATTTTTGAGTTACATGAAAGGATGAGTAAGATAAGGTTAATCCTAAAAGGACAATGTAAGGATATGTGTGTGATAAGGTCAGTCCAGAGTAATAAGGAAGAATTTTTTATACCTCTATATCATTTAATAATTATTTATATACTTATGTCATGATTATGATTAAATCGTATAACTAAATTATATTTTGCCTAAGTGTTTAATAGTTTAGTATACAAAATTGCTAAATGAGAAATGTGTTTTGGTAGGGAAATATTTATCATATACACATTATATATAAATGTTCTCTTAATCAAAACTAATTAAAAAATTAGTGTGATAACTATCTCATTGAATAATTTTTTTTACTCATTCTACTTCTGAATATATATTTTTTCAAATATTTTACCCCTAAAAATGTCCTCTGAAATTGTTGATACTTGGTGGCATTTTTATGAAAATGATTATAAGAGGTTTAATCTAGAATTGATTATGCCATAGATTTTACTTGAAATCTTAAAGCACTATTAGGAGCACCCACAGTAGTATTGCCAACCACACCACCTATGTTAGAAGATGATTCACCATACTCTTTAGCATTTGAAGACCTTGCTACCCTTGATTCTAATATAGACCTTAATAATAGTTTTGTTGACAACTATCATATTTAATTTCTTTGAAAATATTTGTTTTAATTCATTAAATATCTACATAATTATTTGAGACTCTAACCATGACAATTGGCCTACTACTTAACCTAAGTATTTCTATATAACTATCAGACACTTATGATGCATATTTGCATGCATACATGGCTTGAGAAGTTTCTAATTATCTTATGACTTTTACCAAAAAAAAAATATTTTGTAATGTGTAACAAATTAGCCTATATAATTTTTCAATGGAAAAACAAGAAAGAAAAACGCTTTCCTTCATCATCAAAGGTAAATATATACATTTTTTATTTTGAAAGTATTTTCTTAAATTGTACATGAATGTTTGTTTTAAAAGGATTTATCAAATGGTTGAAAATATTATTTCAAAAATTATTTTTAGCTTAATTTAAGGAAAGAAATCTAATTTTTGATTCCATGAATAGGATCATCTTATTTCTAAGTTTTTCTAACATGATCTAATTCTATTGTGTTGATTTCATGGTTTAAACATATAAAATTAATGTATTATTAAAATTTCAAAAGGTTATCTTCAAAATTATCTTTCTAGTTTCTTGAGAAAATTTCAAGAATATAATATTTTATAAAAGTTTTATAAATCTATTTCATGATTGATTTACAAAAAGACCTTTGAGATTTTATCTTTTTTTAAAAGTAGTTTTCTAAAAAAACTATCTAAGGTATTATTTATTTTCAAATGAAAAGGTATTTTTCTGAAATCACTTCATTAATATTTTTGTATTTATAGTTATTGTGTCTAAATTATTTCTAAATAAAAAAAGTAAACTTTTTCTCTTTAACTTGGACCTTGACTCCAAAAGAGATTACTATTTTAAAATTTTTAAGATTTCCTTCAAAAATAAAGAAAAAGAAAAGAAGAAGACAAAGGTTGTTAGTAATTTTGTTTTTCAAAGAAAATTTATTCAATGCTTTTTACCTATAGATGAGGCTCCATTTGTTGAAATTACTATCTATTTTTAAGGTAATGTATTAAAAAGATTGAACCTTATCAATTGTAAAAAATGTCTTTCTTATTTGATGATGCATATAAAAGGTTTTAAAAAAATTATGAGTTTTCCAACTATGTATTTCTACATCATGCATATATTTTAGAAAATAATTAGCTTTATAAATAAAATGAATTAGAAAAGCTTGTAAAGGTATCTTATTGATATCTTTATGCCAATCATAATGGTCCAAAATTAGGTCATGATAACAATGGTCGATTGTTTGCTATTGGAATAAAATTCATCAAGTTTCCAAACTAAAAATCGATCATTGTCTTGGAATTCTACAAAAATCCTTCGTGATTTTCATAATTCACCTGCCATTAAAACCATTCCAATATTTTTATTTCTCAACCAATCTACACCAAATCATGAATACACATCCAAGATAACTTATTCAACCCATTCCTAACTTCAAATATAAGCAAGCACCATAAACCATCATATTCCCACATGCATTCAAATGAAAACCGGTACTTTACCACAAACTAAACAAAATAATCTTATTCCTATACATGAGGCTATAATGCATTCATCTAGTATAGATGATGATTTTGGGAGGATAAATTTGTTATCTTTTTTGTCATGATCGACCATTATAAGACTATTATTTCAATGATCCTATCAACCTACTTCCGCATATTAGTAAAATAACACAAATTCCATACTTTTATTGCATACATTTATTAAGAAAAATCCAACTTACATTCACATTCAAGAATTCTTTACATAATAATTAATTTATCAAAAGAATAGTTAAGTCAATATATAAACTCTAGACATAGAGCATAAGTTATCCTAATTATGCAAAACATTTATTGATGTCACTAACCTAGTCAACAAAATGAATTAGCCCACTACACTACTTAAAACAACTATCTTTCATATACAAATATACTAATTTAGTTCTTATTGCTAATCCACCAAAAGATAGGTGTCAATTACCCTTGAAGAAGGTGTCCTACATACTGTGGTGGTGGTAGAAGAAAGTTCTATTATGTATGTAAAATGTTAAACTACAAAATAGTAAATATTAAGCTTGGTGGGGAGTATTTTACCTATCAATCCATATACATTAATTTAAGTAAATTAAGTAAAGATAAAGAGGCATCAATACATATTTTAATCTCTATAATGTATAAAGCTTCAAATATTAAATACTTAACCATTTATTATCATCACGAATCTTACATAGCCAATTATATAAAGAAACATTGCCTATCAATATAAACTAAGAGAGGTTTTTAATCATAATAATAACAATAAACATAAAAATTAAACAAATTTGCTCTTTTTGCCTCTCGATTAATCTTATCTTGCATAAATCTAACCTTGTCCATCTCAAGCTAGCCTTATCCTGCACATTCAATATACCATTCATGATATTTTAAAATCTACCCTTATCTCACATCATCATTGTCATTCATGGCATAATTCACAATTTAAAGCATTCAACATTCTCAAAGGCATAAGCTCATCTTATCACATTCACAATAAAATTATAAGAATCAATCACAACCAAGCCTCACATGGCCTACCACAATCATTCATTACCAAGCAATCACCTTATTGAGGTGCATGAGTAAACCATGTCATATGCAAGCATACTTAAGCTTTACAAGGCAATTAGTTAGTTTGCATCTCAAATTACACATTATTATATGTCTTTGGGTCATTCATTCTTATATTACATGCCTATAATAGCTTAATACCTTGCATTTTAGTAAAAAGAATGTTCACATAACAAAATAAGGCTATAGTCAACTATGTAATCAAATATCAATGTCTAGAGGTAAATAATAGCACTCAAAGTTAATTATATAGTTAAGTATAAGGGTTTAAAGGAAATTCTAGATAGTCATAGTCAGCTATCTATGTTTAAAGACAAAATCCTAGCTTAATAGTCAATTATAAGGTCTCAAAGAGTAACTCAAGTCTGTATAGTCAACTATTAGCAAGTGTTTTGCAAAGATTCTTGCATAAATACTATTCATTTGTATTGAATAAGCCCAAAATCATGTTTGATTCACACTAAACTATAACTAATTCCTCAATGCTATTAAATACCAATTCAATACATAATAACACATTACTCCATTCATCAATATAATGTATTTATCATCATTTTCAAGTGCAATCACCATTATGTTATAAAAATATTAAAACTTATGGTAACAAGGATTTAAGTTAGAGATTTACTAAAACATTACACACTATAGTTAGAAATGAAATCAAAAGTTTAAGGAAAATTTGATGAGCACAAGAAGGGTTACTTAATGATGAAGCAAAATGGATGAGTTACTTATCTTATAAAGATGAAATTACTAAAGAAATAAGGAGTTCTTGCTTGAGGGGTCTGGAGTTCTTTTTGAGAGACTTGAAACTGATGAGAAAAATAATGAATGAGAGTAAGGAAGAGTGTTTTAGATAATAAAGTGACTAAAAGGTTTTTTTTTGAAAAAAGATAGGTAATTTATAATTTTTAACTCTAACTAAATTCTCTAGGTCATAGTTGGCTATACAAGTCCAAAATGTAACCGAATAAGCATAATTAACTACTATCCCACTTTTCATAAAATTTCCATTGTTTGCATTTCATACTTTATACCATTCTTATATTCTCATATGTTATCATGCATTCCTACTTTTTATACCTTTTCCATCATATCTCTCACATCTATCTTATTTAAATAGCTCATGATTTAGAAACACACCATTTAAACAATTTAAGCATATTTAATTTATATAAATTCAATTAATTATATAAATATAGATTTTAAATTCTTAAGGCATAACAATACTTACCCTTTAAAAGAATTTATCCCTGAATTCTAGAAAGTAATGTATGAGGTGTTCCACTTTACTAAATTAATGAAATCTAAGCTATAAAGTTTTACTAAATATGAGAGGATATTTTTACCTCATATCCTTCTTTAATTCTCAAGTAGCATCCTCTATTCTATATCTTTCCCATTGAACTTTTACTGATAGTATTTCCTTTGATCTCAACTTTTGGGTTTAGTGGTCCAAAATTTTTACTTATTATTCCTTATATAACAATTTAGCATCTAGTTAGAGTGATTCCTCTCTAATGACATAAGAGTCATTTGGAAATTATTTTTAAGGCATGAAAACATAAGAGATAGGGTGAATAACAAGTAAATTGTTTAGCACTTTTAGATGATAGGTTATGACCTTAACTTACCTAAGGATAGAAAGAAGCTTTATGTAAAGAGGTGTAAGTTTCCCTTTCTTACAAAATTGCATATCCCCTACTTAGAACTTTAGATCCGTTCTTTTCTTGTCTACATAGGATCTTTGGTGATCTTGTGTGATTGTAAGTTAATCCTCAATGATTTACACCTTTTCAAATGCATATGTCACTAAATCCAATCTTAAAAGCTTGGTTTCTCCTGGTTTAAACCAAACCATAAGAAATCTACATTTATGGCCATATAAAGCTTTAAAAAGGGGCATTTTGATGTTAGTTTACTAGTTATTATTATAAGCAAATTCTATTAAATTTGAATATTTTTTATAACTTCCTTCAAACATGAAGGCACATGCACTAAACATATCTTCCAATGCATGAATAGTGCATTGAGGTTATCCATCAGTCTATGGATGGAAAACAATACTAAAACATAATTAAGTCCTTAATATATGTTGGAAAGATTACTAGAAATAAGTAGTGAATTGAGTACCGTTATTGTAAATGATCATGATGGGGACTCTATGTAATTGTTTTGTTAAAAAAGTGGTTTTAACTAGTAAGAAACTAGTTTTCTTGGTCAAATGATCTACTATTACCTATATAAAATTGTGTTTTTTTTATCTTTGGGGCAACCAAGTTAGAAAATCCATGGTAACACTCCCCTATTTCCATTCTAGAATTTATAAGGCTTGATGCAATCCTCTTAGTTATTAATGTTTAGCTTTTACCTATTAATAGGTAAAACATTTGATCATATACTATAATACATCCTTTTTCACCCTTTTACACCAAAATACTTCTTGGAGATCATAATATATTAGCTACACCCAAATGCATCACATAAGAAAAGTGATGTGATATTAGTGCAAAAACTTATTTTGTTCATTAGAAGGAAACCAAAGTTATCTTTGATAACAAATTATTCCTTTCTTATTAATAATGAGATCTTCATTTTGGTCTATCATTGCTTCTTCTTTCAAGGAAATGTATTAAGGATCATTCTTTTAAGACTCTTTAATCCTCTTTATCAATATAGATGTCATTACCACTTGGGTAAGTAATATTCCTAAATCACTAATTTGTATGTCAGCTAGAACTCTAGGAGATTTTCTATTTAAAGCATCAACTACAATATTTGCCTTGCCTAGATAACAAGGGATTGAAAAATCATAATCCTTTACCAATTCCATCCACTTTCATTGTCTCAAATTTAAATCCTTATGCTTGAAAATGTATTTTAGGCTCTTATAATCAGTGTATACCTTATAGGTTTCTCCATACAGTTCCTCACAGGTTTCTCCATACAGTTAGTATCTTTAGATTTTCAGTGTAAAAACTACTATAGCTATTTCTAGATCATAAGTTGAATAATTAACTTTAAGCTTTCTCAATTGGCAAGAGTCATAAGCAATCACCTTCCTATATTGCATTAACATATAATTAAAACTAATTTTGTATATCATCCAATTTTTTATGGTAAAGCCAATATAGGAATGGAGTCAAGTATACCTTCAGTTTTTGAAAATTACTTTTACAATCATCATTCCATTCAAATTTAACTCCCTTCTATGTTAACTTGGTTATGGTATTGTTAGCTTGGAGAAGTCTTGAACAAAATGCTAGTAGTATCCTGTTAATCCTAAGAAACTTCAAGCTTTAATAACAAAAGTAAGCTTTAGCTAACTTTCAACAACTTCAATTTTCTTTGCATACATCTAAACTACATCTTATGACACCACATGCCTTAAGAATTTTACGCTTATCATTAGAATTTAGCATATAATTAATACTTGTACAAGGTTTACATCATGCTTCAGAGATGTTAAGCATGCTTATCTTTGGTTTTAAAGAACACCAATATATCATACATAAACAAAATGAAAAATTTATCTAGAAAGGGTTTGAACACCTTTTCTATGAGGTTTGTGAATGCCACTAGTGCATTAGTCATGCCAAAATGCATCACAAAAAATTCATAGTGCCCATACTAAGTTCTAAAAGTCATTTATAATATGTCCACCCCACAGATTCTCAATTGGTGGTATCCTAATTGCAAATCTATTTTGGAGAAATACTTGGCGCCTTGTGATTAATCAAATAGATAATTAATACAAGGCAAAGGATATTTTTTTATAGTCACCTTGTTCAATTAGCAATAATCAATGCATGGAAAAAAAGATCTATCTTTCTTTTTAATGAATGACATGAGGGCTCTGTAAGGAGATAATCTAGTCTTAATGAAAACCTTGTTTAATGATTCTTGTAACTACACTTTCAACTCTTTTAACTCAGCTAATGCCATTCTGTAAAGAGGTATAAAGATTGGTTTTCTATTAAGTGTTAGGGTATTATTAAATTCAACCTCCTTTATGGTGGTAATTTAGGTAGTCCCTCTAAAAAAATATTTAGGAATTCCTACACTACTAGAACCTCATTCATATCCAAGGTTAAATCATTTAAATTTCTAACTATAGCTAAATAGGCAGTGCATTTCTTCTTTAGTATCCTTTGAGCCTTTATTCCAAACACCTAGCCTATAGCTTCAATTACTTTTTCTCCCTGAAATATTAGTGAAAAATCCTTCCACAAGAAAGGTAACCATCTTGTCAAAATAGTTCATACAAGCATAATACCTAGATAACTAATCTATTCTTAAGATTAGATCATAGTCTACCATCCTTAGTAATATCAAACTTATTGATTTAGCATTCCCATATGCGATTATTAGACATTTCCTAATTATATAAGTTACCTTAACAATTTTATCTACAAGGTTCATCATTATTAGAGGTAATTTTAGGACATCACAAGAAATTTTCAAGATGGAAGCAAGTTTTTTTTAAACAAATGAATAGGTAGCATTTGGCTTAAATAACACTTTGGTAGGAAGGTCATTAACATTAAGATCACTTGACACTATTGCACTTAATGCTTGCACTTTTTAACATGTCAAGCAATACACACGAGCTTAATTACCACTAACATGTTGGCCACAATTATTTCCTCTATTTCATTTACCAATAGTTGCTTAATTTCCCCCTGTAGCATTAGTATAAGTAATAAATGCACTCCATTGAGGGATAGAGTAGTTAATAGTATGACTTGATGGGAGTTCAGAGCATTCCATCATTGTGTGGTCTACTTGACCATGACAAAAATGCACTAAGAGGCTAGTTTTATCACATGGTCCAAGGTGTCTTTAATTGCATTACATACATTAGGGTGGTGCCTAACAAGAAGAACATTGACCTTGTAAAGCTTCACCTTCAAAGTTTGTGGTCCTTAGATAAATTTATTTTCTTATAATACTCCACTTGGTGGATAGGGCATTGGATGGATTCTTGAATTAGTCGATCTTGTGACCATCTTGTTTCCCTTGCTTATAAAGGGATTTTAAAAGGGAATTCCCCTTAATAGTTGGGTTGCAATGGGTTGTTTTGACGTATTTTTCTTTTTATTCTTGATTTGAGCTTTATGTTTGTCCTTTTCCTTAGATTGAAACTTATAGTTGAACACTTGACTAAGGACTTGATGGTAAGTAATGTCTTCACTAATGTTGATGCAATCAAAGTAATAGTGCCTAAGCTTATTAATGAACTTCTCCACCCTAACCTCTTCAATAAATACTAAAGGCCTCCTATACTAAAGCAAATTAAGCATCATACTTATTTATGATGAGGTTCCTTTATTTTAAGTTTTTAAACTCTCAAGCTCTAGCTCACCACATACTCAAGGCTAGAAAGCAGTTGAGGAAGGTTTCTTAGAAAGTCGCCCATGTTAAGGTGCCACATTAAGGTTTTATTATTCAACAACTAGTTAAGAACTTGTGTGATGTACAGATTATAAATTTACTTTCACCTTAATTAAATATATATTTATATAAATAAATTTTAAATAAATATTTTTTATTATAAAATGTATTAAAATTAAATTCATCATATTTATTATAATATTTTTAATTTTTAAAATAATTTTTAATATATTTATTATTTTTTATAAAATAAAATTACATAAAATTAATTGAGTTTTTTAAACAAAATCAACTAGGTTTTGTTATCAAGTATAGCACTTTTTATAAGTTTTCTACAATTCAAATCCATTGTTAAATGAAAATTCTTCAACCTAAAAGGAGGTCTAATAGAGAGTAAATAAAAATTAAATAAATAAAAACTCTTACAATTTATTTTATTCATTGCCTATTATCATTAAGTCATAGTTTACAGATAAATTAATTTAAAAAAGTTCCTCCCAATATATATAAAAAGACAATACATAATATAGTTACATATACTTTCAATGAATTCCTATTTTATAAAAAAGGTTATATACGAAGAAAAATAATTATAATTTTAAATCACTTAAGTCATATTTAATAAAAGAAATTGGACTTTGAAAATTTTCTTTTTTGAAAAACCTCATTAAGAAGTCATATTCAAATTTATTAAAAATTTTTAAATATTTCTTTCTTTCCATAAATTGAGTATTTAAAAATTTAAAGTATAATACTTGTATATAACTTATTGGGTAACTATATAATATAACAAAGTATGACTTATATTTGTATTCAAATATAAGAGTATAATAACCAAAACATGTTACATAATAAAAACATAAAAACAAATCTATAGTTATGAACGTAGATATACTAATAACTCATTTTTATTTCTAAGAACAAAAATTTTAGCAATAATAAAACTAATAAAAGAAAAGAAAAAGGTATGTTGGCTATTAAACAAAAAAAGTAAAGTTTCCCTCGAAAGTTTTGTTTTGAAACTTCTTTTCAAAACTTTGCACATGAATTAAAAGTAACTATTAAATTTAAACATTGATATATAAAAAAATACCAAAAAATTGGAAAATAAAACATATTCTCACGTAATTTAAATATTTTTGTTGTAATATTGAAATTTGATTTTTTAATTCATATTAATTAAAAATAAATTAATATAAAACTTTGATAATTTACATATTGATTATAACAAATTTAACATATAATATTACATTTGAAAATTGATAATAAAAATATTTGCAAATTTTAGATAAATAAAATTGATTTTAGTTTTCAAGTATTTCTAAAAAAATAAAAAACAAATTAATTAATTTAATTTATACCTTGTATATTAAAGTCTTAACTTATTTAAAATATTTTAAAATAACAATAAAATATATTATGTTATATTTATACTATTTAGTGATATTTATGTCTAGATAAAGAATAGATATGAAAAAGAAAAATATACATTAGAATAAACAAAAGAAAGAGAAATAGTACATACACGCTAAAATCTAAAAGAAATTCTAATTAATGTTATTCAATTTAGTTTACAATATATCACTTGAAAATTGACGTGAAAATATTGACAAATTTTAAATAAATAAATAAATTAGATATTAACTTTTAAATATTATTATTAAAAAAATATGTAATTAATTTATTCAATTAATATTTTTATATTAAAATTTTAAATTATTTAAAATATTCTTATAATAAAAATAAAATATATTGTATTATATTTATATTAATTAGTAATATTGACATATAAGTAGTAAATAAAAAAATTAGACATGAAAAGGAAAATCAGGCAATTAATTTTCTAATTTAATCCATAGTCCTTGGAAAATAATATTGACAAATTTTTTTAAAAAAATGAAATTAACTTAGTTTTTCAATATTTTTAATAAAAAATAAAATGTATAAATAATTAATTTAATCAATGCTTTCCATATGTAGATATTAACTTGTTTAAAATGTTTTATAATAAAAATAAAAAATAGAAATAATATGTGACATATAAAATAATAATAATTAAAAATAAAATATATAGCAAATTAATTCAATTAAATGAATCTTTAGCTTATTAAAAATATTTTATAATAAAAATATATTATATTATATTTATATTACACAATGATATTGCATATGAACTTTAAACATCAAAAGAGAATATGAAAAGAAAAATATAATAGAATAACTAAAAGGAGGAAAAATAGTATACTATGGATTATGAACTTTTCACAAAATTTCTATTAATATATTTTTAATTTTAACTACATAAATATAAAAATTAATATAAAAATAATAAGAAAATTCAAATTAATAAATTTTATTTAAAATCTTAATTATCTATCTTCAGAATAAAATAGATAATTGATTAATCTGTTTGATAATTTATATATTAAAGTTTTAATTTATCTAAAATATTCAAATAAGTTAAAAATAAAATATAATATATTATATTTATACCACTTAATTAATATTAATAATTTCAATATTTGAATTGCAAACAATAAGAGTGCATATAAAAAATGGAGAAAAATAAGCAAATGAGCAAATAAAAAGAAAAGAAATAACATATGAGAAGTAAAGCAATAAGAAAAAGATATATGTAAAAATTTAATTTAATTAAATAAAATATTTTACTTATTTAAATTATTTTATAATAAAAAAGAAATATAATGTGTCATATTTATAATATTAACAATATTGATACTTGAAATTTAAATATCGGGAATTAGAAAAGAAAAAGAAGAAACTTATTCAATAGAAAAGAGATTGTGAATGAATTGTAAAATTTTGACAAAATTTTTATTAATATATATTTAATTTAATATGTAATACCTAAAAATTGATATCAATATAACATTCATAAAATTTAAATTGACAAATAAATTCACTTTTAATATTCAAATATTTTATCAAAAGTACAACATGCAATTTATAAATTCAATTATTAATTTATATATTAAAATTTTAAATTAATTAAAATATTTTTTTAAAATTTCAAAATAAAATATATTATGTTATATATGTTCTACTTAGTGATATTAATATGAGTTATGAACAATAAAAATTAATAAGAAAGATAGAAAAGTATAAAACAGGACAAATAAAAAGAGAAAAGAAATGATATGTGAGTTGAAAAATGATAAAAATAAAAAATTAATAATAGAATATATAATAGAGTAAGTTAATTTTATAAAATAAAATATTTAATTTACTTAAAATGTTATTATAAAAAATTATGTTATATCTATATTACTTAATGGTTTTTGAATTGTAAATAATAGAAAAAATTAAAAAATAATTAAAAAAATGAAAAAAAATGTATGAAACAAAAAATAGCAACGGTAAAGCCAGAAAAAATTTCCGTTTCAACACGTGTGATAAAAAAAAGGTAACCCCACCCCTCAGAAGAACCCTCAACTCGTAGATAGTATAAATATAAATTTAGATATAGATTAATAAAATTTTTAAATTATTTAAAATACTTTCATAATAAAAATGATATCATATTATATTTATAGTATTTAGTGGTGCCTAAGTTGTAAAACAACAAAAGTGGACAAAAAATATAATGATATAGATAAAATGAAGACAAATAATGCGTATATTGTAATTAATTAATTAAAAATAAATTTATTTAAAAATTATAATAAAAATATATTATAATATATTTATTTTATTTATTGGTGTTGGTGTTTGAGTTTTATATAATTAGAGAGAATAAAAATCAAAAAAGAAAAAGAAAAATATGCACTAAAATAGATAAAAAGAAGAAAATAGTGTGTGAGCTTTAAAGCATTCATAAAATCTCAATTAATATATATTTAATTTGAAATATAACATTTAGTAACTAATAAAAATGTTTATAAAATTTAAATATATTCAATAAATATTTTTATATTAAATTTTCTTACTTAAATATTTTATAATAAAAATAAAATATATCATATTATATTTATACTACTTAAGATATATATTAGTGTCAAAGTATAAATGATAAAAATAGATAAAAAAAAGGAAAAATATTGTTTATGATACAATACATAATGTATAATACATAATATATAATACTGAATTAGTTTCTAAGTTATAAATAATACAAGTAGATAAAAAAGAGAATGAAAGTATATATTGGTAAAAATAAAAATAATATTTTAAGATATAAAAAAATAAATTTAAAAAATAATAACGGAGGAATTAAAAAAAATGGACATGAAGAGGTGAGAGAGGCGCGAAAATTTCTTCCAACGTGGAACCATAACATGACAGCTATAAAAGAAAAAGAAATACTGCAGCCAAAAAATCTTACTTTCTTATAGCAGATAGATATAGATTAATATTTTTCATATTAAATTTTCTTCTTTAAATATTTTATAATAAAAATAAAATATATTATATTATATATATACTATTTAAGATATATATTAGTGTCAAATGATAAAAATAGATAAAAAGAAGAAAAATATTGTTTATGATATAATACATAATGTATAATACATAATATATAATACTGAATTAGTTTCTAAGTTATAAATAATATAAGTAGATAAAAAAAATAATGAAAATATATATTGGTAAAAATAAAAATAATAGTTTAAATTATAACAAAATAAATTTTAAAAAAATAATAACGTAGGAATTGAAAAAAAAAAAAAGAACATGGAGAGTTGAGAGAGGCCGGAAAATTTCTTCCAACTTGAAACCATATAATGACGACTGTAAAAGGGAAATAAAATATACTGCAGCAAAAAAACCTTACTTTCTTATAGCAGTATAGATATTAGAAAACTAATGATGTGCCAAGTCATCTAATTGATGCCCTGTTAGCTTTATCAATCAAGGATCGAGGCACTCAAGCATTTTTTTATATCACTCAATTTTAGATGAGAATTGGTGGAGATTAACCAAAGTATAAATCCCTAAATAACGAGATGACTTCAATTTTTGGAATTTGTGAACCATATACAATTGATTTCTTGGGCCCTCCCTACATGGGTCATCTCCCCCCTTTCTTGTTCTTTTATAGCCTCACGATTTGTTTGATCACATTGTTCACAATCTCTATTGATGTTAAGTGGTTTTACAAGTTGCAAGACGTTTATGGTTTGCAAGAGACCAACAATCCATAAGGGAGTAAGTTGATCATTTCCACCACTACTTAGGTTACCTTTTAGTCTTGGGACCTAATAACTTTTAGTCTTGGGACCTAACTAAGGATTCTTCAGGTCCATGGCCCTTGTTATGTTAATTGCTAGATGATACCATTCTAAATTCGTAAAAGTATTAGACATAGCTATAAACATAAAGGTATACTAAATATTATCCATCACCTCTAGTCATAGATAATATGGGGTTAATTAGAATGATATTAATGATATGTAATCCTAGATACATATGTATCACTGATATAGTTCCGATCAACACCCTTTAGTAGTAAATGCAATTAAGTAGCTTAACTTGTACTATGAAGCATTGCCCTATAAGATAATCTTAGACCATGTTTTGATACCAATTTTATTATAACTCAACTTGGCCATAACTAGCATATGATTATTCTTCCAATGATCCTATTAGTCTATTTCCACACATTAATAAACATAACATAGATTCTACTCTTATATTCCACACATTCATCAAAAAACACCTAACTTACATTCACATTCAAGAATTCTTTACACATAAGTAGTTTATCAAAATAATAGTTAGGTTAATTTATGAACTCTAGATATAGTGCATAAGTTAACAATGCAAAACATTTACTAGTGTCCCTATCTTGATCAAGAAAGTGAATTGGCCCACTATACTATTTAAAATCACTCTCTTTCATATCCAAATATACCAATTTAGTTCTTACTTCTAATTTACCCATAAGATAAGTGTTAATTATCCTTGGAGGAAGGTGTCCTATTTATTATGGTGGTGGAGTAGGAAGGTCCTATTGTGTATTAACCTATAAAATAATAAGTATGAGACTTAGGGAGGAATATTCTACCTATCAATTCATATAAATTAATTTAAATGAATTAAGTAAATATGAAAAGGCATCAATACAGATTTTAAGCTCCATGATATACAGAGTTTTCAAACATTTAATAATTAACCATTTATTATCACCATAATTCTTACATGGCTAATTATCCAAAGAAACATTTCTTGCCAATTCAAACCAAGAAAGGATTCCAATAATAATGATAAACATAAAAATAAAAAAAATCCTCTTTATGCCTCTCAATCAACCTTTTCTTACACAATCTCTAACTCTATCCTTCCTAGGCCAACCTTATCCTACACAATTAAAATATCATCCCCTATGTTTTAATATGCACCTTAATCTCAACCTATTATTGCCATTCATAGCATAATTCACAATATTCAACATTCTCAAGAGCACGAGCTTATTTCATCACATTCACAATAAAATTATTAGAATTAATCACAATTAGGCCTCACATGACCTATCACAATCATTCATTAACAAGTAATCACCATGTTGAGTTGCATGAGTAAATGATGTCATATGCAAGCACATATTTTTGCTTTACAAAGCAATTAGTTAGTTTATATCTTAAATTACTCATTATTATATGTGTTTGTGTAATATGCCAAAGTAATATTTAAAATTTCATAAATTTTAGTCCTTATGAATATTTATTTAATTAGTTAATATTTAAGTTTTCTAAATTTCAATACTTATGATTATTTATTTTTATTTATTATTTATTTGGTTAAAAATTGGTTTTAAATTTTTTTCTTTTAAATAATTTTGGAATATTAAAATAATACCAATAATAATATTCAAAATATATGTATCTATGAAATCAAGTATGGATTCTATTTACTCACTTGAAATTGAGTATCCAATAATTTTACAAGAAATTTCTCATAAGTTAAGCATAATTTTAGTAATTATATATGCAAGGTTTTATGGAATAATTTGTTTGTATTTGATACATTATTTTTAAAGAATTATAAAACTTTAAAATAATTATTTTTAAAATTTTAAAATTTAGTAGATTATTAAAAATATATAGATATTTTTATATTGAAAGAAAATAAAAAATAATTGAGTTGAAATTGTAAACAAAATTAATTTTATAAAAATGATTTTTGAAATGAATTATGGCTGAGATTGAATTAAATAAGTTTAGAGGGATAATATTTAAAGAGGACTAAGGCTTAAGTTGCACAAGAAGTATTGAATCATGACCCTTAGCCCCTTTTTACACACTTCTCTCCTCCTACTAGCACTAGCCCTCTCTATTTTTCTCCAATCTTCTCCCTCTCTTCTCATCACTGCCTTTCTTTTTCTTTGGAATGGAATGTTGTCATTGCTATTACTTTAGGCGAATCTATCACCGGTTTTAGTGGATGCCGTTATAAGTAAAACTAGCCACTTCTCTCTCTTCCTTTCCTTTTTCTTCTTTCTTTTCCTTTCCCTTCGAGCCCTCCTTTTTCCTCTTGGCTAATTTTCGTTAGTGATCTTCTAGTATCATGCCACTATGCTTTATGGTACCAGAATGGCTTATCGTAAGTTGCCATTCTTCAATGGTGAGAAAAACTCAGCAAAATAGAAATAACCATGACAATGTAGGGAGTTATTATTCCTTTTATTCCTAGTGTGATGGGTGTTGCTTCTGATGATCTATTACTTTTCCAGCAATAGTGAGCTATCGATAGCTCCCTTTAGATGTAGTAAGATCTTCTATATAATTAACTTCTTTAATTATCGATATTTTAGATTAGTTTAAGGAAAACACATTTCTGTATAGTTGAGGAATATGAGAGTGAACCTAAAAAATGGAATTTTTACATTATAGGATGTCAAAATATCATATTTGTGGTATTTTTAATATATTACAATTTTTGATTTCAAATGATTTGGAACTAATCTAGAAAAGCCATTTATGTGTGTGATATATAGAAT
Source organism: Sindora glabra (assembly GCA_020226215.1). Classification (NCBI taxonomy): domain Eukaryota; kingdom Viridiplantae; phylum Streptophyta; class Magnoliopsida; order Fabales; family Fabaceae; genus Sindora; species Sindora glabra. The sequence goes on along the minus strand of CM035232.1, from coordinate 71,030,061 downwards.
GATATATATGAAAAATATAATATTTTATATTATAAAATGTTAAAATAGAATGATCAAAGTATAAATGGACTATTTTATTCTATTATTATAGTAGATTCATATGTGATTTGAAGAAACCTATTTTATAAGTATCATAGATTTCAAGTAATGTTTCTAAAAAATAATATTTTCATGTTATAAGGTGCTAATGTAGTGTGAATAAAGCCTTTCTAGGATGTTATATGACAATATTTTCAATGGTAGTTATGTATTTTAGAAAAATCATTCTTAAAAGCATTTTTAAGATATGTAATGATACATGATAAAACTATGATTTTTATGTTGTAAAATGCTAAAACAATATGAATATGGCATTTTTATAGCATAAGGGTTTATTGTTTCAATTGTTTTATGTCCAGTTTTGAAATTCCCATTTTATCATTTTACATGGATAATTGACATAACATTGATAAAAATAATTATTTGAGGTGTTAAAATGTTAAATTACTATACATAAAGTGTACTTACCTCATAAAATTTAATATTTTGGTGTTTAAAGTTAATCAAAATAAATATTTAAAATGTGGCATTTGATTGCATAAGATTATGTTAAGAAATACAAGAATTGAAAATAAGAAATACTATTATATTATGATTTGAAACTTGGATTTATAATGCTTAAAAGGAAAAATAATAGTATTTTCGTATTCATAATATTATTATGGTAAATGGTAAACTAGGAAGAAAATATGAAAAGATGAATATGGATGCTTTGAAATCTCCAAAGGTGGATCAGTGTTACTAGATCAGTATATATCTCATCACATATTTAATCTTAATAAAAGATGACTTAAATTGGGTGAATTATATTCTTCTTATTGATAGTACATATATTCATATTCACATGCATGTATATATATATATATATTTATATATAAACTTAGTTTCATGGTATAAGTGTAATTAGCTATTAAGTGAATGTAAATTGATCAAAGTGCGTAGCAGAAGCATAGCGATAATGTTTCTGATTATTGATGGATTGTGATTAAGTTCAATGATCTTTGTATGTTATTGTCATATACTATTATGTGATTGGTATTGTTTAGTGATAAATTCAAGTACTTGCATTGAAGTTTTATACATAATCATGATATAAGAGTTGAGCTCTCATGTATATATATTATCTACAAATTATGTCATGGATAGCATTAGAAGTTATAAACAGTGTTAGAGTAATGACTTTGGGAATTGTGAATTGTAATGAAGCGATGCTTTAAAAGCGAGAAGCAAAATTCTTGACAAACAACTATGAAGGATATAAGATTGATATAAGAGTCAGATAAGAAATTCCTTACAAATAGTTGAGAAAAATATAGTATTGTCCTATAAATAAAAAAATAGTTACTCATATGTTCACTATAATGGGATGTGTGATATGAAGTGATATTGAAAATTATCTATAATTAGACATCATAACTAGTGTAATTGAGATGATTTATTTGTGTTTAAGCCTTAATGGCTATTTGTGATTATGATGTCTACCTAGAATAGGTAGTGTATGATATGATAATGATGGTGTGCTATCAGATGATTGAGATTATTATGATGTATGATGAAAAGTATAGAATTTAAGTTGTGTGCAGGTGAATTTTTCATTCGAGGCTTGGTTTTGCACATTCAAAAACTCAGAGTCTGGATTGCATTTATTTTTCTCTAATCAAACTTTTAACTAGCATATGATCATTTAATATAAGTAAATTGAGGTTTAGTAATGGTAGATATATGCTCACTGAGTTCATATAACTTCATTTAATTTCAATATTTTCAAGTTGAGATAGTTTATTTGCATTACGCCTTATGCATGGAGAATCAAAGACCGCGTAGATTAGAAAATTTGATAGTTGCAACTTTCTTTAGATTAGGATTAGAATTTGAGATAGTGATGCTATTGATTGAACATTAGATGTGTTGAATTATTATACTATATATAAGCTTAAGATTTATATAGTGTAATGTGTATATTCATGTTGTCATCTCTAGAAATATATAGTTTTTGTATTATAAGGTTATGGCCCTCAAAAAATGTCCAAAAATAGAGGAAACTCTATCCATTTTTTCACAAAATTTAAAGTAAAATTTTGAATCCTTTAGAAAAATAGAAAGTTTTGTTAGATAAATTAGTGTGGATAATGTTAAGGCTTATAGAAACTAGTATTAGGATCCACGCTAGTCACAATTGAGGTTGGTTTGTAACAATTTAGGTCTCCATTCTTATATTACATGCCCATGATAGCCTAGTACCTTGCATTTTAGTAAAAATATGTTCATATAACAAAACAAGGCTATAGTCAACTATATAATCAACTATTAGTGTCTAAAACCAAACTTTGGCATTTATAGTTAACTATATTATTGATTATAAAGGTCTAGAGGCAATTCTAGGTAATTATAGTCGACCACCACTATCTAGAAACAAAATCCCAGCTTGATAATTGATTATAAGGTCCTAAATAGAAATCAAGCCTACATGGTTAACTACTAGCTAGTGTTATGCAGATTTTCCTACATGAATACTATTCATTACATTGAATAAATGCTAAATCTCATTTAATTCACACTGAACTTCAATTAAGCCCTTAATGCCATTAAATATTAGTCCAATACATCATAACCTATTATTCCATTCATCAATGTATTGCATTTATCATTATTTTCAAGTGTAATCATCATTATGTTATAAAAACATTAAAACTTTTAGAAACAAGAATTTAAGTTAGATATTTGGCAGTATTCTACCCATTGTATTTAGGTTGGTAACTTTAAGTGTAGAGAACATTATTTGGAACCTATATCATCAAATAAGAAAGGATTTATAAGTTAGGGTTATGGTCTTCTTCTACTAATAACCATAGTTTTGAAATCAAGAGTTTAAAGGCAAATCGGATGACCATATGAGGGGTTGCCTAATGAAGAGCAAAATGGATGAGTTACTTACCTTGTGGAGTTGAAATTAATAGAAAAATGAGGGGTTCTTGCTTGAAGGCTTTAAGGTTCTTCCTTGAAGATTTAAAGATGATGAGAAAAATAAGAAATGAGGGTAAGGAAGAGTGTTTTAGATAGTAAAGTGGTTAAGGTGTATTTTTTTTTAAAAGAAAGGTAATTTATAATTTTTAACTCACCAATTGACTTCACTAGGCCATAATTGACTATATAATTGAGTATGCTTATCTAGAAAGCAAGCTAAATGGGCATAGTTGACTACTACCCCAGCTCCCACAAAATTTTCATTGTTTGCATTGTATACTCCATACCTTTCTTATATGCTTATGTGTTATCATGAATTTGAACTATCCATATCCTTTTCATCACATCCAAATAGCACATGATTCAAAACGCATCATTCAATCAATTTATGCATATACAACTTATTTGAATTCAATTAATTATATAAATACAAAATTTAAATTCTTGGGGTGTAACACACCTAATCTTAATCATTTAAAATTTCAATAATTTTAAGTTAGGGTTCATACTTCCTTTTTTATAGTAAACACCTAAATCCTTTCAAATCTTAATAAAATCATAAGAAATGTAGATGCAAGCAAAATTTTCCTTTGTTTATGTAAAGGATTTGGTAAAGATTAACTTCTAAAGTACTTGATTTGAAGAAGAAATATTGAAAGGAAAGAATGAAAAGAAGAAGAGAGTAAAGAGAGAAGTTAGAATTTGTGGGAAGAAATGGGGAGAAAATAGAGTTTAGGGGCTAAAGTTGGGTTTATAAAGGTATAGGGGCATTTTCATCTTTTTAACCTTAAATCTCTTCCATACTCATGCCCTCACTTCTAATCACTTATAACCTTTAAATCTTTTCATAAAATACACTTTCACTTATCTAGTCCCTTTGAGTCCTTCATTTCAACTCACTCAAATAATTTATTTCTATTTAATCCTAGGACCTATTCAAAACTCATTTAATTAATTGTCTTTTCTTAATATATCATCCTTATCAAAATTTATTCATTCCATTTATATTATTTTTTCCATCATAATAATTAGTTAATCAATCACTTTCTCACAAGTTAAAATTATAGAATTCTAAGGAAAGTGTAACATATAATTAGATAATTAAAATTTCACTCTAAGGGTGTAACAATATCCATCGCAAACATTTACTTAAAGACTCATTCTTATAAAAATAAGTGCTATAGTCGACTACCTACTTGACTATTAAAAACCTAAGAGCCAATTCATTAAGTGTAGTTAATTATATACTTAACTATGAGTCACCAGTTATCTAATTGTATTCGATTACAATCTTGTAAAGGCAAAATCTTTACTTAAAAGCTAACTATATACTCAGTTATGGCCTTCCAAAGAATAAGCTCTCTTGTTATGGTCAATTATATAGTCAAGTATAACCTTCCAGGGTGAATTCATCTTTTTGTAATCAATTATATAGTCAACTATAGGTTTCCCTAGAGTACCTCCTTAGGCCATAATTGACTATTGCTTAACTTTCTAAAAATTTGAACTTTGAAAACATTACTCATATTGTCATTAATGCATTCTAAACCTTTTATTTCTTACCAACAACTCACTTAATCATCCATTCATGCATTCAACACTTCATTTATGGCTTTCATAAAATTAAAATAACTTAATCATCATAAATCTTATCATTTATAATAAAAATCACATAAATCTAAAAACATCCTTGAACCATAAATGGTCACCTAATAGGAAGGGTTATAAAAAAGCTAAAATTAATGGTGAATGGTTTCTAATTAACCAAAACATAAAGTTCGAAGTTAAGGTTATTTTCCCTTTTTTATGCTCATCACGTGGATTCTTCCAAATCCAAGAAGAAAATCAAAGAGAAGCTCAGCATAAAAGATGATTTTGATGTTCTTGCCTTGATTGTGTGAAAATTTTGATGAGAAATAATGCTTTATTGGCATGGTTGATGAAAAAGTTGAAAAAAAAGATAAGAAGGATGAAAAGATAAAAACTTGGAGATTTTGTGAAAATGGGGAAAATGGAGGAAAGTTAGTGTTTTAGGGAATAAGGTAGGGGCATTTTAAAAATTTTTGCCTTAAAACTTCTCCATATGTACATACTTACTTTTAAACATTCATAACTTCTAATCTTTCCACTTTACTATATTTTTCTTAACTCATTCAACTTTAATTTCCCTTTTTCAAACCTTATCAATTTATTATAATTTATCCATTTTCATTTAGGTTTCCCCATATTTACTACTAGAAAAATTACTTCAATAAACCTTTTTTACAATAATAAATTCTAAAATTATAGGGAAGGTGTAACACCCTTTCTATAAAATGTTTTGTTTGAGTCATGACCAAAAAGCAAATCTATTACCATAGCCTTACCAAAACACTAGTGGTCCTGAGGGTCGTCCACTCTTTGATTGTGCATAGATTGTTGCCTTCTTATATCAAATTAATAACCTCTAAAATAAAGTAATGACCTGATGCTATCAGGCTAAACACCTTAATAGTTAAAATATTAAAAATTGTAATTACTTCATTTTTGTTAGGGATAATTATACTTTACCTATCTATAGTTTTATAAATTTTTACTTCACGCACCTATGTTTTTAAGTGTAACAATTTGCCCATATGTATTTTCTAATGTGAATGCTTTACCTACTAAACTTTTTCCTTGTCAAATTTTAATGAACTATTTCATAATAAGTTAATTAAATAAATTTAAAGAAAATCATAAGGGAGTAAATTATAATTTTTTTCATAGTTATATGTATTGATATTTTATATTAGCCTTATCTTATTAATTTAGATATACAAGCTATATCTTATTATTATATGCTTTACAAAATTATCAATAATGGAATATATGAATTCTTTTATTTATTAATGTCAAGAGCTTTATTGATTTTTTCCCTTTTTCATGGGATATGTATTATAATAGATTTTTTTTCTTATTTTAGCTGTGTTATTAAAATAAAGTGACTAGACTAATATATTTTAGATCCTATTGAGAACTTTTTACATTAATTCTCTTAGATATAAGAAAATTATACTTTATCTAGATCTGATTTCCCCTGATTTCACTTAACTCCTGTAGTTATGAAGTTTTCTCTTAAAAATTAAATTAAAAAAAGTTAAGATAGGCAAAGAGTTAATGGTAAAAATCACAGGTAGATAAATTGCATTACTTGAAACTACAGGCTAGTTAAATAAAAATCAACAAAATTACAAGGGGTAAAGTGTAATTTTTCCTTGTAATCATATTAATAAAAATACTTGTTATAATTAGAATATGTAAGTTTTTCATTATTTCTCTAAAATTTTAGCTAGAGTTGTTAAAATAGACTAATTTAGCTCTATTAGATTAATCTAACAAATAAAAATTATACATCAAATTAGTCCTAAATTGATCTACTTTTTACCTGGTTGGGCTAAGCTGAGTTACTATAGTCCCAATCTCAATCTCAAGTCAACTTTTACCAGACAAATTTTGCAATCAATTATATTTTTTTATTATTACATCATTTGTTTATTTATTGTTAATTTCACATTATTAATTAATGAAAATCAATTCTTACTACTACTTTGTTTGATACTACTACTACTACTATTATTATTATTATTGGATATAATATAAATAGTAAGAAAATAAATCAAAAGACAATAATTTTTAGTATGGAACACTTCCTAATTAGAAGAGTAATTAAAAATATGAAAACTAGCCTAAAAATATTTAATATTAATTAAAATAAATATAAATATTTTGTTCACTAAACTCATAATATATATATATATATATATATATATATATATATATATATATATATATATATATATACATGAATACATCATTATTTTACTATATTAATAATTTATTACTTTAATTAATGTATTTAATTAGTTATAATAATTATTTCATGTATGTTTAGTTATAATAATTACTTTGTATTACTATTTTTTTATTAATTTTTATGTTTTATGATGATAAATTTAATTTCTCACATAATTTCATTATTTTTTAATTTTAATACAATTATTTATTTTGATAAACTTAGATAATATAGGTTCATAACATTAAATATAAAAATTTATTAATTTTAATATTAAAAATTATTTAATATTATTCATATATATAATCTTAATATTATATATATTAATATATAATTTTAATATATATAAACATAAATACAATAAATTAATTATTTATTATTTAAGAATATTATCAAGTTAACAAGTTAAACTAATAATTTGTCAAGCTAATACTTACTAATCTCAATCTTTTATCAGATTGAACTAACTACCCACTGTTATCACTTCTTGCACCAACCTTAGTCTTCATCCTAAGAAAATTATATCATTCTTAAGCTAACTTTTTTTGACATCTTTTCATTTTACCTTTACTTACTCATCAAAATTTATTTATTCCATCTAAAATTATCTCACCAAGACATATTTAATTCTCACCAAACATAAAAATTTCTTATGAATACTTTAAAAAGCTAGAGGAAATCCCAGATTGTTTATTAGTTAAAATAGCAATGTTAACCCCTATACTACTTATACAACCTCTTAACATCCTAAGCATGATGAAGCTATCTCTCAAGAAATACTAGAGATAAAGAATATTGAAACCTAATTTTCATGACTTAAATTTCACTTTTATTTTCAGTAATCACTATTTTAAAAAAAAGAGAGATTAAAAATTGAAATAATTATTAAAATTAGAATAATGATTGACATAAAAAAAGAGAGTCAAGCATCTATTATACCTTCTTTTCTTATCCAAAAGTCAAGTGCCTACTTATAGAAAAAAAAAGATAAGTGCCTAAATACTTGTCATCCCATTTGAAATTACAGTAAACACAACATTTAATCTGTTAGACGCCATTTATTTTGTTGAAAAATATTTTTCATAGAAAAATATAATTTGTATGATATTAATGAAGAAATCACATGCTACTTGTATTTGTGATAAAAAAAATGATATTGAGCCTTATTTATAAGTAGTAATTTTTACATCCCTTAAATTTCATAATTAGCATCATTAGTCTTTTATTTTTATTTTTATTATAATTAATCATCCCTTCCTTCACTTATAATGAATGCTTTAAAACTTGAATTGGTCCAATTTATTCAATTAGTCAAACCAGTACCTAATATAAAAAATGAACCAAACATACTCATAAATACAGATTAGACAAAAATCTAGATTGAATTGCTTAAACTTGATAAAAACTCATTTATACAAGTATTTCATTCAATCCATCTGCTTTGCTTTTTTCCAATTATTTTTTTTATTTCTAGACTTGAACTTGACTTAGACTAAGTCTAGTTCAAAATCTAAATTAAAAAATAAATAAAAAATAAAATTTGAGTATTAAAAAAAGAATTATATGATGATAATTGGAACTAGAGATAGTTTTTGTTATTTTAAATTAAATTGTGTTGAATAATTTGTTTTGTTTCAAAAATACACTTGAATTATTTACCAAAAAAATACACTTGTATTAATTAAGTAAATTTATTTTTTTTACTCTTTATATGCATATATTTACTATATGATTTATACATACAAAAATATATTAACCAGTCCAATCTTAACCTAGACATCTTATCAAGTTAATGGCTTGGCTAAATTTTAAAAGATTGCTTGTAATGCTAAAATAACTAATAAAAAAGAATATAATAAAAAATTAAACATGCATTTGATACTATTAAGGCATTATTTAACAATCAACTATAATTGCATCTTTTATATTTAAAAATATAAACTTATTATTTTTATTTTTATATTTTCAATTTTCAATTTTATTTTTTATAAAAATAATAGATATGAATATATACATATATGAGAAAATCCATATGAAATGAAGATTATATTAGGGTAGAATCAATAGCTCTTTGAAATGGCATTCACTTTCAAATTTATCTTTAATTTTATTAAAATATCATTAGTATTCCTTTAATTTCATATCATTTAAATAAAATATTTTCTTAATTTTTTATTGTTCAAACAAAATTGTCTTTCCATTCATTTAGTTCTACTATAGTGCAAATGAAAGATGCATACATGATAAAGAAGTGATGGAGTTATGTAGCATTGAGTATGTACAAGTGATTAGACTAAACCTCATTTTTTGTAAAATATATCAAATAGTTTTTTTTATAAACTAATAAGGCTAAATCCTAAAAAAAGCAAAAAAAAATTACATCATAACCATATAAAGGATAGAGATTTCAATGATATTACCTAACAACAAATTAATCAAGCTTAATGGAAGACTATTCAACAAAATTACCCCCAACTTATGATTCAGATTGAATGAAGCTAATCAGTCCATACATTTAGTACTTTCCTTGTAAATATGGAATATAGATATTATCCACTCCCTCTAGATGAGACTTTTACATTTAGTGATAAGTAATTGTTGTTCAGGATGAACTTAAGAATGAGGATCTGACAATAAATTAGCTAGGTGTTTCAAGTTAGTCTCTAAAATCATTTGCTTGAAACCAAGCTCCTATACCAAATGCTAACCATGGTAAGCTCTCTATCTCTTAACCATGATGGATATGCAAACACCTGGATGTCTCACAAAACCACCAAATCACTTCCTTTACTCGTCCCTAGCTGAACCTTCACAATCTACTAAACTCGAATTTAACTTAATAGTTCCACTAATATTCAATTTAATTCACTAAAAACACAGAAAAGTCCAATTTACATCCAAGACCGTACAATTCACTATTTTAACACTAGAAACATCCTTTATGAAAGTTTTCTTAATACTATGAACAAAACTATAAATAAATCCACTAGAGTGAACTAGCTTTTTCTTGTTTAAGTTAAAAATAGCATTGTTCCTCCATCTCCACCACCACTATAAAGTGCAGCTCCAAGTCACAATCTAATCCAAGTCTTGCCTAACCCTTACTTATTTTGATAAATTCATTGAAAATCAATCCAAATCATTACATCCAAAGAATGGAGCTTGTTTCCATGCCACAACTAGTACTTTCCATGCCTTCTTAGTCATAGCATAATCTCTGAAGATGCAAATAATGTCTTCCACACTAAATTATCATAAAAGACCATAACCGATCTTAATCCCCTCTTCTGTCTTGCATTATTTGTCATTAGTGATAAAAATCAATGTTTTATAAAACATAATCCCAATTAAATCAAATGAAAAAATAATATTAAATGTGGATAAAATAATTTATTACTACTTGATGAATCTATTTTGTGATGAATGTGAAATCTAGATTTACTATAGATCACAAACTATTCACAATTAATCTTGATCATGAACTCTAATAGTGGTTAGCTGCTTCTATCAATCTTAGATGAGAACTTGATTAGGAAGGCTTCCTAAAACTGATAAGGAGTGTTAAAAATTAATCTTAAGGTTTAAGAGTAATGATCCTTATTTATATTGATAACATTAGTAGGTTAATCCATCATTAAGGACCACTTGTTACCATATTTGGGCTCAAACTATACAGTTACTTTAACATTAAGCTAAACTCTTTTATATCTTATTTTATTATTGAATTAATAATATAAAAAATTTAACAATCTCCTATTAGTCTTTACACCCATTAGTCTAAATTGAGATCATAAATGTTTAGTAACATATAACATAATATGTGATAGGAATATCAATAAAATATATATACATATATACATATATATACATATATATATATACATATATATATATATATATTGTATACTTACATCTCACTAATCATATATAATATCCAATTGAGATATACATCACAACATTGTGCTTAATAAGATTTACATAATGAATTATGATAATATATGTAAATATTTACATATTAGTTTAAAACATCTGCTTAAGATTCTAAATGAGAATCGTAATTCTCAATATAGTATTGAGATAGGGTCTAAATGTCTTTATAAATAAGTTATAACAAAAATGTGCACAATATATAGCAAAATATGAATATTTCATTTGTATATATCTCAGGAAAATAGTCTACATTATAATAGTCTCACTAACTCAAAACATTAAAAGACTTAATTAATCCTATATTAATTACACAATCATGATGTATTCCTACCACTAAGCCTTTGGTAAGTGAATCTATGAGCATACGATTTATGAAAATATGTACAATACATATGACATGGTCGTGCACCTTTTCTTGCATAAACTAGTACTTTATATTAAAATGTTTCATACAAGTATAAATTTTATTATTGTGAAAGAAGTTTACAACAACAATATTATCGCAATAAATGGTTAAGGGTCTTGAAATGCTCTCAATAATCTTGAAACTAACCATAAAATTTCTTAACCGTATAGTAGTGCAAATGGCTTCATAACAAACAACATATTCTGCTTCCATAGTGAAGGTTGCTGCTAAGGATTACTTAACACTTTTTAATGACATAGTTCCTCTTGCCATCATAAAGATATATTTAGATGTAGATTTATGATCATTCAAACAACTAGGACAATTTAAGTTTGAGTAGCTTGTAACTATAAGATCTATCGATCTCTGTAGGTTAGTATATAATCTTTTATACCCTATAGGTACCTCATGATTTTCTTTACAGTAGTCTAATGTCTCCAATTATGATTACTCAAATATCTCCCCAGTACACTAATAACATAAGCTATGTCAAGACGTGTACATACCTGAACATATATCAGGTTATTAATTGTTGATGTATAAGGGACACTTTTTATTCTTTCTATTTTAACATCATTTTAAAGACATTGAGACTTAGAGAAAAATTCCCTTTTTGAAATAGGTGTGGAAACTTGAAAATATCTTGACATGTTAAACTTTTTTAGTAGTTCTCAATGTATGCTTGATAAGATAAACCAAGCAAGCTTCATGATCTATTACAATGGATCTTTATCCCTAAAATATAATAAGCATTTCCAGGATCATTCATATCAAAATGTTTAGATAGCATCTATTTTTTTTTTAGTCAGCAAGTTCACGTTATTGCTTATAAGGAGAATATTATCCATATAGTACTAAAATAACAAAACTGATGACACTCATCAATATATAAATACACCGATCCACTGCATTTTCCTTGAACTCAAGAAAGGTCACTAACTCATCAAACTTGAGGTACCACTATCTAAAAGCTTGTTTTAAATCATATATGGACTTTTTAAGCTAACATATAAGATGCTCTTTTCCTTTCTCTTGAAAACTATTTGGTTAGTTCATACAAATAGTCTTCGATAGATCATTATTCAAGAAGGCTATCTTTACATCCATTTGATGTAATTCTAAATTAAAATAAGCCACTAAAGTCATAACAACATAGAATAAGTTTTTAGTTGAAATTGGTGAAAAAGTTTCCTTATATTCTATACCTTCCTTTTGGATGTAGCCTTTTGTTACTAATTTGGCCTTATACTTCTCAACTTCACCTTGAGCAGCCTTTTTGATTTTGAAAACCTATTTGCATCTGATTAGCTTACAATTTACAAAAAGCTCTATTAGATCCCAGACTTAATTCTTATGCATTGAATCCAACTCATTAGCTTTCATTCAATCAAAATAGTTTGAACTAGATATTGCTTAAGAAAAGGTTCTAAGATCAATATCATCATTAATATTGTATTCATGCTCCTATAAATATACAAAAAATCATTAGGAATTGTCAATCTATAAACTCTATGAGATCTTCTTAATGGAATTTCTTCATTTATTTCATTTAGTTTAATATCTTCCACCATTGGTTGTACTAGATCAACTAGTAGAATAACAGAGGATGACTCTCTTAATGCTAGTGCCAATGAAACAGTTGTTTTTCTTTAGAGAAATCCATGATGCATGGTATTTGGCTCCTACTATCTAACTCATTCTCAAAGAAGATAACTTAATTAGACTCAATTACTCTAGTCAAATAAGTTGGATAGTAAAACTTGCTATCCCTTAAGCCATCAATACCCAATGAAGTATCCACTGATAGTCTTCGAATCAAGTTTCTTTGTGGATGGAATATATAAATTTATTTTGGCTTTGCAACCATGAACTAAAAAATGCTTTAGACTAGGCTTTTTACTGTACAATAATTCGTAAAGTCTCTTAGGTAATGGCTTACTGGGAGCCTAGTTTAGAATGCATGTCACTATTCTTAATGCATCACCTTATAAGAATTCTAGTAGTAAAGTATGGGCCAACATGCATTTCATCATATATATAAAAATCATATTTCTCCTGTTTGTAATTTCATTTTACTTCAGCATTCCAAGCATGATGTAACTTGCTTGAATTCTACAATCTTGTAAATATCTTGTAAAAGGGCTAAGGTTTCTTCTTATTTCATTATATGTATTATAATAGTCACCACTTCTACCAAAATTAATGCACTTTATCTATTTTCCTAATTTTAGCTCAACTGCCGCCTTGAATGACTTGAAAGCTTTTAGTGATTTTAACTTTCTACTGAGTAGTTCCATCTAACCAAATTTGGAATAATCATTAGTAAATGTGATGAAATATTTGTAGTGTCCCATAGTATTAAGTGTGATAAGTCCAATAATTTCAATGTGAATCAGTTTTAGAACATCCTTTTTTTGCCTCTTTTACCCTTTCTAACTCTAATCGTAATTTTTCTTTTAATGCAGTCACATATGCACCAAAATTTGAGAAGTCTAGATCATGAAGTACTTTTCCCTTTACAAGTCATAGAATTCTTTCTTCAGAGATGTTTCCTAATCATCTATGCTATAACATTAAGAATCTTTCATCAATTCGACATATTTTCTTACCTACAATAAAGTTTATTGAGTTCATGAAATTTGAATCTAAATAAACTCTATATAAAACATCACACATAGAGCTAATACCAACAATAGAAAATTTATAAAATAATTTAATTTTTAATTTTCAAAATAATAAGAGTATCCAATAGAATCCAAAGTAATGACTAAAAATAAATTCCTTCTCATGGAAAGTACATAAACTACATTTTTAGTAAATGCTGATGGCCATTTTTTAACTTTAACTTCATTGATCCTATGTGCTCCACTTCAACTCTATTTTCATTTTGAGTCTCATAATTAGCTCTCTTTCATTTGGTTTCCTTATGTTTTTAAGTGTCCGGAAATAATTAGTCATATAAATAATAGCACTGGTATTTAACTATTAAGAGTTTAATGCTACATCAACAATGTTTGACTCAAAACATATTAAAACTAGATGGGTACCTTTATTTTTTCTTCTCAATGTATTTCTTGTATTTAAAATACTCTACTTTCTTATGCCATACTTCTTGCAAAACCTACATTTACCTTTAAATTAGGCCTTATTGGGTTTAGAGTGTTGTTGTTTACTAGATTCATCTTTTCACCCTTTTTCCTTCCATGGTTATAGCATCCCTTGCTATCTTTTTTATTAGACCATCCACATGATTTAAATGTGAGCCATGTAAGGCATAATTAACTACTTAGGCCTTTCCTTTCTTTATGTCTTCCTCGGCCTTTATAATGATTGAAATGAGTTTGTTGATAGCCTATTCTAATTTTTGAATATTACAGGATGTTTTTAGAATGTCAAATTAAGATGGAAGAGACTTTAATATGTCCAAGTCAAATAACTTTTTTCCAGATCAATTTGCATGGTTTTTAACTTGTTGTAATAGTTAACTAACCTCAAAATGTGCTTTTTCACTACATTAACACCTTTGTACATTGATTGCTCAAGCAATGAAGGATATCATTCCATCTCAACCTTATTGAACTTCTTACACTTTTTAGTTATAGAATTTAAGAACTCTTTCATATTTGTCATTTCAATAATGTTTTTTTATTATCTTTTCCATCATGTACTTCATTACAATCCACTACACTTTGTCAAAATGGATTCACTTTTCATAATGATTTTTTTGATTTTTTGTAGTCTTAGTATTGATCTAAGGTTTTATTTCCCTAATCACCAAATCAAGATTAGAAATTGTGAGATACAACTTCAATGATTCAATCTAATCTTCATAATTCATCTCATTAAGCATCTTAGTCAGATTTAATTATATATGTAAAGGAATTGAGGAAACAAAGTTAAAACATTAATTATGTTAGAAATTCTCTCAATAAACTATACATTTGAACCCAATATTACACTATAAAGCTTAATACTAATGGGGTATTAAAATTCTTATAATATTATACAAGGGCTAAATATCATATTCCTAAAATTTTAACATCGATAGGGTTATAAAATTATTAAAAATATAATACTTATTCCTACACTTATATTATTACCAATAAATCACATTAATAATATTATACTAATAAGGTATTAAAATATTATGAATATAATCCTCTCTTTAATCTAATCACCATTTTATTAAAATGAACAAATTTTTATGTTATTAGGCCTATGATAGGTAGGTTTATAATTATACAAAATTTTATAATATAACATAAGCCTAAATATGTAAAAATTTCATGAAAAACATATATGGAAACCTAAAATATAAAAATATAATGGTAAAATTTTCAAATCAAAATGATATCAATTACTTATTCGAAATAAATACGTAAAAAATAATTAAAATATTTTTAGTTTCAAAAAATTTGAAAAAATGCCTAATAAATCTAGCTAGGAAAGTGGAACCCGAGGCACCTTTCATTGCCACTGGATGATGCTAGAATGGTGATGTGTGGCACTTATGCACTAGCTCCATGCATGTACGTTGCCTAATGCAACCTTATTCATCTTTTTGGTTGCCTTACCAGATCTGCAACCTAGGTCTAGTGACCTGGTTGTAGAGCTAACATGACCATGATAAAAAATTGCTATTTTGCATGTTTTTCAACACATTTTCACACATAATCTTCCTTTATTACATTTAATGCAATTTTTTTGAAAAAAAATTGCATCTAAAATTCAATTTCATTATTCAGAATTTTTCGGAATGGTATTCATGACTTTAATAACTTTTTCACTTAATAAACTTTGTATTTAAACATTTATAAATGCCAAAAATATTTTTCTTAAATTGTAAAACATTAAAACCAAAAATTATTTCTAAAAAGTTCAAGGTTCCATAATTCCATGAAGTGGTTGAAAATAGCTAGATTTTTTTTTGTTCAAACATCAATAGAGAAACTTATTGAAAATTATAGGAACGAACAGTAATTCTTAATTTATGATATTTTCCTGAATAAAACCATAACATATACTAGATTAGGAAAAGATGAATCAAACTTGAAGAATTTCCATTAAAAAAAGTATTGGATTTTTTGAAAATTCTTTTTGCATAAAATATGACAATGCAATTTTATGAACTAGAAAGCAAAACTAATGAATCTAGTTATTTTTAGAACAAAATTTAGCCAAAACATATATACATATATGGTTATATCGTGATTTGCAAACCGAACACATAAATTCATCCAAAACATATACATAAGTCATATGTGGATGAATCATATAAAATTGTTTTATATCTACAATGTGTACATCATTTACAAGGAACAAAATAATACATATATAAGAACAAAATAAATAAGATGAGCATTATGAAATAAGTTTAAAATTCATAACAATTTTCATTCAAGACAATTCATCACAAAATATAATATAATTCAAAAAAATAAAATTCGAGATTAAATCTACCTAATAATATATATCCACATGATTGATTGGCTATAATACCAATTGATAAAAATCAATGTTTTATAAAACAATAATATTAATTAAAGCATGTGAAATATGAATAAAATAATTTATTATTACTTCATAAATCTATTTTATGATAAATGTGGAATCTGGATTTGTTATAAGTTACAAACTATTCATAATCAATCATGATCACAAACTTCAATAAAGGTTTGTTATTCTTATTAACTTTAGATGAGAATTTAATTAAGGAGACTTTTTGATATCGATGGGAAGTATTCAAAATTAATCTTAGAGTTTAGGAGTAGTGACCTTTATTTATATTAATAACCTTAATGGGTTAATCCATCATTAAGAGCCACCTATTACTATCTTATTAGGTTGTATTACTACTAGGCCTAAACTATATAATCACTTTAATATTGGACTAACCCTTTTACATATTATTTTATTATTGAATTAACAATCACATAATAGAAAATCTAAGAATTAACCCTTCATGATAACTTCTCCAAACATGGAGTTAATGCTTCCAGGAACCTCTAATCTTTAAATTTTCCACCAATCCAAGTTTCAAACTTCACCATTATGATTATTCAAATGTCTATATGCCAAATGAATGCTAAACTTTCTATCATTACTAAATCCTTAAGTAATAGCACCTGAGCTATAATCAACACTAGAAGGCAGATAAGTTAATATTTCTAGTACTTTCTTTAGTTTGACTTAATGATAGAATTCATCTAAATTCCATTCACTATCACCTTTCAATAAAATCAACTACAAAGGCTTGTTTCAATAGCTTTGGAGCACTTTTACTTACAGTATCATCTCCAAGCCATAGGTCTACTTATAAGTTTGTCTCTTGACCATTATTAACAGGCATAGCCAACCCCTTCAAAGTATCAAGCTAGATATGAACTAGCAACTTTATAATAAGGAATTTAAATTTCTTGCAACAGCTTAAGACAACCAATTACAACTTCTCAAGTATTTATTTTTCATGACCTTATTCCATAAGGAATTATCACCTACTATGAGTTTCCAAACAATTTTCATTAAACATGCCATATTCATCTTTTTAAAATTTCATAGTCCAAGGCAACCATATTCTTTTGGTTAACATAAGTCCTCATATGCTAAAGTCTTAATTTTTAGAATATTAGCCTAATTCATCTTTCATCCTGCCAATCTATCTTGGATTTTTTTTCATTAAGTGGGAACATGTATTCCTATTCACCCTTTTATGAATAACAGGAATTCTTAGGTATAAATTGACATCTTCGAATGTAATATCTTAAGTTAAAATTTAAAATTTTATAAATTTTAATACTTATGGATAGTTATTTATTTATTTAGTTAATATGTGATTTTAAATATATTTTTCTGCATTAAAGGTTTTGGTATATTGAAAATGATACCCATGATAAAATTTGAAATTTGTTTATTTTTATATATATGGTCATTATTAATTTAAGACTAGTTTAAAATAATTTTTATATAGGAATTTCCTATAAGTTAAAAATATTTAAGTGATTATGGGTTTAAGAATTTATGAAATAAATCATTGCATTTAATAAATTATTTTGAGAATATCAATTCATGGTTTATTTAAATATTTAACAATAAATTTTCTCATAAGTTGAAAATAATAATTAGAGGTATAAAGTTTTATGAAGTTAATTTTTGGTATTTGATAAATTATTTTTTAAAACTGTGAAAAATTTAAATAATTATTTGATAATTTTTAGATATATATATAGGGTAGAATTTAAAATAATTAAGTTGAGATTGTAAATAAAATGAGTTTTACGAAAATTGAGTTTCTAAAATAAATTAATGGGTGAGATTTTGTGATATAAAGTAAAGATGTAATAGCAAAGGTGAGCTCATTTTGTACAAAAAGTATGGGATCAAAACCCTTAACTCACTTTTCTTGCATTTCACTCTCCCTAATTTTATTTCTTTAGGTCTCCTTCTCTTTTCATTTTTCCACTAATCTTTCCTTTGTTTTCTTCTTTCCAACTCACTCTCTCTCTTTCTCCCTTCTATGATCGACTTATTTCTCTCTTTCCCCCTTATTTTGCTACTTTTTTATGATTGCTTTATTTATGTCAGCTATAACTTCTTCTAGGAAAAAAATTTGGCCAATTCCTGTTCTTAGGTGCTGTTACTTTCTTTTCTCTAATCAGTCACTTCTTTTCTAACCATTGGTGTTTGATCCCCATTTTCATGTCAAGCTTCTTGCCCTAGCTAGCTATATATTGTAGTAGAGTACAGAGGCCATATCATGAGCTCGCATTTTAGTTTAGCTACAATGCAAAATAACTTGGCCATAATGTTTAACTACTACTCCCCCATTTGTGGTGCAAGGTGTATTGTTCTCCAATTGTTTCCACCACCACTATTTAACTATTCATTAGCTTCTAACATAGTGGAAGTGTGAAAAAATTACCATGAATCATAG
The DNA here is from genome assembly GCA_020226215.1 of Sindora glabra. Taxonomy (NCBI): domain Eukaryota; kingdom Viridiplantae; phylum Streptophyta; class Magnoliopsida; order Fabales; family Fabaceae; genus Sindora; species Sindora glabra. The sequence goes on along the minus strand of CM035232.1, from coordinate 71,010,978 downwards.
TTATGTTAATGGTGAAAAAAGATGTTTTTTTTGTGTTTCTTATGAGTTATTTTGCTTTAAGCGCCATAATTGAAGTGAGCTATCTTAAAACTTTATTTATCTTTTTTTTTATGCTATGAAAACTTGATTAAGAAAATCTCTAATGCCTATTTCTAATTTCCTACCCAAAGCTTAAAAATATATGAAACTATAATATAGGATTTCTAATATAGTATGATTAGGACTTAGAATGGAAATTATCGAAGGGAAAATAATTGATAATAGTATACTCTTTTTCATGTGTTAGATTGATAGATAAAAGAGAAAAAAAGAACAGTCTAAGTGTTTTGGAAAATCTTAAAGGCTTTAGGTGAGTTTATGCACTACCTGGACAATCTTTATTTTTAAGAACTCCAAATTTCTAAATAGAATACCTATAAATCATATATTCATTATTGTTACAAGAATAAATTCTAATTTGTTATGCATAGGAATATTAATTCTAGTTATTAGCTGACTTTCATTTTGTAATGATGAAATTGTAATTGTGAATATGTATTAAAAGTATGAGACAATGCTTTTGAAAAATAGGAGTTCTATACTATAAGATGATTGAATGATTTAATAAGGTCTTTTTATGCTACTAACTTAATATCTTTAGATGAGTTAAAATTGAAATAAAGGAAGTATACATATACATGCATATATATATATATATATATATATATATATATATATATATATGTATGTGTGTATATATAAAGATATATATATCCCTATATATATCACTTCTAAGGAACTTAATTGAGGATATAAAGATATTATGTTATGAAGTGTCAAAATAGAATATTTAGAACATATATTTAAATTGAATGGATTCAACAAATCATTATCTAAGGATATATCTCCACTTTTATAAATGAATATTTGGAAATGAAGGAAACAAATAATCTAGAAGGATTAAGTGAAATAAAATGGATCTTTATCTCTATATGACTTTAATTTGATAGTTCCTAAATTATGGCATGCTTAATTTTGAAGCTAATAACCTATATTGTTAATATATTAAGGTATGAAATTGAAATTGAAATAATTGAAAAGTGAATTCCTCTAAACTGTGAGTATGAAGAAAAGGTAAAAAGATGATTGTGAATGCCTTAAAGCTTTCCAAAGTTGCATCAGTATTACTAGGTAAGAATATATCTCACCAAAACTTTATATTTTGATTAAAGATAGTTTAACTATTGTAAATTATATTCTCCTTATTGATAATACTGATTTCATATTCATGTCTATATATAAATATACATTTAATTTTATAGTATAAAAGTAATTAGTTGTTTAAGTGAGTTTTAATTGATTAGATGCATAACAGAAGTATGGTGGTGATGGTCTTACAAATAGTTGTGATATGAGAGTTGAGCTCTCTTGTGTATATCACTTGTGAATCATGGCAATATTGACGATGATAGAGTTATGATGTGAAATTCGAATAGAAAATTTTTAGCAAATTGTTATGAAAGACATAAGGTTAATCTAAGAGTCAAATAAGAAATTTTTGGCAAATCATATGGAAATGATATAAGAATAATTAGGAAATTAAAAGATGGATATAGGCATGGTTATTATAAATGGTTACATGATATGATGTAATATTAGAACTTTATTTGTGATTGGATATCACTATTTGACATAATTGTAAAGACTTAATATGACATGATGATTTGTTTATATTTAAGCTTTAATGACTGTCTGTAAATGTGATATCTATCTGAATAGGTAGTATGCAATATGATAATGATATTGAGCACTAATGAATAGTTAAGATTCCTATGATTTGTAATATAAGAGATAAAGTTTAAGTCCTATGTAGGTGAACTCCCATTTTAAGGCATGGATTCATATATTTTAGAAATTCAAAAATTGGGTTTGCTAAATATTTTCTAATTTAATATATGATTAACCTATAATTATTATTATTTATAAAATTGATCATCTACAAAATAATGATAAATATATGCTTATTGAGTTCTCGTAACTCATTTTAACTTATTACTAATGTTTTCAAGTTAAGGTTTAAGCTTTGTAGCATCTATAGAGAATAAAGACCGCTTTACTAAAAGATTTGACAGTTAGGACTAGAATCAACATTAACAATAGAGACGTGTTAATTCATGTGGTGTTAAATTGTTATATATGTATATAATTTGAAATTGTTTAGTATTGTGTGTATGTGTGATACTATTATATCTAAGAAAATTTATAGGTTTTGTATTATAAAACATGTGGCCTTTAGAAAGTATCCAAAAATAAAGCAAACTTTGCCCTTTTTTTACAAAAAAAATTAAATAAATTTCAAGTTTTCATAGAAATTTGGAAGCTCCCGTTGCGTGAAAACTAAAAAAATGAAAAGGCTTATGGAAACTAGTATTAGGTTCCACACCAGTTATGATCAAGTTAGGTCATGATATCAAAATGAGCAAACTCACATCTATTAAAAATAGCATTTTTCATATCAACAATGATATTTCTAGAAAAGTACATACTTATTTTGGATTACTTCATTTTCTAGCTTGATATCTTGGCAAAATGATCAAGATAAGATAGGATGACATAAATTTACTAAATGGAAGTTTCTTTAAAAAGAATGAGGTTATCAACAAACATTAGCCCACACTATTTCTATTAGCTTTGAGAGGCTTCCACCTATTCTTTCTTGTTTCCTTATTGACAATAAGTGACAATTTATATATAAACAAAATAAATAGGTATGGAGATAAAAAATCTCTTTGGTAAAGATCCCAGGAAAGAAAGAAATCCTTCATTTTGTTGCCATTCCATAATACATTGAAAAAAGAGGATGTGATACAATGTATAATCAATTCTACAAAATCCTTATTAAAATTAATTTGACTAAGGAAATATTGGATGAAGTGATAATTAAGATGGTCATGGGTTTTTTTAAAGCCACTTTAATAGCAAAGAAATTAGTGTGACCTTTTATCTTTCTCATAGAGTGGAACATCTCCTTGGTTATAAGAATATTATCCTAAATACACTACCTAAGTATAAAGCTAGCTTGGAAAGGTGAAATGAGATTTGGGAGATAGCTCTTTAACTGACTCACTATAATCTTTATTATGCATTTATACAAAACATTACGAAGAAATATGGGCCTAAACTGGTTAACAAATTCAAATATGCCTTATTTAGGAATCAAATAGATAAGGGTTTTATTTATGTCTTAGAGGTTTTTTCCTTCAAATGCATGCCTTATTAATTTATAAACTCTAGCTCCCACAATATCCTAATTTTTTGATATAATATAAAAAAAAAACCATTAATGCTAGGAGATTTAGTGCTACCAATATTGAATATGGAATTCTTTACCTTATTAAGCAAGACCATAGCAAGCATAGTCTAGTTTTGCTTTACACTTAACTGAGGATAAAAGACTTTTATCTGAGGGGAAAGGTGTTCTTGAAGATCATCTTTAAGTAAACTTTTGTAGAAATTACACACTATAGCCTCCAAGATAGCTTCATTGTCCACCTAGTTACCTCTTCGATCTTGTAATAATTTAATTCCATTTAGGCTTTGACGAATAAAAGTTTTAGAGTGATAGTATTTTGTGTTCCTATCTCCTTGAGTAATCTAATAAGACTAAGATTATTTAAACCATAAGATTTCCTTTTGCTTAAGAGTTTTATCTAAGGCCCTTTGAATTCCTGCAATATGAGCTAAAAGAGAACATTTCTTTTTTTGAATGTGGTCGAAAACATTCTTATTCTAGTTTTGAAGAGGATCAATAGTAGCTTTCAAATTAAACTTTATATCTACATTCTTATTCCATTAATCAATAAGGAAAATTTAGAAATTCTCATGAGATAAATAAGTTGCTTTGAATTTAAATGGCCTTTAATCACTATCACCTGTAACTGAATAAAAACTCATTAAAATAGGTGATGATTTGATTGAACTCTAGTATGCTAATGCGCATTACATAATGTTTTATCCAACTTCTCATAAAATTATAAGTAGTTGGGATATTTTGGGTCTTTCTACATGTATTTATTCCCTTGAAGATCAATTTCCAACAAATAAGCATTAATGTGGTCATTAAAAGTATTTGCTCGAAACTGGTTGGAAGGTGCCCTTCCTTTCTTTTCACCAGGATCATAGATTTTATTCATATTACCCGCCACTAACTATGATTATTTTATACCTTAAGGTTTATACTTTCATGTTTCAAATGTTAATCCTCCCATAAAGCCATATTTTTATTTGTGTAGGGTGATAAAGTAAACAATTGTAAGGAACTATATAGAAACTGTCAATCCTCGAATAATTTTGATGTGAATAAATTGAGAATTTGTCTCAATCATTTCTAATCAACACGACCACTTCTCTAAGCCATCCAAATACCACCTGAAAAGCCATCCCCTTCATTAAAACCTATATTGTAAAGCTTCGTCAAGAGAAGATATGTTTAACCTTCTCACTAGCAACTTTTATTTCTATAAAATCCATAATCTTAAGGTTATAAAAAACCACAAGATCCTCAAATTGTCTTATAAAGCCTTTTTTTGCTTAACGATAGTTCCAAACCTTTATTTTCTTTAACATAATAAATAATAAAGAGAACAAGAACTCACCAACATTTCAAGCTATCTCCATAACCTCCTTGTTACTAACTTCATTTGGATTACTTGTCAAATCTTCCTAAACTTCATTACATAATAAGTTCATTGACCAAGTCATGCCTTTATCTAGTGAGTTTTCATCCATATCTAGACCTATGGTGTTTTCTTGGATTAAAGCTTCCATTCTATCCTCGTTAGAACATATTAGCATATTTACACTAGGAATGGCTTCCATAACTATTGCTTAAGATAGATTCAATTCCAAGTTCATAATTCCTTTTCCTTGACTGATAATGAAGTTCATTTTTCCTTGAAAGAGTTCTTTTTTGTTTCTACATGTTGATCTATGTTATCTTTTATCAATAACATTAATTTGCATCAGCATAATTCTTTCTATCTCACTTGCAAGTCTAACCAAGAGACCTTGGCTACATCATTGGTTTGTTTGTTTGTTTTTAAGAAGTAGCTTACTTCACCCTGAGTGATAATTGCCATCATCATTAAGAGACCTATTATCTTCACTATTCTTTCTCTTATTCTTAGGACCTTTCATTGATCTATAAGCTGCATTGTTGAGAATTCCATACCATGGCCCTAGATTTCCTTCATTGCTTGGTTTCACTACACCACCACATTTTGATAGCTTAGCATCAGTTCTTTGCCTACCTTTACATGGATGTTACATAAGCATCCACTCACCCTAAGCTAACTTATCTTTTGTATACTTTAAAATAATCGTGCTATTTTCTTTTTCCACTATTATATTTTCATTTGAAATATTGACTTCTTTCTTCCTATTTGGACCATGTTCCTTTAAATGGTTGTATTTTATACAGTAATAACATATAGTATGTAAACTTTCATGCTAGATGCTATATTTTTTTCCTTAAAATGAAAATTCTTATAGCAATTCTTTCTTCAAGTCTACTTCAACACATATCAACACATATTATCCTTTCACCTAGTCCTCTATGGTACCACTTTAACTATATTCCCTATATAGTTCTTAAGAAAGCAAAGAACTTCTTGTCAAAACATCTTCCAAGAAAGTCTGGAATACAAAATCTTGGCTCAGAAAACAAATGAAAAAGAAAAAGAGAAATGGCTTAGAAACCAAATGTATAAGAAAGAAAATTCTCTTAAAAAAATTGTATTGATTCTTAATTCTAGAGTAATGATGAAGTGCAATGTGTAGAGGGTATTTTTAGTGGTTCTCTTAAGGCATTTTTATCTTAATCTTCTAGAAATATCTTCCTCATGCATATTCCTATATAGGCTTTTTGAGCTTTTCCATAACTAGGTACAAAGTATGGTTATAATTCCAAGATGTATCTAAAAAATTCTAGAAAAATATCTCCTTGTTATTTGAACTTGGTCTTAGGTTCATTGTATTTGGCTTGACTCTATACTACTCTCCTCAAGTTGGATGAGACTTATCCTCAAGTCTAGTTATCTTTTTTGTAGTATAACAAGAGATCAGTAACGTTAAAAGTAGTAGAGATGCCATAGGAGCTTGCTAACTCTATCTTGTAGCTATTGTCATTGATCTTTTGTATAACTTGAAATGGCTTATTTGCTTTTGGAGATAGCTTAGCATTTAACTAATTTAAAAACTTTTTCATTTGCAAGTATATCCATGCAAAGTTTTTTTTTCTTGAAAGTGTTCTATTATCAATATTTATCCTATTAGGTTTTGTATTTTGAATTCTTGTATAAAATTGCTTATGAATCTTCTTGATCTACTTTGCTTTCTCTTTTGCGTCTATGTTATAATGACAATTAGTAGAAAAAAGTCCTAAGTCTAGTGGAATAAAAGGATAAGTGTTATATACCACTTCAAACGAGCATTTTCTACTTGCTTAGTTGGTGGCTTATTGTAAGTGAACTCAATTTACATAAGGATAAAATCCTATTTTTTAAGATTCTTCCTAATAAAGATATGCAGTAAATTTCTAAGAAGTCTATCAATTGCCTTCATTTATCTATCTATTTGAGGATGACTAGAACTGCTAAATTAAAGTTTTGTACCTATCTTCTTCCACAGAGTTCTCTAGAAATAACTTAGAAACTTGACATCTTGATCAGAATTGATAATTTTTAGAATGGAATAAAGTTTAACAATCTCTTTAAAGTATAAATATGTACCTTGAATACCATCATTTATTCTTTGATAAGGAATAAAATATGGCATCTTTGAAAATTTATTTATGACTAGAGTTATGGAATTCTTCTATCTCTAAGTACGAAGTAGTTTGAGGATAAAATTCATACTAACATCTTCTTATGGTGCTTCTGGAATTGGTAAAGGCATGTATAGTCTTGTATTCTAGCTTTTGGTTTTTGCTTAGTGACAAATCTTGCATCTTTAAATGTGTCTATTGATGTCTCTTTCAAGCTTTGGCCAATAGAAATTTTCTTCAAGTAAAGCTACTATTTTATCTTATCCAAAATGTCCAGCTAATCCTCTATCATAAGCTTCCCAGATAATTGCTTCTTGTAGTAAACAACAGGGAATGCATAATGTCTTACCTTTGAACAAGAAACATTGATGTTCATAGTATTGTTGGAAAGGTTGTGTTCTAGTGAAACTCTAAAAGTTTGCAAAAATTTACGTTATCTTAGTATAGTTCTTTAATAGTCTCAAATTCGATAACCTTTGCTTGGAGAGTAGTAAGTAATATATGTTATCAACTAAATGCATCTGTTATAATGTTTTGATTTCCAACCTTGTGCTTGAGTAAGATTAGGTATAGTTACAAGAATTCGCTCCAAGAGGCATATCTTTAGTTGATATTTTGTTGAAAATTCAAATGTTCGAGAGCTTTATGATCTAAGTAGAGAATAAACTCTTTATGTAACAAGCAATGACTCTAATGTTGTAGGGAACAAATAATGACATAGAATTTCTTGTCATAAGTGTAATATTTGAGTTTGCCATTGATAAGTTTTTCACTAAAAAGGCTACTCGATGTCTTTCTTAGCTTAAAATGCTCTAATTCCAGTGTTAAAAGCATCACAACAAACTTTAAACACTTGGTCAAAATTTGGAAAGGATAATACAGGAGCTTCAGTCAAATGTTTCTTCTATTCATCAAAACTTCTTTGGACTTATTTTGGCCGTTGAAATTTGTCTCCCTTGATGTAATCTATGAGTGGGGTAGCGACAGAGATAAAGTTTTTGATAAATCTTCTATAAAAAGAGGCAAGCCTATGAAAGCTTCTTACATCGTGGACAGATTTAAGAGTTGGCCAATTGTTAATAGCTTCTATTTTGCTTAGGTCTACTTAAATGCCTTTAGTAGTAATGATATACTTAAAAAAATAACTTTATTTGTTGCAAATGAACACTTTTTGAGATTGCCATACAACTTCTGCTCCCTAAATATCTTCAACACTTATCGAATATGCTCTAAATGTTCTTTTTTACTTTTGTTGTAGATAAGGATGTCATCAAAGTACATAACTACAAATTTTCTAATAAAAAGTCAAAGTACTTAATTCATTAAATATATAAATGTTCTAGAAGCATTAGATAATCAAAGGGCATTACAATCCATTTATAGGCTATCTTTAGTTTTTAAAGCAATCTTCCATCCATTTCCAAGTCGTATTCTAATCTAACAATATCCATTGTAAAGATCTATTTTGGGGAAGCTGATTGCACTATGTAGATGGTCAAGCATGTTGTCAAGTCTTGCTATTGAGAACCAATACTTGATAGTAATCTTATTCCATATTCTTTAACTACCATTCTTTTTTGGCACTAAGAATGTAAGTACAACAAAGAGATTGACGCTTTCCCAAACCACTCCTTTCTTTAGTAGCTCTTTAACTTAGCATTGAATCTGAATATACTCCTATAGTCTCATCTTATAGGCTAGCTTGTTAGGATTGATAACTTCAAAAATAAAGTCAATGGCTACTAGATGTCTTGCATTGGTGGTAAACAAGAGGGAATCTCTTCTAGTATAACATCTGAGAATTTAATGAGTAGTTGTCTAATTTCTAGTTAAAGAATGGTTTCGTTATTTTGTTTAAGCAATAGTATAAGGTACATAGTATGGGCTTCTTCTAGTTTTATCTTAAAATATGCCTTAGATATTAAAGACACTAGTGGCTAGGCTTCGCTTTAAGTTTGGTTTGATTCTTTGGGTGGCAATAGAGTTAATTTAATCTTCACTCTATCCTTTATGAAAGAATAAGTGTTTGTATAACTATTGTATATAGCACGATGGTTATATTGTCAAGGTCTTCCTAGGAAGAGTTGATAAGTTTCCATTGGAATGACATCACACTATACCTCAACTTGGTACTTCTCACCAATTGAAAAGGTGACAAGTAGCATTTTGTCACTTTTACCTCATTGTCTTTGTTGAGCCATTACAACTTGTGAGGATATGGATGATTCCAAGTGGGTGGCTTGAGCTTTTCCACCATGTATCTTAACACAACATTCTCACAACTTCCATTATTTATGATGACATCACAAATTCTACCTTAGGCAGTGTAGCAAGTATGGAAAATGTTATGCTCTAGCTAAGGTTCCTTTTTTGTTGCTATTATATGCAAACTTCTTCTAATTACTAGTGATTCTCCATGATTAGCAAGGATGAGTTCTTTGAAACACTAATGATTTGCTAGATTTTTCTTAATTTTGTTTGAACTCATTTTCTTCTGACACTTTTTGAATTTCTCCTTTAACGATAGTGATAATTTTGTGATTTAGACAATTGGATGCTATGTGGTTGAATTCTTGGAATTTAAAGTATTTGGGTGGTTTAGATTAAATGGATGGTTTATGATTGGCTTCTTTAGTGGGCTTAGGTGGGATTTTGTTTAAGATATTGGGTTATAGGGCTTGAGTTTTGTTGATATTGGTAGGATTTCTAGAAGAAAAAGGTTGGAATATAGAATTTTTAGGGAGTTTTTTCTCAATTAAAATGGCAAGTTAGACGACATCGTCTATGATCTAGTATTGTTAGAGTTGAACAAACTAGGTAATTTTAGAGTTCAATCCTCCAAGATAGCGAGCTATAGTCTGCTCTTCCTTCTCTTGAATATCACATTTCATTATTAACTTTTCAAATTTTAGTATATTCATCCACAAATAGGGACTTTTGGTGGACATTTTGCAATTGGATAAGGTTATCTTGATAGTAGTGATCAAGTAAAAACTTATGTGTGAGCTCTCATCACATTTTCTCCCATGTCTTGATCTTGTTTCACCCTTCACATTTGCATTTTTTCTTTAAGTTTTCCTATCATATCGAGGAATGCTTCTTTAATTTGACAATAAGTATCTTCACTTTCTACTCATCTGGTATATCTTTAAGCTCGAATACTTTTTCAACTATTTAGAGCCAATCTATAAATTCATTTGGTTGGAGCCTTCCTTCAAAATTTGAAATGTCCATTTTGATATCATTACCTTGGGTTGGTTGCCTTCAAGGGTGACGGCTACTTGTTGAAGAGTAGTTACTACTATCAAAATCATATTTTGGATTTCTTCTTTAATTCAATACGTCCTGTTGGGTATTAACAATCTCCTATAGTTTTTGAATTTGTTACCATAACTCATCCATTTCGATCTCATTAAGGTTTTTCTCATTTTATCTTTTGGATGGAATTTTTGTTAACTTTTGATATTCTAAGGTCGAATTAAGATTTTTTGAAGATTTGGAAAATTTAGTAATTATAAGGAAAATTCTGGGGTTAAAATTGAATTTTTTATAAAAAGTATGGGTTATTTTGGTAAATTTTGAAAAATATCAACTTATTAGGAATTTCAAAAAAATTCTAAGTTCAAATTTTAATTTGATAAAAGGTATTCATTTTGGCAATTTTTGAAAAATTTAGGTATATTAGGAATTTCAAGAAAACTCTAAGGTTAAAGTTGAATTTAATAGAAAGTATGGATTATTTTGATAATTTTTAAAAAATTTTGCTAACCGAGAGGAAGATGTGTCATAACTAAACACATGTCAAAAGATGGATGGGTTGATGTGGTGCTAAATGTGCACTGATTGCTAACTTAGCAGTTAACGTTAGTAAGAATGATTGGATAAGATGACGTGGCACACTTAGAGTGAATGATGTGGCGATGACTAGGCAAGAGTTGCTAACATGGTTTTAATGTGTGTCATCTTCAACCTTTGGAAGGCGCTGTGGTGCTTTTGGAGAGTGGTTGGTGTGCGGATCTTCGATAGTAGCACATAAGAGTTTCAGTCGCTATGACACTCGCTATTATGATGTTTTAGACAACACATCTATAGTGTTGTTTTGCTAAGAAACTAACTAGAAAAAGGGGTTTTGACACTAGCAAGTTGATGATCCTATCAACTTATGAAACCAAGGAGAATTTTGACCACTTTTGACTTAAATACTTGTGCAAGAAGTTGGGAAAACTAACTTTGATACCAAAATGGCTCAAAAGCCAAATGGAAAAGAGAGAAAACTCTCTTGGAAAGGAAATTGCATTGATTTTCAATTCTGAAGTGATGATAAAGTATAATAAGTAAAGGGTATTTATAGTGGTTCTCTAAAGGTATTTTATCCTAATTTTCTAGAAATATCTCCCTTATGCAAATTCCTATGCAAGCTTTTGAATTTTTCCATGATTAGGTACAAATTGTGGTTATAAGTCCAAGACATATCTATAAAATTCTAAAAAAATATCTTCTTATTATCTGAACTTAGTTTCAGATTCATTGTATTTGACTTGACTCTATACTAAATCCAAATTACAATCTTATTTATCAAGTCATCCTTTGAATCAAATTTTAAATCCCACAAGTGTATTGTAAGATAATGATTAAAGAGCAGACAAGATCTTCTTATAAAAACAAGCTCATAATCTTTATACATATTAAATTTAACTAGGTATTACTCATTTGATAAGTCAATAAATTCAAGCAATCCATTTAGAGCTCAAAGTTTATTCAGTTTGGTCTCTTAACTTTTGGACCTTAAATTTCCTTCCAAGTAATTTAATAATAAGGGTTCTTCTTCACGATCTAATCATTCGCTCCTCTTCCCTTTTTTGATATAATTATTCCAAGGCATGATATATCTCCATTGTTTTTCTGTTCCACCATAAAACAACTAATGTGCTCTTCATGCTCAAAATCCTCCTCAGCACCTATATTCATTTGAGCATCTTTCTGCAAAAAACCATCACCCTCTACAAGTGTTTCCTTATAGGAACGCCTCCTTTTTATTCCTGTCCTCACCCATGTCCACATCAGCATAAAACACCAACTTTCTCCCATCCTCTGAGCTCGTCCCCTCCCCTTGCTTTATCTTTTCGGTATTCCTCTTAATTAAATCCACTTCCTCCATCGATGCAACAGTTTTTATGGCCGAAGAATCTCCCATAGTAAGAAAACCCCGACATAGAGTTCATCTTTTCAACTAATAAATAGTATTATTTAAGAATCCATCAAATTTTAGAATTTAAATATATTTAAATATAATAAAATTCAATAATAAATCATATCCATTCTTGAAAATGAATTAATTGTTGAAATCATAATTTTTATTCAATATTATTCAATTATTATTTATAGAAAAATTAAGTAGCGATCTCTTTTTTAATTCAACCCATGTATTGCATCAAATTATAACTAGTTTTCTATAACATAATATAAATGCATTTGAACAAGTCTACTTAGAATAGAATTTGAACGAGTTGGTTGGCTAACAAATAAGTAGAACTGATATTAATTAAAATTCACTGTACAAATAATAAAATTAAATAAAGAAAAATATATTAACTTATCTAAAATTTTAATGAAATTACTAATATCTTTCTTCTAATTCCAAAACCTACTCAAACTCCCCTTAAAATATTAAAAAATATCACATTTAAACTTAGTTTAAAATTTTCATTAAGAAATTGTGAGAAAAAATTATTATACTGTTTAAATTTACCAATATGAGATATTCTAATTATTTTATGATATATAATATACTCTAATTAATCTTAAGCAACAAAAATATAAATGATAAAAAAAAGTCAAATTTTCGTAAAAGTGTAAATATTTTTTTTACTCGTTTGAGCTTAACTAAGGGATGTTTTTTGTCATAAAATATTTGAATTATCATATATTATTTTATTTAAATTTATAATTATATCTCATCATTATTTTACTAAAGAAATTTTTTATTTTATTTGAGTTTTGTCCATAACAACTACATAAAAAATTACAATTCTATTAATCAAATTTTCGTAGGTATTTGTTTAAAATTATCTTTTGTATAAAAGTCACAACTTCTATAAAAAATTTATGAAAATTATCAAAAATTTCATAAAAATTACAAAAATAAAATTTAATATAAATATAATTTTTTGGTTACATACATCAAAATATAATTCTAAATTTACAATTCAAATACATAAATTTCAACCCACTGGCAAAGGGTTTGCTGGCTGTGCCACTTAAGAAAATTTTTTAATCTTACTGTACCACTAAAATTTCAACGTTGCTTCCAATTATATTCCGCATACTTAATGCACAATGTAGGTATATTCCTTTTGAGAATAGTGAAGTCAGATGAATCGAACTACTTTATCTGCATGATACAAAATTAAAAGACTAATAATATACCTTTAACAAGATTAAAAAAGAAATTAGAAAGGAAGGATAAATTATTTATATTGTTTTAATTAAATTAAATATGGAATTTGTCCTTCTTTGTATGTCTGTATTTTGACTTTTTTAATTTTACTGAATGCATAAAATTTATTCTCACATTCAATTTTATGCTTTTTAAATAAAAATATTTAATTTAATAATATATAATTTATCAATAAAATTATTATATATATAGATTAAATTTTATTTCATGTTTATAGAATTCGCCCTGAATTGTATCCGGGGAGTATCGCTTCATAGCCTCCGTGTAAAATGGTGCTTAAAGTGAATAATCAATTAATCACGGTGACGCGTCAAACAGAAATTTTGAGGACAGGACAACTGCATCAAGCAGAGATAAACGTTAACTTCAAAATGATGGTATTCTCCCAGGGACATGAAAAGAAGAGGACGGACAAAAATTTTCTACTTTGGAATACACGTAGCTAATAATAACAATATTGATGACGATACTAATGGCTTTTTGACTGTTAGCCTAGGTATTTAAAAAGAATTGATCGTAATGTTGTATCGGAAAAAATATTTTTCTTAAATGCTTATTTTTGTTAAAATTTATCGGGTCAGTATTCTGCCGTATTTGTGTTTAATATATATCTCCCTTCTCCAGCCGTTCAATATATCCTTCAATATATCCCCCTTCCTAATCGTTCAATATATGTTCTCCTTTCTTAGCAGCCATAATTTATTTAATATATATTCCCCCACAAGCAGCGGACATAATTTGTTCAATATATATCACTACTATAAAGATAAAAATTCAGAAGATTGTTATACAAGTATAGATGTTCATTTCTTTATTGTAAATTTTTCAATTTATTTTATCTATACAAATTAGAAAAAAGAACCTATCAATCCAAGTAAGATGTTTATTTAAAAAAAATATTTTCAAATGATATAGAAATATAATATATGTTCAGAATAATATTTTTTACAAGTATTCCCTTATTTTATTTTGTATTATTACTAGGCATTATAACTAAATTATTATTATTCTATTTGATTAAGTATTTTATTATTATGTGTATTTGTTATTTTCATTTGTTTATTATGGTATCTATGCTTTTTTAGTTTCCTTATATTATTATACTTATGGGTATTATTTTAATTTTTCTATATTATTTTAATTTACTTTTATTATTATAATATTTGAGTATATTATTATGCTTATAGTTTGACTAGATTATGTATGTTGTGTATATTGTTATGATTTGAATTATTATGCTTATGAGTTAGGCATTATAAAAAATAAAATAAAAAATTCGAATACTTGAAAAATTTTAAAAAAATAATAAAGTTTGTTAATAATAAATTATTGTTAAGAAATATTAATTGAAAGTAGAATGTAATATTTTGAAATTTTTAAAATATTTTTTCAAACCATAAATTTTGATTTAATTAAGAATAAATATTAAAATATATGTAATTTTAATTTAATTAAAAATAAATATTTGTATAATTAAGAAAATATAAAAAAATATATTTAGGTATTTTATAAACAATTGAAAGAAATTCTTACATGTGGCTATGAGAAATATTATTAGTACTGATCCAAAAGTAAAAAAAAATATTAAAAGTATATATTATTATCCTTCACTCATTGATCTTTAAAATAATATTATAATACAAATAATGTTAATTAATTAATGTTCTACACTTCGGGACTATTTGGTTCAAATTGAGAAAAGGGAATAAAATTAGGAGGAAAGGAAAGGAATGACCCCTGATTACCCAATTTATTTGATTCAAATATTTTTAATTTACTTTATAAGTAATCATTGCTATAAAAAATAATTTACTTATAATTACTATTGAAATAGTCATTATATTATTTATCTTATTATTTTTATTTTATTTACCAATATCATAATTTTTATAATTATTTAGTATTAATTATGAATATGTTATTGATACTTTTTTCATCAATACTCTTGTTATTTCAACCAATATTAATACATTAATAATAATTAATATTATCATAATGATATTAATTATTAATTTTAATTTAATTATGAATTTTAATATTTATTATTATTTTATTAATATTATTAAATATTAATGACTTAAAAATATTATAATATTAAAAAAATAATTATTAAAATAAATATAATGTTATTAATATAATTAAATAATTTTATAATATATAATTTACATCTAATATTTAATAATATTTAGTAATATTATTTATCTATTAAGTAAATGTTAATAGTATTATTAATATATAATTATTTTTTAATTATTTAAATATTATTTAATTATATTATAATTATTATATAAAATAAAATAATTTTATCTAATTATTATTAATTATAATTATTATTTTATTGATATTTTCATAAATAAAATTTATGATATTTATTTTATTAATATTATTAATTATTTTTATGTTATTGAATATTGTATATTTACTAATATTATTAATTTCATAATTAAATGTAATTGTTAACATTTTTTTATTATTATTTCATTTATTACTATATTATTTATCTAATATATTTTATAACAATGATACTTATAATTCTATTATGAATATTTATTATTTTATTATTGTGATTAAATTATTAATTTCTTATTAATATTATTATATTATTAATTAATTTATTATAATACTTATTATATGATTATTTAATTTTATTTAATCATTTTTATTATAAACTATTATTTAATAAATATGTTCATTTTGACTTATATAAATAGTTTAAAATAATAAATTATTATTATTATTATCATCATCATCATATTGAAGATGACAAACTAAACTCATAACTTGTTTATTACTTTTCTTTATAAACTTGTTTTAATATATTTATTTTCACAAAATTTGAATTTCAAAATTGAACTTAAATTAAACTTATAAGTAGTTATTGATAAATAAGTTAAAACAAACATTTAAAATAGTTATAAAAGTTAATTATTTATAACAAAGTATATTTAAAATTATTTTTTCTTAAAAACTTAAAAATATTTAATTTTTCTATTTCATTGAAAATTTAAAAAAGTGAAGAAGTTCAAAGATAATTTAGATAAGAAATTCTATACATGTGTCTGAATGTAGCATTGTAGGAAGTTAAATAAACAGTAAACTATAAAATTTAAGTGCATAGAAGTAATATATGTATAGGCAAATATCTAAGATTGACATATGAAATAATTAGTTAATTAATTAATAAGAATGAAATAATTATGAGTAATTATGTAGTAATAGTTAATTGAAGTTGTTTCTGTAATTATGATAAATCTTTCAACACTCAATAAATTTACTTCCTAAGATGACTCATAAACCTAACTATGGTAGGAATCAAACTGAGTACCAAGGAAGAAAATATTTGTATTTATGTGAATGGAGAAATTTATAAAATAGAGCAGGGCAATATGTTTAAGTGTCACAAGATTAAAGTAATAAAAATTAAATCAAACATAACCTTAGATGCACTAAAAAATCTATTTGGAAGAAAGCTACGACTTAATAAAAATTAAGTCATAACTGAATTGGTATATAGGCATCCGCTCTCGTTGAATCCAATGCAATATAAAACGTGTGAGTTGGAAGATGATGATGACATTCAACGAATGTGGGAAGCGAATGCGAGATTTCCTACTCAACTGTCTTATCCAGAAGTGTATGTACATATCTCAACTGTAGGATTGAATCTGAACATAACAAGTCAAATAGTTGATGTGAATGATCCATATAAATTATCATCCACTAGTCAATTTCACGATATTAATGATGGGCTATCATATTACAATCTGTACTTTACTAGTATAGAATTAATAAACAGGCGAATTGAATATGGCCAACAGTTTCACACCCTTATTGTCAATTAGGCTCCAGAACCATGTTTTTCTCAGCCTAACTATGGCTCATTTCAATCCCACTCTTCCCTGGAGAAAACAGAGGACATTATGAATGAATTTGAAGAAGAAGATGCATATGATGATATTCCTAAAGGGTTTGGTGGTAATAATGATAGTTACGATGACGATGATGGTAAAGAAAATGTTATGAATACATTCCCAACAACACTTGTAAGCCCATATATGGAATTGGCTACAACTTTTTTTCACAAATAAATATAAAAGCTGTCATGAGTTATAATTATCTTGAAATGGGAGATGACATAAATATAAATGATAACCAAGAGCCATAAGTGGGTTTACGATATATGGACCAAAAGTTACTTTGCCATGGAATGAAGATATACTCATCACATATTCGGTGTGCATTACTATTCGATCTTCAATCAAATATGAAGAATATTGGTCCTTTTATTATGGTGTACAATACAGTTAAAGGGTTAGAGTATGTCATAAGATGAAAGAGAATAATTGATAGATATCAAAATACAATGGACCTCATACATATGTATTTGCCTTTCTTTTATGAGATCATCCAAAATTGGACATATATATTATTTTACCCTATATTGTGGCCATGGTGATCGAAAACCTAAGTGTGTCCATCTGAGAAGTCATTGAGCGAATTCATGATATTTTTTAGTACTCAGTATCCTATAAGAAGGCATAGAAAGGCAAACACCAAGCCATCACTCTTATATTTATGAATTAGGAGAAGTCGTATTTTATACTATGGAGTGGCTGGTAGCAGTGTGACATTTTAATCCTAGGTCTTACTTTGAGATTGTTAGCAAAAAATACTTGCCAAATAGTTCTGAAGATTAGTTAGTTGCATTGTTCCATTTAGTGTTTTGGACTTTCAAGCCATGCCTTAAGGCAATTAACCATTTGAAATTGATAGTCTAAGTAGATGACACTTTTTTGGATGAAAAGTATAAGGGGGTCTTGTTTATTGTGACGTCACAAGATGGCAATAGAAAAGTTATGTCTCTTGGATTTGTCATGGTAGAAGGGGAAACATACGAGACATAAGTTTAGTTCTTATCAAACGTTTAACAACGTGTCATTAAGGACAAGTAGGATATTTGCTTAATATCAGATAGACATCCTAGAATACTAGCTATTGTTGCAAACCCACGTGTAGGGTAGCAACCCCCTTATGCTTATCATATGTTCTACTTTCGACACTTCGCCAACAATCTAAGCTCAGCTTTTAGGATGGCATGGCTGAAGAAGATGTTTACTAGCATTGGTGCATATTACCTACACTAACATCATTAATTGTCATTACCTATCATGATTATTGTTTATTCAATCACAATAATATGTGGTATAGGTTACCAATATCAACGACATGTTGTGGACTGTAAGTTAGATGAACTCCATCAATTGCACCCAAGAGCTGTTGATTGGAATGATAATATTCCTGAAAGTTAATGAAATTGTGCTTATGATAAGAAAGGCCGATGATGGGAGCATATGACAACTAACTTAGCCAAATGCATCAATAGTGTATTCAAAGGGGTTAAATTTTTATCGATTATCGGGTTAGTTAAAGCTATATTGTATCGACTAAATGTATTTAAATATATACTTTATTGACCAAGTAGAGACCATTGTAGCACAGTCATGGGTAGGAGAGTTGTTTAGCAAGGACATCCAAAAATAGATTCAAAAGTGTATTCGTAAAGCATCTACTTGTCACATACATCACTTTTATTGCCTAGGGTTAACTTTCGAGGTGAAAAAGCCATATGACCTAACCTGGAAATAGTTTGGTCGAACTTACAAGGTTAGCCTATATGATCGAACATATGATTGCGATGAATTCCAAGTGGAGCATTAGCCCTGCCAATATGTGTTTGCTGCATCTGCAAAAGTCTTGTTAGATCCATTACAGTTTATCAATCCTATTTTTTGATTAGAGACAATACTAAAAGGTTATAACTATAAGTTTTGGCTAATTGGCAGTATGAAGCATTGGCCAACATTAAATGAACCAATACTAGTATCGAATCCAATGTAGATGCGTCCTGGTAGTCGACCATGTTTCACATGAATAAGAAACGAAATGAATTGGAGAGAGTCCATCAAAATCTCAAAAGTGTGGGTTATGTTGGCAAACTAGGCACAATTATGCAACCTATCAGTTCAATCAATGAAATGTGTCATGACACCCCTAACTCTAAAAAAGGTCAATAGATAACCTTTCTTCAAGATTACTGATTGATATATTGATAAAAGTTAGATAACTTGTTATATCTAAATAGTATACTATGCTTGTTTTATTGTATTAAATTATTTATTTTCTTATTTCATTTTGAAAGACTTACACAAATTTATAGTTATGCAATTAACTGAATTCATCTAGTTCGACATAGTCCATATCACCCGACTCTAATAGCTAGGCAGTGTTATGTTATAACCCTTGGGCCCGATGATGAGTCTCTATTATACTTGTAGTCTAAACACGTTTCACAAGCAATGTGGCTAGATCGGGTAATTTTATTCCTTTAATAAAAATTGTTTAATTTTATATGTGCTAATTATGTTTTCAATTGACATGTGAAGGCGAATCGAATCTTGAAGTTACAACATGTCGCCCATGAGAATCATCTCTTCGATCCATCACTTGCAATTGTGTCTTATCTTTAATAGGAAGGCTTCTATAGTGCCAACTAGCTTGGTCACTGATTTTAATGCTACTTTCATGTTTGCACTCATCGAACGATGACATCTTAAGACACACACTTTCTGTACCACCTTGGGAGAGTGTATTATTACCTTACAAGATGTCTTCATCTAGTTACGTTTGCTGTGTGAGGGTGTCCCCATCTCTGGATACATCGAATATGATTGGCCAGGGATGTGTGAAGATTTACTTAGGGTCAAACCGCTCAATAAATGTTTACAAGGTCACTGCCTGAGCATCACTTGGTTAACAATAAACTTTAGACATTTATTGGATAATACAGATGATGAACAAACATAGCACTTTATGCGTGCCTACATCTTAAGACTCATAGACGGTTACCTTATGCTCGGCACTTTGGGTCATAAAGTATTATTGATGTATCTACCATTACTAAAAAATTTTGCAGATGCTGATCAGTATAGTTAGAAATCAGCAGTTCTGGTATACTTGTATAGAAAATTATGTACCACTACTAAATGTGAAGAGATTAATATTAGTAAATATTTACACCCATTGTATTTATAGGCATGGGATTGATTTTCCACTGTAGCACTAATGAGACCCTCATATCCTAATCCTCGGCTAGACATCTATCCTTTACTTCCACCATTGAGTTTTAGAGGTGGATCATACATGATTTTCATATTACCTTTCTTATAAAACCTTAAAATATTTGAACAAATAATACACAATTTATATTCCTCGTAGGTGGAAGAAAACTGGGCTATCTCCTCAGTTGCCAATAACGACCTTACACTAATATAGAGTACTACTTGATCAAATGAAGGCTGATGAGGTTGGAAGGCTTACTTTGTTGTATCTAACAAAGCTAATCTCATATATAGTGATATACTTATTTATATTACACTTGTGTAATATAGATTATTTGGTGCCTTTATGACATTCTTAGTGTATAACAGCTTATATCAAAGTATTGCTTGACCTCACTTGACATATGGCTGCCATCAGTCCCCATCATATGCTTTCACATCATGGAATGACATCATGTAGATCGTGTGCTTCGTTAGTTTAGCAAGTGGCAGCTAATCCTACAAGTGTCATTCAATCTGGGTTCTTATCATACCTTATAATTTTAGGGTAAAACATCAAAAGACTGGTGGAAAGAATATGTGATTTTCATTACTACTTGAAATGCATGGCACAATAAACTTTCATTAACTGAAATGGAAACAGATGCTCTTCATCATGACTTGGGCTACATGAGATGGTAATGGAAACATATCAGACAATGGATTCATCCAGTTAGTGGTAGTCTAGGATTTGTGATAACCTTTCATCCTTCATAGACTTTTGTGCTTATATCTTCAAAATATTATATATTAAATTATCAAAATGTACTTCTTTGCAGGCTGATATAACTGAGAGATTACGAAAGCTCAGTGTTGAGGATTCCCCCTCTCAATTGTACAGCTAATTTAGAGAGATAGTGAATCGAGAATGTAGCCTCATACTACTTGCACTATGAGAGCATCAAGACATGACAACTTCCTAACCTACTTATTTGGCTAATGAATTATTGAGACCACCTATTGGTAGGAGAGGCCATGGATTCATATCTTTTAAGGATTCCATTTTGTCCAAGGAAGGGGATGATGATAAAAGTATCCCTCATGGTCATCCATCGATGACACAGGCAAATATCCTTTCCTTCTATATCCCTCCATCGATGCAGGTTGATATAGGAGGTGCAAACCCATTAACTTATACCCTCTTATCGCAATTCTTTGCAGGTACAAATGCTGACCCATCATATAGTATGACATTACCACTATAGCATCCTCATGATGCTTCACAGTCATCATTCTTCACCCCATGCCATCGCAAACAACTCAACAAGTCCTTGGTTCTCTAATGGTGTTCTTTGCTGACCCATTTGCATTTACTATTGAGTATGCCAGTGGATTTATAAAGCAGCAATAACAAAGATTTTTCACCCCCAAAAATCCTATTCCACCATTTCAATCTTCCCATTGAGATTTGAATTCTTTACCGTTTAAGAGTCAAACCCTCTCAACTCACATAGATGATGATGAAGATAATGATAAAAATGAACAACATCATTTCCTTGTTCAATGACAACAACAAGTAAGGCAACACCGTCAATGTGAGATTGAGAGCAATTATTTTAGTGATTGAATATTTCATTATTGTATTATAGTGTTATATCCAATTTATTTATTTATTTTATTTATAATTTTTTTACTTCAAATTTAGTACTCTCTCATATTTTATTTATTATATTATCTAATTTTGTAGATAAATTGTACAAATTAAAAAAAGATTTCACTCTTATTTATTAATTCAAATCATATTATTGAATTAATTCCATTCATTACATTGTTATTTAAAATTTCTTGAAGCATTCTAAAATATCGCTTGTTATGATGTTAATTTAAAGTTATATTTACACATAACTATCAGAAATGGTATCGATTACTCATCTAAAGGTAAAAAAACTAAGTAAATACATTTTATGGATGCTACTCATCTTTAATTAGAAAAATAAAAAAAATGTCCTTCATCTTAAAGAAACATATTAAAATGTATGTAATTTTAATTTAATTAATAATAAATATTTATATTTTATGTGTTTATCCTTCAATTACTTTTCCTTTCAAGGCTTCATTTATTACGACATAAAGCACTTTTTATAGAACAAATTATAAAATAAAAGTATAAGAGAAAATATTTTATTTATTTAATATTATATATAAAGAATATGATAAAATAACTTCTTTTTTTTCATAAAGGAACTTGCTTTCTTTTATTACTATTACTTTATATATCATTTTTAATAATCAAAGATAGAAGTACCATATTACTCCTTTATTAATATGCATCTATGATTTTTTTTATAAAAAATATTATTTAATAAAAAAAATAAAGCCTCAGTTATTAACCCAAAATTATTTTAATTATTATTATTTAGATGTTAAAGTCAAATACCACCTTCAACTTACCCTAAAATAATTAAATTTTGCTCTGTTAAATTTTAGAAAATTAAAACTTACAAATTAAATTTTACTAAATTTATACTTAATATTTCACTATCCTAATTAATTAAATATTTTATCAGATGATGTGATTTTTTATTTTTAAATAATAATTATAACATTATAATATATTAATTTTTAATAATTTTTGGTACATAATTTAACACTTTATTTTAAAGTATTAAATTAAATTTTTATGCATAATTTATTTTTATTATTTATTTAACATGAATATTACATGTAATAGAATGAAAATTAAATAATGTATTATAATATTATAATTTTTATTTAAAAAATTCTTAAAAATATATAATATGTATGTAATTATCTTTTAAAATTAAATTGTATCACATTATGAATTAGCATAATTTACTAATAAAATATTTATTTTTTTAATGTAGATTATTTTCTTATTTCATATTTAGTTAAAGATTTTTACAAATATATACATCATAGTATGATAAAACATTGTTTAAAAATTTATTTTTTTGACTTAAATCTTTCAGCTAATAAGTTTATAAAAGAATATGTAAAAATTTATATTTATTGAGATAATAATTATTAATTTTATTACATTATATATATTATACAATTTTATGAGAGTTAACAAGATTATTGATTATTATTTAAAATATTAAATAATTAGTATCAAATAAACATCTCAAATTATAAAAAAAAAAAATCAAATACAAACCAAGTAAAAATTAAAAATAAAACAAAGAAAGGATCATAAATTAAAAATGATTAAAATTTAGAAAAAAAGGTTAAAATTGAAATAAAAAATATAGAGTACAAATTAGATTTAAAAAATTGATCACAGGAGGGGCACCTTGTGATCAGTCTGACTGTTTATGAGTGAGCTTCTCTCAGATAAAATACCATTTTACTGTTTTCGATCAAACTTATTACCGTTTTACCGTCTTTTGAAAACTTATTACCAAAATACGCACGGAGGGAGAAGGCGCCATTTGGGATGGCACCCCCAAGAGAGGAGGCGCCACCTAAGATGGCACTCCTGGGAAACTTTGAGGGCGCCATTCAAGGTAGCGCCCTCGGTCCTATTTTTTACAATTTTTTCTTTCAAAAATAATTAATTTTGATATCATTTGAAAATAAAAATTTTAAAAATAAATAATATATGATTGTGACTCAAAATAAATTTTTAAAAATAAATTACTCATTTCATAATTATATTTGATGTCATAAAAAAATATGTTAACTCCACTTTGATATCTAATACATAAATTTATTATAAGAATTAAATAAGAAAGTAGTTAATAATAATAATATAATTAATAAAAATAATAAATATTTATTAAATAATTAAATATTATTAAAAAAATATAGGATCAATAAAAAATAATTACATAATTTATATTAATTTCTCTCAAAATTTAATCCAATGACACTTAATATTTATCAATTTTTGGAATTATAAACTTCCAACGTTCGGAATTATATTATTACAAGTAATTATTTAATACGTTATTACACATAAGCAAATTTATTGAATTATTTAATAATATTCTTTATATACGAAGTTGAAGATTGTTAAAAATGAAAAGAAATATAATTTAATATTATTTATTTATTTTCACATGGTAAATAAATAAAAGAGTAGATAATTATAATAATTATGAAAGTATGATAATTAATAATGTTAGTTATTATATTTGGGAGATGTCATTATCATCATTTAAAAAAAAAACTAAATATTGTAATGATTTTGAAGTTTATTATTAAAGATATAAGTACCTACGCAAGCAATTAAAAATGTCGTAATAATTTAAATCATCCTAAATGTTGATGTTTAGCAATAAAGTAGTAAGATAAATGTACATAAATATACAATCAACATGGAAAAGAAAACTAATGTCTACGTAAGTGATGTCCAGTCCCACATCCAGGATCGGTAATGTGGCGGTCGTATCTACTAACCCTCTGCGCAGGCTCGAGAGTCACATCCTCGGTGCCTGTGTCTCCTCTACCTCTAGCTCCCGCTCTACCTCTGCCCCTGGCTCCTGCTCTGCCTCCACCTCTCCCTCTATCTACAAGCTCTAAGTCGTCTGTCATCATGCCACCATGTGCTAATCCCTGATCCTGAGTATGCAAATCAAATGCAGGACGATATGGCTGCGATGGACCAGCATCACTAGAAGGAAAGGCATAGAATGAAGATGAAACTCTTGGTATATGTGAAAATGCCTGAAATGAGGATGGAACACCAGGAGGAAACTGGTACATCTGGGATGACGACGGACCATATAGTACAGCCAGGAATATGGTGGAGGATGAAGGATCATCAGGTGCAGTAGGGTACACATGAGATGAGGTAGTAATATCAGGCATCATCGTCATGGTCTCTTGGGCAATCGATGGTGGAATCTGCTGCACTGTCGAAGCGGATGGAACATCAGCCTGCGACGTATGTCGTGGAGCAGTGCAACGTCGTCGACGTGAGCGAGGCTGATCATGGTGACCCTCCGCAGGGTCTGAGATATGATGGGCATGAGGAGCTGGCTCCGCATGTGAGTCAATAATGACATGATTAACCTCCTGAATGGCATGAAGGATGGACTCCGTCGCTGATCAAAGTGCATCGAAGGTGAACATAGTCTGCCCCTTAGGTGTAGTGAAGTCCTGTAGTGTGGAAACCTCGTCTACCTGTGCAAATTTTTGACATTAAAGTTAGTTACAATACTAATATATTTAAAGAAAATTAGATACAGAAAACTAGCACGCAGTATTATCACAAGGTCTAGCACTCCCCCAAAGGGTGTAATACATCGCCTGGTAACCCGTCTGTACCATGTCATGTAATCGGATTGTGGTCCTAGAACAAGGTGTGCGGTCGGCTCGGCTGTAACGCACAAGTCTCGCCGGATATCCCAGAGTGCAATATACGGCTGATAGCGGATGTGCCACTCCTCATCATGTCGACTGGACAAGTGAAGGCAATGGACCTCCGCCACCTGCTTCGGTGGCTCTGGAATAGCCTGTTGTAGTCCAAACTACCGCAAAACCCTATCAGGCCGGTGCCACTCGACAATCTGAAAGTGAATGAGCGGCACTACTGCTGTCCACGTGTCACTCTCGTCAAAACAGTACTGAGGCAGTGATGCGGTGACCTCCTCAGTGTACGGGATCCAGGCGATCTGAAGTTGTAAATTTATTTTGTCATTTAAATGCAATAATGAAATGGACAAAGCCCTGAAATAAAAATATCCATTATCCCCTACATACTTGGTCGAGTCGAAGACGGTCCAGCACATATCTATAATAGGGTAGGCTATGTGCCGGACTATCCTGGAACGTCTTCTGATAGTGCCACCTACCAAGTACAATAACTAAGTTAAACAACTTTAAAGTGAACTTAATTATAAGTGAAAGTTGAAAAAATAACTAACCTGCGAGCTAGGGGCTAATCCCTGCATCCCTCTCTGGTATGTCTGAAATAGTAATCGCGGGGGTGATAGTGGGAAATCTATCCCATGCCCAGAGCTGCAGTAGTAGGCAACACCCTCCTATCTCCCTGTAATCCGGAGCGATGGCCTTGCAGAGCTCTCTGTACAGATAGGCCAAGCAAGCAGATCCCCAACTGTACGTCCCAGCCTGATGTAAGTGTTCGAGCAAAGGTAAGTGCATGAGGTGGACATATGTGCCAGAATGGTCTGGAAATAACGTCCCACCAATGAGACGTAAAATGTAAGCCCGGACGAATCTCTGCACTGTCACCTTATCCGCATCATCTAGAAGATGAGTGAAATGCCTCTCCAACTAACTCATCCTCAGTCGCCCCCCTCTGATGACATTCTTATCCACCGGTAACTAGAGTCCCAAATACTCCTCTATCAGGGTTCCCCATCCCCACACAGTGGGCCCCGTCACTACTCGACCGTCAATGGGTAGGTCGAGCTGAAAAGCAACATCCTGCAGGGTAATAGTCGTCTCTCCCTGCGACATGTGAAAGGTGTGTATCTCCGGCCTCCACCTCTCTACAAAAGCATTGATCAACTAATGGTTGATCGGCACAAACTCACACATCGCCAAGCCATAAAAGCCTGCCTCTCGTAAAAAGGAGACAATCAACTCTAGCGGCTGCTGGTGATGGTAGTGATGAGCTCGTCGAATCCTGTGCACACGGTCAGGCTGCAAAAGAAAAAAAATCACCAATTATCGCGTCTGACAATTCAGAAATGGTTTAACCAAGTTTATTAAGGTCTAACTATTTTCATACATGGCCTGTCCAAATCGACTAGGATATGTGTGAGGCCTGAGCCGCCAGCAGTGAAGGATCCCGTGGTCCAGGATCAACGCGTCAGGATGTGGATGCCATCTGCCACGACAAGAATTGTATTAGAATGAAATTTAAACACACACTAAGTTAACATGTGCAATTTAAGTACAAAGTTCAACACAAGAATTTGTATACACTTGGATGATTAACTGATGGTTTGTTCACATTACAAGTAATGGGGTAATATATATATACATAATGATGTGCAATTTTACAACCATAAAAAAAATATCTACTGACCGTTACACTTATGACATTAGTTAACATACTTTATAACATATTTGCGAAAGTAAATAATGAAGATCAACGTGAAGAAGGGCCTTCCTCCCCATGTAGCAATGGACAACGCCTATGATTATGTCCTTCCATCTTACAATGACCGCATTTTTGCTTGACACTGCTCTCTTGAGGCCATCCATCTCATTTCTGATCTGGGTCGACTTTGGTCCTCCCTTTGCATGTAATCTTCTATAATTTGGAACTAGGACAGGAAATGGTGGTAGGTTATTCTATTGCAACCACTCCCCGATAGGCCACCACTCAGATTTGTAGCAATTGAGTAGTGTGTCAAGCCTGTATACAGCATCGACATATGATTCCCATGATATGTTGATTGAGGCACAAGCAGCAATAATATGAGCGCAAGGATACCTATATGCTTGGAATTATCCACATTCACATTGATCTTTGTCTAATAACACTTGGACGACCTTTCCACATGATCCCCTGGCCATATCAGGGCCCTCCACCACCTCAAACCTAGTTCCTTGTCTATTATAAGCACGAACGTGGTAGGAAGAAGCACGTGACTGGATAGTCGCAAGCTCCTGTCTGAATCTGCTTGCGTATATGTGACCTTGCTGTAGTTCAGCATGTGCTTCTTTTGCCCTTTCCACAAAGTACTTGACACATCTATAGTATGTTTGTTGAACAAGGCCTGTGATTGGTAGCTTCCTTAATCCTTTGAAGAGGCCATTGATGCACTCTACAATGTTAGTCGTCATATGACCATATCTTCGGCCTTCATCATAAGCAAGCGTCCACTTCTCGATCGGAATAGCAGTCAACTTCTTGTGAATCTCCTCATTGACTTTGCTAAGGTTGTCCAATCTCTCCATGGCCTTTTCCCAACTGGGCTTATACGCTGAACAGAAGGAGACAAATAGGTTAACTGGATTGAACTACCAGATACACAAATTTATAGATGAAAGGTTCAATAAAGAAATTATGCTATAAGGCATACCAATCTTAAGGACAACTTTCTTCACATTGTCATCCCTAAACTTCTTGCGAACGTTGCTGGCAATATGTCTGATACAGTACCGATAAAAAGCATGAGGAAGCTGCCATTCCAGGCCTTCGGTGGCTACAACATCTTTTATAGCTCGATGTCAATCTGATATCAAGCATATTCCTTGCTGGTTCGTAACATTTACCCACAGTAATGCTAAAAACCAACTCCAGTTTTCGTAGTTCTCCCTGTCAACAATGGCAAAGGCAAGAGGAATGGGACATTTGTTACCGTCCTAGGTCGCAGCAATCAGTAACACGCCTCTGTACTTGCCATACAGATGCATTCCATCAACTTGTATGAATTGCTTGCAGTAGGGAAATGCGGCAATGCATGGCTTGAAAGCCCAGAAAACTCGGTTGAAAACATGTTTCTGTGAATCAACACGGTTGTCAACTGTGACGAATTCTTGTAACTCCAACTTGAACAGAGTCTGGTCACAGTAGCCTAAAATGTCTAACCATTTGGGAAGCACTTCATACGATTTATCCCAATCATCGTACACCTTGACAATTGCCTTTTGTTTCGCCTTCCATGCTTTTCTGTACGAAATCTTATACTCGAACAAGCCTTCCACCCTCTCTTGTATAAGCGATATTGGAACATCTTGTTTCACTTTAATCATCTCCAGTATCAAGGAACTGATATACTCGGAGTCCAGAGACTTGTAATCTTGTGTCAAACTGGCATTAACACATGTGTGAGGCCTTGAAAATCTAGTTATTGTCCAAGTGTTACAATTCTTCAGTTTGGTCGCTCTGAGGTGGAAATTGCATTGGTCCCCGTAATTATCACACTTCACACTTAATCTTCTGGTATTCGACTCCTCCACGTAATAACTGTGGTGCCTTCTGATGTGGTAATGCTTGGTTGCAGCAATTAAAGCCTCCTTGCAATCAAACTCTTGCCCAACCTGTAAGTCCTCCATGTCGTAATCATAACTTGGTTTCATTATTTTCGAAAATTCATTAGGATTCCGTATGACATCCCAATCAATGTGAGAGAAGACAATAGCTTGAGGGACACCACATGATGTCTGTGCAGCATTGTCATTCCTCACTTGCCGCGTTGCAACACTGTCTCCATGTGTAGTGGCGCATTCTTCGTCATCAGTGTCACGATCATCATCGCTACTGCAAGACACCTCATCGTCCTCAAAACCAGACTCAAGGTGGGCATCCATCAATATAGGATCAACGGATTCTTCCTCTACGACCGGTAAGGCATTTGTTGAACCCATCATGCTATGTGATATATTTCTCGGGAAAACACCGGCAACAGATGAGTCCAACGCAGGAGTATAACTATCAAAAATGTGGAACTCGATTCCACCCGTGTAAGGAAGGCCTTCCCTCACCATCGAACAACTAGTACTGACATTAGCTGTTGGAACCATAGGTGATCTAGTTGTTGGAACTCTTTCTTGTGAACCCAGGTTGGCAGCGTGCAGTTCGGATGTGATCACCTTCGCATACAACTCCATTGCTGTCATCGTTGGATGCTGTTCGTAGCTTGCTATGGCACATGCCAAGTCTTCATCGTCGTCCAATTTGTATGCCATGTATTGAGCCTTTGTTTGATGCTGTGGAAACCTGTAAACAATTTTTCCCGTAGCTTGATCTTCGTGAAGCTTCAATCGGGCATGAATTCTCTCCCACAAAACATCCATAGTGCTGCATCCTCTTAATTTCAATACCTTTGGGGGAAGTCTATCGTACATTACCCCCATTGATCCCTCAATAATTGTACCATTTGAATATATAAAAGTAATTAAACTTTTCTTCATCTTCTTACTTTTAGCTGCAAAATACTCACTGCACCCCCACAACTGACAAATAGTCTCATATACAAATTTTGTTCTCATAAACGAATGTACTAGTATTTAATACTATAATTAAAAATGAACGGGATGTATTACTATTTTGCAAGGTATTCTATTAATACTACGTAAAAATAGGATTATTTTTTCGGCCAAGCAAATGTTATTTCTTTTCCAAAACTAATATAATATTTGGCTATATAATCTTATTTATGGTTTAGTTTATCTCTTTCAATTATCATTTTTCTTAGTTATTTTGCACAAATTATACTAATTAAATTAGTTAATATTTTTAATACACTATATTTTTTATTTTTACGACTGTTTTTCTCCGTTCACACCTACTACCAAATAGCAACCAAAATTATGTACACATTATTATTTGCAATACCTCCATATATATTTTAATGCTTCCTACATAAACCTATGTATAGTATAATTTTTTCAAGTACGTTTATTATTCTTATATTTATAATATCCACTATTTAAATACAAAATAGTTCAAATTTTCAATAACAATATCCTATTTTTTAAGGCTTTTGGTTACATTCACATATCCTAGAATTTTTTTTAGTACCTCTCTTACGATATATTAAGATTTCACATGAAAAAATTCTCTAAATATAACTTTCACCTAGGTCCTAAGACCTATATTAGGGCACCCTTCTTTATCTCGTTTGTTGTTCTTTTAATAGCACAACCTATCACAGTACATATAAATTCCTACAAAATTTTCATAAATCATAACTTCACATCTTAAATCATAACTTCACATCATAAATCATAACAATCAATATAAAATAAAAAAATATATATTATTTATATCATAACATTCTAAATAAATTTATCTACCAATATAAAAAATATTTTTACTATGACTAATAAAAATTATAATATAAGCATAAAATTTATAAAAATACTAACCGGTAAGTATTCGGAGAAGTAAACAGAAAAAAGCCTCTGCATGAAAGAAAAATTTATTAGATAATTTAATAACTTTAATCTCTAAGTAAAAGTTATTAGATATTATTGTATCAATCAAAAAATTATGCAAAAATCACGCTAAATTAAATATATTTTGTAAAATAATGTATTAAAGGAATAAAAATAAAAATATATATAAAATTTTATTAATGTATATTCAATTTAAAATATAGTGTTTGAATTTTCATATCAAGAAAATATTAATAAATTTTAAAAGATAATTAATTTTTATTCTTAACTACTTTTATTAAAACTAAAATATATAGTTAGTTATTTCAATTAGCGTTTTCCATAACATGAATTTTTTTAAAAAAAGATCTTTGATCATTAAAAATAATTTTATGTCAAAAATATGAAATTGTATTATATTAATATTATTCAATATATTGCATTTCAACTTTTAATAGAATGATTGAAGAAATAAAGAAGAAAAAATTCAGCAAAGTACATGAAATGAAGAATAAATTATGTACGAACTGTAAACCTTTTGAGAACTCTTAGTTGATGTATTTTAAATTTAAAATATAATATTTAAAAATTATCATCAACAAAAATTTAAAAATATTTATATAAATAATATTTAATTTAATCACTAACTTTTTTCTATAAAATATAATATGAAATTATTTATTTTTGTTAATAAAATGTATATTAAAGCTTCAATTTACTTAAAATATTGTAATAAATTAAAAAATATAATTAATGATTGTAATAAAATATTGTTAATAACATGTTAATTTTCTAAAAAATATAATATGTTAAAGCTTCAATTTTTTCTAAATCCTAGATCATCATTTCACATTATAAATCATAATAATCAACATAAAATAAAAATTATAATAAAAATATAAAAAATATACAAATACTAACTAGTAATAATCACAAACTATCACAGATCATATAAATTTGTATAAATTTTTTCTAAATCCTAGATCATCATTTTCCATCATAAATCATAATAATCAACATGAAATACAAATTATAATATACATACAGAAATTATAAAAATACTAACCAGTAAAAATTATAAACTATCACATATCATATAAATTTGTACAAATCTTTTCTAAATCCTAGATCATCATTTCACATCATAAATCATAATAATCAACATAAAATAAATATTATAATATAAATATAAAAATTATCAAAATATTAACCAGTAAAAATTATAAATTATCACAGATCATATAAATTTGTATAAATTTTTTCTAGATCCTAGATCATCATTTCATATCATAAATCAAAATAATTAATTTAAAAAAAATATAACATAAATATAAAAATTATAAAAATACTAACTAAGGAAGAGTTGAAAGAAGATCAGATTTGCTCCAAAGAAGAAAATGCTTCCGAATGAAATGCACAAAAGAAAGAACAGATGATGATTTGTGAATGAAAGAAATACTGCGAACTGCGAATGAGAGGAACTACGGGGAGTGGCTGCAAGGTTTACGAAGAAAGAAGGGAAGAAGAGCGGCTGGCAGGATTTGAAGAGTGGTGCGGAGGGGGGGAAGGTGGGTATTTATAGAAGGGGGAGGCGCCATTTCATTAGGCGCCTCCCAATTTAAATTTTAAAAATGGTGCCTGGAGGGCGCCTTTTCAAATGGCACCTCCTTATGGAAGGCGCCACTTCAAATGGCGCTTCCAAGGTGGGGGGGGGGGCGCCACTTCAAATGGCGCCTCCAAGGGGAGGACGCCACTCTGAATAGCGCCTCCAAACCCTTGCAAACGCCATTTTGAATGACGTCCTGCGTATTCTGATAATTAATTTTTGAATTACGGTAAAATGATAAATTTATTTATAAAATCAGCGTAATCTGGTATTTTTGCCGCTTCTCTCTGTGATCAATGAATTTTTTTAAAAAAATAATTTTAAGCATTTTGAGCAAAGATTTTTCATGCATAGTATTTGAGAAATTTTCTTTTTCATACATAGTACTCTGATCAAAAAGTCCAAGTAATTCTTTTGTATTCTTCATCTCACACCAATTTTCATTAATATTTGAAGCGTGTGGCAACCAAAGTCTATAATAATGAAAATTAGGGTCCAAGTCTTTTTACGGCTCCTCCATTCGCAAGATTACAAGATATTTATCCCTAATTTAGAAATAGAAATTTCACTTAACCCAATGTAAGTTAGATTTAAATTAAAAAAATTTAATATTCGGGCATTGTCTTAATTTATCAGGTAGAGCTTGACTAACATACAATAATTATCACCAATACGAAGGCCTACATATATCCTTCAAAACAAATGATGGCAACAAACAATTCAGCAACAATTCTTTTCAACCTCGTCCATAAAAGCCTTGAGATTCCTATCTGAAGAGCCTCCTTCCCTTACTGCCTCCCTAGCCAACTCCTTCCATTTCTCCGCATTGCTTCTCATTTCTCCATTCCCCATAACTGCATCCAAACACCTCCTAATTTCTTCACTTTTAACTATCCCCTCCCCTTTATCCACTTCAACCCTCACACCTGTCTTCCAAACATCTTGTATCAGCTTTGCATTTGTATTTTGGTCTACCCACTGTGGAAATGCCACCACGGGTACCCCACACACCAAGCTTTCTAAACATGAATTCCATCCACAATGTGTCACAAAACAACCCAATGAAGAATGTGTCAAAACCTCCACCTGACTGCACCATTTCACTATCTTCCCTTTCTCTTCCAATTCCTCTGCACAACGCAGTTTCTCCTCTTCTTCTTCTCCTTTCTTATCATGTTCTCTTATTACCCACAGAAAAGGCCGACCGGAATCCAACAACGCGCGCCCGATTTCCTCCATTTGCTTCCTCGATAACACCAAAATACTTCCGAATGCCACGTAAATTACAGACGATTCTGGTTTGGAATCCAACCACTCTTCATAGTTATTTGAGCTATCAAATAGGTCAACACCGAATGAAGTGTCGGAGGGATCTTTGCCGTCGGACAAAGCCGGTGGAACTAACGGCCCGATTGCAATCATGTTGAGCCTATCAATAGCTCTTAGTGCTTCTGGCTCCAACGCTTCAAATGTGTTCACAAGAACTCTTGGGTTGGTTTCCAGCGCTTGCAGCTGTTCTTCGAAGAAAACGAGGTAATTGTACATGTTTGAATCGGAGAGAAAAGTAGGGAGGTCCCGGACAGTCAGCGATGGCAAACTTGGTAATTCCAAATCACATGAGGACTCATTCTGCTTGATTTTGTTCCTGATGTAGTCACCATGGTCATGGAAGTAATAATAGAAGATGTCCAAAACTGAGGCAGGCTGAATCCACAGTAATGCGGCAGGGATGTGAAATCCACGCGCCACCTCTGCTGCCCAAGGGAGGAGGATAGTGTAAACTAAGTAAGTGAAAGGACGGCCCTCCTTCGCATTTGAGGCCATGAGATTGGTAAGGGATTTGGAGCCGCAACGGCGCATCTCTGACAAGTAGTGCTGGGGTTCCATCTCGTTTCCGTCAAATCCGTCGTCGAAGCCGTCGGAGAAGGCAGCAACTGAAAAACCGTCGACGGATTTTTTGCTGAAGATACGACGGTATTGGTAGACGCTTGTCGCAAGCGTGACATGAACTCCCAAACGGACAAGCCGCTTGGTTAGCTGCATGCCAGGGTTTATATGCCCTTGCACCGGAAACGTGACTACGAGGACGTGGCCACCGTAATTCATGGCCGTGGTGGCGCGTGAGTGGAATTTACGAAAATGGATAGTGTGACTGGCTCTGCTGCTAGTACAGGAGTATTGAAGTGACGATCAATAAAAGGACTTTGAGGTGGATATACTTCCAGCATAGTAATCACCATTTATACACAGGACAAATGAATGCCTGACGTGTGGGATGACGAAAATGTGAGACTGTAATTTGCAGGTATATCACATGTCTATCCCTGGATCGATAGGATTTGATAGCAATTGGTAACAAATCAATGTGTGGGCCCTTCGATTTTTGTATCTCACAAGTCACAATTGTTATAATAGAACAATGAGGAGTTTCAATTTAAGGAAAAATATATGGCACCGAAGTGAAATAAAGAATATGATTTTAATTATTAATTTGACTGGGATAATATTTATACATTAAAAATAAATATGGTGGTACATTGCACTAGTTTAATGGAATATTGTTAAAAATTTTAATATATTTATATTAATTTTTATTATTACTATTTAAATTAAATTTAGTTTTATCATGAGATGATTGATCTTATCGTATAACATTATTAGGTGAAATATTTTCTTACATCCATCAATTTTTTAATCATTATATCATATAAAAGAAATTTTATCTATTGAGAAATTCTATGACACATGTCATTATGAGATTAAAAATTTTTCCAATAAAATCTCATTTTTTTATTTAAATTAAAAAGATGAAAATTATTTAATATTCAAATTCAAATTTAAGTTTTGGTCAATCTTTTAGTAACAATATATCACTTGTAATTAATGAGTCTAGTTAATATATTAGTATTAGTGTGTCAATTATAAATAATGAGTTTTTCTATAATAAATAGAGAACTGCTAAATATCCTAAAAATAAAGAGTTGAAATAAATTTCAAATTAACAACATTATTAATATGTTGTTGATTTAAATATGGGCCCAACTCTTATTATTAAATCTCATGGTCATAAAGCATTCAATGCACAAATTCAGCTCCAATTATCAAGAGGTATAACATTTTCCTAACAAGTATAGGGCATTAAATGCTCCTTTCATTTAAATTTAAATTACTTTCTATGTATCGTCATAATTCACAATTACTAGATTATTTCATTCTCATGAAAATCTCTTCAAATTATATTCAAGTAATGTTAGGTTGGTGAAATTAAACATTTTTAATAGTTTTAATATTCTCAAGAATGTAATTCTTAAGCATTTGATTTGTAGGAATATGATATTCCTATATTTAGTTCAATAAAAAATATTTCTAAAAATATTATAATATTATATTTTAATTATTTTAAATATTTTTAAAAGTACTATTTGATTACCAAAAATTTTATTATTAAAAACTAAATGGTTATCGATAGTATATAATAGCAATGTGGTAGTGGCAATAGTAGTTGATGATAGTCATCGACAATAAGTAATAGTTAGTAACAATCACTGATGGTGATGGTGGCTACCAGTAGTGGGTAATGACTAATAATAATTGTTGAAAATGGATGGTAGTTGATAATAGTCACTAACGATGAGTGATATGGACAGTGATCATTAGTAGTGGATAGTGGTAAATGCTAGCAATCGCAATAGTGGTCGATGATCATCATTGACAATAAATTATAGTTGGTGGCAATTGCTAATGGTGATAGTGGCTACCAGTGGTAGGTAGTGACTAATAATAATTACTGATAATAAATAATAGTCGATAATGGTCACCAATGATGAGTGATATGAATAATAATCATTAGTAGTGAGTAATGGTAAATGGTGGTCACCAACGATGATTAGTGATTGAGAATGGTCACTAAAAAAAAGTGGTGGCCATTGATGGTTAGTAACAATAGGTGATAGTGAGTGATGATTACTAGCAATATATGAAGGTAAGTGATAATTGATCGCAATAAGTGATAAAATAGGTAAAATAGTCTTTTTATCTCAATTAAACATTCACATATCATGAGAATATAAGATATCCATTTCCCCAATAGAAATATTTATATTTTCAAGAATATTTTTCTAAAATTTGAACAAAATATGAAAATCTCACATTTCCCTAAAACATTTATAAGAATATGAGAAAATTTTCACAAATCAAACGTGACTTTATATTTTATTTCTTTTCTCTCTCCATACATGATCACTCTAAAACTATCGTCTTCTTTGAAATGAAAGCTTTTATCTTTATTTTCTTTCTCTTTAATAAGATCTTGCATTATGTATTGATTAAAAAAATCAATATCTATAAGTATCTATAATGCTTCTATCATATAAATTTCTTTTTACAATTTTTTTGGTTCTTTTTTATACTATTATTTTTCTAATTTAATTGTTCATTTTTTGTTATAAATACATTATTTTATTGGATTTCTACTTTTTTGGTAAAGAATTGTAAATTAATCAATTCTCATTAGCTTACATATTCTTGATGTGTAAAACTACAAAGTAAATTTTTTTATATAATTTATTTTATTAGGTAAATTCTTTAATTATTTTATATACTTTTGAACA
Organism: Sindora glabra; assembly: GCA_020226215.1. NCBI lineage: Eukaryota > Viridiplantae > Streptophyta > Magnoliopsida > Fabales > Fabaceae > Sindora > Sindora glabra. The sequence goes on along the minus strand of CM035232.1, from coordinate 70,973,582 downwards.
TAAAAATATATATATGTGTTTTGGAGGAAATTATGAAAGGAGGGGGAACTACCATGTGAATTACTATTATTGAAATTTTTTTACTAATTTGCAATAAAACAAATTTGTAAATGAACTCAACAACATTTTTTATTTTAAAATTTGAAAGTTATTTTATCTCTATCTTTATTTAATTTTATTTGAAAGTTTTCTATTTTTTTTATCTTCATTTGATTTAGTAAAAATCTTTTTATTCTTATCTTCCTCTCATTTTAGATCTAATTTAAAATTTGCAAACTTCCATTTATAATGCGCTTTCTCTTCATCTCTATTTAATAAAATCCCTATTTTCTTGTATATACAAATGAACAATCCCACTTATAACTATTGGAGAAAGTTTGAATTTGATATCAAGTATATTCCTCTCAATGCCATCTTCTTTCTTAGAAAGGTTAAGTTTGGCATCCGACGACATCTACCACTAAATATCATAATAATTCATTTTCATTTAACATATTCTCACTATAGGTATTGTAAATTTACTTTTTTTATAATCTAATTAATTACTTATTTTTTTAATAATATTTTTCTAAATATTTATATTTTTAACATATTTTTTCTCTTTCATGCTTTTAACCTTTTTTTAACTTTGACTAGGGTTGAGATTTCCACTGCATACTTTCTATTTATTTACTATTTTATATTTATAATTATATATAATTTTTTAATTTTGTTTCCATTTTTTATAGATTTATTTCTTTATTAGCATACTTAAAAGAAGCAATCCATGGTATTTTTATGTGTTTATGTAGCATTATTTTTTCTCAAGTTATTTTAGTGGTGAGTGTTACCTAATTACTTTTTTATATTTGAGCAATACTATTTTTAAATAAAAAATTGAAATTACAATCCTTAGTAGGTTTTTAAAGTTTGGAAAGAACTTTTTTCATTAATTTCTATTATAATACAATTTTTAGAAGTGTTTACTCCTAAAATGATAATATTTAGTATAATATACTGAATTGGAATATTAATTTTAGAATTATAGCATAGGATTTGTGTACATAGTAATTTGGTTGGACACTGAAATAAACAACTACAAAATTGGACTTACAACATCATTCAATAATCATGGCATATATTTATGTAATTGTGAATTATAAGATTTATAAATAAAAATAAGAACAAGAACAATTATGCATAAATAAACCATTTTGAACTCTAGGACTTCAATAGATCTCCAAATGGGTGAGAGTGCATCAATTTTTTTGGAAACTCACAATTTACTTACTAGATGGATAGACTTAAAAATAAAGTGTTTGCAAATTGTATTAGAGAAAATTACAGCATGAATGGCTACAATAGCTAGCAAAGTGTGTGTAAATATGTGTATTCCAATATTAATTTAGTAAAATGGAGCCAATTTGTTGCTGAGATTGTTAGGTTTTGGATCATCATATATAGTGGAATTTTAAAAAATTTTAATCCGAAACTCACCAAGGATTCATGCAGAAAGGTATAAATCAATGTTAGGATTTTACTTTTTGTGTCCTTATGTTCTTTCTGAACAAAACTTTTAGAGATCGGGATGAGTCACAAACCCAATGCTGACTGAAAGGTACAACGTCTTTACGGTATTCACGCAAAGTGAACGAAGACTTCTCACCCTCCACGAATCTGCTAGGATACATATCTCTCTCTAGGATTAGGATTGGTGCATTTTTGAGTGAATTTAGGGTTTGATAGTAGCGAATGTGTCATTTAATGTGTTGCCTTCTAGTTCCCTTTTATAGAATGAAGGTAAACCATATTCCTAGTCCTACTAGGATAATGCTTCCAAATATCCTAATCACACTTGACAACTATCACCTTATCCTTATCATGGAGAGAGTGAGGAGAGATAGGACTTATCCATTATTCAATATTAGATAACATTATCTCAATATAATTATCTAATATTAAAAGGCATATAGTTATTTTATATTAGAAAATAATATTATCTCATAATATAATTATTTAATATCTAATAATGTAATTATCTGATATTACTTTAATATCAAAGAATATCACATAATAACTATATTAATTATATGAAAAATATGTTATTATTTTAATAATATATATATATATATATATATATATATATATATATATATACACATTAAAATAAGCTAATTAATTGGATTTTAGTCTAAATAAAATTCAATTAATTACTATCTCATTCCTACTCCTTTTGTGTGACCCTATAGGTTCTTATTACATTAGTAATGGTCCACTTGTGAATCATAGTTAGTGAGCAGTATCTAGCAATACATCACTATCACCCAAGTAGTAAAAATGTGTGTGACTCAATATTCACTTAATGTATAAACAACACTTCACAACATAATCCCTTTTGTAATGATATCCAAATCGAACTAGAGGCATGGAATGCATCATCTTCGTTAATGTTCAATTTATGTTTCTTAATACTGAGTGGACTAACTTAAAGAAATGATTAATATCTCATATTAATCCATTTGAGCATGACCATGCATTTCTTAATCTCACTCAATTAAGGGACCCAAGGATATCACTCCTATTATGTAATAGGAACAAAATTCCCATCTACATCACTTACATCACTCACATCCCTCTGCATGATTCATGATACACTCAATTAACGTCTTATAACACATCTCGATTAAAGGTGATACAGGATGACATCAAAGTGTGTGACTCCTCATGTAGGGAACCGTAGTAACTTCAAGTCAAAGGACTACGTGCATTATGGTCACATAAGAATAACTAATGATATATGATAATCCATGTAGTTTTCTCATTGCAAGTCAATCCAGTACATTTGTTCACTAACAATGTACTCATGTATTGACTTGATATCACATATTCATGATTCATAATTATCAGTCACTATACATGCTAGTTATTACTATCCTTTTCATAATAATACTTGACTAGGAGCATTTTAGGAATAGTAAAACTATTCTAAGGATAATTATTATATTAAAATATAAATTGTGCAGAGTAATAAAAAATATGAAATAAAATAGAATAATTTAAATTGCTTGAAATAAAACATAATACATTTTACATTTTTTACAATTATCTTTACAATTGACTTCTAGGATACACACTAACAAATATATGCTTATTTATAATTGTTGCTTATCAATTATAGGGATTAAAAGGTTGCAAATATAACCTCAGCTATTACAAGGTGTCATTTATTAAGAATATGGGCAAGTACTCCCCTTGATGTTGCTCCACTAACAAATAACTTCATTTCATTTCAAACAATGCTTCCATTACATTTATTACACTTATAATGGCTAAGATTTCACACTAACATCACAAAGTATGATGGTCGACATTTTACATCAGCATCACAAAGACCCCCTTAGTTTTATTTCCTTAAGTGAAAGTGAATAAAACTAGTCAATGCCATTTTACAAATTATGCCAAAATTCCTAAATAAAGGTGCCCTAACTCTAATATAAATAACCAAAACTTAGTGATATTAATCATTAGAGATCAATTGGTCATGGTTTCTAATTAGGGGATCTTTTTTTAACCAAACTAGAATATGGTTCATTAGTTGGATGCTATCGATAACTTTTAAGTCTTAACCTACAAGATTCTTCTTTTTCACCTTGTAAAACATCGCCATTTCATCCAATTGTACTTGCAACTACTGCTCTCAAGTGTGCAAATCATTTCATTAAAAAGATGCATAGCCAACTAGGGTAAACCTATAAACTTTTACAATTTATAAGGCTCGAGGAAAGGTTATAATGAAGAGCATGCATCAACATCTCTTTTAATTAACCGATGCATAATTTGACATTAATCACTCATTAAAACTTACTTGGAGCCCATTATCCTCTATCTAAATAGCCTTTTTCCCTTCATTATGCTTTTTACACTTCTAATTTTCTTAAGCTTGCTTTCTCCATGGTTTTATGAGTTCTCTCTTCCTACCATTAATTTCTTCCTTGATCTACTATAGCTTCACAAGGTTCTTCTTCTCACACTTTCAAACAATTGAAGTTAGATAACCCTAGCCTATCTAAGGCCTCTGTTTTGACTCATAAGGTATTAATATCTTTTTCTTCTTTTCAATTATTTAATAATGAAGCCCCACCCTACTATTTAGGATATATTACCATTAATGATATAGATAAAATGCTTCTGAATTCTTTTTCCAAAAACCTATATTTATAGTTAATGAAATTATTGTATATCCCTAGGTAGTGAAAGGTTCTAGGGTTTTCAAGAATTTTCCTCATCTTACAAATGAATATTTACTCTAGGTTGACCGAGTGAGTGTAGTGAAAGAGAAATAATGGAAAAAATTAGGTATTTTTAATTTAATTCAAGTTTCTCATTATTCATAAAAAGGTAATTAGCCATTGATAAGTTTTACTATCACTTTTTAGTCACCTTCCACTAATAATCTTCATTTACCCCGTGGTATGATGGAGGTTACCCTTTTTGGCCTTTTTATTTTAACTAGTTTTCCTTTTGTCAATGAAAAGTTTGCCTTGCTGTTAAAGTTAAACAATGATTTCAAAAATGATTTTAAATTGGATGCAAGAACTTCTGTATATTCTACTTTTTAAAAAAATTTCATTGGTCAACTAGGATTAGCTATGGCTAATCTCAAGCATATAACCTTTTCTTCTTTCTTGGTTTTGCAAGCATGTATTTTGTACCTCTACTTTAAAAAATTTTAGTTGCTTACCTCCTCCTAGCCATTCTTTTACACAAAAGTTGGCAAACAGCTTTAAGTTAACTAATTTTAGCTAACCTTTATGAAAACATAAATTGAATTGTGCTGACAATGCATGCTCATAAAATTTTTTCCAACTTATATGGCTCGTTTTGTATTTTTCAATTATGGCTAATAGAATATTTTTAGAAACACTTTGCTTTGACAAAAGATTATGTGGTGCCTTCGAGGGGTTCCATTTTAGGCTTTAGAAATATCCAAGCTACTACTTGCCTTTCTTATAAAAAACTTAGTCTTATAAAAGCTTTTCATGTGTGTTTTTGATCTTTTTACACTTGTTCTATTAACCATCTTACTGCCTATCTCTCTCTTTCCTATCTTTAGCCTAATGACTTAGCTTGATTTATAAATAAGCCTAACCTTTCCAATGCTTATAATGTTCAAATTTAAGTAAACTTCTTGTGTTTATAATATTTGTGTAGTAGTTTACCATTGGAGAAAACCTTATCAATCGAATGGTAAATGTTGAACATAATGGCTAAGCCATTAAGCCTCATACAAGGTTGACCAAAGATAACCCTAGACCATATATATCAAAATAGAACTTTAATTTAACCAAAATTTCCAACAATAAAAGTGCTAAATCAAAATGTCTTTAATACTTTTAAGTTGTATCTTTTTGTTATCTTGGCATGCTTATATCAAGCATTTTTAAGACCAGTGGACTACTTATACCCAATGATATTTTACTATAGAGATGGATATTAAGCTAAGTCATATTCTTATTATGCAAAATACTGAGAAATCTTAGAAGTCAATAGGTATGCATTATCAAGAAATTCTTCTTTTAAAATTTATTATAAAGTCACCTATAATTATCGAGATATGTGGACGATTATACTAGATGCTGAAGAATCCCTTAAGAAAAAGATAAACAACATAATGCTTATTATAGAAGAAAATGGTGGAAGGCATATCAACAAAATCCAAATATTTACCCTTTTATTACTCACTTTTTTAAACCAAGATTGATTCTAACATCAAACATTCCATTTGTCATTGTAAAATACATACCCATAGTCTATAAAAAAGTTGAATGACCCCTGAGGTTATCATCACTTATCCATATCCTTATGTTAATGTAAACATCCACTATTAGTTGAACTATTTCTTATTACCTGAGTCATATATGAATAACCAAATAGTACAAAAGGTAATTACCTTTTATCTTTTTTAGCACTATTTTTTCTCACCTTGATTATCTCTTTGACTATTCACATGCATGGCTATATCAATTGAAATTCTAGGCACTTTATTAAATTCATTGCTTGAACAGCTAAGAAGGCTAAATTAAAAATTTTAAATGATAAAATTAAAGAATTATTTGCCAAAGATAGTGTTAAGATTACTACTCTAGTTATGAGAAATAAAAGAGAAATTTGGCACTATTTTCATTTTGAAAAAATGATAGTGCTAACTACTAAACCCATATACAAAAGAGAGAAGACAATGGCCTAAAATCAATTTAGAAAACTATTTATCCATTATTTGATTAGTCATTCTCAACAGACACAATTCGACCTTTCTTATACCATTACTTTGATAAGTTAACTTTATTCCTTGAACTATTATCTTAACATTTTGAATTATTTTGGATATTGTTTCAAGGAGAGGTTACTAACCTATTTTTGTCTTCTTAACAAGTATCCTTTCAATGGGTTACATTTTCTTATGTTTAACTTTTGCTTAATAGATTTTGTGTTACTAAAAAATTTTATTTAAGACATTCAAAGCACTTTTATGTTGAATTCCTATGCTCTAACAATTAACCCTTCAAGTCCAATCCCCGTTTTAAGTTAGATTGAGTCCAATTTATTGATAACAAGTAGTTTATATGATTTATCTTATGAAAAATCAACCTCAATAGAAGAACACTATGACCAAACTAAGATTAGAGTCTCTTTAATTAGCACAAATCATTATAACAATCAAGATATCATGACCTTTGATGTTACACCAGCTAGAGGTGAACTTATCTTAGAAATAACCTAAATATAGGATATGGTTAGTAATGATGTTGATAAGGAAGACCTATTTTTGGCCTGCTAAAATTATATTGGTGATGATGTGCTTTCATCCATCTTCCCAACTAGGCCATCCTCAATACACATATACACAGAAAGAGAGAAAGAAAGAAGAAAAAGAAGCTGCTCTCAAAAAGGCTTTGTTAGAGCTTGACAACATATTTATTAAGATATAGATGCTCGAAAAAAGATGAATAAGTTACTACAATTTTTGCAAAGTGCTCTATCAACTAAAGATATCTTTATGGCTCTTGTTGATAATCTTACTGAAGCTTGGCCAAAAATAATTAAAAAGTTAAGTAGAGCTGCTAACATTGTAAGTGCCTATTTAACCTTAAAGTGGACTAGAGATAGCTTAGCTAAATACTTCAAGAGTAGCTAAAAAAGGAAAGATGAATATGCTGCCAAGCATTAAGCATGCGATAAAGAAATAAAGAAGAATGCTACTAATATAGAAAATCTACAAGCTGAGCTAGCTAAAGCACAAGAGCTCAAGTTAAAATTAGAAGTTGACTACAAAACTTTAATGGATGCTAAATCAACACTTTGAGAAGAAAGTAAGGTAAAGCTTAAAGAACATAAAACTACGAAAGCTTGATTTGTGGATTGTAGGGTAAGCATAAAGCATTGCAAAAGTAGCAAGAATCAATTGTAGCTTAATGGTAAAGTTTAAAATAAGAGTTTAAAATCCTATTTTCATTTAGCTAAAAAATAATTTAGCCTTTATATTTCTTTAAATTGTAAATTGTAAACTAATTTTTTCTTTAATTAGTATTTATGTTGAAACTATGGTTACTTAATCTTTCATACATCCTCAGCTCATACAACTTTAAGTATTTACCATTTATAGTCTCAATTTAGTCATCTTTAACATTTTGAACTTGGTAATTGTTACTATAAAACAAAAGTCCTAATAAAAATGGCCTTTCCCAATGAGGTAACATTTCTCAAAATTCAACTTAACCATCAGCAGTGCAACTTTCCACACTGTTAGCTTATAACAAACTTTTTAATCTTAACCCATTTACAGTAATGTTCAACCAATTTTTATTTATTCTTAATAAAAGAATCTAAAGCTTTCTATTGAACCTCGTTTAAATCTTCTAATTCTCCCATCATCAAGTTATAATAATCACTTGAAAATAATCTATCTATTGCTAAACTCTCAATGATTGCAGGGTAACTTTGACAGAAATAACAACTTTGTGGCCAAAAACTAATTTATAGTAAGCTATACTACTAACTCTTTTAGGTGTATTTGTAATTGTCTATAATGCTAATCCAACATCGTATGCTAGTTCCTTGGGTAATGCCCAATTTATTTCTTTATTAAATTAATCACCCAATTGTTACCCACCTTGGCTTAACCATTAGTTTGTGTATAGTAAGAAGTAGAGTTTAGCATTTTTATCACTCTAGATTCAGCATATGCTTTTAATTTTTGCCCTATAAACATAATTCCATGATCAGTAGTAATGATCTTATGTAAGTTGAACTTTCATATTATCTTATTCTTGATAAATTCTATCATAGTGCTTTATTTAATTTCCTTGAATATTGTTGTTCCTAACCATTTTGTAAAATAATCCATGGCCACTACAATATAATAATGCCTTATTATTGAAAGGGGATAAATCTTACTAATATATTTATAGCCTAACCTTGAAATGGCCATGGCTTGATGATAAACTTTAGATCATAGCCTTTAGCATAGTTTATACAATTGCTAATCATCTGTAGCTAGTAAAGATTTCTACGAGCTAAGATCTACTTCATTTTCATTCCAACTTAATAAGCTCTACGTATGCCTTCATGAACTTTGGTTAAAACTATTATATTTTCTTTGTCCTCTAAGCACTTTAGTAATTAGCCCTCAGACTTTTTCCTTATATAGCTTGTTACTTAGAAGTATTAATTTTAAAGCTTTTATTTTTAAATCTCAATCAACTCTTATCAATAAGCTAGTTGAATAATCAACTAGTGGTGTTCTCCAATTAGTGATGTTCTCCAATTGGTGTGTTCATTACTACTTACATTGCACAAAATTTTTTTATGTATTTATGGGTTCAAGTTAATGATAGCAAGTGGTTATTTCAACAAGCATCACTTAGCTAACTTTATTGTTAAGGTAAATTAGGACAAAATTTTAGCTTTCTTATTTTCCATTCTTAAGACATGTCTGATAATTATGTTATTGAACTTGGCTAATAATTTGACAACAATAGCTAAGTATCTAGCTATACTAGGACTTATACATTTGAACTCTCTAGTTATCTACTATATAATCAATTATGAATCCTTGTATATCTTAATGTCACTAGCTCCTTATTCTATTAACAACTCTAAATTGATAATGAGTGTTTCATACTCGGCTTCATTATTCAAGCATTTTCAATCCAATAAGAAAAAGAACTTGACTAGCTTTCCACATGGCATTATAATTAACAATCCTATCCTCACACTTTTTATGGCACAATCTATCAAAATATAATTTCCAGTAACTAGTTCTAATAAAATTAATTTACTTAGACTTATGATCCATTACTAGGTTAGCCATTACTTATCCTTTAATAGCTTTTAGAAAGTAGTATTGTATTGTGAATTCAATCAAACTTGAAGCCTATTTACCCATTCAATAATGTATGATTGGTTGAGACAATATATGTTTTAGGATGTCAATTTTCGCTAATACCTACATGATGGTTGGTAACAAATAACACTTAAGCTTCATGTAAGAATAATACAAATAAATGCATAACTTTTTCATTGCTGAATATTTTTGTTCAATTACATTTAACATTCTTGTAAGGTAATAAATAACTTTTTCTTTATCTTCGACATTTTCTTAAGCTAAAAAATATTCTATTACACCATTAGAGGTTGATACATACAACTTAAAAGGTCGAGTAGTATAGGAGCAATCATTACGAAAGGATTTATTAAGTACATTTTTATATTTTCAAATGCTAGTTAATATTCTTCTTTTCTCTTAAACTACTTAGTTTTCTTCAACTCTAATAAAGGTAGGAATAATCTAGTTCACCTAGATAAATTTGATATGAATTTTCTTAGGAAATTCATTTTTTTAAGAAAGCATTACAACTTTTTCTTGCTAATAAAGGGTCATAATTTCAATTACAGCCTCAACTTTATTTTTATTCACTTCAATGCCCTTTTAGTTGACTAAGAAACATAAACATAAAAAGCTTCCTATATAGATGCCAAAAGCACATTTAAGTGACACTTTTAGGTTATCATGTCATATTCAATCAAATGCTTCTATTAAGTTTTCTACATGTTATTCATAGGACAATCCTTTAACAACTATGTCATTAATGTGCACTTCTATAGACTTATCGATCATATCATGAAAAATGGTATTAATTGCTTGCTTGTAAGTGACTTTAGTATTCTTCAAGCTAAACATTATCATTAACCACTTGTAAGCTTTTATTACCCTTGAACATTGGGAAGCTATTTTTAATGCATTGTCTTCAGCTATAAATATCTAATTATAACTAGCATTGCCATCCATCAAACTAACTACTACATAATTAGGTGTCACATCTATGAGGATGCCTATAATCAACATAGGATACTCATCTTTTGGTGTGGCATTATTTAAATATCTAAAATTTATACATACTTTTAGCTTACCATTCTTCTTTATAATTAACACCACATTAGATAACAAATTTGCATACCTTGTAAATTGTATAAACTTAACCTTCAATAATCATTCTATTTCTTTCTTAATCTTTAGCATGAATTCAAACGCAAAATGTTATTAGGGTTACTTGTGCAACCTAAAACCCTTTTTAATTAGCAGTTGTACTCTATTAAGTCTCAACTCAGCTCTAACATTTCATCATAATTCCAGATAAAGCAATCTTTATATTGTTTAAGAATGTCAATTACTTATTGTTTAACATCTTCTAGTAATATGGTGCTAATAAACGTTAGTTTAAGGTCTTTATCTATTCCCAGATTAATTTCTTTTAGGATGTCTTGTGTTTTCACCTTTTTTTGGAGTTTTCTTTAATTGGTGATCCTAGAAACCCAAGAGGACTATCATTATAGGTACAATCTAGGACTTAAAGTTATACCTATTTAGCAACATAAGTTAATAACTAACCAAGATGCTCTTAGAATTCATTCATTAGTTATGCAAATCAATCCCTTACCTTTGACCTTTAGGACAACTTTAAAGTTAGATATATTTAAGACATACATCCTTTTTATCGATTAATCTATATGTTAAATTATATGTAGTAGTTGCATCTTAGGATTATAAATTTTAAACTCAGCATAACATTATTGAATATAACATAGGCTATCATTAGCCTCTGTACATTAAATTATGCCACTTTCTTTCCAAATAAGCATTTTTTAATATAATGTCTGTGGTACTACTCTTACAACATAGATCCAATCTCAACCAAGTAAGAGATTATAATTAGCCTTTGATTGTACTACCATAAATAAAGTAAGCCTAATAATCGATTTTACCTTAAGATTAGCCATTACCATCCCTTCTAAGTTAAATATCTTCCTATTAAAATCCATCACAATGGCATTATATCCTTCAGCTATTTTCCTAATCAAACAAACATGAACAAGGCATCAGGTTGATTTTAGCTCCTATATCTACCAAAACTCAATTTATAGGTTGACCATCTATATGATCCTTTATATACAAAGGCTACAAGTGTTTTCTTATTTGCTCAATCGGCCATTCAAATTTAGTATTTCTATCTTCATCAAATTTAACATAGTTGTTAGACCTTTATCATTAAAATCTTCTTCAAAGTCCACTGAACTAATTATTGCAAAAGATGAAGGCAATATAATTTCCATACTAGCATTCAAGTCCATTTTTTTCCATGAGTTTTTAATTATTGTTAAGGGATTGTTTGCCATCTTCCTTCAATGTCAAGCAACTAGTTTCACCTAGGTTAGAAGGTATTTTATGGCTTTCTTTCTCTTACCCCTTTAAGGGACCTATCATTACATCCTTTTTTTTTATATCTTAGTTGGAGGAAATCTCTCATGCTAGTAGTCACTTCTCCAACTTCTCCTTTCCTTAGGTGTAGTTCTCCAAATGTGTTTTCCTTTGTCTTGAAGTTTATTCTTGACTCATTTTCCTTTAAAATGATCTCTTTTTGACTTCCGAATGCCAATATAGACTTTTAATTCTCTTTCTAAGCTATCATTTCTTGTACTAGTCCAAATAATTGTTTCTTTTTTTTAGTTTTCTTTTTTAAACTTGCTAAAGCCGATTCATATCCTAGCCTTGGGTGTCTCATAGTCTAGTTGAGGAAAACTAACTTTTGCTTGCCTTTTTTTTTCTTTAATTCTTCCATTTTCTTTGAAGCTATTTCTTATCATCAACTAGCTTTTGTACTTTTAGATCAATACAATCTTTGGATCACTTTCAATACATAATAATTTATAGTTCATCATAATATTTTTCACAACGATAACACATTTTTAGCATTCCTCTTTCGCACTGAATCCTTCTTATGAAATTTGAACTAGATTTATCTTCTATCATATAGGTTTTAGGAAAAAATGATGCATTTAGTAGGTCATCATATTCATAGTAAGACATTACATTTACATCCTTTCAAAAAAGTTAAACGTGTTTATCAGTTCAATGTAATTTCATCTCGTAAGAAAGAAATCTTTGTCCACCTATATTTCTTTCTCTTTTCCTTTGATACCAAATCTCAATTGCCTCTTAACTATTTCCCTAAAATGAATATAACTATTAGTATCATGGCCAAACATATTATGGTATTTACAATATTTTTTATCTTTTATCTCCTTTTTTCGATAGAATACTATGACCTTTAGATAACTTTATTTGTTTATTTTTTAAGAAAAGGTTAGTCTTGAAAATATATTTTTATCAATATGGTTCATTTTATCATTTTTATCAGCATATTTAAATAATAACGAGTGTAAAAAAGGATAGGTTTAAGTTTAGCCAAATGTATCTCATTGTCACTTTCATCTTTAATTTTCTCACTAATGTAAGCCACTTTTTCTTTATTGAAATGCATTCAGCATAGTCTCCTATTTTTCTCCAACTATACTTGCTTAATTTGTCATATTTTTTCACCTAAATAAGCCATATCCATGATGTTCTAATTAATGAGAGACTTATGAATAGCATAGTTAAATCCTGTGATTGTTATTTTCATGATTTTCCCTTTGGCAATTTAAGTGAAGCATTTTCTCCTCACTTGCCAAAATCTAAACAAACACTCACTAGTCATCTTGGTCCATTTCTTTTTGACATTAAATAGATTGACTAATCCCACTTTTATTTCTCCTTAATAAAATTGATCATGGTATAATCTCTTCATTTATACCTAACAATGTACCAAGTTAGGTAATCCTAAATACCATGAAAATATTGTCATGGTTAAAGATAGGGGAAAATATCTTAGTTTTAGGAACTCATTCGAGGTGAGTTTTTATCACTCGATTATAAACCTAGCAACATATTCCATTATTAATTAATTATCTTCACCCTAAAAAGTGGTGAATTTTGGCACTTTAAACCCTCTTGTTAGCTTGAGTTGATGGATCTATTTTGATAAAATGCCATAACAGTTAGGAAATACACCTTGACCCTATAGTTGATTCAACAACTATTCGATTAAGACTTGCAAGTTCAATTCTTAAAACCAAGTCCAGGTTGCTTCATTTATAGTATTTATGGATTTTAATTGATATAATCTACTTGAAACTCCTTATTTGCTCTTTATTTTTATACTTACTCTCCTCAATTATGTGGTTCACTTTAAGATATTTTTCTTAGTTATTTACTCTTGCTTAGTATTAGTTAGTCATTATTATCAACCTTAAGTGACTCTAGCTTTGATGCCTCAAATTTAGTCTATTTCCTTTTAAAAAATTAATCTTTGTCTTAACCACCACCTAATGAACTTGACACCTAATCAAGTTCTTGTGTCACCTTATTTTAACTACCTTGAGTATAGGTCTTAAGATAGTAACAATTTGATATGATAATATGTTAACCATGTCATGATTGCTTCTATCCATTTATTATTAAAAAGCCTACAATGTCTAGGATGTCACACCATGATCTTTGTTGTTTATTAAATCCTTGAGTATGGGTGAATTTTGTTAACTTGACTAGTTATACTGTTGTATGTGGTTACCTTTTTTTATCTATTATTAGCATGCCAAAAAGCATTCTGTGTGGAAGACCAGCAGGCCCCTCACTATTGACTTTTTAGTTGTTATTCATATCATGACCCAGCCTAATTATGACCAATATAGATTTTGATACTAGTTTCCATAAGGCTTAACATAATTCACTTTATTTTTTCCAATTGAAGTATCCAAATTTCTAGGAGAACTCAAATTTTTATTGTAAATTTTTTTACAAAAAAAATAGAATCTCTCTTATTTTCGGACACTTCCCAAGGGCTACATACCCTAAAATATAACATCTATTTTATTTCTAGATGCGATAGTAATACACATACATACAATATATTACAATTACAATATAAATGTAGATAAATGATTCAATACATCAATAATTGAATTAATAAAAACTCTATCTTTATTTCTAATCCTAATTTAATTGTCAAAACTCTTTTGTAGCATGGACTTGGATCTGCATAGATGCATTAAGCTTAAATATGCTCACAACAACATGTAAACATTACAGATACAATAAAGTGAGTTACAAGAACTCAGTGAGTATATATTTACCATTAACATACATAAAAGATTAATTTTATAAATAATAATTGCAGGTTAATCATGTACAAAATTAGAATTATTATCAAATCCATTTCTTAGGTCTCTAGAATATACACAACTCAACTTCAAATTGGTATTTCACTTGCATACAACTTAAATCTCATGTCTCACATCATAAAATATAATAATCTCTATCAACATCACTCATTACTTATTCCGGGTGGTTATCATATTTACAGATAGCCTTCAAGGCTTAATCACAACCAAATCATCACCATCATCTCATGTTCTTATAATTATATCAAATAGTGATGATCAATCATAGGTAAATTCCAATATCATATCACATTACACATCCATTTATAATAAGCATACATGTAGATGCCTTTTTTACTTGTAGGGCACTTTCATATCCTTCATATCTATTTGTTGAGAATTTTCCATCTAACTCTCAATTTGATTTTATATATTTTTTACAACTATTTACTAGGACTTTTCCATCCGACTTTCATATCATCCCTTCGTCACAGTTCACAATATCTAATATTATTGCTCTAGCACAGCTCAAAATTTCTAATACCATTTATGGTGGGATTTGTAGAAAATATGTACTTGAGAGCTCAACTTTCATATCTCAATTATTTATACTAGATCAATACAAAGTAATTAAATTCATTGTTGGACCATACTAAGCATATAGTAATATATGCATAAATATACCATAATGCCATTACGTTCTCCTAAATGGCCATAGCATACAAATATCATTAAATTCAATTATAATCCATCAATAGTTATTGCCATTACTAAGCTTTTGCTATGCACTCTAATTAATTAACAATCTCTCAAACAACCATTTGTACTTATATCATGAAACTTAGTTTATGTATAAGCATAGATATATATATGTATATACAAACATAAAATCTAAACTATCAATAAGAAAATATTATTCACAACATAAGTTATCTTTTATCAAGATAAAGATTTGAGGTGAGATATATACTCACCTAGTATTACTGATCCACTTGTGGATGTTTTGAAGCATCCACATTTACCTTTCTACATTTCTCTCCTATTATCATAATTTATAAGAATACTTTATGAATATATTAGATTCATTCATTTTTCTTCTCAAATTATTATCCTAGGATCTCATCTTAGTATATTAACTCCTGGAATATATCATAATGTGGAGATTCTCAAATTGAATCATATGGATAAAATATTAGAACTTGACATTCTAAAAACTCATTTCATGCCATTTGACTTTGCTAGGTTATCAACTTTCCTTATTTTTTTAGATACTAAACCATAATAATAATATAATAAAGATGTGTCATTAAATAATAATTTCTTAAATCCATGTAATTTAAACATAAATATTAAAATGCTATAATCAAGCACATTCTAAATATAATGTAATATTCTCATGTTTCTTTGCATTAACTAATAATCCAAAATATACCACTTGATCATTTTAGATTCTCACTCTTATTATCTTTCAAACTTATTATTGAAATTTTAAAAATTCTTATATAAATATAGCTACTTCTCTAATTCAAAGTATAAAACTAATAAAATATTAGATTATGATAATGTGAATATATTTTAAATATACTATTCTAATAATTTTGAGCATAACATTCTTATTTTATTCATACTATACTAAGTATTCAAATAATATGATAAAATAAAATTTCCTAAATCTAATTCAAATTTCCTATTATATCCAAATTAATGCTTTAAAAGACCTCAATCATATAGTTTGATTGCTCCATAACTAGAAAAAAATCATCTTTCAGAAGTTCTACTAAAATTCCAAAATAAACATAAAATGGGTTTTATTTCTAGATCATGCATAATTTTGGTGCTCCATATATATATATATATATATATATATATTATTTTAGTATTTTAAAACATAAAAATTATATTTCTTTGTTCTGTATACTAAGAACATACAATAAACTTATCTTTAGATCAATCTCCAAACAATAGAGATCAGATGAAATAATTACATAAAAACGTCTCACCACTTCCTAAAGGGCTGCCGGCTGCTCGCCGGTGCTGGGATCAGCTCCATTGCTGGCAAAAGATAAAAAGTCTCTACTGTTGAAGAAGAAACCCAGCATTGCGATTCTGTATCTTCTTCGTGTTACCAACAGTGGTGGCTAAGCAAGGTTCAACAAGACAGATGGTGGCGCAATGTAGTAGTGCAAGGCAGTGGCACACTAGCTCGCAGCAAACGTCGTAGCTTATAGCTCCTTCGCCTCTGAAGACTCACGTCGAACGAGAACAGTTCAAGGCAACAACCTGCCCTGACATGCAGCAACCGACAAAGCAATACAACAACAGCGCTTTAGCCGATGAGAGAGAATGAACGCGCCCAGGAGGAGGAGAAAGAACGAAAGGAAAGAAGGGGGAGAGAGAGAGGCGGTGAAATAGAGTGAAAGGAAAAGAGAGGGAGCCGTATGGTGAGCGGAAAGAGAGAGAGAGAGAGAGAGAGGTCAGTAAAAATTAATTTCTCAACTTATGGAAAATTTTCTTGTAGAATTATTTTAATCAGGTCTAGCATCAAATATCACCATAAAAATAAATATATTTCAAGTATTATTATCAACATTATTTTAATATTTCAAAATCTTTTAAAAAAAAATTAAATCAAATTTTAACTAAATAAATATTAGATAAGAATAAGTAATAACAAATATTGAAATTTATAAAAATTTAATTTGGGGATATTACAAGTTGGCCTATTACCATTTTTATTCTAACTTGCCTATTTATGACGGTTTCTCTTACCATTCTTTTAATTACCTGTGTTTAGATTTTGCTAGCATTAGCCAAAATAGTTCTATTTGATGTTTTGAGTATTCATATTTTCCACATTAACAGCTAGAACTATTGATTGTTAAACATTCTCAATATCTTTTAACATACCTTTCTTGAAACAAAGGATTGTCTTAGGGAGATGCAGAGCTAAATGGATTCATGTTACTAGAATATAAGGATGGTGATGGTGTAGCCCTTTCTTAATTGCAAGGTTTTTATCACTTTGCAACTATATAAAATAGTTAGTGCAAACTATCTACTTATATCTGATCAAGTATACCAATTTGTTTACTCCTAAAATGATAATATCCAGTACCATATACTTAATTGGAATATTAATTTTAGGATTATAGCATACGATTTTTGTACATAGTAATTTAGTTGGAGCACTAAAATAAACAACTATGAAATTAGAGTTACAATAGCATTCAATAGTGGTAACACACATTTATGCAAACATAAATTACAAGATGTGCAAAGAAAATAAGAATAAGGACAATTCTATGTAAGTCATCTATTTCAAACTCTCTAGCACTTCAATAGATCTTTAAACAAATGAGAATGCATCAATTTTGTTGGAAACTCTTATAATCTATTCATGGGGTGGATGGACTTGGAAACAAGGTGCTTGTGAATTATTTAGATAAAAATTGCAGTAGAATGGCTATAATAGCTAGTGAAGTGCATGCAAATATGTGTATTCCATTTTTGATTTGGCAAAATAGAGCCTACTGGCTATACAAATACACCTATTTATAATTGTTGTTAGTCAATTATGTGAATTGGGAGCTTATAGATGCAATGTGGGCAATTATAGGGCACTGTATCTTAAGGACATGGACAAGTATTCCCTCTGAAGTTGCTCCACTAACAAATAACTTATTTTCATTTCAAACAATGCTTCCATTACATTTGTTTATGCCTATAATGGTTGAGATTTCACATTGGCATCACAAAGTATGATGGTTAAGATTTTACATTAACATCACAGAGAGTGTTTTTCTACCAAAAGTTGTTCTTTTCTTCTATGTAAATTAAAAAATGAAAAATATTCTATATTAAAATATTAAATTTTAGTGAATAAATAGATTATAATTTGTAAATTATATTTAATGAGTTATTTAGAATATAAAATTATTATTTTAAAAATTTATTTTACAATGTAGTAATATGGTAAATGAAAGTTTTATTACCATGATAAGGAAAATCTCTTTTTATCGTAAATTATGTAATTAAAAATTAATATTAATGATAATTATTATTTTGAAAATGGCATCTAATTAATGTGATGTTTGAATTTAAAATTGATTTGTTTGGTAAAATAAATTCCAAATCAATTAATTACTTAAATGTCGAATGGAGAGACGACTTTTTTCCTTTTTTTAAATTTCTCTCAATTTTTATTTTATTAGATACCTTTTCTTTTTAACTATCATTTTCCATAAACATTTTGCTCTTTGGTCTATTTTTCAAAGGTTTCATTTTTTTTTTCAAACACTTCCAATCTCCTTTCCTTATTTTACCTTAGGTTTTCCTTTTTTTTTCCTCTTTCATAGATTTTCTTTAGAGGTTCTTTAATTGTTCATTATTTATAGAATGCTTATACTTTAGAAATTTTGTGTTATGTTAGATTAAATTGTTACCCACTTACAATTCTACTAATCTAGGATTGTAGAAGTGTAAGTGAGTTATTTTTTTAAGATTGTAGCATATATTCAGAATAATTTGGAGTATTTTGGCTTTATCTTAACCTATGAATATTCAAAACTAAGGAAAAATTTTAGATTTAGTTTATATTTGATATATATGAAAAAATTTGTAAGTTTAGTCTTTTGTTGTATTATGATATCAATTTTAATTATTTGATTATATACATGTAATAAAATTGTAATATTTTATTTTATGAGAAATTTCTTTGAGTTTTTGGTTATATATTAATTATTGAATTATAGTTTTACAACTTCACTACAACAAATAATATATTTTTTTAAATTTAATAGATACTTATTTTGATAGATAGATATTATAGTTATTAATTAATATTAATTATTAATAATTTAAATTTCAATATTATTTCAATCAATAAAATATGCAATCTCAATTCTCTTTCAATAAATAAATATAGAAGAAAATAACACATTTCTAAGTGATTTTTGTATAATATTTTTTAATAATAGAATAGTATCTGCCAACTTTTACTTTGAAATAAAAGTCATTTATAAAAGTATATAATGTAATTATTAATAAATATAATTAAAAATATTAATTAATTATTAAAATTATAATTTATTAGGATTCAATGCATAAAATAATCAAATAAAAGCAAATGATGTTGAGAGACACATATACATAAAAGCTCAAGTAATATTGTACTTTTTCAAATTAAGGAATAATACTTTTGAATTGGATTATTATCATTAGTTATTAAAATTCATAATCTTACTTCATGTTTAATTTAAATTTAAGGTTTTTGTGAATACATGCCTCTCATTTTAGGAAAAACAAAAAGACATTACCTTTAAGAAAAATATTTTTCTGATTCATGTCCCACTATTGATAGGTCTACAAGAAAACATAAGAAAAGTTATATTTTTGAAGTATTTTTTTTAAATTTTTTATTTTACTCGTGTCTTTACTTTTTCTTTTAAGGGTCATATGAAAGTTGCTAATTTCAATATAGTTATATTTATATTTAATATATGATGGTATAAATTTTTTATAATATTCATTAGTAGGTCAAATCGATTAATAAAAATAAAATAAAAAGTGAGTATTGAGTTATTTTTTATAGTTAGTAAATAGTTTTAATTTCACTTTCGAATTCATTACATAAGAATTGTAATATAGAAATTTTATCTAATTTTTAATTTTATAATAAATTAAGTACAAATTGTTATGTAGCGTGGCCTTGCCTACTAATTTTTATAAAAGCATAGGGTATGTATGAATATATTTTTATATTTATATTTTTAGAAATTATTTTCACAAATTAATTTTAAAAACTATTTCTTCAAAAAAATTTTTAATTCAATGAAAATAGAGAGTAAAGGATAGTCAGTATAGCAAATAAGAAAATATTTTATTTAATTACAAAACTAACATCATGAATAAAAAATAAATTTAAAAAATTAAAATTTTATTTCTATTTTTATTCTTAAATTACATATTTAAAGTTATAACTTTTAAAAATATATTTTTCTATTTTTAAAAAGAAAAAATTATGTTTAAAAATAATAAATAAATTGACCCTTACACTTTTGTTCTTTTATATATAGCGTTCCACATGGCACATTACCACTCTTTCTTTTTCCACCTAAAATGTTCTTTACCCATTTTTCTTTTTTTCTTTTTAATTTTTCCTCATTTCCACTTCTTTTTTATATTACATTACATCATATATATATATATATATATATATATATATATATATATATATATATATATATATATATATATATATATATATATATAACTAAATAAATAATAATATATAATAAACAAAATAAAAATATATAATTTTATATTTATATTTTGTATAATATTATATTTTTATATAAAAATAAAATAATTTGGATACACTTTTATTTATAATTTTATTATATTTTCTCTTTATTTTTTATTTTCTTTTAAGTCATTTTTATTTTTATATAATTCCTTTCACTTGTTGGCTTTTCGTTTCTCTTTTCCTTCTACCTTCATTTTATATTATACAAATAAATGAGTATTAATAATATATTATATAACTTAATACTAAATTTATATTAAATTATATATATTTTTATACTCTGCTATTTTTTATAAATTTAAAAAAGAAATTTACATAGATTTATATCTATAATTTTACTATTTTTCTTTTCCTTATTATTTATTTTTTAATTTATTTTTAATATGATTTATTTTAATAATTTTTTCCTTCTATTTTTTTACCTTTTATATATGTATACATAAGAAATCTGTACCATATATTTGTTAATGCAAAATTTATCGTTTAATTAAAACTTATAAAAGTTAACAGATTTTAAAATAAATTGTCCTTTTATTTTATGAAAGAAATAAAATAAAATAAGATGAATTGTTTTAAAATGTATACTTAATATAGTCCTAATGATAATTGAAGGACTGATTACTTCTTTCATATAAGAATGAAATCTGTGCCACGTACTGGCTAATACAAAATGTATTGCTTAATTAAAAATTATAAAAATTAATAGATTTTAAAATAAATTATGTTATTTTATTTTATGAAAGAATTATTTTATATTTTATATTTAATATAGTTAGATCATTAGTGATTTTACACGTGTATAAATAAATAAATAATATTTTTTTAAAAAAATTCATAATTGATTCAAAACTACTTAGCATAGTATTCAAACTTTTATTTTATATGATTAAATGTAGGTGAATTCTAAAGTGCCCCTAGGGGTTTACCACCCGGGGTGGTGTGGCAAAATATAGGTTATTGGATGAGATTATTAAGTCATTATCAAAATTTTTGTAATCACATCCAGTGGCCTATATTTTGCCATATCACCCTGGGTACAAAACCCCTAGAGGCACCTTAGCAAGCACCTTAAATGTAGTATATAAGTAAAAAAGTGTTTTTCCAATTATATATGAATGATTATTTTAGGTGAATAATCATGTTATTGTAGGAACTAAATAATTTTTTTCAAAAAAACACCTATTAGTAATAACAACACATCTCTATTATATATTCATAACCATTAACCAATGTTCAATTTTTTTTTGTAAATCAATTATTTTAAATATGATAAAATAATTGCAATAAAACTACTACAAAGCCCATATTTATTTGTTATATGTGTCCATTAGAAATCAATAGCATTTTTTGTAACACAAATTTTATACAATTTTAAAATAAATTATAATTTAGAAATTAATGGCATTGCAAATCAAAAAGTGAAATGATTGAAAGTAATAATATATTATGAGGAAATTTTTTATTTGTGATTTTTGGTATAGTAAGATATTCAATATTACTATAAAATTTATTTCAAATTAAAAAAGAAATAATTATAAATGTGAGGAGAAAGGGAAATGGTAGTTAAAAATAAAATTTGAAGAAAAATACATTAAATATAAAGATGGTCACAAATATGAATAGAGAGGAATGGTTGAAAAACAAAATTCAAAGAAAAATAGATTAAAATAAAAAGGCAATTCGTAATTCTAAATTGACAATAAAAGGAATAAGTAAAGTGATTATAGCAAGGTTTTGAAACTTAAACTAGTCTACCTAGTTCAACTAGTTGGACTAGCACCCAAGCTAAGAAATGAATTGGTTCAACCCTCAAACCTACTTTTACTAAAAACTCAGGTTGGTCTAGTCCAACCCAATAAAACTCGAGGTTGAACCAGTAACTCAATCAACTCATCTACCTAATTTTTCTTCTTCTTCTTCTTCTTCTTCTTCTTCTTCTTATTTACAAAATGATAGACTCCAACTTCAATCTAACTTGAAAGCTCAATGTTAAAAAAGGAAAAAAAATAAGGAAGCCTTAACTAAGAAAATATAATGTAAAAGGAAAAAAATATTGAAAACTAATTTATCTTATATATGTAGCAAGATAAATAAAACACATACTTTAAGATACTAAATTTAAAATGTTAGCGATCATAGTTTTCCTTTTTGAAAATTTTAAAGTTTTTTTAATTGCTCAAAAATAGAAAAAATTAAAAATTTTCTTGTAAAAATGAATTAAAAAAGTTTTAAAATTCTTGAATTCAAATTCAAGAATTTTAAAAGGAAAAAGAAAACTTTCTTAATTCTTAGTAAAGTATAAGGATTAAGATGAATAGCTTTTGGTATAAATTAATATTTTTATCATTTGCAATGGTTATTAAATGAAAAGATTTAAAACTTATGTAAAAGTAATTTGAATTAGAGAAAAAAATTTATCTTTTGGTTTTTATTTGAATAAAATTGTGTTGGATAATTATTGTAATTGTAATAAGATCAATATTTATTTATTATTTTAGAAATGTAATAATAAAGTATATGCATATATGTAATATAATTTATTATATATAAAAATATAGTAATTGATTCAATCACCTTGTTTGACTAGTTGAATTGGTCAAATCTTAAACCACTCACCTTGCTAAGTCAATAGCCTAACCGAGTTTTAAAACACTGAGTAATAGAAATTAAAAATGATTAAATGAAAAAAAAATTCCACTTACAAAAATACAATTATAAAAGGGACATTCTCTATAAGTTAAGCATTTTTTTAAAAAGATTTATTGTAGTAAAGGATGAAGAATATAATACCATTAAAACGATGGTGAATGGTGGCATTTTATTAATGAAATTTGTTCTAACTACCACTATTATTTTTACTTCGTAGCATCATCTTCCTCCAATATGTTCTCTACTCATTAGTGGTTTCTTTGGAAATTGCCTTTAAATGAGTAAATTTCTTAAACAAAAACAAGCTAGATTGTGTTAAACATCATGCTTTTAAAATAAAAATTGACAAATTGCCATTTTTCCTATGCTATTTAAAAACAAAAACAAAAATAAAAAATTATCAAGTTCTTAGCATTAAATCTCTAAAGACCTAATTCCTTCACATTAAAGCTTACCTTGACTTAAATTTCCCTTTTAAAGCTCAATTGGACAAAGCCTTTATCTTGATAAGATTCCATTTTTTGCTCGTAGTTTTGCTTTATGTAATCTTAGTAGAATCAACAATTAATTTTTAAATTTTTTCCATTTTGGTTGGAATGTACTAAATTTCTATTGGTCTATGACCTTCTCTCTTCTTTAGATTTTTGCTAACCTTGTCGTTACTAGGAGGTTACTTATTGGCTTACTCTTGCATGACAAAGGTTGCAACTAAGATGTGAAACCTATTCTATCTTCTTCTTTTTTTTTGTTTTCAATTACATAGTCATGTTTCTCGATCTTAAACAATTTCCTTAGGGACAAATTTTAGTTTTTCTATTGAAAATAATTAAAATTAATTTTGATTTTAAAAAATATATAAGGCTGTAAAGCCTTAAGAGTGAAGGAGAAACCAATTCTAAAGTTTAGCACTGCATTGAAATATTACATAAAGTCACATTACAACTAGATATGGATAAACCAAAGCAATATTGTAGCAAACTTTAGAATTTGTAATACAATATTATAATGCAAATTGTTTACAATGGCCAACTCACCTAGAGCCTATAAATAGGTGATATGTTTTCTAACCAAAGTTATTCAAAGAGATTTTGGCTTGATAGCATTTTATCACATAGTGAGCTTAAAGAGGTAAGCCTTTGTAATACAAGAAGGCTAAAGTAGTTTTTATTTGTAGTGCTTTGTTGAGTGATAGAAAAAAGGGTTTTATTAGTACGGTAAAAAAAATATTAAGTGTTACTTTGTAATAATGCATAAGAGAAAATTATAATGTATTTATATTTTGTAAGAGTTATTGAAATTATAAAGCAAGAAAAGTTTCTCTTTCTTCTTCTCCTCTATAATGTTTTTATTTTTAGTTCCAATTTATTAGTAAATGTATTGGTTCCAACACTTGATATTAGCTCTCAATTATACAATGGTAACCAATTTAGTCTAATTGCATTTTCTCAAATTCAGCAATAAAAATTTTAACAACTAGAATGTCTAGTTAAGAGTATTCTTTAGATACCAACATCTATGGAATTTAATGAAGAATGGTTATTTTGAGGTAAAAAAATCACTAGGAGTTTAATGCATTAAAGAAAGATAAGAATGATGCACTAGTGAAGACTTGGAAAAAAATCAAAAAGCACTATACATGATCTTTTAACTTATTAAAGAATAAATATTTGAAAAAATATTATTTGAAAACATGTCAAAAGAAGTGTGTGATATCCTATAGAAATCCTACAAAGGTGATGATTATATTAGACAAGTACAACTACAAACACTACAAGGTGATTTTGGATCTTGAAACATGAATAACTCAAAACCAATTCCAACACACTTTAATTGACCATAGACCATTGTTAACCAATTGAAAGTCAATGGCGAAGACATTTCAAACACCAAAGTTATAGAAAAAATCATGCAATTTATGACAGAAAAATTTAAATATGTTAAAATAGCTATAATTGAAAAATCACAAGATACATTAGCCATGTCAATGGATAAGTTAATGATTTCATATGAACATTGAATGAGCAAAAAAGCTACTAACTTGAGTTTTGAGTAAGCTTTGCAAAAAAAGGTGGTTTAATAAAATCACAGTGGTTGTCAAGGTAATTGAGGTTGTAGGGGCTTTCAAGATAGCAGACAACGATAAAGATGAGAAAGAAATGACCATTTAATTCCATCAATAAAAAAAGTTCAAATAATGGCAATCTTTTAAAAAGTTAAGGATATCATAGTGGAGCAAACAATAAATCTAGTATCCAATATTATACATGCAAAAAATATAGATAGTACTGAAATAAGTGTTACTCCAAGATGCCAGATAAGCTAATGGAACATGCTATTGATGTTAAAAACATAGTGAGTGTATGTAAATCAAGTAAGTTAGATGTGGAGCATGCAAATACATGGTATCTTGATACTAGATGTAACAAGCACATGTGTGGGAAAAAGGAGCTTTTCTTACATTTAGATGAATTCATACATGTAGAAGTCAATTTTCAAAATAAATCCAAAATTCTTGTTATAGGAAAAAGCCATATCAACATTCAATCCAGAGATGACACAAATATTAATATTGTCAATGTTTATTTCATGTTATAACCTTTTTGAAACTTATTGAGTGTAAGCTAGCTTTCCAAAAAAAAAAGGCATAAAATTAATATTTAAAATAGGGTTTGCATAATAAAAAGAAAAAATAACAAAATAATTGCAAATTTGCAAATGACATAGAACCACATGTTTCCTTTGAATTTACATACAAAAACTTTGATGAATCCTTTAAGAATCCTGAAAGATGATAATTACTTGTGGCATCTCATTTGAACTTCCATGGGTTAAAGCTATTAACTCAAAAAAAGATGGTTACTAGTTTATTACTAATGAATGCTTCTTATCAGTAATGTGAAGGATATATCCTTAGAAAGTAGCATAGAGATTTTTTTTTCAATTAGGAAAGCTAGAAGAGCCAAATAAATATTAGAGTTAGTGTACACAGACATTTATGATTCAATTAAGGTAGAAGCACTCGAATATAAAAGGTATATTCTAATTTTCATGGATGATTTTATAAGAAAAATTTAGATGTATTTTTCCAAAGAAAAATTAGAGGCTTTTGGCAAATTCAAAGAATTTAAAGATCTTGTTGAAAAGAATTTTTTATTTATGTAAAAACCTTGAGATCTAACATAGGTGGAAAGTTTATGTTAAATGAATTTTCAAATTTCCATAGAAGTCAAGGAATCAAATGTCAATTGATAGCTAGTTATACTCAATAGAATGATATAGCTTAAAGGAAAAATAGAACAATTTTTTAAATGACTAGAAGTTTACTAAAAACTAAAGCTTTACCCAAATCCTTTTAGGCAAAAGTTTTTGCTTATGCTATATTCTTATTGAGTAAATGTCCAATAAAGAGTGTTCTTAGAAGAACCCCTAAAAAACTTATAGAATAACAAGCTACATATTTCTTTCCTTGTATTTAGGTATATCACATAATCCTATATTCTTGATGAGCAAAGAAAGAAGCTAGATGACAAAAGCCAAAATTACATTTTCTTTAGCTACAATAATGTGATTAAAGGATACAAATTATACAATCCAGTAATAAAGGAAGTAATGATTAATAGAGATGTTTAAATGATTGAGGATAAAGCTTGGACTTGAAATCAAAATGATGAATAGCAGCTGCAAGGAGTTATTATAGAAAATGAACTAAAGTTAACGAGACAAATAATTCTTTTCCTTATAATCCATCTCCTATCAAAAGCTCTCTTCCATCAATAATGATTCTAGAAACTTCAACACATCCTTAATGAAAATTAGTGATAGAAGCCCGCTTGCATGATTATGTGATCAAATCAAATAATGATAATTGATGAAACTATTATAAAATTTTGCCTATTTAAAAATTGTGATCCAATTTTCTATGAAGATGTAACAACTGATGAACAATTGCTTCAAGCAATGGATGATAAGATCCATTCAATCAAGAAAAGTAACACAAGGGAGTTAACAACTTTACCATATGATAAAAGACTTATTAGTGTTAAGTGGCTGTATAAGACAAAGTACAAACTTAATAGTTTAGTGAATTGTTATAAAATTATATTAGTGATCAAAGGCTATAAGTAAAAGTCAGGAATTGACTATTTTGAGGTATTTCCACTAGTTTCTAGAATGAATACCATTTGAATAATTCTTGCTTTAGCAAAATAAAATAAATGGAAGATCTATCAAATGGACATGAAGTTAACATTTTTTAATGACATCAATGGAGAAAAAGTTCATGTTAAGTAACCACTAGGCTACATAACGAACTAACATGAAGAAAAAGTCTATCATTTGAAGAAGGCTTTGTATGGATTAAAACAAGCATCTTAATATACATGGATTAATGCATATCTATTTTAGGATGGATTCTAAATATATCCTTATAAACAGATACTATATATCAAGTCAGAAGCAATTGGAAATCTAATAATTGTATGTCTTTATGTTAATGACTTAATATTTATACGAAATTTTGAATAGATGTTTGTAAATTCAAGAAGGCCATAACTAGTGAGTTTGAATTGACAAACATGGGACTAATGGCTTACTTCTTGGGCATTAAAATGTAGCAAACTGATAACAACATTTTTATTTCCTAACAAAAGTATGTCAATGATATTCTAAAAAAATTCAAGATGGATTCAATAGTTCCAATCCAAACCCCAATTGTTAGATGCTTTGAGATAAAGAAAAAAGGTAATGGAGAATTGGTGAACCTAACTTATTTTAATAGCGTAGTTGGTAGTTTATGCTATTTAACTTCCATTAGGCCAGAGATTGTTTATGGAATTTGGATTATTAGTTATTTATAAAAAAGTTGTATCAATCACACTTGCAAATAACAAAACAAAATTTATAGTATGTTAGTTGTACTTGAGATCATGGACTTTCTTATGCTTATTCTATTGATTTCAACCTAGTTAGATATACAAATAGTGACTAGGTACGTGATGTTGAAACCAAAAAAAGAATCTCTAGTTATGTTTTCTGTCTTGGAGAAAGCATATTTTCTTGGTTTTCAAAGAAATGACAAGTGGTGGTCTTATTAACTGTAGAAGTTGAATACATGGTAGTAGCATTTACAATATGTCAAGTAGTTTGGATTCATAGACTACTTGAAAAGTTAAAATAAGTGTAAGAATTTCTGACAACAATTATGTGTGATAATGAGTTAATAATCTCATTGGCCAAAAATCCAATCTTTCATGGCAAAAGCAAATACTTTGAAATCAAATATCATTATATCAAAGAACTAATAAAAAATGAAGAAATAGAGCTTGAGTTTTGCAAATTTGATCAACAAGTTACAAATATTTTGACAAAATCATTGAAGACAAATGCATTTGAGAAGTTAAAGATAACATTTAGTGTTATTTCAAAATCAATTTAAACAAAAGGCTATTAAAGATAATTAGAATTAATTTTGAAATTAGAAAAATATACAAGGTAGTAAAGCCTTAAGACTAAAGGAAAAATCAATACCAAAATTAGGTGCCACACTGAAATACGACACAAGGCCATGTTACAATTGGAAATGGATAAGTCAAAATAATATTAAAGTAAACTTTAGAATTTGTAATACGATAATATATTGCAAATCATTTGCAATGGCCGACTCACCTATTGCCTATAAATAGGTAATAGTTTTTGCAGCCAAATTTATTCAAAGAGATTTTGGCTTGATAGAATTATCTCATATAGTGAGCTTAAAGAGGTGAGCCCTCATAATGCAATAAGGCTGAAGTGATTTCATTTGTAGTGTTTTACTAAGTGAAAAAAAGAGGGTTCCATTAGTATGATATAAAAAATATTGAGTGTTATTTTGTAATAATGTGTAAGGAAAAATTATAGTATATTTATATTTTATGAGAGTTATTGCAATTATAAAATAAGAAGAGTTTTTCTCATTTCTTCTCCTTTTCCACAATTTTTTTTTATTTTTGGTGCCAATATTATTACTAAATATATTATTTCCAACGTTATCTCCTCTTAATGGTCTTGATATTTGTGTTTGAATATGATGATGATATGCCTTTTTCATGAAACCCATTCTCTCTGCAACCTTCAGTTCATTATATATAGAACCAAAACAAAACTTAATAAGTTTACATGCATTATGATTTAAAAAGCTGACCTAAGATTGTACAGTTCATATAAAAACTTAAATGTTGTTTTCTTGGATGACCATAAGGACATCGGTTTATTTTCTACATCAATTTGCTAAGTTCAACCACATTCCCTTGTGTTTGATGACTTATTATTATTTTATTGAAGCTCCAATTCCTTTTCATTAACGTTTAAAATTTGAGATCTGTGAAGTGATGTGTGTTATTTCTCTGTTTATGTCTGTGGTTTAGCACGATTTTTACATTGAATGTAGCGAAGAGAGAATTGGTGCACATAATAGCAAGATTTACACTAGTATGAGAATTGGTTCTGTTTAATTCATTGGGATTTTGTGCTTTTGAAAATCTTATCATTTTGTATATTTTTCAACAGGATAGTATGTTAATTAGTCTATTTATATTGAATGTTGTATTTTGTATATTTTCGTCAAAGAACGTATGATGGTGATCTTGATCCAGTTAGAGATATAAACAAGATGCTATAGATTGGAAACCTGTGTTTTTTAAAATATATATGTATTTTTTGTGATAATTGAATATAAATTTGAGACATGATTATGATTTCTGGTATTGTGTATATTGAATGTTGCTCTACCCTGTTTACATATATTATGTGTACCATTTAGATCCATTAGATAGAAAATTTACATAATTGTTAATAGATATATATTATTGGATAAAATTAGAATGTAAAATTCGAATCTTTTGGCCCCAGAAACAGCTAAGCTGACATTGTTTTTGGGCATCCATGATCAAAAGTGAAAATTACCCATGACTCTTGTGGCGTTCTATTTGTTAGTGTTACTATGTGTCTTCATTTATTACTGTGATAATGCCATGAACATAAACTTTTGTCTGGCACTCAGTTTCATGCTACTTATCCCTAATGCAGCCTTCGTTGACCACTAAACAATAAACACTTTGAAGCCCCTCGATTACGAAACTTCCTTCACTTAATCAGCATTGCAAATCTATCCTCTGTTGTCAGTCTTTATCTCTTTCTATTGCCTTTTTCAGACCTTTTGTATTCAACACCCAGAAATGTGGCCCTTTTACTCATAAGTAGCAGTTCTTGCATGTTTAAGACTTGGATTTGGCGTACATTCTATGATGAGTCTGCTTAAAATCTCCCGTTTGTGCATACT
This sequence comes from Sindora glabra, assembly GCA_020226215.1. Lineage (NCBI taxonomy): Eukaryota > Viridiplantae > Streptophyta > Magnoliopsida > Fabales > Fabaceae > Sindora > Sindora glabra. The sequence goes on along the minus strand of CM035232.1, from coordinate 70,942,740 downwards.
TTGCTGTTAGGCCTTTTCACTTTTCTGTTCCAAAACAGAATGTGTCAGTTCAGAGCTTTTCATGAAATTCTTAAAGGCTCCCCCTACATTCTCTCGCTTAAGCTCAGCTACATTTGCTTTTGAAGTTCAAGGTTCTGGTAATAGCAACACTTGCACAAACTGTAGTCTCAGTTGCAAGGTTTGTTCATGCGTCGCTTGCTTGTTTGGAAAGTCTGTAGCTTCATATTCTAGTCCTCCTTATCTTACCACTAACAACTTTGTTTTTTGTTCTGAGAATGTGGGTGCTGACTGTTATATTTGATTTTTGGATTTTCACAATTTTCTCTCCTAGTTATCTTATACTTTTTCTTCACTAATATCCAGGAGCTGCACATATTTTTATGCAAAGATAGGAAATTCAAAGTTAACAAACGCATAAAATCTTTAACAAACGCATAAAAAGATGAAGAATTTTTAACAAACGCATAAAATCTTTAAAAACTTAATCATCTAATTCATGTAGCAGCTTTTTTCCTCTACTGCTTTGGCCATAGTTGTTAATACGCTGAAACCATTTATGTATATTTAACCCATTGCTTAGTAGTTAATTATAGTATTACTTTTTGTAAGTACATGCGAGGGGCTGCAATTAATGTTATAGCTAGAGCCACAAATAGGGGTGTAAAACGAGCGGATCAAATTAGTTCATTTAAGCCGGTCCATTTAGATCCAGTTCGTATTACCAGTGAAAAAATAGACTAAATGTCAAGAAGTCTGTATCTGGTCTGTATCCTTAAGTCCACGAACCAGTCTAGGAACTTTAATTACAAGTCTGTTGATCGATCTCTATCTGCCCGCTCCGTATGAATTTTGGTCCATCTGTACCGGTCCGTATTACCTACAAAAAAAATAGATCAAATTTAAAGTAATCCAAGCCCATTTAAGCCTACGGAGTCCACAGACTTCGATCCGTTTTACACTCCTAGTTGCAAAAGAGTGGGTTTTTCATCTTTTTTGAATTTTGACTATTCTAAATAAACATATCTATAACTGGAGAGCTGGTTAAAAAAATAATAATTTAGAGCTGGTTAAAAAACCATCGAGATTGCAAGGTGAAAATCATAATTTTGAAGTCTGCACTAATAGGACTCAAGGACTTGGCCGTGCTGGCTATAACTGGAGAGTTGGTTAAAAAAATGTCCTTTATTTTTTCTCCTTGTTATTTATTGGTTATGACTTAAGAAAATTGGCTACATTTCTTGATGGAGTTTCATTGGTGACAAGAAATTTTCAGACCCTTTTCTTTCATCTACTTAAACTCAATTGTTGTTTGGGTGGATTAAGATTCTAATAGCTTTAATTTTTTTTTTAAATTCCATTCTAATAATAGTTTTTTCTTTACCTTTTTAGATATTGTTCCCTCAATAGCATATATTATAGCCTCAACATCTTTCACAAGTGTTTTAAATGTTTTAGTGAATTGTGTGTTGAGAAATCAAATTAGGATTTGTAAGGAGAAAAAGTAGAGAAAAACTAAAGAATTAAAGGGAGAACAATGATATATTATTAAGTGAATGATAGGCTGAATTGTTATAAAAGACACAATCCTAATGCTCTATTTATATAGAGCTACTAATAAATATAAAGGCTTTAATATCCTCAACTTTAGTTGCAAAACAAATAAGCCTGTATTACAACCTAAGCCTGATATTATAAACTTAATTACTCTTTAACACTCCCCCCAAGCTTCAGCTCATTATATAAACTTGAACTTGTAAAAACAAAATGCAATAAAACAAACTAAAGAAAACTTAATAAACTTCATGAAAAATTTATGAACATTCCCCTAAAATGGAAACATTCACAATCCTGAAATCCTTGGTAGAATTACTAATAACTTCCAAAAGTCTTCTACTAGCTTCCTTTGAGCTATTCCTTTAATTTCCAATTTAAAAACCATAATATCTATGGTTCACAACTTTTAGAAATCTCATTAACTTCCTAACCAAATACACCAACACCTATTATTGGACATAACTTCTAAAAGTCTTTTTCAACTTCCTAACTAAATACACGAATGCTTTGCACGAACTAATCTAATTCTAAGCTAGCAAAAAATAGTAATCTAAAACACCCTAAACCAAGTATAATCTCATCAAATTAAACCTATGTAACTATAAGTCCCTAAACAATGTGCTAAATCACATAAAGACATCCAAAACCAAACATGCATAGCACCAACCAATACAATATTGCTAAACAATACCTCACCAAATTACAACTTTGTTGACCTAACAATGAACTCTATTGGAATGCACATAAACTCTTAAAGCCAAATACCACACAAAACCATTTGAAACATCACCAATTTCAAGCTAATATATACTAAATTTGAACTCAAACTCTATTATGCAATAATAAAATTATAATCCAACACTAAAATTAACAAATTCTTGTCTCCATACCAAACAGCCATGGCATATCCAAAATTAATACAATTGAACCCCCACCATCGAAAATCCCAAAAACAAGCTTATTTAGATCACCATAAAATCAAAATTGAATAATGTAGAGCCCAATCATTCAAAAATGCACAAATCAAGTGCAGAATCAATCAATAGTAGTAAGTGAAGATAAAAAAGCCTAATTTTATGATAATTTCATCCTTATAGATAGCAACAATTTTCACATAATAGTCAAACAATTAATCAAAAACTCAAATTATGCAATTTATTTTTTAAAACTATTACCAAGTGCAAAAAAATTATGCCTTGCCTAGTCCAAAACATGTGACAAAATAAACTAAAAAACCCTTAAATCTCATCAAACCCATTATAACCCCTCAAAATTGCTAAGTTTATAATGAAAGTTAACAAAAAAATTAGCAATCAATAACCAATTCATTTAAAACCTCTATGATACAAAGCCAAAATCCTCTAAAATTAGTTAAAACTATTGAGAAACTAATGAGACCAACCTCCAATGGCTTTAAATATCACTAAATTAGTTGAAACATCATAAATAGCTTCAAAAACTGCTAAAAATATGTCTAAAATTGAAAAGCTAAACTTGGTGACACTTTATCAAAGCTTCAGTCAAAATCACCATTATCTTCCATTGTTATTCACCTTAAAACAACCATTGATTTTGTTTATAGCACCATTATAAGACTAGATTTGCCCATATTCATGCACTAAATAAAAATCAATATTGTTTATCACTACACCTCATAACAACAAGTCTTTATAATTGCATTTTATGTAAAAGGAACCTAACTAAATATGCATAAAATCATTAAAATTAAGTTCAAACAATGTTAAAAAATTACCAAAATCGGTGCAAATTGTAAATAAAATGAATTCTCTAAAAAAACTTTCAACAATCTCCTTTTCATCGGTAATTTCGCTTAATACCTAGTAAGTTCGTTATTCAACTAAGCTAAATTACACAAAATTTTAATCTCATATCTTGAATAATGTTGAAATCCACCAAATTAATTCCAACAACACCAAATCAACCAAATTTAAGTAATACTATACTACCAACTAGCAAAATTCATGAAATCTTACTTTAAAAAATATAAAAATTCACCCAAAAAAATAAGTTCAGAGAGCATGATAGCACCATAAACAACATCTAAGTAGCCATAATGGAAAATCTCATAAAAAAACCATAAATTTATCTAAAAATTAAAAAACCATACTAGAACCACTAAAGCACAAAAATAACCTCATAAGATGATTTAGAAGCAACCGAAATTTCACCACCACACTTAATAATAGTATTTGCGAGTGGTGCTCACATGCTTAAACAAAAGTCATGTGTGTAGCTTATGCTCACCATCATCAAATATCAATGTACTAGTTTGTCAACCTAGATCATGAAGAATATGTTTGAATTATCTTCAATAGCCTCAAATAGTAGCTTGCTTGTTAAAAAAAGCACTACTATTTGCATGATCTAATTCTTTTATAATATTATTTTTTTCATTTTTCTTTCATTCAATGTTAAAAAATAACTAAAATAGATAAATCTATTGAAAAAACTAGCTCTAAACTTTTTTTAAAAAAAGTAAAATTCAAAAAATTCATTCAAAAAATAAACAAAAATTTTACATAGTTGGTGCTCTAACCTCTTTAAGGTAGTTACTAGCAGTAATATAACCCATAAACTCATGGTGGATAGCACTTTTTTGATATCATATTAAGAAATATGGCTAGGATTTGTAAAGAGAAAGAGTAGAGTAAATAATTAAGGGGAGAACAATGATTTATTATTGAATAAATGATAGGCTAAATTATTACAAAAGACTTAATCCTAATACTTTATTTATGTAGAATTACTAACAAACATAAATACTTTAATACCCTTAACTTTGGATGCAAGACAAGCAAGCCTATAATATAACTTAAGCCTAATATTATTAGTTTAATTTAATTACTCTCTAATACCCTACATAAGTGAAAGTTTTAGATGTGCTTAGTAAATGTATCCAACATAAGTTGATGGCTTCTTGGAACTAAATTTAGTTCTTAACTTCTATTCTCTTTAATTATGTGACAAAAGTATGAATAACTTTACTTGTGTCACTTTCAAATATGTTTAATTATTCTATACATTTTACCAATAATGTCTAATAATGTGCACCTCATCTTTTATTTTGTTGTACATACTTATTTAAGAGAGACTATGGTACACTATTAAGGTAATAGTGTACCTGTGCACTACTAGATCTTACCACACATTAGGTTTACTTTTTATAAAAATTAAATTTGATATGTTATATGATAGCAAATCAATGGTCAGATCTAGTGGTACACCATAGTTATCTCCTACTTATTTACATAAATGGAAGGATCATCTATATTGTATGCCTTATCTTCCTTTCTATTCTTATTCTTTCAATTTCCTCAATTCAAAGGAAATATTATTCACTTTAGGGGTAGGTTTCATTCCTAATGATCTTGTTTTTCAACACTTTACCATTTCATTCAATACATGAAACATCTTGAATTTCTCTAAATGTTTCTAATTGTATATTGTCTTTGTTGGAATGCTTAATTTGTCAAAAGTAATCTAATAAGATGAAGCAAGAATCTTTCCCACTTATGTTTCTTGGAATATTAAGTTACTTGAATGCTTTCCTTATAAATGCAAAAGATGCATATAGGTTTTTTAAATAGGAAGTAACAAATAATATAATATCTCCTATTGGTATAACTTAACAATTAATTAATTGGTTTATTAACATGTGACTTGTGCAATACTACAAATAATCTAATATGAAATTACTAATCCTTATAGTATATATCTCATGCTAGCAAATCTTAGTGATGACCACTTCCTAGGTTTAATAATTGAGGTTATCACAAATGATAATATAATTTTCAATGTCATTAACAAGATTAATGGAGCTATCCTTTTCACATGGTTAGTATGTTTCCTTATTTTTAACATGAAGTTAAATTATGCTTCTTTTAACATAAAATTTTAATAATTGGTTTCTTAATGGATAACAAAAATGGTATCAAACAAAGAAGGATTTCAGAACAAGATAGAGTTCTAAGGGCCAATTATCCAATCCCTTTAAACACCAATCAGATGTATAAATTCAAAGTCAAAGACCAAATTAAAACCTACAATTATTTCCCTTCAACTAAACTTCAAAGTTACTGGTGCTTTTGGTGGATTTAACATTGCTTAAAGGTTTAACATTTCGATCTTATATCTGAAACCCATTGGAGAATTCACACACATTGTTGGTGACTAATATGAGACTAATCACAAGGTTTAAACATTGATGTCACTTTGGATATAATTAAAATTCATTAGATGTAGATACTTCAAAGTTAGAAGATTTGCCATTTTTCACTTCTTTCAACTTCCTTAGTTTAGTGGACCATAAAAACTAAAGCATCAATAAAGACTTCTAGTTTGATATCTATTTTCTTCTATATCACAAGGTAAATGCAATGCAAATGTAAATCTAAAAAGGTAATAACAATAATATCAATTCTTCTTAAAGATTAACATGTGTCCATCATTAAGTTAAAATAGTGTTTTTGCACTATTTTTCTTTTTTAATATCTTATCTTTGTTACTACACTTACCACTTTATTTTATCTTCTGTTGATCGTGTATGCATTTGGACATAATATGATCAAAGGCTATTGACACCTTTCATTTTCTTTCTTTTGGCATGTTTATAACTAAAATGAAATAGGAATTACATCATATTTAATTTTTAACGAAAATGGATTCTATATTATGTTGAACTCATACAAGTAAAGTTAATTTCTTTACTGAAGTCTATATTTTATGGATAATTCATATCAATTTTTTCTATTCATGAACCATGTTATCTAGTTGCAAATAATCATTAACTTTCTTTGCCAGAATAAATTTTTAATATGACTAAATTATCATTAAGATAGGTAGTTTCTACTAAAAAATGTAGGTAGTTTAGAAAACCAAATGCAACAAAAACAATGTTTCAGGACTACAAAATAACATACATTTTATTAAGTCATAAAGCATTTATTTATACAAAATAAGGGAAAATGAATTGTAGAAAAATCTACTACATATTGAGAATATCATATATATGCTTAAAAAATAGCATAATAAGATAAGTATAATTCTAATAACCACTTTAAATTCCTTATCTCTTAAAAAATAGCATAAAGATTTTGTAAGCAACTCCATAAGTCATGCCAATTAACACTCTTCTTTGGCTTTAGAGTTGCATACTCTCAACTTTTGCCTTAAGAATTCAAATCTAGCCTTAAGAAATATCTTTGTTATGATGTTAACACCTTGTTGTTTTGTTTTATAGTAGATTAATTACACTTCTCCTTCCTGTTGTACCTCTCTTAGAAGATAAAATTTTATTTTAAAATATTTTATTTTCCAATAAAACATTGGATTATTGGCAATTGAAATTGTAGTTTGGTTATCCATAAATATGTGCTTTCTTCTTGATCTATATGCAAATTTGTTATGAGTTTTCTAATCCAAAAAGGCTTGATTCACAATAGTAGCAACAACTACATACACTACTTCTACTATAAGTTGAGCTATGACTTCTTATTTCTTAAAACACCATAAGAAAATTCCAAAACTAAGGCTAAAATAGTAACTTGAGGTTTCATATATCATCAACATAGCTAGCCTAATTACTATAAAAATAACCCTTTTATATTGAAAATTCTAACTTATCTTAATCTAATTTTATAAGCAACTATGTCTTTAACATATCTAAGAATTCTTTTTGCTACTTGAAAATGAATTTCACTTGTATAATGCATGTACATTAATAATAAACTCACTACATGAATGATATCTGACTTGGTTGTAGTCAAATACATTAAGTAGCCTATTAAGCTTCTATACAAACTTCCATTAATCTTTTCAACTCCATCTTCTTTACAAAACTTTTCCTTTTGATTTATTGGAGTTACAATTGATTTGCACTTTTTCATGTTAAAATTCTTCAAGATTTCCTTTGCATTTTTTTATAGGCATACAAATATTTCATGTTACTTTTGTTGTCTTATATACCAAGTGTTGGTGTGTGTCCTAAGAGCTAATCATAAAAATGATTGTAATAAATGTACAATGTATTATATTTTATTTTAGGTAATTTAAATTATTACATTTTATTTCATATATTTTTATTACTCTGCACAATTATAATTTAAATATAATAATTATCCTTAGAATAATTTTTCTATTCCTAAAATGTCCCTAGTCAAGTATTATTGTGAAAAGGATAGTAATAATACATTGAGACTAGCATGTATAATGACTGATGATTATGAAATATGGTTATGTGATATCAAGTCAATACATGAGTACATTGTTAGTGAATAATATACTAGACTGATCCACTATGAGAATACTATATGGATAGACGTGTCATTAGTTATCCTCATATGACCACAAATGCATATAATTCTTTAACCTAAAGTCACTACGGTTCCTTACATGAGGAGTTACTCACTTTGATGTTATCCTATGTCACCTTTAATCGAGATGACGAGTAAGGTATTGATTGGGTGTGTCACGAATCATACAGAGGGAAGTGAGTGATGTAGATGGGATTTTATTATTCTTGTATAAAAAAAAGATATCCTTGGGCCTCTTAATTGAGTGAGACTTAGAAATGCATGGTCATGCTCAATTGGATCAATATGTGATATTGATAATTTATTTTAAGTTTACTCAGTATTAAGATATATAAATTAAACATTGACGAGGATGACACACTCCATGGCTCCAATTCGATTTGAATATTGTTACAAAGAGAATTATGTTACAAAGTGTTGTTCACACATTAACTAGATATTGAGTCACATACAATTTTTACTACTTGAATGGCAATGATATATTGCTAGATGCTGCTCACTGTCTATGGTCCACAAATGGGTCATTACTAATGTAGTAAAAACTTATAAGTTCACACAAAAAGAGTAGGAATGAAATAATAATTAATTAGGTTTTAGTTAGACTAAAATCTAATTAATTGAACTTATTTTCATGCATGTATAATAATATATTTTTTCATGTAATATATATATAATATTATGTGATATTATTTAACATTAAAGTATATCAAATAATTACGTTATTAGATATTAGATAATTATATTATGAGATAATATTACTATCTGATATAAGATAATTATATATCAATTTAATATTAAATAATTATATTATGAGATAATACTATTATCTAATATTATATAATTAATAGATAAGTCTTATCTCTCCTCACTCTCTTTATGATAAGGATAAGGTGATGTTGTTAAGTGTGATTAGGATTCTTTTGAAGCATTATCCTAGTAAGACTAGGATTGTGATATGCTTTAGTTCTATAAAAAGGACTTGAAGGCAGCACTTGCAAAAATGCACATAAACTTCCATCAAATCCTAAATTACTCAAAAAAATGCTCAATCCTAATCCTAGTGGGAGAGACAAATCCTAGTAGCTTCATGGAGGGGAAAAGTCGTTGTTCACTCCGTGTGGATACTGCAAAGATGTTGTACCTTCCGGCTGGTGTTTGATTCATCTCGATCTATCAAGGATTTTTTTAGAAAGAGTACGAGCACAAATAAGGTAAAATCCTAATACTGATTTATGCCCTTTTGCATGGATCCTAGGTAGGATTTGATCAAAATTTTAAAATTCCACTGCGTATGTTGATTCAAAACCTAACACCAAGGAAGCATGTCATCTTCCCAAGGCCTATCATTTCAAAGATATTTTTCATTTCTTCTTTAAACATATTAATATTCTTCTTACTATTTCCTATAATAAGTAAATCATCAATATATAAAGATACCATAAGTATTTCATTCTCAAACTTCTTAATATATAAAGTAAATTCACATAGACTCTTTTCAAAGCTTAAGTTTACTAAGTGAACATCAATTTTGTTATATTAAGACCTAGTGCCTGTTTTAAATCATATAGGGCCTTTTCTTATTGACATACCTTCCATTCTTAACATTAAACAATAAATCCTTCAAGTTGCTCCATAAGAATTTCTTTCTCTAAGTATTCATTCAAAAAGGTTGACTTAACATCCATTTAATGTATAACCTAACCTTTTCATATAGAAAAAGCTAACAATATTCTTATAGTATCCAACTTGGCAATTGGGGCAAAAGTTTTAAAGAAATCTACCCCAATCATTTGGGCATATCCTTTGAGAACAAACCTTACCATGTACTTGTTCACAAAACTATCAAGGTTAAGCTTGATCATCTAAACCTATTTGACTCCTATAGTTTTCTTATATTTAAGTTTATCCACTAACTTTTATGTTTAGTTCTTTTCAATCTTCTTAAGCTCTTCTTTCATTATAGCTATCCATTTTTTATCAATTGCATCTTTTTCATATTTTATAGGCTCCATTATATTAACATTACACTTTTGATAAATGTTAAAGAGTGATCTAGTTCCTTTAATAACTTCTTCATCTATATCATCATTTTCTTTCCATAAGTTAAGCTTCTTGTCATTCTCCTAGCTCTAGGCATCTAATTTAAGCAATTGGACATTTTTTTTTACAATTACTTTGTTATTTTATGGTAAGTAGATTTTATAGGCCTTTGAAACTAAATTATAGCCTATAAAGATCCTAGGTTCTACTTTCTTGTCCAATTTGTCTCTCTTAACTTAAGGAATATAAAAGAAACATAGATAACAAGATTTCTTTAGCTTTGGTTTGTAACATATCATGTCTTAAATGATATCCTTTTCGATAAAGATTTTATTGACCATCTATTTAGTAGAAACACTATTGTGTTTGCATCCTCAGCATAGAACCTCGTTACAAACTTTTGTCATGAAGTGAGAACCTAGTCATTTTCAAAATTATCTTATTTTTTTGCTTAACAATACCATTCTATTGAGGAGTGTAAGATGTAGTCAACGTTGTTTAATGCTTACTTTTTCACAAAATTTGTTAAATTTTTTTAAAGATATATTCAACTCCATTATCAAACTTAATCAATTACATTTTACATTTGCTTTAAGTTTCCACCCAATCTTTAAGCTTCCAAAAAAAATTACCAACCTCAAATTTAAGCTTCATAAAATACATCCAACATATTCTTGAGTAATAGTCAACAAAAGCAATATAATACTTATTATTATTCAATGATGTTGTTTTCAGAAGTCCTTCCACATTTGTATGTATTAATTATAGCTTTTGTATATCCTTTTAGGTTTTCTTTTATAGAAAAGTAAGCTTTATCTACTTCCTATATTGACAAGCTACACATGTAGGAAGCTCCTTTTCTAGTTTAGGTAGGCTTTCCACAAGATTTTTTTTATAAAGAATTAAGCATCATGATAGAAATACCTTACTTTCTTGTGCCAAAGCAATGTATTGCTATTTTCTTTATGTACTATAGTTTGCTTCTCATTCATTAAATCAAAAGTAAAACTTTTACCTTTCATTTGGACTTTGAATGCTTTTCTGCCTTTTGCATCTTTAATCATGTGGTTTTGTCTTTAGACAACATCTTATAACCTTTTTAAACAACTAAGTAACACTCAAAAGGTTTTAACCAATTTCAAGAATATACAAAACATCATAAATTAGTTTCAAACTTATGTACCTTAAATTGCCATTGTTCTTTTGCCTTTTACTACAATGTGTGCTTAATTTCCAATTTTGACTTTGTAGATGATTATTTTGTCAAGCTCTCTAAAGAGCTTTTAATCATATGTCATGTGGTTTATACAACCATTGTCTATAAGCCAACTTCTCATGGAGTTATTAGTGGCAAAGCATGATATTGTAAATAATTACACTTCTTGAGGTTGATCTTTAGTAGCCTTGGCTTATATTGAGACTTGCATATTCTTTCCATGTGTCCTAACTAACCATACTTATGATATCTTTCATATTACCTCCATTAACATTTTTTTATGGATATTTTTTTCGTAAAAATAAGGTGGAAAGATTTGAGTGTTATGGCTTTAGTTATTCTTGTTATTTTTAAAGACATTAAGTCTTTTTTTAGTGTTCTACCTTCTTTTCTTGTTCTTGCCACTATTGTTGTCTTGTGATTTGGCTTGAAGAGCTCTTTTCATAGATTTTTCTTATCTCATATGCCTTTTTTTCTCCTATGTTTATAGTACATACAATAATTTTACTAATATGATACTTAACAAACCTTTTAAGTTTTCTAAAGTTACAATTGTATCCATAAACTTTTTAGTAATTGTGACTAGGATCTTTTTAAACTATTCTAGAATTAGGAAAATCAATGCCAAGGAGTCTTACTTTGCTAACAATACTAAGAAGTCTATTAGAGTATTCCCTAATTGTTTATGATTATTTCATCTTCTGCATCTCAAAATCTCAAAACAAATTCAACACTTACTTTCCTTTAACCTTTTCATTTCTTTCATATTCTTTCTTTTAGAAGTCCTAAATGTCCTTAGCTATCTTCAATATCACTATTCTAGTAAAAATGGTAGGTGAAAGTGAATAGTTTCAAATAAAGCTATTTTTGCTTTCAATTTCTTTGCTTCCTTTCCTTATGAGTTTTAATTTGTGTAATGGTTGGATTGCCTAGTAAGGGTAGAATTTTGTATTCTTATTCAATATCTTTGCATAGGTCATTGCCATTATGATAAGCTTCCATTCTAATAGCCTACACTTGGTAGTTTATTCCATCAAACACTGAAGGTGCAATAGCAATGAATGAAGATTCTAGACTCACTAGGAATAAGAAATGGTTCTTTTTTGTTCGGGTAGGGATATGGGGCAAGTGTTTAGGAATTATGTTTTAACTCACTCAATCTCACAGGTCTCTTAAGATATAAAAGCTCATATGATAATCTATAAGTAATTTATAAAACCAAAATGCAACAAGAATAAAATGTTTTAAGATTACTAAAGAGCATATATTTTGTTAAGCCATGAAGCATTTATTTATAGAGGATAAAGAAAATTGAATTATAGAAAAATCTGATACATGTTAAGCATATCAAATAAATGCCTAAAAAATAGGAAATAGATTTTTTAAGCAATTCCATGAGTCATGCTAATCAATACTCCTCCTTGGCTTTAAAGTTGCATACTTCAAGCTCTTGCCTTAAGAATTCAAATCAAGCCTTAGGAAATGCCTTTGTTAAAATGCCAATATTTTAATTTTTTTGTCTTGCAGTAGATTAATTGCATTTCTCCATCCTTTTGTACTTCTCTTAAAGATAAAACTTTATCTTGAAATGTTTTATTTTCCTATAAAACACTAGATTATTGACAATTAAATTGTAGCTTAGTTATCCATAATTATTTGCATGCTTTGCTCTTGAACCATATGTAAATCTGTCATGAGTTTTTTTAATCCAAAATGTATGATTCATAGTAGTAGCTACATATTTTTCTTTTAATGTAGATTAAGCTATAACTTCCTATTTGTTAGAATACCATGAGAAAATTCTAGAAGCAAGGCTAAAATAGTAACTTAAGATGCTTCTTATGACATTAACATAACTAGTCCAATCATTATCAAAATAACCATAGAGACTAAAATTTTTAACTTGACTAAATCTAATTCCATAATTAACTATGCCTTTGACATATCTAAGAATTCTTTTTGTTACTTGAAAATGAATTTCACTTCCACAGTGCACATACATTAATATTAGACTCACTACATACATGATATCTAGCTTGGTTGCAATAAATACATCAAGCAACCTATTACACTTTGGTACAACCTTTCACTAACCTTTTTAGCTCTATCTTCTCTAAAAAAAATTTCCTTTTGATTTATTGGAATTATATTTAGTTTAACCTATCCATGATGAACCTATCCAAGATTTCTTTTGCATATTTTTGCTTGCATACAAATATTTCATTTTGCTTTTGTTGTACTTCTATACGAAAAAAGAATGTTATCTTTCCAAGGTTTGTCATTTCAAAGATATTTTTCATTTTTTTAATTTAAACTTATCAATCCACTCCTTACTGCTTTTTATAATAAGCAAATCATCAACATATAAAGATACCATAAGTATTTCATTATCAACCTTCTTGATATATAGAGTAAATTCACTTAGACTATTTGAGAAGCCTAAATTTAGAAAGTCTACATCAATTCTACTATATCAAAACCTTGGTGCCTATTTTAAACCATGCAAGGCTTTTTTTTGTTGATATACCTTCACTTCTTATCCTTAAATGGCAATTTCTTCAAGTTTCTCCACAAATATTTCTTCCTCTAGGTATCCATTCAAAAAGTTTAACGTAAAATCCATTTAATGTACAACCTAACTTTTTTGTATAGCAAGAGCTAACAATATTCTTATGGTATCAATTCAACAATTGGAGAAAAAATTTTAAAGAAATCTACCCTAACTATTTAAGCATATCCATTAACAATAAACCTTACCTTATGCTTGTTCACAAGCTATCAAAGTTGAGCTTAGTTATTTAAACCTATTTGATTCCTATAGATTTCTTATATTTAGGTTTATCCACCAACTCCCATGTTTGATTCTTTTTAATTATCTTAAGCTACTTTTGCATTGCAACTATTCATTTTAAATCAATTACAACTTTGTTATATCTTTTAGGCTTTGTTATATTAATATGCAAGATTTTATCTATATTATTTCCTTTTATTTATTACCTTCTAGTGTTTATAAATGTTTAATTTCATAAAATTGGCCTTATTGGGGTTAGTTTTACATTGAATTAAAATTATTTGATTAATGTTAGATTTTTACACTATTTCAAATTTTTTAGTGTCTTAAGCTCTAAATGTTAGATTAGGGTGATCTTTATATTGTTGGAAAGCTTTAAAAAGGATATACAATTTTTTATATTTTTGTTAAAGCTAATTTCAAACATCTAAAAGGTTTTATTTAGTCAAGAATTTGAAGCCTTATTTCTATCTTAGTTGAGCCAACTTTAGTTTTTAGCCATATCTAGAGCTTCAAAGGTCCAATTGATGTGAAACTAATGCTAAAGCTTCCTAATACTTGACTTTACAAGTTTCATGTTTATAGTTTATTGAAACTATATAATTTTAATGGTCTTATATTGAGTGAAAGTCAGACCTATAAAATTTTATTACCATAACTCTTGTAACTCATTGCTTTGTGAAATAGGTCTTGAGTTTCTAAAAGTTAGTAAGGTCTTATTCTTGTAACCTTAAGAGGCATAGGATTTAGGTCTATTAGGTTTTGAGGGTTATCAAGTCAGATAAGAAGGCAAGAACACACATTAGACTTTAGAACTTACAGAATTCAACAAAACACTTTTTCTCTCTTTCAAGTTTTTATTATTTAGCCATCAAAGGTTAAACTTTTAGTTAATTCAAGAATTTTATGACTTATCTCTATTGGATTATGAGATCTAAATTTGTAGTGTTGACTTTTAATTGATTTTCCTTTCTCTAATTATTTATGCTATTTTTTTTGAAATTGTATATGTTAAAGTTAATTTAGTACAATTGGTGTTCAATTTTAAGATTTTTTATTTTTATCTATTTCTAGGTTAAATTGTGGTTATTTAATCATAATTTTAGATAAAGAGACCAAGGATTGAGAGATTAAATTGGAGGTTTCTAATTTAATTCCTCAGTTTAGATGGATTCTATTTTTAAATTAATTTTAATCTAGCTTCATTATAGATTGTAACAATTACTTAATTTAGCTGATCTTGATTGATTAAATTCTAAATAGTCATCTAGTGTAGGATTCATTAATTATTGAAGGGATTCCAAACAATTCAAGGTTAAAAAATTAATTTAAATAGTGAAATATTTTTTGATTTATGATTAATCCACATTAAAAACTCTCAAATTCTTGGATTAATTACTTTGCTTTATTAATTTTCTTTCTTACTATTTACTTCTATGTTTTTTTTTGTTTAATACATTTATCTTAATTTCAAATTAACCTTCTCAATGTTGGTTCTATGTTCATTCTGCATTCTATTTGAATTTTGCTTTCAATTTGTTTCACTATTATTTTACTTTTGTTTGCATTTAGTCCTTTTGTTTTTAGTGCATAAATAACTTAAACAATTATGTAATCATTGTTAGTAAACCATTAAATCATTTGAAAAGGATATATCTAAGGATCACTAGAGTATGACCTGGTTTGTCATCTTATATTGCATTCTTTTTAACAAGTTAGTATTAATTAATTTTAGTGTATCATGACATGTATCAAAATTTTAGGATTGTTGCTAAGGATCCAGTTGAATTCATTTTTTCCATCTTTTACTAGCTATGATTTACATTATTGTTTAAGCATTATAGTCAATAGTTGCATTTATTAATGTTTTACTTGTATTTTATGGTAACTATCACTTTTCTACATACTTTTATATTCTTTGATTGTTGCATAATTCTTTATTACAATTCATCATTTTTCATTATGTATTACTTCATTTTATACTTCATCAAAGGTTTTTGGCTTAAAGAAACAAGTTTTACACAATTCTACACCCTACACCCTGAACAGGTATGAAAGTTACTAATTTCGATTGAGCTAAAAGTTCTTAAAGTGGTAGAATTGACTTTTCTCATTGATAGTCACAATTGTTTGGCAACTTGTGAAGTGGCTTGATTTTTGGCTAAATTCCATCATTTAGACCATTTTCTTTAGTTTTTTTAAATTTTTGTTGCATTTTTTTGTTTTACATGGTCATGCTTTCATTTTGTGATGATCCCATAATTTTTAAAAAAAATCTAAATATCTTAATTATATGTGTTTTGAGATATTTATCATTTTCCATTAATGTTATGGTATTTTTGTATTTCTATGGTTTTGTCTAATCTAATGCAAGGTATAACTAAAAGAACTACTAGTGAATTATTTGAGTTTGATTATAAAATAGATATAATTTTTCATTTTCTTTGTAAGGGTAGAAATACAAGTAGTTATAGCATCCTTCTCCGTATTCTAAACTTGTTGACCATCCTGATAATATGACAAATAACAATAAAACTTTGAAAGAATTGACTACCTTTGATATTACTTATTAACTTTTAAGCATCCAATATCCTAAACTTGATACTGATTTTGAGCTTAAATCTAGTTTAATGCATTTACTTCCTAAATTTCATAGTTTTGCAGGTGAGAACCCTTATAAGCACTTAAAGGAGTTCCATGTGGTATGCTCAACCATGAAGCCTCATGGCATTTTTGAAGACCATATTAAGTTGATGGCATTCCTTTTCTCACTTGCTAATGCAACTAAAGACTAATTATACTATTTATAACCAAGTTCTATCACTTCTTGTAATGACATGAAGCAATTATTCCTATAAAGTTTTTTCCTACATCAAAAGCTGATGCAATAAGAAAAGAGATATATGGCATAAGGCAAATGAATGATAAGACATTATATGAATATTAGGAGAGATTTAAGAAATTACATGCAAGCTATCCATACCATCAAGTTAGTGATCAACTCCTTATCCAATATTTCTATAAAGAACTTCTTCTAATGGATAGAAGTATAATTAATACAGCAAATAATAAAGAATTAGTAGATAAAACTCTTATGGCAGTAAAAGATTTAATAGCAAATATAATAGTAAACTCCTAGCAATTTGGAACCAGAATTATAGCTGCTACTAGAGGCGTGCTTGAAATAAGTTTCTCTAATTCAAAGTAGTAAAGATTAGAGAAAAAATTAGATAAATTAACTTCTTTGGTTAGAAAAATGGCAATAAGATAGTAGTAAGTCTAAACTTCTCCTTCTACCAGGCTTTATAGAATATGTTCATGTCCAACTCATCCAATTGACTCATGCCCCATACTATAAAATGATGAGTATTAAGCTCCTCAAGCATATGCAATAGCCATTCTTCCTGATAAACCACAATACCCAGCAATAGCCTAATCAATATTAATACCAGTAATAACTAAACCAGTACGACTATTAGCAACCTTAATAAGCTAGTTGGAGAGATAACCAAAACTTTAGATATTGTAGCAATGCAAGCTAAGTTCAACATTATTCCCCTTATAATAGAATGCCATCTAATCCTATTTCTAAACCAAAAGCAACTTTATCCTTTCTTTCTTAACCATCTTTTGAAGAATTCGCCAAATAAATGGTAGTAAATAACTTATAATTCTAACAAAGAACAAAGGCAACAATCATCAATTTGTAAACTTAGATTGGCCAATTATTTTCTAAGCACAAGGTTTAAGACAACCTTCTTCCAATAATGTAAAAGGAAAAGAAGTTATGAATGTCATCATGCTGAGAAGTGGCAAGCAAGTTAATAAGTCTTCATTCATACAATTAGAAGCAAGCAATCAATTAACTAAAAAAGGAGATCAAACATGATGGAAGTGAGATAAATTATATCCTTAAACCACCACCTCCCACTAATTCTTCCATTCTCTTTCATTTTCCCATAAGAGATTTTCTACCAAGGAAAATTGAAAATGAAAAATAAATTTTTAAATCCCTTTGTAAAGTAAAAGTTAACATACCTTTACTAGATTTAATAAAACAAATTCCAAGATATACTAATTTTTTGAAAAATTTATGCATCAATAAGAGTAAATTAAGGAATGATAAGAAAGTAAGTATATGGACGGATGTGTTTGCAATCATTCAAAGAAAAATATGAAGAAAATGAAAACAACTAGGCACATTCACCATTCCATATATTATAAGAAAAACTAGAATTAAGCATGCCCTACTAGACTTAGAAGCTTCAATTAATGTCATGCCTTTTTTTATTTTTAATACTTTAAATTTAGGACCTTTGAAAAATAAAGAGTGGTTGTTCAATTAGCAAATAGATCTAATATTTACTCTTTGGGTGTTCCTGAAGATATTTTTGTACAGGTTAATAGACTCATTTTTAGCAAATTTTTACATTTTGAAGATAGAAAATGAGATATTATAGGTCTTTCTCCTAATCATTCTTTGATAGAATTGGTTTTTAACCTTGTGATTTTTTATTTTTATCTATTTTTATGTTAAATTATAGTTAGTTAATCATGATTTTACATATAAGAAAAGAAGGTTGATAGATTAAATTGATTATTTTTTATTTAATCCCTCAGTTCAGTTGGATTCTATTTTTAAATTAATTTTAATCTAGTTTCCTTATGGATTATAGTGATTACTTAATTCGACTAATCTTAATTAATTAAATCCTAAATAGTCATTTAACATAGAATTTATGAACTATTGCAGGGGTTTTGAAAAATTCAAGGTTGAAAAAATCAATTAGAATAATTAAATATTTTGTAATCTATGATTAATTCATATTAAGAGCTCTCAAATCCTTAGATTGATTGCTTTGCTTTATTGATTTTCTTTCTTATTTTTTACTTCTATGTTTTGTTTTGTTTAATGCATTTATCTTAATTTCAAATCAACCTTCCTAGTTTTGGTTTTGCATTCTACATTCTATCTTCTGCATTCTGTCTAAATTCTACGTCAATTCTATTTCACTACTATTTTACTTTTGTTTGCATTCTCTATTTTTAGTGCATAAATAACTTAAATAATTATATAATCATTGTTAGTAAATTATTAAATTGTTTGAAAAGGATATTTCAAAGGATCACTTAAGTACGAGTTAATTTGTTAGCCTATATTGTATTCTTTTTAGCAAATTGCTATTAATTAATTTTGGTGTATCATGACATGTATCATATTACATTTCTAGTTAATTTTAGCAAGTGATCTAATTTTTCTAGTAAGTTCTTCATCTATATCTTCATTCTCCTCTTATAACTTAAGCTTCTTGTCTTTCTCCTAACTCCAAGTGTCTAATTTAAGGAATTAGACATCTTTGATGACAATTGCTCCATTGCTTTATAGGAAGTAGATCTTCTAGGTCTTTGAAATTGAATTATAGCCTAAAAGATCATAGGTTCTACTTTCTTAGCAAATTTATCTCTCTTAACTTAAGAAATATAAGAGAGATACAAACAACCAAATGACTTTAGATTATGCAACTTTGGTTTGTAACTATACCATGCCTCAAATGGAGTCCTTTTCTATAATGTTTTTACTCACAATCTATTTAGTAAAAGGACTATTGTGTTTGCATTCTTATCTTAGAACTTCTCTGGCAACCCTTTGTCATAAAGCAAGAACCTAGTTATTTCCATAATTATCCTATTTTAACACCATTTTGTTGAGGATAGTAAGGTGCAGTCAACTAGTGTTCAATGTTTACTTCTTCATAAAATTTATTAAAATTTTCAAAGGTATATTTAGTTCCATTATCAAACCTGATGATCTAAATTTTGCATCCATTTTAAGTTTCCATCTAAACTTTAAACTTGCAAAAGACATTAGTGGCCTTAAATTTAATCTTCATAAAATAAATCCATCACATTCTAGTGTAATCATCAATGAAAGCAATATAATACTTACTTTCATTCAATCATGGCGTTTCCATAAGTCATTTTATATCTGTATATATTAATTATAACTTTTATGTATCACTTTAGGTCTTTTTTTATGGAAAAGAAAGCTTTGTTTGCTTTGTATATTGATAAGTTGCACATGAAAGAAACTCTTCTTCTAATTCAAGTAGGCCTTCTACAAGATTGTTCTTTTTTATGAAAAGTAAAGCATCATGATGGAAATTCCCCAATCTTTTATGCTAAGGCACTATATTGATATTTTCTTTATGTACTATAGCCTACTCCTCATTCATCAAATCAAAAGCAAAGCTTTTACATTTCATTTGGACTTTGAAAACTTCTTTTTTGTTTATATTTTTAATAATGCAATTTTATCTTCAAATAACATCTTATAAATTTTTTCCAACAACTAAGTAACACTAAAAGGTTTTAATTAGTTTCAAGAACATTTAAAACATCATAAATTAGTTTCAAACATGTGTGCTTGGTTTCCAATTCTGACTTTAGAGATGATTATTTTGTCAAACTTTCTGAAAAGCTTTTAATCATATATCATATGGTTTGTACAACCACTATTTATAAGCTAGCTTTCCATGGAGTTTTTGGTGGCAAAGCATGATACCACAAAATAATTGCTCCTCTTAAGGTTAATCTTCAATAGCCTTGGCTTCACCTTGTTGTTGTTGAAACTTGTATATTATTTCCATGTACCTTAACTAACCATACTTATGATATCTTGCATTTAGCCTCCACTAACACTTTTTTATGGATATCTTTTTTACCATAGGAACAAGGTGGGAAGATTTAAGTGTTATTGCTTTAGTTATTATCCTTGTTCTTTCTGATGCCTCCAAGGATCTTGTTGGTATTTTGCCTTTTATTTTTGTTCTTACCACCATTGTTATCCTGTGATTTGGTTTGAAGAGCTTCCTTTATAGATGCTTCTTATCTCATAAACCTCCTTTCTTCTTGTGCCTATAGTGCACACAATAATTTTGCTAAAGTGATACTTAATAGATTTTTTAAGTTTTCTAAAGATACAATTATAGCCTCGGACTTTTCAAAAATTATGACTAAGATCTTTTGAATTATTCTAGAATCAAGAAAATTAGTACCATTAAGTCTTACTTTATCAATAGTACAAAGAAGTCTATCAGAGTATTCCTTGATTGCTTTTTATTCTTTCACTTTTTGCATCTCAAAATCTTGAATCAAATTCAACACTTGCATTTCTTTGACTCCTTTATATCTTTCATAATATTCTTTCTTTAAGAAGTCTCAAATTTCATTGGTTGTCTTCACTATCATTATTCTAGTAAAAATAGTAAGCGATGGTGAGACAGCTTCAAACAAAGCTACTTTTATTTTTTTATTTTCTTTGCTTCCTCTCCTTATTAGTTTTGATTTATGTAATGATGGATTGTTTAGTAGGGATAGAACTTCATATTCTTATTCTTCCCACAAGTTATTGGCATCAAGATAAGGTTTCATTTTGATAACCCACACTTGATAGTTTATTCCATTAAACACAAAAGGTGTAATAATAGTTAATGAAAAATTTTGAACTTTTCACAAATAGGTTACCTTTTTGTTTATGTAAGGTTAGGTGGTAAATGTTTAAGAATTATGTTTTGGCTAAATCAATCTCATAAATCCTTTAAGATACAAAAGCTTGGATATCATTTTGTAATTAATTTAGAAAACCAAAATGCAAAAAGAACAAGATGTTTTAATACTATTGAACAATGTATATTTTATTAAGACATAAAGTATCTATTTATATAAGATAAAGAAAATTGAATTGCAAGAAAAATATGCTACATGTTAAGTATATTAGATAAGTGCTTAAAAAATGGCATAATGAGAAATCATAATCATAATCCTAACAGCACTCGAACTTCTTTATCTCCTAAAAAATAAGATTTTGTGAACAACTCCATAAGTCATGCCAATCAATAGAAAATAAAGATTTCTTATTGTTATTCTTGTCACCTACTTAGTAGTAAATATTTTATGTTATAACTATCTCTTTCTCACCTATTAGATATATTTTTTGGTTTGTATCACATTAAAGAATAAATATTGGTTGTAGTCTTGTAGATTTGACAAGATTTAATATATATAATTTAGTGATCCATAAGGAATATGTATTTTCATTTCTTTTTCTATGTTATAAAAGTGGCCTTTGTCATTAGGCATCCAAAATAGTGCTTTCTAGCTATAAGTAAACTAAAAAATTTACACATTCCTTATTTTACTTGTACACTTTCATTTACCTAGCTTGCTAAAGTACCTTTACTTTTTGTAAATCCTAGTCACTAGATTCTTCTATGAAGATTATTTACACCTTGCAAAGTTAAATAAATTATGTGTTTACGGTGTTGTAAGTGTTCCTATAGAAATTGTTTAGTGTAATATCACAAGTAAAATTTCAAGTTTTATCATTTTTGTTATTTTTAGATAATTAAGTATTATATTTAATTAATACTTAATTTGTAATTATTTTTTCATATTAACAGACTTGGACTATTAAAAATAATTTCTGTGATAATATTCAAAATTTATTTATTCTTTTTATATGGCTATTATTAATTTAAGAATAGTTGATATGATTTTTATAAAGAATTTTTTTAAGTTATTATGGTTGGAATCTCTATTTGATAAATTAATTTTGAGAATCATTCAAGTTTGAAATTTTTAAGGTTCTAAATAAAATTAATTTTATAAAAATATGAGTATTAAGAATTTTATTTATTAAAAGTATTATTGAAGTATTTTATTAGAAAATGGGAAATTTGAAAAATATGAAAATCCAATAACTCAAATGGATTTTAATTTGGATGAAGGGCTAAAATTTTAAATGATAAAAGTGAGCTCATGATATTTGTAAAGCATAGAATCAAAACTCTATGCTTACTATTGAGCATTTTCTCCCCCTTCCTTCTCTCCCTCACGTGGTGTCTTTGTTCTCTCTCCAAAATGCTACCAATTTTTTTTATTTTTTCGGTACATCTTTCTCGTTTTTTTTTTCTTTGACCTTCTTTCTTGCATAGCTTAGCTTCCTGCAGTTTTCTTGATTTTTCTCCCTCCATGTAAGTTGGTGCCACTTTTGTCTTTTTATGCTGATTTTTTTTAAGTTTTCCCATCTTTTTCCTAGCTTTATTTTTCAGCTCTCTCACTGCCTTGCCCTCTCTATACTATTTTTTTCTCTCTTATTCTTCCTCCTCCCAAGAAGCTCTCTCTCTTGGCTTCAACTAGTTAGCTGCTTTGTGCCACCACCGGAATGAACTCTTTATTATGTGACTTCCTTTCCTCACCAGTGTTGTAAGGTTAGGAAAACAGATCGAAAAGGGCGATAGTAAGTTAGTTGCTAAGCTTTTTCCATTTTTGAACCAGTCGAGTTTTTCTTCTACTGCATTACTGTTTGTCTGTTAAAGGATTGTCCCGTGAGATAGGAGTGACATGGTGGAGGAGCTGGGCTTCCTTGTTCGACATGACTCGCGCCAAGTTTTGGTAGCTACAGCTTACTGTCCAATGTCCTTAGCTTGATAGTGAAAAGTTGCAGTACACTGTTTATTTTCGATGGCCACAGCAAGTGGACTTTGGCCCTTCCTTCTCACTGGCGTTCCAGTGTGCCCCTATTCTCGACAGAGTTCCGATGGATTAACCCTAAATCAGTGAAGTAAGTTCCAACCTAAAACTGTTGTTTTTATTCTGTGAGACTAATTGGCAGCTGAGTTCTCTTTAGTGAGAATTGTTGCAAATCCAAAGTTAGTTTCTTCTAGTTGGTTTTTCCAATAGAGTTGATCAATATATTGTGTGATATATACATAATAAATTGTAAGAAACAATAATATAACATATATGAGGAAAAAAAGTTAAAATAAAATAATTTAAAAAAATATAAAAAAAGCATTATATGATATTATTTTGACAGATTTTACAAGATCTAGAAAACCATTTATGGGTACTTTGGCTTTGGCATACAGGAGAAGCATATGAAAAATAGAATTTTTATGATATAAAATATTAAAATAGAATGTTTAAAATATGAATGAAATATTTTGTTCTATATTATTCTAAGTGATTTATGGAAGATTCAAAGAGAACCCATTTTACATATATTATAGATCTTTAGTAATATTTCTAAAAAATAATGCTTTTATGCTATGAAGAGTTAAAGTATTTGCGAAAAAGGATATTCTTACATTTTGAAAGATTCACTAAGATCTATATATATATATATATATATATATATATATATATATATATATATATATATATATATATATATATATTATACATTTTGAGTACCATTTTTTAAAATAATATTTCCATGCTATAAAATATTTCTATAACATAAGCAAGAACACTATGAAACATTATATTATAATATTTTCATATGTGTGAGCTTGATCACAAGTTAATATGTAATAGCACGTTTTAATTTCATAAGATAATGTTAGAAAGAATAATAAAATACATTAAAGGAAATTAAAACATTTTGATTAGACCTTGGAATTATAGTCTCAAAATAAAGTAAGTAAATCTAATATATTTACAAGTTATTCTTATAATTTATGAAATAGAAAAATGAGATGCAAGTTGAACTTCGATGCTTTGGAGTTGGTAAAATAGGTGGATTCGAGCATATGAGTATATATCTCACTACTAATTTTATCTTAATATAAGATGATTTAACGGTATTCTTCTTATTGGTAATATAGATTTCATTCTTATTATATGAAATTAGTTTCATGATATAAGAGTAATTAATTATTGATAAATGATAGTTGATTAGAGTGTGTAGTAAAAGCATGTT
Source organism: Sindora glabra (assembly GCA_020226215.1). Classification (NCBI taxonomy): domain Eukaryota; kingdom Viridiplantae; phylum Streptophyta; class Magnoliopsida; order Fabales; family Fabaceae; genus Sindora; species Sindora glabra. Next base: position 70,918,045 of record CM035232.1, on the reverse strand, counting down.
TATGTCATTAATAGCTATTGACTAATTAAATGTGAAAGGATCATAATGATTATGTTATATGCTTTGATAACCTATAATTGTTGACTAATTATTTAAGCGGGCTTGTGTTGGATCTGGTGATGTGAATAAAGTGAAATTCTAGTGAAATGATTAAGTTATGGGTTAAGCTTTATAAGGCATTGGAAATTATTAATGGTGTGAAAGCCAGATGGAGGATTCCCAATGGATGATTATGAAGGATATAGAATTGACATGTGAGCTAGATGGGAAATTCTCAACAAATAATTGAAAAGTATGAAAATGGCCTTAAAAATGAGATAATGGCTACATGAATGACTATTATAGTTATTACATGATGTTTATGATATTAGAGTTTCTACCTATGGATGGATATCTTTGTTTAACATGCTTGCAATGGCTTAATATGAATGCGATGAATTATTTGTGTTTAGCCTTAATGGCTATTCATGATTATGATATCTACCAGAAATGGGTAGTTTATAGTACCAAGTTATATGTAAGAGAACTCCCATTATAGGCAAAGTTTCACTTATTTCAAAAGTCCAAAAAAAATGGATTTGTTAATATTTTAACTTAAAACATGTTTAACTTATGAATGTCTGGCCAGATATTGATAGATATATGCTCACTAAGTTCTCATAACTCACCTTATTGTATTTTAAATGTTTTCAAGTTGATATAAGCATACTTGAGCTTTTGCATCCATAAAGAAGTAGAGACTGCTTAAATTGAAGATTTGATAGTTAGGATTGTATTAAGTTAGGATCAGTATCATAAATAGAGATATAGCTAATCTAATAGTGTGTTGAATTTGTATTTATGCAATTATCTTAAGAGTGTATGATATTGCATAAATATTGATCACTATTATATCTAGAAATCAAACAGGTTTTGTATTTTAGGGTATGTGGCCCTCAAAAGGTATCCAAAAACAAGGGAGATTATCTATTTTTCTGTAAAAATTTTAAAGTGAAATTTTATGTCCCCCTAAACTTTGGAAATTCCCATTGAATAAAAATAGTGAAAAATAGTTAAAGATTGTGGAAACTAATAATAGGATCCACACCGTTTATGATCAAGATAGGTCGTGACATTTAGGTTAGGATTTACCAATGTTGGGTATCTCCATATACCCCTAGACTTATGAATCTCTATTTAAGAATGGATGGCCATAAACCTATTAACTAAGTTCTTAATTTTAAGTTTCACATTCACCTTTTGTTTAACCTTATATCTTCAATGGAAGAGATTACAATTTAACCAAATTTTAACTTCAGATAAGGCTAGCTTATTTATTCTTTTCTACATAAAAAAGCTTGATTTAGTTTCTAGTAAAATGTTATATAATGCATTGAAGGAGATTAAGAAATTTGCCATTAACACTTCTATTATTTCCAAAAGTTAGTAACTATTGATCAAGTTAACTGAGAATAATAAAACTCCATTTTCACAAGCAAAAGATGCCATTTTTGAAATGGAATTAAAAGACAAATTAAAAGAATGACCATTGGAAAGAATTGTACTAGGTTGTAAAACTACTAAATATAATGCTCAAGGTCAAGGTGTAATTTACTTGCATGAAACTTTAGGACATACATAATTAATCACTAATTTGTAATGAAGATAGTTTCAAGTATTTAAATGGCCTAGCAATGCGGTTAAAATTGTTGCATACCTTTAAAAAAAATAAAAGGCAAAAAAAAATAAAAATAGTTTCAAATGTCTAAAAACTACCACTAAGCAAATTTATTTTATATTAAAAAATACAATAATGTGTTGAGGAAAATTTGAAGAAAGAATAATTGTAGTTCAACTACCATTAAATTTGTAACAATTTACAAATTCTAATGGTTTATCTAAATCACAACCATTATCAAAGTGGTGGGTGATTTCCTAGTGATTCATGGAACCATCGCTAAATGGACAGAAGGCGGTTGAAACCACCATTAAACCCTATTCATAATTGCCAAGAAATGCCACTTTTTTTAATGATTATACTAACACACAATCTACATATTGGCTCATGATTCTACCTCCACTACAGTAATCACGATGTAAATACATGATAATATTGAATTTTGAAAAGTTTTTACTCTTATATCTTGAAGAACTATTAGTATTAAAATATCTATACCTAACATATATATGGAAAGGTTATATAGTTACTTGAATAAGACCTATGTCTAAATATTTGTATTTTTTTATGTTTTTTGATGAGGTAATGTGATATAAAGGATATTGAATTGTATGTTTTATGGATGCCAAGGCTTTGTTCATATTTTTTATGATGTAATCTTAAAAAATGTTAAAAAAGTCTTACTTTAAAATCTTTTGAGTTAGAACTTTAATAAATTTATATTATGTAACTTTTGCTCTATTTCAGAAATAACTATCTCTTAATTATTGACTATGTTTTAATTTACTTCTTGAAAATTATCTTCACTAAAGTTCTCACTAGAGATTAATAATATCAATTTATAGGATTTAGAACATTGTTTCCTAAGTAGATGAAACATTATTATTGAGTATTAACTCTAATCACCATAATTTTAGTTTTACTACCTAAATTTTTAATTTAATTGTGTGGAACCACCCTTAACATACCTTTTCACTCACATATACACAAGCTTCTCACAAGCTATCCAACATGGCTTTTAAGGCTACAATAACCAAAATGATTATGTCGACATGCAATTCACCTATTAACTCAAGGTTCTACCTCTACTACAACCATTACTATTTTCACTATAGTAAACATCACATAACTATTATGGAAACTACCTTCTTATTCACAAGACTTTAATGCTAAGGGAGATAGAGCTGCTTAAGGAGCTTTGGATTGATTTTGAGATAATAAAAATATTAAGAAGCATGTTGAAAATGTTAATATAATAATTGAAAATAGTAGAGTAATATGGAAGCATGACAAATAAAATACTCATTCTTGATAAAAACCTATAAACTTGAAAGAGACAAACAAGTGATTTGAAACTTACAAATTTTGTTGAAACTTTGAATTATACATATAAAGTCTTCAGAAAGGACATTTTCAAACTTTTGAAGGAAAGGAGAAAGGTTAGAAGGGGCAACTTGAGATTATGCTTAACTATATGGATTTTTGAAAGGTTAGTCATCTTAAGGTTGGAAGTAAGGTCATGCCATTAACTTAAATTTCACTACCTTTTATATGACTTAGTGCCTTCTTTAGACTTGAAATTTCTCTTAAATTTACTTTAGGAACTTAAAGACTTCTTTCAATTTTATTTTAAAATTGAATTATTGAAGTACTTATGAGACTTTATCTCTTATTAGAAGATATTAACTCTAGAACACATTTCTTTAAAAAATAAGACTGATCTTGTTGAATATGGGACAATCTTAAAGAAGAAAACATTTCGAACACTACTATAAAAATATAAATACATAACAATTATTTCATAAAAACTACATTAATTTAGAAATTGATATATATACAAGTGACATTGAATGTTTGACCAGATTATTTCATGTTAATTTTATAACCAATATGGCAAACCTAAAACAATGTTGGTTGGTATAGCAAAAAAAAATAACATATTTTATTTTAAAATTTTCAATTTTTTAACCAATGTGAAAAATTGTAACAATTCTGATTTTTTACCTAAAAGATCAATGTCATTTCTTGTATAGAATGATTAATTTTTCACATTACAAAAAATCAAAATGTAAAGTTTTACCCTCCCTTTATCCTTACCTATTCCATGTGTACTCACTCATGTATTTCTTGTACAACCTTTATGCAAACCTACTACTAAATCATTTCCAAAACATTCCAATTCAATCGAAAACCAACATTTATAATCACCCAATATAGTTTCAATTTCAACAATTTCATATGTTTAATTGGATGAACAAAAATTTAAAGACATTAAACCATATAAATATTATATACAAGCAATAAACATATGAGAATAATACCTTTCAAGGCTAAAAATGAAAATTACAATGTTTAATTATGAGATAGGAGTAGAGAAGCAAACATAACACTTTTTAAAACTCATTGCAAGAAAAGAATTGATAAGTTACATTTGATAGGTATGTACATCAATCGCAAAGTATCAATTTGTTATCAAAAGTTAAAGAAATTTCTTAATTGCCTATTGCTATTCATCTTGAAAGCATTATATATGACGATATGAGTGTCATGAACAATCAATAAGTAGTAAATCAATGCAAATAAAAGTCAAGCATATCATTTTAACTAGAAGACTAGAGATGAAAAAGGAAAATTGAAGAATCATAATATAATTTACAAAAGTTGCATTATGATAGTGATAAAAAATAGAAATCATTATAAAAATATAAACTAATAATTAATTAGTTATATACACATAACTTTTAAAGTAAAAAATGATTACCTTTATTTATCATAATATTTTTTTCTTAGAGGATCTTTAACTCATATTCTTTCACCATAATCATTATATATGTAGAACTCCTCCAAATTGCCTTCATCATTTATCAAAGGTGGTCTTAATGAGAAAGGAGACATTTTGCTTAATATCATTACATATGTCATCTTCATCTCTACCATAAAAAAATTATCTTTTCTCTTGAGAACTATAGATTGATTCTTGTTAACTAAGTATATGGTATAAAAAAAACCTTATTTTACTTAGGATGTCATGGTGAATAGTTTCTTTTATGACCCTTCCTATTAAAATTCACTAATGTGAATCTTAGTTTATCAACTCAAATGTTATTATTATTCTTAACCCATTTATATCAAAAAACAAATACCTTGAATATGATGTAATCAAGATCCCATATATGTCCAATAACCCTATAATATAACATATTTGTATAGATAGATTTTTAATCTTTGGAACTAGAACAATGCATTATCTGAGCCACTAAAGTAACTCCACTATTTTGCATATAACTCTTGTCACCCTAACCTTTTATGTATATAGAATATCTATTGAGATCATATTCATAATAAATAGACCCTCTATGTAAGGCCTATAGACTAACTATCTTATAGTCTTAAAAATAATATTAAGTTTTTTTGTCATCATGCTTCAAATTCAATTTTGGAACTAAGTGATGAATGAGCAATGTGTTCATCTTGTACACAAATCATTCTTTACATAATTTGCTCATCATTCTTCACTATTACGCAAGATATAAAGATGTGCCTATACTCACATTTCACGACAAATGCGCACCACTCAAGTCCTCAATGTACCTTTATCTATAATTCTTCTAACATGATGAGGCTTAAGAATTCTAATAGCTTCTACATTTAATAAGTATTCAATGTAAAATTATATAGCTTTTTTAGCTATGTAGCCTTTAATAACATATCCTTTAAGCCAATGTGGATTCCTCATATATCCTTTTAAGATTTTATGTATCACTTAATGGGATACATTTAGATGAAATAAACTAGGCCATAAAGTTTTATCTCTTTCACTAAATGAACTACTAAATGCATCATGATGTTAAAAAAGGAAAGTGAAAAATATATCTTAACTTGACACAGTATAATAACAACATTCCTTTGTAAGTTATCCAATTTATTAGGGTCAATTACTTTGCTACATATTGTATTGAAGAAAAAATAAAGTCTACTAATAGCATGTCTCACATGTTTAGGAAAAATTGATCAAATAGCTATTGGTAGTAATTGTTACATTAAAGTATGAAAATTATAAAATTTCAAATTGATGAGTTTCAAGTCTTTCATTGAAATGAGGCTTTTAATGTTTGAAGAATATCCCCACACACCTTAACACCATGTAAACCCTCAAAAAAACTTGTTTTCTCCCTTTTATACAAAGCATGATAAGTTGCAATCAAATATGTACATTAACCCCTCTTATTCAATGTAATTCCTTTCATATGACCATTTCAACCAAATCTAATCTAGACTTCACTTCATCATTGGTCTTTCCCAATATGTTAAAAGACATTCATAAGATTATCATAGGCATTTTTCTCATATGCATCATATTATGTCTCATAAACAAGGTTTGTCAATATGGAAGATCAAAAAATATGGACCTCTTCAATGAAGTCTTATCACTTTTAAGTGTATAGGATTTTCCAAAAATGGCATTAAGATTTTTCACCCATTTGTAGTTCTGCATCCTAGTTAAAGGCATTGGAACTTTTCCATCTTCTAGTGATCTATTAAAACTGTAATGTCCTGAATTTTTAATTCTATTATTTGAATCTCTAAATTTTGAGGCTGTAGAAATGAAGAGCATGATTGAATTAGCTTAGTGGGTGAATCTTAAGTTGAAAAGGAATTAAGTGTAAGGGTAAACGAAATTTTGAAGGGAAAAGAGATAGTAAGAAAAGAATTGATTTCCATAAATAGTATAAATGATCAGAAGAGGTTAGAAAATCCTAAAAAGGGAAGTTGTCTAAGTCTGACAGTGTAAGGAATTTTAAACAGACAGAAACCCTATGGACTAAATTGTAAAAGTGCAAAATCGAGTGTGGTTAAAGTGTAAATAATTAAGGATTTAGGATTTAATATAAATAACTAAGAATTTGGGGTGCAATATGTGATTTTAATTAGTATGACCAATAGAATCATGACAAGTGTAATTATTAGAAAAATAATGGCAAGAATAGCCTTACTAATTGGTGAAAAAGGATTAAAATACCCTTGAAAATTTCAAAAAGGACCAAAACGCCCCTAGAAGCTTCATGAAAACTCTACCTTCTTCTCCATTGCTCCAAAAGCTGCAGAAATTTCCATGAGAGCAAGCTTGGACGTGTGAGAGAGAGAGAAGGAAGAGAGAGAAAGTTTCTCTTAGCTTTTTCACCCAAAAATACTTAGATTCAAGCTAAGGTGTAGAAGGGAAAGTTGCTCTTCTCACCAAGCTCTATCCATTGATGTGCTTAGATTGAGGAAAAGCTCAAGTTTGATTAAGTTTGGGGAGCTCTAAGTGAGGATTTTCAAGTTGCACCAAGAGGTAAAAATGTTCTCCTCTAAGAGCTCTTTAATGTACTCTTTGTAGTTTCTTGAAATTCTTGAGGTTAGTGTGGTTAAGGGTGATTGAACATAGAGCTTAGGATGATTTGAATATGTTTAATGGTGTTTTAGATGTTGTTATGTTAAGCTATGGTTTTGGTTTGGTGTAAAAATAACAAGAAACCATGATGTACACACTTGGGTTTTAAAGGCATAATGGTGCATGTGTAGAGTTGGCATCATATGTTTGGAACTTGGCTAAAAGGATGAAATTAGAATAATTTTTATGAATTCTAAAGCCTATGAAAGATGAAACTTTGAATTGTGAAAGTGTTTGTGTGCATTTTCCCTTTTGAGAAGCCAAAACCATGAATATGAAAAAGAAGGAAGGAAGGAGTTTTAGCTGTTTAATATGTTTTCGGAGGATCAGTGATGTACACGGGGTAGAACACGGCCCGTGTTGTACCCCGTGTTCTTCGTCGAAGGCTGATCAGTGTGTTACACTCCCCGTGTTTGCTCTAGAATTGAAGGGCAGTAAGGTACACGGGGTGGAACACGGCCCATGTTCACCCCCGTGTTCTTCTCTGAATAATCCAGTGAAGCCTCGAAGCCATCCAGTAAGAAACACGGCCCTGAACACGGGGTATGGGACCCCCGTGTTCTTTGTCAAGTGAACATTTTGGCTTTGTTTCTTTAGGAATTGCATGATTTTGCCTTTGGATCCTTTTCTAATGCTTATATATGTCATTTCAAAGCTTGAAAACAAAGTATAGGGCATCTAAGTATGCATGTATGCATCTATCAATGTGGAGGAAGTAGAGCATATATGAGATCTAAGGGAAAATAATGATGTTCTAATAAAGAACTATGATGTGTATTTATGTAGACTAAGGAGTGACAATTGAAAAGGCAAGGGGAGTTATAAAGGAGTTTTAGTGAGGGCAAAGGAAACATCACATTGGAAGCTTGTAAAAGGTAGCTAGCTTTATCCTTAAGTTGTTTTCTACTTACATGATTTTCTGTATTTTATGCCATTGTATGGAATGTGTATGAAGTTGTTGTGCACGCATTCCGGGAAGACAGTAGAATACTATGTTTGGCCTATGGCTCGGGTCCCCGGAATGATAATGCAATTGTTGTGGCACAACTCGGGAAGACAGTAGAATACTGTGTTTGGCCTATGGCTCGGGATCCTCGGGGATAATAGTGCAATTGTTGTGTGTGGTACCTATGGCCAGACACCTCAGGAAGACAGTGTGATACTGTGTTAGGCCTTTGGGCTCGAGAACCCCGAGAAGACAGTGAAATGCTGTATGAGGCCTAGGTACGATTATCTGTGATAGCCATCTAGATATTGATATAAGTCCTTGAATGGGCTTGATGATTGTTGTGTGCAGTGCATATTTCTTACAATGGTATGGTATTGAATATGATGATAATTGATTAATTGATTTCGAAACGTATGTTTTATTTGCTTAAGGATCTGGAATGGCTTGATATATTTTTATAGCAATAGCTAGCTACTGGGAAACTTTGTTTCTTATGTTTTCTGTATTGTTACTAACCATTCCAGGTGATGCTTCCAAAGGCTCTCATGATAAAGGACAATGATGTTTTGAGGTTGTAAATGTTTACATAGTTGGTGATATTGTATATGATGGATGTACGATTTGTAAATTGAACTCTTTTTGTATAATTGTATGACTCTTACTCATGTTGTATAAAATATAGAAATTTGCGATATTCTGAATTGGTTTGGAGTAGATGTCAATTTAGTATGTAATAATTATCTAGTAAATGAGGGTTAAGGTGTTAATAAGTAAGGGAGTTATAAAAACCCTTTCTTTACCTATGATAATGGTAGGATCTATGAAAAAAAATTACAAGGATTAAGATATATTATCTTCTTTCCATGCTTAAGTTAAGAAAAACCTATATCATTTTCACAAATTGGACAAGCTCTATGTCTTTTTACGTTGTATCTAAACAAGTTTCTATGAGCTGATTGTGCAAAAAATATTAACATACAACTTCAAAAACTCTTAATGATATATATCAAATACCAACACACTTTCATCCTACATCATCCTTAAGTTTTCAATAAGTAGTGCCGAATAGTGTCATATCCCAAAATTTCATTTTTACAATTTGAATATTTATGAATAATTATTCATTTATTTGGATAATATTAAATTTAAATTTATCTTTTGATTGAAGAATTTTAGAATAATATCAATTATTATAATATTTGAAATGCACTTATTTATATATGATCATTATTAATTTGAAAATTGTTTAAGTATTTTATATAAGAATTTTCTTATAAAAAAATTCGGACAGCTCCTTCGAGTTACGTGCATTGCTGTTTGCTGACCCTTTTCCCTCTCTCAGCTATCACGTGGCTTCTCTCTCATTTTAAATTTTTGACGACCTTTCTTTTGTATGCTTTCGGGTACAACATATACGTGTGACTACAGCACCCCTCTTTCCAATTTTCTGGAATTCTACATTTCTCCTTTTTGTCCCTTATACGGCACTGTGGAGCAATATATCTCCCCACCGCCTTTCTCCAAAATTCATTTTATTTGGGTATTTTCTCTCTTTTCATTTTTATTATTCTAGACTCTCTCTCTCCTCCTACAGGAGTTTCTATCTCACTCTCGAACTCTTTCCTCTCTGCAGCACATGGGTCCTTTCTTTCTTTTAAAACCAGCACTGCCTCTTTTCTCTGAGCTAGCGTTGATTCTGGCACAAATGAAACTACGTGAGGACGTGGTTAAACTAGCATGGAGCTTCCGCTGCTACTCCTGTTTTCTCTGTCCGACCAGAGTTGTTGTTTGGCTCTTCCCTTTTCAGTTTGTGCATGTACAAGTTGTGAGATTACTGCAAATCGTAGCAACATTTTTAGCATGGAATGGGGAAGGGGCAGTGGAGCAGCGTGAAAGATCTCTCTTCTATTTTCTTCTTTTTCTTTCCAACAGCAGCGGACTCCCTCTCGATCTGGCTCTGCTTCTCGTGTTTTTACCCTCAGTCCAATTCTTTTCTCTCTTGTGCTCATGGCAGTTTCATCCTGGCTGCAGGGGACGTTTCCGAATACTGTTGCTATCACCGCTGCACGTCCCGGCTTCTCCTCCACTACCGCTCTATTCAGCTGTAGTTTATAGGCATGACATGATTGCAGCTTGCAATAGAAATAATGGCTAGGCTGCTACTTTCCCGAGCTAGTCTGACAAAATCCAAGTGCTGTCATGGGTTCTCCAAACTCCATCATTCAAGGAAGAGCCATGATTCAAAACTGGACAGTAGCAAGAGAAACTATGGCTCCTCCCTATTCCTCAAGTAAGAAGAAGGAAAGGGAGAAGGCTAGATCGTGAGAGAGAGAAGGAATGATGGGTTTGTGTGCCGGTGAAGCTCAAAAAAAAGGGGAAAGATGAAAATAAATTATTTCGGGCTTCTACAGGAAACGCACGTTAGCTAGTGAGTATATATCTCACAATTTCTTGATATCTAATTAAAAAAAATATAAATATTGAGAATTATGTTTTCCCTTTATTAGTATCCATTCTATATTTCTATGCAAATATAGTATTACGCCAGTATAAATTTACTTGTGGCATAATGAAATGATATGGTTATATTAGAGTGCACAGCAAAAGCTTAATGAGGTTGTTTCTATTCATTAATAGACTATGTTTAAGTGTAGTGATATTTGTACACTTAATGTTGTTTAATGATGAAGTGATAACCTTGTATTGCAATATTATAAATAATTGTGCTATGAAGGTCAAGCTTTCATGTGTTTACTATTTGAGGATCATGCCAATAATAGCATTGGAAATTATGAATGGTGATGAATACTGTAAAAGTCAAATGAGAAATTTTTTGCTAAGATACACTTGAAAGCCGGATGGAAATTCCCGGCTAACAGTTGAGAATGATATAAGATGGATTTGAGAGCTGAATGAGAAATTATCGGTGAATAGTTAAGAGAGCATCAATGTGGCCTTAAAATTAAATAGTGGTCATATGTATGACTATTGTAACTATTACATGATATTATATGATCTTGAAGTTCCTTTTTATGCTTGAATGTCATTATTTGATATGATTACAAAGGTTTGATATAATTGTGATGAATTATTTATATTTAAACCGTAAAAGTTATTTAGATATGATGCCTACTCGAAATGGGTAATATGTAAGATTCAGATTTAATAGAAGATTGAGGCTCTTAGGTTTATGATGTAAGAAATAGAGTCATGTGCAGGTGGACTCTCATCTTAGATCATGGTTTCATACATCTCAGAGAATCCAAGAATTGAGTTTATTATTGTATGATTAATTTGTAATATTATATATAAAACTAATCATTTGCAAGATAGTGGTAGTTATATACTCACTGAGTTCGTGGAACTCACCCTATTTTATTTTAATATTTTCAGGTTAATATTTATGAAAAATCAAAGACCGCCTAATTTGAAAGATTTGATAGTTGGGGTTTAATTTGAATTAGAATTAGAATTAAATGAATTGAATGTATAAGTGTGAAATTGAATTTATATTGTATTGTGTATCTGATGATTCTATCATATCTAGATAATATATGTTTGGTATTTTAAGGTGTGTAGCCCTAAGGAAATGCCTAAACACAGGGGAGACTTTATTCGTTTTTTGCAAAAATTTTAATATAAATTTCATATCCCCCTGGACTTTGGACACTCTCGTTAATTAGAAATGTGAAAATTAGTTAAGGCTTATAGAAATCTGTAACGGGATCCATGTTGGTCACGATCAGAACGGGTCATGTCAAAAAGACATCTTGTTATATTCAATAGTGTTTAGCTTAGCATTTCAATAATTAATTGCAAGTTAGAGAGAGAATAATTTAGTGTTTTGAATGTTAATGTTAGAGGTATGTGGGTTTGTTACAAAAGAAAGAATAATTAGATTTTGCATAAAACAAAAGCTTTAAAAGCAAACAATATGTTTAAACTAAATCTTAAACACTTACAATCCTCATTATAATCACTTAACTCTTAGGGATTGTATACTACTCCTTTAAGTTTACCCTAACTTGCTTCCTTAACTTTATGTAAGAAACAGAAGGTGGTTCTTTAGCTTCATTACTTTCAATTAAAGCAAGCCTTTTTTTCATCAAAGCTTACTTTAGCTTCTAGTATTCTCTCTAGGAAAGCCCATGTGAAAATGTATTCTTTCCTCATCTCTCCAGGTTTACTACCTTTAAGTCCTATTAACAAAAGTACATGCTAGCTCATAAAGAAGTAGAAATAACATTCTTAAAAGACATTAGGAAAAAGTAGTTGCTAGTATGCCTAATTTTACCTAAAAATGCTCTATGTCTCATTATTCTAGATACTTCTCCTATAATTGCTGGTCAAGGAAGTTGTATTCCTTTAGTAGTTTTCATTTTTCTTAGTCTTTTCATTAAAGTATTCTCACCTTAACCTTATCTTGAAGTCTTTCCACTAGTCCATCACCTACAATAGTATTTTCTTATGCATTTGCTATGTGTTAAGAACATAAAAAACACTAAACAATAAAAAAACACATATAAATTCTAATAATATAGTTTTAGATTTCTTTAACACAAAGTAAAACAATCAATTGTACATGCTAAGACATCTTCCTAAATGTTATCTTTCAATGCCAATGGGGCATAAATCCTACCTACATAAGCTATTAAAATTTTGCTCGATATTGCTGCTCTAATGTAATTGCTCAATAGAGCTACCAATTAGTTACCCTTTGGCATTAAACTTAACATGTTCCTTATCACTTGTAGAGCACATTGCATTAATGGATTTCATTATTACAGTACTTTTTTTAGCCTTTTAAATGGGACCAACTACTTTGCCAAAAAGGATCCACATCATGGCTATTTCAAAAAACTAATGTCAATCATGTATAATCATACATAAATAAAGTTAAAGGTTAGCATTACTTAATAAACAAGAGAAATGGTTGTTATACAAATTGTGCTCACAATAAATGCTACATGGTAGGAATAACAAAATACCTAACTTATATGATAGTCAATTGAACTTAAATTAGAATAATTTACATAACAAAATACCTAACTTATATGATAGTCAATTGAACTTAAATTAGAATAATTTACATAAGTTTATAAAGACTTTTACTAATATACATAATAAAGGCATAAATAGGTTTTATTACATGATATATTTATGCCATAAATCTTTACATTAGTGTGTAATGGCAAACACAACAATATAAAAAGGGATATCCCTAAACATCACAACTAAATAAAGCATTAGCATAACCATATCCTAAAAGTGACTAAACCCCAAAACTAACAAAGAATATAATGTTAAACCTCTAACACAATGTCAATATACACATATATATCTTGCAAATAAACAAAATAAAAAATCTATCAATATTAAAAAAAATGAAATTGAGATAAGATAACATACCAAAGAATGATAATTATGACAAAAATGAGCTTGAACTTCACTAAGAATGAAATAACATAAAGGGGGTTTAGAGATCACCAAAAAAATGGTTGAAGTGGAGGTTTTCATGGGAAAACATAAGCACTAATGAAGTGTAAAAGCAAAACAAATAATGAAATGAAAGTTATATAAGCAAAGACTTTAAATGTCATTTATTTAATAAATAACTAATGTCATATATAAATGTTACACCCTCTTTAAAACTTTAGAATTTAATTTCATAAAAAGGGAATAATTAATTAATTTTAATGATAATAATTAGAATGAAAATTTTATGTGGAATGGATAAGTTATGAAAAGCAAATATGAATAAAATATTAAGTAAAAAAGAATTAATTAATTAAAAAAAAGTTTTAAACTGAGAAATCATGTAAAATAGTTAAAGAAAAGTAGATAAAATAAAATATTTAGAGGTAAGTATACGAGTATGAAAGTATGAAAGCGATTTAGGGCATTTTACTCATTTTACCCTTACATTATTCCTTATTTTATTTCTTTCTTACCATCCACCCTCCTAATTTTTTCCAAAACCACCAAATCTCTAATCCCTACTCTCTTCAACTTTTTCATCTTCACCAAATTATTTATACAATCAAGATAAAAACATCTAAACTACCATTAATTTCAAGCTTTTCTTCCATTCTCCTTGTGATTTGATAAAGCTTAGGCTTTAAGCTCAAAAGAGAAATTTAAGCCCTAAACTTGTTAGTTTTGAATGATTAAGAATGACCTACCTATGATTTTATCTACCTAGAAGCTTAACATATTGAAATAATAAAAAATGTGATGGGGGTAATGTAATATTTAAACACTAAATCTAGTATTAACTTATAAAGGATAAGGGTAACTGAGAGGCACAATGAGCTTTTGAGGGATAAAGTTAGATGAAAGTCATAAGAAGATTTACTTACTTTCGTCATTTGGTTATTATTATGCATTATATGATTTGATTATGGTATGGATATACATATACTTGAGTAATGGTACCAATAAGAATGTTAAACCATTAATGAATGTGTCAATACTAATAGAAATTATATTATGAATTATGTGGCTTAATTTTTTAGAAAGGTAAATCTAATTAGTAAAGTTGTAATTGCTTTCTATATTTGATTGTATTAGAATGTTTTCTAATTAAGCCCTAAACTTACCCTTCTATGTGTTTAGTTTTACAAATTTTCAAATTAAGGCACCTTTATCAACACCTCAAAGTTAAACTCTTAAGAGACCTTCAGGTATAGCTTGGTTAACATATGATATTTTAATGTAGTCATATGTTTTGGGCCTTGTCTTGTATAGGTCAAGGGTAAGGAAGTAAAAGCCTATTTCTTTTAAAGTTGTTAGGCTAGCTTCTCCTCAAACTTAGACAAATTATAAATAAGCCAAACTCTTTTTGTAATTGAATTATAACTACTAAATGAAACTCTATCTATTTCTCCTAATGCATGAAAATTTCTCCTCAATTCCTAAGTGCACTTTATGTCATGACGCAACTTAGCCATGATTAGCATAAGATTATTCTTCTAATAATCCTATAAGTCTATTTCCACTCATTGGTAAGCATAACATATATTGTGTTCTTATCTTGCACACATTTATACAGAAACATCTAATTTGCATTCATGATCAAGAATTCTTTACACAATGAGTAGTTTATTAGAAGAATAGTTAAGTTAACTTAAAACTCTAAACTTGAAGCATAAGTTGTCTTAACTATATGAAACATCATTTAATATCCCTATCATGATAAATAAAATAAAATTAGCCTATTATGCTTCCTAAATCCAGTATTTCTCATATAAAAGTATACTAATTTAATTCTTACTTCTAATCTTCCAAAAAATGGGTGCCAAGTGCCCTTGAAGGAGGGTGTCCTACTTACTCGATGGTGATGGAGGAAAGTTCTATTATGTATCTAAAAAGTTAAATTCATAAAAATAATAGGTATCGGACTCAATGAGGAACATTTTACCTATCAATCTATAAGAAAGATTCTAAGAATATTAATTAAGATTAATAAAGAAAGTAATAATTATTCTGAGCTTCCGTGTCATCTATGAAATCTTAGCTATTCACCATTGCCATAATTACTACATAGCCATGCATGGCATAATTCATAATTCAATTCATTCATTATACACTTGAGTATAGTTCATCTCAATTGGATTCGTAATAAAATTTATAAGTAACAACATTGTCATGCCTTTTTACATAATTACATAACTCATCATAATTCATAATCGTATAAATATATTTAAACTCATCACATACTATGTATCATATCATGTTTAGGTCCCCTTTCAATCTATAGGTACACAATAATTGTATTCTTAATGCATAACATGATATAATGATCATACATATGTTTGATATGTTTAATCATTAGTTTTATGGTTAAATATACATTAAAGATCAATTTTAATTAGTTAGGTTGTTAAGACATGAAATAGAGTAGGTGAATCACTTCTAAAATCAATTTAGGGTGGAATTTTTTATTTTAAAAGTGATGAATTGATTCTAAAACTATTTTAAGATAAAACTTCTGACTCCAGAAAAAGTAAGTCAATTTTAGAACCAATTCATATATGAATTTGCAATATGAATTGATTTTAGAATCAATTCATGCATGAAAGTTTTCCTTCTAGACATGCTAAATTGATTCACATATGAATTTTTTGCATTTTCCTTCAAAAAATTATTGTTCACTTAACATTTAATGCATTCTAAAATCATTTGTTGCATATCAAACCATCATCCAATCATTAATACATAGAACTAACATTTCATATAAGCATTCTTCAACATTAAATTCAACCATATTATCATAAATCATCACATTTCGACAAAATTAACAAAAATCAAAACATAATAACCATAAACTTTCTAACTAAATCAAGAGATTTAAGCTAGAATATTCACTCACTTAATATGGAAGATGATGCTAAAAGGTTGAATTTGATGTTCTTTAATCTTAATAATATCAAAATCAAGAATTTTTTTGATAGAGTTTTCAAATTTCCCCTCGAAGCCAAATAACCCTAATCTTCATCAAATTAGAAAGTGATAAAGACAAGTTTCAATAATGATAGTGTTCTTACCTTGATAAAGAAATAGAGTAAAATTTATGCTTCTTTGCCTTGATCTTGAAAAGAAGATGAGAAAAGAAAAAACAGAAGATGATGAAATTCTGAAGGAATGAAAAAGGGAAATGATTATTGTCATAAAAATGAGGAATAATAACCAAGGGTATTTTGAGAAGTATTCTTTAAATCTCTTTCATATTCGCATACTCATTTATAATAACTTAAAAGCTTAAACCTTATTATTCTACTTATTTGTCTTCATATAATTCTCACAAAATTCCAATTTCATCAATCGCTAAAACATTAAATATTATTGTCTCCAATAATTCACTTATAATATTGAAATATGTCACCCATGGTTCAAATTACATCATTCAAGAAAACTAATCACATTTTATTTATACAAAATCAATTAATTATTTAGAATGCAAAAATTTTAAATTCTTATGGGTGTGACATTTTATTACATTTGTGCAAAATATAAGGTAGGCTAATGAAAATCAAGTAATAGATTCCACACTAATTCAATTTTTTAAAAAAATCAATGTATAAAGTTATCAATAAATTTACAAAAATGCCAGTACTTTAATTACTTTAAATGTTGATCAATTTTAAAAAATTGATGTTTAAACATGGTTACTTTAACATGTAAGTTTCTTAAAAATATCCAACATGCTAAATTTTCTTAATGCATCATAGAACCTAATGATTAGCATAACTTTAAATGTTATCTTGTTAAACAATTGACATTTAAAATTCTGGCTTTATAAAAGATGTCAATTACTTGTAAGAACTATCATAGTAAGTTGTTAAATAATTTCAAAAATATCATTGTATCAGTATAAATATTGGTGTTAACTTTAACCAACATCTATTTGGTAATATCTACAGTAGTTTCATAAGCAAATATTCACATGAAAACTAAAATATCGTTTGGGCAAACAATAATCAAAACATAATTAACTCAAGTATAGGTTAATGTTATAATGCACTCCTATATAAAATAAATAAATAAACATGAATGAAACTATCAAAGTAAAATAAAAAAATTTTAACATACTAAAATGAGGCTCACTAGTTTTTTTATACTTTTGTAGCCTAATTTCCAACCCACATAGAGAAAGCTATAGATCATATCCACCTTCTTGGTTAGCTACCATAACTGCTTCTCCATATAATTGTAATATCCCTAGCTTAAAAATAAAGTATAAATTTTCAAATTTATGGATAATTATTTATTTGGTTAATATTCCAATTATATATATATATTGAGTTCTAAAGGATTTTGGAACATTAAAACAATATTAGTGGAAATATTTGAAAAGCTTTATTTTTATATTTTTCTAACAAATTTCTTATTTGTTGAAAATAACCTTATTGATTTTAGGTGGAAGATTTAAGAAATAATTTATTTGTAGTTGTTAAAGTTATTTTTAAGAATTTTAAACGTTAAAAATAATTATCTTGAAAATTTTAACATTTATTAAAATATATAAATAGTTATATGTTGTAAGAAGATGAAAAATATTGGAGATGGATTTTCAAATAAATGAATGGTTGTGATGGAATTTTTAATTGAATCAAATATTGAGATTTAATAGGAAGTGTGAGCTCACTTGTGCGAGAAACATGGGATAAAAACTCATGACTATAGCATTATTCTCAAGTACTGTGCTTCTAATTTCATTCTTCTTCCGTGGAATGCTTTCTTTCCTTACTTTTCTACAACATTCTTGATGCATGCTTGGACAGCAGGTTTTTTTATTTTTTTATGAAATTGTTGCTGTTGTCTCTATTTGTTACTGTTGCACCGCCTCTTTCTCTATTATGTTTATTTCTTTTGTTTCTTTTTCTCAAATATGGTACAACAACAGCATTGTTGAATTTTCTACATTTTTCTTGCATATTTCTCATTTAAAAAAAAGGTCTTTCAAGCCCTCTCGGGGGGTTTTGCTTTCCATTTTTTTCTTTTTTTCACATATTTTTTTAGAGCAGCTTAACTTAACTGGAGGATTTCTATTTTTTTTCTCCATGCTTGCCATTGTTCTCTTTCTCTTAATCGAATAGCTTGCTCCTCTCCCTTTTCTTACCACCCCACACTCACTCTTTTCTTCCTCTCCCCCTTCTTCCCTTCAGTTTTTGCTTCTACTGTGCTACTGGAGTTGTGATGCCATACTCCATCCACATACCATTGCTCCATTGCTACTTGTTTTGTCATCAACAGAGCTAGAAATCTCTCTTCGAGTTACGACTGTGAATGGTGGTGAGAGGAAAGGATCTCATGGGTAGGATTGAGACGTGACCAAGTTACTTCCTCCTCCCTCGTCTCCGTTCTAACTTAGCATTAGCTTGTAGGCCAAGATTGGGCAAAAGCTACAGTGAAACAGGGGACCCATAATTCTATGTTTTTTGGCCAACTAAGATGGTCTCCACCACCGGCGAGCTCTAACGGGTCTTAAGGACGGCAGTGAGACTTTTCAGCCTTCAATCACTCATTGACTTGAAAAGAAATCATTATTATGCATGCGTGATGTATAGGATAATATATACAAATATATATAATTTTTATAGTATGAAACATTAAAATAGAATGAATAAATTATAAATGGAGTGTTATATGTTATAGAATGGAAAATTCAAGTATGATGCTATGGGATCCATTTTTACTAATTTTGGAAAAATAACGTGAGTTTAGGAAACTAATAATTTATGCTACAAAGTGTTTAAACATTAGGAGCAAAACCAGTAGAGAGTAATATATTATAATACTATCAATAGTGATTATACATTTTAGAAAACCAGGTTGTGAGTAAGTATAAGCACATATTGATGGCTTTAAAAATCAAGAATCTTATAATATGGAATGTTGAAATAATATGATTAAAATATTTTGGAAGTTCAATATTACAATATTTTGAGGACTTGAACATAATTTGGAAAATTCTCATTTACCATCTTATTTTGGATAAACTTGAAAATAAAGAAAGGCGAATTTAAGATAATTTAGTGGCATAGTTGAATTACTAGTTAATATGGAGAAATAAAAGAAACAAGTATTTAAGAATGCTATTATATTATGATTGAAATTGGAATTGTTATACGTGGAGAGAAATGTGGAAAAAGATAAATAAGGATGTCTTGAAGCTTTGCAAGGGTGGATCAACATCACTAGGTGAGTATATATCTCACCACTTATTTTATCTTAATTAAAAATAATTTAGATATTATTAATTGTATTCCTCATGCTAACAATATATATTTTATATTCACATTCCTCTCTATGTATTTATTTATGAACTCAGTTTCTTGATATAAGAGTAGTTGGTTGTTAAGTGATAGCTAGTTGATTAGAGCGCACAACGAAAGCATAATAGTGACATAGATCATGATTGAACTCAATAGCATTGTATAAGAATGCCCATATTGCTAGGTGCTTGATACTATCTAATGGTAAAACTATGACTTTGTACTACAATGTATTACATGATTGCAATATGGGTGTTGAACTCTCCTGTGTGTACTATTTGAGGATCAAACTAATAGTGGCATTAGAAATTGTAAATAATGATGGATAGTGTGAAAGCTAAATGGAGAATTCTTAGTAAATCATTATAAAGGATATAGAATTGATATGAGAGTTGAATGAGAAATTTTCGGCTAATAAATGGGAAGCATATAAGATGGATTCAAGAGCTAGATGAGAAATTTCCAGTTGACAGTTGAGAGAAGTATGAAATTGACATTGGTAACATTGAACAGCTATATATATATATATATATATATATATATATATATATATATATATATATATATATATATATATATATATATATATATATATATATATATATATATATATATATGTTTACTATATTTGAATATGTGACATTGTGTGACTATTTGTGATTGAGGTGTACTAATGATGTGATTGTGATAATCTATTTGTATTTGAGCCTTAATAGCTATTTATGTGTGATGCCTACCTAAAATGGGCAGTATATGATTTTGAATTCTAATAGGAAGTTAAGACTCCTATGATTGTTCTATAAGAAATAGAATTTAAGTTATGTATAAGTAAATCTCCACTTCAGGATATGGTTTCATATATTTCAGGAATCCAAAAAATGGATTCCTATTACTTTTGCTATAGATATATATATATATATATCACTTGCAAGATAGTGGTAGTTATATGCTCATTGAGTTCTTGTAACTCATTCTATTGTATTTTAAATGTTTTTAGGTTAAGGTGAGCATATATGAGCTTATTGCATCTATGGAGATTCAAGACCGCCTTACCAAAAGATTTGATAGTTAGAATCGAAATTAATAATTATTATAAAGATTGGTTGGATGATGATGTGTGTTGTATTAATTATACGTGAATAAGTTAGAATCTAAATTATAGTGTGCATATGTTGATTCTACCATATCTAGATAATACAAGTTTTAAATTTTAGGGCATGTAGCCCTCAAGAAGTATCCAAAGACGAGGGGGACTTTATTTGTTTTCTGCAAAAAATATTAAATAAATTTTAAGTTCCCCTGAAATTTGAAAACTTTCACTATATAAAAAGAGTAAAAAATATTAAGGCTTGTGAAAACTAGTAACGAGATCCACGTTGGTCATGATAAAAAATGGGTCATGACAATAATTCACTTATTATCTTAACTACTTAACTAAAGCTAATAATCTAGTGTCCATGACTTATTCTTAGCTTATACAACTTATTAATAATGAAAAGCAAAGCAAAGTTTCCTTCCCATATCCTTTTTTGCCTATTATAGTTTTTAGGTTTGCCACTTATCCTTTTATGGCTCTTTCTTCTTCCTCTTCTCTAATATAATTTGTCCTTGAATTCTTATCTTAATTCTTAGAATCCATTGATCTCCACTATCTTGTGCTTTAAGTTGCAAAATAGATTTTTTAATATTAGTTCTGCATTTTTTTCCTTTAAAGCTCCTTAAACTACACCAAAAATGTTATAAAATGACTATGATAATTGATCCATATGGTAATGGCCCCTATTCTTGTAATAACATATATTTCACAAGTGTTTTTAAAAGGTCACACTATTCTTTTCTTCAAAGTTGAGTTAAGATACATGTATCTTCATTATTAATATCAATTTTATACTCTTCCTTTAGCATAACAATGTATACTACAAAATGATGCAACATACAAGTAATCATTGGGATATCCATGATGGATAAACAGTTTTGAACACTTTCTTCCAACCCATAATAGTTAAATCTCGCAGCAACTTTATGTCAATTGCTTAGTTTTCATTTTAGATGTCTTCCTTATCCTATAGGGCTCTTTAGATGGGATATTTAAATAGTTCTTAAAGTAGTTATGGCATGACAATGCCAATTGTCCCTCACACAATGCTCTAGTATATCATAGGTCCTTAAGCACTTGTTAGAGGTTAAAATAATTATACCTTATTGCTTATAGGTAAAAAAAGATCCCAAGTAACTAAGCCCAACCATTACTAGCACTCTAGTAGCTGTAGTACCCCATGCCTTTGAAACTTATTATAAGTCCTTATATAGATGTACTAAGCTTAAAGTGAAAATCAATTTCCTATCCCCTTGTAAATCTTTTATTCAAATCTTTGTCTAGGTAAAGTATGGGGTTGTGTATGTGTAAAGTTGATATGTTCTTCATATTTATAAGGTAATGTAGTAAGTAATGGGTTTAGTAGGGTTTCACTTACGTTTTTCACTCACTTACAAGGAAAATAGAAAGAAAGTAGATGATCTTAGGGAGTTCTCTAGGTGAAAATGTGAGGAATGATGTTAAAAATTATGGAAAAAACATTTTTTATACATATTTTTGCTTAAACCAATCAATTGACCCACTTAGCTTGGTTAACCTCCTTAAGATTTGGCCAATCAACCAGGTCAATTAATTAGTTAACTAGGTTAACGCAACCTTAGCTCTTTTTCATTTATTTTCAGAATTTTCAAGTCATCTCTTTCTTTTCTTAAACTAGCTTAATATTTTTAATTAATTTCTTATCTAGCAATATAATGTATTGCAATCTCATCATATCATTTCATTTTAGATCATGTTGCTTTAAAATCATATCCTATTCTATCTTAACATATTATGTTGTATCGTATTGCATTGTATTGTATTATATGATATTGCATTTATCATAAGTTCCAATGTGATTCCTATATGTGCATTTTAGAGATCAAGAATAACAAACACTAGATTATAATGCTCGTAAGCACATCCACCATATCCAATAGTTACTAACCACTGTACTTACCCAAATCAACCATGCTCTAATACCAATTTGTCATACCCTAATTTCTCAAACCATGACTAGCCCAACCTACCATTGCAATGAATTAGGAACTTGTTAATATCATGCTTCTCTAAAATACTTTTATGGATTTTGAAAACAGAAAACTATCTTTCATAAATCTATAAAATGTTTGCATACACCTTTCTAAATAAACATTTGTGTCTAACAAGAAATATTCCATTTTCTTAAGATAACTCATGATTATGATCATGGAAAACATAATGCAGAATCTTTCTTAGTTATAGCTTGCAATACCCCTAAGTGGTATATTAACAGTAACATCTTAAAATACCAACATTTAGTAATATTTTGTAGTTAAGCATACTCAGTTAGAATGGATGAAAGAATCTAAATATGGATTAAGAATGTATTCAACCAATTAGGAAAATTTTAATAGAGCTGGCAAAATTTTTTGGAACCCGAATGAGCTAAAATTCGACAAAATAGGCCCGAAAATGCAATAGTTTGATTTGGTTCTTCAAATTTCAAAAATTAAGTTAAGTTTATAAAGGCCTAAAATTAATTAAAAAGAGACCCAAAAACGTGCAGCCCATTTAGCCCAAGAAAAAGCCTAAAGGAACATGGCAAAAAGTGGAATTATTAGAAGATTTGGGGCCAAAGTACAATATTTCCTAAAAGGTTTTAACTTGTCTTATTTTTATTGGTTGAATTGGATATTTTTAGGCTAAAACCACCAGCTTTTCATGTGAGCCCTTGCAGCAAATATCGATGACCTTTTTGTAAAAATATCAAAGAAATTTCTTAGAAATTGCAAGAAGGTCCTTTTCTCTAAATAAATCTAGACTCTTCCATTTTGTCATCAACACTTCACCCTCTCCAAACCCTACACAAAATTCTTCACCTCCATTGTAGCACTCACTAAGCTTTGAAGCCAATTCCAAGAGTAAAGAACAAGAGGATTGGATCAAAATCTTGCAAGGAAATCAAGTTACCTTCATCTTCCTCCTAGAATCCTAACAAAAGTCCTCCAAAATTTGAAGGCATCATTCTCCTTGCTGTAAATCAAAACCCTAGGCCTTTGAGAAGGATTTTGAAGGGTTAAAGAATACAAATTTGAAGGTGAGTGGCAACTCACTTGTTTCCCCTTACGAATTTTACTCCAATAGAATATAAGATTAGGTGGTTAAATTGTCAATTTCTAGATTATTTATGTGTGGCCATGTGTGGAAGCATGGTTTTGGAATTTTATAGTTGAATGAGTGTTTTGATATTATTGGAGTGTAATTAAGTTGATAGAAGGGCTAGTAATGAAATTGAGTGGCCCTAGAATAAGCCTTCGTGCAAAACTTATTACATTGGTGTATGCTGATAACTTTCTGAAAATCCAGGAAAATTTAGAACAAGATACTTAATTTGGTGAGACTCATTGGAGTCTTTAAAAATTCGATTCCAGCCATTATAAGGTTTCTTGTGATGTTAGGAATCATGTATAGTATACTAGGTATTTCTGGATACTTTTAGAAACATGAAATAGGGTCTTATATATGTATAGGTCCAGTTCAGTTAAGATAGAATGTTAATAGTTTTTACTTTTGTAATTGAATTAATTAAGGCCTTTACAAGTGTTGAAAAATTTTACAAAACTTTCTAGAAACCTTTAAATATGTTGGGCAAATTGTAACAAAATTTCATGGTAATTGAAGTTCATTTGATTAGTCAAATAAATCCTTCGATTTCATAACTCTAGTGCTATCTAGTACTAGAACTGATTTGGAAGGGCCTCATCTATGAATTTTCTAGGCAGATTATATTAATTAATTATGAAACCTAAGGGCTCATATTTGTCAATAAACATATTTTGAACATCACATATTTATTTAAGAAATTTTGGAGACATTTTAGAAGTCATAAAAGGTCCCTGGTTGTAATATACCCTCTGCTGCCCTGTTCTGGAAATCTGCACGTGAATAGTACTGTTCAATAAATATTTGTGAAATATTCTAAATATTTTATGCTTGAAAATTCATTGTATTGATATTAGAATATGATTAGAGTAATGCGATGAATTATTATAATTATTTGAATGCTCTTAAAGGGTATAGAGTATAGTGATAGAATAGATTGAATTGTGAAATGTTAAATGTATCAATATTGTGATATATTATGAGAATATACAATGATTGATACTATTTAATGTTAAACTTGAAATCTATACTTGTCTCATAGATAAAGGAAAATAAATTAGGATGTTAATGGCTAGTTGGTATTAACCATACCTTTATTATACCAGATTGACATGATTTTGCCTTAATTGGCACAAAAGCCTACAAAAGTTCATCTGTGTTATTTGATATGTGTAGAGGAGATTGGCCTATGGCCTGCAACATCCTTCTATATAAAGGAGACGAGTGGTAAGGGTTGGAGGGAAAAGGGTGGAGGCGAGTGGGATAAAGTTGGACTAGGAGAAATAAGGAGGAACCCCATACCATACTAGCCATTTATGATAGTAGAATAACATATGTAAGATAGCTTAAACTTTTAGTTTGAATTAGATCTTGAAAATGCTTAGGGATAACAAGATGAGTGCTTACTCACCGAGTATTCCTATACTCACTTTTTCGTGAAAATTTTCTTTTACAGATAAGAATCATGGAGCTCCAACTGGTGATTGATGTGAACTACTTTGCATGAAGACCTCCATGGGTACGAAAAGTTAATGTACATATAAAATTAGTCTGAGAGTCTATTATGGCTGTAAAACTTTGTACTATTTTTGTATAAAAATGAGTTTGTAAAATGTTTTCATTGCACATGCAATGCTTTATTATTTGGTTATTTTTACTTATTGATTTCAAAAAGGCATATGAAATCTTAATAAGGTGTGGAAGTAAAAATTAGGCTTGTAAGGATATTTGATTGGTCGGATGCTAATTAGGTATCTTTACGCCGCTCACAATACCTAAAAATGGGTTATGACATAGCTAATTATAAAAGCATACATAATATAAATCACAAACCTAACATTCAATCATCACATGAATAGATTATTGCATAGCTAGTAATGCTTGAACACATATATGTAGGAGTAAGCTAAGCCATGGCTTAGTGAATGAATTTCCACCCTAATTATGAGAGAAAAACTTTTTCGTCATCTAATTCATATAAATAACAATATTTATAGCTACAAGCAAACTTATATATAGAATACACTAGTATAAACTAGTACATACTTTGGGAAAATACATAGTGTTTGAAAGTATCATAATGAGTTGAATTCTAAAAACTTAGATAACTTTTAGAAAACTTATTTGGAAGCATAATTGAACTTTTATATATGATTCATAAGGCATAAATGTGTTTAGCCTAAAAACATAGCTTACTTCCTATATTTATCCTATTTGAACTCTTTTAGCATAATTCATGAAGCTTAGACATATTCCTATTAGAAATCTTGATTTACATGTTTTCAATCTATTTTAATTCTTAGTTCTTAGTCCCATTTCATTGTATACAATCTAATTAGTATTGTTAACTAAGTTATGTTTACTAACCATTACTAGTCTACTTTCCATGCTACCTTTAGCAATATGTTACTCTTTCTAAGTTAATACATTTCTATACTCATTCTTCTTAACTAAATGTTGACATAGGTCACTATCTTCCTAAGAGTTGCTCTTAATCAATTCGTGACTTAATGGAAGGTCTAGGTGGATAATTGAGAATGCAATGTCAAGCTAATCTCATGGATTAACCATATCACCTCACCTTAGCTAACTAGTTACGCCGTTTAATAAAACATAAGCTATTTTGTACTAATGCATAGAAAGTAAGGATCTTATATTAAAACTTAACTAAATTTGTCAAAATCTTGGATATTTAATTTCTATTTATTATATGTTTTAATCTTTCATTACTCTTTCTATTGTTAGGTGAGTATAAAGCATTTTGTCATACTATACTTAAGCATACTGGTTAGCTGAACATTGTATCATCTAGTAACGTCTTCCTTGTGCACTTAAGTTATCCCTACAATCTCTAAATTTGAGACAGTCATAAATAACTCCTTTATATAATTCATAAGCCTAGGCTAATATTATTTTTCTTGTCATACATCATTTCTAATCCTACTTCAATTTATTGATCCTAAGTCGTACCAACTAAGGCTGTTGACTGACTGCCTATTATTTTTTTATCTTCTTAAAGATTTTATCTCATGATTCATTAATCAATTTCTAATCATGAAATCTACTTACATTTAATTCATACCAATCTATATTAGTTGCTCATACTCTAACTCTATCATAAGGGCTCTTATAGCAAATATTATATTCATCTAATCTATATTATAATATCTTAAAAGCAATCATAATCTACTTGAGTTATACATTACATCGTTATGGTTAAAGACACCATACAATATACATCAACAAACATCATTGTAAAGTTCTTATTTATTAAAACTAAATTAATCTATAATTACTTTACAATTATCCTAATCTAGTTCATTAAACAAAAGGTATTTATGTAATTTGAAAATACATAATGTTTATAATTATATATACATATATAGAAAATGGATTTGATTAGGGTGAACTCCCACTTACCTAATAAAGTGTGTTGTATGTCAAGACCCAATTTCAAGTATCGTGACCAGCGTAAAGACATCTAACTGATATCTAACCAATCAAGCATCTTTACAAGCCTATAAGAAATTATATCTGACTATTTTGTAATAAAAGGAGAATAAATGATAGTATCAAATAATATAAGTAAAGTAAATTACATTGCATGTACAATGAAAAGTTAATCTATGATATTAATATACAGTAGCATAACAAAATTATTTAGTAATATACATAGACTTTAATTGCACAGTGAATGACTAAAAATAGTAATTTTTGTCACACTATGCCCTATGGAGATCAAAAGGTTTTATGCAGTATATCAATCCTCCACTGGAGCTCCTTGTTCTTTATCTATAAAATAAAATAACATCAAAAAAGAGTGAGTATATAAAATACTCAGTGAGTAGCTACTCAATCTTTATCCCTATAGTTTCCCTGATCAGTTTTCTTTAATATAAATTTGGGAAAATTAGATAAATTTCATATACTTAGCTTTATTCACATTTAATATCTACCACCTATCATAGGCATTATGTATTAATATTACATCAATAGAAATGGCTAGTATGGTATACAGGTTTCCTCCTTATTTCTTCAGGCTAACCTTATCCTATTCACCTCCAACCTTTTTCCTTCACTTCTTACCACCCCTCTCTTTCTTCTAGAAGGATGCTGCAAGCCATAGGCCAATCTCCCCCACACGTATCAAATAACAAAAATGAGGCTTTGTAGGCTTTTTATATCAATTAAAGCAAAATCATGCCAATCCATCATAATAAAGGTATGATCAATACCAACTGGCCATTAGCAACCTAATTAATTTTCCTTTTGATGTAACAAGTATAGATTTAAAATTTAACATTAAAGAGTGTAATCATTGTATATTCTTATAATGTATCACAATATCAATATATTGAACATTTCACAACTCAATCTAATCTAATCTATTAGTATATTCTATACCATTAAAGAACATTCAAATAATTACAATAATTCAACACATTATTCCAATCATATTCTAATATCATTACAATGCATTTCTAAGCATCAAATACTTAGTGCATTTTACAAATATTTATTCAACAATACTATTCACATCCAGATTCCAAAACAAGGCAGCAGAAGGCATGTTACCATAAGAGACCCTTTTATATCTTCTAAAACACTCCAAAATTTCTCAAATAATTATATGATGTTCTCTACATGTTATTGACAAATATGAGTCTTTATTTTTCACAATTAATTAAGAGAATCTACCCAAAAAATTCATGAATCATGCCCTTCCAAAATAGTTTCAATCTCTGGCAGCACTGAAGTTCTGAAATTGTAGGAATTTATTCACTAGGAAAATGAGCTTCAATTATCATGAAAATTTACTATGTTTTAACCAACACAAGGAAGGGTATCCAATAATTTTTATTGAATTTTTACTCATCATTTAGTACCCCAAATAATTCAAGAACAAAAGTGAAATTATTCACATCCTGTTTCTGGGCGAGTTGTACCTTTATGTAGAAATGTCCCTTGTTTAGGTTTCTAAAAATTTATAAAAATTCCCAATAAATTCTATGTGTATCATAACATCATAAGAGGCTAGTAAATGGGTGGTTTCAAATTTTTAAGAGGTCCTGGCATGTCCTTAAAATTCGTGGTTTAGTTCTGGATTTTCAAGAATTCCAGAAGCAAAATCAGCAAAATAATTTCTAGGCTCTTTCTAATCCATCTACACTTAAGGGTTAACAAATGGTAATCTGATCATTAATTCATACTAATATTATTATAATGTCTTCAAATACAACTTAATAACACTAGTTTTCAGCACCATGCCTTCATTGCATGGCCACACACCTAGCTTCATGAAATCACAATTTTGGAAAGCAATATTGGCAAATTTGTAATCTAAATTCAATGGAAAATCAAGTGAGCTGCTACTCACCCTAAGTTTTATGCCTTCTAATTTTATAGAGGATCCTTAAAATTAGTTGAACTCTAGTCAAAATAATAAATCAAATTTTAGAGAACTTTGAAGATCTTTCATAAAGGCATGAAGAAGAGAAGGAGCTGCATAATTACCTCTTGAAATCTTGTAGAAATCTTTTGTGAATTAAAAGTGAGCTTGAAAGTTGGCTAATATGGAGAGAGAGCCATGGTTTTGCTAAAGAAGAATGCAAAAAATTTGTGTTTAGAAGTGGTAAAAAAAGTTTCAAGAAAAAGGTTAAATTCGGAAGTCAAAATGTGAACCAATCATCTTTAAGTATGTGGAGTTGCTTTAAGACTTTTTTTTGCTGATTATTTAACCAGCATGGAGCCACGTTTTTGCTGTTGAAAATGAGCAAAAAAATAGAAAAATGGAGAGAATTCAAGAGAAGTCTTGAGAAAAAACTTTTGTTACAAAAATACCCCTCACTTTTCTCACTTTTTCCATCTTTATCCTTGGCTTTTCTCCTAAATTTTTCTTTTTGGGCTGCACAGTTTTAGACCTTCAAAAACTCAATTTAGGCTTCTAAAAAACATGCCAACTCATCCTAGAAGGAATTTAAATGATCCAAATTAAATTATATTAATTTCGGACTTATTTTACTGAATTTCGGCTCACCTAAGCCTCTAAAATTGAGTTAAACTCTATCAAAATTCCTCTAATCTTTTGGGCATATTTCTAATAATATTTTAATTTAAGTTTTATCTCTATTAATGTTTCAAAGGGTTTAGAAAACTTCCTAGGAGATTACCCATCTCTAAAATCTCCCTAAATTGAGCACGTTTAACTAGGAAGTGCTAATTTACTTTGACACTTTAAGAGTAGTTCTTGGAAAAAAAATCTCCCAGGGATATTACATTGTAATAATTATTTCCTAACACTAGGTTTCATTAATTATGAGGCCTAACTCATTACAATAGTCCTTACAATTTATGTAAACAATGTAGACCTTTGCAATGCATACCCAAGAAAGGGTGAATTTAGTGTTTTAAAAACTTTTATTATTTTTTAAATTTCCTTTGAAAAACTTTTGATTTTAGGAAGTTATGAGAATAATTTTAATTGAACTAATTCCAGAAGAGCCTTATAAAGATGTTTGTACTCAAGATATGATAATTCAATGAATTAATACAAATTAGCTTATTCAACTAAGCATAAATAAATTATCAAGAGACAACTATGAGATTATTCAATTAAGAGGTTTGCACACAATATATAACAATTTATTACACTTGTGCAAAGCAACTTATTCAACTATGCATAAATAAAGAATCAAGAAGCTAATATAGAGATGAATTTCTCTTTCAACCATTCAATCATTCAAAGATCAAGATCAATGTTGAAGCACAATGTATTCAATAATTTTATTAACTATGTATGGACAAATCATCAAGAAGTATATGCATAGATATACATCCCTTTTAAGTATTCAATCATCCAGGCATCAACATAAACATTGAAACATAATATATTCAAGAATTAACAACAACAAAAATAAAGCATACAACACAATATAACAACAAATAGCAATAATAAAAAAAGTATGTATAGCAAGAAAAATAGAGAAAAGTGTAGAAAAAATAAAGGATAGGATAGGGAGATCAAAAATAAGAATTTGTAGTAGTTCCTCCCTTAAAAATCCTCATCAAGGCGTACATCCACTCTCCAAGCTTTCCAAGCTTGTGTTTCAATCCATGATCCTTTCAAGTTTCAATTAGCACTTGAAGAAGCCTTACAATTCTTTTGCTTTTCCTTGAGCAATTTTTCCTTTTACAAGGGATACCTCACCTTCTTTAATGTAAATGATACCTCACCCTTTACAAGTTTTTCTAAGGAATACCTCACTCTTTACAATGAAGAAATGATAAAAACATGAATATTAATTCATACAAACTCTTTTATAGGGTGGATGAAACAAATAAAGCTCTTGGAATAAAGAGATTTCAAATGTAAAGCTTAATTCAGGATTTTAATGAAAGAAAGAGTAAAATAAAGTTAAAAGATGAAGTTCAGGCTTTGTCTTAATTGTGTTTGATGTTTCTTAGCTTACATAGAAAGTCCACAGAGTATTATAATCAATTAGAGTAATTAAAAATGAAAACTAGCCATTATACATGCAACAGAATAGTCAAAATCGAACGGTGAATTGATTCTGATCAAAACTTTCATCCCTATCTATCTAGAATCAATTGGTGAATCGATTCATATAGAGAAAATTATAGACTCAATTTTGAAAGGTCATAACTTCTTCATTTTAGGTTTGTTTTAAGAAAATGACATATTATTGGAAAGTTACTTGACTCTACTTTCAAATCGGACTAGTTTCATGCTCATATCTAATGTAATTTTTAAGATATGTTTAAAACAAAAAGCAAATGTCAGAAATAGTGAATTATGAAAAATCTAGTTTTGAAACTCAACTTGTAAAATTCATAACTCTGCATATCTTGATTATTTTGAGCAAATAACCAATCCATGAAAAGATATTTAAGTCTAATTTCATATAAAATAATTTCATGCTCATTTGATTTGTAGTTTCTAACATGTGGTCAAAATAATAAGCACATGTTAGAAAATATTAAAATGCAAAAAATTAATTTCTAGGCTTAACTTGAAAAAATTATAGCCTTTTCATATATTGATCATTTTAAGCAAATGATATGTCCATGAAAAGATGTTTAAGTCTATTTTCATAAAGAAAACATTTAACAATCAAATCACAAGTTTTTTATAAGATATGATAAGAACAAATGACTAAAGGTCAATATTGAAAAAATCAAAACCTAATATCCTATTAGTTTTTGCAGTGTCCCCATAGGTTATTTTATATAAAAAAAAATGATTGTTAACTATCTTTTTAAAATATTTTGATCAAATTAAGATTATAAAAATATGTTTGAGCTTTATATCATGAAATACTCTATTTTATAAGAAAGTTTAAGCCTAAAGTAAGAAATTATACTAATGAAGTGCTTAGGATTTTCTTAATGCTTCCAAGCTACTTGAATCTTATCATCCTTTAATACTTAGATCATATCTTCTTTCTTGTCTTTCTTCCTTAATCATTCTTGAGTTGAGCACGACAAGATCTTTTATTACTTTACTTCAATGTTCACTCTTCTTCATTTTGGACTTTCCTATATAATAGACATAAACTTTGCAAACCATGTATATAGTTAGTCTAATCTAATACGCCAAGATATCAATATGCAAGAATCATATATATATATATATATATATATATATATATATATATATATATATGTATATATATATATATATATGTATATAACAAATTAGTACAAGAACATGCATAATCATCCTTTTATATATCTTGACCAATCATATACTTAGTGATGCTTGTATAAAATATAATTCTTTTAGCATATAATCAAGCACTGCTATTACAATCATAATCTAGCATATCTATTAAAGGTTTTATAATATTTTGGTACAAAGACATGCAATGCTATTACAAACACTTATTTGTCATCATGCATATCCAAGAACAAGCATAATTATCATATCATATATATGCATCAACCATAATGTAGTAAGTTTATTAAAGCTTGCACAATTTGTATCACTTTAGCATAAGATATACAATGCTATTATAACACCCATTTGTTATCATCAAAACTCATCATATAAAACCTTAAGGCTAACAATCTCCCCCTTTTTAAATGATGACAAATCCCTTAGAAAAATATGTTTGAAATAATAATTTAATCTAATTAGCATAAGAAAATATTATAACATATTTTTTCTCTTTATTTCCTTCTCCCCTTATTTGACATAAAAAAAAAGATAAATAAATATATTGAAGCAAGTAATGTCATTATCTTCTCCCTCTATTTGACATCAACAAAAAGAATAACTAAACATATTGAAGTAATTAATGGCATTATATTCTCCCTTTATTTTTCATTATCATGTCTCTCTTTTCTTTTTCTCTTTAAGAAGATGAAAGTAGTTTAAAAGATAAGCATTATTAGAAGCCACACTCATCTTTTGTAAGCAAAGGCATATTCATATCATATGATCTCAACAAAATTTTCAAGGAATATATATCATGATCATATGAAAAAACATTAAACAATTAAGTGAGTTAAAAGCATATAACGTTTTACCTTCTTTCATTATGTAAGCATGAATAGACATATAATGTGTATAAATATTTTAAATTATTCATGTCAAGAGAAATGCGAGCTATAATATAGATCATAATTTCAAAGCTCCTTTAGGTGAGCATGAGAACAAATGCAAAATATTTAAGCATTGAAAGGCCTTTATGTCAAAAAGATATATGAGCCAAAGTATAGATCCAATATAAGTAAAGCTCCCTTTTAATGAAACAATGTTACTTTTCTCATAACTTCAAAAAATATGCTCCCTTCTGTAAAGATATAAAATGGATTGGAAATATGAAAAGTATAAAGGATCAAGACATGTATGTTTATCAAAGTATATAACTATTTTAAAAAACATAGCAAATATAAGCCTTTCTTAATCTAACAAAAAACCATTTGAATTGCTAGCCTTTTCAAAATGCTTTGTTGAAATCAAATTTTGCAAACATGGTCATTTGAAAATAATATATCATAACAATAAAAGATTTTAGCAATTCGAAATCAATGACTTTTATTTTCAAACAAATTTGAAAATGATTAAAGGGAATCATTTTAAACAATCTAATATATGTATATCTCCTTAATAAGTTTCTCTTATGAAAGAGCATGATTAATACAAGTTCCAAGCAATCAGGAGGCTTAACTCAAGCACATCATGAAAGAATCTGCAATAGAGATAAAGGAGATAAAACTATCAAGCTTTCCTTATAGTGATGATAATGATCATATAACAATAATTAAGCACTATGCAATCATAACTAAGAATATTTTTCATAATCATATCTTACCAAACAAACCAAGAACAAGTAAATAAAGAGTATCATACAATCCAAACATTTATGATCCATAAAAAAAGAATAAGGATAAAGAGACTCATTGGTTTTAGCAATATGTGGTGATCTTTGGTTGTAGTCATCTTTTTTCTCATCAATTGTAAGGTAAACATCATTGATCTTATTAAGAGATAAGTTTTCCTTAGTGTGCTTGCCTTTAGAGAAGAATTAAAAGCCATTGATTTTTATGCCAAGACTTAATCTTCTAACTCTTTCAATTTTTCATACTCTTGAAATTGATCTTTAGATTTATTTCAAGTCACTAAAATCCTATCAAGCTTTTAAACATAACAACTCAAGATAAGAGACTAGGATATACCAAACAAATTCTAAACATTCTTCAATGAATGATTAGTTATAAGCATCACTCTAGCATTTCTTGGAACATATACATGATTAATAGAGAATATCTAGTAAGTACTATATCATCAACCATGTAACTTTAAAGCTTTAAGGAGATAAGAAAAATTCAAATGAAATCATTTTCAAACTAATGAATTTTTTTAAAAAAAACTCAAAAAGTAATTTATGATTTTAAAAAATACATGAAATCATCAAAACTCCTAAAACCATTTTAAGGGAACAAGCATATAAGAACAAAAGATATGACCAACCATTAAGAATATATAATCACTAATAATAAATGATTTTAATAAAATAAGCTCCTTTTAAAATTTTACAAGTAAAACCATTAGAAAACATGGAGCTAGTAATCTTTCTAAAGTTTAAAACATAAGCATCAAGTTATATTGGAGCTATATTTGCCTTAATAGAATAGATAACCTTCCTTTAGCACAAAAAGCACATATCATTTCGAAAAATAAAGCCAACCATAATAATGATATGTCTATTCCTTAACTATCCATACTCAAGAAAGATATAACATATATTAAGCATAAAGATAGGATAGAGTATACTAATTTTTTAAATCTCATTCCTATTTGAAGAAGTTAACTTTGTTATGAAAGTTGAGTTGATCTAGCCTCAAGTTGAACTTGTCTTGTCTTCCATTTTCATATTATGCTTAAGGTAGTATCACACTTGTTTCCTATATAAAACTCTAGATAACTTCTTTGGTACCTAACCAAGACTTAGGTCCATGGGGGTAAAATGAATATCAAACTAATATGCCCATGAAATATTAATCAATTCAAACAAGTAAGCATAATGATCATATTCTTGAAAATCATTTTTCAAAGCATTTGTATATCTTCCTTATTAAGCAATTAGATAATAAAACTCAATGGAAAAATATACTAAGCATTACATGCCCTTATACTAAGTTATATCATTAAAGGGTTATAGGCATATAAAGATAAAGTAAATGATGCATTTAGATTTCACTGAAATAGAGGTAGAAAAATGAAATTGTTGTCATCCTTGGTCATCTATATAAGGGATCCATGGAATCAATTCATAAATGAATATGATCATCTATGAATCGATTGACCACTCGATTCGTGACTAGAAAATTTAAATTTTAGACTTCCCTCCACATGCTATCAATTAATTAAGGAATCAATTCAAAACTTCCAAAGAGCATTATTTCATGTTTCAAATCGATTGACCACTCGATTCATAGCCTTTTTTGTGAACTTATCTAAATCAATTAGACACTTGATTCTTTCTTAACTAAAAACACTTAATTCATCATTTTCAACTCTAATTGACCCATAATAAAAGCTTTTAGGCTTTTAAGCATTTGTAATCATTAAAAGATAACTTTTATCCATATATATCACAATCTTGAAGCAATACTCATGATTATATATTTTGAAATCAATAGCCTCTTTTTCAATGAATATCAAATATAGTAATATAAGAGGTTTAAGGAGTTGATAGCTTATCCTTTGCAATAAAAAGATTACTATTTCTTACCCATTGCTTCTCTCTAAAATGTTTGAGCTTTCAAATAGCACTATTGTGTGTTTGAGAGGCTTTAACTATTCCAAACCTCCTTTTTCTATCCATTTGCTTTAGAGAAGCTCTTATTAAGGATTCCTTCTTTCTTTAACTAAATTGTCTCCCTTTGTATGAAATTTTCTGCATAGTTAAATTACTAGGAAGACATTTTTGTATCCATTTTATCTTAGGTCCTTTAATGTTAATATGCAAACATTTAGATACCTTAGGAACCTAAATTTCTTTCTTTCTCATACAAGAATTTCTTCTAATAGGACACAAATAAGGAATATGACCTTCATAACCATAATAATTGCAAATAATAGAATTGTTATTAGAATTTGATTTTTAATGTAAGACATACTTAGAAAACTTTGGCTTTTAATAAAAATCACACTTTGATTCAAGCTTGCCAAAAGGTTTTCTTGACTTTCCAAAAGTAAAATCTATGTCATCATTTAAAGAATTGGAAAATGCATATGTTGAGTGCTCAACTTACTTTTTGGAGAAATCATCCTCAATTTTAAAGTCACAAGAAGTTGAAAAATTAAGTTCCATAGCAATTCTATCATCATGCAATTCATTAAGAGCAAATAAGTCATCATCATAAGGACTAGTATTAAAATTAGAAACATGTATCTCTAAGTCCTTTTCAAACATAGAGCATGACTTATCCATTGAAACTCTATTTGCTTACCATTAGAACCATCCTTCCTTTCATCTTGGAATTCTTCACTAAGATAATTTCTTCTTGTTCCATTTTCTCTTCCGTGGAAATAACTTCTTCTTGTTCCATTTTCTTTTCTTGCTTAACATAAACCCTCTTATCAATAGGCACATGGGAATCAAGATAGAAAGCAATAAAAGTATCCTAAATTTCCTTAGCACTAGAGCATTTTGACACTTTAGCATATACATCATCATTCAAACTACTATGCAAGATTTTCATTACTTTAATGTTCAAAGTGAATTTCTTTTTATACCTATCATCCCACTCACTTCTTAGTTTTAAACTAAAATCATCCTCAATAATATTCCGTGCGTCAAAATCAAAAGCTTGTATATAACACTCCATTTTTCCTTTCCAAACTTTAAAATATAAATTATCAAAGAATAACAGTTTAGAAATGTGAACATATTCAAACATTGGAGCATTTAAAGTATTAAAATTTTCTTTCAAAGAGTTATCATCAAAGATTACCATAGGTCTTCTTGAGATGGTTAAGTCCTTTAAACAAGAGCCCATAGCTTTTATACTAGTTGTAAGCCTTGGCAACCCACACCTAAAAAAGGGTGAATTGGGTATTTTTAAAATTTTTATTATTTTTGAAATTTCCTTTGAAAAACTTTTAATTTTGGGAAGTCATGAGAATAATTTTAATTCGACCAATTCCAAAAGTGCTTTATGAACATGTTTTTAGTCAAGATATGATAATTCAATGAATTAATACAAATAAGCTTATTTAACTAAGCATAAATAAATTATTAAGAGACAAACACAAGATTATTCAACCAAAAGGTTTGCACACAATATATGACAATTCATTACACTTGTGCAAAGTAACTTATTCAACTATGCATAAATAAAGAATCAAGAAGTTAATACATAAATGAATTTCTCTTTCAATTATTCAATCATTCAAAGATCAAGATCAATATTAAAGTATAATGTATTTAACAATTTCATCAACTATGCATAGATAAATTATCAAGAAGCACATGTATAGATATACATTCCTTTTAAGCATTCAGTTATCCAAGCATTAACATAAAAATTGAAACAATATATCCAAAAATTAACAATAATAAAAACAAAGCATACAACATAATATATTAGCAAATAGCAATAACAAAACAAAGTATATATAGCAAGAAAAACAAAGCAAAGTGCAAAAAAAATAAAAAGATAGGGTAAGGAGATCAAAAATAAGAATTTGTAGTAGTTCCTCCCTTAAAAATCCTCTTCAAGGCGTATATCCATTCTCCAAACTTTCCAAGCTTATGTTTCAATCTATGATCCTTTCAAATTTCAATTAGCACTTAATGAAACCTTACAATTCTCTTGCTCCTTTGAGCAATTTTTCTTTTTACAAAGGATACTTCACCCTTTCTAAGATTTTCTAATTAATACATTACGTTTTACAAGTTTTTCCAAGGGGTATCTCACCCTTTACAATAAAAAAATGATAAAAGATGAATATCAATTCATAAAATCTCTCTTATAGAGTGGATGAAACAAATAAAGCTTTTAGAATAGACAATATAGAGCTCAATTTATGATTTTGATAAAAGAAGAAGTAAAATGAAGTTAAGAGATGAAGTTCAGGCTCTATCATAATTGTATTTGATGTTTTGTAGCTTATATAGAAAGCTCATAGAGTATTATAGTTATTTGGGATAGTTAGAAATGAAAACTAGCCATTTCATATGCACTAAAATAGTTAGAATTGACTGGTGAACTGATTCTAATGATAACTTTCATCTCTGTTTCTCTAGAATCGATTATGAATCAATGCATGCAGATAGAATTGTATATTCAAGTTTATAAGGTCATAACTTCTTTATTTTAGATCCATTTTAAGTAAACGACCCATCATTAGAAAGCTATTTGACTCTACTTTCAAAAAAATTAGTTTCATGCTCATATCTAATGTAATTTTTAAAATATATTTAAAACAATGAGTAAAGGTCAGAAACAATGAATTATAAAAAATTTAATTTTAAGACTTAACTAGTAAAATTCATAACTCTTTCATATCTTGATCATTTGAGCAAATGACTAACCCATGGAAAGTTCTGAGTCTATTTTCGTACAAAATAATTTCATGCTCATTTCATTTGTATTTTCTAAGATATGGTGAAAATAATGAACACATGTCATAAAAGACTAAAATACAAAAAATTGATTTCTAAACTTAGCTTGAAAAAATATAGCTTTTTTATCTATTAATCATTTTAAGTAAATAATATATCCATAAAGATCTATTTGGGTCTATTTTCATATGAAAAAAGTTTAATAATCAAATCACAAGTGTTTTGTAAGATATGATAAAAAAAAAAAAGTAATGGTGTTAAAATGGGCAAAGTTCAATAAGTTAGCCTAGAACTGATATAATTTTGCCTAACTTGAGACTAAAATTGATACAAAAAATAATAGCAATGGCCCAACATCATAAGGGATTAAGACTAGTTAGCCTAACCTATTAAAGGATTGAGACTAGTAAGTATTAACTCATTAAATTATTGAGTTAACTCATTAACCTAATAATAATATTAAAGAATAATTAATTAACTTATTATTATAAATTTAATTTTTATATAGATATTAAAATAATAATTTTAGTATATTACAATTATACTTTAATATATATATATATATATATATATATATATATATATATATATATATATATATATATATAATATTAAAATTATACATATATGAGCAATATTAAATAATTTTTAATATTAAAATTAATAAATTTATATATTTAATATTATCAATATATATTATATAAGTTTATCAAAATAAATAATTATATTAAAATCTAAATTAGTACTTTAATATTAAAATTTAAATTATTTAAAAATTTTAAATAAATGATTTTGATATTAATTTTAAATATAATATATACATATATAATATAATATATTATTACTTATTTTTTATTATATATAAATTATTATAATTATTTTTATTAATATATTATTTATATAATTATTTATTTATATATATTTGATAATATATAAATTATTAAATATATTTATTTTTATATATAATCTTTGGACTTGATTAATATATATTTAATAATATTTATTTATTTTATTAAATAAAATAAATATATAATATAAAATTCTTGATCAATATAAATTTTAAATTATTTTATCAAATGTATATATTATCAAATGCAAATTCATGCATTTACTAGATTTTAATAATATATATTTAATAATATATATTTATTTTTATATATAATATATATGACTCACTAACATATATAATAAAATTTTAAATCATAATAATATATAATTA
The DNA here is from genome assembly GCA_020226215.1 of Sindora glabra. Classification (NCBI taxonomy): domain Eukaryota; kingdom Viridiplantae; phylum Streptophyta; class Magnoliopsida; order Fabales; family Fabaceae; genus Sindora; species Sindora glabra. The sequence continues at coordinate 70,877,695 of CM035232.1, read as the reverse complement.
TATTTAATAAATAATAATAGTAATAATAGATTTCAATTAATTAATAATATAAAATTAATAATAAATAAATAATTAATATAATAATAATAATAAAATGTAACAGGTTACAAAAACTTGCTTAAACCCACCTAGTAAATTTTTACTTAGGATTGGGACCGGGATTAGAACTGGAATTGTAGTAACCTAATGTAGATCCAACTCGGTGAAAAAATAATCTAGCTTGGGATTGACCTATTTTATCTATTAGGTTAGCCCAGTAGGGTTAAGTTAGTCTGTTTTGACATATCTACAAACAAGTGATCAAAGATCAATATTGAAAAGATCAAAACCTCATATCTCATTAGTTTTTAAAGTGTGCCCATAGGCTATTTTATAAAAAAATAATTATGGGCTATCTTTTTAAAATATTGTGATCAATTTAAGATTATAAAAATATGTTTGAACTTTATATTATGAAACACTCTATTTCACAAGAAAGTTTAAACCTAAAGTGAAAAACTAGACCAATAAGGTGCTTAGACTTTTCTTGATGCTTCCAAACTAGAATCTTATCATCCTTTAATATTTAGATCGTATCTTCCTTCTTGTTTTTCTTCCTTAATCATTCTTGAGTTAAGCATGATAAGATCTTTGATTGCTTTACTTCAATGCTCACTCTTTTTCATTTTGGACTTTCCTATATAATAAACATAAACTTTGCAAACCATGTATATAGTTAGTCCAATCTAATATGCCAAGATATTAATATACAAGATATATATATATATATATATATATATATAACAAATTAGCATAAGAACATACATAATCATCCTTTTATGTATCTTGACTAATCATATACTTAGTGATGCTTGTATAAAATATAATTCTTTTAATATATAATTAAGCATTGCTATTACAATCATAATCTAGCATGTCTATTGAAGGTTTTATAACATTTTGATATAAAGACAAGCAATGTTATTGCAAATACTTATTTGTCATCATGCATATACAAGAACAAGCATAATCATCATATCATATATATGCATCAACTGTTTATTAAAGCTTGTGCAATATGTATCACCTTAGCATAAGACATAAAATACTATTGTAACACCCATTTGTTATCATCAAAAGTCGTCATATAAAACTTTAGAGCTAAGAAACAAATGATTAAATAATCCCCAAAAGAATGAACCTAAAATGTAATTAACTAAACAATTGATAAGCTTTATCTTTAATTTGTAAAACTACTTCCCCTAGTAAGGTTTTAGCAGTTAAAGCTCCTCTAACCAATTTAGGATTACAAATGCACAAAGTAGGACTAGAGACCATTTATTTCCACATAGGGCTAACCATTAACCAACTTATTAGGATCGATCAATTTGTTGTGTCCAAACTAATTAGTCGAACTAAATGGAATAGTTAATTGGTTGATTCACACTCAAGTCATGACTATCTTAAACTCTGTGCACCCTATTAAGCTCAATCTAAGGCTTAATCTAACTAATCCCATAAGGTGTATACAAAATGCAACCTTAAACTTTGTTAATAAAGGTATTCTATGTTTATTCCTTACATATATTTAACAATTGCATTTCAAAGATTGGTATGGAAGTCATTATCAAAACTCTTACATAAGATATTCATTTAAATAATAAAGGTGGAATAGACTAAAACACTTATGTTTTCTAGGTTTAAATAAATCAAATCATGTTTGGAATTATTGATCAAATATTTTATTTTCTTTTTTTAATACACTAGGAAACAATTATAAAGTAAAGAAATACTTGAAAACTACTACATATGAAACCTTAAGCACCATATCCTGCTAAAAGCAACAATTAAGAGGTTAGCCTTTGCGAATGAATTCCTCCCAAATGTATTGATATAAGAGTCCTTTCATTAAGAATTTTCTTTCGTGAAATTGGTTACCACTTTGAGTTGTAGAAATTGAGAAAAGGTAACTATAAGATTTTAATCTTCCTAATATTGTTGATATCCCTCTAAAATTAGTGACTCAAACTTTCGAAGCTCTCTAATATGGCTTATATAAACAACCTTTAGAAGTGAAGCTAGCTCTATATTGTTCAAATCTCATTTTACTTTTCCTTAGTACTTGTGTACCCTTGATATGTGTTGTTCAACTCTTATTTTACTTTTCCATATGCACTTGTGTACCATCAATTCTTAATGAATATCAATTAACTCACCATGCATTTGTATATCTTGATAGTTTGCAAAGTTTTGCTACTTTCCAACATTATCCTTCAGAAAAGAAAACTATAAGGATGAAGTCAGAAAAGATGTGACAATCGAAGTAGCTTAGGAAGCATAAGATGTAGGCTAAGCTAGACTATCCTATAAGGGAGTCCACGAGGACCTTGAAAAAAAAATGGCAACATATGAAGGTTGCAACTTTATTTTTCTTAGAGCATGATGATCTACATTTGGAACTAAAATGTCCAATTTGTATACAACTAGTACAAATCTTCATTACTCTTTCCTTTTTAAAAAATACCAAATGCTTGGAACCTATGACAAAAGGAATAACAATCCTAAAGTGTTAAGCAAAAAGTAATTTATTTAAGTCTTTATTAACAAGATTAGAAGTGGTTTGTCACTAACACTCCTTTAGTAATTGTATATGAAATTAAAGATCCACTTTTTCTTCCTCCAAGCATCTTAAAAATTTTTCCAAAGTTTATATTCTTGTAAACATCTTCTAAATTTGTTGAATTAAATCATCATTATTCTCTTGTAGTGTTATAATTTGAATTTCCATTTAAGTAACTTTTGAAATAACATCTTGTACCTGATGAAATAACTTATCATCAACAATTTTGAAATGGTTTTGTAATAATAATGATGAGACATGATTTAGAAATAAAGCATGGATGGTAGGTGAATCTTCAAACTTATGAAAATGATTTTCTAACTCATTAAGACTGTTATTTCTAAATTGTTGCAACTATAATATTAAATCAAAACATATTAATTCAAGATCTCCAAATTTGAAATTATCAGCTTTAGGACAAGATGAATGCCTTAATTTCTTCTTTTTTGGTAATTTTTTTGGTTTGTTTTTCTTAGAGGTAGAGGATTATGTTAAATATCCTTTTTTAAGGTCCACCATAACATATACAGGATGTAACTCCCTTACTTATTAATGCCTTATTCCTCATTAAATAGGTAATTATTGCATACTAATTTGCCTTCTACTCTAGGCCAACTCCCAATACATCAAATTTATATGTTTCATACGATATAGGCAAGGGTCATGTAATTATACAAAAGTTCAACTTACAAATCGTACATCCATCATATACAATATCACCAACTATATAAACAATTTTTTTTTACAACTTCAAAACATCATTGTCCTTTCTCATGAGAGCCTTTGGAAGCATCACCTGAAATGGTTAGTAACAATACAGAAAAATATAAGAAACAAAGTTTCCCAGTAGCTAGCTATTACCATAAAAATATATCAAGTCATTCCAGATCCTTAAGCAAATAAAACATACGTTTCAAAATCAATTAATCATTTATCATTTCAATCTATACCATACCATTATAAGAAATATGCACCGCACACAGCAATCATCAAGCCCATTCAAGGACTTATATCAATATCTAGATGGCCATCACAGATAATCGTACCTAGGCCTCATACAGCAATTCACTGTCTTCCCGGAGTACTCGAGCCAAAGGCCTAACACAGTATCACACTGTCTTCCCGAGGTATCTGGCCATAGGTCCCGCACACAGCAATTGCACTATTATCCCCGAGGAACTCGAGCTATAGGCCTAACACAGTATTTTACTGTCTTCCCGGGTTGTGCACAACGATTGCATTATCATTCCGGGGAAATCGAGCCATAGGCCTAACACAATATTTTACTGTCTTCCCGGAATGCGTGTACAACAATTTCATACACATTCCATACAATGGCATAAAATACAGAAAATCATGTAAATAGAAAACAGAGCTTAAGGATAAAGCTAGCTACCTTTTATAAGCTTCCAATATGATGTTTTCTTTGCTCTCACTTAACAACTTCTTTACACTTCCTCTTGCCTTTCCAAGTTGTCACTCCTTAGTCTATACAAATACACATCATAGTTCTTATTAGAACATCATCACTTTCCTTAAACCTCATGTATTCTTTACTTCCTCCACTTAAATAAATGCATACTTAGATGCTCTATATCTTGTTTTCAGGCCTTGAAATGACACATATGAACATTAGAAAAGGATCCGGAAGTAAAACCATGCAAAACGTGAAGAATTAAAGCTAAAATGTTCACTTAACAAAGAACACGGGGGTCCCATACCCCGTGTTCAGGGCCGTGTTTCTTACTGGATGGCTTCGAGGCTTCATTGGCCTGCTCAGAGAAGAACACGGGGGTGAACATTAGCCGTGTTCTACCCCGTGTTCAGAACATGGGGTACAACATGGGCCGTGTTCTACCCCATGTACATTACTAATCTTCCAAAAACACATTGAATGGCTAAATCTCATTCCTTCCTTCCTTCCTTCTTTTCCATATTCATGGTTTTGGCTTCTCAAGAGGGAAGTTTTACACACACACTTTCATAATTCAAAATTTCATCTTCCATAGGCTTTATAATTCATAAGAATTATTCTACCTTCATCAATTTAGCCAAATTCCAAACAAATCATGCCAATACCACACATGCACCATTATGCCTCAAAAACCCAAGTGTGTACATCATGGTTTCTTGTTATTTTTACACCAAACCAAAGCCATAGATTAACATAACAACATCCAAAACACCATTAAACATATTCAAATCATCCTAAACTCCATGTTCAATCACCCTTGATCACACCAACATCAAAATTTCAAGAAACTAAAAAGAGTACATTAAATAGAACATTTTTACCTCTTGGTGCAACTTGAAAATCCTCACTTAGAGCTCCCCAAACTTGATCAAACTTGAGCTTTTCTTCAATCTAAACACACCAATGGATAGAGCTTGATGAGAAGAGCAACTTTCCCTTCTACACCTTAGCTTAAATCTTACTATTTTTGGGTGAAAAAGCTAAGAGAAATTTTTCTCTCTCTTCCTTCTCTCTCTCTCACACGTCTTAAGCTTCTTTCATGGAGGTTTCTGCAGCTTTTAGGAGAAATGGAGAAGAAGGTAGAGTTTTCATGAAGCTTTTAGGGGCATTTTGGTCCTTTTTGAGATTTCTAAGGGTATTTTAGTCCTTTTTCACCAATTAGTAAGGCTATTTTTGCCATTTTTTTCCTACTAATGACACTTGTCATGTGTCTATTGGTCAAACTAATTAAAATCACATATTGCACCCCAAAATCTTGGTTATTCATATTAGATCCCAAATCCTTGGTTATTTACACTTTAACCACACTCGATTTTGCACTTTTGCAATTTAGTTCATAGGGTTTCTGTTTGTTTAAAATTCCTTACACTGTCAGACTTAGATAACTCCCCTTTTTAGGATTTTCTAACCTCCTCTGATCATCTATACTGCTTATGGAAATCAATTCTTTTCCTACTATCCCTTTTTCCTTCAAAATTTCGTTTACCTTTACACTTAAATCCTTTCAACTTAAGATTCACCCACCAAGTTAATTCAAACGTGCTCTTCGTTTCTACGACCTTAGAATTTAGAGATTCAAATGATAGAATTAAAAATTCAGGACATTACAACTCTACCCCTTAAAAGAATTTTGTCCTCAAAATTCGAGATACATACCTTAAGTAAAGAGATGTGGATACCGATTTCTCATATCTTCCTCAGTTTCCCAGGTTGCCTCCTCCTCTGTCATATTTCTCCATAATACTTTCACTAAAGGAATGTTTTTATTCCTTAGTTGTTTCACTTGTACATCTAAGATTCTTTCTGGTTCTAAAGTAAATGATAAGTTCTCATGTATTTTCACTCCTTCATAATTTATGACATGTGTGGGATCAGGATGATGCTTTTTCAACTGAGAAATATGAAACACATCATGCAATTGTGACAATTCAGGAGGCAAGGCAATTCTATACGCTAATGGTCCCACTCTCTCAGTGATCTGAAATGGACCAACATACCTGGGATGGAGTTTCTTAACTCTGAGTGATCTACCTATACCTGTAACTGGAGTTACTCTGAGAAAGACATGATCATCCACCTCAAATTCTAAGGGTCGCCTTCTTTTATCTGCATAACTCTTTTGACGACTTTGTGTTGCTAATAATCTTTCTCTGATAAGCTTTATCTGCTGAGTGGTTTGGTCCACTAGTTCTAGCCCCAAGATAGTTCTTTCATTCAATTCTACCCAACATAATGGAGATCTGCACTTCCTACCATACAAAGCTTCATATGGTGCCATCTGTATGCTAGAATGAAAACTATTATTATAAGCAAATTCAGCTAAAGGCAAATATGAATCTCAATTCCCTTTCATTTCAAGCACACAAGATCTTAACATATCTTTTAACGTCTGTATGGTTCTTTCTGTTTATCCTTCTGTTTGGGGATGATACGCAATACTAAACCTCAGCTTCGTGCCCATTGCTTCCTGCAAAGCTCTCCAAAATCTAGAAGTGAATCTAGGATCTCTATCTGATACGATACTGTTAGGTACACCATGCAGTCTAACAATTTCATTAATATAAATTCTGGCTAACTTATCCAAAGAATACGTAATCTTAATAGCCAAGAAATGAGCAGATTTTGTAAGCCTATCTACAATCACCCAGATGCTATCATTCCCAGAGGATGTTCTTGGAAGTCCTGTGATAAAATCCATAGCTATACTATCCCACTTCCATTCAGGAATATCCAGAGGATGTAATAATCCAGCTGGTCTTTGATGTTCTACTTTGACTCTTTGACATGTCAAACACTTTGATACAAATTGGGTGACATCAGATTTCATTCCCGGCCACCAGAAATTTTTCTTTAAATCTTGATACATCTTAATAATCCCAAGATGAATGGTATATCTGCTTTTATGTGCCTCTTCCATAATTTCTTCCCTTAGACCATCATCATCAGGTACATACACTCTATTTTTGAATCTGAGTAATCCATCTCCAGACACGCTAAAATCCTTGGCTTCTTCTTCTTGCCCTAATTGTTTCATCCTCCTTTTAGCCAGATCATCTTTTTCTAAAGCTTCCCTAATTCTCTCTTCCAAGTTACTAATAATTCTGACTTCACTAATCATCAATGCCCCAGATTTTTCAGATACACTGAGATTTAAGTCTCTGATTCTTTCAATCAACTTATACTCTTCCACCATCATTGATGCCATGTGTATGGACTTTCTACTAAGTGCATCCGCCACCACATTTGCTTTTCCTGGATGGTATTTAAGAGTAAAGTCATAATCCTTAAGAAATTCCAGCCATCTTCTCTGTCTCATATTCAACTCTTTCTGATCAAAAAGATATTTGAGGCTTTTGTGGTCTGTAAACACCTCAAACTGTGTACCATACAAATAATGCCTCCAAATCTTTAATGCAAATACAACAACTGCTAACTCTAAATCATGTGTAGAATAGTTCTCCTCATGAGGTCTCAACTGTCTGGATGCATAAGCAACTACTTTACCTTCCTGCATCAACACGCATCCTAATCCTTTTCTAGAGGCATCACTGTAAATTGTAAACAGCTTACTAGAATCAGGAATTACCAACACTGGGGCAGAAGTCAATCTATTTTTCAGCTCTTGAAAACTTTGCTCACATCTATCCGTCCATACAAACGGTTGTTCCTTTCTTGTTAATCTGGTCAATGGCAAGGCTAACTGAGAGAAACCTTGGATAAATCGCCTGTAGTACCCTGCCAGGCCAAGAAAACTCCTTATTTCTGTCACCGTTCTGGGCCTTTCCCATTTCAATACCGCTTCCACTTTATGTGGATCAACAGATACTCCATCTTTAGACACCACGTGCCCTAGAAATTTGACTTCAGGCAACCAAAATTCACTTTTACTCAACTTTGCATATAGTCTCTTTTCTCTCAAAGTTTGCAAGACTATATGTAAATGAGTTTCATGTTCTTCCAATGTCTTAGAATAAATGAGTATGTCATCTATAAATACAACTACAAATTGATCTAGGTATGGTCTGAAAATTCTGTTCATGTAATCCATAAAAATAGCTGGTGCATTTGTTAATCCAAAAGGCATAACAAGAAACTCATAATGACCATATCTAGTTTGAAATGCAGTTTTCAATACATCTTCATTTTTAACTTTCAATTGGTGGTATCCAGATTTTAAATCAATTTTTGAGAAAACAGTAGCACCCACCAATTGATCTAACAAATCATCTATTCTAGGCAAAGGATATTTATTTTTAATTGTCACCTTGTTTAGTTGCCTGTAGTCTATACACAACCTTAAACTCCCATCCTTCTTCTTTACAAACAAAACTGGTGCACCCCATGGGGACACACTAGGTCGAATGAATCCCTTTTTTAATAACTCTTCTATCTGCTTTTTGAGCTCTACTAATTCTGCTGGAGCCATTCTGTATGGAGTCTTGGAAATTGGGGTTGAACCCGGTACAAGGTCAATTGCAAATTCCACTTCTCTATCAGGGGGTAGTCCACAAAAATCCTTAAGGAATACATCAGCATACTCCCTAACTACAGATATTTTCCCTATATCATCATCATACTCAGCTTGTGCAGCAAAGAAAATCATAAACCCTTTAGCATCACTTTCCAGATTACTCTCTGCACGGGTATAGTTTAGGAACATATTCTCTACAGATAACACGGAGCAAGATACATCCATATCCACAGGCATATTAGCATATACAGATACAGTCTTACTAGAACAATCAAGCACAGCACGATTGGCAGATAACCAATTCATGCCAATAATTACATCAATATCATGCAACGGTAGGCATATCAAATCAAGAACACTGCATGTACTCTCATACTGTATCACATAATTCAAACATGCATCTGAGGTCACAATTCAATTTCCTGTGGGGGTATTCACAACCATATGATATGTTAATGTCTCAGGAATCAGATTCAAACGTCCCACACATTCATAAGAAATAAAGGAATGAGTAGCACCTGAATCAAACATAGCATTTACTAGAGAACCACATAATGTTATTGTACCTTGGATGAGTTCAAGTGATTTTCTGGCTTCTTCCTTGGATAAGGTAAATACTCGACCCTGGGTTGGGGGTCTTCCTTGACCACCACTTGATTTTGACTGGTTGGGCCTAGATGACACAGTCGGGCGAGATCCTGAAGAAGACTCTTCTTTCCCAAATCTACAATATCTAGCTATATGTCCTGGTTTCTTACAATTATAACATACTTTCACAGGACAGGGTTCATTACCATGAAATTTACCACATTGGTTACATGGCCTATTACTGACAGAAGATTGAGGAGAAGATTGAATTGGAGGCCTAAATGTAAGGGACTGACTTCTGGAAGGTGGATAGAAAGTTCGTGGCCTTCTATCATTCCAATTCTTACCCTTTTGAAATTCGCCACTAAGTCTTTTCTTAGATGCATCACCTTCCAAGGATTTCTTCTTTTTCAAAACAACATCAATGGCTCTAATGGCGCTTACCAATTCTGGATAACTTCTAATCTTTTGGCCCGTGATGGAAATGGTTATCTCAGGTTTAATAGCTCTTTCTAATCTCATGCATTTCCATGCCTCATTGTAATGATCTCTCAAATATCTAGAGAATTTAAACATCTCCTCAAATTTGGCCAAGAATTCTTCTGTATCCATATCATCAGTTTGCTGCAAATCTAGAAATTCACACTCCTTCTGGTCCCAAATGATTTCAAGCAAATATTATTCATAAAAGGCTGCAGTAAAATTTTCCCAATTCAAAGGCTGTTCTCTATTCAACATAATCTGTCTAGTACTTTCCCACCAATACTCAGCCTCTTCACGTAGCTGGAAAGTAGCTAACTGCACCCTCTGTTCAAGTTGCAAGGCACTAGGCCAAAGATCTTCTGGATCTCTCTAATCCAGTTTTCTGCTCCACTAGGACTAACTTTCCCATTAAAGGAGGGAGGGTTCATTTTTCTAATTGATTCACTAACTTGGCTAATTTATTAGCCTGCACCTCCTCCTCAGTCTGAATAGGTCCAATCTCTTGGGGTTGATGTTGTTGATCCCCTTAATCAAACTTCTGCTCAAGCCTTTGTAACACTTGAGCTATAGCAGCCATGGCATGAGTCATCTCATCATTCCCTCCTTCACCTGTATCTTTTCTTTTTCTACCTCTACTAGCTATGCTTATCTGAAATCTCGATACAAACACACTTCCATTTACGCAACAACCAATTACAATTAAATAGGACGGATATTCACACATATACAACAAGGCCCCAAAACATGCTCTGATACCAAAATGTAACTCTCTTACTTATTAACGCCTTATTCCTCATTAAATAGGTAATTATTGCATACTAATTTGCCTTCTACTCTAGGCCAACTCCCAATACATCAAATTTATATGTTTCATACGATATAGGCAAGGGTCATGTAATTATACAAAAGTTCAACTTACAAATCGTACATCCATCATATACAATATCACCAACTATATAAATATTTTTTTTACAACTTCAAAACATCATTGTCCTTTATTATGAGAGCCTTTGGAAGCATCACCTGGAATGGTTAGTAACAGTACAGAAAAACATAAGAAACAAAGTTTCCCAGTAGCTAGCTATTACCATAAAAATATATCAAGCCATTCCAAATCCTTAAGCAAATAAAACATACGTTTCAAAATCAATTAATCATTTATCATTTATCATTTCAATCTATACCATACCATTGTAAGAAATATGCATCGCACACAGCAATCATCAAGCCCATTCAAGGACTTATATCAATATCTAAATGGCCATCACAGATAATCGTACCTAGGCCTCATACAGCAATTCACTGTCTTCCCGGAGTACTCGAGCCAAAGGCCTTACACAATATCACACTGTCTTCCCGAGGTATCTGGCCATAGGTCCCGCACACAACAATTGCACTATTATCCCCAAGGAACTCGACCCATAGGCCTAACACAGTATTTTACTGTCTTCCCGGGTTATGCACAACGATTGCATTATCATTCCGGGGAAATCGAGCCATAGGCCTAACACAATATTTTACTATCTTCCCAAAATGCGTGTACAACAATTTCATACACATTCCATACAATGGCATAAAATATAGAAAATCATATAAATAGAAAACAGAGCTTAAGGATAAAGCTAGCTACCTTTTATAAGCTTCCAATGTGATGTTTCCTTTGCCCTCACTTAACAACTTCTTTACACTTCCTCTTGCCTTTCCAAGTTGTCACTCCTTAGTCTATACAAATACACATCATAGTTCTTATTAGAACATCATCACTTTCCTTAAACCTCATGTATTCTTTACTTCCTCCACTTAAATAAATGCATACTTAGATGCTCTATATCTTGTTTTCAGGCCTTGAAATGACACATATGAACATTAGAAAAGGATCCGAAAGTAAAACCATGCAAAACGTGAAGAATTAAAGCCAAAATATTCACTTAACAAAGAACATGGGGGTCCCATACCCCGTGTTCAGGGCCGTGTTTCTTACTAGATGGCTTCGAGGCTTCATTGGCCTGCTCAGAGAATAACACGGGGGTGAACATGGGCCGTGTTCTACCCTGTGTTCAGAACATGGGGTACAACATGGGCCGTGTTCTACCCCATGTACATTACTGATCTTCCAAAAACACATTGAATGGCTAAATCTCCTTCCTTCCTTCCTTCCTTCCTTCCTTCCTTCTATTCCATATTCATGGTTTTGGCTTCTCAAGAGGGAAGTTTTACACACACACTTTCATAATTCAAAATTTCATCTTCCATAGGCTTTATAATTCATAAGAATTATTTTACCTTCATCAATTTAGCTAAATTCTAAACAAATCATGCCAATACCACACATGCACCATTATGCCTCAAAAACCCAAGTGTGTACATCATGGTTTCTTGTTGTTTTTACACCAAACCAAAGCCATAGATTAACATAACAACATCCAAAACACCATTAAACATATTCAAATCATCATAAACTCCATGTTCAATCACCCTTAATCACACCAACATCAAAATTTCAAGAAACTAAAAAGAGGACATTAAAGAGAACATTTTTACCTCTTGGTGCAACTTGAAAATTCTCACTTAGAGCTCCCCAAACTTGATCAAACTTGAGCTTTTCTTCAATCTAAACACACCAATAGATAGAGCTTGATGAGAAGAGCAACTTTCCCTTCTACACCTTAGCTTAAATCTTACTATTTTTGGGTGAAAAAGCTAAGACAAATTTTTCTCTCTCTTCCTTCTCTCTCTCTCACGTCTTAAGCTTCTTTCATGGAGGTTTTTGCAGCTTTTAGGAGAAATGGAGAAGAAGGTAGAGTTTTCATGAAGCTTCTAGGGGCATTTTGGTCCTTTTTGAGATTTTCAAAGGTATTTTAGTCCTTTTTCACCAATTAGTAAGGCTATTCTTGCCATTTTTTTCCTACTAATGACACTTGTCATGTGTCTATTGGTCAAACTAATTAAAATCATATATTGCACCCCAAAATCTTGGTTATTCATATTAGATCCCAAATCCTTGGTTATTTACACTTGAACCACACTCGATTTTGCACTTTTGCAATTTAGTCCATAGGGTTTTTGTCTGTTTAAAATTCCTTACACTGTCAAACTTAGATAACTCCCCTTTTTAGGATTTTCTAACCTCCTCTGATCATTTATACTGCTTATGGAAATCAATTCTTTTCCTACTATCCCTTTTTCCTTCAAAATTTCATTTACCTTTACACTTAAATCCTTTCAACTTAAGATTCACCCACCAAGCTAATTCAAACGTGCTCTTCGTTTTTACGACCTTAGAATTTAGAGATTCAAATGATAGAATTAAAAATTCAGGACATTACACAGGACACAAGGTTTGGAAATATTGAATAAAACTTATTCAAATTGCAATTGTGCAGTAGAAAAATCTCCAAGTGGTAACCATGGTAAAATTCTTCAATGCTTTAAAATAATCTCCAGGTCAAAAGTTTTGAAGTTTGGTTCCACAAATAACATAATATATTTAAACAATCCTATTTCCCTGAAATTCAAAATTAAAGACGGTGAAAACATAAATAAAAAATTATCCTATTAAAAAAAGAATTTTTTTGAAAATATCTACTATACACTCCCTAGGAAAAAGTGAACTTTGTAATACTGATATAATCCTGCACATGGTATTTTTTATCAACTAATATAATGATAAAAAATAATTTTGAGCACAATTTTTTTGCTATGAAACCAAAATGTATACATTTAATCAAATAACAAGTTAGCGTCATGGATAAGGCTTCATCTACATTAGGAGGAACCTCATTGATTGATCTAGCCCCACTCCTAATAACATTAAAAACCCATTAAACCCCTATATGTGCTGCTTTGTTTGCATTCCTAAAAATTCAAACTATAGATAAATGAGTAAACAACTCTAAACAATATCTAACACCCTCTACAAGCCTAAACAACTTCCAAAGGCAAATAGCAAATCCTAGAATTGCTTCTATAACTATTTTATAGTTAGATTCAATCGTAATTCTAGGTTATTCCATGTTTTCAACCACCTTGCATGCCTTGTGTATTACATAAGCTTCTACTTCTTTAGGAGTGTTGATAGTTAGTCTCTTAAACCAAAAGCCTGATACAATGGTCATATCATCCCTTATGAGCATTATAATAGTAGCTTCTCCCCCCTGCCAAGCTATATCAACATTTAACTTCAAGCATTTAGTTAGAAGTGATGTCCAAATTTGTGGTGTTACTATTGGTAAGTTTGGCTGACCACCCCATAATCGAGCCATTTCCATACATAAATCGTCTTCCACCTTTGAGACCAAACGATCCATTAATGGCAACAACACAACATAAATGAGGTTGTTTCTAGCCTCCCATACACACTATGCAATGAGAGTTGCACCTATTGAAGTCTTTATAGCATATTTTGGTGGTGAACCTTTTAAGCACATTTAATTGTAAATATTTGATTTTGAAAGAACTGAATATAATTGAATTTATTTTATATTTAGTATTGTTATATGTGAACAAATTTTACTAGTTCAAATGGTATAAAAAAATCATAAAAGTATTATATAGCTTATGATTGAATTTTGGTTTTAAGAAATAATTGATTCTAAAAATTTCTTTAAAAAAATTAACTAGACATATTAGGAATAAGGAAAGAATCAATTATGATTCCTACCATTAATTTTTGCAATCCAAACTTATATGTAACTTATAGTGAATCAGTGAAACGAAAAAAAATGAGTACACTTTGAAAAACTTTGTTTACTTTTAGAACAACAAAATTTTAAATATTTTAGGGTACACTTCCATGCCTCTTTCAATTCTTTTAGTCTGAGTGTCAAAAAGATCATAATAGCATTTTGATACATGGAGAAAATTGTTTGGCCACGATTAATTTATTTTAAATAAATAAAGTTGGTTTATAAACTTACAAATTTACAAATTTTAATTACAAATTCACCATTAATTTAAATAAAATAATTTTTTTAATAATTTTATTTATTTAATTGTCAAAAGAAATTTAAGATCAAGCCATTATTTTTAGTGAAGGAGATTGGACAAGATATGGTCAACCAATTAAGATAATATTTTGGGGAAATAAATCACAAAATACGGTAGACATCATTCAACGTTTAAGGTATCATTATTAGAATTTAAATAAATTTTATACTATTATTTATTTATATATTGCTATGTAAATTAAAAATTATTTGTTACTGTAGTTAAATATTCTTAATTATTTATACTTTTTTTATAACGTGTCTTTTTTTATTTATTGACAATATGAAATATTTTACATAGAATCAATATTAAATTTATTATTTCATGGAACAAAATATTAAAAAATATTTTATACATAATAAATTGATAATGAAACAAATGTAAAAATAATTATGTTTTTCTTACAATTAGATTGTGCAAAAGAAAAATGTTTCCTTTTGAAATAAATTTCCTAGAAGATATTAAATAGAAATGCTAATAAAGTTGTAAATATATTTTGACAAGTTGAATAGATAAACTCATAAAACAATCTCAAAAATCATTTGATTCACATAGAAAATAAGTTTTCTTAAAAAGTTAAATTTTTTTAAGTAAATTTCTTTACAATTTTTCCAAAAAGTTATTAAAGTTATTTAATTGACACTTCTCATATACTAACTTCATATGTTTTATTTACTTCAACTTAAAATTTTTTAAAAAATATTATCAAAATAATTAATATACCCTTCGAACTCATAATTTAAAAAATAAGAGACATCGATAAATTTTAATTATATTTAATTTTCATTTCTTGAAATTATATTTTTAATCTCTCTTTTCATCATATTTTTTTAAAATTGATAATTTCTTATTTTTAAAGTACTATAAAGATTAAAATAGGTTTATGTAAAAATTAAAATGTCTTATATATATCTTAAATTATCTTAATATAATTCAATTTATATAAAATTTAAATAATAAAAATATTAGTTAAATAATTAATATAATATTTAACTAATTCTATCAAATTCATATAAAGTAAATAATAATATACAATTTTTTTATTTTTATCATTAAATATTAAAATAATAAATGTAAAATAGTAAATAATATAATATAGTTGATATATATAATAAATATATTTTTATTTAGAATTAATATTCTATCATAATTATATTTATGATACAATATATAATATTTATTTTATATAATACTATTCTATTCATTATATGCTATATAATTAATAATTATATTTATATTTTATAAGTAATAAATTATTTATTATGTTTTTTTAACAAATAAGGATAAAATGTTAAAGTAATTATTAATTAAATTAAATAGATGTAACTTTATATTTGCATCTATAAATGGCATAAAAAATTCTTATTACTAATGGACCATATGGATAAAAAAAAATTTATAAGTTATGAGAAATATAATTTTTTTAAAAATTTTTATTTTTCCATATTATTAGATGGTGGCTAAGCAAATGATTTAATGATTTTTTACATTTCTCAATGATTTTTTACTTTTCGAGAAATGGTGCTTCTTATATTATTTTTGTAAACTAAATGACCTCTCATTTTATTTGAACTAATCAAAATTTCGAAATTAAAGTTTGTTCATCGGTGTGTTTGCCAAACTCATTGTATTAATTTAAATAAATTGATTATGGCTCCACCACTTTGAGAATATTTAGTAAATAGTATTATGATAAATTTTCAGCTGATCTAACTTATGTTGATTAATTGATTTAATCAATTAATTATTTTAAATAACTGATTAATCCTTAACTAATCAATTTGAAAATATTAAATTTTTCAACTTTTTTAATCCGTTGATATATACCTGCAAAAAGAGAATTTACCCCTAAAAAATAGAATTACTTCTGACGCATGACCTTTCTAAAATCCCCTGGACAACTCTCGTTACTCTTGCTTTTGGCCGTCGCTTGCCCGCAATCCAATGTTTTAGTCTTTTCACAATTATTTACTCTGATGTTGGGTCACATTGTGGATTTAAAATTGCAATTATATTTTGCGATCTCGCAAGGGTTAAGTGATTTGCGTGGATTTCAGAGTGAAATAGGAGAAAACGTTAATCACGATGGTGATAGGGAAGAACATAACGTGGAGACTACGAATATTTTGAGCTTTTCCTTTTGATCAAGGTAATTATCCTCAACCGTAAAAAATTGAAATTTGACTCCTAATCAATTAAAATTCTATTAATGTAATTACTATAATCATAATCAATTGAATTTTGTGCCTATTTTATTTATCTTTTAAAAATTAAATAAATTATTGTTATTTAATTTTAAAAATTAATAAATAATAAATTATAAAAAAATATATTTTAGAAGAAGATTTAATTTAATAAATCATATATAAAATCTAAAATATTATTAAAGTAGAAAAATATTTAAATAAATAAAGAATATATATTTATGTCCTTACATATTATTTTATATATAAACTGTCAATAATTAATAGTCAAGCCAAATATCTCTATTTAAATTATTGTTGTTATCAATTGATTGAATTAGTTAATATAATAAGTTATTAATAAATAATTAATTAAATTAATTATCAATTAATGTAATCAGCTAATTATTAAACAAATTTTTCATCCATATCTTAAAATCTTATTAATTGATTTTTCTAGATGTCCATTTCAAAAAAAATAAATAAATATTTTTTGAAAATAAATATTTGGGCGTAGAAATCTTGTTCGACCTATTTAACTTTTCTACCGTTGGTGTCATTAAAAAAGACAGAGAGAGAGAGAGATAGGTAAAAAGTTGCTTAATTAGCCTTTATAAAATCTTAATCTTTTTGGATATCCACTTCCGAAGGAGAAAAAAAATGTCTGGGTGTAAAAATTTTGTTCAACCTTTTATTTTTCTTCTGTTAGTGTCATTTGAAAAAAGTAGGTAAAAAGCTTCTCAAACGTAACAAATTATATATATATATACAGGAATATCCTTTGAATTTAGTTAAAATTACATAAACCTTTTCTCTAATTTTAAATTATACATAAATCTCCCTCAATATTATAAAAGTTACTACCAATCCCATTTTAGAAATTTTATTGAGAAAATGGTTATTCTAACCGTTAGAATGTAGTAAAAGGCCAAAAGGAGCACCTTGTAACAAAACTACTCTTTCTTTATGTATATGTGTTCTTATACTCATTTTACTCTTAATTTTCAAATTTTTTCTCAAATATGTCTTTACCAAGAGTTTTTGTTTGCATTTTTTTTCATGTATAATATTTTAAATCTTTGAAATTATCATTAAATGAATAATTTAATTTTCAAGTTTTAATATATGTAATTTTGTAATTTATTTAACGTATTTATTTTATTTTGTTAATAATTTTTAAACAATTTACTTTGGTCCACCCTTTTCATTGCTTTTATACTATGCTACTTATTAGTGTTTTATGCTCAAAGGTTTAAATGATAATTGCACTTTAAATATTAAAATCAATACACATAAGCAAAAGCATGCAAAATAAAAAAATTGGTAAAATTATATTCTTTGTATAAGAATGACTTCAAAATATGAACTAAAATTGGTATAGGATCATATCTAAAAGGTAATTTAATCACAAAATAACTCTTTTGAAACTATATTTTAAGAGTTAAAATTAACATTCTCTTAACGAAGTTTTTATAATGAGCTTAGTGGTTATCATTTTACAAAATTGAGTGGAGATCAGTATATATTTATTAAATTAAGGGAAGGTCTATAAATTTTGTCTAAATCTTGAAGAGGTTTGTGCATTTTTCTCTATATCATGTTATACATGACAAGTGGCAAACCCATGTCATGCACCACATAATGTAATATATATTGCATTAAAAAGAAAAGAAAAAGAAAAAGGAATAACATTTAAAGCATAAGAAAATTTATAGAAATTCTTTTTAAAATTGAATCTATTAGTTCCAAGAGCATTTATTCTTAATTTTGCCAAAATTATATTGTCAAAATTTGATGTAAAATGAAACTTTAGATAATGTGGCAAAAAATACTTTATCAAACCTTCATACTTCATAACTTCATATGTATTTTGATTTAGACATTTTTTTATTAATTCAATTCTAGTCACCTCCTGCATTGGATCATGAGAAAAAAAACTAACTTGTTTATCATATATATTAATAAGGATAAAAAAAAGACACTTATACAATATAATACACATAAAGAGATTGTAATCATTTCTTATAATTTAGAATAAAAAACTTTCATACCTTATTGGAGATTTTGAAATTATTCTTTGAAAATGACATTTATTGTTGTATTTGTAGGTTGACCATCACAATTTTCAATCTTTTTCTATTATGTGCCCTTAAAATTGCAACTTACATATATAATTAACCATGACTAAATACTAAATTAGGGAAATAGATGCCAATATAAAAAAGTTATTACCCTTAACTTTCATTAACTATTATTGCGAAGCTAATTGTTATTACAAACTAATGCCTTTGAAATTTAAAAGGTAACCTTGGATTTAAAGGAATTAAGGGCATTTTAGGAATGTAAACAATGCTACCTATAGCACTTCTTGAAATCACTTTTGCTTTGAAAATATGATTAATCAATTCAATAGTTATTAGTCTAGTGCCATTGTAAAGACCTAAAGATTAATCATTATTTCTAAGTATAATCACCAAAATAAAAACCTTTCAAACTAATTCATAATTTGGAATAACAATACATTTAAGGCTATTCAAGCATTCTTGTATACGCAAATCAACATCAAATTCAATTGTGGTTTCCTCTTTGCATAAGTTATTACTACTATATTAGACTCTTAATTGATTAGGCAATAAAGATAAAATGTATTAGTTCATAGAATCAATCCCATGTCATGCAAGTGTTAGTATTGCACTTTCCTCTAAGTAAAAAGCATTATTGTATTTTTATAAAAGAAATGGATAAGTGCTACTAAGAGCATTTAGTTTAAGTGACTTCCAATGTCATGTATTTATTCATAGAATCAATGACATCTCATATAACTACTAATATTGCACTTTCCTATAAGTTAAAAGCATTACTGTATTTAGTGGAAAAGATAAATAAGTATTATCAAGAACATTTAGCTTAAATGACTTCTATTGTCCCTTAAAGCCTTTGTATCTTTCTCTGCATTTAGGGTTCGATCATTGATCCTTATATATGTGTGTGTCTTATGATTTAGTTACTCTATTATCATAAAAAAGAAGGATAAGTGCTAATAATTGAAGCAATTGGATTTTTAGAATCATTAATTAACAAATCTTCTTAAATCTTAATTTTAGTTTGTTTATCATTAAGTTCCTCAAGCTTTCTATCACCTATACTTAGAATCATCTAAACTTTCTCCCTTAGCTCTAGTGAGAAACCTCATATTTTGTATCAATGTAAAGATCTAATAAAAATCTTGAAAATAAGAAGAAATGATTGTCGCATGAATTATATTTTGTCTACTACCTTTTGGAATAACCAATAGTATTCATCTAATACCATAACTTTTCCTTGAAATGGTTAATCCATACTCTTTTAGATCTGAGTAAAATATCTTTCAAAAACAACTCAAACACCTCAAAACATATTTTATTACCCATTATGTGAATTCCAAGAGTGGAGAGGAGTGAAAAAAAGCTTCTAAACTTACCAAAGAGTCCAATTGTTAGGTTTCAGATCAACATATGCAGTGAAATTTTTTAAAAAAATTTGATCCAAATCCTATCAAGGATCCATGCAAAAGGGCATAAATCAATGTTAGGTTTTTTATCTTTTGTCTGCTCATGTTCTTTTTGAATAAAACTTTGAGAAATCGAGATAAATCATAAATCAAATGCCGACCAAAGGTACGGCATCTCTATGGTATCTACATGGAGTAAATAATAACTTCTCACCCTCCAAGAATCTACTAAGATACGTCTTTTTCACTAGAATTAGGATTAGTGCATTTTCTTGAGTGATTTTAGGATTTAATGGTAGCTAATGTGTGTATGCAAAGTGCTGCCTTCAAGTTCCTTTTATAGAACTAACGCATACAACATTCCTAGTCCTACTAGGATAATGCTTTCAAAATACTAATCCCACTTAATAACTATCATCTTATCCTTATTATAGAGAGAGTGATAAGAGATAGGACTTATCCATTAATTATATAATATTAGATAATAACATTATCTTATAATATAATTATCTAATATTAAAATTACCATATAGTTATCTTATATTAGAAAATAATATTGTCTCATAATATAATTTTTTAATATCTAATAATGTAATTATCTAATATTACTTTAATATCAAATAATATCACATAATATATCATATGTATTACATAAAAATATATTATTACTTTAATAATATCTATATGCACAAAAATGAGCCTAATTAATTGAATTTTAGTGTAACTAAAGCTCAATTAATTATTGTCTCATTCCTACTCCTTTTGTGTAACCCTATAGGTTCTTACTACGTTAGTAATAGCTCACTTGTGGACCATAGATAGTAAGCGGCATCTAGAAATGCATCAATATCATCCAAGTAGTAAAAATGCCTGTGACTTAATATTCACTTAATGTGTGAATAACATTTTTCAATATAGTCCTTTTTGTAATAATATCCAAATCGAACTAGAGGTATGGAATGCGTTATCCTCGTTGATGTTCAATTTATATTTCTTGATATCGAGTAGACTAACTTAAACAATTGATCAATGTCTCATATTAATCCATTTGAGTATGGTCATACATTTCTTAATCTCACTCAATTAAAAGGCCCAATGATATCACTTTTATTATGTAATAGGAACAAAATTCTCATCTATATCATTCACATTCCTCTGTATAATTTATGACACACCCAATCAATGTCCTACAACACATCCTGATTAAAGTTAATACAGGACAACATCAAAGTGTATGACTCCTCATATAGGGAACCGTAGTGACTTCAGATCAAAGGATTAAGTGCATTGTGGTCACGTGAGATTAACTAATGACATATGACAATCTATATAGTTTTTCTCACTATGGGCCAGTCTAATACATTTATTCACTAACAATGTACTCATGTATTAACTTGATATTACATATCTATGATTCTAATCATTAGTCACTATACATACTAGTCTCGATATATTATTACTATCCTTTTTGTAATAATACTTGACTAGGGCTATTTTAGGAATAGTAAAATTATTCTAGGGATAATTATTATATTAAGTTATAAATTATGCAGATATATAAAAAAATAAAAATAAAATATAATAATTGCATTGCTTAAAATAAAACATAACACATTATGTATTATTACAATCATCTTTATGATTAGCTCTTAAGACATACACTAACACCAATGACAAAAGTTAAGGCAAAAAAGATCAAAAAAAGACTCTAATGGTTGATGGGAAAGCTTTGATGCATCAAGAAGCAATATTTGAAAGGCTTAGAGGGGTTTCGGTTATGTGTATTTTAGCTTAAGCTAATTCCATGTGAGTACTCGAGTACAAGGCTTTGGATTTAATTTTGTCTTCAAATACTCAAATATAGTATTCCAACACCTATAGATTTCTACTAAGTATTTGAATAGTGTACTTAAGTACTTAAGGCTTGATACTCACCCAATTATCTATTTTTCTTATTTCTTGTTACCTAAAATATTGTTAGGCTTTGTATTGATTTGACTTATTATTTTACAACTTTATTTGGATAATTGATATTGTTTTAATTAGCTTTCTAGGTTAAGCTTAATTAGTCCAATTAAAGCCTAATTAGTTTAGTTGATTTTTTACTTTAAGAACCTATTTAAAAAGGATTATTCCTAATTCTTTTGGCATTTATGAATTAAAAAACTCTTTGAGATCTTTTCCTTCTAATGGTTCTAGTAAGAACTTTGGACTCATCAAGATTGATTCAAATCTTATGGTATCAAATATCACTTATCAAAGGATTAATATCCCTTATGGTCTGATCTCTTCTACTAATAATTTTCATTCTTCCTCTTTTCTAAAGCATGGTGATTATCCCTTTTTTTTAGCTTTGATTTTGAAATTTAGGATCATCCAACACTAGGAATTCAAATCATTTGATATTTACAAAAATGATTTCTCAAATTTTCAAGTTGTGTTCTTCATTTCTTAGCTTTTTATTTAATGTTCTTCATTTTTAATTTTTTCATTTGGTTTTGAGTTTTATTTGTTGAAAAATTCATTTTTGATTTTATTATTCTTGTGTTTATCTTGTTGTTGCTTGTTGAATAAGTGCTTAAATTCAAGTTTGAGCCCTTGTTATTCATCAAGTTATGTTCCTGTATTGTTGTTTCTACATAATTGGGTTGAATTCCTTGATTTAAGCCTAATTAGTAGTTAATTTTATGTTTTAGCTTCTTATGTTCAATCCTTGAATCCAGTATTGTTTTTTTTCTTTTTGTTTGTCACTATCTATTATTGATTATAATTATCGTGGATCCTAATATCAGCTTCCATAAGTCTTAACACTTTTCACTTTTTTTATTTAATAAGGGAGTTTCCAAATTCTAGGAGAACTTTTTATTTACTTAAATTTTTTGCAAAAAATAGATAGAATGCCCCTTATGTTTGGACACTTTCTGATAGTTACACACACTAAAATATAACACTTGTGATTTTCTCAGATACGATAGTGACAAACTTACACACCGAATCAAATTTATACATATGCAACAATTTAACATGTCAAAAATCTCTACTTTAATGCTAATTCCAACATCAAATCCTTTAATCTGGGTGGTCCTTGTTTCTCTATAGATATTACAAAGCTTGAGTCTTAACCTAAAAATATTGGAAATAAACTAAATGAGTCATAAGAACTCTGAGTATACATATGCTACTAGTTTGTAGAAGATTAATTTTATAATTCATATTTGTAAATGAAATATATATTAATATTAAAATATTAACAAACCCATTCTTATTAGATTTTTGAAATATATGAAATCATGCCTCAAAAAGGAGGTTCTCCTGCACATGACTTAGCTCTATATTTGATATCACAGTTTATAGAAATATTAACTATATGTTAAAATATCACCCTATTATCATATCACATATTACTCATTTTGGGTAGACATCACATTCATAAATAACCATTAAGGCTTAAATACAAATAAATCATTACAGTCACATTAAGTCTTTGCAATCACGTTAGATAATGATATTCAACCACAGGCGATTTCCAACATCACATCATATCACACATCCAGTTAATGCAAATATACATATAATTATTTTTTGATTTCTAGGACAATACTATAATTCTTTTCAACTGTTCGCCAGGAATTTCCTATCCGGCTTAAATCAATCTCACATCCTCCATAACTATTTGCTAGGAATTTTTTATCCAGTTGTGACATTATTGGGCCTGTCACACTTCCGTTACATACTCTAATCAATTAACATTTACTTAGACAACTAACTATTTTTATTCCACAGTTTTGAATTTATACATAAACATATACGTGCATGAATAGGAAATCCATACTATCAAGTGAAAGAATAAAACTCACAACATTTAAACTATATTTTGTTAAGATATTAAGATGTAGTGAGATATATACTCACCTGGTGGGTGTGCGTTCCCTATAGAAACTTAAAGTAGTTCCCTTTCAGTTTTCTTATTTTTCCTAAATAAAAACTATAATGACAAATTATAACCATAAATATTGACATCATTCATTTTATTTTAAAATAATCTATTTTAAACTTTGATATAATCATATTTTAATATTCCAAATTATCCTTTGTCTATTTTCTAAAATCATATCCTTAATAAAAAAATTCACCACAATGTAAGAATTCTAGGATTATGAATATGCAAATAATATATTAAAGATTCAAACTTCAAAAGGATTCTACTAATAAAGGCATCATTTATTTTATTTCTAGTCATAATATTCTAATGCTCCATGTTATTAACTCATTCCTAAAACTAACTTATAATTCAAATATGTTATTATTTAGAAATTTTCAAATCGAAATCATATAAATATAATTATTAAAACTTAAAGCCCTAAAAAATGCATTTTATGTCACTTAATCATCCTTCATTTAATCATCTTTCATCTCCTTTAATTTCATAGTTATCATCGAAAAGTTATAGATTTTTAGAAAGGAGAGGTTTTGAATTAAAGATAAAACTAGCAAAACACAAGAACTAATTACTTAAAACTACACTATTATTTTCTAATATTTTTAACTAAAGATAATTCAAGATTATATTTCATACATTTCACATATTTATGAATTTCTTGAATTTGTGTAGGAATTACTCCTCAGACACTCTCTAAGCATATCATTGTAATAACTTATATCATAAAGACATATTTCCTAAATCCTTACCAGATATTAAAAATATATATATAATAATGGATTTTTTAGAACAAATTTGTGTCCTCACCAATGGTGGTATTTAAGCTTTAAGGAGCTTACCTCTCTCTGTAAAGATTCCATTCAGGCCATTAGTGGTGGAATTCCAGTGATCTGCTGGTAGGAAGGCAAGCTTATAGCTCTACTAGTTCTCGATGGTACTATGCAACTCAGAACCTCCACTAACAAAGACAAACCAAAGCAAAATAGAGGAAGAAAGTGATGGCATTAGCAATACTCTATTAACTAAAAAGGAACTTGCTAAAAAATAAAAGAGATCACGATAGAATAAGAGTGGAAAAAACCCATCCAAAGTGCTACTATTGAGCTTCAATTGTGCTCCTTCACCCACATCAATGAGCCATAGTCTAGCGAAAAGTACTTTGTCAGTAGTAGCTCACAACAACAACATAAAGCCATAGACGCCAAAGAAAGATAGAGGTAGCAACCAAATATTAGGAAAACTAGTCCAAAAATAAGGTAAAAAGAAAAAGGATACCAACTTTAAACTAAAAAAGAAGGTTAGTGTGAACAGAAAAAGGAAAAAGAAATTATGTTGGAGAAAGAGTGTGGAAGTTGCTAAAAAATGAAAAAATAGGAAAAAAGAGAGAGATTGTACCGAGAGTGGCAAAAAAAATAAAAAGGAGCAACAAGTCAGTGAAAAGTGAGAGAAAATGTGGTAGGAAAATAATAAAAAAATGTTGAGCCATGAATTTTGATATGGTGCTCCATAGTGCACCATAAGCTCACTTTACTTTTTAATCCCACCCTTGTTTTTTTTATTTAATTCCATCTCAGCCTTCCATTTGTAAAGATGAAATTTACTTTTATTAAACTTTAATTTCAAATTCTTACAAATAAATATCTTAACTTCTTTATTTCCAATCTTCCCTAAAAACATTTATTTGTAATAACTTAATAAATTAAAAACCTAGAAATAATTATTTAAACATCCATAACTTTAAAAAAAAATCTACTAAGCATGAATAATTAATTTCATAAATCTTTGCACTTACAATTATTGAAACTATTTTCATCTTGTATGAAAAATCCTTATAAAAAATATTTAAATAAGCATTGAATTAATAATATTCATTTAAAAATAAATCTATTTCAAATTCCACACTTTTTTAAAAATTAATTTATTAAATATAACAAATCACTCTATTTCTTATAAGAATTATGTTAATCAAATCTTGAATTAATAACGACTATATGAAAATAAATTAATTTTGAATATTATCATAAGTATTATTTTCAATATTTCAGAGCCTTTAATAGAACCTTTAATATAGAAATAAATTTAAAATTAAATATTAATTTAATAAATAAATAATTATCCATAAGTATTAAAATTTATAAAATTTTAAATTTAACTAGGGATATTACATTGTGTCTTAAATTTATGAAAATATATGTTTGAATTTGCCAAATTTCATTAGAAATTAATTGATTTGAAAGCTTACATTGAAACTTTTTTGAACAAAGTTCAAAATCTAAAGTTCAATTGCAAGTATCCAAGTATTATAATTAAATATTGCACAAAATTGCATAGTATCTAAGTATAATAATCAAGCACTTGAAAGTAGAGAGGGCCCAAACTCATAGTACTCAAATCTAACACTCAAATACCTTGAACAAGTTGTCCAATACTTGAGTTTAGTACCAGAGTATTGCAAGATAGAGACTACTTTAATCTTTATACCCAAGTACAATACTTGAGTACTCTTATGTTAATTGTGATATTCAATTATAATTATCTTTTACCATCTTTTACTTAACATCAAATATGTTATACAATCACTTGGGGCGTTAATCAAAGAAAAGGAAAAGGAAAATAAAAAAAGTGAATTAAAAATAACAAAAAAATAGAAAAGAAAAGAAAAGCAAGATCAAAATATTATGACTAAAAGTTAAATAAAGTAAAGAAAAGAAAAATTAAACTGAAAGAAAAAAAAAGAAAAGAAAGAAAAAAAACCCATAAAGTGAAAAAGTTATTTGTCAAAGAACTCAGTAATTCAATGATATGCCTTATTTCATCCCTATAAGCTTTAATTCATCTTTGAACTTCTCATTTTTGAATTAAACTGCTGATTACCTCTTTTATACAACTTAGTCTTCCATTGTCCAAAAATCTATCAGTTTTTAGTCTTATTTCTTCAATGTTTATTGTGTGTATTTGTGTTTTCTTTTGTTTTTTCCTTTCTTGAATTCTAAATTAGTCCTTTAATTGTTTAGCTTTTTGCTAAGTGAAATTATTTGTTACATTTATTGAATCTTGTTAATATTATCACCTAGTTCCTAAAAAACCATTAAAAGGGAAAGATAATATTGGTAAAAAGGTAAGAGTGCATGACATTATTTGAGGGAAAAAGCCTCACTTAGTGTGCAAATATGAGTACTGAGGAATGTGCTCTTATAAGGTCCTATTATTTATCTAACCTTTTCTTGCAAGAAAAGTCTTTATAAAGATATCCAAAAATATTGTTAAAAATAATGACATAATGAGAATTATTCAAGGACAATTAGGGAGATTATGTAAGAAAATTTTAAGCGAATTAATGAGAAGATTAGAAGAATAAAGGCAGAAAGGAGGAGAGCGAGGGAGAGAAAGAGAAAGCAAGATAAAAGATAACATAATGAAGAAAGAGGAGATAGTAACAAATAAAGTAGTAAGGGTTCAAGCTCATCTAATAGAAGTGAAAAAAGTAAGGGTGAAAGGAAAAAATAGTAAAGAAGAGATCATAGGAGAGATGAAAGAAAAAGAAATGAAGAGATAACTAAAAGGTAAAAAGAAGATGGCAAGGAAGGGAAGAAATGGATGATAAACTTGACAATATCAAGATGAAGATCCTTTCATTCTAAAGAAAAAATAATTTGGATGCCTACCTAGAATGGGAAAAAAGTGGATTTAATTTTTAATTACCACAACTATTCAAAAGAAAAGAAAATAAAACTTGCGATTATTAAATTTTCTAAATATATTGTTATTTGGTGGGATTAATTTATGACAAATGTCTAAAAAAATAAAGAAAGACATATTCACACTTGGAAAGATTTGAAATTTATTATGAAGAAAAGGTTCATTCCTAGTTGCTATCATAGAGATATATGCGAAAATTGCAAAGGTTTGCATAGGTTCTAAGAGTGTTGAAGAATACTATAAAAAGATAGAGTCATATTAAGAGTTAATGTTGAAAAAGATAAAGAATCAACTATAGCTAGATTTCTTTATGCTTTAAATAGGGAAATCACTAATGTGGTTGAATTACAACACAATGAAAACATAAAAGATATAGTGCATATAGGTATGAAAATGGAAAGGCAATTAAAAAGAAAAAGTTCTTCCAAGTATGGCTCCCATTCAAGTTTGGCTCCTATTCAAGTTCTTCATGGAAGATATAGGATAAGAAAAGTGATAAGAAAGAAGATAAATGGAATAACTATAATAAAGAATCTTCTTCCAAACTAAAAGGTGAAGATCTCAAGGGAAAAGCAAAAGTCAAAGAGCCACAAAGACATTTAAATATCAAATGCTTCAAATGCCTTGGGAGAAGGCACATTACTAGTGAATTCCTTAACAAAAGGACCATGATCTTGAAAGATGGAAACTATAAGTGTACAAGTGATAAAAAGAATAAAGAATCCATAATATCTTTATGTAAAGAAATTGAAAAAAAATTGAAAGCCTATTTAATGGAGATGCTTTAATGATTAAAAGAGCATTGAAAGTATAAGCAAGAGAAGAAAGAAGTCAGCAAAGAGAAAATATTTCCATACTAGGTATAACATCAAAGTTAAAATGTGCAGTATAATCATAAATAGCAATAGTTATGCAAATGTAGCTAGTATTATCTTAGTAAAGAAATTAACTTTGCAAACTTTGCAACATCTCAACCTATATAAATTACAATGGTTGAATAATAGTGGTGAAATAGAAGTGACCGAACAATTGGTAGTATCTTTCTACATTAGGAAATACCATGATGAATGTTGTCCTTATGCATGCTTGCCATCTTTTATTATGTAGATTTAACAATTAAATAGGAAGGTTACTTTTAATGGTATCCTCAATAAATATTAATTTGTGAAAGATAAGAGAAAAATAAATCTTGGTCCTTTAACCCCATAACAAATATATAAGGATCAAATAAGGTTATAAAAGAGAAGAGAAGAAAAAGAAAAAGAGAAAAAGAGTATGAAAAAAAAGAGTGATAAAAAGAAAAAAATAAGTGTAAAGAAGAAGAGTGTAAATGAAAAAAGACAAAGCTCAAAACAAATGAGTGAAAAAATAAGTGTGTATGTAAAAGTAAGTGATATGAGGAGTCCATACTTTATATCTAGGCTTATATTTGTACTTTTATACAAAGAAGCCTATATTAACACCAACCATGAAAGCCTTATTTTGCCAAAGCTATAAAATCTATTTTGCAGGAATTTAAGGATGTAATCCCAAAAGAGGCTTAAAAAGAGTCACTACTAAAGAGGGGTATTGAGCACTAAATTGACTTATTTTGGAAACTTCCATCCCAAATTATCTTGTATATAGGCCTAACCCAGAAAAGCATGAATCTATGTGCAATGTCAATCTTATTAGTGCCCAAGAAAGATTCATCTTAGAAAATGTGTGTTGATTGCTAGCTAATCTATAAAATCACTATAAAATATAGGCATCTTATTCTTAGACTTAATGATATGCTTGATGAGTTGTATAAGGGTGATGAATGGAAAACTATTTTTAAAACAAAACATGGTTTATATGAGTGGCTTGTGATGTCTTTTGATTTGTCTAATACATGAGTACCTTTATGAGGTTGATGAACCATGTTTTATGTCCTTTCATTGGAATATTTATGGTTGTTTATTTTAATGACATCCTTATATGTAGCAAAAATGTGGATAAACATGTTTTGCATTTAAAATGCATTTTATAAGTTTTGAAAGATGAAAAGTTGAATGCAAACATGGAAAAATGTTCATTTTGTTTGGATAAAATTAAGCTTATAGATGTTGTTAGTAGTAAAGGAATTGAGATAAACCCAGAAAAAATGAAAGCAATTAAGAAATTGCCTACTCCTAAGAGTGTAAGTATAATGAGAAGTTTTCATAGGCTGGCTAGCTTTCATAGGAGATTTTTGAAGGACTTAGTTCTATAACTGCCTCCTTGAATGAGTTAGTTAAAAAATGTTGAGTTTCATTAAGGAGAAAAGTAGGAAAGGTCATTTAACTTGTTAAAGGCTAGATTGAGTTCATCCTCTTTATTTGCTCTTCTGAATTTTACTAAAACATTTAAAATTGAATGTAATGCCTCGTGTTGGGTATTGGAACTATTTTAATGTAGGAAAAGAAGCTTATTGCTTACTTTAGTGAGAAGCTAAGTGGTGCAACTTTTAATTATCCCACCTATGATAAAAAGCATTATGCTTTGATTTGTGCTTTGGAAACTTAGCAATACTATTTCTATCTAAAGTAGTTCATGATTCACACAGATCATGAATCTTTAAAATTCAAGGAAAACTAAATAGAAAGCATGTAAGATGGATTTAATTTATTGAAATATTCCTATATATCATACAATATAAATAAGATAAAGATAATGTTATTGCCTATGCATTATCTAGAAGGGGTCTTCTTATCTCTATTTTATAATCTAAGTTTTAAGCTTTGAACATATTAAGGATTTGTATAGAAATGATCTTGATTTTGTCATTATTTTTTAAGCATGTGAAAAGAAATCCTTTGAAAAATTTTATAGGCATTAAGGTTTCTCATTTGGGAAGAATAAATTATGTGTGCTTAAAGGATCTCTTATGGAATTACTTATGAAAAAGACCTATATTGGAGGTTTTATGGGGCATTTTGGGATTAGAAAAACTTTAGACATATTGAATAAGAATTTTTTTTTAGTCTAGTGTGAAGTATGATATAGAAAAATGTTATGCTAATTATATTACATCTGAAGAGGCTAAATTTAGGGTTTTACCCCCATGATCTTTATACTCTACTTCCTATTCCTAGTGAACCTTAGATTAACATTTCTATGGATTTTATGCTAGGTCTACTAAGGATAAAAAATGAAAAGGATTTTGTGTTTCTTGTTATTGATAGGTTTTTGAAGATGGCCTATTTTATACTTTATCACAAAAAAAAATGATATAATGAACATGACAATTCTTTTCCTTAAGGAAATTATAAGATTACATGGAATGTTAAGGAGAATTTTATTTGATAGAAATACTAAGTTCTTAAGCTACTTTTGGATGGTATTATAGGGCTAAGTTAGGGACAAAGTCGCTCTTCTTAACAACTTGTCATCCCTAAACCAATTGAAAAAATAAGGCAATGAATAAAATATTAAGTACTTTATTATGCTTCTTAATTCAAAAGAACTCAAAGAGTTTGGAGGAATATTTTCCTTATGTTGAGTTTGCATACAACAAAAGTTTTTACTCCACTACTAACTTACCCCTTTTGAAATTATTTATAGCTTTAGTCCTTTAACTCTTTTAGATTTGATGCCTTTGCGTATTGATGAAAAGCAATGTGCATCTAAGACGAGATGTTCCTTTTCAAGTTGCAGAGAAGATCAATGAAAATGTTTATAAATTGGATTCGTTGAGTGAGTTGTTAGTGCCTCTTTTAACATTGTTGAACTTTCTCCTTTTGATGTAGGATTTAAAGATTTGAGGACAAGTCCTTTCGAAGAAAGAAGGATAATTTGAAACTCAAGAGTGAAGAAAAGTTTCTACACTTATTGAAAGGTCCAATGACAAAAGTTATAGCTAAGAGGAATAAAGAAAGACTCCAAAGGCTGATTTAAAGAGTTTGGATGCATGAAGAAAAAAGATTGGGAGAACTTGGAGGAATTTAGGTTATGTGTATTTTAGCTTAAGTTGATTCCATATAATTACTCGAGTACTAGGCTTTAAATTTGGTTCTATTTTCAAATATTCAAATACAATATTTGAGTACCTATAAATTTCTACTCAATACTCAAATAGTGTATTCAAGTACTTGAGGCCTAATGCATGCCTAATTATTTGTTTTGTTTTGTTTCTTATTGCTTAAGACACTATTGGGTTTTATATCAATTTGCCTCATTATTTTACAACTTTATTTTGATAATAAATATTGTTTTAATTAGCTTTTTAGGTTGGGCCTAATTAGTTTAGTTAACTTTTAACTTTGAGAACCTATTTAAGGAGGGTTGTTTCTTATTATTACAACTTTTGGCATTTGCAAATATGAAAAACTCTTTAAAAGCTTTTCCTTTAAATGGTTCTAGCAAGAACTTCAGACTCATCAAAGTTGATTAAACTTTTATGGCATCAAATCTTACTTATCAATAAATTAACATCCTTTGTGACATGATCTCTTCTCATTAATTATTTCTGTTCTTCCTTTTTTTTCTAAAGCATAACATAATTATTCTTTTATTTGGTTTGATTTTGAAACTTGGAATGGTCCAACCTTAGGAATTCACATCAAACTTCAAATGATAATCTTTGTTTTAATTAAAATTTTAATTATTTTACTATCTTGAGTAAGGTTGCATGTCAATGATTCATTAATTTGTAATAAAGTATGAAATATAGAGTGACCATTTCTTCTTTCAAGTAATAATAATACAATTCAATTTATGAAACATTTAAAATAATATCACCCTTAAAATGCAAAGCTACTTAAAGAGAATTATGCAAGAAACTTTTACATATGTTCCATCATAAATATAAGGCTTATTAATTTATAAATATATATATTATTTCATAAATAATAAAATTAGTTAATATTATCTAAAAGGCTTGACATTGAAGGTAAAGTAGTAGTGAAATAATCAATAAAATTCATATTATAATTTTTTAGCTCAATTAACTCCATATCTTTAAGTACAAATAAAAATTCCTTTTATTATTTTCAATATTTATAAACATTAAAAATTGAGACTTAAGAAATAGTATCTTAAAATCTTTTATTGAAAATTTAATTATTATAAAATATGTGTGCACATATACAAAATATAAAGAACGTATAAGTGATCAAATTTTTAGTAATGATATAAATATCATTTAGGCACAAAATAAATATAAAAAATAATGTTCACATATTTGAACAAAATTAATAAACAAAGGAACTCCTTTACATGTTATATATAAAAAATTGATGAACATTACATAATAAAATGAAATATTTAAAAAAAATTGGCATAGGACCTATGAAAATGCACGGTCATCATTTAGATGACTAGAAGCAACAATAGATAATTTACTATTTAAAATTTTATTTTAAATAGGTTAATATAATATATTCCATGTACATAAGAATTTTTTTTAGGAAAATAGATACTCAATAAGGAATAATGTAATATACTAAATTAATTAAAATAATTTTAATAATATGTGATTTGATGTAAAGATTTTGATCAAACAATTTCAATCATTATAAACGAATCTATCATTTATTTCAACAGAATATAAAATATTATACCTATGAGAGGCTTATCTCTATAGTTAAATTAATTAATTGTTATAAATTTAAATTTAAAAAGGAGTAATTTGAGAGTAATACGTTGAAAGTAATTGAACACATTGAAGAGTATATCATTGAAATAGTTAAAAAAATGTTAATATTGATTAATATAAAAAATAAAATTACCAATGACATTCTTAAATAATTATATTCTCTGTGATGTTTCCTAATAATATGCATAAATTTTATTTTTACCATGACTTTAATTAGTAATTATCCATGATTATTAATTTAGGCTGGATTAAAATTTTTTATTATTGGATGCACTATAAATAGTTCACATTCTAATAGTTTTAATAAAAGCATTATTTATGTTATAACATAATTCTTTAAATGTAATCATTGTGAATACATTGATTTAGGATTGCTAAAAGAGCTTCTTTCACAGATAACATATATGCCTCAAATTTTGTTACGTATTTAAAATTGAAAAGATTTACCATTTATAAATTCACTCCACCTCAAAGAATAGTAAAACTTAAACAAAAACTTATAACACATTTCTTTAATCAAAGAAATATTAAAAATTATATAGTACATCTATTTAAATTAAAATTTTGAATACTCTAATGAAATATTTATGAAAAACATTATATTATATTAGCTAAAAATAAAAATTTCGATTTTTTATATTTATAATGAACATTTTCTAGTCCATTCACATATGCATAATGGGGCTCTATTTCATATTATTAAAAGCTTAATATAATAAATAAATAATTTACTACTTTCATCACAAAATTATGCAAATAATTTAACTATAAATTTCATTATAAATTTGATCTACCCATTTAAAATTAGGGTTTAAAAGGATAACATACAAAATATATATGATTTTTCTAAATTGTTTCTACAAAATGCATATTTAAAAATTGTTCAACTTTTTAAGGAAATACAAATAAATTATTTCATTGCATTTACTTAAAATGATCAAAATATGAGATGACAAATTATTGTAAAAATTTAAATTAAAATTGAGAATAATTATACAAAATTGCAGGCTTATAAAATGCTTATTATATTTTCTTTAAGAACTCAATACTCAATTTCAGTTTCAGGAATACAAATCTAATAATAATATGTATGAAATTGTAAGTGCAGTAAAAAAATATATACTAATTAAAAGTTACTATCACACCAATTATTTAATTATAAATTATCTTATAATTAAAAATTAATACTAAAATAATACCAATAAAAAATACTAGTGATTTGTGTTATTACAGAGAAAAGGACAATTTAAATAAAATGTTTCATTGTATCAAAAAAATTAAATAAAATATTTATATGATTAAAAGGTCAGATTTAAATAAGATAGTTATAACTTGGGTTAAAACATTAAAAAAACAAAAAGAAATCCTCCAAATTTAGTGTGAATTAAAAATTTAATTTACTCATCATTTGGTTTCTAAAATTAGTAACAATAATTAACAAAATACAGAATTTTGTAATTAGTAATTCAAACTTCAAATTAAATTTAATATCAAATAATATTTAATTGATTAAATTTTTAACTCTAAAATTTTAAGCTTCACCTTAATATTATATTTGAATATACTAATTAAAATAAACTATTTGTTTTATTAATAGTAACTATTGTTCTATACTCTAATATATAAAAATAGCATTAAAAATGTTGCATGTTAGTCTATTGGTAAAAGTAATTCTAGAAGATATCAAGTGTCAAGCTACAAATTGAGTATACAGTTAATTTATTATAACATACAATTAAGTAAAATATTAAATAAAAGTTTAAAATTTTAAAATTGGAATTGTAATAAATTACATGTCAATTGAAATTTTCAATAATATAGAAATTAAATATAGAACCAAAATTTTGACATAATCATAATTAATCAATTTTAATTTTGAAAATAGATAGATATTCTATAATTATAAAATTTAAAAATTAAATAATTTAAATTACAATATTCAATTTAAATACATTTTAAGAATACATTATCTTGTGATTTTACATTTTTCTCATACGCTAACAAAGCAAAAATCATCTAATACTCTAAAACTAATATATGCTAAAATAATTAATCCTTGAACAATATTATATAAAATTTTGTGATCAACAATTTGTTAAAATAAAAGATATACAATTGTGAGATATTATGATTACTTTTAATAAATTTTAAGTTATAATATTTAAATTTGAACTCATAAGCAAATTCAAAAATCAAGTTTAAATTACATCATTAATGATATTTTCTCTCTTGTCAATGTAGTGAAGGTTAGTGGTGAATGGTGGAAAACACCATAAGTGGTTGTGATACTTGTAGACAAGACAAAAACAAGAAGTTGGGTCTTATCTTGGCCCTTTGATGCCCAAGTTAGTGATAGAATGAGACAGATAGTAGTGAAAGTAGTGAAACTGGAGAAATTAAGCATACCTAGTCTAAGACACCAATAATTGTTATCTTCCAAGTAGCAAGAGCACAATAGTTATTAACAAAAAGAGACAAGAGTATTGTTGACTTTTTAGGGAAGCAAGTAGTTTAGGGTAAGGTTCCTTAAGTAACCATTTAGCGAATTATTATTACTACTTTGGATTATCTCTAGCTCTATCTGGTTGAATGCATCCAGTTGAACCTTTATCCTTCCTATTATAAACTTTTGACCAGTGAGCTACTATTGGCCAAATGGACCTAGTATTAGCCAATTATGAGCATTCATTATGTAACCCTTCTAAAATAGTGTAATAAGGGTTGACTAAGTAATTGTTAACTAGTTTAATTATTTTTCTATTATTGTATAAATATTTTATTATAACTATTTCATTTTAATTATTTATTATTTGTTATTAAACAAAAGCAATTTCTTAAGGAATAATTCATTTATTAGATAATTATATTTTCCAAAAATGTTATCCATATTTCTAGATTTTTTAGCTTTAGTTATGATTGTTTTTGCTTTTTCATGCTAATAATAACTATAGTTATGTTAGGAATTCGGATTATTACATGCAACGGAATTTCAAAATTTTGATTCAAATTCTACCTAGGATCCATGCAAAAAGTACAAACAATGATTAGGATTTTACCTATTGGGCACTCGTGTTTCTACTGATCAAAACTTGAGAGTGGATGAATCAAACGCCAGCCGGAAGGTACAACATCTCTACGGTATCCACACGGAGTGAACAATGACCTTTCACCCTCCACGAATCTGCTAGGATGCGTTTTTCTCTCTAGGAATTAGGATTGGATGTTTCTGAGTGATTTAGGGTTTGTATGGAAGCTTTGAGCGTGTGCATAATGTGTTGCCCTCAAGCCCCTTTTTATAGAACTTAGGCAAGCCACAATCCTAGTCCTACTAGGATAATGCTTCCAAAATCCTAATTACACTTAACAACTCATCTTATTCTTATCCTAGAGATAATGAGGAGAGATAGGACTTATCTATTAAATATCTAATATTAGATAATATTATCTCATAATATAAATATCTTAATATTAGATAATTGTATATAGTTATCAAATATCAAAACAATATTATCTCATAATATATTTATCTAATATCTGATAACGTAATTATTTGATATTATTTTAATATCACATAATATTATATATATATATATATATATATATTACGTGAATAACATATTATTATTCTTAATAATAATATATATACACAAAAATAAGTCCAATTAATTGGATATTAATATAATTAAAGTTCAATTAATTATTATCTTATTTCGACTTCTTTTGTGTG
The DNA here is from genome assembly GCA_020226215.1 of Sindora glabra. Classification (NCBI taxonomy): domain Eukaryota; kingdom Viridiplantae; phylum Streptophyta; class Magnoliopsida; order Fabales; family Fabaceae; genus Sindora; species Sindora glabra. The sequence goes on along the minus strand of CM035232.1, from coordinate 70,840,459 downwards.
ACCATGTAGGTTATTACTACATTGACAATGACTCATTATTGAGCCATAGACAGTGAGCGGTATCTAGCAATACATTACTGCCACTCAAGTAGTAAAAATGTTTGTGATTCAACATCCACCTAATACATGATCAACACTTTGCATCATAACCCTTTTGTAATAATATCCAAATTGAACTAGAGGCATGGAATGTGTCATCCTCGTCAATGTTCAATTTATATTTCTTAATACTGAGTAGACTTAAAATAAATGATCAATATCACATATTAATCTAATTGAGCATGGCCATGCATTTCTAAGTCTCACTCAATTAAGGGGCCCAAGGATATTTCTCTTTTATATAAAAGTAACAAAATATCATCTATATCACTTACTTCCCTCTGCACGATTCATGACACACCTAATCAATGCCCTATTCGTCATCCTGATTAAAGGTGACATAGGACAATATTAAAGTGAGTAATTCCTCATGTAGGAAACCGTAATGACTTCAGGTCAAAAGTTTATATGTATTCGTGATCATATGAGAATAACTTATGACACATCTATCCATGCAATATTCTCATAATGGGTTAGTCCAGTACATTGTTCATTAATAGTGTACTCATGTATTGACTTGATATCACATATCCATGATTCGTAATCATCAGTCATTATACATGCTAGTCTCGATGTATTATTACTATCCTTTTCGTAGTAATACTTAACTAGGGGCATTTTAGGAATAGCAAAATTATTCCAAAGATAATTATTATATTAAGTTATAAATCACGCAGAATAATAATAAAATATAATAATTAAATTACCTAAAATAAAACATAATATATTATGTATTGCTTCAATCATTTATATGATTGGTTCTTAGGACACACACTAACAAGTTATACATTGTGGGTCATAAGATTTCCTTTTAGGAAAAACTAATTCATTCTCATCCATCCATTTAAACTAGAATCCCAAAAATCCACATGCATTTTATATCATTTGGGATTCACATGTGTTTTTTCTTCATCATTGGATGATGTCAATTGAATATGGACCTTTCTTTTTTTATAAATTTAGGCTCTGTTTATTTTATCAAAAAGTATTTATTATAAGAAAATATTATTTATATATATATATATATATTAATGAAGGATTATATGCCATTTATATGAATTACAAAAAAAAAATATTGCTTAAAAGCTTAGAAATAGAGGAAAACAAATTCCCTTCTAAAATAAGAGAAGTTGCTTTCTTCAAATTTTTCATATTTAACATTAAACAAATAAAATACTTTCCCTTTATTTCAATATTTTATAACTATATTTTATAGAAAATATTTTCTAATGAAGCAAGTAGAGCCTCAAAGTTTTTTGTTCATTATCACTTTTTGGCTTCTCGATTTTTCTATGCAATGTGACACTCTAAAATATTTCTAGAAAAACTTTCTATTCTATTTTTGTATTTATCTAACCATTTTCAAGGTTAAATTTTTATATTGTTTTCATTAAAACAAGTTTTACTTAACATTGGCATATATTAATTAATTCATGCTATTATAGGTGCTATTATTTCCTAATCATCTTGCTATTTATTTTTTCCTTTTGCTTTTTCTTAGGATTTAATACTTAAATGTGGAAAAAAAATAGATTATTTGGTGAATTCACAGATTCTAAACAAACTTTGATTATTAGGCACTATAAAAACTTAAGATCTTTTGAAGAAATTAATGATCTTATGGGTGTTCATTTAAATGAAGAGCGAAAGTGTCATTCTCTTATATTGGACACTAGTGTGGACCAAATGATTTTTGCTTCCTTAAACTTGGGCAATTTTATTATTCAAAAGAGATTTGAACAAGGTAAAAGCAAGGTTGTTGATTCATTATTAGCTAATGTAGTACCTAGAAATTATACCATCTTTCCTTTGAGGCTGCTTTGGATTAATGGGATTGATTCAATAGTTAGATCAATTGATAAAATTAGTGAGACTATTTTGTTAAGTAAATTAATCACTTTGGCAAACCTATTAGCCATTTTTTCAAGTAAACTGGCCATTGAAGTAAATTTATCAGTCATAAATCTTGATACTCATCCAACCAATTTTACTGAAGAGGATTATGGAGTTCCTTATCTTTTTGCTCCACCTCTCGGTTGAACAAGAGATTCAAGGAGGAAAGAAATAATAAGAGAACATAGGAATTAACCAGTGCTTGGCTTTGTTTATAGTAATGTTAAATGATGAAAGAATTCTTTAATCTAGTTACACTAATGAAAAATAGACACCCATTACAATTATGGTCCTCCTTCTCAATGCTGACCAAAATATTTTGTATATAAAGTTACTAATGATGATAAAGGCCTTTGCAATTTTGACACAAGGTATTTCTTCATGTTTTATGGTTTAGCAATGGAAAAATTAATAATTATTCCTTTGTTTAGTTTCTTTTAATAAGCCTTTCTTTAGAAATTTAATGTCTATTTCATATAGATAACCTTTAATGGCAAGATTTTGATTATTTGCTTTGAATACTTGGTTAATTATTTAGATTTATAGCCAATTGTGAATAATTTCTTGCATTTCTTTACAAATACTTGTAAGCAAAGTAATGCTTGGATGTATATTAGTGTTAATTAGGGATATTAAATTTTTATAGGTTTAATTTTGAAGGTTGATCCCTGTTAGATGCATCTAAATAGAAAATTATTATTTCCCATAATATAGTTGATGAACACTTTGCAATGCACCAAAATTAGAATAAACTAGTATGTTGAAAATATAATATTGTATAGTGGCATAACTAGGTCGTACTCCTAGTGATCCTTTGATTTTAACTTTTCTAAATTGATTTTTAATAATACCTACACAAATTTTGAATTATTTATGCAGTAAAAATGTAAAGAACTAATGCAAACAAAATGCAATGCAATGAAATAGAACATTGTCACTGAAATAGAATGCAATATATATGTTATATGCAATATATATAATTGTAAAATAACAAAATGCAAAATTAGGGGGTGGTTGTACGAAATTAAACAATGTAATAAGCACAAAATTAAGCGTAAGACAAAAGTAAAATAAAAGAGAATTCAATGGAATTAAACAGTCAATTCAAGGAAATTAAGAGCCCTAAATTAGATTAATCATAAATTAATTAGGATTTAACTTTTTCTAATTAATTCTTCAACCTTGAATTACTCGAAATCCCTGCAATAATTTGTAAATTCTATGCTACACAATCGCCTAGGATTTGATTAGTTAAAATTAGTTGAATTAAGCAATTGCTATAATTCTTACAATAGATTGAAATTAATTTATAAATAGAATTCAATTGATTTGAGAAAATAAATTAGAAATCTCCAAGTGATCCCTCAACTCTCTGTTCCTATGTATAAAACTATGATTTATTAACCATAATTTCACATCAAAGCAGCAAAGAAATCATAAATCACAAAGATAAATATCAGTTATATTAAATTAATATCTAACACAAGGAATCTTAAGAAGATTTCTAGCACAAGTAAATAGAGAAAAAGGAAAATTAATTAAGAAAGATCAACATTACAAATCATGATCTCATAATCCTCAAAAGGAGAGTCTCAACTCCTTAAATTAACTATAAATTTAGGCTTCCATTGATAAAAAACAAAGAGAGAAAAGAGAAGAAGAAGGTTGTTTGCTGAGTTTCTATGTGTAGTCTGAATGTCCTCTTCTTTTCAGCTCTCTTACCTATTTATATAACCTAATTAGCCTAAAACCCTATTGGATTAGGATTAGATGACTCCTAGGATTACAATAATGAGGCTTTCCTAATTTCTAGAAGTCCAAACCTATTTTTTACAAGTCAATTAAATCCATCAGATAAATCAATAAATTCTCGTAAGTCTATATTCCAACCCAATTTTGACCACCAAATCAATATAATTTGAAGAACTCATAAACACGAAACATGTATGCTTGTGTTTTGTGAGAATTTAGGCATTAGATTCAGGTTAATCAGACCACCATAGCTCTAGATATGGCCCAAATATAGAAGCGGATTCAGCTAGGATAGAAACATGACTTTAGCTTCTCGACCAAATAAAGGCTAGAGGAAGTCCAAAATGGGCTTTGATTAAAACATAAAAATTGTAGCTCTCTCTTTTAGCTTTCCATCAATATAAAGTGTACATCAATCCAACATCCAAAGCCTAAGATATAATTGAAAAATAGAAACAATGTCAAAATCTAACATTTATCGAATAAAATCAAAAAATTGTAAAATCAGCTCATAATTTTAAAACAAAGCCTATTTTATAAAATTAAGCACATGTAAAACCTAAGAGACATAAAGTAAAAGAAAATAAAATAGTAAATATTTTTCTTATCAATAATCTTAACACAAAAGGTTTGAAGCTCTTGAAATGGATGAGTTACATTAATTAGTCATTGATGAAGTTTATAAAGGCATCGAGCTCATCCTTTTAGATGTCAATGTTAGGATTCAGATCAACATACACAGTAGAATTTTAAAATTTTATCCAAAACCTTTCTAGGATCCATGTAAAAGTCATAAATTAGTATTAGGATTTTGCCTTATTTATGCTTGTATTCTTTCTAAATGAATCCTTGAGAGATCGAGATGAATCAAATGCTGACCAGAAGGTACAACATCTCTACGGTATCCACACGAAGTGAACAATGACTTTTCTCTTCCATGAAGCTGCTAGGATTTGTCTAGCTTACTAGGATTAGGATTGGGCATTTTCTGAGTGATTTAGGATTTTTCTTCAAGCTTATGTGCGTGTATCAAAGTGCTATCTTCAAGTCCCTTTTATAGAACTAAGGCATATTACAATCCTAGTCCTACTAGGATAATGCTTCAAAAAAATCCTAATCAAACTAAATAACTATTATCTTATCCTTATCCTAGAGAGAGTGAAGAGAGATAGGACTTATCTATTAATTATCTAATATTAGATAATTGTATTATCTCATAATATAATTATCTATTATTAAATTAGTATATAATTATCTTATATTAGATAATAAATTATCTTATAATATAATTATCTAATATCTAATAACATAATTATCTGATATTACTTTAATATCAAATAATATCACATAATATTATATATATATTACATGAAAAAATATATTATTATCTTAATAATAATATATATGCATGAAAATAAGTTTAATTAATTAAATTTTAGTCTAACTAAAATTTAATTAATTATTATTTTATTCCTACTCCTTTTGTGTGATCCTGTAGGTTCTTATTACGTTGATAATGACTCATTTTGGGCCATAGATAGTGTGTGATATTTAGCAATACATCACTGCTACTCAAGTAGTAAGAATGTATGTGATTCTACATCTACTTAATATATGATCACCATTTTGCATCATAATCTCTTTTATAACAATATTCGAATCGAACTGGAGGCATGGAGTGTGTCATCCTCGTCAATGTTCAATTTGTATTTCTTGATACTGAGTAAACCTAAAATAAATAATTAATATCACATATTGATGCAATTGAGCATGGCCATGCATTTCTAAGTCTCACTCAATTAAGGAGCCCAAGGATATTTCTCTTTTATACAAAAGTAACAAAATCTCATCTATATCATTCACTTTCCTCTGCATGATTCGTGACACACCCAATCAACACCCTACTCGTCATCCTAATTAAAGGTGACATAGAACGATATTAAAGTGAGTAACTCCTCATGTAGGGAACCATAGTGACTTCAAATCAAAGGACTATGTGCATTTATGGTCATATGAGAATAAATAATAATACGTCTATCCATACAGTATTCTCACAATGGATCAGTCCAGTATATTGTTCACTAACAATGTACTCATGTATTGACTTGATATCAAATATCCATAATTCATAATTATCAGTCACTGTACATGCTAGTCTCGATGTATTATTATTATCCCTTTCATAATAATACTTAACTAGGGGCATTTTAGGAATAGCAAAGCTATTCCAAGGATAATTATTATATTTATGTTATAATTTGTACAAAATAAAATAAAATAAAATAAAATAAAATAAAATAATTATATTGCTAAAACGAAACGTAATACATTGTGTAATATTACAATCATCTCTATGACTGGCTCCTAGGATACAAACTAATAGTCAAAGATATAACAAGTGTGTTTTTATAGTTTAATGCTCTTATTATTGGCTACCTATTAGTGATCTTCCTTTTGTACTTTTTTTCCAACTTGTTATCTTCACAAAAAAACCAAGACTATTGAAAGATTAAGAAACTTAATCTTAAGCACAGGAAAGAAGGTTAGATTCTTGCAATAGCAACCATGTAAAAAAAAAGATATAAGTCTTCCTCATGATGCTTCAAAACATCATGACAAGAAATTCAAAATTAGTCTAATACTTTTCATTCGATTGGTTTTAGTAAATCTTAATCTATAACTACTTTAAAATAGGAATTAAAATGAATTGATATACTTTTTTTAAGATAACTCTCCTTTAAAAGATCATTCTTTTCAAGAGTTATCCAAATATGATGTTTCTTAAGGAGGAGAAAAACATGTTTAAGATAAAGTGGAAAAAGAAAGGGGGAAAATGAGGAAAAGAGGAAGAATGAAGAAGGAGGAAAAGAAAAAATTGATGACCTTTAGCTAAAAAGAGTTAGCCTTTTTAGTTAAAATTCTTATTGAAAATTTAGAAGATAGGATTTTAACTACTTATGGTTCCCTAAAACTTAGTGACATGTTCCATGCACCACCAATTCAGAATTCATTAACTCAAAACATCTCATCAATTCATGTTACTGGAGTTTTTTATTCAACAACTTATGTTAATCCTCCTCTTTTAAAAGGCTCATATTTTACCCTTTTAGGATCCTCTACTCATTATAAAAGTGGATGGATTCTTGATGTAGCCTATGAGGAAAGATATAAAATTATTGAAATGCTTGCCCATCATTCGTAGTACCTTCCAAATACAAGTCGATCGATTTATACCCTTTTAATGTCCCATTTGGATTCAATCAACTAATGTTTTCCTCTAATGTAGATAGAATATTCTCTTATATGTATTTGAATAGACTAAGTAATTTAGCTACTTAAAATGTTACTTATAGTCTCAAATGGGCTATAAAGGATCTAGCCATATAGAAAAGGATGAAGGATTTTGAGGAATTTTATGAAGCTCACAAGCTTTAGAATTATTCTAGAATAGGTGAAATTGAACAAGGGTTAAAAAGTTAAAGGAAGATCGTGCATCTTTTGAACATACTATTTTTAAATTGCAGAAATCAATAGTAAAGAGAGTTTGGCTTCTTTCTAAAAAAGATAAGTAAATAAAGGAAAGTGAATTTTTGAACCAAGATAAGAACAACACCATTTCTAGCTTGAATGAACAATTAAAAAGCTCGGAGTAAAAGACAAAGGTGATAAAAGCTAAATAACTAAAAAAAGAAAAATAAGTTAAGGAAAACTTTGTCAAGCCAAACTTATTAGCCACTTAATTTGAGTAGTTAAAAGGAAATTTTAATGATTTAATGACCGAATGTAACAAAATGAGTAAGAATTATAAAGATATTCAAACTAGTAATGTTGTTATAAATACTAAATTCAATAATTTAAAGAAAGATTATGAATGTGTGATTACTTCATTAGTGAACTCTTCTTTGGAGATTTTTAATTTTACAAAGTAGGGAAAAACTCTTTATCCAAATCTTAATTTTAAGAAGATCAATTTTTTAAGAAGGTTGTTGATATGAAAAAGGATGTTATCCATGATGGAAAAGTTAAAGAATTAATTGATTTAGATTATTCTAAAAGAGAATCAAGTGAGAATGAATCAATTATTGAGCTTATGAAAGGAGTGGGTTAGACTTTATGTGTTTCAAATTCAAATACTCAACCTACAGCTAAAACTAGTAACTCTGTTAAGAATATGAATTCCATTACTAAAAATGATATATCCAACCTTGAGAATGTTAGTGCTAATATTCATCTAAACGTTGGCTATAATGATGTTGCTCTTACTATTGATGCTATTAAAGGTGATATGGCAAATAATAATGAGGAAGTTTTTATTATAGAATAGACATTTATTATGTATTTTGTATTATTATAATTTAAGGAGAAATAATTCTTTTCTTTGACCTTTCAAATAAAGTTAAAAAAATTTTAAATAAAATGCTATTACATCCTTATTACTATGTTTTGTCTTGTTTTCATTTACATTCTTGAGTTTTTTGCTTCCATAATTATTAACAATTTTTTATTAAAAATTGTAAGTTAAGATTTTTTGTGACCAATACAAGTCAAAATTATTTTATTGTCCTTTAATTAAGATGGTTTTTATTATCAATATGAGCTAAGTTTAGTCATGATTAATATTGATCATGATTGTTTAATGCTACACGATCAATGATAATCAATACTACTTAGCAATTAACATAAGTCAAGAACATTTTTAATCGATGCAAGGAAATATCACTTTAAGGTTATATGATCCATACAAGTCAAGATTGCATAGTGACTGACGTGAGGCCACTTATGATAAACGTAAGTCAAGAACACCTTCAAGGTCATGCGATTGACACAAGTTGCTTAATGATTAACACAAATTGAGATCATTTTAAGGTTATGTGATCGATGTAATCAAGGCTACTCAGTGATCAACATAGGTCAAGATCATTTTAAGGTTATGCAATTAACACAAATTAAGACTACTTAGTGACCGGCATAAGTTAATGCCACTTATAATTGACATAATTCAAGATCATTTTTAGGTTATGCAACAAAAGCTAGTCAAGACCACTTAATAACCCACAAAGTTAAGGCTACTTGTGAATGATGCAAGTTAAAAATCACTTTAAGGTTATGTGATCGATGCAAGTCAAGATCACTTAATGACTAATGCAAGTTAAGACTAAGTTAAGATCATTTTAAAGTTAAATCAATGCTAGTCAAGACTACTTAGTGACTAACATAAGTTGAGGCCATTTATGATTAATACAAGTCAAGATCACTTTAAGGTTATATGATTGATGCAAGTCAAGACCATTTAGTGACTACTACAAGTTAAAGCCTTTATTTAGCTAAACCAACACAAGTTAAGGCATGCTATTTATTTAGATGTTTGTATAGATTATATATATAAAAATCATAAAATTATAGGTATATATATTGTAATTAATTCTCTTCCTTATTTTATTCTTCCCTTTATTAGGGGTGTTAAAGGGGTATCCACAAAACTTGTTAATCTATTAGTGTAACAAAGTAACCTCATAAATAAGAAGTGTTCTATATTCTAGAAAGTACTTTTCTTACAATTATAAATAAATGATATAAATCATTTCCTAAGCCCTCTACAACCTTAAATAGTCCTTCCCAGCTCGATGCCAACTTGCCTTTTTCTTGGTATTTTTTAAGGCCTTCAACTCTTTTTAATACTAAAGATCCCTTTGGGAATTTTTGCTGTCTGATTCTTTTATTATGATATTTGGTTGCTTTTTACTTGTAAGCATTTAATCTTATGAAAGCCATTTCTTAATCATTGTTAAGTAGATCCATATTTTCTCTTAGATTTTCATTACTATTTTTAATGGAAAATCGATTGACCTTTTCACTTGGTTTTCCTATTTCAATAGGAATAAGGACTTTATGTCCATATATTAGTTGAAAAAAGTGTCTCATTGGCTAACTTTTGTGAGGTTAATTTGTAAAACCATAGAATGCCTAGCAATTCTTTTACCAATTTACATTTAGATCCTTCCAATCTCTTCTTTAATCTTTTTAAAATGATCTTATTGGCCAGTTCTACTTAACCATTATTGTAGGCATGTTCTACCAATGTGAACTTTTGCTTAACTTTAAGGTCATTACAAAACTTTTTAAAGGACTCACTTATGAATTGAGTGCCATTATCATTTACTGTCACCTTTTGTTAGGAATTCGGATTATCATATGCAGTGAAAATTCAAAATTTGATCCGAATTCTACCTAGGATCCATGCAAAAACATAAATCAATGATTAGGGTTTTACCTATTGGGCACTCGTGTTTCTACTGTTCAAAACTTGAGAGTGGATGAATCAAACGCTGGCCGGAAGGTACAACATCTCTACGGTATCCATACGGAATGAACAATGACCTCTCACCCTTCACAAATCTGCTAGGATGCATTTTTCTCTCTAGGAATTAGGATTGGATGTTTTCTGAGTGATTTAGGGTTTGTATGGAAGCTTTGAGCGTGTTGTTAAAGTGCTGCCCTCAAGTCCCTTTTTATAAAACTTAGCAAGCCATAATCCTAGTCCAACTAGGATAATGCTTCCAAAATCCTAATCACACTTAACAGCTCATCTTATCCTTATCCTAGAGATAATGAGGAGAGATAGGACTTATCTATTAATTATCTAATATCAGATAATAATATTATCTTATAATATAAATATCTTAATATTAGATAATTGCATATAGTTATCAAATATTAAAATAATATTATCTCCTAATATATTTACCTAATATCTGATAAGATAATTATTTGATATTATTTTAATATCAAATAATATCACATAATATATATATTACATAAATTTATTATTCTTAATAATATATATATGTACGAAAATAAGTCCAATTAATTGTATATTAATATAATTAAAGTTCAATTAATTATTGTCTTATTCCTACTCCTTTTGGGTAACCATGTAGGTTCTTACTACATTGACAATGACTTATTATTGAGCCATAGACAGTAAGCGGTATCTAGCAATACATCACTACCACTCAAGTAGTAAGAATATCTGTGATTCGACATCCACCTAATGCATGATCAATATTTTACATCATAACCCTTTTGTAATAATATTCAAATTGAACTAGAGGCATGGAATGTGTCATCCTCGTCAATGTTCAATTTATATTTCTTGATATTAAGTAGACTTAAAATAAATGATTAATATCACATATTAATTCAATTGAGCATGACCATGCATTTCTAAGTCTCACTCAATTAAGAGGCCCAAGGATATTTCTCTTTTATACAAGAGTAACAAAATTCCATCTACATCACTCACTTCCCTCTACACAATTTATGACACACCCAATTAATGCCCTACTTGTCATCCTGATTAAAGGTGACATAGGACAATATTAAAGTGAGTAATTCCTCATGTAGGGAACCGTAATGACTTCAGGTCAAAAGTTTATGTATATTTGTGATCATATGAGAATAACTTATGACACGTCTATCCATGCAATATTCTCATAGTGGGTCAGTCCAGTACATTGTTCACTAGCAATATACTCATGTATTGACTTGATATCACATATCCATGATTCGTAATCATCAGTCACTATACATGCTAGTCTCGATGTATTATTACTATCCTTTTCGTAATCATACTTGACTAGGGGCATTTTAGGAATAGAGAATCTATTCTAAAGATAATTATTATATTGTTATAAATTGCGTATAATAATAATAAAATTATAAAAATAAAATATAATAATTAAATTACCTAAAATAAAACATAATACATTGTGTATAATTTCAATCATCTATATGATTGGTTCTAGGACACACACTAACACCTTTGGTATACCAAATCTTCAAATAATGTTCTTCCATATTAATTTTAGTGTGTTCCTAGCAATATTGGTAGCTAAAAGTGTAGCTTTAATCCACTTTATGAACTACTTTACTATTACAATCAAGAACTTAAGTTGTTCGATTGCTATTAGTAATGAGCCGAGGAAAACTATTCCCCATTGGACAAAAGGCCCCAAAGATATGATGATTTTTTGTTCAGCTACTAGTAATCTAGGGATGTTTTCATTAAATTGGTAGGCTTCACATTTTTTGATCAAGTTTATGGCATCTTTTTGCATTATTGGCAAAAAATATCCCAATTTAATTGCTTTTTATGTTAGGAATAACCTAACAATATGGCATGCACATATTCTTTCATGTTTTTCTCTTAGAACGTGGTTTACTTCTTCTAGGTTTATATGTATTAACATAGGTAAAGTGAAACTCCTTTTATGTAGTTTGCCATTCCTTATGAAAAATGGCACTTCATTTGGCTTCGAAGTGATCTAATGCTAATTCTTATCTCCCTAGGAAAGCTTTAATTGTGTCTATCCATGATGAAGAGTGATTATTATTTAAGATTTTAATTTCTTTAATCATTGGTTAAACTATTACTTCTTTAAGAATCAATCAGTTATTAACCATTGTTTTAGAAGTGGCTAATTTAAATAAGGCATCAGCTTGATCATTTTCAGTCCTAGGGATTTGTTCAAGTTTGAATTCTTTAAATTATATTAAAAGTTCTTTGACCTTCTTTATGTATCATATTAGATAAGGGACTTTGATTTCATAAGTGCTATTTACTTGTTCAACTATTAGTTGAAAGTCACTCTTTATTAATATCACTTCTGCACCTATTTCTTTTGCTAGCTTCAAACCAGTGATTAATGCTTTGTATTTTGCTTAATTATTAGTTATTTTGAATTCAAACTTCAAGGCATATTTTTCTTTTCTTGTCCTTCCAATATGACACATGCTTCACTACTATTTTTATTTAAAGAACCATTGGTATAAAAGATCAATATTATTAATCCCAAGGTTATATATGACGAGTTTTAATGATGATAAATGGGTGTTCCAGTAGTATTATATGTCTTATGCTAAAATAATATATATTGTATAAGCTTTAATAAACATACTATACTATGATTAATTAAGATACATGATGGGATAACCATACATATTATTGTGCTACTTTGTTATATATTTTATATATGAATCATGCATATCAATATCTTGATACATTAAATTGAACTAACTGTATAGTTTACAAAGTTTATAAACTTGTATATATGAAAGTTCAATAAATAAAATGGGAGTTAGTATTAAAAGTAAAGTAATAGAAGATCATATTATGCTCAACTCAAGAATAAAGAAGAAAGACAAGAAATAAGATGTGATCTAAGTATTGAAGGATGATAAAATTCAAGTTTTGGAAGCTTGAAAGTATCAAGAAAAGCTTAAGAACTTTATTGGTCTAATTTTTTATTTTAGGGTTTAACTTTCTTGTAAAATAGAATTTTTCATGATATAAAGCTTAAACATATTTTTATAATCTTAGCATGATTGAAATGTTTTAAAAAAATAGCCCACAATCATATTTTTACAAGATAGCTTATGAGGACACTTCAAAAACTAATGACATATGAGATTTTGATCTTTTCAATCTTAATCATTGATTACTCTTTTAATCATATCTCACAAAACATTTGTAATTTTATTATTAAACTTTTTCCATATGAAAATATACTCAAATAGCTTTCCATGACCATATCATTTGTTTAAAATGATCAATACATGAAAGATTTATGAATTTTACAAATTAACTCTTAAAATTATATTTTTCACAATTTACTATTTCTGACCTTTGCTTATTATTTCAATCATATCTCAAAAATTACATAAGATATAAGTATGAAACTAGTCTCATATGAAAGTAAACTTAAATATCTTTTCAATGCTTAAAATAAACTTAAAATAAAGAAGTTATGACTTTTTAAATTTGAGTTTGCAATCCTATCTATAGAAATCGATTAACCAATTGATTCTAAATAGGTAGAGGTAAAAACTTTCATCAGAATCGATTGACTAATTAATTATAGAAGAAAAATTTTAATCAGAATCGATTAACTAATTGATTATGACTGTTCTAATGCATGTATAATGGCAAGTTTTTATTCCTAACTATCCTAAACACCTATAATACTCCATAGGCTTCCTATATAAGCTAAGAAACATCAAATATAATTAAAAGAGGACCTAAACTTCATTTTTTAACATCATTATACTCTTTCTTTTAACCAAATCATGAATTGAGCTCTCTACTTGAAATTCTTTTATTCTAAGAGTTTCATTTATTTCACCCACTCTATGGGACTTTGTTTGAGTTATTAATCATCATATATCATTTTTTAATTATAAAGGGTAAGATATCCCTTTGGAATTCTTTAAAAGGATAAGGTATCCCTTGTAAAGAGAGATTTTGCTTCAAAAAGCGTAAAGATGTAAAGAGGCTTCTTCAAGTGCTTGGTTTAAACTTGAAAGGATAGTAGATTGAAACACAAGCTTGGAAAGCTTGGAGAGTGGATGTACACCTTAAAGAAGATTTAAAGGAGTAACCATTATAAATCCTTGTATTTGATCTCTTTACCCTTACTCTATTTACATTTGTTTATATGCTTTGTTTTTCTTATTACATGCTCTGTTTTGTTGTTATTATGTATTAGGTTTGAATGCTTATATTGATGCTTGAATGTATTTATTGATGATTTCTTCATGCATGGTTGATGAAATTGTTGGATACATTATGCTATATTACTTATGTTATTGCATGGATAATTGAATGGTTGAAAGAGAAATCTATTTATGCACTAGCTTCTTGATTCTTTGTTTATGGATAGTTAAATGAGTTAATTTGCATTAATCTTTAAATTATCATATCTTGAGTGCAAACATCTTAATAAAGCCCTCTTAGAATTGTTTAAATTAAAATTATTTTCATGACTTCCTAAAATCAAAAGTTTTTCAAAGGGGATTTTAAAAATGATTAAATTTTTAAAAATACCTAATTCACCCCTCTTGGATATGGGTTACTAAAGCCTACAATTGGTATCAGAGATATAGGTTATTGTCTAAAGGACTTAACCATTTCAAAAGGATCCATGGTAACTTTTTGAAAGAAAATTTTGATGCTTCAAATATTCTAATGTTTGAATATGTTGATATTTTTAAACCTTTATTCTTTGATAGTTCATATTTTAAAGTTTGGAAACGAGAGATGGAGTGTTATATACAAGCCTTTAGTTTTAATTCATAGGAAATCAATGAGGATGGTTTTACTTTAAAACCAAGAAGTGAATAGGATGATTATTACAAAAGAAGTTTGCTTTAAACATTGAAGTAATGAAAATTTTGCATAGTAGTTTGAATGATGATGCATATGCTAAAGTGTTTAAATATTCTAGTGCCAAAACAATTAGGGATACTCTTATTGCTTTCTATCTTGATAGCCATATTTCTATTAATAAGAATATTTGTGTTAAGGAGGAAAAGAAAATGAAACAAGATAAAATTATTTCCAAGAATACTTTTGAAAAGGAAGTGTAAGAGTGTGAGATATGTTCAACACCTCTTATTGAAAAACTCAAGTATGAAAGGAAGAATAGTTCTAATGATGATCAAATTGAACTTTAAATGGAAAATTCATGCTTTACGGTTCAAAATGACTTATTAATGAATTGCATAATGGTAGAATTTCTATGGAACTTGATTGTTCAACTTCTTGTAACTTTGAAATTGAGAATAATTTATCCAAAAAGGAAGTTAAATACTCAATTTATGCACTTTCCAAGTCTTTAAATGAAGATATGGATTTTACTCTTGGAAAGTCAGTAAAACTTCTTAATGAGTTTGAACAAAAGTGTAATTTCTATAAAAAGCTAAAATTTTCCAATTATGTTTTTAAATAAAAAAATATTTTTCTTGTAAGAAGTCTATCATTTACAATTATTATGGTTATGATGGTTATATTTCTCACTTGTATCCAATTAAAAGAAAATCTTGTGTGAGAAAGAAGGAAATTAGGCTCCTAGAATGTCTAAATGCTTAAATACTAACATTCAAGGACCTAAGATGAAATGGGTACCAAAAAGTCCTTCTAGTGAATTGATTATGTAGAAAAATTCTTATAAAGGTGGACTATTTGGTGAAAAAAAGAAAAAAGTCTTCAATAAAAGATTCTCTAAAGCAAATAAATAGAAAAAAAGTTTAGCATAACTAAATCTTCTTAAATAGTCAATAACGCTATTTCAAAACTCAAACCTCTTAGAAAGAAGCAATGAATAAGAAAGAGTTATCCTTTCATTGCAAAGGATAAGATATCAATTTCCTAAACCTTTTGTGATACTTTATTTGATATACATTGAAAGAGAGGTCATTGATTTCAAAATATAGAATCATGAGCATTGCTTGAAAATTATGATTCATCTTGATCAAAATCATATATGCATATAAGTTATCTTTTCATGATCTCAAACAATTACAAGCTTAAAAGTCATGGTTAAGGATTGGTTAAGTTAAAAAATGATGAACTGAGAGCTTTTAGCAAGGAATCAATTGAGTGATCAATTGATTCATTAGTGATAGAATCAAGTGACCAATCAATTTTGTAAAGTATGTCTAGATGGCTTGAATTGAGTTACCAATCGATTTAATGAAGAACAAGTGGTCAGAATCGAGTTACCAATTAATTCAAAGAAGGGTGATCACCTTTGGAAGTCTAAAATCAATTCAATGCATATGGAGGGAAATTTAGGGATTCAAAAATATGAGCCATGAATTGAATGGTCAATCGATTCACATATGAATATTCATACATGAATCGATTGGTTAATCGATTTTATGGGTCTCTTATATAAATGACCAAGCATGATGATAGTTTCATTTTTTCTGCCCTTGTGTCATTAAAATTTAAATGCATGTTTACTTTATCTTCATATCCCTATAGCCCTTTAATGATATAACTTAATATAAGGGAATGTAATGTTTAGTATATTTTTCATTGAGTTTCATTCTCTATTGCTTATATAGGGAAGATATACAAATGCTTTGAAAAATAATTTTCAAGAATATGATCATTATGCTTACTTGCTTAACTTGATCAAGCATATTAGTTTGATATTTATTTAACCCCCATGGACCTAAATCTTGGTTGGGTACCAAAGAAGTTATCTAGAGTTTCATATAGAAAGGAAATGTGATATTACCTCAAGTATAGTATGAAAATTGTCACAACCCATCTCATGATTATCATAACGAGTATAAAGATATCTAATTAGTAATAACTTCTTAAATAGATATATTCATAAACCTTTAATAGTCTAATATCCTTATTAAATTATTATTATAGAAGAAACAGACATCTAAACTCAGAAAATAATAGTATATATTATAAGTTTAAAAGTTATATACATACATATATATAAATATATGTGTACATATACATACATCCTAAAAATATTATTTATACAAACATAATAATTAACAAAATATTTTAGATTACAACAACTGAACCTATATCAGATAATATCCCATAGATATCATAGAGAAACTGGAAGGTTACTATACAAATATCAATCTGCTGCTTTAGCTCCATGTTCGATACCTATCGTTAAATGTACACAATAAACAATGAGTATAAAATATACTTAGTGAGAGATATTCATCACCTTCATCACAAAAGATTAACCTTATCATTGTGTAGAATTCCTATCTAATCTCTTATAAGGAATTTTCCTTATGTATATCTCTAGTACAATTTATCATAGAAAATGGCAATGGTAGGTATATAAGTTTAATTTATATCTTTGGTCTAACTGTATCTCCCGCCACCCTAGACTTTAAGCCACCAACCTTTTCCTTTCCTTCCACTACTAACCATTTCTCTCCTTCTTTGTGAAGGATGTTATATCTCCCCATCTTAATTTACAATGAGCAATAATAGGATGTTAACACATTACCTATTTTATCAATTTCCAAGTATATAGTCAAATACTTGTAATGCCATAAGTGTTTTATTATACAAGATACAATAATCAAATTGCTCAAAATACTTCCCTAGGTATTGTTCACTCAAAACCTAAAGGAAGAATTATAGAATAGGGCAACATAGAGGTACATGTAATTAAAACCCTTTTTAACTAATCAAATGGAATCTAATTGTTACCAAATTTTGCCATAACATTTCTAACACATTGAATGAAATATAACTTAAGTGTTGTACAAATAATTTTATAGGTTTACTAGTGTATCGAAAGTAAAAACTTAGATCAGCCAAATTCGGACAACTTCATAACTGCTAAAATAAAGTTATCATTTGGGCAACCAATCACTTTTGATTGCCATCAAATTTTGCCACAATCTTGCTAACATCCAAGGTGATATATCATAGGATTTTTATAATTTTTATCATTAATTTTATGGGTTAAATAAATTAAAACCTAAGACTAACCAGACTAGAGTTTTGAAATAGGCAGAATTGGGAGTTTCACCATTAACTTGCCTTATCATCTACCTAAAAACTTTCAAAAATTCTTAAATTCATATACATTCATCCTAACATCAAATATGACCACAAAATGTTAAAAATTTAATTTTTAAGTTTCCCAAAATTTCAGTTACTCTAGGTATCCTAAATCCCTATTCAGCACCACATGAGAAAAGCTAGTTTCAATTCTACACATTCCTATTTCCATTTTTCCTAAAAAAATTTGTATGAATAATTTTTTCTAACACTCTCTAAATCAATACTTCAACAACATATCATTATAATATTAATTAGAACACTTTGAAATAGAATCATATCTCAGCAAATTTTAAATAGAAAATAAAGAAGCATAAACTAACAATATCATCACCTATCCCTTTAAAATGGCTCCAAAAATAGTGAGAGTTACCACTCACCTTAACCTCTTTACTTTTTTTTTCAATGACTCTTTGACATAGCAAGGAAATAAATCATATTTTAAAGATTTAGGATGGGAGAAAATCATAAAACCTGGAAGAAATTTAGAAAAAAGTGTTAAGCTACCTTACAAGCTTTAGAGAGCAATTTGAAACCCTTGAACAAGCTTGAACTCTTCTCTTATTTTTGTGCTCCTAAAGTCACATTTTGGGGCTAGTTGAAGAGCAAAATTTTCTACTTCTAAGGCCCCACATACATTTATATAGAGTTTAACCCTAATTTCTAATAAAATTCAAAATTTTCTTATTAATTTTTATTGATTTTGGTGAAAGGTTTTTGGACATTTGGCTGAACATTTTTGGTGTCCAAGTGTGTTGCTATAACAAGCAAAGCTAAATATGATTATTACATAATGGCCCTAATTTTTATTTTTCTTTTCATTTTAGTCCTTAACTTTCTTTGGAAGCTTAGGCTAATCATGGGTAGGGCTATCAAATAGGTCGACCCGTATAAATATAGGCCAATCTGCAATAAGTCAAGTCCATGATGGGTCGGTCTGTATTATTCATATTAAAAAATAGGTTCAATTTTAGGTGTCCAAATCCGTAAAAACTCATGATGGGTACGGGCTGGTCTGTGGGTTTTAACTAAAAACTTGCGGCCTCGTGATGGGTACCGATCGACTTGTTGTAGATCGATTCTATAACAAGTTCGTCCATATTATTTATATTAAAAAATTGATCAAAATTTAAAAGTCCATATCCATAAAAACAGAACGCAAGTCACGAGTTAGTCTGCGAACCGCAACCCATTTGATAGCCCTAACCATGGATCCATGTTTTTAGGCCTTAAAGGTCAAATTTGGGCTTCCAAAACTTAAGCCAAGCTAAGCTAATACAAATAAACATTAAACCACTTCAAAATAATAAAAAAATTGATTACAGTTTGGCCCCAAATCTTTCACTTCCTTATGTTTTTACCCCTAAATCTATAAATATTTTTGGAACTTCAATTTGACCTTCCACAATTATTTCCTAAAAATTAATGTAGGCTAGTTATAAAATTTTAAAATTAATTTACTATATTCTCAACTTATTTTCTCACTTTTTTTGTTTACCGAGTTTTAGAATTTTAATAAATTCCTAAATGAATTTTTCCTAAACCTATTGTTAAATTTTTAATTTATTTTTTATCTATTCCAATGCATATTAAAATTCCTAAAATTATTCTAGTTGGGCTTATTCTCAAATTACGTTTACGATTCCTTTGAATTTTACTTGATTTTTCCTACTAGATTTTCTAAATCAAGGTTTTCTAGAGAAATTTCTTACTTGATATCTATTATGCTACCTTAGGATATTACAAAAATGGAAAATGAGTTCAACTTGTGGAATTTTTAAAGGAGTTAACTTCTACAAAAAATAATGAAAACTTAATTGATTGATATAATCTATCCTTTTGTTTGCTTAATATGCTTTAGATTTTTTTTAGTATAAATAGTTAAGGATCAAACATATTATTATTATGATTAGCTTTATTTTTCAAAATGATATATGCTCTTTGTGCTAAAGGAAGACCATTTACTTTATTAAGGTAAATATATTAACAATATAACTTGATGCTTATGTTTCAAATTTTGGAAAGATAAATAGTTCAGTGTCTTCTAATGATTTTACTTGTAAAAGTTTAAAAGGAGCTTATTTCATTAAAATAGCTTGTTATTGGTGATTATATATATATATATATATATATATATATATATATATATATATATATATATATATATATATATATATATATATATATATATATTCTCAATGGTTGGTCATATCATTTGCTCTTACATCTTATTTCCTCAAAGTAGTTTTATAAGTTTTGATGATTTCATGTATTTTCTGAAATCATAAATCACTTTTTAAGTTTTTCAAAAATTTTCATTAATTTGAAAATGATTTTATTTGGATTTCTCTAAAGGTTCAAAGTTACATGGTTAATGATAAAGTACTTGTTAAATATTTAATTTCTATTAATCATGTACATATGTTGAGAAGAGCTTGAATAATGCTATCTTTTCTCTGAAATGTATTTAGTATTTGATTTGTATAATTCTAATCTCCAATCTTGAGTTTTGTGCTTAAAAGTTTGTAAGATTCTTTATAAGACAACTTAAAAGATCAACTTCAAAAGTACTGAGTATTGATGGAGTTGAAAAATCAAGTGATAACTTGAATATGTCTCCACTTGATCAAGTAATGGCTTCCAATCCTCCTCCAAAATCAAACATAACAAGAAATCTCATTTTTCATCAAGATTAATAATGTTCACCTTATAAGTGATGAGAAAAAAGATGACTATAACCAAGGAGCACTAAATATTATTATAGTCAATGAGTATCTTTATCTTTATTCTTTTCTTATCGATCATAAATGTTTGGATTACATTATACTCTAAGTCTACTTGCTCTTAGTTCGTTAGGCTATAATTATAAAAATTATGCTTTGTTATGATGAAAAGGTGCTCAATTATTATTACTTCATAATCATTATTATCACTATAGGGAAAGCTTAATAGTTTTTATCTCTTTTATCTTTATTGCATATTCTTTCATTATGTGCTTGAGTTAAGTCTCTTGATTGTTTAGAACTTGTGCTAATCATGCTCTTTCATAAAGGAAACTTATTAAGGAGATATGCATGCATTGGATTATTTTAAATGATTCCTTTTTCAAATTAGTTTGAAAATAAAAAGTCATTGATTTCAAATTACTTAAATCTTTTATCATCTTGATATTTTGTTTTCAAATGATCATGTTTGAAAGATTTGGCTTTAACAAAGTATTTTGAAAGGGGGAGCAATTCAAATGCCTTTTTTGTTAGATTAAAAAAGTTTTATGTTTGCCTTGTTTGTAAATATGATTATATACTTTGGTAAGCATATATGTTTTGATCCTATATGCTTTTCATATTTCCAATCCATTTTATATCTTTTAATAAGGAAATATATTTTTGAAAGTTATAAGAAAATCAATATTGTTTTATTAAGAGGGAGTTGGGATAAAATTGGTAGTATGATTAAAGGGAAGCTTATGCATAAATAGTATGATTTGAGGACAAGCTCTACATATATTTGATCTATATTTTAGCTTATATATCTTTTGACATGAAGGCATCTTAATACTTAAATATTTTTACATGTTTTCTCATTTATTCTTAAAGAAAGGTGAAATGCCATATCCTTTTACTTACTTAATTAATGAATATTTTCTTCATATGATCATGATAGATAATCCTTGATAATTTTTTTAAGATTATATGACATGAATATGCCTTTGCTTATAGAAGATGAATAGTATGGCTTCCAGTTATGTTTATTCTTTAAGTTGCGTTCATCTTCTTAAAGAGAAAAAGAAAACAAAGAGATGGTAATAAAAGTAAAAAGAGAATATAATGACATCAATTGCTTTAATACGTTTTGCTTATCCTTTTTCTTAATGTCAAATAGAGGGAGAAAAGGATGAAAAGAAAAATATGCTATGTGCTTAACATTTGATATCATCATATGCTTATTAGATTAAATCTTTATTTCAAACATATTTTTTTTGGTAATTTGTCATTATAAAAAAGGGAGAGACTTACAAGGGGCTTATCTTTTTTTTCCTTTTTTTTTTCATGCTTTGTTATTTTGGCCACAAATTTAATAAGAACTTGAACTTTTATAGCTTTTCTAGGTTTGAAGATAACATTGTATTCAATTAATTCCATGGACCATGCTACTAGCTAATTGACTATATCTAACCTATGCAATATTTGCTTAATTGGTTGATTAGTTCTTAGCGATTTGATGATATAGAAAGTATGGTTTCAATCTTATGGAGGCTATGATTAATGCAAAAGCAAGTTTTTTCTATTTTTTGATATCAAATTTTAGCTCCATGTAGCACTTTACTCATAAAGTAAAATGGTTTTTGCTTGACATTTACCTCTTTGATTAGTACTATGCTTATGACCTCATTTGTGGTTGCTAGATATAAATAAAGAGGTCCTCCTGCATTAAGCTTTGATAATAAAGGAGGTAAAGGAAGAAAAAATCTTAAAGATTTATTAATGAAAAATCTTAAAGATTTATTAATGCATCCTCACAAGCTTCATCCTATTTGAACTCTTTTAAGCCTTTTAAATTCTTGTAGAATGGTAAACATTTTTTAGTTAACCTTATTAAATCATAGGTTTTTTTAACATAAAGTATTTTTAAGAATGTATATGGTGGTGAAATACTTGAGAAAAATTTATTGATTTATTAGGAACATAAAGGGGAAATATACAAAATGTAACTATTAGAATCTTACTAGGGTAAAAATCTAGTTAAAGAAGCAATGCGACCATTCAATCTCTAGACTTCTTTCATATTTAGAGAGCCTTTCGTATCTAAGATAGCTTGAAATTTAGCAAGCTTAGCTTTTATTCCTCTCTCTATTAGCATAAAGCTCAACAATTTCCAACATTTACCCTAATTATGCATTTAGTTAGGTTGAGCTTCATATTATAAACTTTATTACATTAAAGATTTCTTTCAGATCCTTTAAATAATCTTTTAAGCTCCTTAACTTTGTAAGCATATCATCCATATATACTTCTAAATTTCAACTAATCTGCTTTTTGAAAACTTTATTTATCATTCTTTTATAGGTCACACCTTACATTCTTTAAGCTAAATGATATCACTTTGTAGTAATAAATGCCTTTATTAGTTATGAAAGTAATTTTTTTTCTTAATCTTGCAGTCACGTTAAAATCTAATTATACTTAAAAGTGAATCTCCAAATCTAAGGTTGTCAAATTCATATGCTTTATTCACTAAATGTAGTAATGAGTAAGAATCATTAGGACAAGTTTTGTTAAGATCTATGAAATTAACACACATTCGCTAGGAGTCATTAGCTTTATTTACCATTATAGTGTTAGACAACCTTGTAATGTGGTGAACTTCCTAAATAAACCCTGCTTTAAAAGTTTTTTATTTATATTTTAATGGCAGTAATTCTATCTATACCATACTTCCTTATTTTTTATTGAATAGGTTTTATTGAAAGGCCAATTGCCAATTTATGATAGTCTACCTTTAGGTTGATACTGAGCATGTTTATAGTGACCTATGTAAATACCTCTATATCAACCATGAGAAGTTCAAGTAACTGGTTTTTTAAATCATCAAGCAAATTCTTGTTGATCCTAATCAAGCGGTCATCATTTTAGCGAAACACCTTGATTTTTTCTATATTAGATCCAAGTTTAGAATTCTTTTCTTTCCCTTCTTTCTTTGGATAGAGGGATTCCATTGTTGTTAATTTGTAGTCTAAATTAACACTTTGAATATCTATTTCTTAGTCAGCTTTTAATCCTTTTCCCTATTCATCTTTTGTCTTTGAGAATTTTTCCTAGTTCAAATTGCTCATATAACATCTTTTAGCAATTGTTTAGTGAGGTCTAACTTGCCTAATGCCTCAATTAGTAAGGAATTTCATAAAAGGTGTGGTGTAGAAATTGTGACTTTAGCTTATTTTAGAGATTTCTACTTAGGATAGCCTTATATGCACAAATTGGCATATCAACTACTAGGAAAATAATGTCAAGATTTGTTATTGTGGCTATACTCTTATTGTCAATCTTAGCCTAATTGATCTTTCAACTAGTACTTGCTTTCTTAAGAAGCCAATCAAATTTCCTCTATTGAGTACTAGATGTTGAGGTGAAGATCTAGTTCTTTTGAAAGTATTTAAGTATAAGAAGTTTATTGAACTTCCTTAATCCACCAAGACATGCCTAACTTAAAAATTTTCAATTATAATATTTATTGCCATTAGATCATCATGGTCTTGTTCAAAGTTTGCTTGGTAAATTTCATTAAAAAAAAGATTATGGAAAAGGATGGGTCATATAATCTTTGCTTCTTTTTTTTTCATTTTCAATAGCCATAACCTTTCACTTATGTCTCTTTTTAGCATTTTTTTTGAAGCTTTTCCTCTTGTAAAGTCACTAGCTATGACATATATAACTCTTAAAAGTTCTTGTTGTTAATTTACTATTCCTTTGTCTTTATTGTTTTATTTGTGAAGCAGTGAAAAGGAAGGAGATCTTGATTGCTCACACTTTTTATTATCCACCTTTCTTATGGTTGTGGTCTAGGCTTTAAGATGGTCAGTTGTTTTTATCTAGACTCACTTTTCATATAGTTTTTTCAAGTAGCCTTCCTTTATAAGCTTTTATATTTTGTTTTTGACTGTAACACAATCTTCAATATCATGAGTCCATGATTGATAATATTTGCATAAAGTATTAACTCCTAGTGGTGAAGGTTTCAAATTTCTTAGTAAGGCATCTCTAGATTTCTATTTAAGCAATTCAAGGGTCCTAACATCATCAAGGATCTTTTTCAAAGTAGTTTAGATGTATGAATTCAATGAACTGTAGTTAAGGTTTTATAAATGGACTACCCTTTGGCTTGCTTTGTTGCTATCTTTTATCATCATTTCTGATATTTTCTTCTTATTTGTTCTCTATTTGCCTTTTTTTCATCTCTATATATTCCATGTTAATGAATTCAATAAATTGATACAAAAGGTTTGCAAGGTCATTTGATGCCTTTTTAGCCAAAGATTTGGAGAAGTCCTTATATTTGAGACCAACCATAATAGTAAGGATAGCTACTTCCTCTTTTAAATCTTTCATTTCCAATGCAGCTTGATTGAATGTACTAAAGAATTCTTTTAACTTCTTCCTTTTGGCCTACTAAAGATGTACTTTTTTATAGGCTCTAGAAGTGGTAAAGTATGCTAAAAATTGATCAACCAATTGAAATTATGTATAAAGCTCATTTTCAAAGTTATGAACCACTAAAAGGTTGCTTTTCTGACAATGATAAAAAAAATGCCTTGCATATAATTTCATTTAGGACTCCAAACAATGGCATTATTACTCTAAATGCTTTTAAACATTCTTAAAGATTAGATAATCCATAATAACCCTCTAAATTTATTAGAAATTTGAAATTATTTAATATTGGCATTTGCATCATTATGGGGATGAATGGCCAGGATTCTCCTTCATCTAGGTTAGTATTCACTTGATAGTTGTTATAATCTCTTCTTTGATGTTGTTTCTGATTTCCTTTTATCCTTTTCTTTCTATTGAAATGGTGTTCAGATCTAGATTAGTAGTTACTATGATTATGCTCATGATTATTATCTTATGAATCATGCTAACCTGACTTTAATTATTGTGCTCATGACAATCATGCTTACGGAGTTCATTTGATCTTTCTTCTCTATCTAAATGGTGTTTGGATTAAGGATTTCTGTGATCATGTTTGCATTCACACTTTTCACACTCTTGCTCTTGGTGCCCACATTTTGGCTATTCACGTTCTTTTTGCTTAGCTTGTCTTTCCAAATGCTCTCATTCCAACTATTGAAAAAGGTGCTATTGGTTAGTTATATTTGCTTGGAGTTCTTTTCTTAGGTGTTCTAACTCTTACCTAAGATGCACATTTTCACCAATTAGAATTTCTCACTCAAAGTTATGGTTGAAATTCCTATTATCTTCATACTAGTTGAAAATTTGATGAAGAGGTGGATTGGAATTTTCTTATTAACGAACAAAAGGAATTTTGGCATTATGGATGAAACATGCTTCAAATCAACTAGTAAATTGGATAAGGTGGTGACTCGTAGTTGAATGTTATCGTAGAACTTAAAAAATAGCTATTCAAGAAAAGGAAATATTTTTAGCAAAGAAAAACTTTAATTTAGCCATTCCATCTTTTTGCAAGGGCGTTTATGAAATAAAACAACGTAGTGAAAAATAAAATGGAAAAGAATTGCATTTGTAAGCCTAAAAAAGATCATAATATTGATGAATTATGTATGATCTTTGACAAGTATGCTTCATTTCATTAACCTTCTTTATTTCCTAAGATAATTTCAAGATATATGCGCTTTTGCATTATAATGATAAAAAAAATCAAATTATTGTGCAAAATTTTCTAAGAAAGAGAGATATGCACATGATCTTAATCAAGATTAATCAAAACAAAGGTGAAGCATTAAACTAAATTCATTAAAAAAGTTATAGATCTTGATAGGTTATTAATGAAATGAAAGAGGTAATGCTAGAAAGTGATTACCATAAAGAATTGAAGATTGCAAAAAAAAAGACAATAACTTCTGTGACTTCAAACATAAATAGTGCCCATTAATGTTTTCTTTCTTACCAATGTAATGAAGATTGGTGGTGAATGGTGGAAAGCACCATAAAAAGGTTGTGATACCTACAAGTAAGCTAAAAATAAAGGGTTAAGTCTTGTTTTGCCTTTCTGATATCTAAGTTAGCAATAAAACAAGAGAAATGGTAGTGAAAGTGGAGAAGTTAGGTGTACTTGGTTTAAGACATTAGTATTTATAATCCTTTGAGTAATAAAGGCATGACAATCTTTAATAAAAAGAGATAAAGTTATTATTGACTTTTTAAGGAAACAAGTAGTTTAGGGGTGATCCCTCTGAGTAACCGCTTAGCCAACCTTTATAATTGCTTTGGATTATCTCTGATTATGTCTAGTTGGATGTGTTTGATTGGACCTTTATCCTTCATATTATAGGCTTTTGACTGGTGAGCTAATATTTGCTAAGTTAGCCTAGTATTAGTCAATTATGAGTATTCATCAATTAAAACCATGTGTAAGGCTAAAAAAAAGTTGTTCTTTCAAACATTTAGTTTATATTTGTTAAGATCATTCCAATTGACCATTATACTATAAGTAGGCTTGAATTATCTTATATAACATAAATCAATTTATTTCATCTGCATACTATGATAATAAACAATGGTCAATATTTCACAAATCAAATAACCTATACAAATTATATAATAGAAAATTTGACACTTTTAGATAAATTAAATCTAAAATATTATCTTATTATTACAACAATACAATTTATTTAAGGTAAATAGTAAAGATGAATAAAAAGATGATCTCTGTAAATATATAAAGGTAGAAACTTAAGATGAAAATATCATCTTGTATAATTGCAATTGATAATTTAATTGAATTAATTATTGAAATATATAAATATAGGACTTTAAAATTAACAAATTATATAGAATTTAAATATTGTTATAAAAAAGATAAACTCCTAAAATCAACTTTGCTTAATCATGGATGATAGAAGGCATAAATTCAAAAACTTAATTTTTTTTCATTATTTTGATGTAAATAAATGAAAATAAGTGATTTATAATTATTAAAAAACCAATCTATTATAAGACTAAAAAAAGATGCTTTTCTAAAAATGTGTTAATATCATTTTGTTTCTTTCAAAAATTTAATTGATTCTCTACAATAATAGTAAATTATGCAAGATGATCAAAGTTAATATTTTAATTAATTAGTAATTTAATTTTAAAATAGTCAAATCTAGATAAAATTAAAAATATCAATTATTTTTAGTAAAGCCTATTAAATTAACATGCCAATGAATAAGTCCCAATCGCAAATAATACTAAATGATTTGAATTGAAAATTGTTATATAATTTTGAAAAAAATTAATCAACTATTTATCACCAATTAATTTTATTAAGTTACGAACATATATTTAGTAATGTATACTATATATATATATATATATATATATATATATATATATATATATAAGTCAATCATTTGAGATTAATTATAAATATATAAAATATTATTTTTTTGGTATCATAATTATGTTAAATAAACAAACGTTATAACCAATAAAGTAGCCGCACGGAGCAAACAGAGATTACATATAATCATATGTTATGCACATGACTTTGAAAATATATATTTTTATTTAAAGAACTTATATATAATTATATATTTATGAAGAAAATGTAAAATCAAAAGATAAAATACTCCTGAAATATTTTATAAATTAAATTCATGTGACAAATTATCTCATATTTAATATTATGCATCCAAAATATATTATACAAAATCAATAAAACGAAATAAATTAATCTAATTTTTTATAATTAAGAATGATTCAATACATTCAAAATATATTAAGCAATTGAAAATTGCAATTTTTTATATAAATGCAACCCATGTAGATATATGTATTGATGCTTAAAATTGATTAACTATAATATTAATTGGTGTTCACAATTTTATTAATGTACTGAGTGGTTAATTAATGTCAATTTTATAAAAAGGATAGATAAAAAGTATAAAAAATTATAAAAAAGGATGAAATTTTTGCAAAAAATAATATTTTATTAATAGATACCGGATGAATTAGTGAAAAAATAAATAGTTAGTAATAAATGATATTCGATCATAATAATTTGATGATGAGGACTTCTGCATAAATCTTCAATTTGGATATCAACCTTTTTTTCTAACCCTTGCTCTCATCGTTACATTTTTCAAATTATTGTATGAAACCAATTTTCCAATGACATTTAAAAAATAATATGTTAGTTAATGTAGTGTAATCATAAATAAAAAACTAATTAATAATGAAAATATAATGAATTTATCAATTAACTATGTTCAATCATAATTTTTATCAACTACTTTATCATATGGAATGAATTAAAATTCATGTTAATTAATTAATTCATCTTCACATTTTGATAATTGTATTTCAATGTTAAAACTAATAGAGAATTCATTTTGAGAATAATGATAATCTTTATGAACCTTTTCAACAATAAATTTTAATATCATGTGAAATCATTTCCTGAATTTGAATAAATCTTACTTCCCTAAAAATGTAAAAAAAAATGTCCCAAAAGAAAAAAAATAGTATAATAAAAAATATATATTAATTAATTTTTTTAAAAAAATGCACAAACTCATTCGTCCAGAAGGACAATTTCAGTTATTTTTGGTTGTGTTACTTTATAATGTTTTGGCACAAACCATAGATGCATATAACCCTAACTTTAATAGTTACAGTGTCAGCATGGAGATCAATATTTTTAATATAATACAAATAAGATGTTTTAGCCTTAATTTAAAATAAAAATTAATTATTTTTTGCATACATTGTTACGTTGTCAGTGTGTAGATTAATATCTTTGATGAAATATAGATAAGATGTTTTAACTTTGGTTTAATGAAAAATGATTATTTTTTGCATACCTTTATGATTAAAATTAACAAAAAAATTAATGAAAGCTAACAAAGAGAAATGAAAGATGATATGATTTATGAAAATGATGAGAATTATATTTACTATTATTAAGTACAAAAAGCAAGAAAATCAAGACAGAGAGTAGTACGATATTGAGGAAGAAATATTCATTAGTATATATAAGAAGAATGATGAGAATAGCACAAAATAAATATTAAAAAAACTACAAAATCAATGCATTTACTTAAATTAATCTAAATTGATTATAACAACTATATAAGCTTAAAATTTCATACGAAAAAGAATCATGAATAGATTTTTTTAAGTATAACATTTTTAAAAATTAAAACATTTATATTAATTCAAATAGATTAGATAGAATAACTATAATATTTTGAAATTTTCTACAAAGCTAAATTGTGAACGGGAATCCTTAGATATATATAATGCTTTAAAAAAAAATTAAAACATTTATATATAATGCTTTAAAATTTAAGTTTAAAATTTTATGCTAAATTGAATTGTGAATAGATTTCTTAAATTATTCATTCTAAAGTAGATCCATTCTTTTATCAATATCAATATTTAGGTTAATAGTATAAAGGGAAAATAAACATAATATCTTTATACCTAATTAATAATGAGAATACAATGAATTTACTAATTAAATATATCTTGTATTGATTCTCATTAACTACTTTGTCATATGGAACAAAATAAAATCCATGTTGCTTGATTGATTTATCTTCACATTTTGATATTTCAGTTTCAATATTAAAATTTACAGAGAACTTATTTCAAGAATAATGATAATGTTGGACCTTTCCAACTAGAAACTTTGATATCATATAAACAGTTCCTTGAAGATGATTTTGGAATTTTTTAGCTTGAACTCTAGGAACAAAAGAATGAATGTTACTTCCTTGAAATGCAAAAATAATATTTCACATAAGAGATAAAATATTGTAATAGAAAACATATAATAATTTTTTCTTTCAAAAATGTAGAAACCTATCTATCCAAAAGGACCATTCTGATACTCTTGAGTTATGTTTCTTTGTAATATTATGGCACATACCATATATATATGACTCTTATGACTCTAACTCTGATAGATACATTATTAGTGTGTAAATTAATGTTGTTGATGAAAGACAAATCAAGTGGCTAAGCCTGAATTCAAAGAAAATATAATTATTTTGTGAATATATTTACTAATGAAATTAATTAAAAAAAATGATAGGCAACAAATAGAAATGAAAGATGATAAAGGGAAATGAGAAAATTGTGAGAATTATATTTATCATAGTTGTTTAGTAGAAAAACGAATGAAATGAAAATTAAGAATGACACTATAATGGGAAAGAAATGTTCATCAGTATATATAGGAAGAATATTAACGAAGAATGAAACAAAATAAATAATAAAAAAATTACAAAACCAATGCATTTATTTATATTAATTTAAATTGATTGTAACATTTATAGTAATTTTAATTTTCTACTAAAAAGAATCATGAATAGATTTCTTAAGTATAATGTTTTTAAAAATTAAAACATTTATATTAATTCAAATAAACTGATTAGTTAAAATATTTATAATAATTTGAAATTTTTTAATAACTTAAACGTTAAAATATCTACAATAGTTTGAAATTATACAGTAAATTAAATAGTGCACAAATTACCCTATGGAGGCATTTGATTTATGAAATCTTATATTTCCGAGAAAATGTATATTTCTAAGAATGTAATTCTCGAATATGTGATTCTGGAAATATAAAATTCTTTTATTTAGTTGAATATATATATTTTTAGAAATATTTTTTTTTACATTTTCAAATATATTATATTCCCATGTTTGGTTTCCACTTTATATTCCTAGAAATTTTATTATTTTTTTAAAAAATACCCTTATCGAATTTTGTTATAAATTGTATTGAATTATAGATTTAATTAAAAATATATAAATAAAGACTTTTGAAAACTTAATAAATTAATAATTTGAATTCTATTCAATTAAAATTCAATAAATAATTTAATATATAAAATATTAAAATTTTTAAGAATTTGAATTTGAATTTTTCATATAATTAATTATATAAAATAAATAAGTAATTTCTCTATTTTTAATAAAAAACTTTTATTTTCTTTGAAAAGAAAATAATACAGAAAGAACAAAAATAATATCTTTTAAATTTAAATTAAAAATAAAATAAATATTTTAAATATTTTTAACTTACAGTGTTAAAATAGATCATGATAAATTGTGTAATTAAAAAGTTAGTATGTATTTAATATTATTAAGAATGAGTTTAATAATTTATTTAATAATTTTCATTTATTCTAATATTATAAATGTAAAGAAAAATGAATAATTGCCATAAAAATAAAAATAAAAGATTACCAGTATTAGTTATCAAATTTCGGAGATATATAGTAGCCAGCATCAACAAAAGATTGAATGGTGCGTTTATTCTTTTAGATATTAGTTATAGTAATGTTATATTATATATATACAATTTTATCTTCAATTTTAAAAGCTTCTTAAATCTTTAAATAATATTATAATTATATTGCAGGTTAAATTCTGTAACTTAGTCGTTTCGTGCAAAATGAACGAGCACGTAAAAAAAAAAGAAAGAAAAAGGAAAAATAACGCAAATCTTTAACGAAGGAAAAGAAAATAAAAGCATGTGGGATGGTACCCATAAAGATAAAGGATAAAAGCGGCCATATCATTACTCATTTCTTCGTGGATTTAAATAAAAAAAGAAGTAATATCTTTTAAATTTAATAAGATTAAAATTTAGAAATTACTTATTTATTTTTATTACTTATTTAGTATAATTATCCTTATTATCATGAAAAATTAAAAATAAAACATAGGTTAAAAGTGAAAGATGAAAATGAAAAATTTTCAAAGTAAATTAGAATTGGTATATAGAAATTATTTTTTTTACTTACTTAGTATAATTATATTTGTAATCATAAAAAAATTGAAAATGAGAAATATAAGTTAAAATTGAAAATGAAAGTAAAAAATTTTTAGAATAAATTAAGGTATAGAAAAATGAAAATAAAATAATCCTTTTATTTTAATATTAATATTCTCATAATGAGATTGGAATTTGAGATACCCACCTCCCTCCATGGGAATATTTGGGAGGGGGAAAGTTGGGCTCCAAAATATTCTTGATAATGTTACATTCCTAAGTAAATTTTTTTGAAATTTTGAATCAAATATAAGAATGTAACATTCTTAAGAAATATTCTTGGGAATGTGAAAAATATTTCGCAGACCAAATGCCCTTTATGTATAATGCTTGAAAAAAAATTAAAACATTTAACTTAATTCAAATTGATTATAATAATTATAAACCTCTAAAAATATTTCAATGTTGGATCTTGGATATATTATAGTCCTAAATTAAATCTTTTTAAGAGGAAAATCTTTTAACCCCTTTTGTGAGGAGGCACCCCTTCTCTTGAAGTTATGGATCTATTTTGCCATATAAGAGAGTTGTCTTGTGTCTTTATATTTATTATCTACTTACCCACCTATATCAGTTTTGGTTATAAGTACTCTTTTGTTAAAGGTCATTTAAGCTTTTCTTAGGAGTATAACATAGGTTACTTTAGTGCTATAGTGTCTGCTACTCAAACATTGGGTTAAGGTATTTTTTCTACTCTTTTTTTATCCTAAAAATGTAGGGTCACCTTGCATCCTTGAATTGATAACTATCTTTTGACTAACCTACCCTCTTCTATCCCTTAGGATCAACAAGGGTAGTATAACAATATTCACTTGATGTCTATTGACTACTCCTTTTGGCCTGATTTTATGCCTTGACTTACCTTTCATGGATGAACCTTATGGAGGAACCCTTAGTTTTTTAGGGCATTAGATTCTCATCAATGTTTGCATTACTTAAGCCAACATTCTTACTTTCATTTTGTCCACCTTTGCTCACCTTCCCCACTAAGACCTACCCCTTAACTAGAGTAGTTAGGTAAGGAAGTAAAATTAAGCCTTGTTCATATATGGGGTTTTCAAGTACAAAATTAGCCACTTTAATAGTTTCATTGCTACAACCTAGAACATGCTTAACTTGGGGTAAGCCACATGAGCGCCTAGTAGTTTATTAGATAAATTGATAAGTTGTGCATGCTTACTATCTATTCTTAATTTAACACACTTCCATTGTAGTGTCCCAATAGACATTATTATTTTCTCTAGAACCATAATAATATATTTTGATCAAAACCTTGAATTTTTTATTTCACTTGAAATTACTTCCATGTTTATTTTTACTTTTACACACATCTTTTTTTAGAGGGATTTTATACTATATTTATTTGTGAATGGATTTTCCTAATTATTCATTTTAAAATAGGTGATTGATTATTTTACCTATTTGACCAAATGAATTTTCCTTATTATAATTATAATGTTTTATCAAAATTAAAATGACGTTGTATGTTACAAACTTAATTGATAAAATATATTTATTTAATTAAAAAGATAATATAATAAGAAATTAATTAAAAAGATATTTTGCTTATTCTATAATTAATAATGAGAAATATTCATTAGTTTATAACAAGAATAGTAACAAAAATGGCAAAAAGTAAATATTTAATACAAATTGATTATAGTAGTTTTTAAATTGCTACTAAAAAGAATCGTAAATATTTATATTAATTCAAACAAATTGATTAGTTAAAATATCTATAATATGCTTTGAAATTTTATAAGGAACTAAACGGTGAATAGATTTATGTATAATGTTTTTAAAAAATAAAACACTTAATTTAATTCAAATTGATTATAATAATTATAATACAATAGTTTAGTTTTATTATTTTATACTAAATTGATATATGACTGGATTTTCCTAATTATTCATCCTAAAATAAATTAATTTTTACTCGATAAATTATCTTACTAATTTGATCAAATAAATTCCCCATATTACAATTATAATATTTTAATAAAATTTAAATAATATTGTGAATTATTGACTAAATTGATTATAACATTTTAACAAAATTAAAATGATATTGTAAATTACTAGCTTAATTGATTGAATATATTTATTTAATAAAAAACATGATATAACAAGAAACTAATTAAAAGATATTCTGTTTATTTTATAATTAATAATAATTTTTTATTCAATTGAAATATGCTAATCAATAATTAAAATTAATATTCTAAGTTGTCAAAATTTAATGTTAATTATTATGAGAAAATTTGAAGATTAGTGATAAAAAGTAGGTAAGTGAAATACAAACAGTCTAAAATTGAATGTTCGAATAAGTGCATTTCACTTGCTCTATAGGCAAAAATTGTAAACTTCTACTTTTATATACTATTGTATAGATGAGACATATTAGGTGAGATCTTTGTCTTAATGAGGGTTAGAAGAGTAAATCATAATCATTGAATATGGCACTGGTAAGCTAAGATTAAAACATAATATCATGTGATTTTTTATGTGACCATATGATCTTTTTATATGATTATGTTACTTTTAATTATATTTTAACTTTAACCATTATATAAGATCTAATTGCTATAATAAACCCTTCTCATTTCTCATATAAAAATACTTCTCTAACTTGATATGCATAATGATTTACAAACATTTTGTGTCTATATTGCTTTTAATATTTCTTTTGGAAAAAAGTAAAAAATACTTCTTTTTAGTTTTTGGGTGGTTAGATTTTATTTTCTTTAACTCTAAAAAGTTAAAAATTATCCCATTAAGCTATACAAACCTTGAAATTAATAACAATCATCAACTTATTTTACTATTTTATTAATTTATATATTTTTATGAATTTTTTTAAAAAAACTTTAATATTATAATATGTTAGTTTATCTCATTATTTTTTTATAAATAATTTTTTATGTTATATAATTAATAAAAATTAATTTAGAAATGTAAAGTTTTAATTAAATACTTTAAAATAATTTGTGAAATTATGTATCAAAAAATGATGATATAAACTAATAAATTATAGGATCTTTGATACTAATTGCTTGTGATACTTTCAACTACTAGTAGTTAAGGTTCTTTGTGGTGCTTACACATAAATTGGAAACTTCCTTGTACTAGTCACCAAAGCAAAATGAAAAGCTAACTTTTCTCCCTTAAGTGTTTTAATGGATAATTTTACCCTTATTTGTTTAAGGAGAAAAGGATCTAGATTTATTCAGTCTAAACTTGTGAGACAAATGTGATGAAGGTTGTTTTCCTTCAAAGAAAATCCTTCCTTCCACTACAAGGCCATAACTAAAGATGGTGAAAGGAAGCAAGATCTTGAACATGCTTTGTTGAGTTCCCTTAGATAGAATGCACCATAGGTTGTAGCTAGTGTGTAACTTCGGAGTAGTAGCAATGATGTTCTATAAGCAAGCATATCCTTTTACATGTGGCGAATCAAAATCGTTAACTGCAAGAACTAGTTGATTTAAAGTGTCAACCATGAAATAGTTTAATTGGTTGAAATACTTGTTAAATCTATTGAAAATTTTGTATCAAATAAGAAATATCAATTGGTATAAATTTGAGTTGTGTAATAGCTTTGAGGCATAATTATATAACAAAAACTGAAAATTGCTCCAATTGTCTAAAAGGTTTTCAATTTTCCAAGAAGACATAGATACTAGAAAGTTGTATGCCTATTCACATTTCTTTGCATGCTCTAATGATAAAAACTAAGGCTTACTACTTAAATTTTTCACTTGGATGTATGGCTTTCTATAAAATCATTTTCTAAAAGACCAAGCAAGTCATTAATATGTTGTTCAAAATGATCTAAGTATTATAATCTAGTTAATAAATTTATTTATTGAGTATAGGCTATACATAGGTACTTAGTTCTTGATCTATGTTATTCAAGTTGAATTTGATTCATCTGATCTCTTCATAAAGTAGTAACTAAATGATTCAATGATAAATCTTCAATTATAGTTATTCTTTTGTGCCCTAGCATGTACTATTAAGGAAGTTCTTGCTATATAACCATTAAGCCCATTGGGGCTGCTTTATTAGTATCATTTGACTTGCTAACAAAAAGGATGGATGATCTTATGGAAGGTTTGAAGGATCATAGTTCATTTAATGGGCTTATTATTGCTATCATTGTTGCTTATAAATTTATGTTAACATCTTTAGATTTAAGTAACTAAATAGTTTTCCTAGTTGCCATAATGATTTTGGTTTAGTAAGATTTTTCCCTATTAATTTATGTAATATTTAAATGGGAAAAATGCATGATGTGCCCATCATCTGTTATTGTTATCAAACTAGTAATTAAAGAAAGGTTTATTTAGTGAAGCTGAGATATTATTTTCTCCTTAATTGCACTAAAAATGTCCGTTTATTCTTTTTTTTTAATTTTTTCTATAAGAAAGTATCTTACTTTTCAAGGTGTTTTTATGAATAAAAAATGAATCAATGGAATTTCATGTAATTGTTTACTTTGTTTTATATAGTTTTTTATTGGTTAATTTTTTGAATGTATGATTTTAAGAGAGAATGGATGATTAGTTAGGCAATCTTGCCAAAAAGAAAAAAAAGGAACATGTATTTTTTCAACATAACAATTGGCCAATAGTAAAAGCTAAAAAGCATTCCATGAAGTTAAAATAGTTAGTGATTCACAACAAAAGTTTTACATGTTAAGAAAGAAACCTTGAACATATTAAGTGATGGATTAAGAATGGGATATGAATCAAACTATCATTGGTAAAGCCTTTTTTTTGTTATTCCTTCATTTCATTCAAGAGGAGCAATCCCTTTAAATCTATGGACTTTTCTAGACTACTTTTTTTCTTTAATATCATTTAATAAGATTTCCTATTGCCTAATAAAGTATAAATTAGTAATCAAGATAAATAGAATGCCTTCTTTAAAAAACTCCTTTAAAATATGGCTTATAGCTAGTATGTATTTAACCTTGTTGTTATCTTACCAGCTTACAACAATGGTAAAAAATGTGGTTACATGACAAAAACCATAAGTGTTAATCCTAACACTTTTCATTTATACAAACTAAATTCGTAAAACTTGAACCAACTAATCTATTAGAACAATTCACTTTACTTTTATAATTTGTTGATAATTTGGAGTGGAAGATACCTTCCAATGCAAATTCTTTTGACATGTAAAACTTGACAGTTGCATTCATTCTTCCGTGTCCATGGGAAGCCAGCATTGGTGCTTGTAGCATCTATACTATACATGTATTAATCCTTGAACTTATGAATTTGGTTACAATTAGAAATATGGAGGAAAATAACATCATTTAAACAAAACTTAAGATTATATAAAGAGAGAAGCAAAAAAGACTTGTATATTAAAAAAATTCATTCCTGATAATAAGTTTTTTAGAAGAATTTAGGTAGGTTAACTATATAATGGCTTATAATCCTAATCCTATAATTTTGATTTTGCAGGGCTTATCTATAGTTTCATATACTAAAGGAAAAGTCTTGATAGAACTTAGAGAGAATAATATACCTATCCTTGAAGTTAATGTGTAAATATAAATACAATAATTAATGCAACTTGGTCATTTGTTGTCAATTAGTGGATTCAACAAAATCAATCAATTAACATATGCAAGTACTCATCCCATGTTCATGCGTTTGCATTTCATGCAAAGAAACATTATTTACTTATTTCTTATTTACTTGCTATTCAAGCACAAAAGTATTATCCTTTTTATAATTCACATCAATTTCATTCCTATCTTTAAGTAGATTTTGACTGAAAGTAGAATATATATAAAATTGAATAGCTAATCTAAATTACAATAATTAATACTTGTCTAATGTTTATCTCCAAAAACAAAAGGAAATGAAATAAATAATGGACCTATTAAATTATGAATGTCCTATCATATTACTATGACCATTTTTGTAAGGTAACTAAAATAGGCCAATGTTATTCTTTTGTCACATAACTTGGAGCCTTGAGGCCTTAGGAGGTTTATATGCATGCATCACCAAAGAAAACTATAAAAGGAGTATATTTGTTGTTATATTATCAATTTTATCTTAATAATATAATAACTGCCATCATTTAAGTTTTGATTACTAAAAGTTTAGTGGTTAGAGAGCTTACCTAACATCTCATTATTAAAGAAGTTGATCTCCTTTTCTCATATCAGATTGTATGAGACAAGAGATGATTATCTTCATCTCTTTTACTTTAAGTTTATTAAGTTTCAAAAATCTTAAACACATCTATATACAAACTTGTGAAAATAACAATAGTGCAATAAAAATATTAGTAGGAAAAAAACAATTACAAGTAGTGCTTTAGCCATTATTTACATCTTCCAAATTCCAATGATGGATAAAAACTTGCAAACTAGGGAAAAGAATAATGTTTTCTTTTTACGGATGTGATGTATCTAAGCATTAAACTAACTCAAAGACCACTCTACCAATTCTTCTCATTATTCAGATCAATAACTTGACAAAATTTCACTTTCATCAAATATATGACTAAAAATGTCATAAAAGTTGATTACAAATGGTGAAACAAGCTTCCTATGACTAAATTAAAGTCAACTAGTAGTTCTTGCTTACCTTACAAGCTCAACAAATTCATATTTAGCAAAAAACATGCAACTGCACAAAAAGGGACTTGTGTGAGATTCTTGTATTTATATTTTTTTAGTAGATGTGAATGTTTTGTTCACAAAATCACTCATTGAAATGTAAGTAAAAATAATAAGAAGTTAAGGCAAATAATAAGAACAAAACATTAAAATCAATAAGATTGAAATGCTGAAATAGTCCTAAAATTTAAGGGATATGTAGTAATGTTCATACTTACACCTTTTTGGATAATTGCATGCCATTAACTCTAGCATTTGTTGAAGTTAAAAAAGCCTTGTTATTAGCAGTTTGAGGTGGGAATGTATGGATTGTCCTTACACTACCAAATTAAACTTGTAATACTTAGAACTTATGCTTTTGATTTCAAATATATAATTATAAAATTATAAAATAAATGAAAAAGAATCTATGACTTGGCATTTTCTAGTGGAAGCTACATTATTACCTTCTGATAGCAAAGAAACTTTTGCAAGATTTTAGTGGTAATAATTCTTAGGTAAATTTTCAACCATAACAACATAAGACTCTAATTACAAAATATGTGTTATTAACAAGAAAGGAAGAGATGAAAATAGAATTAAGAGTTATATTTATTAACAATAAGAATGCCCTATTACTCTAGGGCCACATCTTGGATGGCATATATATAGTTTAGAAAATAAGATGTATCACCCCTTATTAAAATTGATAAATCATCATAAACAAAGCTTAAAGAAAAAAATCAAAGATTTAAGCATCAAATTAATGTAAATCTTGCAATTTCTAGCAACAAGATTCTTAAAATAGGGTTATGTTCAATCAACATAGAGAAACCAATAAGGGGCAGCCATACCTACTTACCTTCGTTTTTTTATTGTAGGAATAAGGAGTGTTTGCTTATTGAGCAATTCCAAAAACCTTGATAGTTAATAGCTTCTCCAATGGCAAAACCTAAGCAATTTGATCTTGCCTCATTACTAATCTCTTTTAGTGCCATTTTCCCCTAAAATAGAAAGGATAAAATGGTCTTTCAATATAGTCTCTCATGTTGCTTGCAAAAGGTAATCAGTTATTACTAATCAAGGGTTGCGATTTTTTGAAAATTTAAAGACTGCTTAGATTTGTTAATTTTATTATACTCCTAGATTTACAATAAGTATCCAAGAACAATCCTAAATTATAATATTGTAATTGTAATTTTTATTTAAAAAATAAGTTAAACCTGAATAATCGTGGAAAATGGATGCCCTAGATGCTAAAACAATAGCAACTGAGGCATAGAATGGTTCAAATATGCTAATATGTGCAATATTATGTAGGTTGAATGAAATACAATACTTGTGGCCTATTGGTGTGTCATAAGATAATGCATTTTAATTTTTTTATATTTTTGATATTTTAGAATATAATTACTAAATAAAAAATTAAAATATACTACTTTATGACAAGTAGGATGAAATTATTATATTTGATTTACCCTGCACATATTAATAAGTTTGGATTGTTTTATCACTCAAATATTATTATTTTAACATCTAAGTCATTAATGCCATAAGATTATTGAAGCTTGGTCCTTAAAAAATTTATAAAAAATAATTTAATAAAATAATTAATCAAATTAATGACGAATGTTGATATAAAATTTTGCATAATTTAGAGACTGATTTTTAAATTTTTAAAAGTATATATAGAGATAAAATCTATCCATCTTAATGAAGAAACTTCCCCCGCCCCCCTTCTTTTTCCTAAGCAGATCCCTCCGAGGAAAAATGAAATACGCTGTCTCTCCCTCGGTTCGAATTCTAAATGTAATGGATTACGTCATACGCATTTGTTTCCCGCTAAAAGAGCCCTCCTTCCCGCCACCAAGCACCACTAAATGCGTTACTCCTGCCAAGTTCTCTTCGTCTTCCCTTCCATTCCATCCCTCTGAGCTCCCGAGTTGCGGCTGCCATGGATGCTGTGCGAAGCTCAAGAAAAAGGAAGCAGTTATATCTTTACCCATTACATCCACTGGAAGAAGTCTTCACTCGCAGCCAGTCTCGGTTGTTTCTTCACCCAAATCGCTCTAGTAAATCCCGATCTGATCCTCCTGGACGTAAAACCACCCATGCTGGACTTCATCACTTTGCGTCATCCACTGCAAGTTGTGGAAACAACAAAACTGAACAATTTTTGGACGACGACAATGATGATGACATGCTTCTCGTCAAGGATCTTCGTAAGAAGGTAAAACTTAATGGAGAAAATGAAATTGCTGTAGGAGATGAAGAAGAGGCCTCCAATGTGCTCATTAAGGATCTTCGTGCGAGAAGGGTTTATTCACCGCAATCAATTGATAGGCCTTGTTGCAAGCTAATCCCGGATGTAAAATCCAGTTGCCAAGAGGAAAAAATGGCAGATCATGGTTTTGGGTTATCTTCTACGGTGGAGGTTAGTGATGATGATGAAGAAGCTGCAGAGGTTAACAAGGAAAATGAAATGTTGAGTTGCAGGTTTTCTTCGGATCAGAATAAGAATGACATAAACTCAACTTTGTGTTCAATCGCAAATCAGTATCGATCTGACAACGACAATGATCTCTATGTTGATGGTATAATGGGGAAGGAGGAAGAACAGAATAAGACTTCTGATGTTGGAACTTCATGCAAAGCTCAGAATTTGGATCATGAAACCCCTAAATTGTTTGCTGAGACCAGCAAATTGCAAGATTCGAATGGTAATAATAATGGTGGAACTTCAGAACAATTTGGTGAATCGAATGAAGTTATTCAAACTACTCCCCCTGATGCTGAGATTCATGGCAATTTAGAGGCTAACGGAGATAAAGGGGATCAAGTAGACCGTATTTGTCAGGATATAATCCCAATGGCCCAGGAAAATGGTGGCAAGGGATTTCACACAAAAACTGAAAAGGACAATAATTCTGTTCTTGGGAGCAAGTCTGTAAGAATTAGTTTACTATTTGCTGTGATATTTTATTTTTATATTTTTTTCAGTTGTAAAATAGACATGTTTTCATTGCGTTTTCATTGCTTTTATTATGTTGATTATCTAATTTAGTTGAATCTCTAGCTCATCTGAACTCAATGAAGTGAGACTGACTCAAACTAATTATTGTAATTATGTTTAGCTTAATCTTTGTATTTTTCAATCAATACCAAATGTCAGTTTAGAGTTTGTTGGGATTTTAATGCAGGTATTCAAATCACATTTGCAGAGAAAGCTTTTCAAAACTCCTGCTTCAGTCAGCTACAGGAGGTTGCTTCCATTTCTGATGAATATTACCAAAGATGATTCGGGTAACTTATATTTCATCGCACAATGTTGACTCCAGTAGATGATATGCTTTAGCTGGAGAATGATGTAAAAGCTGATTGGCTTAATAATTTTACAGGCACGCTAAAATTGGGACACAGCCCAAAAGATGAGAAGGGTGTGGATGTAAAACAATTCCAATTTCCTCTGCCATCTCAAAGTCAAGAAGCTTGTAGTAGTCAGCTGGGGACAAATAGCTGTTCTAATAAGTTATCTTATGGCAATCATGCAAATTCGGCATCTTCCAGTGATATCTCTGTATCGCCAATGCAATCAGATGCAAAAGGAGTGGCCTATAAGTGTCTGTCTTTTCCACCCGTTAGTAAACATACTGCAGAAGCTGAAATTGGTCGTAAGGGTAGATGCTTCAGTGACTCATCTGCCGTTGATCCTGTGGATTTTCACTCTGTTAAGGCTGTAGCGAGTGCCATGAACGATGATGACTTTAACAAAGACTCGAAGAACTGCAATTATCTTAGTGACCATGCTGATGGTAATAACGATCAAGGTGATTCAGAGCAAGTTGGTGATCTCAATAATCAAAGTGTGCTGATGATCCCCCCTGATCGTGAAATATGTCATAATTTAGAGGTTAATGCAATTGAATGCAATCAAGTGGAGAAAGCTACTCAAGGTGCATATCAGCATGTCAAAGATACGAATTTGACTGGTTCTCAGGAAAATGGACTGGGATTATGCCCAAAACCTGACAAAGGAAATGGTTCCATTCTTAAGAGTAAATCTGTAAGATTCTGCAAGATTTCAAGTACCCCCTTCTCCCCAACCCCCACCCCACCCCCCCCCCCCCCCCCCAACACACACACACACACACACACATAAAAAAAAAAAAAAAGAACAATGGAAAGAAAGAAAAGAACTTTAACTTACGACTTACAGACCTTCTTACCAGTCTATATCTCTGTATCTTAAGAGCAAATCCATAAGATTTTGTCTGGCACCTTTGTGCAGGTGCTTGAGCCACGTTGGCAAAGGAGATTGTTCAAAACTCCAGGTTCAGTCAACTACAGAAGGTTACTTCCATATCTAAAGGATATTGCCCAAGATGATTCAGGTAACTAGTCCTTCTTGTCGAAGCATTGCAAAATATAAACGCCTAAGGGATGCAGAATAACGAATATACTCTGTCTATTAAATTTATAGGTACTCCAACATTGCATCCTTGCCAAAAAGATGAAAAGAGCATGCATGGAAAGAGACTGGAAGTTCAGGCAGTTTCCAAAGATGAACTCAAGACAGACAATTGTTATGTGCTTGACACTGTTGAATCAGGTGCTATGGCAGATATTACATTGGTGAATCCTGCTAATGGGTTATTGGATGGTGACGAGTCAAGACTGATGTCTTCGCAGGACGTACCCGAATTGGCCATGCAAGTAGATGCAGAAAATGTCACTCAAAAGTGTATGGCTGAGACATCAACAAATGAAAGTCGGGCAGTTTCCAAAGATGAACTCAAGACAGACAATTGTTGTGTGCTTGACACTGTTGAATCAGGTGCTATGGCAGATATTATATTGGTGAATCCTGCTAATGAGTTATTGGATGGTGATGAGTCAAGACTGGTATCTTCGCAGGACATGCCCGAATTGCCCATGCAAGTAGATGCAGAAAATGTCACTC
This sequence comes from Sindora glabra, assembly GCA_020226215.1. Lineage (NCBI taxonomy): Eukaryota > Viridiplantae > Streptophyta > Magnoliopsida > Fabales > Fabaceae > Sindora > Sindora glabra. Next base: position 70,796,200 of record CM035232.1, on the reverse strand, counting down.
AAAAGTGTATTGCTGAGACATCAACAAATGAACATGTTGAGGAAGTTGATATTATTTGTGAAGGAAACTCCTCTAGTGGCTCAAGGGTTAATCAGTGTTTATTGACTGATGATTTCGGCTGTGCGAAGGATGATGCAAATTCTGTGCACAATGATGAATTTAAGCTAGTTGAAAATCAAATAACCAATCAAAATAGTGAGTCAATATTGGCATCCAAAGCTCAATATCCATTACCCTTAAACCCAGACACCTCTTCCTTTACTTGTGAAAAGTATTCAGGTAAGGAGAAACAACCAACTCTTGGTTCTTATGAAAGAAAGCAGTTTGTGAGTCCGGATAAGAGGGAACCAGTTCGAAGATATCCTTATGAAGGCCAGACTATAGATCATATTTATCCTAATCCTTCTGAAGAATCCAAGAACAAAACAGGTAGTCATGCAAATAGAAGTGGCGGTTCTCTGGTTCTAAATCATGTACATGTTCCAAATAAAGATCCCGCACTGCCATTAGGTTTCACAAGCTTAAAATGCTCAGATACACCTGAAAAGAGTTATAAAGCAGAAATACTTCAGGAGGGTTCAGCAAATGGTTTGAAGATGATGCTATCCAGAGGAAGCAATGAAGATAGTTCTAGTTGTGTTGGCAAAATCAGGAATGGCTCTGAATTGAAGACCCCTTCGGTAAGGACTGAGTAATGGTTTCGATACTAAATTTTCTGAGAGTATATTTCTGAGATTTTTATTTATGTGCATTGCTTATGGTTATTACAAAGCAGGTTGTGGATCCTTGCTTACAAATTAAACTGTTAAAGTCTTCTGGATCCTTCAACTACAGAAGATTGCTTCCATTTCTCATGAATATCACAAAAGATAACTCTCGTAAGTATTTACGTATTCTTTTAGAAGATACTTCGCTTGTGGTATCAGAAGTTCAATACTAAACTTTAAGATTTGACATTTCTAGGTGCTTCAGGAAGTGATCATTCCCTCAGATTTGACAAGCACTTGGATATAATGCCTCATCCACCAACTTCAGCTTCCAGCTCTTCAGTAACACCTGTCGATTTAAATGGCCGTGTTTGTACGGAGCATTGTACAAGCAGTTCTACTAAACAGCAAATGGCATGTTTGCCTGGCCCTGGAAAATCATTAGATGATAATATTTTGGGCCTTGGATCTTCTGCACATGTTCCTGAACTACAGTCATCAGATAATTTTGGTAAAGTGACTGAACTGCAAAATGGACAGGCTGTATATAACGGAAACATCAAATCGAGGAGTTTTCTTGATCTTCCTGAATCAGTTGGCAAAATAGATTCACCAATCACATCCTCATTTCCTATAATTAAGGAAGTTTTCTTAAGTGAGGACGTTAAATCTGCCTCACATCAGTCAACAGTTTACTCTGAAGTAAACGGAAAGAACTCTATCGTATTTTGTGAGGAGAGGCCCCTTGAAACAGATGCATACTATCGGAATCCTTCTCACTCTAAATTCTCCCGTCAATCTAGAATCCCTGCTGTCGGACTCAAGAAGGGAATTCTTAAAAGAAATCCAAGAGGATGCAGGGGAATCTGCACATGTTTGAACTGTGCCTCTTTTCGCCTTCATGCGGAAAGAGCATTTGAATTCTCCAGAAATCAGTTGCTAGATGCTGAAGAGTTGACCTTAGACCTTATTAAGGAATTATCATGTCTAAGGAGTATGCTGGAAAGAACTACCGACGGTGCCGACGACCATTCTGTTATTGAGATAAATGAGGTCAGTGCCACAAGACCTGAAACTAATATTGTCTTCATATTTTTTTCCATAGATTGACTAGCTGAATAACATCACCCTTTGTTTTTCTTTGTTTTTTTCATAACTCTTGACATGATCTACTGTTCTGACCAAGTTCTAGAAATTGGTGCTGTATATTTTTGCTTTGGACTTTCAACATTCTATCGATCAGTCACAATTTATATGGTTGGATTAAATTCTAAATGTTATTTGCCTTTTGAAACATAAAATACATGTCGCGGAAAGATTTTTTTTAATTGAAAATTACATTTTCTTTTTTTTTTTATTATAGAATATGCAAGTTGCAATAACTTGAATGCTGAAATTTGTGCATCCATTTGGTTAAGCATAAACATCGGAATATTATAAATCTTGAATGGAATAGTCCCCTGTAGTCGTTGTCATACCAGTGGTTTTTGGAAGCTATTACACCGGATGTTCGTAAGTTTCTTTCATAATTAGTTATATAAAAACACTACCCATAATAGTCGAACAGATTCATTTCTTAGACATGCAACTTGTGTTCTGCATCGAATATCTTTTACCAGCTCTTTCCAAGAAGTGATTGCATTTAAGTTTCCCTGCGTAGAAAATGCTGTACACAATAAATATATGCCATGGGTTATGACAGTGCCTAACATGATCAGCAAGCATTTAATTAATAGGAGAATTCAGGGATTGAGTCCTCAGTTCTTTCAAGTCATGCCAAACTAGTGTATTTTAAGCTCTCTGATATGATGTTACATCCATGGTATCCTTAGAGCTGATAAAGATTGTCTTTCACTTAATTCAACTATAATCTTGAGCATTGAAATTGGATGAAAGCATGCAGATATTTTTATTGGAAAAATTTCTTGTTACTGACTAATGATAAAAAAAATTAAATATTTCTTTACGTGACTGGCATTAGAAAAATAAACATAGATTGTCAAAGGATTTGTCTTGACGAAGTCAACAGAAGTTCAATTCTGCAAAATGGGGTTCTCCGCTTGAAACAATTAGTTAAAATAAGGCAGGAAAATATAGTTTTAATCGGTCTTGTTCTAACATTGAAAGCAGAATATTACAAACTTTGAATCATTCTCTTGGTTAAGTCTATGAAAACAAATCTTAATCGATGAATTGATAGCCTGAATTTCATTACGCATGCTTATGGACGGAAGGTTTTGGTTTTAGCAATGCTTTTAATTTCAATAATTTTAGTACAAGGTATGTTTATAATGTTTAATTATCACCCTGGGGAAACAACTTTCCCAAGTTAGCATGAATTTGCCCTGCAAATATCCATATTCGTGATGACTTGCCCTCTGGAAGAAGCATTTTTGCCTCAAAATATTGCTTCCTCACTATTCTAGTTTCTGCTATTTACTTGCACATTTGATTTCTTTGGTTTGCTTCCGTGAATCTATAGCTGATGATGTTATGTGAATGTTTATAATAATTTCTATAATATTTTGTACGGTCTTTGGTTATTACTAGTGAACTAGGCATTTGGCTGTTAGTAGCATCTGTATACTCAAAATGGTGACCAGAACTGGGGCTATGATTCAGGTCAAAGAGGCTTGCAGGAGGGCTTCTGCAGCAGAACAACTTGCGAAGGACCGCCTTAGCGAGCTGAATGATGATCTCAACATCCATTGTAGAATCACGGTATGTTCATATACTCATGCTTAAAGCAAGCTGCTCCATTTATACAATTAACTCACTTCATTGCGTTTTGTCAGTGTTTGCAGCAACCGAGGGTTCGATTTGCAAATCATGTTGAAGAAAGAATCATTCCATAAGATGAGCAGAAGTAGTAGTGTTACAAAAAGCTGCTGCAGCAGAGTGGTTCGAAAAGAATTGTTGCCAGAAGCAAACATAGGGATATGAATCATATGATTGGTAGCATTGACCGGTGTTTGCTCCAAGTTGGCCGATCCCAATCTCTGCTGAAGAAGGGGAAATATTTTCATGTTATAAGCTTAATTAATCAAGGATTATGTCTTCATCTTCAGTAAACTTAAATTTTGACAATGCAAGAAAGAGTATTTAGCCAGTGCTGTGCCAGATTGTGCATAATTGCATGCAGTCTTGCAATATATACGGTAGTAATTTTAGAATGACGGAGATGCACTTCGATATCTGTGCCAGCAGTATGGAGTGAAGGTTGTTATTATTTTGTTTCATGCGATTTACCCTTATTTCAGAAATATTCATTGATCTCCTCTGAAGTGTTCGAATCTCTCTTTGATTTGAAATTCTATGCTCTATTCCATTTAACCATATTCCATTAGAGATATAATAGGATATTTTATAAATATTTGTTAAGTTACTAGTAGTATTTATTAGTCAAATCATATTTAAATACTACATTGTCTTGAAACAGGAGCAATCGCTTATAAAACAGTAAGAAACTAGCACAACCTCTAGTGATTGTTTCTCCTTTTCTTTCCTCCGTTAAAAACATACCTAAGAAGAAGGGCTTTTTTACCGCAGGGCTTAGGATAGGAAAACTATTTCCTTCCGTACTGCACCGAAAAAGGTATTTTCCTAAACATTTAAATTTTTTTTTTTTTAAAAAGTAGTGATCACGGAGAGGGGGTCCCGTGATTAGTTCATGTGGCTCATCCTTCCATAATCTATTTAATTTAAATATTTATTTTTTATTTTAATTTGACAGAATTTTTTTTAATTTTATTTATTTATAATTTATTTATCTAATTGTGTTTTATTTGTAAATTTGAATTAACTTATATTTAATTTAATTTTTTATATTATAAATGTTGCTTTAATACTAATTATTCAAAATTTTAAATAATAATTAATAATTATATTAACTCCCATAATATTGTATAATATTGTAATATAAATAATTAAAATTTTAATAAATATCAAATTTTTACTTATTCTTTTGTAAACTCATTAGATGAAAGATTTAAATTATAAATTTAAAATTTTAAACCATGTTTTATGATAATATGATGTATATATTTGTAAAAATATTTAACTAAATATGAAATTAAAATATAATTTGTATTATAAAAATAAATGTTTTATTAATAAATAATATTAGTCCATAATGTGATACAATTTAATTTATAAAAAATTAATTTAATTTCTTAAAAATATATAATCTCTATGTAATTAATTTTTTATAAGGTAAATTGTATCACATTATGGACTAACATTGTTTATTAATAAAATATTTATTTTCATAATACAGATTATACTCTAATTTTATGTTTAGTTAAATATTTTTATAAATATGTACATCATATTATCATAAAATATGGTTTAAAAATTTAATTTTATAATTTAAATCTTTCATCTAATGAGTTTACAAGAGAATAAGTAAAAATTTGATATTTATTAAAATTTTAATTATATATATATTACAATATTATGAGAGTTAATATAATTAGTAATTATTATTTAAAATCTTGAATAATTAGTATCAAAACAACATTCAAAATTTAAAAAATTAAATTAAATATAAGTTAAGTTAAATTTACAAATAAAACACAATTAGAGAAATAAATTATAAATAAATAAAACTAAAAAAAATAATGTCAAATTAAAATAAAAATAAATATTTAAATTAAATGAATTATGGAAGGGCCCACCACATGAACAGTAGATCACGGGACCCCCTCCCGTGATCACCAATTTTTTTTTAAAAGTTAAGTGTTTAGGAAAATATTTTTTTCGGCGCAGTCCGTAAAGAAATAGTCTTCCTATCGTAAGGCCTGCGGTCAAAAAGCTTAAGAAGAAGAAATCAAGGGTTGCAATCGAAGCTGAGATTATAATTTTTCAATTTATTTTGTCTTCATAATTTATTGCGTTTTATTTATCATATTTGAAACTGAGATTTTATTATTATTGTTGTTGTTTGCCTGAACCGTGCATGTATGATTTTCTTTGTCTGTGGGATCAGATCTTGTATCAGGAATATAAAGATATTATTTACCAACCCAATTGTCCTTTTTTGCCCTTTTGTTGGGATCTTTTTTTTTATAAAATTTTTGTATTCCATATTTTATCAAACTCCCATTTTGTATCTGCATCTTATATGTTATATGTATGATTTTTTATTTTTTTTTATTTTTTGTTTGTTGTGAGTAAAATTTTTGAAACTTTTGTAAACATGAGTACTGGTTTTTTATTAGTTCTCGTATATGAACGCAACTGGAGGTTTATTCTACCGTATGAGCTTAATTTTTTTCTATATAATATTTATTGTTAAGTTCTTTTTTATTTATTTTTTACCTAATAAAATTAGATGATGAAAAAAATTATTGTTTCTATGAATGGGTTATTAAAATGAAGTCAAAGAGTTTATGCAATATACAATAAAAGTACGGGAAAAGTAAATAATTTTTCTTTTTCTATCAAAAAACAGCTTTTTTTGGCTGACTACAGACAGAGGACATCAGGATTGGAAGATAAATAACACATGGTTTAAGGGAAAATGCAGCGATATTTGCAGTTTAAAGGAGGTACCCAGCGTATGTGTACTTCCAATTCTACTTTCATAATAATAATAATAATAATAATAATAACCACGACGACAACGACAACGATAAAAAAGAAAATAATAATAATGATAACATTCATCATCATCGTCATTGTTTATATTTTTTGAAATTAGAGGGAATATTGATGTATTTTTATAAAATTTCATGAGAGGTGAAAATATTTTCTTAAAAGAAAATAAATTATAATAAAATTAATTAATAAGAGATTGAATAAATTATTTTATTATTTTTTATAATTTCACTTGATTGTTAATTAAATTCTTATAATTTAAATTTAAAATTGAATAGTTATACTTAATTTTTTTCTAACAGGATACATATTTTCCTGTTAAGTTTCATTTGTAATCAGGACACCGGAGAGTACTTTGTTATAGGATCGTTGATTGAGGGTCACGTTTATGTTCTTTTAAAAACAAAGTAGTCTCGTAAAATGTCTAAATTTTTTCCAAGTCATTCATCACTTAAAGTATGAATCAATATGACATGAAAGCTTTGCAACGGCAATCGCTAAACTATATAGCATTTTTTTTTTCTGTGGTTTCGATTTTGAAGCAAACAGATTTAGCTGCTGCAATCGCGTTCTGCTTGCAATCATATGGACTCCTTGCTCCGCGGAGATCGTCGCCTGGAACGAGCGATAACGTCAGACTCCGCTAGCGCCTATTGATCTTCGTGGTAGCAACTCTGACGCGTCTATGGGAGTTTCTGTGCGCTGACATGCATGAAGGTCATCTGCCGGAGATGGAGGTTCTGGCTAGGTAATTTGCGAGAGACGTTTAGTAGGAAGAAACCAGACTCCGGGAGTTGGGGCTCCTAAAGGATTGGGCTGTTGGGGTTATTGCACTGGCCATGCCCAGTCTAATTAAATGGCACCCTCCTTCTGGTGTAACTATTTAAGCTTGATGTGTATGCATGTTGGCGTGGGAGGCTTTGCAACTGCTGCTGTATTGGTCCGGAATGCTTGTGGGGAAGTGTTGGGCTTCTCGTAATGTGTTCTGATTCTGGATGCCGTCTTCGAGTTATAAGGAGTGGATCAACAAGGCTTTCCCAGAATCCTCCTGATTTCGATGTATTTATTCTCCAGAACAATGCGTCTATTGTCGTTTAGTTATTCTTTCTTTCAATAAAGTTTTATATTCTATTTAAAAGAAAAAAAAAACCGTTAATCTACATCAATGTAATGTTGATCACATGAGTTCGTTAGAGAAAGGTGACGTGAAGTATCTAATAAGAATTGGAAAATAAGTATTTGAACTCAATTAAAAAATTTTAAATTATAAATGTTTAATTAGAAATAGTGAAGCCGGAAGAAGCAATACTCGACTTTGTTTATTTAAAAAATTAACTGTCTTGTCTCTAGTATTTAATGACAAATTAGTATCAATACTAAAACATAGCATTTTTTTCTCAACATTTCTCATGATCCCGAAGCCATGTACAATTCCGTGAGCAATTTGTGATGCTTCATAAGCCCTATATCGATTGCTTTCCCATAGACCCTAAGAAATTCAAAATTTGACCTTTCCTAGGATAATAGATATTGGGAAAGTAAAAAAGGCATCATTTTTTTTTTTAAAAAAAATTTCCTATGACTTTTGCTACGAGAAGTGCCATGAGAAAGATGATTGTATCAACAAACCTAGATGTTAGGTCCTCACTTCACTTTTTTCCTCCCTCTCTACCATTTCTTCTCTCTTTAACACTCTGTCAGTATCTTCAATCATCTTTTTTTTTTGAATCCAACAATGTATTTTTTTTAGGGGTTTAATCGATGGGGCCTAAGCCCAAAGAAAGAAAATTACAAATTAATGATATGAGGGATAGAAATCCTAATAGCATCACCAAGTACCAATTACTTAAATTGATTTGATACCTCTCAAGAACATTTAAACCTACTTCATGACATAGGCTAAAAGATGCAAGCCAGCTGCCACATTTTTTACTTTCCCTATAAGTATAATACATTACAACTAAACAATCTTGCTATAGGAGACTTCAACGTTTAAAAATAAGAGTATGTTGCTTCAAAGGAGACAAAGTTTGACTATTAAGAAAATCAACTAATTGCTTAGAGTCCTTCTCTAAAATCACATCTCTATAACCATGAGACCATACCAAGTTCAAACCATGACATGCTCTCTATATTTTAGCCACAAGAGAAGTGTATATACCCAATCCTAAATTAGATTTCGCAACACCACAAATATTAAGTTTGATCCATTTATGTGGCGGAAGGCATCAACTAATCTTTACTACCCTCTGTGAATCTTTCCTAACTTGTATAATGTCACTAGCCAATACCTATTCAATACCATAAATATATTGTAGAATGAAAGAACAAATGTTTGTTGGTTTTTTGCTATTGGCATTAAACAAAATTTTTTTTCTCGATCTTTATAACTATTGCATTGTACAACTCCATATCTATTACACCTTTTATAATTTAGGGTTTTATTTTGTAAAAAGGATAATTGAAATAACTTTTATTAGTATTAAATGTAAAAAATTGAACGAGGATGAATAAATTGTAATAAGAAAGCATAAATAAGATACTAAGTAGAGTAAAGAATTAATTAATTAAATAAGTCTCAAATAAAATTGTGGGTAAATAGAAATAACTATTTCAATAGGCTTGAAATGAGAAACTTAGAAGGTTTAGTTGAGGAAAAGTGTATTGAATAAAAGAATTAAATGTTATAAGTGAGTAAAGGTGAGTATGTGAGTATGGAAAAGTTTAAAGGTGAAAGGAGGAAAATGCCCCTGCCCTTTTAAAACCTAATTTCATCCCCATTCTCGCATATTCACCATAAACCTTAATTTCCTTACCTCATTCTTTTTCCCTTTTTCCCTCTTCCTTTCATCTTCCAAATCAAGATAGAGAGAAGCAAAACTCCATTAAATTCTTCATATAATCATGGTAAAGGTATCTAAATTGCCATTAATCCCAATCTTTTCTCTAATTTTATTTAATATTTTAGTGAAGATTAATCTTTGAGCTTGAAAAAAAAAGGAATTTAAACCCTACTTTAGAATTTTTAGGATGATTAAGGCTAAAAGAAGTCAAATATAACCTTCCAAATCTTTTTCTATGCTAGATGAGTGAACACTCTGACCCTAATTTATTTGAAAATTGCTTAGTTAAGGTAAGTTTTTAGCTTTTGATGGAAATAAGATGATTATGATGATTTGTAATGATTAGATTGATTTTGATGATGGAAATGATATAAAGCTAGCATTTTATCATATATTTATAATAGATTTACATTGGTAAAGCATTAAATGCTTTTTCGATGACATTTATTATGGATGAACAATGATTTTTGGGAATAATGTGAGTGATTCATACATGAATGCTTCATGATGTGCTTCATCAGGCCTAAAATATAAGGGCTAGGAAGCAATTTGTGAAATGATTCCCGTCATCTAGAATGCATTTCATAAAGGTTGAACCAATTTGCCAAGCAACTTTATACTTCCAAAGGGCCATTGGAAGTCCTAATTTGATTTGCAAGAGTGATTCCTTGCTACCAAGATTTACAAGACACCATAAATTGATTCGTGAAGCAATTCCAAGCTTACAAAAAGTCATCAAAAGCCTAAAATCAATTTGTGAAGTGATTCTTTTAGCCCCAAAATTATATTTTAACAATAGAAATGACCTTAATTGGCCATGCAATATGTTTCTCCTTTGTTAATAATATATAAGTAGTATTATGAAGGTTTTATTCATCTTAATGCATGTGTTTGTCTATTATGCCTTGAAATAAGATGTGAATGAAATGATTGATATGTGAAATTGCTTGATGCCATGCAATGATAATATTAGTAAACATAGTGGTAATTCATACTTACTTACTCATACAAATTGAGTTGATTGATATTGATATTTGTGAAAAGCAATGATGGTGATGTGATTATATGATATTCAAACACTGAATCCAATATTGGCTTGTGAGAGTATAAGGTTGACTGGGAGACAAAAGGATGAGCTTGTTAGGGTAAATTGTTTACCAGTAATCATAAGAAGATTTACTCACTTTCCTTATTTTGCTATTATATGCATTATATGATAAGATTATGGCATAAATGAATATGTTGAAATGAGTAATAGCACAAATGGGTGCAAATGATAACAGATATATCCAATGTTATTAATGGAAATTGTATATATATTATGTTATTAGTATTGATGAATTATATTAAGTACAAGGTTTGCATATTTCATGAGTTCGTAATATGATATTATCTAAAGAGACCTTATTCAAGATCAAACATTGTGTGTTCTTGTATTAGATGGTTCTTTGGATAGGTAATCCAATAGAATTTTCCCTTCCTTAATAAAGGTACATGAATATGACCAATTTCTTGGATAATATTTTCTATATTTTGGTATTAACAGTTTTTTAATAATAACCTTTATTAATTAAGAATTTCTCATTAAGTTTTGTAAAAACTCACACTTTTTTCTTTTTTTTGTTATTATATTTTTTCTTTAGGGACATTTTCCTTATAGATATTGTTGGATGGAGTAGAAGCAAGCTTGTACAAGATCTTTGGTAATAAGGTATGCTTTAGGAACAATCAGATCAATAAGGCATAAAAGGTTACATTATTTTGGTTCCAAAATGAGTTTTTAAAAACTGCATTCTCTACTTCTTAAAAATAAGATTACATGTGATATTTGAATCTTGATGCATTTAGAAAAGGTTGGTAGGTTGTCATATGGAATGACTCCTTACATTGATCACATGCCCTAGGATAGGTCGTGATAAAGGTGGTATTAAGGAATTGTATAGGGCTTAATGGTGCATGTTATTTGCAAATTATAGTGTAAGCATATCCAATTATCCAAGTAAAATTATAAGCCCTTAATGTTAGGTTGGTCAACAATCGAAGGAGGGGCATGGCTAGACTTGTCTTTAACTTTTTATGCGCCATAATCTTTATATGCCACTTCTAATTATAAGCAATTAAGGGCGATCCATGTGAGTATGCCTTCTTATTTAAAGCTATTGTAAAATTGATCGTCTTTAAAATGAATAAGTGAGTATTTGTTTAATTAAAGATTGATGATTCCATTCATCTCACATGAATATAATTTGGTAAGAGTTGATCAAATGTATATTTGTGGATATGTGAAATGTTTAGATAACTTTGATCACATTGGTGACATGATACATAAGTTTTTATTATTTCTTATTTTGTAATGATGGTATTAATTGTAACATAAGTTGAACACTAGGGAAAGAGTGATATAATTAGGTTGTTAAGGCGTGTTTCCAATGGTATGGAGTAATGTTAAATTTGTATCTTAACCCATCAACCTTTCTATGTGTGTTGTTTAAGATTAGTACAATATGTCATAAAAAGTAGTATAACCTTTAAACTTCTAATCGTTTTATAGGGATATAAGATAAACTCTTAGGTAGTATAAACAAATAAGGTGCTTCATATAGGTGTAAGTGAGATAGGGATTAATGAACTTCATAATCCCCCTCTTTGGATGTATATATGCAATAATGTTAGGCATTATGTAAAACATTATTAATATAATTCGATCACTTGATCTAATCATAACAAGATCAAGATACATGATTCAAAAGGCAATTAAATTCATGGATAATGAAATTGTAAATACAAATCTAATAATATACAAACATAGTAGTAACATTTGAACATTAGAGAAAAATGTGAGAGTGTAATTGAGAATGAAATGATCTTGATATCAAATAAATTATAAATTTTATATAAGAAATAGTAGTCATAGCATGGCTTGTAAGTTTAAAAAGATAAGTAAAAGTTTAGGTCCAAAAGGACATAAGATTAATTTAAGGTTTTAATTAACTTGAGTTATAATAGTAACTTGAATAAGGATTTAGGTTGAGCAATTAGGTAAGGAGTTAATGAGTTGATTAATAAATAGATATAGCACTCTTATAAATTGTGCCCTTAAATTGACTATTATAAGGAGAGTCATACTTAAGTCATACAGAGTAGTGACATTAGCCTTCTTAATAGGTGAATCCCCATGTATTTCATATCTAAATTGACATGAAAGGATTAAGTAGGGGAGTAAAAGGTGTAGTATCCATGAAAACCTTGACCATTTATGATCATATAGGTTGAATCTTTTGGGATAACAATAATATGAAGATAAATATAAAAGTTTGTAGATCTTACAATTCTATAGATGTATGTATGGTTAAGTTAAGTGCTAAGGTGTGTCTTGCATGCGCTTTAAGCATTTGATTTGAAGGCATTAAGAATAAGAAGTATAACCTAGGGGCCTACCAAGTAAGAATGTGTGAGTGCCTAAGAATCCCTAATAATATATTAAGAATAGCTAAGTCAAACCTTGGAAGCTTTTGTAATATACACAAGGACATTCAAGTGGTATAAAATAACTAATCGTATGTTCCTAGAAGCCTCATTTCTTTAATGAATATAATGGACAATCAAGTTAAAAACTTATTAATAAAAATGTTAGACCAGTAAGCTTGTGCCATAATTGTGGCAAAAGTTAGCTATCCCATTTGGATATGTAATTAAAGTAGTGTTAGAAGGGTGACCTTAATAGAGGAAAGGTATAAATAATTGGAAGGGTATGTTAAGGGTATAAAGTCATGAATTTTAATTTTAGGAGGATTTAAGGAACAAGAAAGGTGGTTAAAGAGGTGCATGAGGATAACATTAAGTTCATAGGAGTCTAGGTAATAGGGGCTAAGAACAAGTTAAAGGATTTAAATTAGAGTATCCATAGGTTAATATGATTATAGTAGTATACAAGTTTATTTTATAGTTGTGACAAGGACATTGAGGTTTAAAAAATGAAAGACTAGTGTACTTATGAGGTTAAAACATGTTATATTTAGAAATTTTGAATGAATAGTCACAAAGGACATTTAGATGGTATGACTAGAAACCATGAAAGAATGCATAGGTATGAGAATTAAGTCTCAAAGTAGTTTACTTAGTGGTACAACCAATAAATTGGTTGGAGTTTAAGGCATTTCTGCCTTAAAGAAGAGCGTATGAATTATGTAGGGTTCATAAATATGTGAGGAATAAAAGGTTAAAATATAGTTGTATTAAGAAAATGGTAAGGAAAATGAACTTGTGAGTTACACACTAATGCTTAATAGGTAATTTTCAAGTGTGACTAACAAGAAGTTATAGATTTACGTGATGATATAGAGTTAAGGGAAAAAAAGAGAGAGATTATTAGAAACTTAGAAAATTTTTAGTGCAATAAGGGGGTGAATGGGTATCCAAGTGTTTCGTTTGATGACAAACATGCATGTGTTAGAGGAACTTTTGTAATTACCATTAAGCTTTAGATTCCTGTGCATACTCATAAATCAATAGGATTAGTTTGGGAAACTCTCTGTTTGTTTGAAACTTTGTGTTAGAGGAATGTTAAAAATCATTGACCTCTAGGAAAATGTTTTCTAAGGGTTAAGTCTAGAGCATGTAATAAGAGAATCATGTCTAGATCACTTGTTGTAATAACTGATTTTGAAATGAGGATAGTAAAATAATGATATAGGTTCATTAATCACAATAACTCCTAGTTTTTGAACATATAATTTCTTTAATAGTTTTAAAAGTAATCATTGATTGAATTAGCTAATTAGTTTGCAATAATAACCTAAGGTAAAGAAGAAGAATTTGAATTTGGAAGGTGATTAGGTAATAGATGTTAGGATCAGGAGCCAAATAGTTTTAACGGAATTTATCCAATCCCAACCAAGGATTCGTGCAAAATGATTAGATCAAGACAAGGATTTAGTAATTACTTTCTACAGACGATTCAAAGCTTGATCCTTGATCACCTTTTCAACTTGCTTTCAGTCGAAAACTCTAAGGTATCTACACGAACACGCAAATCACCAGTGAATGTCCTATAGCCATTAATTGGAATTCTCCTTCTTTGCCTTGCAGTGCTAGCTATGCCTCTTCTACAGGTATGATCAAGGAGAGTTGTTAGGATTTTCTATATTATTTTTTTAGGATGTATGAATAATAATATTATTTATTAACACCTAACACACTTATTTAAATAGGTGCATAGAAAACCCTAACTAATTGAGCTTTGTTCTATAATTTTGAGCTTATAATTGAGCCTTATAATTATAACATGAAATTTTCATATACTAGGCCTAAATAATTTAGTCCATTAATTCTAAATCCACTAGGTTCTAAATGTGTAACTTTACAAGTTCTCATTATATTGATAATGATCATAAATCATATTAATGATCATAAACAATGAGCAGTATTTAGCAACACATCATTGTTACCTAAGTAATAAGATAGTCGGTGATTTGGCTGAACCTATACATATGATTATCATTTATGACCTTTTGTCCTATATATCTAGATTGAACACAAGACATGGATCATGTCATTCCCGTATAGCATAATTCAGAAGATTCTTAATTTCTAACTAAGTTGACTAAAACAGATGTAATTGACATCCCATGTCAATCCATCTGAGTATAACCATGCATTTTTTTCAGCCTTAATCAAGAAGCCTATAGATGTCACTCTTGTTATATAAGAGGGACAAATTTCATTTTGATCACACAAATCCTTCCGCATGATATGTGACACATCCAATAACTACTCTTATATTCACTTAACCATGATGATATATAACAGTATCAAAATATGGAACTCACATGTGAGGAACCTTAGCAATCTTAGGTTAAAGGACCATATTAATTATTATCACTATGAATCATTTATGACACTTTTATAATAATCCATGTAGTGTTCTTAAGGTGGGTTAGTCTAATATATAAATTTTCTAACTTGTACTTATATATAAACTTAATATCTCATATAAATTACCACACATGATAGTTTTAACATATCAATGTAACTTAATCCATAATGATACATGATTAGAGACATTTAAAAATATAATTATTCTAGGGTCATTATCATAATCAAATATACTACACAAAAAATATATGTATAAATATGATAATTAGAATTTCCTTTAAAATAACATAATTTAAATTTACAATTATCTATATGGTTAGTTTTAGGGCATATACACCAACAATCTCCCACTTGCACTAAAGTTAATCATCCATATATCTAATACCTATGGATCTCATATGACTATTATGCTTTTGTTACATTAGGGGTTTTGTTAGTGGATTAGCAATGTTATCATTGGTTAGTATTCTGCATATTCTGACATCATTTCTATGGATGATATCTTTTATATGATGATAATGTTGAAGTATGTGTTTAGATTTTTAGTGAGATCTAAGTTCCTTAATTTGTGCAATGGCTCCATTATTGTCATAATAGAGCTTACCGGGTTAACAATGCTAGGAATAACTCTAAGTTTAGTGATGAACTTTTTAATCTAAATAGCCTTTTTTACAGCATTTGATGCTACAATATATTCAACTTTTGTTGTAGAATCAACCATTGTCTCTTGCTTTGAACTTTTCCAAGTTACAGCACCACTATTGAGGCAAAATACATAACCTAATTATGATTTGAAATCATTTTTATCAGTTTGAAAGCTAGCATCAATGTAACATTTTACAATGAGCTCTTCCTCACCTCCATAAATCAAGAATATATCTTTAGTTCTTCTTAAGTACTTAAAAATATTCTTGATAGTTGTCCAATAACTTTAACTAGGATTTAATTAGTATCTACTTTTCATACTTAAAGCATACGATACATGAGAATGAGTACATAACATGGCATACATGATAGACTCAATTGTAGATGCATTAGGGATCTTACTCATGTGCTATTTCTCACACTTTATGGAAGGAGATTGAGTTTTTGAGAGACTTATGCTAAGTGACATCAAAAGAATCTCTTTTTAGAATCTTACATGTTAAACTTCTTTAGCATTCTATGATATATTTACTTTAACTTAGGCCAAATAACTTTCTTGATCTATCTCTATAGATCTTGATACCTAATACATATATAGCCTCACCTAAGTCTTTTATAGAAAAATAATTTCCAAATCAAGTTTTTACAAACTATAGTGTAGGGATATCATTTTCAATGAGTGGTATGTCGTCTACATACAACACCAGAAAGACTGTCATGTTCCCATTAATCTTTTTGTATACACAGGATTTATCTTTATTCTTGATGAAACTAAACTCTTTAATTACATCATTGAAATGAAGATTCTAACTTTGAGAAGCCTGCTTCAATATATAAATGGATCGTTACAATTTGCAAACTTTTCCATCCTTTTTAGGATTTACAAAACCTTTAAGTTGTGTTATGTAGACATCCTCAAGAAGATTTCCATTAAGGAAAATGATTTTGACATCTATTTGCTAGATCTCATAATCATAATATGCGATTATAGCAAGAAGAATCCTAATAGATTTAAGCATGACAATTAGGAAAAAGGTCTCATCATAGTCAATACCATGAATTTGCTTGAAACCTTTTACAACTAGTCATCCTTTAAAGGCATACATATTACCATGCATGTCAGTTTTCTTTTAGAAAATCCACTTGCACCCTATGGGTTTCACCCCTTCAAGTGGATCAATTAAGGTCTAAACTTGATTTGCATACATAAAGTCCATATTTGGTTTTATAACTTCTAGCCATTTCTTATAATTTGGGCCCATTATGGCCTTTTGGTAGGTTGTTGGCTCATCTTGATCCATAAGCAACATATCACCGTGATGAGTTATGAGAAATCCATGTCTCTTGGGCTCACAATGTATCCTACCAGACCTATATAGGTTTTGTGTTACATAAGCAAGTTTTTCCACAACTAGTTATGGAATAGACTCAGGTTCCATCTCAAGTTCAATGTTCTCTCGTTGATCTTGAATTTTTTCAAGTTTTATTCTACTCCTACTAATTTTTTTAGAGATAAATTCTCTCTCTAGAAAGACACTAGTTCCAACAATAAACACCTTTTACTTAGTTAGATTATATAAATAATTTCCCTTAGTCTCCCTAGGATATCGAACAAAAAAATTTATTAGATTTGGGTCTAAGTTTATCAGAAGTTTGACATTTTACATAAGCTTCACAACCCTAAATCTTCATAAAAGATAAACTAGGACATTTCTTAGTCCATATCTCATATGGTGTCTTTTGAATTAATTTTGATGGAACACGGTTCAATGTAAAGGCTACGATCTCTAGAGCATGTCCTTAGAAGGAATTTAGAAGGCCAGCTTGACTCATCATCAATCGAACCATGTTTAACAAAGTTCAATTTCTTTTATAAAATACACCATTCTAATGAGGTGTTCCCGGTAGAGTGAGTTATGATACAATACCACACTCTTTCAAATGATCAAAGAACTCTCGATCTAAGTATTCACCGCCTCAATCTAATCAAAATGTTTTAATACTTTTACTAAGTTAATTTTGTACTTCATTCTTAAATTCTTTGAACTTTTCAAAGGATTCAAACTTGTGTTTCATAAGAAACATATAGCCATATTTACTTAAATCATTAATGAAAGTAATGAAGTACTGATAACCACCTCTAGTTTGTGTGTTTAAAGGTCTACATACATCACTATGTATAAAGGCTAGTAAATCACTAGCCTTTTCACCTTTCTTAGTAAAAAAGGCTTTAGTCATCTTGCCTAGTAAATATGACTCACATACCTCATATGATTCAAAATCAAATGAGTCCAAAAATCTATTTTTATGGAGTTTAGAGATGTGTGTCTCATTTATATGGCCTAAATGACAATGCCAAAGATAGGTTAGATTTGAATCATTAGTTTTGAACTTCTTGGTGTTTATGTTATAGATTGAATTTTTAATGTCTAGAACATAAAGACCATTTGTTAAGTGTGCACTACCATAAAACATTTCATTTAAATAAATAGAGTAACATTTATTCTTTATTATAAATGAAAAGCCTTTTTTGTCTGAACAAGAAATAGAAATCAAATTCCTATTAATAATAGGCACAAAATAACAATTTTCTAATTTTTAAATTAATCCACTAGGTAAAGATAGATAATAAGTCCTTATAGCTAAGGTAGCAACTCTTGCTCCATTTTCAATGTGTAGGTTCATTTCACCTTTGGCTAATGATTTACTTCCTTTAGGATCCTGCACATTTACACAAATGTGAGTACCACATCCAGTATCTAATACCCAAGATGTAAAAGTAAATAATTAACCTCTATAACATAGATACTTGAGTTGGGAGCCTTACTTCCTTTTTGCTTCTTAAGCTTTTCTAAGTAAAGATTGCAATTTTACTTTTAATGTCTTAGTTCTTTACAATGGAAGCATTGCTCTTCCTTAGCCATATCACCTTTGAGCTTTAATGCAGAAGAACTTGACTTGAAATTTTCGTCAGTTTTGTTCTTCTTCCTTTTATTCTTAGCCTTAAACTTACCTTTCCCTTTGCTTTTTTGAACCATCATAATGGAATTGAGCTTAGACTTAGGCTTTTTCAAGTTCTGCTCAGCAATTCTCAACATATTAAGCAATTTAGATAAAGTTTTATCAATTTTATTCATGTTGTAATTCATGATGAATTGACTATAGCTCTTAGGCAATGATTGCAGAACTATATTAGTAGCTAATTCTTGTTACAGAGGAAAGCTTAACCTTTCAAGGCTATTGATGCATTAAATCATCTTAAGCACATGAGTAGCAATAGATGTTTCCTTAGCCATCTTGCACTGAAATAATGCTTTGGATACATCATACCTCTTATGCCTCACTTGCTCTTGCTAGTGTATATGCCCTAAAATTAATCATATGGATGATTGTAAATTTGATTTATTTATTTTAAAGGCAATCTTAATTATCATATTTATACATATATTCTCTACGTAATATATTTAATTTAATAATAACCTAAGAATAATTGTATTCTTAAATGTTCTTAGTCATATATCATTATGGATTGAATTACTTTGATATGTTAAAACTAGCATGTGTGGTGACTTATATGAGATATTAAGTCTACACATGAGTACAAGTTAGAGAACTTGTATACTGAGCTAACCCACTATAAGAACACTATATGAATCGTTATATGAATGTCACAAGTGATTCTTAGTGATTATCATTAATATGGTCTTTTGACTTAAGATTACTAAGGTTCCCTATATGTGAATTTCATATTTTGATACTACTTCATGTCAATCATAGTTGAGTGAATGTAAGGATAGTTATTAGATATGTCACATATTATATGGAGGGATTTGTATGATCAAGATGGAATTTGTCACTCCTATGTAACAGGAGTGACATTTGTGAGCCCTTTAATTAAGTAAAGCTAAGAAAAATGCATAGTCATACTCAGATGGATTGACATGGGCTGTCAGTTACATTTGCTTTAGTCAGCTTACTTAAGAATTAAGAAACCTTTGAATTGGGCTATACGAGAATGACATGGTCCATGTCTAGTGCTTAATCTAGATGTCTAGGGTAAAAAGTTATAGATGATTATCATATATATAGGTTCAGTCAAATCACCAACTTTTCATTACTTAGGTAAAAATAATGTGTTGCTAGACATCATTCATTATGTGTGATCATTAATATGATCACTCATTATTTATGATCATAGCTAATGTAATGAGAGCCTTTAAGGTCGTACACTTAGAACCTAGTGGATTTGGAATTGATGGACCAAATTGTTTAGGCCTAATATATGGAAATTTCATGTTATAATTATAAGGCCCAATAATAATTATACATGGAACAAAGCCTAATTAGTTAGGATTTTTTGTGCACTTATTTAAATAGGCTTATTGGGTAATAATAAGGATTATTCATGCATCCCAAAACACAGAAAAATATAGCAGCCCCTTTGGACCCTTGAAGGGCATAACTAGCACTACGAAAGAAAATGAGGTGAATTCCAATCAGTGCATGTGAGATGTTTGCTGGTGATTTGTAGGTTTGTGTAGATACCTTGGAATATTTGATCGAAAGCAAGTCAAAAAAGGTGATCAGTGATTGAAACTTTGAAGCATTTGCAAAAGGTAATTAAATCCTTATCTTGATTTAACCGTTTCACATGGATCCTTAGTTAGGATTGGTTAATTCTTGCTGCGTTTGTTTGGCTCCTAATCCCATCAGTTGGTAGAATTGTTTGAGGTGATCAATCATATCAAATGCCTCTATGTTCTTGTGTTACTTTTGAAGCTCAGAGTTCATAGTAGTGAGCATGAGACAGTTAACATCCAGAGCATCTTCTAGATGTTTCTTATAAGCATCCTTTTTTGCTTAAGGAGTATTGCCAGCAGGTTTATTTGGAATAGGTTGTTTTAAGACATATTGTTCTTTCTTATACTTGAAGGCAATCCTTAAGTTTCAATAGCAATCAAGAAATTTTATCCCATTCATTTTATCCTTCTCAAGGATAGATCGTAGTGACAGGTTTAATGCATTTGAAGCCATGGTTATTTACATTATAAAAATATACAGAATGAGAATCACATATTTTATTTATTTAATAAGGTTCTTTATTAAATAATACTCCTATTATTTTTCTTAAAATAATAGCCTTTGCTATTATTTTGGAAAACCTTATCGTCAAGGTTTTCTAGTGAGGCAAGATTCATATTTTACTAAATCTTGAGTTAGCTTTGACTAATGGCCCAAGATGTGGCTATTTAGGTAGAAAACATCTTGTTAATTGCATCTTATGCAACTCTTGGATAGTTAGGTGAATAATACTTATTCAAATTCATCTCATGAATTTATAACTAACTTTATGCCTTTAGGCCCTAATCCTATTAGGATAGCTCAGTTAAGTCAAACCTAATATTTAGTAATTTGGATATCACTTTTGTCTTATTGTGCTTTACCAAGATAGACTTTAAGCACTTTACTTTGGCAAACACACCTATAGTTGATTAAGATCTTAACAAGTGCTATTACTAAAAGACATCTTTTTTGACTTAATATTTTATTTGAGGGATTTTAATATTCTTGATCTCACTACTATTATACTTAGTTGTATTTAACATGAATCACATACATCTAGTATAGGTATCTCATACATTCATCACATGCATTTTATACATAAAACATAAATTAAATGTGACATGATCATGACCCAACCTAAGTGATACTTTAAAGCTCAAGAATATCAAATAAAATTAAGAAAGAAAAACTTCTTCCTAAGAATCTTCTTTTTCTCCATGGCTTGATCTACACTTCCATTATTGCCTTTTTAAGTGCTCCAACAAGTATTATTACATAATAAATAAAGAAACCTCGAGTTACATTCAAGGGGAGATAGATGAGAAGAGAATGTGAAATTAAAAGTAATAGAAAGGCATGACACATAGGATATATTTAAAATTATAACAAAACCAAGGTTCATAATCATGCACAATGCATCAAGCAACAAAATAACATGATAAATGAAATATATATTCAAAATATATTTTCAATATTAAAATCTAAATTAAAAAATTAATTCTAAATTAATTAACTAATCGCCTAATGTTACGTTATGCGGAGAAATTTATAATAGTCCCGCTAGCTGGTTAGTGGGCGAGGTCAAGGGGAGCTGCACACCTAGTGAAAATTTGACTTCATCTGACATTCAGATTGCAATTCTTTTTGCCAATAATTGACACACCCTTTTTGTGCAACAATTCAACAATATCTAACATGTAAATCATAGTTTTGAAATAAGATTCACATCAGAATCATAGTGGACAAATTTAATCATATTAAACAAATCCAGCCAAGTTCAAACAGATTAAAGCATTCATGCATATACTTTATACATGAGTCCAAATTTATTTTTAGTCACATTAAACAGGTTAAATAGATCCATATATGAAGATAATTTCAAAATTAATCATATTAATTCTGTGCAAAATAGATTATATATTTGAACATGAAGTATATCACATACATGAAACTAGATTCAAGGAATTAATTTGATAAATTTTGATTTGTAATGGAACCTATGTTTAATCAAAAAATATTTTTTCATATATTAAATCAAATTCATGTAATTTAATCCTATTAATTTCGTTCAAACTAGAACCTAGAACAAATTATGAAATAGATTCAAATTTGAACTAGAACCCAGAATTAAGCATAATCAAATTTAAATTCAAACTAGAATCCAGAATTAATCACATTAATTTTACTTGAACCAGAAAGCACAAAATTAGATTCATAAGATTAATCTCACCAATCCTAATTAGAATTCATTTTAAATTCATGTAGTTAGCCAATAGGATCTTGATCTAACATTTCATAAGTAGTTTTGATACCATTGTTGGAATTAGGAGCCAAATAGTTGCAATAAAATTTAACCAATTCAAGTTAAGGATTTATGTGAAATGATTAGATTAGGACAAGGATTTAGTCATTACCTTCTATAGATGATTCAAAGGCTTAATCATTGATCACTTTTTCAACTTGCTTTCAGTAAAAAACTCTAAAGTATTCACGTGAACCCACGAATTACCAGTCAACGTCCTACAACCACTTATTGGAATTCTCTTTCTTTGCCTTGCAATGTTAGCTACACCCCTTCTAGGGTTATGGTGAAGGAGAGTAGCTAAAATTTTTTATATTATTTTTTTTAGTTGCATGAATAATAATATTATCTATTAACACCTAACATGCTTATTTAAATAGGTGTATAGAAAATCCTAACTAATTAAGCTTTGTTCTATGTATAATTATAGGCTTATAATTGAGCCTTATAATTATAACATGAAATTTTCATATACTAGGCCTAAATAATTTGGTCCATTAATTCTAAATCCACTAGGTTCTAAATGTGCAACTTTACAAGCTCTCATTATATTGATAATGATAATAAATCATATTAATGATTATAAACAATGAGCAATGTCTAGCAAAACATCATTGTTACTTAAGTAATGAGATAGTTGGTGATTCAACTGAACCTATACATATGATCATCATCTATAACCTTTTGTCCTAGACATCTAAATTAAGCACGAGATATGCATCATGTCATTCTTGTATAGCATAATTCAAAGGTTTCTTAATTACTAATTAAGTTGACTAAAGTAAATGGAATTGGCATCCCATGTCAATCCATTTAAGCACGACCATATATTTTTCTTAGCCTTACTTAATCAAGGGACCCATAGATGTCACTTCTGTTATATAGGAAGGATAAATTCCACCTTGATCACACAAATCCCACCGCATAATATGTGACACATCCAATGATTATCCTTACAATCACTTAACTATGAGTGACATATAGTAGTATCAAAATATGGAACTTATATGTCAGGAACTTTGATGATCTTAGAGTAAAGGACCATATTAATAATGATCACTAAGAATTATTCATAACACTCATATAACGATCCATGTAATGTTCTTAGGGTAGGTCAGTCTAGTACACAAATTCTCTAACTTATACTCATGTGTATACTTAATATTTCAAATAAATCATTACACATGCTAGTCTTAACATATCAATGCAATTAATCCACAATGATACATGACTAGGGACATTTAAGAATATAATTATTCTAAGGTTATTATCATAATTAAATATACTATGCAAAAAATATATGAATAAATATGATAATTGGAATTACCTTTAAAATTATATGATTCAAATTTATAATCATCCATATGATTAATTTTAGGGCATATATACTAACAATCTTCCACTTACACTAAAGCCAATCATCCATGTGTCTAATATCTATGAATTTCATATGACTATCTTGCTTTTGCTACATCAAAGGTTTTATTAGTGGATTGGCGATGTTATCATCAATTGGTATTCTACATATTCTCACAGTCACATTTATTTTTGAATTGAATCAAATGTGATGTAATATTGGAACTTCACTTGTGATTGAATATTTTTATTAATATGATTGCTAGGGATTAATATGATTGTGAGGATTCAATTGTGATTAAGCCTTAATAGCTGTTTGTGAATGTGATAACTATTTGAAATGGGTGGTGTAATATGATAATGATATCGCTCATCAGTGAATAGTTAGGATTACTGTGATTTAGGATGCAAATCTAGAATCTAAGTCATGTATAGGTAAACACTTAACTTTTGGTTTCATACATTTAAAAAATTCAAGGAGTTTGAATTACATTATTTTCTTTGATTAAATACTTCTAACATATGAATATTTAATATAACTGAATCAAGGATTGGTATTGTAAATATATGCTTATTGAGTTTTCATAGCTCACTCTACTTTATTTTCAATATTTTCTTGTTAGGATAAGCTTATTTGAACCTTATTGCATCTATGGAAAATCAAGATTGTCTTACTAAAGGATTTGACAATTAAGGTTTTCTTGGATCAGGATCAAAAGTAGAAATAGAAATTATGTTAGTTCAACACTTAATGTGTTGAATTGATTATCTATGTATTAGTTTAAATTTGTGTGGTATTATATATGTATAAGATGCTACTATGTCTATTGTATTTGAAAATATATATAGGATTCATATTATAGGGTGTGTGGCCCTTGAAAAGTATCCAAAAATAGGGGAGACTCTATCCATTTTTCTACAAAATTTAAAGTGAACTTCAAGTCCTTTTAGAAATGTAAGGATTTTCATTGGATAGTTTAGAATAAACAGTGTTAAGGCCTATGGAAAATTAGTTTCTAAGATCCATGCCGGTTACGATTGGGATTGGAATGTAACAAATAAATACAATGACACCCTGAAAGACCTTAATATAGGGGAAAATAAGTATAAAATATTATGTACATCAAAATCCTTATACTTAGCATTTGCACATTCTTAGGTAAAACACACTTTATTCAAAGCTAATAACTAAACAAAAAACTAACTTTTGATAATTTCAAGAATGCAAAATAAAAAATAAAGAGATAATCAACTTTTAAGAAACAAAATACTTTATAAATAAACCAATCTTGATATCTCAAACATCAATTACTATAACAACTTTATTCAAAAAGCTGAGACTAAATTGATAGATCCTTACAATATATATCAACTTTTCAACTCTTAAGTTTTTTATTGTGGTTTATTCACTCAAATTCAATTAATGAAAATCCAAAACTATAAGTTTACTTATCATCTAATCTCTACTGCCCAAAGTCACATGTAAAACACAAATCAAGAGGACTTTATTAAGGTTGTAATGAGGTTAGGAAGGACAAAAAAAGGAAAAAAAATTCAAGATGCATAACAAAATAACTAGAAAGATCAATAGAGCATTTAAAACACAATATGAGAATATCATGAACAATTCCAATTTTAGAAAAAGACCTAATTTTTCGAATTCTAACGCTCATCAATCCCTTTTTTTCTACTTTTTTTCACTTTATGCTTTATTCTTTCTTTTTTTTTTAATTTTTTAATTTTTCATTTTCATTTTTTTTAAAAACAAGAAATGCTTAATTACAACAAATCACCTTCCATAATATACCCCTACATTTACTCAATAACTCATCCTATAAACTTATAAATGCTCTAGTAATTTCTAATGTTAGATAAAGATATTTGTTTTTTCATTAAAGGCCTAAAATTGTTTTATCCCACCAAAATTATTATTTAAGGCATAAAAGGCTAAGTAATGGAAAAATGTAAAGGAAGGCTATTTGACTAAGTAGGATTAAAATAAAGAATGCCTTTATTAGATTTGTGCATGTATGCGGAAAAATGTCATCTAAAAAAGAATTAATGTAAGTTCTAAAGCACAAAATCATGGATGAAAATCACACTCAAGAAAGAAAAAAGAAAGAATAGCATAATTCTCAGTACTAAGGCTTAAAAGCATACAAGGATCAATATCAACCCAAATCAAACTATCAATTCAAATTCTTTCATCTTACTAATCAATCTTTAAAAAGTAAGACACTTTAATTAATCATGTTATGTATTATTAAGCTTAATTCAATTCCTACTTATAGTAGTTGTATAACTCAAAAATCATTAAAAAGCCTAAAAACATACTTGAAATAATTTTTTTTTTCATTTTTTTTGAAAGAAACATATATGAAAGAAAGAAAACTAATGAAAATAAACCCAAAATCTAAACTCTTCCCCTCCCCCACACTTAAATTATACATTATCCTTAATATAAAGTATACCAAATAAATATATAAAAAATAAATACATTAAAAGAGATAGGAAATCTATAAAAACATAGCTTACTTCCTAGGAAGTGCCTTTCTTTAACATCTTTAGCTAGACGTTATTAAACTATTTTAATATGGCTTTAATTCATAAGGAATTTCTTCATATGGCTCTAATGATTTACTTCAAATAGTCATGTGATAGTTACACTTCCAAAATTGCTCCATGCATTAATTCTTTCCCAAGTGTCAACTTTATATCATTCTTTCTTTGAATTTTAAATTCATCTTGCACTATAAAATTAATTGGTTAATGAAATAAAATAAAATAAACTTCAAAAGGATTTTTACTAACTTTCAAAGTATTGAATTTTTTCTACCACTCTATCAATCTTTATAGTAGGTGTGCCATTTTTTGCCCATCAATTTCTAAATGTTCTTCTCTTCATCAATTTTCTTTTGAGGTATATTTAGTTTCACCTTATTTAAAGTCTCTAAAATCTCTTTTTCTTCTTCTTTTTTTTTTTAGCATCTTCAAGGCTATGGGAAAAATGAGAAAAAAATAGAAAAATGAGAAAAAAATAGAAAAATTAGTAAAAAAATTAGACTTAGGTGCAAATTGTACCTTAATACTAGAATCTATATTTTTTTTCCTTTTAATTGTTCGCTTAATAAGTGAGAGGTGAAAAGCAGCTTGCTTACATATTTGCTTTCTAACTTGCTCACAGATGGAGCAAGTTAGCTTATTTGAACCTTTAAAACTTTTATGTTTGCTATTGTTTCTTGGAATTGTATGCACTTTTATTCGAATTATATGGTATTATATTGAAATTACATAATTAGTTCCATAAGTTCCACCTTTGAAGTTTAAGATTCACACATTAATGGATATTCTTAATAGAAGGTTCATATTGAAAATGACCCATTTAGTTGCCGTAACTGAAAATTGAATGATTTTTCTACCCTGGGTTGTAAAAATTATAATATGAAGTATAATAACATTAAGGTTGGCTTGAAAATCTTCCTACACATGTTTAAGTATTTGAAATTATATTACATCTAATTGGCCAACAACAAAAGTTAACTTAGAGAGTTATGTTCAATTTTATATGCAAGCGCCTTGCCAAAACCACTATGAAAAGTCATTTTCTTTTAAGAAAATTAACTGCTTAATTTATAGATGTTCTTAACAATTTTTGGATTAAAATTCAAGTCAAAATCAAGGGAAAAAACATTCATATACTAAGAGGAACAAGAGTTGAATGAAACTAAAAACTAAAAAACATAAAAAAATTAGAAAAAATATAAAAAATTAGAAAATACTGCCAAACAGCCTTTTTTAGCTAAAAATGTTAGAGCCAAGGGTAATAGCCCTAGACCATGGACCATGCTTAAAATGCCAAAAAACTTTAAATTAGATAGTTTTGTGCTAAAATTCCATAACTGACTTTATTACCTAACACCATTGACAAGCTTGAAAAGCAGTAAAAACAAAAGCAAAATGTTAGTATAAATAACTAAATTAAAAGTGAATTAAATGGCATAATTCTCAGTAATAGTGTTAAAATTTTGATGTATGTTGCAACACACAAAAATTAAACCAAAATTACAAAATTGTAGTTAGGGTGAATTGGGTTGATTTCACAAAAATTAGGCTTCAACTTACTTTCAATTTAGTTATAAAACAAAGGGGTTTTTGAATGCCAAAAAATAGAATTAAAAAGCAAGAAATAACAAACTTATAAATTGAAAATAGAAAATAAGAATAAATTTTATTCACAATAAGATGGATTCCAGTTTAAACGATTATATATCAATCTACAGATTTATCATTAACTATAAAATATAAGTAATGCTTAATTAATTATTTAGTTGATGAAAATAACCTGAAAGCTTGCAATTATTCGCAAATTTCCTTTTTCATATGATTAGAATTAATAAATTGAAATTGAATGATTAAATTTAACCTATATTAAGACCCAATCAAACCCAATTGAGATAAAAATAGAATAAAAATAAGTGAAATTCAACTAAAATAGACTAAATAACCTTGCAACTGCTTAATTCACAAAGCCTACTCTCTAATTCATCTACCAAACAATAGCTACTTGAATCAATTCATAATCACAAGAATAACTCAATCAACCACTTCAAGAATAATCATATAAACAATTAAGTAATAGATCCTTTATAGAAAACTATTTATGCAATTATCAATAAAAAAGATAGATAAATAAAGATAATTAATTAAACATAAAAGATAAAGAATAAGGTTTTAAAATCAATTAGAAAAAGCATGCCATATCCCTTGAAATAGAATAAGCGAGTCTAACCATTCATGACTTAAAAGCTTAAAACACTAAGAGAAGAAAAACTTTATTTTGTTAATTGCTAAATTACCTTTGGTTAGCTAAATTTTTCCTTATATATGCCTCTTTATTTTGCTTAACTAGGTTACAACACTTAGTAATGACTCTAAGCTAATTAATGGACTAGATTTTTCATAACTTGGAGGTTTGTAGCCTAGGTTATGATCCAAATGCCAGAATAGGTCCAAAGTTATTTTATTCATGTCATTTTGTTTAGGCTTGAGTTTTTTACCTTTAAGATGTTGTCATTTTAGCTCTAAAGCTTAGAAACATGTTTCTTTGGGTCAATGTTAGACATTGGAATTTTGTAATTTGGGCTTCTTAAACTCAAGTTATGAGCTAAACAATAAGGAAAGGCCAAGTCCATCATATAAGGATAGCACCACTAGATCAGTTTCAAAGCCAAATTTAACCTACCAAATGTCTAAATTGATTCTTCCATAAAACATGAAATTTGTAGATAATTCTCTTCATATAAAGATTAACTTGAATAAAGGTCTAAATATCAAGTTATAGCCAAAAATCTAAAATAGTATCAATTTTTTGCAATTAATTATTATTTTCTATTTAACTCAAGACACATGACTTATTCCAAAATAAGCTTAAATCCATTAAAATAAGAAAATTATGCCGTAAGAGACTTAGATAAAGGGAAAATAAGTATACAATATTGTATATATCATAGAGCAAAAAATAAAGAGATAGACAATCACTTTGTTTAAAAACCCTAAATAGGGATAAATTATTTGTTTTATTATTATTCCATAACATATTAAAGGAAGGAGAAATTATGCATCTCATGATAAGCTCTCAAAAACTTGTGTTTAAATTAACTTGATCTAGGATCTTTTGAATGAAATCCTAATTCAAATGATTATAAGCTTTCTTAAGATTCACTTTTATGCAAAGAAACCAACTCACCATTTCATTTTCCCCATTGAATGAAACTTGTGATGGGTTGTAACAATATTATCCTAAATACACTAACTTGGGATAAAACTTACTTAAAAAGGAGATATTAAATAAGGAAGAGAATATTTTAGAAGATTTAATATAATCATTGTCACACATTTATATACAATATTACAAAGGGAGATAGGTTAAAATTGATTAATGAATTCAGGCTTCTCCAATATAGGAATTTGGTAGATAAAAGTTTTGTTTACCTTATGAAGATTCTTCCCTTAAAAAAATTATCATATGAAATTACAAACTCCACTCATTAACAATATGCAATTTTTTTGGTTAAACAAAATCTAGAAAACCATCCACACTTGGTGTTTTAGTACCACCAATGGCAAATATTGCCACCCTAATGTAATACTTGATAGAAACCTAGTGGATAAAGATAATTAGAATTAAATTAGAAAGTATTTATTAATATGTAAGTGGTAGAAGTACTCATTAATTCTAGTATGTGAAAACTTCAAAAGAAATTCTCTATGGAAATTAAGTAATGTTAGTATTTAATCAAAATTTAAGGTCGATAGAGTTTTAAACTAATCTAAGGATTTTACTTAGAAGTATTGATGTGCATGTCACAATGCATTAAAATTAGTTAAAAATACTAGTTGCTACAATAATAATGTAGATAGTGGCATAATTATGTCGTACCCCTAGTGATCTTTTAATTTTACATTTTCTAAATTATTTCCTAACTATACTTGTGCAATTGTTAAATTATTTATGCAATGAAAATAAAGAAAACTAGTGCAAACAGAATGATAATGCAATGAAATAGAATGCTATGCAGAAATAGAAATAGAATCAGAATGCAAAATAGAATTAGAATAGGGGGTTAGTTACACAAATTAAACAATGTAATAAGTACAAAATTAAGCATAAGGCAAAAGAAAAAAAGAAATAAAATAGAAGAGAATTCAATGAAATTAAACAGCTGATTCAAGGAAATTGAGAGACTTAAATTGGATTAATCATAAATTAATTAAGATTTAATTTTTTCTAATTAATTCTTTAACCTTAAATTACTCAAAATTTCTATAGTAATTCATGAATTCTACACTAGAAAATCTCTTAGGATTTGATCAATTAAGATTAGCTGAATTAAGTAATCATTATAATCCTTACGCTAGATTGAAATTGATTTATAAATAGAATTCACTATATTTAAGAAATCAAATTAGAAATATCCAATTAATCTCTCAACCTTCTATCCCTTTGTATAAAAATATGATTTATCAACTATAATTTCATATCAAAATAGCAAAAAAATTAGAAATCACAAGGGTGAATATCAATTATATCAAATCAACATCCAACATAAGGAATCTTAAGACTTTTAGCACAAGTAGATAGAGAAAGAGAAAAATTAATTAAGAAATGTCAACTTTACAAATCATGATCTCATAATTCTTAAGAAGAAAGTCTTAACTCCTTGAATTAACCATGAATTTAGGCTTCCATTGATGAAGAACAAAGAAAGCAAAGAGAAGAAGAAGGCTATCTGCTAAGTTTTTTGTATGTAGTCTAAATGTCTCTTCTCTTTAACTCTTTTGCTTATTTATATAACTTAATTTGCTTAAAACCCTATTGGACCAGGATTAGATGACTCTTATGATAAGTGCACAAATACACCTAAATTCTATGTGTTTCATCCACTTATTTACTTAGTATTTTGTGCAAATTGATTGAAAAGGACACTTAGATGCTCTATTTTTTGTTTTCAGGTCATGAAATGACATATATGAGCATTAGAAAAGAATCCAGAGGCAAAACCATTCAAATCATGAAGCATTGAAGCAAGATTGTTCACTCAGCAAAGAACACGGGTCGTGTTTAACCCCGTGTTCATGGCCATGTTTCGTTCTGGACTGCTTCGAGACTTCACTGAGTCATCCAGAGAAGAACACGGGCCGTGTCACACACCGTGTATCTTTCTGCCATTCGCTTCTGAAGAACATGGGGGGTATCACACCCCGTGTAATTTGCTGATCAGCCTTTTTTGAAGAACACGGGGTAGAACATGGGCCGTGTACTGCCCCGTGTACATTGCTGTTTGACAGTTCGTAGGAGAACACGGGGCATGTCACACAACGTGTTTCTTGTTGCTCAAACTTTCACAGAGAAACACGAGGTACAACACGGGCCGTGTTGGACCCCGTGTACATAAAAAATATAAGTTTTTGCGCGAGATCTCGTCAGGGAGGAGGAGAATCTGAGAATTAACAAGGAGAGTTGCTAGGAGAAGCCCTGGGAGAGACCCAAACTCACCAAAGGTGCCTTCTAACACGGATTCAAGCAAGGAATTGAAGAATCAAGCAAGAAATTTGTAGATCTTCATGGATTGTTTGACTTCCTTCTCTGTTTTCTTGTTTTCTTCTGATCTTGAGATGTTTTCACACTAAACCTTTGTGCTTAGCTTAGGTGAACTTGTTCATGGAGTTATGGAACTGAATTTTATATAATCTAGCTTGATTTACTGTTGAATTATGATTTGATCTTGCTGTTTTTTCTGAAACAAGCCAATGTATCCGGAATATTGGATTTGTGTTATGGATTAATTGATTCTAGGTTGAAATGACCAATTAATTAATCGGATCTTGCATGATCATTGGGAATATCAAATAGACTTAGAAATTAAGCTGATTGTATTCTTTTGCACAGGATAAAATTTCCAAGAATGGATTCTAAGCAAGTTAATGCAACCTAGATGAGTGATTACTAGAGTAATTCTGGGCACTTAATCTTTGGTTAGTAGTTAGTAGCCTTGCAATGAGGTATAGCTTAATTTTGGTAATCCAGCAATCATAATTAACAGTAAACCAAGTTAGA
Organism: Sindora glabra; assembly: GCA_020226215.1. Lineage (NCBI taxonomy): Eukaryota > Viridiplantae > Streptophyta > Magnoliopsida > Fabales > Fabaceae > Sindora > Sindora glabra. The sequence goes on along the minus strand of CM035232.1, from coordinate 70,763,695 downwards.
GAAATAAATTCATTCCATAATGAAGTGTACAAGGGATCCTTAAGCTAAGTACGCTTTTATTCCATTGAATCAAACCTTATTTTGATAGTTAAGCTCTGTTTTACAACTTGTTCTTGATTCACACTCTCAATTGATCCGCCTAGATAATTTTACTTGAAATTCAGTTAGTACTCAACCTACAATCCCTGTGGAGAACGATAATCTTTTATACTATAACTAGACTTAACCTGTACACTTGCGGGATTTAGAGGTCAAGTTTTTGGCGTCGTTGCCGGGGATTGTATCCAGTTGATATTAACTACAAGTTTTAAGTGAATTAGACTAGGTAATTCTTTTTCTTTTACTTCATAATTCATCTTGTTTTACTTTTTCTTACTTTTTTTTTATATACAACGTTTCTTTCTCACCTTGTTCTGTTTTAGTGCTACTTAATCATTCTGCAGAGAATCGAGTATATGCGAAGAGGAAGTCTCGAAGGAGTTCTTGACTTATATCCAGAAATTGAAAGAACTTTGCATAGGAGAAGAAGAGAGCAGCATCAATTCATAACCAAGTAGAAATCTACACTGAACCAGTAAATCAAAACATGGATAATAGATCACTTCGAGAGTTTGCAGCACCCGATGCCACTGGTCTTCAATCCAGCATACGAAGGCCCGCTGTTGAGGCAAACAACTTTGAATTGAAGCCAGCTTTGTTGTCTATGGTGCAGTAAAACCAATTCGGTGGATTGCCAATGGAGGACCCCAACCTCCACATCCAGATTTTCCTTGAATACTGCGATACAATAAAGATCAATGGCGTACAAGCGGATGCCATAAAGCTTAGACTCTTCCCATTCTCCTTAAGGGATAGAGCCAGAGCTTGGCTGCATTCTTTACCAGCTGGATCAATTACCACATGGGAAGAGCTACTGAGGGCTTTTCTTTCAAGATACTTTCCTCCAAGTAAGACTGCGTAATTGGGGAACGAGATTACTACATTTTCTCAGAGGAAGGAGAATCCCTGTTTGATGCTTGGGATAGATACAAAGAGCTACTAAGGCTGTGTCCACATCACGGATTAGAAAGATGGCTTGTTCTTCATACCTTCTACAATGGTTTGAATTACAACACTAGACTTACTGTGGATGCTGCAGCTGGAGGTGCCTTGATGAATAAAAGGCTAGATGAAGCTTATGAGCTAATTAAAGACATGGCTTTGAACCATTATCAATGGTCAAATGAGAGGGGACCATCAAGAAAAGCAGCAGGTAAGTATGAATTAGATGCCTTTAGTCATTTATCTGCTAAAGTAGATGCATTAGGAACTTTAGGCAGCAAGGTAGATGCTCTAATGGCTAAATTTGACAAATTTCATGTTAACAGCGTGAATACAACAGGTGCTACTGACATTGCTTGTGAGATTTGTGGAATTACAGGGCATATTGCAGCTGAATGCACCTTGGGCCAAGACTTTACTAAGCAAATGAATTATGTGAACAACAGTGATTTTGGACAGAAAAATCATAGTGAACCATTTGGAAACACTTACAATCCATCATGAAGGAATCATCCAAATTTCTCCTACAAGCCCACCCAACCATATAACACACAAACCACCACCAATAGACCGCCACCACCCAGTTTCCAAGGTCAAAGATCGTACAATCCACCAGCCCAACCATCCTCTACTGCAAAATTAGAAGGCCTCTTGGAGAAATTTCTTATTTCTCAAGAGAAGACCAATGAGGAATTTAGACAACATGGAAGACACATGGAAGATTCAATTAAGCAACTGTCTTCTAAGGTAGATTCTTTGGCTACTTATGGAAAGATGCTGGAAACTCAAATTGCCCAACAAGCTTCAGCATCTTCTTCAAGAGCTTATGGCCAACTCCCTGCTCAACCGGAATCAAATCCAAGAGAGCATTGCAAGGCAATAACTCTCAGGAGTGGAAGATTATTGAAAGATCCTATTGCCACTCAAGAAACTGGAAAAGAGACAAGTGTGGAAGAAGAGCAAAAACAAGGCAATGAGGCCTCAATTTCTAAGGAAGCTGAAGAGAAAGAAGGGGAACTACTAGAAAAATCAAAATATATTCCTCCAGAACCGTACAAACTGCCTGTCCCTTATCCTCAAAGATTGGCCAAGGCTAAATTGGATAAGCAGTTTGGAAAGTTCTTGGAAGTGCTGAAGAAATTGTACATCAATATTCCTTTCACTGATGCACTTTCACAAATGCCTTCATATGCTAAATTCTTGAAGGACATTCTCTCCAACAAGAGGAAGTTAGAGGAGCATGAAACTGTGGCTTTGACTGAGGAGTGTAGTGCCATCATTCAAAATAAGCTACCTCCTAAGCTAAAGGATCCAGGAGGCCTCTCCATCCCTTGCGTTATAGGAAATGTCCCTATTGATCGGGCATTATGTGATTTGGGGGTGAGCGTGAGCCTTATGCCACTGACGGTTGCTAAGAGATTGAACATTGAAGAGATGAAGCCCACTACGGTTTCACTTCAACTAGCTGACCGCTTAGTCAAATATCCAGTAGGTATTCTCGAGGATGTACCTATTAAAGTGGGTAAGTTTTTCATACCAGTTGACTTTGTTGTCCTTGAGATGGAAAAGGATGCTCAAATCCCTATTATTTTAGGCAGACCATTTCTTGCCACTGCTGGAGCTTTAATTGATGTTAAAAATGGTAGACTGTCATTATCTGTTGGGGATGAGAAGGTTGAATTTAATTTAAATGAATCCATCAAATTACCTGTTTGTGAAGACTCCATATGCAGGGTAGATGTGCTAGATAAAGCTGTGAAAGAAGACCATAAAAAGGGAAGCCTCCAAGATCTTCTTGAAGCATGTCTAGTTGCAAATGGAGTGGTTGAAACTGAAGAAGCTGCTGCATATGCCCAGTTTTTGGAAGTAAGTCCACCACTTCCCCTCCCTGATGAAGATATTGAACAATTGGAAGTGGAGTCCAACAAAGCGATTACTGAGGAAGACAAACCGCCAAAGGTAGAACTTAAACCTCTCCCATCTTCCTTCAGGTATGAATTTTTAGGACCCCATTCTACTTATCTTGTTATTGTTAATGCCAATCTAACTGCTATGGAAATAGAAAAATTGCTTAGGCAGCTTAGATTTCATAAGAGAGCTTTGGGGTATTCAATTTCTGATTTGAAAGGGATCAGTCCTTCTATTTGTATGCATAAGATCTTGTTGGAGGATGACAGTAAGCCCTCCATTGAACACCAAAGAAGGCTGAATCCTAATATGAAAGAAGTTGTGAAGAAGGAAATAATGAAACTGTTAGATGCTGGGGTAATTTACCCAATTTTTGATAGCCAGTGGGTTAGCCCGGTTCATGTTGTGCCTAAGAAAGGAGGGCTAACTGTAGTGAAAAATAAAAACAATAAGCTAATTCCCACTAGGACTGTCACGGGTTGGAGAATGTGCATTGACTATAGGAAATTGAATAAGGCAACCCAGAAAGATCATTTCCCCCTTCCCTTCATTGATCAAACTTTAGAAAGATTAGCTAAGCATTCACATTTCTGTTATTTGGATGGCTATTCTGGTTTCTTCCAAATTCCTATCCATCCAAATGATCAGGAAAAGACCACATTTACATGTCCTTATGGCACATTTGCATATAGAAGAATGCCTTTTGGTCTGTGCAATGCTCCAGCTACTTTTCAACATTGTATGATGGCAATCTTTTCTGAATTTATTGAGAATATCATGGAAGTTTTTATGGATGATTTTTCTGTATATGGCACTTCCTTTGATAACTGTTTAACCAATTTATCTCAAGTTTTGCAGAGATGTGAAGAGGTAAATCTGGTTCTCAATTGGGAGAAATGCCATTTTATGGTGAGAGAAGGGATCGTCCTTGGCCATCAAGTATCTGAACATGGCATAGAAGTGGATAAGGCCAAGGTGGACATTATAGAGAAATTGCCTCCCCCAAATTCTGTCAAGGGAGTAAGGAGTTTTCTAGGACATGCCAGTTTCTACCGACGTTTCATTAAAGATTTCTCTAAAATAGCTAAACCTTTGACTAACTTGCTAAAGATGTTCCTTTTGATTTTGATCAAGATTGTTTGGATGCCTTTTGCAGGTTAAAGAAAGCCTTGATATCCGCACCAATCATGCAAGCACCGGATTGGAACTTACCTTTTGAGGTGATGTGTGATGCTAGTGATTATGCAATAGGAGCGGTGCTTGGCCAAAGAAAGGACAGAAAGGTTCATGCAATTTATTATGCAAGCAAGACTCTTGATGAAGCTCAATTGAATTATGCCACCATCGAAAAGGAACTTCTTGCTGTGGTATATGCAATTGATAAGTTCAGATCTTACTTGGTGGACTCAAAAGTGATTGTTTTCACGGATCATGCAGCCATCCGGTACCTTCTCAGCAAGAAGGAAGCTAAACCCCGACTCATCAGATGGATTCTCTTGTTGCAAGAATTTGATCTGGCAATTCGAGATAAGAAGGGCACTGAGAATGTTGTAGCTAATCATCTCTTAAGGCTGAAGCAAGAATTAGGAGATGAGGAAGACAAGGACATGCCAATCAATGATGCCTTTCTTGATGATTATTTGTTGGCTGTCTCTTCTTCAACCATCCCTTGGTTTGCTGATTATGTGAACTACATTGTGAGTGGAGTTTTACCTCCGGATGCGGGGTATCAAAAGAAGAAGAAGTTTCTAGCTGAGGCAAAGCACTACTTTTGGGATGAGCCCCTTCTTTTTAGGAGATGTGCTGATGGCCTATTTAGAAGATGTGTGCCTGAGGAAGAAATTGCAAGTATCTTGTTCCACTGTCATTCCTCTCCATATGGAGGACATTTTGGTGCTTCAAGAACTGCTGCAAAGATTGCCCAGGCAGGATTTTATTGGCCGACTCTTTTTAGAGATGTTCATCAATATGTCACTTCTTGTGACCAATGTCAAAGGGTTGGGAACATATCAAAGAGACATGAGATGCCCTTGAATAACATTCTGGAGGTTGAAATATTTGATGTTTGGGGAGTTGACTTCATGGGACCATTCCCACCTTTTTGTAGCAATAGCTACATCCTTGTGGCAGTTGACTATGTATCCAAATGGGTGGAAGCAATTGCCACTCGAACTTGTGATGCCAAGGCTGTAGTTAAATTTTTCAAAAAGGTGTTGTTCCCTAGGTTTGGAATCCCTAGAGCTGTGATTAGTGATGGAGGGTCTCATTTCATTGCCCATCAGTTTCAGTCGCTCTTCAGAGGGTATGGAGTAACCCATAAGATTTCTACTCCATATCATCCTCAAACCAGTGGGCAAGTTGAGCTTTCCAACAGAGAAATTAAATCCATCTTGGAAAAGACAGTGTCTAGATCAAGGAAGAATTGGGCACTCAAGTTGGATGATGCTTTATGGGCCTATAGAACTGCCTTTAAAACTCCAATTGGAATGGCACCATTTAGGATCATCTATGGGAAGAACTGTCACTTACCAGTGGAAGTTGAACACAAGGCGTATTGGGCAATCAAGTTGCTCAACTTCGACTTACAATCTGCTGGAGAGAAGAGAAAGCTCCAACTTCTTGAGCTTGAAGAATTGAGGAATGAAGCTTATGATAATGCTAAGATCTATAAAGAGAGAACGAAGGCTTGGCATGACAAGCGAATACTTAGAAGGGAATTTCAAGAAGGAGACTCGGTGCTCTTGTTCAGTTCGAGATTCAAACTATTTCCAGGGAAGCTAAAGACAAGATGGACTGGACCGTACCTTGTGAAGAAGGTATATCCATTTGGAGCTGTGGAGATTTGGAGCGAAAGCACCGAAAATTTCAAGGTTAATGGCCAAAGATTGAAGAAGTATGTTGCTGGGCCACCATTAATGGAGGCACTAGACTAATAAAGAGATAGGGGTCGAGCTTATAACCTTAAACAAGCGCTTCTTGGGAGGCAACCCAAGCTTATTTTTTTGTTTTCTTGCCTTTTAATCCTTAGTTTTCTACTTTTCAATCTGAGTTACTGAGTAGTGGAGGAATTTAAGTCATTAAGTGTTGATGTTGAATGCTCATTTTTGCATGTGGACTTGTCTTTGAGGTAGATTAGGCATGAATTTATGATCGTTGTCTGTTTTCTTACACACAGGGCTCAAAACGCACTCCAGTGAGATGCACGGTGTAAAACACGGGCCGTGTACTACCCCGTGTACCTCTCTGTCTGGCCAATTTTAAAGAACTTGTGATTTTCAACGCAGTCCAGTGAGAAACACGGTGTATAACACGGACCGTGTTAGACCCCGTGTTCCTCACTGTCTAATTCGCGTAAAAACTTTCTGATTTTCATGAAGGATCAGAGAGATACACGGGACAGAACACGGACCGTGTCATACCCCGTGTACCTCTCTGGTTGAACCACTGATGAGAGCGTTTAACTTTAGCCTTCCAGAAAGAAACACGGGGTACAACACGGACTGTGTTAAACCCTGTGTTCTATTACGCATTTTGTTAGTCTTCCCCAGAGAGAAACACAGGACAGAACACGGGTGGTGTTTGATCCCGTGTACAACTGCGAGGTTTGTTATCATGTTTCAGAGAGAAACACGGGGTACTACACGGGTCGTGTTTGACCCCGTGTTCCTGTGCGGGGGAGCTTTTAATCGACAAAAACCCAGATTTTTCCAGATTTTCCCCCATTCTCTCCTTCTTACTCGCAACCCTAGCTTCTCTCTTTGCATTTTCGCACTCCATACTGCCAAATTACACCGATCAAAGTGTTTTATTTTGCTATTTGAGGTTGTTTAGCTAATTGATTTGCGATTTAATCAGTTAAAAAGCTATGATTTGGATTCATCTTCTCATCTTTACACGAACTAGGGTTTTGTTCATCATCTCACGAGGTTAGTGCATTTCCTTTGAAATCCTTAGAGTTTATTGATATTTCTAATGATTATTAACTTCCATTACATATTAGAATTCATAGGAATGTTGAAATCCTTTGAAATTGATGATTGATAGGTTGATTGAATAACTTTACAAAGCAACGTTCATGGAAATTCACTGGTTTTCTTGATTGAACTTGCTTCTTTGATGATTAATTGATCAAAATAGAATCTTAGATTGATAAATTGATTTAGAATCTCTAATTAATAAGACTAGAATTGTTGATGCATAAGTGTGATTGATTGACTTAGTTTCCTATTGAACTGCAATACCATCACTCATGTGCTAAACCTTGAACTGCTTGAATTGGAACTTTGTGGTTGCTTATGTTTCAAGTTTTGAAGTTTATTGCTTGATTGCCTTATTGCTTGCTTTACCTCATTGACATAATCACTCCATTGCTCTCATAGCTTATTGCTTGATTGGTTGTTTGGTATTGCTGAATCTTTATTCTTGGGATTTGCTGCTGGCTGGTATACACTCTCTCAATTTGTTGATTCCTTTTGTAGACAATGTCTAAAAGACAAAAGACTACTGCGAGAAAGACTACCAAGGGTAGTACATCTAGAGGGACATCGTCTAGAGGACCTTCACACCCTTTCTTAGATTTCACTGACGAAGATCACATCCAAGCCTATGAAAGACACAGGGATAAGCCAATTGTAGAAGGGAGATTCTTGGACTGGGAAGTGTTGAGGGAATTTGGACTAGAGGAAGAAATATGTGAGCTTATAAGTGTGGGAGCTTGGGAAACCTTCTTTGAGATTAGAGAGCCCACCTACAGGGAGCTCACCTTGGAATTTCTCAGCACATTTTATCTGGAGAGGTATTTTGGGACAATGGACTCGCCAGATACAGTTCAGTTCAGACTAGGAGGCGTTCCTTACTCTATGAGTGTGACCCAGCTGTCTGTTCGCCTGGGACTTTACGCTATGGAGTTTGTAACTACTGAGGAATACCAGGACATGCTGGTCGGGCTGCCCCACGGGACCCAGGAGTGGCAGGTGTGGACCGATATAGCCACTGGACACACATATGATCCCGCTAAGAGTAAGGCGTCTAGCCTTAGGAGGGTTTCCTGGAGAGTCCTTCACTCCATTTTCAGTCATACTCTGAGTGGACGGGGGCACAGCCATGGAGTTGTGAGCACCTCTGATATTCTATTCCTCTACAGCATGATTGAGAGGGTGCCTATCAACATTGGAGGAGCATTCGCTCACTTTTTCTCATCCCAGGCCATGGACAGGAGAGTTAGTAGTATAGCTGCTGGGTCATACATTACTCGACTAGACAGACGGTTAGGAGTCTTCGACCGGCCTTATGGTTCTCTGACCATAGTATCACACATGGCACCCCTTCGAAGGGGCATTCTTATAGCCATAGGGATTCAGCCGGTAGTGCAGCCCCAGCCTTAGGAGGAGCAGCAGCATATTCCAGGCGATAACACAGCTCCTAATGTTGGTCCTTCTTCTTCCACCGGGAGCAGAGTTCCACATGAGGCATATTTCAGAGACATCCTTTCTGGGCAGCAGTAGATCTTGGCGGAGCTCCGTCTGATATCCGACCGTCAGACGCGGATTGAGGGACTCTATGATGACTTGGACAGACGCTCCAGGCACATAGAGGGCATGGTGGAGCCCCTGTTCCACTTATTCCACCCTTCCTCCCCTGCTGATCCGGATCCCCTACCTAGTAGTTTAGATTGATTACTGCATGTTATTTTTTTTAGCTATTCTGTTCTTCTTTTTACTCATTCTTCATATTTATCCCCATTTATCTGGTCTGTACATATATTAACTTTGCACTTTGTTTTACTCTTTATTATATTGCTTGCTTCTCTTTTATTTTCTTGCACTCTTAATGTTAATATCTATAATAACTAACCGCATTTCTTTTCCAGTATTGTATTTTCTTTCTTTTAGATTACTGGTTCTCTCTCTCTCTCCTACCTCATCTCTCTTTCTGGATCTCCCTACGATTTACTGGACAGCCATAATCCGCATGTCAGGGAAGTTTCAGTTCTCCAACTGTTTTCTGTCTCTTTTCTCATTTACTATTTTGTACATTGAGGACAATGTCCACTTTTAAGTGTGGGGGAACAGTGTTTTGCAATACTTTACACTTGAACTTGCTTGAATAATTTAGAGTACTAAAATTTGCTCCAATTTCAATGATATATTCAATGATATATAAAAATAAAAAATAAAAAATAAATAAATAAAAAAAAAATAAAAATAAAATTTTTTTAGGGAAATTCATTGAATAAAGTGATTGATTCATGCCTTGTTTCTTTAATGCATATTTGGCAATTTGATAAGGAAAATTTAAAACTTGAAGCTAAGAGTAATGAGCATAATTGACCCTTGTGAGATTTGAGCCTTTTGAGCTATTTTCTCATTACAAATTAAAGCTCATTTTTCTTCTTGAGGGATTATGTCATCACTCTTGTCTTTGGGCTCTAGAACTTGCATTTTCTCTTTTTGAGGCTACATTTTATGTGCTTTGCATGTCAAATATGATGAGGCCATGTTTCTTTACCCTTCTTTTTATTTGTTTGGCCTATTTGAATTCTTTTCTTTAATTTTCCCTAAAACTTTCCCCCTAGTTAGCCATTTTGAGCTTTGGACCCTCATTCCTAGCCTAGCCATAACATTTACATCCCAAGCTACTGCCTAAGGTGACTTGAACCTTAGAGTTTGAAGGAACTTAGACACATTTTATAAGTTTGACTATTTTTGAGGCCCTTACTTAGTGTTGCTAGTTGGATAAGTTGATATACAACCACTATTGAAAAAAAAAATTGTTGTGTTTGCTGATTTATTTGTATAAAAAAAAATGATGATGAATGAAATAATAGAGGTTGAAGCAAGGGTGGAAGCAAACTATCAAGCTGAGTAATGGAACTTGACAATGGTCAAGTTAATGACCAATGTGTCTTTTTCCTTCAAACTCATGACTCTATCATTTTTTGACCCTTTGATGTTCCTTCCCCCTTTCCTCACCCTTTTTCCCTAATAAAGTCCTCTGATTTGCATGCATTTTACATTATAGTAGTGGAGATTAGAGTTTGTGCAAGCATATGGTAGCATTAAGTCATGAGTTGATTGACTTGAGAGTATACACAAGCCTTGTTTTGAGAGTGAGAGTAAACACTTTACCTGTGAGGCTATTCTCTTTTGCTTCTATGCTGAGAATTGACTTGTTTAGTTGCTTTATTTTCACTTATTTGCTTGGCATGACTTGACCCTAATCTTTGATTTGTTGAATGATTGCCTGATTTATATATATATATATAAAAGAGAAGTGAATAAAATTGGAGCAGATTTCCTTGTTCTCCTACTTTCTTGCTCGAGGACGAGCAAGATTCAAGTGTTTGGGAATTGATAAGTGCACAAATACACCTAAATTCTATGTGTTTCATCCACTTATTTACTTAGTATTTTGTGCAAATTGATTGAAAAGGACACTTAGATGCTCTATTTTTTGTTTTCAGGTCATGAAATGACATATATGAGCATTAGAAAAGAATCCAGAGGCAAAACCATTCAAATCATGAAGCATTGAAGCAAGATTGTTCACTCAGCAAAGAACACGGGCCGTGTTTAACCCCGTGTTCATGGCCGTGTTTCGTTCTGGACTGCTTCGAGACTTCACTGAGTCATCCAGAAAAGAACACGGGTGTGAACACGGGCCGTGTCACACACCGTGTATCTTTCTGCCATTCGCTTCTGAAGAACACGGGGGGTATCACACCCCGTGTAATATGCTGATCAGCCTTTTTTGAAGAACACGGGGTAGAACATGGGCCGTGTACTGCCCCGTGTACATTGCTGTTTGACAGTTCGTAGGAGAACACGGGGTGTGTCACACAACGTGTTTCTTGTTGCTCAAACTTTCGCAGAGAAACACGGGGTACAACACGGGCCGTGTTGGACCCCGTGTACATAAAAAATATAAGTTTTTGCGCGAGATCTCGTCAGGGAGGAGGAGAATCTGAGAATTAACAAGGAGAGCTGCTAGGAGAAGCCCTGGGAGAGACCCAAACTCACCAAAGGTGCCTTCTAACACGGATTCAAGCAAGGAATTGAAGAATCAAGTAAGAAATTTGTAGATTTTCATGGATTGTTTGACTTCCTTCTCTGTTTTCTTGTTTTCTTCTGATCTTGAGATGTTTTCACACTAAACCTTTGTGCTTAGCTTAGGTGAACTTGTTCATGGAGTTATGGAACTGAATTTTATATAATCTAGCTTGATTTACTGTTGAATTATGATTTGATCTTGCTGTTTTGTCTGAAACAAGCCAATGTATCCAGAATATTGGATTTGTGTTATGGATTAATTGATTCTAGGTTGAAATGACCAATTAATTAATCGGACTTGCATAATCATTGGGAATATAAATTAGACTTAGAAATTAAGCTGATTGTATTCTTTTGCACAGGATAAAATGTCCAAGAATGGATTCTAAGCAAGTTAATGCAACCTAGATGAGTGATTACTAGAGTATTCTGGGCACTTAATCTTTGGTTAGTAGCTAGTAGCCTTGCAATGAGGTATAGCTTAATTTTGGTAATCCAGCAATCATAATTAACAGTAAACCAAGTTAGAGAAGTAAATTCATTCCATAATGAAGTGTACAAGGGATCCTTAAGCTAAGTACGCTTTTATTCCATTGAATCAAACCTTATTTTGATAGTTAAGCTCTGTTTTACAACTTGTTCTTGATTCACACTCTCAATTGATCCGCCTAGATAATTTTACTTGAAATTCAGTTAGTACTCAACCTACAATCCCTGTGGAGAACGATAATCTTTTATACTATAACTAGACTTAACCTGTGCACTTGCAGGATTTAGAGGTCATCTTAGAATTACAATAATAAGGTTTTTCAAATTTCTAGAAGTCTAGACCTATTTTTTCCAAATCAATCAAGTCTAACAAATACATCAGTGAATTCCCATAGGCCTGGCTTCCAAGCAAAATAAGACCATGAAATCGATGAAATTTGTAAGATCCATAAACATGAGAGCTGTAGGCCTATGTCTTCTGAGAATTTAGGTACTAGTTTCAGGTTAATCAGACCACTATAGCTTTAGATAGGATAGAAAAATTGAAATAGGTTTAGTTGGCATAAAGACAAGACTTTAGCTTCTCATCTAAATAAGGGTTTAAAGGAGTCTGAACTAGGCTTTGACCAAAGTATAAAAATTGTAGTTCTCTCTTTTTGCTTTCCAACAATATAAAGTTTACCTCAATCTGACATCCAGAGCCCAAGATATGATTGAAAAATAAAAATAGTGTTAAAGTCTCGCATTTGCCAAATAAATTAACAATATTGTAAAATTAACCACAATTCATAAAATAAGGTGTAATTAGTGAAATTAAGCAAATATAACACCTAAGAGACATGAAATAGGGAAAAATAAAATTGTAAATATCTTTCTCATCAAGTATTCTATGAAAGTTCATGGGAACAAAATTGTAAAATTTTGGACAACACTAAAGGAGATGTACAATTTCATGTGAGGGTAAAGAAGGAAATGAATTAATTTTAGGCATTTTTTTGTAATTTTCAACTTAAAAATAATAAGTAAGCCAAAAGTTTTTAATGGAGAAGTAAGCTTAGTCAAGTATGCATTAAATAAGAAGAATATTCCTAAAATTAAGCCTAGCCATCCCTTTAAGATGAGCATGCATTAAATAAGAGAACCCTTAGTCATTTTTATGATAAGAATGGGTTAATGAAAGAAATATTCTTAGACTTAAAAGGATATGATAAGAAAGCCAATTCATCCACTAGGATAAAGATGCATTTAATAAGAGAACATTCGTAAGACTTGAGTAGATTTTAGTTAGAATTTCTCTTCAAAATATAACTAGAATCGTATTATACACTTGGGATGCAAGGAGGATAATGAAATCTTATGACATAGAAGCCTTAGTATTTTAATTGGACATCGTAACACACTAAAATTAGATTATTATTGGTTTCTTGAAAACAATGCAATATGGGGTAACAAATTAGGTTATATCCTAGTAATCCTTTGATATATCCTTTCCAATGACTTACTAGCTAACAAAATAAAACTAAAATGCAATAAAATGCAGAAACAAACTAGAACAATATGCAAGTAAAAGAAAATCGAATTATAGGATGTAGAATGCAGAATGAACACAGTGCTAAATTTTAAGGGGGTTTGATATGAAATTAAAATAAATGAATTAAACAAAATAAAAAATAAAAATTAAATGGAAAGAAAATTAATAAAGCAAAGTAGTCAATCTAAAGATTTAAGAACTCTTAATATGGATTAATCATGGATCACAAAATATTTGACTATTCAAATTAATTTTTCAACCTTAAATTATTCAAAACCATTGCATTATTCATGAATTTTACACTAGATAACCATCAAGAATTTAATCAATCAAGATTAGTTGAATTGAGCAACTACTATAATCCATAAAGAAGTTACATCAAAATTGATTTAAAAAAAGAATTCAGCTAAATTAAGGGATTAAACTAGAAACTTTTAATTTAATTTCTTAACCCTCTATCCTTATGTGTAAAATTATAATTATAAGGTTAAACACTAATTATACCAAATCAACATTTAACGTATGTAATTTCAAAGCAATCAACATAAAGAATTAAGGAAAGAGAAAAATTAATTATAAGAAGTTAATATTACAAATTAGGATCTTTTAATCCAAAAAAATGAGCTTAAAAATCCTTAAATCAACTAAAAGTTTAGCCATTTATAGTTGAAGGACAAAAAGCTTGAAAAAGAGAAAAATTGTCTCATTGAATTGTATGGTGTCTAAAGTCTAGTATGTGTGTTCTTGCCTCCTCATCTGACTTGATAATCTCAAAACCTAATGGACCTAAATCCTATGCCTCTTAGATTACAAGAATAGGGCCTTGCTAATTTTTAGAAGCCTAAAACCTATTTCACAAAGCAATGAGTTACAAGAGTTATAGTAGTGAAAATTTATAGGTCTAACTTCCACCCATAGTAAAAGCACCAAAAGTATGTAATTTTGATAAATCATGAACATAAAACTTGTAAAGCAAGGTCTTAAGAAGCTTTGGGTGCTAGCTTCATATTAATTAGACCTTTGGAGTTCTAGATATGGCTTGAGAATCAAAGCTAGCTTAGTTAGGATAGAAACATGGCTTTAAATTCACAGTTAAATAAGACCTTCTAGACATTTGAATTGAACTTTGATCAAAACATTAAAGTTCTAGGGCTTTTTTTATAAAGATGACCCTAATATGATATCTAGATCTTAAGGTATAGCTAAAAATTTGAAATAGTGTGAAAATCAAACATTAACTGAATAATTTCAATTTAATGTGAAACTAACCTTAAATTATAAAACAAGGCTAATATTAAGAAATTAAGTATATATAACACACTAAGAGATATGAAATAGGAGAAAATAATATTGATAAAATTTTACACATCATATTCCACTATAAATAGGGGTAAAGTTTACAAACTTCTCCTCACACCTATTTTGAGAGCAATACACAAATCTTGAGAAAGTAGAAAAGGAATTTCCTTGTGCTCTTATAAGTATTCTTTATCTTCCTTTATTTTTCTTAAAGAAATCTTAATAGTTCCTTAAGAGTTTGTTAGAGACAAAGCTCTATTGTTCTTCAAAATAAAAGTAGATGCTCATTTACTTTAGTGATTTTATTTTCTTTCATAGTTCTTTTAAAAGTTTTTCTACTAACTTGTGTTATTTTTGGTAAAATGGAACTTAAATCATAGGTGTGGAAAAACAAGCAAGCAATATTAACAAAGTGAATAAAAATATACTATTTTTCTTCTTGGTTTTCCTTTTTGAGAAGATCTCTATGTACAAGATATATATATGTGTTTTGGTCAATGATGTGTTAAAGTCATGACATTCATGATGGATTTAGTTGCAATAGTGTTTTCTTAAAAACTTCAAGAAGAACTTTTGAAATTGATAGTTATAAAAATGATGTTTGACTTCCATTTCTAGAAAAGGAAGAGTTTTTGCAAAGTTGTGAACTTTGGAAACAGTCTTGTTTTGAAAAATATGAATCTTTAGAAGAAAGTTTGGCTTGTTAAGTGATCCTATATATTTAAGAGCAATCTTATGATATGTAAAGATGAATCTTTGAAAAATTTTCTTTAGAAGTAAGTAGACTAAATGAATTCTAATGAATATTTGAAAAAGATTTGCAAGGAAAGTAAAATGAGATTTTTTTTTTGGAAGTGATTTGAAAGGGCTTCCATTTTGTTCTTGGATTGTCATTTTTTTTAAAACCAAGTTTTATAAAAAATAGGAAAGCAAGAATTTTATTACTAGCAACATTTAAAGCTCATGGGTACTACTATGTAACTGAGAGCAAAGTTTTGGTTTTTATGATAAACTAACTTTACAATGTTTTAAACCCTAGTAAGGATACTATATGATGATTACCTTAAAGCTTTTAAGCAAAAATCATATTTAAAAGTTTATTACACGATTTCAGGTTTCATGTCCATTTCTTGAGAAAAATTCTATTTTTAAATGAAAAACTTGTCCATTTATTTCTAAACTCTTTGGAAAATGTTAGAACACATTTATATGAAAGTTTTTAAAGGAAAATCATGTTTAAAATGAGCTTTATAGCTCATAGTTTTAGGTCGTAAAATAGCACTAAAAATAATGTTTTTCAAAGTGAAAAATTATTTTTTTCAAAGTAATTTTCTAGTAATATGTGTGGGTTGCTTGTGTAAAAAATTTATGTAAAAAATGATTCAAATATGACATTTAATATCTCTTTTCCAAGGTTCAAAATACTAAAAAATAATACAAAATTTTAATTTAAAATTTGGCATTTAAAGATAAGGGTTGCATATTAAAACCTTATAAAGGGTTGAGCTTGAAAGCATGAGTATTTGATATTAATATGAGGTGAAATTATGCAATTTTTATATTGCTAGATAGCATAAAATATTTCTTGAATTAGTAAGAAAAAATAGTTTTCTATAGAATAATGTGCAAAGTGTAGGATTGAATATGCTTATGTTTGGAAATTATAGAACTTGGAAAATGCAAGCTTTATGTTCAATGGTTTTGCTATAAAATTCATGAGCTAAATGCTTATTTTTAGAATAAAATGTTTCTAGCTTATAACATATAAATATATGGAATTAATGGCTTAAAAGTATACTTAAACATGAATGGGAATATAGTGAAAATTTGGATGATGCTCTAAGGGTTTCCATGGTGAAATTGTGAGCTTGATATGAAAATTAGTACATGGTTTTGTTGTGACTTAACTAATACAAGCACTAATGAGTTTTAATGCAAGGATGTTTATGAATGATGCTTATGAAAATGAACTAGAGTCATTGAATACTTGCATGAGAATGTGATATGATAATCTTATATGCGGAAATAGAAGCATAAATGCTTATTACAATCATTACAAATGTGATGAGGTAAGTGTAAATTCTTTCTTGCTATAATATATTCTATATTATATTATGTGATGATTATGGCAAATGGATGTTCTTGTAACCTTACCATGTTATATCTAAAAAATGAGCTAAAGAGAGCTTTATGTGTAAAATAGGATAGAGAGAGCCCTAAGTGAAAATAAAGCTTAAATGTTGTATCTGATTGTTGGTTTGAATGCCATGTGTCATTATTGGCTTGAATGCTATAGGTGTTGATGTGACAAAAATTATGAATATGTAACCTTTATCAGGATGATAGAAGATTGGCCCAGTGTCTTATATTTTAAGTAACATGGAATGAAGTGAGGTAAGGGGGAAGCATAAGGTTAGGATTCACATGGTTATGGTTAGTTTAGAGTAATAAGGAGGAAACCTTTTATGACTCCTTACCATTTGATTGTATGATTTCTAATTGAATGATTATATCATACACATGATTGAATTATGTGATCAAATTATACTTTTTCTAAATTTCCATTAGTATACCAAATAAAATTGATAACTATGAAATATATAGAAAGGATTACTAATAAGAAAATATTTTAATATATGTTTTGTTTATATTTGATTTTCTCAGCAAAAGCCCATTGGAAAATTTATGTGATAGCTATCTTTTGAAGTAATTTATTACTTATTTTACTTGTAGACATATTTTTCAAATACTCTAGATCTTTATGGCACCCATTGAGATATCCATCATTTAGTGGCACCTATATAAGATTGCATTTGGATGGTATAAGCTTGAATTTCACTTTATAGATGTACACCAATCCTTGATTGACTATGCCACAAATCTTGCTTGAATTCTTGAAGCATTAATAAGAGCTTTGTATTCCCAAACCTCAAAAGACCTAGACATTCCTAATTCTAAATCTAATATAGACAAAATTGATAGCTAGTTTAGCAAGTAGTTGTCATGTTTATCTATTTTTAAATCATTTGTATAATTATATTCTCTCTCTACATGATTTGAATAATTATTTTCTAATCATGAAAACTTGTTACCACATAGTTTGGATAACTTTTTACATGATTAATTATGTATAATATCTGATGCATATGCATATTTATTCTGATTTTTATATTATGCTCTTGTTCTAGTTACCATATAGTTTTTATAAAAAAAAATAGAATTTTTTATGATGTGTAGTGAGTTGGCCCATGATTTTTTTTTCAAAGAAAAAATAAGAAAAGAGAATGTTTTTCAACATCCAAAGTATTTTATATAAAGCTATTTGGATTATAGAAAATATTTTATACACATTTAAGTTTTGAAAACTTTTATTTAAAGTTTACTTTCTTTTATAATACAATATTTAGAAGTAATATATTTCTTATTTGATTTGAAAGAAAGATCTAATTTCTAAATTTCTAAAGATAATATATTATCCTTAAAGTATTTTATAAATAGAATAGAAGCTCTTAATTTTTAAGTTTTTTTAATCAGATCCTATTTTATTGTATTTGTTTTATGGTTTGAACTTCTAAAAAGAATTTAATACTTAGTTTTCTTAAAAGAATCAAAAGAATTCATTATAAAATGTCTTTTTAGTTTTTTTTTAAGGAATTTTAGATTAAAGTATTTTCAAATCAAAGTTAATTATGTTTCAACTATTTCATTAGAAAAAATGAAATTTCTATTAGAAAGAAAACATTTAAATTCCAAAATTAGATATGACTCTCAAAATAAAATGTCTAGTGCTATGGTATTTTTTGTTCAAAAATAGAGTGAGAGAGAAAGAGGTCCTCGATATTTTTATTTTTTTAAAGCTATTTCTATCCAACATAAATCCTTTTAAGTATTTCTTATCAGAGAAGTTTTTGTTTTTGAATCTCCATCTATTTAAAATTCATGACATGGCTAATTTACAGTTGATGTTCCATTTATTGGAATTGTTAATTATCTTAAAAAATATTAAATATCATGTGTTTAAGTAGAGTTATTTTTTTATAAAAGTTTGGAAAAAGATATATCCTTATGTAAAAAGATATAAAATTTTAGTTAAATTTTTGAACTTAGACTTTCTATAGATTGCATGTTTTTAGAAAATTGTATATTTTACAAGATAGTTTTGATTGGAAAGACCTATAAATATGTTCCATTGATATCTTTACACTAGTTAGGATGGATTAGAAATGGGTCGTGGGAAAGTTGGTATCAAAATATGGTCTGGGTAAAACTATGAAATAATGGAATCTAGTTTAATGCAAATGTGTGATCATAAATTATGTTCTAAGGAAATAGTTGATCTCTAGCAGAAGTAGTAGAATAGATGCCATACCAATGATCTTAAGGTTCTAACTGGAGTGTTAGATATCTTTTACTTTAAAAAATAATTTTATTTTCTAATTTAAGTTATTTTATATGATATGGTGAGAACTAGGGCAAATTTAGGTGAGTTAGAAAATAAAGAATCCACAAACTCCTTTAATGATAAGAGTAGGAATAACTAAGAAGTTTTAGCATGGGTTATTGTTCTCTAACAAACCTTAGAAGTACTTGACTAGGGAAATCAAAATAGAAATAGGTAAGAAAATATATAATATTTTCTTTTTCAGTACCTCACCAAGATGGGTTACAATTGGTTTATGAATCTCTGAAATTGAAAACCCTAAGTTATGACAATGCTAACCCATCAATCAACCTTTATTAGTTTCTTGATCAAATAGAAAGGATCAACAAGATATTAAGGTGTAGCAAAGCTATGATGGTAAAGTTAATTAGACATTAATCAAAAGACATTGCATGGTATAGCTAGAGCATAGACTTAAGACTTGAAGGTGACAACCCAATCACTTATGTGTAGTTTTAAGAAAAACTTGTAGATCAGTTCTTACCTTTGAGCCTTAGAGATGTAAAAGTGTGTCAATTTCAATAGTTAACCTATGAATCAATGATGATAGTGTAATATAATGCCTAATCCATGTGACTTTCATGATATGTTGGACATTTGGCAAAATATGAGAAGATAAGAGTGAATTGATTTCTATATGAAGTTTATAACCATTATTATGATTGAATTAATGTTGCTAAGGATGCCACTTAGAAGCAAGTGTTAAATATGGCAATCAAAGCTAAAATATGCTCTAAGGAAAGGTGTAAGGGAGACGCAAATTCTAGAAAGAAAAAAAATAGGTTTGAAGGTAAGGTAGTAACAATAAAAGGCCAAGTTGGAATGTGTAAACTACATCAATAGGTGAATGACCTACTAAGAAGAAATTTCAAAGGCAAAGGGCTCGTCAAGATGCAAGTTATACCTTTAGATTAATAAACCTACCAAGAAGGACTTATTCAGTACTGAACTTGCTAAACAACCTCTTTTCTATAATTAATGTAACATGAACCATATTGGACCATGTGGATCTTGTTTCAAGTGCAAGTAGAGGGGACATTTAATGTGAGAATTCCTAGTGACTCAATATAGAGTTAATGTTACACCCAATATTCAGAAAACTTAAGAATATATTTCTATGGGATTATTAACAATGCCTAGTATAAAAGTAAGAAGAGTAGAAAGGGAGGAAACAATTGGCACTTAAGCTAGAGTGTTTACCATGATTAGACATAAGGTTTAAGCCTTAAATGCTATTATGATAGGTACCTTACTAGTTGAAAATATTAATGCAAAAGTTTTGTTTGATTTTGGAGCAACCTATTATTTCTTATCTTATGACTCAGCAATAAGAATTTAAAATCCTAAGGAAGAATTAGATAATGTTATGATAGTCACAACCTTGCTAGGAAAAGCTATGATAATAACTCATTGATTTAAGAAGTGTAAGGTTAACTTAGATAATTATCTAATCTAGGTAGCTTTGACAATATTGGATATGACAGATTATGATATTATCTTAAGAATAGATTGGCTATCTAAATATCACACTTGTGTAAATTGTTACCATAAGATAATCACATGTCATCTAAATAAAGAAGTGGCATAAGTATTCCAAGGTGAAAAAAGAGCAGAGATGCTTACTTATGCAAAAGTAAGGGAACTTGGTAAGAAGGAGGTGTATGGTATAGATAGCTATCGTAAATAAAGCTAAGTAGAAAAACCCAAAGTTAGCAAAGTTCTAATGGTAAATGAGTTTTAAGATGTTTTTCTAGAAGAATTACCACAATTGCTGCTTGATCAAGAGATTAAATTTATGATTGATGTAATTCCTAGGACTAATCAAAATTAATTCCTTTATATCAAATGGTGCCAACAAAACTAAAGGAGGTGAAGAAGCAATTGCAAGAATTAATAGACATGGGTTTCACACGATCTAATGTTACCCTATAGTTTGCACCTATACTATTTGTTAAGAAGAATGATAGATCATTGAGACTATATATCAATTATCAGTAGTTGAATAAAGTCACTATCAAGAACTAGTATCTTTTGCCTTAAATAGATGATTTGTTTGATAAACTCTGAAGTGAAGATTTAGAAGAAAGATAATTTGAAGATGACATTTTATACTCATTATGGACACTAGAAATTTCAAATGATGTCTTTTAGGTTGACAAATGCACCTTTAGCATTTATGGATAGTTTTTCATTATGTTCATTGATGATATTTTATTGTATTCAAATAGTGAAGAAGAGCATGCACATCATTTATGATTACTTTGCAGACATTAGTATTAGTTATATGCTAAGTTTTTGAAATACAAGTTTTAGATGAAAAGTGTCTGTTCCTTTGATAAGGGAATATGATCCTATTTATTTGCTCACTTCTTGCTGGTATATTCTGAGTAGCTACCTTTCTCTTCGTTCCTCTACTACTTCCTTCTTGCAAATTTTATTTCCTCTTCCCTGCACTTGCATCCTTATTTTTTCTCTCCTTGGCACGTATTTTTTCTTTGATCGCTTAATCCAAAGCTTACTTATATGTTGTTCTATCTAAAACATCCACTCGATCATAGAAATAATCTGGAAGACCATACACGAATTGATTCACCTTTGCTTTTTCTATAGGCACTAAATGTTCTACATATCATGACAAATAGGTGAACAGTGTATCATATTGGGCTACTGTCATTGATCCCTAAGTTAATCTTTCAAATTTATGGGCCTTTGCTTCTTAGGCACTTAGTGGTAGAAACTTATCCATCAATTCCTCTTGGAACCGCTTCTAGGTGATTAGTTCATTAATAGTAATTATTGGTTTGATATTATGGATGAACTAGAAATAAGCTACATACTCTAGCTAGTAGCCTACTAATTCCACCATCATATTCTCGCTATATCCTAATAATCTACAAGTTATCTCTATCTAATCTATAAATTGATAAAGATTCATAGTTAGATCTATATTGTCATATTTTGGAGGGTTCATTTTTTGAAATTCGTGCACTATTTGTAAACATTCTTTTGGAGGTAAAGGAAGAACTTGTTGTCTAAGTGCTAGTAGAGTTGGAGGTGGGGTAGGAGGTTGTTGGGTTTGAGCTAAGATTGTTTCCAGAATCTATTGTAGCATCATAACCTATGTTAGGGCTTTGGGCTGTTCTCTTTCTACTTGATGCATGTTTTTTGGAGGTATATTTACAGAGGCTTCTTGCTCCAGTACCTCTGGGTGTGCCTGATTAGTCTTTGAGGTGCTCTAGCTTGAGTTTGCCTTTTTCTAACTATAATTTTATAAATATCTTTATTTAGTAATTACTACTATTCAAAGAAAAGAAATAAGAAGATACCTATAAAGCTTAGTGGATCCACCAAAATTGATTTCTGCTTTCCCTTTTAACCTTTCATAGATTCCATGTTCCGACTGAGTCCTCTTTTGACTATACTATAATAACTATCCTAGACCATGCTTTGATACCAACTATGTTATGAGCCAATTTCTAGCATCATGAAAGGCATAAAGACATTTAACTAGTATGATTTTACTAGCAAAAATGTCTTTACAAGCCTATAAAAGACTTTTAACACTTATTACTTGCTTTTACTTCTAATAATAATAGATATTTATGAAAATAAAATTTGCTACATGTGCACTTTGAAAATCACAATATAGTTTACATATGTAAAAAGAGTTGTACTAAAGTTTTGAAATTTTACCAAGATACAAAGTTAATGTAAATATACTAAAGTAAAATAGATAGACTCCTAATTTGAATTATCTTGCAACTCGACTCTATAGATAAGGAATATGAAGACATGTGAAGGGTTTTGATGCAGATATCAGTTATGCTAAGGCAGGTCATTCTCAAAATTTGTATAAAATATTAATAACAAGTATGTGAGTATTAACATACTTAGTGAGTGACTATACCTTTCCTTTTCTAGGGAGTTCTCATCTTAATAAATCAAATACATAACAGTGAAATGTGTAAAATATAAATATGAAATAAATATGGATTAAATTTAACTCCACTGTACGTAATATAATCTTTATGTATAATAGATGCAAAGATCTTTCTAACAAATGGCAATAGTTAGTATTTAAGTTTCTTCTTATATCTTCAATTTAACCTTATCCCCCACCACCCTAGGCATTAAGCTTTCAACCTTATCTCTCCAACCCTTACCACTCCTTTCCTTCTTTATGAAACATGTAAATCTTCCCCTCTTATAGTGTATGTACAAAGTGAGTGATGTTAAGATGCCACCTGTAGCATCAATTACTCATTTCAAATTTATTAGGTATGGTTAAAATACCAATTTTTTTTGTAAAACTTAGTCATTTCTATACCTATTCATATTCTGTCAATTCTTAATAATATATTCAAAAATAAATTATTACCAACCTTCTAATAAATTTTCAATTCTTATGTATTCAGTTTCTTTAACCATATATTATGGTATTCAAGGGTAATACACATGACTTTTTCATTCACATCAATAACAATATATAAATCATATAAATAACTAACAACAATATCATCATTCATTCTATACAATCAAATTCATTCCAATATCTCTACAATTGCAACTCTAATTGATTATGTATATATCATGGTTTAGTACCCTTAGGGACGTCCAAATCAACTCAAAATTTTACCAAGATTCATTCCAATAATTCCAACATCATATTATACATGAAATATCAATTATTTTACAACATTAACTCCTATGGGTACTATTCACACAAAACCTAAATGAGAGTTTTAGAAATAGGGTAGCATATGTACATTTGCAATTCAAGCCACTTTTCATCAACCAAATGGAAGTAAATTACATCCAAACTTTTATAAGACATTCTTAACATGTCAAATAAGGATTAACTTAGGCGTTGTAAAATTAATTTTGTGGATTCACCCATGCACTAAGAACATGGATCTAAGGTTGCCAAATTTGTACAACACTAAAGTTGTAAAACCTAATTAACCATTTCAATATACAAATTAACTTCAATTATCATAAAATTTAGACAAAACCCTAATAGTATCCTAAATAACATTCTTAAAATTTTTTATAATTTTTCTCTATCATTTGATTCCTAAAAAATTTCCAGATTTGAGACTGCACAGAATAGGTTTCTAAAAGTAGAAGTTTTTGGTGTTTTACTTTTAACTTAGTTTTTCAAGCATCTTAAAATTATCAAAAATTCCTAATTTCATATAAAATAATTATAAAACTAAATGTGACTTTAAAATATCAAAATTTAAGTTGAAGAAATTTCTAACCATGATTTTCAAAGGGGATAGAAATATACTATAGAACCTTTCCCGCACCACTTTAATCCTAGCATTCTTTCATACTCCGTTTTTGAAGAAAAATTTTACAAACCATATTCAAATCATTTTATCATTGTAATATGACTATAATAACATATATATAGCTCCAAAGTCCAACCATTCAGCATCATCACACATATTATATTTATAATGACAATTTCATCAAATTTCTTCATTTATTTTGTGAAGACTCAATAGAATAGGGTTAATTGTCACTCATTTTAACTTCTTGAATCCCTAATATTGTAAAAACCAATTTGAATAGAACAAGAACAATTCTAATAAAATAAATCAAATTTTAGAAGTTTAGAAGAGGAATTAGCCATGAAAACATAAAGAAAGATGAAGAAAATCCTAAGTTATCTTGTTAGAATTGAAGAGCCAAATTGGAAAACCCTTTGAGTTATGTGAGGAATTGAGAATCCTTGTAAAGGAAGCTAGAGAGTACACGTTCTTTGCTGGTTTGTGGGTAGGAAAAATGTGCAAAAATTTACTCTAAAACCCTGTATATATAAAGCACTAAAGACCCTAAACTTCCAAAGTAAGTTTCCTTTTTAGAAAGTGGTAGAATTCTCCTTCATGATAGACAGTAGATGGGATCACGTTTTTGCTGCTCAAAATCAGAATATTTTTTCCCTAAATCCAATTAAAATGAGCTAAATAAATTGGTTTAAGAAATTACTAGCAAATGCCCTTAGTTTTGCAAGTATTTACCAAATTACCTAGGGTTTTCTACACACTTTGGCCTTGTTTTTATGGGCCTAAATTTCTGGTTCAATGGTCATGTTTAGGCCAAAAATAATAAATTAAATCATCCCAAATAATTTAGGATGATCTATTTCAAATTCAGGCTTAATCTCTAAGTTTTCAGGTTATTTAGTTAAATTTTCAATTATCCAAGATCCTAATTAATTATTAGATTTCTATAAAATTTCTCCAAACCTAATATTAGGATTTTTATGGTATTTTGATCCATACTAATGCCTACTATAATTTTGATAAAAATTCTAGATAGATATATCCCAAATCTATCTTAACAGTTTAGTTAAATTTTACTCAATTTCATTGCTAGGCTTCTATTAGGATAATTTCCTATTTCAATTTTTATTTTAAGTTTTCTTACTCTATTGGGGTATTACAAAAATTGAAATATGTAGTTTTCTTGGATTGACTAGATATTATAGAAAATTTGTGATAGATTTCTCAAAGATCACATCTTTGCTAATCAAATTAATGCAAAAAAAAAGTTAAGTTCATATGGAATGATAACTGTGAAAAGAGTTTCTGGAAGTTAAAGGGATGCTTAATGTTTGCACTTGTGCTAAGCCTTCCAAGTGGGATTGAGGGTTATATAGTGTATTGTAATCCATTAAAAGTTAAGTTTGGATGGGTGTTGATGTAAAATGAAAATGTTATTGCTTACGTATTAAGATAACTAAAGAAGTAAAAGATGAACTCTTTGACTTATAACTTGGAGATGGTAGTTGTAGTATATGCTTTGAAGATCTAGAAATATTATCTCTATGGAGCAACTTGCAAGATTTATGTAAATCATAAGAGTCTGAAGTACATTTTTGAGCAAAAGGACTTGAATCTATAATGACATAAGTGGATAGAATTAGTGAAGGACTATGATTATTTTATCTGTTAGCATTCTAGAAAGACTAATATGATAGCAGATGCCTTAAGTTGAAAAGTTACAAGGAGAAAAGGAAGCATATAGAATGAAAAAGCCCATAAAAAATAGCTAATGTAAAGATACAATCTACAATAGTGAAGTAAGTCAAGGAAGAGCAACCAAAGAATTATAAGTATGCTTGAATAAAAGAAAGGGCAATAGAGGAAAATGAAACCCACCTTAGTATTGATGATAAAGGCATGATAAGAAATAAAAAGATTATTGGTTTATGAATCAATAAGAAGGAAAATTTGAGAAAAGCACATGAATTGATATGAATTCCTAAGGTTAGATTTTCCCAAACTTCAAAATCAAACTAAAAAAGAAGAATAATCATGCCATGCTTTAAAAAAGAGAAGGAAGTGATTAATAAGAGGAAATCATGCCATGAAAGATTTTGATCCTTTAATAAGTGAGATTTAATCTCATAAGAGTTGAATTAACTTTGATGAGTTTGAAGTTCTTCCTAGAACCATGAAAAGGAAAAGCTCTCAAAGAGTTTTCAAATTCACAAATGCCAAATTTGTAATAATGAGGAATAAAAACCTCCTAAATAGGCTCTAAAGTTAAAAGTTAACAAAACTAATTAGAATCTAATTAGATTAATTAAGCCTAATCTAGAAAGCTAATTAAAATGTTATTAATTATCCAAAAAATTGTAAACTAATAGGATAAACTAATATAAAGCCCACTAATGTCTTAAGTAATAAGAAATAAAATAAAATAGATAATTGGATGTGTGTCAAGCTTCAGTACTTAAGTACCTTGAATACTATATAAAAATCTATAAGTACTCGAATACTATATTTAAGTATTTAAAGATAAGACTGAATCTTAAGCTTAGTGATTGAGTACTATCCTTGAGTACTTACATGAATTAGCCAAAATTAAAATACATATAACCTAAACTCCTTGAAGCTCTTCCAATCTGACTTCTTCATGCATCTAATCTTTCATTAACAAGCCTTATATTCCTTCTTGGTTTTTTTAGCCTTAACTCTTGTCATTAGACCCTTTAGAATTGGTGAATGCTTCTCTTCATGCATGGAATACATATCATTCCCTCTTCTTCAAAAGGATTCATCATTGAATCTTCAAATTTTACATTAAAAGGAGAACTACTAACATTATACTCACTAGGTAGATTTAATTTGGAAGCATTATTATTAACCTTTTCAATCACTTAGGAAAGACCATCCCCTCTTAGATGTAACTTACTTTTCTTTTGAACAATAATTCTTTCCTTCCTCATATGGATTCATACCTAATCTTCCAATTTAAAAATAACCTTCTTCTACCTTTTGTTAGCTTATTTAGCATATTATGCCATCTTCTTCTCAATATCTAACTTCACTTGCTTATGTAACTTATGAATCACATATGCTTTCATCTTTCTATCTAAACTAAATCTCTCATCAATAGACAAATGCATCAAATCTAAAGAAGTTAAAGGATTAAGCCATAAATAATTTCAAATAGGGAAAAGTTAGTGGTAGAATGGACACTTATATTATATGTAAATTCAACATGAGGTAAGTATTCCTCCTAACTCCTCAAATAGTTTTGAATTAAGGAGCGTCATAAAGCACCTAATTTTTAAAATCATTACCTTAATTTGTCCATGGATTTAAAAATGACAAGTTATTAAGAAGAGTAACTTTGTCCCTAACTTAGTCCATAAAACCTTCTAAATCTAGCTTAAGAACTTGGTATCTCTATTCAACACAATGCTCATTGGCACTCCATGTAATCTCACAACTTCCTAAAAGAAAAGGTTTACTATGTTTATTGTATCATTCATCTTATGAAAAGGTATGAAATGTGCCATTTTTAAAAACTTATGAAAAATAAAAAACACAAAATTCTTTCCATTCTTTGTCCTTATTAAACCTAGTACAAAATCCATAGAAATATTAGTCCAAGGTTTAGTAGGAATAAAACATGGACTATAGAGATCATGAGCTGAAACTCTAAATTTATCCTTTTTACATGTAACACAATTATCACAATATTTTTCTACATTAAGTTTCATGCTAGGCCAAAAGAAATGCTTATTTAAAATGTCTAGAGTTTTCTTAATTCCAAAATGTCCTATTAAGAATGCTCCACGAGATTATTTCATTAGGAATTCCTTAAGAGAACTTTTAAGCACACATAACTTTTTTTTTTTAAACAAGAAACCATTATGCCTCTAAAATTTCTCAAAAGCTAACTTTTAAAAAGCTTCAAAAATAGTTGAAAAATCATGCTTACTTCTATACAAATCCTTAACATGCTTAAAACCTAACGATTTGTATTGTAAAGTAGACATAAGAAGATACCTTTTAGATAACACATCATCAACTATATTATCTTAACCTTGCTTGTATTTATGACATATGAGAATGTTTTAATAAGCTCAATTCACCTTGCATGCCTCTCGTTCATTTTCCCTTAGATCTTTAAATGTTCAATGATTCATGCTTAATGGAGATGACAAACTCTTTTGGCCATAGGTAGTGTTACCAATTCTCTAAAGCTTAGACAAAAGCATAAAACTCCTTATCATAGGTAGGATAGTTAAGAGCTGCTTCACTTAGCTTCTCACTAAAGTAGGAAATAGGCTTCCTTTCCTACATCAAAATAGTTACAATACCCATACATATTTTAAATGTTTTAGTAAAATCATAAAAGCAAGTAAAGAGGCTGAACTTCATCTATCCTTTAACAAATTGAATACAATCTCTTGCTCTTCTCCTTAGTGAATCTTAACAATCTTTTTTACTAGCTCATTCAAGAAAGTAGCTATAGTATTAAAATTTTATACAAATCTTTTACAAAAACTAGTGAACCTGTGAAAGATCCTCACTTCACTAGCACTCTTAAGGGTAGGTCATTCCCTAACAGCTTTCACTTTCTCTTGATTTATATCAATACCCTTACTACTAATTACATATCCTTAAAACAGAATTTAATCTAAATAAATGGAAATTTATCTATGTTGGCATTTTATTTTTCATCTTCAAAACTTGTAAAATGACATGCTTATCCACATTCATGCTATAAATAAGGATATCATCAAAACAAACCATCGTAATTATCCAATGAAAGGCCACAAAACATGGTTCATTAACCTTTTATATGTGCATAATGAATTAGATAAACCAAAAGGCATCACAAGCCACTTATAGAAACTAAGTTTTTTTTAAAGTAATTTTCGATTCATTACCCTAATTCATCCTTATTTATTAATACTTTTATTTTAAAATAATTTTTGAAAAAGCACAAGACTTATGGAATTCATCAAGCATATCATTAACTCTAATAATAAAATATCCATACTTTACAATAATTTTGTTGACTAGCCGATAATCAACATACATTCTTCAAGAATTATCCTTCTTTAGTACTAATAAGACTACCATCGCACATAGGCTTTTGCTTTCCCCTATGTATCCTTTTGATATGAGATTCTCCATTTGCCTTTTATATTTTTCTCTATTTCTTCTAGGTTGGTCCTATATGTAGGATGATAAGGAATAAAAGCTCCAAGAGGGAAATTAATTTGATGCTCAATACCCCTCTTTAGTAGTAATTCCCTTGGAGCCTCCATTAGGAACACTACTTTAAATTCCTGCAAAATGGATTTTAGTGGCCTATATTTGGAGCCTCTATTAGGAATATTGCTTTGAATTCTTGCAGAATAGATTTTATAGCTCTTAGTAAAACAAGACTTTCCTAGTCAGTTTAAGTATAGACTTTTTTGTACAAGAGTACATAGGTTTAGATGCAAAGTGGGCACTCCTTATATCACTCGCTTTTGCATAAACACTTAATTTTTCATTCTTTTACTTTTAGCTCTCTCCTTTTTCATTCACATTCTTTTTATTTTTATAACTTTTAAAATTTTTTCATACTTTTTTTTCTTTCTTCTTCTTTCCTTTTCTTTTATAGCCTCTCTTGTTCCTTACATTCTTGTTGTGGTGTTAACAACTTAAGATTTATTTCCTCTTATCTTTTATAAATTAATGTTTATTGAGGATACCATCAAAAGTAATCTTTCTATCAAATTGTCAAGTTCTACCTAGCAAAAGATGACAAGCATCCATAGGAATATGATCACAAATTATTTCATCATGACATTTCCTAATGGAGAAGGACAGTAACATTTGCTTAGTCACCTCTATTTTCCCACTATCATTCAACTATTGCAATTTATATGGGATAAGATGTTAAAAAGTAAGGAAACTTAGCTTCTCTACTAAGATAGTGCCACATTAGCATATTTACCATCTTTTATGATAACATTAAACATTTTACCTTTAATGTTGCTTTTAATATGGAAGATGTTTTCTCTTTCTTCTTCTTCTTCTTCTTCTTACATATTCAATGCTTTCCTAATTACCAAACCATCTCCATCAAATGGGCTTCCAATCTTTTCATTTTCTTCACCTA
The DNA here is from genome assembly GCA_020226215.1 of Sindora glabra. Taxonomy (NCBI): domain Eukaryota; kingdom Viridiplantae; phylum Streptophyta; class Magnoliopsida; order Fabales; family Fabaceae; genus Sindora; species Sindora glabra. Next base: position 70,733,514 of record CM035232.1, on the reverse strand, counting down.
AAGATGTTGTGGAAACCTTACTTTCTTTGCCATTTATGGACTTATAGTATCTATCCTTGAAGATTATAAATTTCTTATTAGGATATTTACTAGCAATGTGCTCTTTCCAAAAGTATTTGAAACATTTGATATTTGAATGTCTTTAACACTCTTTAACTTTCTCTTTTCTATTAGGGTCTTCACCTTTTAGTTAGGAAGAAGATTCTTTATTGTATTTGCTCTTTCTATCTTCTTTCCTACCACTTTTCTTATCCTATGTCTTTTATAAAGAACTTGAATGGGAGCTATGCATGGAAGAACTCTTTCTCTTTAATTGCCTCTCTACCTTTATAGCCATATACACTATTCTTCATATTTCCATAGTGTTATAATTCCACCCCATTGATAATTTCTTTATTCAAGTTATAAAGAAATCTAGCCATTGTAGTCTCTTTATGTTCTTAAACATTAACTCTAGACATGATAAGCTCTATTTCCTTGTGGTATTCTTCAATACTCTTAGAATCTTGTGTAAAGCTTTGCAATTTTTGGCACACCCTTAAGTATGAATAGATCTTGCTTTATTCTTTTAGGCATTTGTCATTAATTGGTCCCACCAAGTGATATCATATTCCAAAAATTCAATGACTGCAAGCTTTACCTTCTTCTCTTCCAAATAGTGTGGCAATTAAAAATCAACTCCATTTTCTTTTCCCACTCTAAATAGGCATTTAGGTCATTTTTCCCTTGAAATGAAGGGATCCTTATTTTGATGTTGTCAATTTTATCATCCAATTCTTCCCTCCTTAGCTTATTATCTTCTCTTCTTCTCTTACCTTTTCTCTTATTTCTTCTTCTTTCTTCCTTCTTCTCACCTTTTCTCTTTTCACTTATATTGAATGAGTTGGAACTTTTACTCTCTTTTTCATAACTATCTTCTCCTTCTCTATCTTTAGTTTTTTCTTTTTTCTATTTTTTTCTTTCTTTTCTCCCTCCATTCTTTCAATTCTCTTATTTATTCTTTCAAGTTGTCCTTACATAGCTCTTCTTGATTGCTCTTGAATAATTCTCATTGTATCATTATTATTTACACTACTTCCTAACATATTTGTAAGGATAAAAATTACCTTCCAAGAAAAAGTTAAATAAAGAATAGGACCTCACAAAAGTGTACTCCTTACTTGAGTTTAGAGATACTTATACTTGTATTTGCACACCAAATAAGGCTTTTATGTTCAATTGAACTCACACACTTTTTCCTTTTTTCACTTTTATCCTTCCTTTTTGTGGTTCTTTCGAAACTAGTGGCATAATTAACAAGATTTAACAAATGTAATAGATAACTACACTTAATAAAGACCATTTAATGAGCAATAAATGAAATTTACAATTCAAAAAAAGGAAAAAAAATAAGAAAAGAGATAAGAATACAGTCAATAAAAAGGAAATAAGACTAAGGGTCATAACTACTAATGGAGTAATGGAAATTGGAATGTATGAAAAAAGAAATGATAAAAAGTTCAAAGATGAAATAGAGCATACATTATACATTCAACTTCTTTCAACAACTTCTCTTTTCTTCTTCTTCTTTTCTTTTTTTTTTCTTTCACTTTGATTTTCTTTTCTTTATTCTTTTGATTTTTCACTTTTTGTTCTTCATTTTTTGTTTTTTAATAGTTAATCTTGCTTTTTCTTTTAGTTTTTCTTGCTTTTGATTCATTTTCTTTTTATTTCCTATTAATTTTCTTTTGATTTAAATCCCTAAATAATTGTATAATACCTTTTAGTGTTAAGTAAAATAAGGTAAAATGGTATTACAATTGAATATCATAATCAACAAGAAGATACTTGGGTATTGTAATTGGGTGTAATAGATGGAAGTAACTTCTCCCTTGCAATACTTGGATACTAGATTCAAGTACTAAACAATTTGTTCAAGGGTATTTAGGTACTAGATATGAGTACCACAATTCTAGGCATTTACTATTTTCAAGTATTTAATCATTATACTCAAGCATTGTACAAATTTTATGTAGTACTAAAATATGGTACATGAGTACTTGTTGTTGAACTTCAAATTTTGAATTTTTTTTCAAATAATTTTAATACAACCCTTTAACTAAATTAATTTTGAATGAAATTTAGCGAATTCAAAAACAAATTTGTATATATTTGAGATATAAAAGTGAGGAATAACAATGGATTCAAGGATTGGATACAAAAACAAGCTAAAACTTAAAATCAAACTAACAAGCTAAGATTACACATGGACTACAAAATGGAATTATGCAGAAACAACATAGAGGAATTCAATTTGATTGACAACAATAAACTAAACTTGAATTTTAACATAAAATCAACAAGGAACAAAAAGAACAACATAATAGCAATTGAAGTAAAGATGAATTTCTCAACAAATATAATAGAAAATCATTAAAAAATCCAAAGATGAAGAATTCAAACAAGTATGCTAAGAAATGAAGAACAAAGCTTGAAAATATAAGAAACCATTCCTTTAATTACCAAATGACGTGAATTCCTAAGGTTGGATAATCCTAAATTTTAGAATCAAATCGAAAAAGAAGGATAATCATGTCATGCCTTAGAAAAGAGAAGAAATGAAAGTGACAAGTGAGAAGAAATCACACTATAAAAGATTTTAATTATTTGATAAGTGAAATTTGACACCACAAGAGTTAAATTAACTTTAATGAGTTTGAAGCTTTTATTAGAACTATGAGAAGGAAAAGCTCTAAAAAAGTTTTTAGATTCATAAATGGAAAAAATTGTAATAATAAGGAATAACCTTCCTTAAAGATGCTCTAAAGTCAAAAGTCAACTAAACTAATTAGCTTCTAATCAAACTAATTAAGTCTAAACTAGAAAGTTAATTAAAAATTTTAATTATATAAATAAAGTTATAAACTAATAGGCCAAACTAATAAAAAATCCAATAATATCTTAAGCAACAATAAATAAGACAAAAAAATAATTAGGCATGTATCAAGCTTTAGTACTTAAGTACAATATTCAAGTATTGTGTAAAAATCTACAAGTACTCAAATATTATATTTAAGTATTTAAAGACAGGATCGAATTCTAAGTCTAGCACTTAACTACTCATATGGAATCAGCCAAAATTGAAATAGACATTACCTAAACTCTTCCTAGCTCTTCCAATCTTGCTTCTTCGTGCATCCAAACCTTCTTCAACAAGCCTAATAATCCTTCCTTAATCTTTTTAGCTTTAGCTCTTGCTATCGGATTCTTTAGAATTGATAAATATTTTTCCTCATGCTTGGAATTCACGTAATAAATGATCATATACAACGCATCTTAGTGCCATAAAAATGTTTCAAGGTTTCAATGACTTCTACTAGTAAAAAGGAATGACAAGATATGTGATTGAGCCCATAATTAAGTGTCTGACTTGTTAATAGATGAAAGCAAAATACCAATGCCCAGTAAAACTCCATCAAAACATCTACATTCCTGAATGGAATGGAAAAGCACTATAATAGGCTTTGTTACTAGGTTACCAAGAACTAATAAAGGTTATGATTATATATGGGTGATAGTAGTTTGTCTTACAAAGACATCATACTTCTTTCTAGTAAAGGTTGTGTTCCAAGTATATGCTGAAATTTTCTTGAACAAAATCACACCATTACATAGCATGCCAACCATGATTATTTTTAATTAAGGAACATAATTCACATCACATTTTTAGTAATTATTTCAAGAAGCATTAGCACCATAGTTCATTTTAGTGTTTTACCTATAAATAGATGGATATTTAGAAAGGACCATATAGACACTAGAAGATATTTTTAGAGCTTGTACAATCAATTTTGAAGGAAGTTAAGACAAGTACTTGCCTCTGATAGATTTTGCTTTTAATAATAATTATTATATAAGCATTCAAATGACTTCATTTAAAACATTATATGGTAAAAAATGTATATCACCAATAAGATAGTTTGAGAAAAGAGAAGCAAAGGTAATTGGACTAGAGTTGGTGGAAGATACAATAAACAAAGTTTAAATTATCAAGGAAAAGACGAGTATTGATACAAATTAGAGTTTGAAGAAGGAAAATGTGCTTAGAGTATCACCTATGAAAGGAATTATGCATTTTAGTAAGAAAGGAAAATTAATACCAAGGTATATTGGGCTTACTTAGTAATAAAAAAGGTTAGTAAGGTAACATATCTGTTAAATTTATCGAAAAGTATGAAAACAATGCAACTTGTGTTTTATTTATTGATGTTGTGGAAGTATATTCCTAATAAGTCTTATATGTTAGAGGAAGAACCGGTGAAGTTAGATTAAAAACTAACCTAAATAGAGAAACCAATTAAAATAGTAGATAGACAAGTTAGGAAGCTAAGATCCAAGGAAATACCAATAATTAAAGTTGTTTGGGAGAAACTCGATAAGCGTGAAGTAACTTGGGAATCAGAATCAAGGAAATGAGAAAAAAATTTCAAAAATTATTTGGTAAGATTCCATAGGGTTTTTTTCATAGGTTGTTGACAATTCTGAATAAATCCTATCCCTTTTAGTGAAAAATTGAAGACATATTTTCTTTTGGGGATAAAATTTGTAATAATCAATAGAAACCTAGAAGATAAACATCATTAGAATTAAATTAGAAAATGTTTATTAATGAGTAATTAGTAGAAGTACTCATTAATTCTAATAGAAGAAAATTTATTAGAAATTATCTATATAAAATTTTAGTTTTTAATCAAGATTTAAGGTTGATAAAGTTTTGGAATAATCTAAGTATTTTACTTACAAGTATCCTTTAAAAGCCTAAGGTGACATAACTGTAAAATTTTAGACAGTACTAAAGGAAGTGCATGGTTTTATATGAGGGCAAAGGAGGAAATAAGTTGATTTAGGGCATTCGTGTAATTTCTAACTTAAAACTAATAAGTAAGCTAGAAGTTTCTAATAGAAAAATAAGCTTAGTCAAGTATGTACTAAATTAGAAGAATATTCATAGAATTAAGCTCATCATCCCTTTAAGATAAGCATGCATTAAATGAGAGAATCTTAGTCATTTTTATGATAAAAATGCATTAAGTGAAAGGAATATTCTTGGAGTTAAAGGGATATCATAAGAAAGCTAAGTCATCCACTAGGATAAAAATGCATTTAATGATAGAAATTTGGATAAGATTTAAGTAGACTTTAGTTAGATTTTCTCCTTAAATTTCAACTAAAACTGTATCATACACTTAGGAAGCAAGGAGGATGATGTAATCTTATAACTTAGGAGCCTTTGTAATCTACTATTAATATAGGTAAGGTTTGCAAACTTCTCCTCATACCTAAGCAATACATAATTCTTGAGAGAGATAGTAGAAAGAGAAGTTCCTTGTGTTCTTGTGAGTATTCTTTTTCTTCATTTATGTTTCTTAAAGAGATTTTGATAGTTTCTTGGAGATAAAGCTCTCTTATTCTTCAAAGTAAAAGTATATGCTCATTTACTCTACTGATTTCATTTCTTTTCATAGTTCTTTCAAGAGTTCTCTTACTAACTCAGATAAATGGGAATATGAATCATAAGTATGTACAAACAAGCAAGCTATAATATCCTGAAACAATATTTAAATTTGGATGAATTTCAGTACTAATGAATATTTATTTAATTGTTTAATATTTAAGTTTTTTTTTATAAATTTCAATGCTTGTGATTACCAATTTTATTTATTACTTATTTGGTTAATATTTGTTTTTTTAAAATTTATTTTCTTTTAAAGGATTTTGGAATATTAAAATAATACTAAAGATAATATTTAAAATATATTTATTTTTATGACAATTATTGATTGAAGATTTGATTAAAATAATTTTACGAGAAATTCCTTATAAGTTAAAGATAATTTTAGTGATTATATATGGAAGGATTTATGGAATAATTTATGTGTATTGGATACATTATCTTTTAAAATTATAAAATTTTAAAATAATTGCTTTTAGAATTTCAAAATTTATTAGATTATTGAAAATATATAAATATTTATATATTAAAAGATGATTAAAAATATTGGAGATGGACTTTCAAATAAAATAAGTGAAATTGAGTTTTTAAATACATCAATGACTAAGATTGTTTAGAATAAAAAAATAAACGGATAAGATTATATGAAGAGGAATGAGCTTATATACGTGAGAAGTGTGGGATAAAACCTCAAATCTCTCTGTATAATTTTTTCTTTTTTAATTTATATTACCACCTCTCTCTTCCTTATTTTCTTTTTAGATAGTAGTTTCCTCTTTCACTAGAATTTTTTTATTCTTTCTTTCCCTATTGTTATTCATCGTTGTTACCACCTCTTCCTCTTTCTTTCCTTATTGTTGTTCATCATTCTTTCCCTATTCTTTTTAGATATTGCCACCTCTCTCTTGCTAACCTTCCTCCACGATGTCCTTGGTGTTAGGTGTTATCATCGTTGTTATCGCAAGCTACTCTAGTCATGTGTATATTTTCCATCAAGCAGTAGCCTTTAACTACAATGGAGGAATTTCAAGTAGAGTGAGTCACTAACTTTTCGAATAAGGGTTTGTTTCAGCTATCCTACTTCAATTTTCATTTAGCTGAGTTGCTGTCAGATGTTAAATCTCCTTTTTTAATTGGTTATGCTTTTGTTTACCACTAGGAAGCTGCAAATTGTAGCTAGATAGTAGCAAGGGAACTGTAGTTTTTCTTCATTCATTGGTGTTTCAATCAGCTTCCATTGCCGGTGATGCTTTAGCTAAGCATTTTGGGGGTAGATTTTAAGCTTTCAAGCCATTCTTGTTTATAGGATTAGGATTCTTAATCAACATGTTTTAGTGTAAGAAAGCAGGAAGTTGAGAAAAACTTAGTGAGAAAATGAGATAATGAAAATTGTTAAGTATGGCAAAAAATAAAAAAAAAACTCCTCAAAGGTGGCAATGAACACCAATTCGTAGAAGGTGCCTCGAGAATGTAACACTTGTTAACTCATTGGTATCAGAAATAGGTTAGTGACATAAAAGCCAAGTTCACGCTGTAACTAAGACAACAGCAAGCCATTAAAAAAATATATAGTCTTAAGGCATCATATCATAAAACATAGCCTTAATTTTTATTTATGGTTCATTTTTACTTACAAAGACATGACTTAAAAAGAAAGTTGATATATAACTAGATTGGTCAGAAGGTGGAAGCTTTTACATAACCATATATTGCAAGTGGTCATCCAATTTGACTATTACCATATAAAGCACATAACAATGACTAATTCAAGTAGTTTCTTTCCATATAGCCTATACCTTGGTGCATATTAGTTGAATTGACCAATGTAATCATTGCATATTGCATATCATAATCATCATTAATTGAAAGATCAAAGTCTTAAAATTCCGATTATGATGTGAATCATTACATTTATTATCTAGTGTAAATAATACCAACTCATTTATCATTTTTAGTCTAATTGCACTTACCTCGTTAATGTCAGTTGCCCATATTACCAATAATTGAAGAATTTTATGCTTGAGTAAACATGGCTAGTTGTGAATTAATCATCAATACAAAGCTAAGATATGACTTTAATGGTATTTGTGGATGCATCATAATTAATGTGCTTAGACTATAAGGATCCAAGAAATCATCATTTAATGACATATTTTTATTATGGTTCAATATCTAAAGATAAAGAGAGTTAATAAGCTAGAAAAGTCTAATGGCATGAAATGAGTTTTTAGGATGTTAAGTTTTAATACTTTGCTAACATAGCTTACTTTAAAAATCTCCATAATATGATACATTCTCAACTTTCTATGATTAATCTAAAAAAAGATGATAAGATACATTAGGGGAGATTAAATTATTATAATTAGACCTTAGAATAATGGTTTAGAAAGAAAATGAATAAATCTAATATATTTATAAGTTATCCTTATAATTTGTGAAGTAAGGAGGAAAGGTGATAAGATGAGTATAGATATTCCAGACTTTTGGGAGTGGAGAAGTATTACCAAGTGAATATATATCTCACCAGAGATTTTCATTTTAATAAAAGATAATTTAATATTGTGGATTGTATTTTTTTTAATTAATAGTACAAATTTTATATTCATGTGTATATATATCTGTACTCATGCATAAATTGATTCCATCGTGAAAGCATAGTAATAGTGTTTCTAACTATGGATGGATTATAATTGAGTTCAATGATATTTATATATTATGGTTGAATATTATTGTGTGTTTGGTATTGTCCAATGATAAATTTAATTACTTTGCATTGAAATTTTATAAATAATTGTGATATGAGCGTTAAGCTTTCATATATACATATTATTTGCGAATTATGTCATGGATCACATTGGAAGTTATGGACTGTGTTAAAGCAATAACTTTAGGAATTATGAATTGTAATGAAGCAAAGCTCTAAAAGCCAAAATGTAAATTCTTGGCAAACAACTATGAAGGATATAAGATTGATTTAAGAGCCAGATGAAAAATTCCCAGTGAATAGTTGAGAAAATATAGTAATGAGCCTAAAATTAAAAAGTGGCTACATGCATATTTACTATAACTATATGTATGGTATGATGTCTTATTAGAAATTGTTTGTGATTGGATATTACTATTAGTATGATTGAGATAACTTATTTGTATTTAAATCTAATGGTTGTTTGTGATTATAACATATACTCAAAATGGGTAGTATGTAACATAATAATGATATTGCGTGTTAATGGATAGTTAAGAATTCTATGAATTATGATATGAGATATAAAGTTTAAGTTATGTACAAGTGAATTTCCATTTTGAGATATAGTTTCATATGTTTCAAAAATTCAAGAAAAGTGTTTACTAATAATCTCTAATTTAGCCTATGATTAACGTATGATTATTGTATATAAAACTAATTGTCGACAAAATAATGGTAGATATATGCTCACTGAGTTTTTATAAGTCCATCTTATTTCCAACATGTTCAAGTTAGGATTCAAGCCTTGTGGTATCCATGGAGAAACAAAGATTGCCTAGATTAAAGGATTTAACAATTGGGATTAAAGTTAACATTAAGAAATGAGATTTGTTGATTTATATGGTGTGTTGAGTTGTTTGTATGTGTACACACACACACACACACACACACACACACACACATATATATATATATATTGTGTGAATGCTTGTTGTCGTATTTGAGAAAAATTCACAGATTGTGTATTTTAAGGTGTGTGGCCCTTAAAAAGTATCCAAAAATAGGAAAAACTATGTCCATTTTTTTTGCAAAATAAAATCAAGTCTTCCTAGAAATTTTGAAACTTATATTGGATAAAAAGAGTAAAAAATATTAAGGCTTGTGGAAATTGGTATCAAAACTCACTCTACTCACAATTAGGTTGGGTCGTGACCTAAGCAAGATTAACTAAGTGAGTAGAGATCTACTAATTCTCTTCTTGATTTTTTCCTTTATGAAGATCTTTATGTATGACATATATATATATATATATATATATATATATATATATATATATATATATATATATATATATGTTTTGGTTGATGTTGTATTAAAGTCATGATATTTATGGTGGATTTGCTTGCAAAAGTGTTTTCTTAAAAACTTCATAGTTATAAAAATGATGTTTGCTTTCCATTTTTAGAAAAATGAAGAGTTTTTTTGAAAATTTGTGATCTTTGGAAACATTATTGGTTTCAAAAGATGAATCTTTAAAAAATGAGTTTGCTTTTTTAAGTCATCCTATATTTTTAAGAGAAATCTTATAATATGAAAAGATGAATCTTTAAGAAGTTTTTTTAAAAAGTAAGGAGATAAAATGAGTTCTACGGAATATTGAAAAAGGATTTGTAAAGAAAGTAAAAATAAGATTTTTTCTTGAAAAATGATTTGAAATGGACCATTCCTTTTTTAGTTCAATGGTCATCTTTTAAAACCTAGTTTTATACAAATAGGAAAGTGAGAATTTCATTGCAAGCAACATTTAAAGCTCATGGGTAATACTATGTAACTAAGAGAAATGTTTTAGTTTTTATGATAAACTTAAGTGTTTAAACCTAGTAGGGATATTATATGATAGTTACGTGAAAGTTTTTAAGCAAAAATCATGTTTAAAACTCTACTACAAGCTCTAGGTTTTCATGCTCATTTTTTAAGAAAAATTTTGTTTTTAAAGAAAAAACTTATCCACTTGTTTCTAAACTCTTTAGGAAATGTTAGATCACATTTATATCAAAGTCTTTGAAGAAAAATTATATTTAAACTGGGATTCATAGCTCATAGTTTTGTGCTGAAAAATAGAATTAAAAATTATGTTTTTCAAAGAAAAGAATTGTCTCATTTAAAATGGTTTTTTAGTAAAGTGTGTAGGTTGCTTGTGTAAAATGCTTTGAGTAAGAAAATGGTTGAAATATCACATTTATGTCTCTTTTCCAAGCTTGGAAGTTCTAGAAATAATACAATGTTTGATTTAAGATTTGGTATTTTAAAATAAGGGCTGCACGTTAAAATCTTGTAAAGGATTATGCTTGAATGCATAAGTATTTGATATTGATATATAGTGAAATTGTGCAATTTTTATACTTCTAGACAACATGTAATATTGCTTAAATTAGTAATAAAAAATAGTTTTCTTACTTGGTAGAATAATATGCAAAGTGTAGGATTGAATACGCTTAGGTTTGGAAATTATAGAATTTGGAAAATTCAAGCTTTAGCTCCATAATTTTCCTGTAAAAAATCATGAAGTACATGCTTGTTTTTGGAATAAAATGTTGCTTGCTTATATATTACAAATATATAGAATTAATGGCATAAAAGTATGCTTGAACATAAATGGAAATATTGTAAAAAATTAGATGATGATCCATGAGTTTCCATGGTGAAAATTGTAAGCTTGATATGAAAATTAGTGCATAATTTTGTTATAAATTAACTTGTATATGCACTAATGAGTTTGCATGCAAGGAAATTTGTGAATGATGTTTAAGAAAATCAATTAGAGTTGGTGAATCCTTTCAGGAGAATAGGATATGATAATCCAACATATGGAAATGGAAACATAAATGCTTATTCTAGTTAGTAAAAATATGATAAGGTAATTGTAAATTCTTTCTTGCTAGATTATATTTTATATTATATTATGTGATGATTGTGGCAAAAAGATGGCATTATAACCTTACCTTGTTGCATATGGAAAAAGAGTTAGAGAGAGTTATATGTAAAAAATGGGTTAAAGAAAGTTTTATGTCAAAATAAGGCTTAAATGCCACATATGATTGTTGGCTTGCATGCCTTATGTGATTTTTGGCTTAAATACCATATTTAATGATGTGACAAAAGTTATGAATATGTGACCTTTTTGGAGATGAGCAAAGATTAGGCCTACACCTTGTATTTCAAGTCACACGAAATAATGCAAGGTAAGAGGGAAGCATAAGGTTAGGATACATGTGATTGTGGTTAGTTTGGAGTAATAGAGAGGAAACTTTTTATGCCTCCTTGCCATTTAATAGTATGATTTTTATTTGAATGATTATACCATGCATATGATTAAATTATGTAATCAAATTATACTTTATCTAAATTGTCATTTGTACACCAAACAAAACTAATACATGTAAAATATATGGAAATGATTACTGGTAAGAAAATGTTTTAATATATGTCTTATTAGTATTTAATTTTATTCACTAAAACCTATTAGAAAAATTATGTGATAGCTATTTTACTGAGTAATTTATTACTCACTTTGCTTATGGATATGTTTTTTAAATACTCTAGATTCTTATAGAACTTACTCAGTTCTTCATCATTTGTTGCCACCTATATGAGACTACATTTGGATGGTATAGGCTTAAGCTTCACTTTATAGATATACACCAACCCATGATTAATTATGCCATAATCGTTACTTTAATTCTTAAGGCATTAATAAAAGCTTCATATTCCTTAGCCTCTGAAGATCTTGACTTTCATGATTCTAACTTTGATTTGGATATAGTTAATAGCTAGTCTAGTAGATACTTTTCATATTTATCTATTTTTAAATCATTTTTATATTTATATTTTGACTTTTTGCATGTTTTGTATAATTATTTTTTGACCATAAGAACTAGGTTACTACATGACTTTTGTTACTTTTTGTATGATTAATTATGTATAATATGTGATGCAATATGCATAATTATTTGGCTTTTGATATTACATGACTATAGTTGTAGTTACCTTATAGTTTTTACAGAGAAAGAGAGAGAGAGAGAGAGAATGTTTTTATGATGAATAACAAGTTAGCCTATGATTTTTTTAAAGGAAAAAAGGAAAAGGAAAATAGTTTTCAACATCCAATGTATTTTACACAAAGATATTTGGATTATAGAAAATATTTTATACACATATGAGTTTTAAAAATCTTTAATTTAAAGTTATTCTATCTTATAAAGCAATATTCAAAAGTAATACATTTCACCTTTGATTTCAAAAAAAGATCTAATTTTTGAATTTCGAAAGAGAGTATGTTATCTATAATGTATTTTATAAATAGAATATACCATATTTTTTATATTTTCTAACCTCTTCCTATTCTGCTTTATTTATTTCATTGTTTGAAAATTTGACATGAATTTAATACTTAGTTTTCTTAAAAGAATCAAAAGAATTCATTATAAAATATCTTTGTAATTTCTTGAGGAATTTTAAGGTAAAGTATTTTCAAATTAAAGTGAAGTTATGTTTCAACTATTTCCTAATTAGAAAAAGAAAAATATTTGTTAGAAAGAAACAATTTAAATTCTAAAATTAGATATTACTTTTAAAAGAAAATGCTTGATTTCAAAGTATCTTTTGTTTAAAAACAAAAAAAAAGAGATAGAGAGAAAGATAGAGAGAACCTCTATATTTCTATTTTTTTTTTTTAAAATGTTTCCACCTAGTATAAATCCCTTTAAGTATTTCTTATTAAAGAAGTTTTTCTTTTTAAATCTCCATCTATTTAAAATTAATGATGTAGCTAATTTATAGATGAGATTTTATCTATTGGAATTATTAATTTCTTTAAAGGGTTAAATATCATTTTTTTAAGTAGAGCTTTTTTCTAATAAAGGTTTTTAAAAAATTATCCATATGGAAAAAAATAATTTTTTTATAAAATTTTTAAACTTAAACTTTCTATAAATTGCATGTTTTTTAGAATATAATAAGTTTTATAAAATGATTTTAATTAGAAAGGCTTACAAAGATGATCAGTTGATATCTTTATGCCAGTCACAATAAATCAAAAAATTTTAATAGAAATTATAACCTAGAAATTCTAGATTGATTTGATCCTTCACCTATTTACGATCTTGAATCCTTAACATTTTGATTTTATTTTAACTCTGGTGCATAATAGTTTTAGTATGATAATATTTTGTATTTATATCTCCTTAAATGATCTAAATCGATTGTGATTTGTGATGTCACAATATTTCCTTTTGCACAAGAAATTTATCCAATTTCTCTTGAAGATTTATTTTTAATTTTTAGAGATAATTATTAGACCTCTTTTCCAAAGCTCATTGGATACTTGCAATATGTTTTCTTTTTATAATATTCCTAAAGAAATTTTTATTCTAATCCTGAAGTGAAGCAATCAAAGCTTTTTAGATCTTCCTCTATATTAGGACTTGCTCTCCATTTACTAGCAAGAAACTATTGAAATTCATCATGCATTAACTAAGCCATTTCAAATTTGAAAGGATGTTACTCCTTATCGCCTATGGCATCATGGCATCAATTAAAGATTTATTAAGATAGGATAATGGTTAAACGCACTTTAACAAGTGTTTTTACATAAGCCTCATTGAACTTGAGGAGCCAATCTTTATTTACACAATGCATGATCCAATTTTTCATATAATTGAGGGTAGTTAGGGAGTTTCAAGCCTTTCCATGGAAATTTACTCCCCTAAAGTTCAACTTCTAACAAATTTCAAGAATTAATTCTATCATTGAATGCATTAGCTCTATACAAATCAAATAAGGGCACCTTTTTTCCTTTCACTTGGCTCACAAATATCATTCATATCACTCACCATTATCCATGAATGTGTCATATTATAACTAATCATTCAAAGGGCTTTCCACAAAGTCATTTTCATGTCCAGCTTTGGAATAGATTACATAAAACCAAAAATTACTAATTTTAATATTTAAGTTTCAAATGGATGTATTAAGAATTTTTTTTCAACTAGTTCTAGATCTACCAAAAACTTCTGCATATAACCCATATACCACCTAAGAAATAGTCACCTTCAATTGATTCCTATCATCAAATTTGCCTATGTAAAAATATTCCTTGCTCTATTGCTTATAAATCTCATTTCCAATAATACCAAAACTTTCAAATTTTTTGAATCCAAAGGGCATTTAGTTAACTCACAAATTCTTTTTTTTTTTACTCCACAACAATTTTACACTAATACTTTCTTAATCATAAAAATGACAAAAAGGATAAAAAAAATTCACGCTTGTAAATTAGGCAATATCCATTGCTTCACCTCTTCCGTGCTTGTTTACAACACCATCCAATTATAGTGGAATATCCATTTTTGTTGGCTTTGTAACAAGTATAATAGCTCCATTTGGTGAATTTTCATCCATTCTAAAATCTGTGTTTAAAGTAATTACCATATTTAAATTTTTATTCATTAGTTTTCCTACCAATAAATCCTCCATACAGATATTGCCTAGTATGGTAGTAATGTAAGATAATTGGGAAACATTTAAATTAAGTCATATGTTTTCTTTATCATGAAGATTATGTATTGTAAGAGTTTTAGAGAATTAGCTCACATTTTTCCCTTTTTCACCCTATGCTTCGTCCCCATTCCCTGCTTGTTCAATGTAGGCAATAGGGTATTTTAGGCAACTATTTCATTTGCACTTATAGCATCTTGTTGGCATCGATGCTTTGTTTGCACCTTAGGATAACTCTATCTTTCCTTTGAACTACCCATTTGTATGTTATTAACTCTATCTTTCCTCTAAACTACTCACCTGTACTTTATTATAATTACTATTGAACTCGTGTTCCTCCCTTTGTTGATCATTTACACCAATACCCTAAAAAAATGGACTCAATATTACTTTTTCTATTTGATTTTTGATTGCTTCCTCCCTTAATAGTCTTGACATTAGCCTATTTGCACCCACTTCTATTATGCTGAGCTAACATCCATTCTCCATATCTAGACTTAACACTTATTCTGGACTAGGTCTTTATGATAAGATTCATTTAACCTTAGGTTTTCATTAGATATATCAACATCCTGTACCTTATCTGGACAATGATCCTTGAGGTGATCATATTTACCATAGTGAAAACATATGGTATGTAAACTTTCACGTTAGATATAATTGTGTTTTCCTTGAAACAAGAATTTTGAAGATAATTCCTTCATTAAATCCACTTACACACATATATAAGCATAGTTTCCCCTCATTTGATCTATAGTAGTAGCATCCACTTTTAAGGTCTTGCTAACCCTAATTGCCTAAAAAAGTGGAGAAATTTATATCAAAACATTAGATAGGAAGATTTGATATATGAATCCACATTGCAACCTTCTCTATATTATCCTTTGTTGGATCAAACTTCAAATCCCAAGTACGTATGGTGAGATAATGATCAAAGAGTAGCCATGGACCTACTATTAGTGCTAATTAATAGTCCACAAATACACTAAACTTCCCAAGATAATCATGCTCTGATAAATCAATAATCTCTAGAATTCTATTATGAGCCTATAGTTGGTGTAGTTTTTTCTCCAACATTCAAAAACCAATCGTCCTTCGAAGAAGCTTAAAGATCAAAGTTCACCTCTATGCCTTATTCATCTGCTCATCCTCCTTTTATGAAACAATTATTTCAAGGATTGTCCTATTTCCATTAATACTTTCCTCCACCATGAATCTACTAAAATCCTCATCATCCTCTATAATCTCCTCATTAATACATTATAATTCTTCTCTTGACGAGAACCCTTCTTCACGTGCTAGGGTTTTCCTTTTATGACCGTTCTGTACCTTCTCCATCAGCATTTAGAACCATACTGATGTAAGAAACTTGCTTCATCCGCTTGCCAGTAAAACCATCATTCCCTTGCTTTACTTTCTTTGCACTATGCCTTAGCAAATTAACATCCTCAACCGAAGTAATCAGTAAAGAAGATGATGATTCTCCCATATAGCAAAAACACCTAAAATTTTGGGAATTATTTTTCCTTTTTTAATAATTGCAATAATGATGCATTTTTTTAAGCCATATCTGATTAGTTTTTGGCTTTCTAACGTAAGGCAAACAATTTTAACAGATGATGATGATGAATAGCATTGTTGATTTGAAGTATTGAATAGCATTGTTGATTTACATTTTTTACTTTCTCTTTCGGATTTCGCAAATGCATTAATAGTTGATGATGATGAATTTGTATCTGTTATTAAAAATGATGAAATTATTGTTTCATTTGGTTAATTATATGTATATTTGTGATAATTATATTGTTAGTTTTTAGATAATATTGAGTTTAAATTGTATATGATGGATATGTGTTTGTAGTTAAAAATGGTGAATTTTTTATTCTTTGGTGAGTAAATGTATATCTGTGGGTGTTGTATAGTTCATGTTCAGTTAATACCAACTTTAAGTTATGTAGATATACATTTGAACTTAAAAATTGGTAATTCATTGTTATTTTGTGAATATATGTATATTTATGGTAGTTGTACTATTAGTAATTTTTAGATAATATTGACTTTAAGTTGTATACAATGAATTTGTATTTCTAACTAAAAGTGATAAATTTATTGTTTTTTTGGTAATTAATTTATGTAAATTTGTAATAGTTTTAGTATTAGTTTTATGTTAGGAAAAAATATGAATTGAAAAAAGGTTTAGTTTTACATTGAGAAAAAAAAATAAACTTAATTTAGTAGTCTAACTTTACCAAAAAAAAGAAATAAAGTTAGTTTTAGTTTTAAATTATCAAAAAATAAATTGGGATCAAAATTAGCATTAGTGTTACAATAGAGAAAAAAGGAATTGAAGCTTTACGTCGGAAAAAATAGGAATTGAAATAAATTTTAGTTTTACATTAAAAAGATAGGAATTGAAATTAGTTTTAATTCTATATTAAAAAATAAATTTAAATTATTATTATTATTATTATTATTACATTAGAAAAAATATCAATTAAAGTCAATTTTAGTTTTATGCTAGGAAAATAATATAAATTGAAATTAATTTTAATTTTATGTTAAAAAATATGAGTTCAATTAGTTTTAATTTTAAATTAATTTTGATTTTACACTCACATTAAGAAAAATATGAATTGAAAATATTTTAAGAATAGAAATTAATATTATTTTTCTCTCTTTCAATATTGCAATTTAGAAATTTTGTGCTCATAGACATTTCACGATTCGAGAATGGTAGCATGATAGTGACAAAATAAAGTAGCTTTAGAAGTCTTTGCCGTTCAGAAAAGAAATAGCTCAAAAAGCTTTTATTGATCAACAATAATTAAGAAAGCTCTTATTAATAATAATAAAAAGAAGCAGCTAAAGGTGTCCCTATTTATCAAAGAATTCTATAACATTTGGATGAGCTCCTCGACATTGTGCTCGAAGAAAATCTTATTAATCTGAAAGAGCAAGTGAAATGAAAATTCGAAGTTTTAGGAAAAAGGACCTTTCACATCGTGATGTTGAAGACCACATTTGAGTAGTTTGATTTGCAATTTAGCTTCTGCACTTACAACAATCCCTTGGGGAAAAAACTAATGGGCAGGACACCGATAATGAGGATGTCCATTTGGATGATTCATGATTTTTATTTTTATATTTATAAATAATATATAAATTAAAATATTATCAAATTTTATATTTATAGAAATAAAATTGTACATTTTAAACGGTATTTGTTTATTTTTAATTAATTTTATTGTTTATAAAATTTTTAATTTTTAAAATCCCTCACAAAATTTACCGTGGACAAGTTTTGCATAATTATGTGAAATTTTAGTTTTTTTCAGAAAATTTTCCTACGACCTTTTTGTAGCGGAAAATTTTTTTCATTCCTATTATTCTCGTAATTCGAGAAACGTGAATCATATTGTGGTGAGTTTCTTTTTTCACGATAAATCGAGGATTTTACGTGATAGGTGCATTAATATTATACTAAAATGAATTTTTCCATAATTTGTTACATGAAATAAAATTATAAAATTAATATCATTAATTTAGTTTCTTAAAAAAATGAAACTCATAGAGGATTAAAAAATTAATCAACTAAACATGAGTCATCCAAAAAAATTTTTCCAAATTAAAAAAAAATGAAATGAAGTTAATTAAAGTTCATGCATTTTAAATCCTATAAAAATTTCACAATTATGTTGGCAATTATAATATTACGTGCTTGTGATGAGAATTTACTAAAACATGTATACATGAGATAAATATTTTGAATGGACTCTTAATATCTGTGTGGACGTAACAGTTGCATGAACAAAGACTCGGCTCTTTAGGTGTATAGACATAAGGACTTCATCTTCATGGACATCAACTATCATTCGCACTCCTTAACAATACACCCACATCTATAAATAAGTACCCCTTATAACCCTAAGCTACCTAAAACCTTCATATTCTTATCTTCTGTTATTGATTTATTGATTTAGATATTTGAGTGCACAAATCATGTCTTATGTGACTAATGTTTTATTTATTTTGTAAGTTATCCAATATTTTGGCTTGTACGCAACTCTTCGCTAATTTGCCAATATATAATCATGCAGAAATACAAGGTTTGATAATATAAGTACAAAATGGTGGGAATCTAATTGTAGACTAGTGAATAATTGTAAATGAAATGAGATATATTATCATGCTACATATGATGTATTTGTGTTTGACAATATCTTATATGGCCATATTATTTTATTCATGTTTATGGTGTTAGTGTATATGCCCTAAAACCAATCATATTGGTGATTATAATTTTGAATCATGTTATTTTAATGATAATTTCAATTATTATATTTATATATATTGTCTGCATAATATATTCAATTATGATAATAACCTTAGAATAATTGTATTCTTAAATGTCTCTAGTCATATATTATTGTGGATTAGGTTGCTTTGATATGTTAAGACTAGCATGTGTGAAGACTTATATGGGATATTAAGTTTACACATGAGTACAAGTTAGAGAACTTGTATATTGGATTAACCCATATTAAGAACACTACATGGATCGTTATATGAGTGTTATGACTGGTTCTTAGTGATCATTATTAATATTGTCCTTTGACCTGAGATCACCAAGGTTCCCTACATGTGAGTTTCATATTTTGATATTATTCTATGTCATTAATGATTAAGTGAATGCAAGGGTAGATATTGGATATGTCACATATCATGCAGAAGGGTTTGTGTGATCAAGATGAGATTTGTCCCTCCTATATAATAGGAGTAACATCTATGGGCCCCTTGATCAAGTAAAGTTAAGAAAATGCATGGCCATGCTCAGATGAATTGACATGGGATATCGATTACATTTATTTCAGTCAGCTTACTTAGGAATCAAGAAACCTTAAGATTGGGCTATACGAGAATGACACGGTCCATGTCTCATGTTCAATTTAGATGTATAGAACAAAATGACATAGGTGATGATCACGTGTAAAGATTTAATCAAATCACCGACTTTCTCATTGCTTGGGTAACAATGATGTATTGCTAGACACCAATCATTATTTATGATCATTAATATGATCAATGGTCATTGCTAACATAATGAGATCCTGTAAGGTCGCACACTTAGAGCCTAGTGAATTTGGAATTAATGGACCAAATTGTTTAGGTTTAATATTTGGGAATTCATGTTATAATTATAAGGCCCAATAGTAAGCTTATAATTGTACATGGAATAAAGTCCAAATAGGTTAGGTTTTTCTATGCACCTATTTAAATAGGCTTGTTAGGTAATAATAGGATTACTATCATTATTCACGCACCCCAAAAAGGCATAGAAAAATCCTAGCACCTCTCATTGACTAAAACCCTTGAAGAGGCGTAGCTAGCACTACGAGGTGAAAGGAGATCAATTCCAACCGGTGTTTGTGTGGACATTCATCAGTGATTCACAGGTTCTTGTGGATACCATAGAGGTGCAGCCGTATTAAACGCTGCACTGGTGATCTGATCTTCTAGTTTCTATTCCGATTTGTGATTTGGAGAGCAGATTGGATTGGAAAACGGACAGAAGCAGATCAGATTTGCTGTGTAGCGGACAGAAGATTTTTGGCCGAAAGGTATAAACCCTAATCCCTAATCTATCGCGTTCTAAATTTGCATAGATCCTTGGTGGAAATCGTGCAAAATTTTTTATTCTGCTATGCATGTATGATGCACGATTTCCATCATATGGGATATGCATCCATCAAGAACCTAATTTAGGGCTATAAATGTTGGTGTGTATCCTAGAACCAATCATATAAGATGATTAGAGTTATACACAATGTATTATATTTTATTTTAGGCAATTTAATTATTATATTTTATTTTTATTATTATTATGCGTAATTTATAACTTAATATAATAATTATCCTTGGAATAGCTTTGCTATTCCTAAAATGCCCCTAGTCAAGTATTATTATGAAAAAGGATAGTAATAATACATCGAGACTAGCATGTATAGTGACTGATGATTACGAATCATGGATATGTGATATCAAGTCAATACATGAGTACATTGCTAGTGAACAATGTACTGGACTGACCCACTATGAGAATATTGCATGGATAAACGTGTCATAAGTTATTCTCATATGATCACAACTACGCATAAACCTTTGACTTGAAGTCACTACGATTCCCTACATGAGGAATTACTCACTTTAATATTGTCCTATGTCACCTTTAAACAGGTGACAAGTAGGGCATTGACTGGGTGTGTCATAAATCATGCAGAGGGAAGTGAGTGATGTAAATGGGATTTTGTTACTCTTGTATAAAAGAGAAATATCCTTGGGCCCCTTGATTGAGTGAGACTTAGAAATGCATGGCCATGCTCAGTTGAATTAATATGTGATATTAATTATTTATTTTAAGTTTACTCAGTATCAAGAAATATAAATTGAACATTGACGAGGATGACACATTCCATGCCTCCAGTTCAATTTGGATATTATTACAAAAGGGTTATGATGTAAAACGTTGATCATGTATTAGGTGGATGTCGAATCACAGACATTCTTACTACTTGAGTGGCAGTGATGTATTGCTAGATACCGCTCGCTGTTTATGGCTCAATAATAAGTCATTGTCAACGTAGTAAGAACCTACAGGGTCACACAAAAAGGAGTAGGAATAAGACAATAATTAATTGGACTTTAATTATATTAATATCCAATTAATTGGACTTATTTTCGTGCATATATATTATTAAGAATAATAAATTCACGTTATATATATATATATATATATATATATATATATATATATATATATATATATATATATATATATATATATATATATATATATATATATATATATATATATATATATATATTATGTGATATTATTTGATATTAAAGTAATATCAAGTAATTATCTTATCAGATATTAGATAAATATATTATGAGATAATATTATTTTGATATTTGATAACTATATGCAATTATCTAATATTAAGATATTTATATTATGAGATAATATCATTATCTAATATTAGATAATTAATAGATAAGTCTTATCTCTTCCCATTATCTCTAGGATAAGGATAAGATGAGTTGTTAAGTGTGATTAGGATTTTGGAAGCATTATCCTAGTAGGACTAGGATTATGGCTTGCTTAAGTTTTATAAAAAGGGACTTGAGAGCAGCACTTAATAATCACGTTTTAAGCTTCCATATAAACCCTAAATCACTCAGAAAACATCCAATCCTAATTCTTAGAGAGAAAAACGCATCCTAGCAGACGCGTGGAGGGTGAGAGGTCGTTGTTCACTCCGTGTGGATACCGTAGAGACGCTGTACCTTCCGGCCGGCGTTTGATTCATCCGCTCTCAAGTTTTGATCAGTAGAAACACGAGTGCCCAATAGGTAAAACCCTAATCATTGACTTATGCTTTTTGCATGGATCCTAGGTAGAATTCGGATCAAAAGATTAAAATTTCGCTGCATGTGATAATCCGAATTCCCAACAATAAACTCAAGAGAAAGATAGAAATTAAATCTTAGAAACGAGATGCTCAAAACCTTCCATGAAGCTCAGAAAGTTATAATTATTAAATCTAGATCTATCTGACTAATTTAATCGATAAATCGATGGTTGGTCCAGTTTAATTATACCATTAAACTAGTTATACCTATGAACTGGTAAAAAATTGATTTAACATGTATTATCCTAAGTTAATATTCAAAATTATATAAATTTCAATACTTGTAAATATTTATTTTATTTATTTGGTACTAATTTCTTTCTTTAGAAATTTTGGAATAATAAAATGATACCAATAACATTTGAAATATATTTATTTTTATATGGCCATTTTTCCAAGGAATTTCCCACATGTTGAAAATAATCTTAGTGATTATAAGTAAAAAAAAATTATAAAATTAATTTTGTATTTGATAAATTATTCTTGAGAGATTGTAATACTTGAAAATGCTATTTAAGGATTAATTTTTTTACACGCTTTAATGTATTTAATATCATCAAGGATAGTTAAATCGTATTTAATTATTTGAAGTGAAATACAAATATTTAAATTTTTAACTATATAGTATTAGCACAATTTTATACAATACAAATGCTATCTAAATGCTATTAGAAAACTTAGAAGTTGGAAGTGAGAAGCTAGAAAATATATGTATTAGTCTTGGTATATGAATTATATATATATTGAGATTTCCCACCAAATATTTAAAGATTTATGGGAATACTTTTAAAATTCAAAGCACACTATTTATATAAACACATGTGTATTCATAATTTAGTAAAATAATTTTCTAATATTTATTTGAAATATAAAATTGGAATTTTAAAAAAGATGAAAAAGGAATCTTTAAGGGAATAGGTTTCAAATTAAATGATTCGCTAGGATTTTATAGAACTAATTAGAAGGTTAAGATTAAAAAAGGGACTTGGGCTTATGGTACGTTGAGAAGTGCTGTATCAAAACCCATAACTCTCTCTTTAAGCATTCCTTCCTCTCCTCTCTATCTATATCTGGCTTCCCTCTCCCTCTCTTTCCTCACTCCTGATTTTTCTCCTTTCTTCTCCTTGCCGATAGATCATCATCACCGCTGCCTTTCTTTAAGGCACTTACACTACTGGCTATGGTTTTCATTGGCATCTTTTTCCCACTCTTCTTCTTTCTTTTTCGAATAGTTTTTCTTTCTTCTTTCCTTCTCTCTCTCGTTTTGGTCTCTCTCTTGTTGCTATCTTGTTATTGCTATAAGCATTGGCATTTTCAACCATTGTCATCACTGCTAGTTTTCTCTTGCTTTTTCTCTACTTACTACCCTTGCTCAGCAGCTATTGTGGACATGGAAGGGTTGCATTTTATGACAAGAATAGTGGCAAGGATGCTACTTCTCCTAAGCTGGTCTAACGAAACCCTTCCTTTGTGTATTCCTTAAGCTCTAACAACCTTTGGAAGTTGCTAGTAATCCCATATTGATACTAAAAATAGCACCAAAAGTTGCTGCTTTCCTCTTGCTTTCACTAGAGTGTGATGCCATTCCTAGCATTGATAAGTTACTGTTAATCTTTATAGATGACGATGAGCATGTTTATATCATAAAAATTTAATATTTATGATGTTTTATTGGCTAATCCAAGAAAACACATTTGGGTGTTTTTAATATATATATAACGATGTAGGCAAAAAATAATAATTTTTATATTGCAAAATGCTAAAATAAGGTGATTAAAATATATGTGGAGCATTATATACTATTATTCTAAAAGAATCATACACAATCTAGAAAGAAAATCATTTGTGGATATTTTGAGTATATAATGATACTTATGAAAATGTATATATAGTATGCTATAAAGTGTTTAAACAATAAAAGTAGAACTATTGTAGAATATTATATTATAATATTGTTAGTAGTGGTTATATATTTTAGGAAAAAAGTGAGTAAATTAAAATACATGATGATGGCTTTAAGGATTTTATGATATAGGATGCTAGAATAATATGATTGGAGTATTCTTGAAGTGTCACTTCCTAATATTTTAAGGATTTGAACTTGATTCAGAAAACCCCCACTTTATCACCTTATTTTGGATATTCAGTATAACATTAATAAAACAAGGATTTTACACTCCAAAGTAATAGATTAGTACATTTAAAGTCTATTTATATTATTAAAATCTAATATTTTGATTATTTTATACTTTAGATTGAAAAGTTGTCATATACATGAATTTTTTATTTTTCGATGATAAATTGAAAAATAAAGGAATGCGACAATCTAGAATGTTTAAGAAGCATCAAATGAGCTTTTTCTAGAGCTTTGAACTTTAATATTTTCACTTGTACAAGTTTGATTTTGAAATAGCATATAATAATATATTTTAGTTTCATGAGATAATATTAGAAAAGTAAAGAAGTTAATGGTTGCGATTATTTATATATCATCATTTGAAATTGAAATTGAGATAATTGGAAATAAGGAATGTTATTTATTTAAGAATCATTCTTGTGAATTACGAATAGGAAAATGAGAGAAAATTGAATTTGGATGCTTCGGAGTAAATGAAATAGGTGAATCCTAATAAATGAGTATATATCTATCCTCCATAAATGGTTTAATATTATTTAGTTCATATAACAAGTATATAAGCATTCTTATCCATGGTATGAATTACATATACATTCACCTATGAATTCTTAAAGGCATAATTATATAGTATGGATTATCATTAAATTATCCTTGTTGCTATAAATAAATGATATGGAAAGAATGTTTGTAATTAGGTAATAGTTATCTATTAGATAATTGTTGAGGTACCATATTTAGAAAGCATGGTGGTGTCACCATTGACTACTGATAGATTATGATAAGATCACAATGATAAATGACATAATTGTATTGTAATTGAGTTATTATTGTTATGTGCTTGTTGGAAAGTGTTATGTGATTTGTATTGGAAGGCCATGTAAAAAGGCATGGTGATGATTATGTATAAATATCATTATATGTTGATAATTGCCCCGTGATCATGCTATTCATGATGAATATATTTCGAAATTGTGATCTGTAAAGTTGAACTTTACTATACATATTATGATGTGAATTATGCCATGAGTGGTATTAGAAATTTGAAAATGTGTTCGAAGCAATAATGTGAAAGCCAGACAGGAAATTCTCAACAAACAATTGTGAAGGATACAAGTTTGACCTAAAAGTCAAAATATGAATGGATATATGTTTATTACAAATGGTTATGTGAAGTGATGTGATGTGATAATAGATCATTATTATGATTGGATATTATTATTGATATGATTGAGATAATTTGCTTGTTTTTTAGCTTTATTGGCTATTTGCGAATGTGCTAATTACCCGGGATGGGTGGCGAGATATAATAAGGATGTTGTATACTAGTAAGTAGTTAAGTTTACTATGATTAGTGATGTAAGATATAGAATTTGAATTATGGGCAAGTACACACTCAATTCAAGGCTTAAATTCATATAATTTAGAAATCTTAAATATAAGTTTGCCATTATTTTCTAATTTAATATATGATTAGCCTATAATTATTATGTATGTACATAGGTAAAGGTAGTTATATGGTTATTGAGTTCTTGTAACTAATTCTATTTTATTTTCAATGTTTCATGTTAAAATAAGCATATCTGAGCCTTATTGAATCTATAGAGGATCAAGACTATCTTGTTAAAGGATTTTAACAATTGGATTAAGCTTAAAATTTGAGATAGAAATGTTATTGATTTAATATTAGATGTGTTGAATTATTTATTTATGTATAAGTTTCAAATTATACAGTATTGTGTGTATGTTTATTATTGTCGTATTTGTGATAAATATAGGATTTGTATTATAGGGCATGTGACACTTAGAAAATATCCAAAGATAAGGGAGACTTTGCCATTTTTTTTTATAAAATTTAAAGTAAATTTTAAGTTTCCTTATAAATATAGGGATTTTTATAGAATAAATTATAGTGAATAATGTAAAGGCTTGTGAAAATTGAGTGTTCAAAATTTATGCCATTCATAATCGAGATTAGGTAATAACATAACATGTGGTTTTTTTATTAATCCGATAGAATCATTATATTATATTAAATTGGTGGCCTTTAAAAAATTTTTAATGTATTTAATTATAAGATTTTATATAACCTTAAGTCATTTCCTTTCTATTATCATATTTTGATGAATTATAATATGAACTTATTATTATTTCAGTTATTAAATGTATTTTTTAATATTTTTATACAAACTGATATTTTTTATATTTTTATATTATAAGTAATCGAGTTAATGACCTACTGGTTAAACTAATGACCTAATGAACCAAACTTTTATCCAGCTCAATGTCTAGTCCAATTTTAATGTAAAAAGCTTGCACGATATAAACATATAGTCATATAAGCATATATAAATTTTAAGAGCCTTTGTTCTTGCATATAATATGAAGGAGTAGTTAAGTTACCTTACCTGAGCAAATGAGTGAAACTTAAGATTTCTTTATAAAAAAAAATTATTGCTTATATAACTTAAGCAAAGCTTATAGCCCAATTGGCCATAAAAAATGGGTGAAACTTGTATAGTATTAAAGTTAGGTAGTAACGAGGAAATTTTTATAACTCATTCAAGCCTGTGATAAAATAATTTGGAATTTCTTTAAATAAAAATAATAATATGCAATGTCTTAAGTTGATAAGAAGTATGAAAGGTGAATTGGTGGCAACATGGAGCTACTTGTTAACAACATTCGGGCTCTAAAATAATGAAAATTTTGATTATTTAACTTTCTAAGTTATATTGATATCAAAGAAAAAAATTTGTTATTGGTAACTACACGAGAAAGCCTAATGAATTTTAAGTCACTCTATATAATTTTACGATTTTAGAATTTTATTATGTCAGGGGATTAATTAATTAATTTTAATGGTAATAATTAAAATAGAATTTTTATGTAGAATTGATAAACTAAGATAAGAAATTATGAATAATATATTGGGTAAAGTGGAATTAATGGATTAAATGAAATTTGAGACAAGAACCTTGCAAGAAATAAATGAGAAAAGATAGATAAAGTAAAGTGTTTGAAGATTAAAAGTGTTTAGAGGTAAGTATATGAGTATGAAGGAGATTTAAGATAATTTTCCATTTTACCCCTATACTATTCCCTATTTTATCCCTTCCAATCAATTAACTTCCCCTTATTCCTTTATAATCCCCAAATCCTTAAAACTATCATCTTTTTGTCTAACCTCTACACTACCCCTTCTTCCCCTTCTTCAATTTCATCTCTAATCAAGCTACAAGGAAGTCATTTTAATCAAATTGATCACACAAACAAGATAAAACCTTTATAGTAACTAACCTCTCCATTATCTTCTTTGGATTTGGAAAGATTTGAATATTTAACATAAAGGGTCAAAAGATCAAAATCTGACCTTAACTTAGTGATTTTAAATGTATAGAAGTTAGTAACCTTCACTTTCAACCTTCTAACATCCCTTTCATATTAGGTCAGTGAACGTTCTAGCCTTATTTTAAGGATTTGATTGAATTTGTTGAGTTTGAGTTTAAGATTTAGGTTTTTTATGATGAATATATAAGGAATGTAATGATTTGTCGTAATTAATGTGGTTTTATTGTTGGAAATGGCATAAAAAAAGAGGGTTTTAATGTGCATTTATAAGGCAAAGTGCATTGGTGGTGCAATCAATGCATTAAGATAGGAATTTATAATAGAATAAACAATAAATTTCTATAAAATTGCATGAAATGCATATAAGAATCACTTCTAGAAGTGTTTGCTTAGGCTCAAAATGCATTGTGCTTAAGAATCACATCTAAAATTGTTTCCCCATTCTAGAAAAGGTGCAATCACTATTACAAAAATACTTTTTAACATTGGTTGTTTGACTCATTCCATATCGGTTATTAATCAACATATCCATAAGTGTTATTGTATGTTCGATATATTCAGCATTAATTATTTGATCAACATTGAGTACATATAATGATTTTGGTTTTTTTACATAAAAATCAATGTGCTTAGATTCTAGATATTGTTGAATAATTGAAATAATACATTAGTTTTTTAGTTTAATAATTGATGTTATGGTTTATATAAAACATCAATCTATAAATTGTTATTGAAAATTAACTTTTTTTCCCATATTTTAAATTTCCCAAAGTGTTTCAATTTTTATTAAATAACTAATGTCTAATGTTGGATAGAACAATAATTTTATAAAATAACTTATGTTATTTACTATTTTTTTCGATCCATTAGAATTTTCCTAAACCCCATTACTCCATAGCAGTAACTAAACGTACTTACTAAATCTAGCCATTCATATTATTATACAACAAGTAAGACATTAGTATTTAAGCTTTATCTTAATGCCTCTATTGTAAAAAATAATATGACAAATATAATAAGACATTTAATGGCAACAATTTCATATATTTAATTTGATCCAAATAATTAAAGATATATAATATGTACACATTGCGAAAATTAGAAATAATACTTCTAAATGTATAAAAAGAAGTTACATTATTTTTTAATGACATGACCACTAATTAAAATTCTTATAAATCTTATCATGGCAAAAGAAGGGCACAAACACATCCAAGTTGATGTTGTAAGTGCATCATTAATACAATATGCTTTGGTTGAAGAGAAATTTATTACCTAACTCATGCTATTAAACTTTGTGGTCTTGTGTGTTGTTTGCATAGTTTTTCTATCAGGTTGACTATTTGTATTGAAATACACATTGATTTTCTTTTGTAAGCAAGAAATATACTACTTTATCTTCAAATCCAAATATGAATCTCATTTGAACCATTTACTGAAGTTAACAACCTTCCTTTTAGCTTCAAATAACCTAATAAAATAATTTAAATGGAATTCATGTTTACATAAGAGGAATAAACTATAGGAATATATTAACATGAAAACCACCCAAAATATTAAATAGTAAAATTAGAAACACAAAATCTAAACATATCGACATAATACTCAACAAAAGATGTTCTTTATTAGATTTAAAGGAAAAATGAGATATTCAAATAGATCTTAATGTTAAAAAAAGATGCTAATGAGTTTCGTGAGAAAGAAATTGCTTTGCAATATGTAATTTGGCACAGGGATAGGCTTCCTTTATATTTCAACTCCTATTTTTTGTTTCCAAAGGTTTTAAGGAAAGAAAAATGATATCATTTAAGTATTCTATATTGGTTATAAAATAAATTTGATATCATTTAGTTTTTACTAAATTATTGCTTTTTACTATTAATTCTAAGAAAGACAAAATTTTAGGTTTTCATGTCAGTTGTACAAAAAAATGATGTTTTTTTTTTATGTTTTATCAAATCATTGCTCTCATTGCCTTATTCTAAATAAGACATAATTTTACTTTTCCATGTCAGGTATTTGTATAAACCCTACATCATATGGCATCTACATCAATTATTAATAAACAACTAATGTGGGTTCTGATTTTTTATAAAAAAATAGATTACTTTTATGTCTACCTAAAAACCAAAAATCAAACCTATTATATAAATAGCAAGGTAGACAAATGCTAATGTAAAATAGCACCACCTTTTAAACAACATTAAATTATACAATAATGTTAACAAATGACTTTAATAATATATATATATATATATATATATATATATATATATATATATATAAATAACTGTACTAAGTATTACGGATGCAAACATGTATATACTTCATTTATAATTGAACCTAATAAGCTATACATTTGGTAATGCCCTTTAATGGCAATGCTTGTCTCTCTTTCATTACATATGCAGCTATCATAACTCAATTTTTAGACTATTGTAATTAATGTGAAGATATCAACCAGATATCTTTATAAGCTAATATAAACTAACTAATGTATGAAAATTTATTATCATCTAAAATATGTACAATATATAGACACAAGATTTAATAATAAGTTTTTTGTATCAAATTACAAGACAATTTTTCATAATTGATGAGATTTAATCTTGTAAATACATTTCAAAAAATCAAACATGTTTAAATCTCTTAGGAGTCAAAATCCAAGTTAAACCAAAGAAATTACCTCTCTGATTTAGAAATAGTTGAAACATAATGATCTTGAAAAACAAAAACTTTTAGTATAATGATTTCAAAAAACTACTTATTAACTAGAAGGTTATTACTTCCAAAAGATTCTTAAACAAAAAAATTTTTAGAAAACTATTTTAGATAATAAATTTTATCAAAAACATAAATTGGAATTAGATTTATAAAACATGTATGAATATTATTTTCTTAAAAATTCCTTAAGAAGTTAGAAAAATATTTTATAGGATAAATTTTCTAAAAACTAAATAATTGATAAGTGCACAAATACACCTAAATTCTATGTGTTTCATCCACTTATTTACTTAGTATTTTGTGCAAATTGATTGAAAAGGACACTTAGATGCTCTATATTTTCTTTTCAGGTTATGAAATGACACATATGAGCATTGGAAAAGAATTCAGAGGCAAAACCATTCAAATCATGAAGCATTGAAGCAAGATTGTTCACTCAGCAAAGAACACGGGCCGTGTTGAACCCCGTGTTCATGGCCGTGTTTCATTCTGGACGGCTTCGAGACTTCACTGAGTCATCCAGCAAAGAACACGAGAGTGAACATGGGCCGTGTTACATCCCGTGTATCTTTCTGCCATTCGCTTCTGAAGAACACGGGTGGTGTCACACCCCGTGTAATATGCTGATCAGTCTTCGTTGAAGAACACGGGGTAGAACATGGGCCATGTACTACCCCGTGTACATTACTGCTTGACAATTTGTAGAAGAACACAGGGCGTGTCACACAACGTGTTTCTTACTGCTCAAACTTTCGCTGAGAAACACGGGGTACAACACGGGCCATGTTGGACCCCGTGTACATCAAAAATATAAGTTTTGCGCGAGATCTTGCAGAGGGAGGGGGAGATACTGAGAATTAACAAGGAGAGCTGCTGGAAGAAGCCCTAGGGGAGACTCAAACTCACCAAAGGCGCCTTCTAACATGGATTCAAGCAAGGAATTGAAGAATCAAGCAAGAAATTTGTAGATCTTCATGGATTGTTTGACTTCCCTCTCTGTTTTCTTGTTTTCTTCTGATCTTGTGATGTTGTCACACTAAACCTTTGTGCTTAGCTTAGGTGAACTTGTTCATGGAGTTGTGGAACTGAATTTTATATAATCTAGCTTGATTTACTATTGAATTGTGATTTGATCTTGCTGTTTTGTCTGGAAGAAGCCAATATATCCGGAATATTGGATTTGTGTTATGGATTAGTTGATTTTAGGTTGAAATGACCAATTAACTAATCGGATCTTGCATGGTCATTGGGAATATCAATTAGACTTAGGAATTAAGCTGATTGTATTCTTTTGCACAGGATGAAATGTCCAAGAATGGATTCTAAGCCAGTTAATGCAACCTAGATGAGTGATTACTAGAGTAATTCTGGGCACTTAATCTTTGGTTAGTAGCTAGTAGCCTTGCAATGAGGTATAACTTAATTTTGGTAATCCAGCAATCATAATTAACAGTAAACCAAGTTAGAGAAGTAAATTCATTCCATAATGAAGTGTACAAGGGATCCTTAAGCTAAGTACGTTTTTATTCCATTGAATCAGACCTTATTTTGATAGTTAAGCTCTGTTTTACAACTTGTTCTTAATTCACACTCTCAATTGATCCGCTTAAATAATTTTACTTGAAATTCAGTTAGTACTCAACCTACAATCCCTGTGGAGAACGATAATCTTTTATACTATAACTAGACTTAACCTGTGCACTTGCGGGATTTAGAGACCAATAATGTCTCTATTTTTATTATTCAAATCATGAAACTAACATAGTAAAATAGGATCAAGTTTATAAAACTCAAAAAAATTAAAAAGATCTTACTTTATTTGAAAATACTTTCAAGAAAACAAGTTTAAAATATCAAGTTCTTTTCTTTAGAAATAGATCAAAAATAATTTAAGTTTAAAATTAAATGAATAATACTTAGGAAAATACCTTGAAAATATAGAGAAAAACACTTGGAAAAGATATATGTTTACCTTTAATGTTAGGGAAAATGTTTTGTCTTGTGTTTCCTTGAAAAGTACCATAAAATCCCTTATTATTGTTAACCTTTAAATAAAACATATATGAAAAGAAATAGATGAAATATATAGTAATTTAAATTTTACATCAACATAATTAAATATATGCATCTTTTATATAAACAAAATATTAGGGTTTTACTATACCATTTTATCAAAATAACTATAATAATGATATAGCAAGTCAATGTAAATATATACAACTATAAATCAAAAGAAAAGAAAACAAAGTGACAGCTAACAACTTAATTGTTCACTGAGTCATTAGAAATAAAAAGTCATACCTATCTTATGGTTCTTAATGGGGTTATATGAAAGTTCCACTGGTATGTATCATAATATGTGTGCACTCCACTAAATGTTTGTAAGCTCAATAGGTGGCATTGAGCATGGTATTTGCAAAGATACATGCATAAATAGAATAAGTAATAAAATTAGTGAGATAGCTGTCATACAAATTTTCTAGTTAATTTTAATTTAGATAACATTTATATACAAGACATATATTAAAAACTTATTTTTTTCTCACTAAAAAATATTTCTCATGGGGCCATTTTGTATACTATAGTAGTAACATTTAGACAAAATGCAACTTAATTATAAGCACAATACAAATATTTGAAAATTTATTTAATGACTTAAAGGCATAAAAGATTCCTTTGTATTACTTCAGGCCAATCTTATCCTATGGATATCCTAACCTTTTCCCTTTAAGCTTATCCATATTCCACTTGACTTGCCATATGACTCAGAAGTTAAGGCACCAAACTAAACCCTAAAACTCTCTATAAGGTCTCATATCATATAAATATGCCACACACCACATATGACATCCAAGCTAATAATGTTAGATACGATATAAAGTCCTATATTTGATATATAGCCAAAATTTTACATATGGCATAAAGCTAAATTTCCCTTAAGCTATCACTAGCCCTTTTCACATAAACAACGCAAGGTTAAAATGCTAATCATAACAAAGTAGAATATGAAAATAATCTAACAAGAGAAATTCACAAATTTACTTAATAACTATCCTAGTGACCACAAGCATTATTAGTGTTTTCATTAAATATATTGTTATTTTTAAAAGCTCATCAACATGGAACTTTATTCACAAATATGCTCACATATGAACATAATAGTTCATAAATAAATCATAGCATAATTCATATCAACTTTCTCATTTAATATGATAATTTCCTTATGAAACTAATGGAATAATGTACATTTTTTTGACAAAATTCTTATTACTAACCAAACATACTTTTAAGCCAATAGTTTCATGTAATTGTATGTGATTCATCAATCAAAATATCAATCTAGGATTGATATTTATCACATTGATATTCATCACATGGTTATTACAACAAAACTAGAAATATACAACTTGCATTCTCTAAGTTCCATAACTTTTATTTTCAAAAAATTTCAATTCCATGTATTGCATATTAATCTAATAAGCAAAAGAACTATTTTTCCTTAACAAATCAAGCATTTAATCATGCTATTAAATAGTAGTAAAACTATACAATTTTGTCATATAATAACATCCAAAAGTTAAGAAAATGATCACAAAACTATATCAAATTTTAACAAAGATTCTTATATTTAGAAATTCCATTTAAAATAAAAAAAATTTAGTAAATTTTTTTCAAAATTTCCAAAATTAAAATAAAAGTTTTGAAGCTCACGTTTAAACTTCTTTTCAAGCCCAAAACATGTTACATTACTTACTACTTTAAGTAATTATTAAAATTGCTTGAAATTGGAATCCTTAACTTTGAAATTTCTTTCAAAAAGATCAAATTTTAATAAAATTTTGTAAAAATTTCTAGAATTGATATCTAAATATAAAATAAAAATTTTCAATCATTTTCAATTATAAAACAAGTTGCAAAGATCACCAAAATAATTACCATTTAATATAGTTCATAAAAGAACTTTACTACTTGAAAACATAGATATAAAATATTTTTTTTGCACTATTCCATAAGCTTTCAAACATGTTTTCAAATATATTCTTGCTACACACTCTTCATGTAATTATTTATAAACATTATTAGAATAAATTAGAGCATAGTGTAAAAAGTTTTTCTCACAAAAATAATTTTTTTAAAAAAATAACAAGGTACCTAAAAGCATGTAAAATGGGATTCGAGTAATTTTTTTATTGAAAACCTTTGATATAATCATTCTAAAAACATACATATAAATGTGTAGTTCAATATTTACTTGATTTAATAAGAAAAATAGAAAATGTTCTCTTGGAATCCAAGAAAAATCTAAGAATTGTCAAGTAATAAAATCAATTTATTTTTATTTTCAAAACTTGATATTCATGCATTCTATCACCTTTAATTTAGAGTATAATAAAGTATAACACCTTTTAAGTATTAAGAATAGAATTTTGCCCATCTTCAGGCATGAAACCCAAGATCCACTTCTTGCTCTCCATTCAATTTTTTTCTTCCATTTCTATGTAAAATCATATTTTCAAAACTTAGTTATTTTGAAGAAATCATTTTCAAAATTAACACTTTTAACTTTTCATCGTAAAACTTTTTAAGAAAACTTTTCAAACTAATCCACCATGATAATTATGATTTTGGCAGATCATTAACCATAGAACAAGAATAACGAATAATTCATTATGAATAATCCTTACTTCAGCAAAGCCAAGTTGAAAAAGTGTGGATCTCTATTCACTTAAGGGTACTTGTGGAACTTATTACCTTCACCTAGAATCCAACATGTAGCATCTAAGACAACATGAAGTTAGTGAAGAATCTATAGGAAGAATCATGAAAAGAAGTTGAATCCATAAAGTTATGAGCTTACACCTCCATTAGGTGATCAAGAATGCTTCAAGCTCTAACAAAACTTCAAGAACACTCAAAACACTAAAGGAAACTATCTCTAAACTAATTAAAGCTCTCAAGAATTCTCTCTTTCCTTATTCTCACTTCTCATATCATGGGGCTCTTGTTTGGTGTAAGGGAAATTAGTTTTGCTTAGTTATTTATAGGAGAAATTAAAGTAGTCTCCAAGTAAGATGACATTAATTTGCATCATCTTGTATCATCTTAGAAAGTATTCTTTTATGTTTTCTTTCTCTACAAGTCCTTTCTACTAAATTCTTGATCAAGTTTTTAATTGCTAATGAATCTTAAACAAATTAAAAATTACCATATTGTCCCAAAGTCAAATCATATTACCCTAAGGCCCTTAAGTTATGCCAAATTCCTCCTTTTGCCTTTCAAAATCATGCACTCTTGCTAGTGCATGCCAATAATTATAATTTTTCCACCTTAGGTTTATTTTAAAGTACTCTTGAGTAAAAACATAAAACCTAAACCTTATGAATCTTAGATTTTGAATACTTCAAATTTCCAAGGATTTTTTCCTA
The DNA here is from genome assembly GCA_020226215.1 of Sindora glabra. Lineage (NCBI taxonomy): Eukaryota > Viridiplantae > Streptophyta > Magnoliopsida > Fabales > Fabaceae > Sindora > Sindora glabra. Next base: position 70,697,675 of record CM035232.1, on the reverse strand, counting down.
AAAAACTTCTAGTAGATTTTCATCCACTAAAACTCATAAATGAATCTACTACTAAATATATATATATATATATATATATATATATATATATATATATATATATATATATATATATATATATATATATATATATATTTCTACTTATTATCTACTAACAAATACTACTTAACTTAATTCTATATACTCTTGCCTACTAATTTTTATCAAGTATTACAGCAACCCATTCCTCTTACAAGGATGGTATATCTTCTATACCTAAGGTTCAATGTTTCTAGGGAAAACTTGCATCTTTTCATATAGAACTTGAAAAGAAGATAGAACTACATGTTTTCCATAAGTGTCTATCAAATCGAAATTCAAATGCTTTACCTTATTAGGCATTTCATTCCTTCTCATGTTTATCATCATGTCTTATATGTATTTCATCATGAAGTAGCCACAATCAATGTTGCCTGCTTTTGTGGGGTACTATAACAAAATAAGTTAAGACAATGTTAATTTTATGTAATGATGATTGATCATTATATTAGATACCCAAATATGCATAAAAATATTACCTTCACTTGCACTTATTTGACAGTGTCTATCTTATTGGAGCTGCCCATCCTGTAATGAATGTTCATTGCCTTTATGAGTACTACCTTCCAACTTGGATGTAATTTATGCCCCAATGAGTCAAGCTAATTGATTATCCTCTTTTTTGGATAGATGATGCTTAATATTTAGTGATGATTACAATATTATCAATATTAAAATAAGATAGTTGAGAAAAAAATATAGCCAAAGATGAACTAAGGACTATCTTTGCATCTACATATATATTACTATGTAGCATTGTCACTTTTTATTCATTGACATGGTTGTATATATGTACTTGAACCAAAATTCTAACATTGTCCTTACATCTTGAGTATTATTTGGATCTAGGAAATTGAAGCAAGAACCTAAGTTCCCATATTGAATGATATCATGTAAGTAACTACTATTCTTAGAATGCATGAGCAGTAAAATTCATAATATCTAATATGTGCACAAAAAGAAAAAGACTTAAGGGGTAAAGTTCTACACACTTAATCCAAGTCTTTACTCTTAAAACATCTATCTCCTTCATGCTCAGAAGATGCAAGATGAGATCTCTAGAGAGGAGAATGGTATATTCATATCCTATGATATTGAAGCTCATCTTTAACGAAATGAGATCATTGTTTAGCATCTCCTATGCACCAAATCAAAGCTCCTTCTAAGATGTACTAACCTTTTTTTTTAAGGATGAGCTACCATAATTTTTTATTCTTTAGGCTTGCCATTCTTTTCCTTGTCTTTTTTATCCAACTTCCTTTTTTTTTTCTTTTCATAAAGATATCTAAAATGAATTTAAAAAAAATGACAATTAAAAATGCTAGATGATATTTTATTTAATCATAAATAATGAACTTGAAGCAATGAAAAATCTTACCTCTATGGAAAATGAAATCAAGGCTTTCAACCAAGTTAGATAAGTGCTAATTGCATAGGCCATTGTGCTTATCTCTTCAATCGGCAATGGCAGCTTAGTTGTGGCATCCTTAACAATGTCTACCCTGACTTAAAACTTATCCTCTAATAGTTCAATAGTATAGAGCACATGATCAATAAAAAAACATACTTTTTGCCACATGCTTAACATAGGTTGCTTTAATCATAAGTACGCACACTATGTCCACCTTGTAATGACAAATAAACTAGTTAATCATCATTAATGTAGAACTTCAACATTATTAAAGATTACCTACTAACAAGAAGTAGGATGACAAAAATTTACCTATGGTAGTTAGGTGAAAATCTCATGACCTAATTTTTAGACCATTGTGACTAGCGTAAAGATATCAACCAAGCATCTTTGTAAGCCTTTCTAAACCAAATTCATTCTTTAAATCAATTATTCTTATGAAAACATGCATAAAGCAGAAATAGAAGGTTGAAAAATCTGCTAATAGGTTTTTTTAAAAACATCATTGAGTCAAAAAAATAGTTTACTTTAAATTGTTGATATATATTAATAGTTAATTAAACCAATAAACTAAATCTTATCTTTAGATAAGAAATGTTATTATTATTTTTTCCTTATATATATACATATATGCATGTGTTTACACTTCCTAACTTTGTTATCAAAAATAACTTTTCTCAAGTATACAGTATATATATATATTCCCTAAATAGTTGATAATTCTAACCAACAACTTTCATCAATATGAAAAATTTTAAATAGACAAACAAATATATTAAAAACTTCTTTAGGAAAAGTAGTTTAAAAATTTTATTTTATTTTTTAGAATAATAGAAATATGGAATAACTTCTTTATTTTCTTTTTCTTTCCAAAGGATATTTCAAAATTAGGAATATGGTAGTTTCTTTAGAGTCAAATCAAAGTTATAACAACACAAGTTAATTTTATTAAAAAAATAGTTAAAACATAATTAGTTTATGAATTACCAGTGAAATGATTTCAAAAAGATATCTTTTTTCAATATGTTTACTTTTCTAATAATAAGGCCTTAAGTAAGCCGTTTTGTAGAAAAAAAATTTAATTATTCTTGAAATAATTTTATCAATAACTTTTCAAAACTTAGAGAAATAGTTTCAAAAAGGAACCATTGAGGAACTTTCTGATTCTATGGAAAAATTAAATACTTTTGAAAGCAATAGTTCAAACTATGAAATAAAAACAATAGAATGAAACCAGATAGTAAAACTTAGTGAATTAGTCAAGCTTGTCTTATTTCAGAATACTTTAAAGATAACATCAAGTATAAAGATTGGGTTTTTTTTTCTTTGAAATCTAAACAAAATATTTTCTAAGGTAAAGCATATATTTCTTTTTGAAAGCTATTTACCTTTATTGTCAAAGAAACCATTATTCATTTTCTTTCCCTTGAAAAATTTTCAAAAGCTTTTATTGGTTTGTATTGCAAAGAGTTCCTTATCTATTATACAAAAGTAACAAGCATATAGGTTATATGATAATACATAACATACATTACATTAATACAATTAAACATATTTAGTTAGTTCCTTTGTTCAAGAAGTTCTAAGACCATACATTTTACCGAGACCTATGTACAAATATTTACAAAAAAAAAGGTCAAGGTAATAGAAAAAAGAAATAATAAAAAGAGGTAAGGCATCATCGAAGCTAACTTTGTACACTAATTAGCATCAACCTCATAGCCACTTAAATTTCTAGAAAAAAGGTTATAAGATTATGAAGGGCTATTTAAATCACTAAATAGCAGGTTGTAGAAAGATATGGAATTAGATATGTTAATTAGTGCCATGGCTAATGATGCTACTAGGGGTGGTACTATTGGTGTGACAATTATAAAACCAAAGCTAGAAATGTGTAAAATACATGGTTATACTCAAGCACCTCCGCATTTCCCACCTTGATAATAAGATTATCAAATATGAAATCATTAATGGTTACCAAAAAATCATTGCTAGAAGAAGGGCTATTTGGGTAATGCCAGGAAAGATTAAATAGTAGGATTTTAATTTGTATAACCCACATCCTAGAATAATGGGGATATTGGTCTCATTAGCTATTATAGTAAAATGGAAATTTATTCTGAATGCACCACATATATAGTATACCTTTCACCACACACTAGTAATCTTAACTCGCATTTCAAAGAGAAGTACTTAAAAAATTTATCCACAGATAAAGTAAGTAATAAAATTACTTAGCAAGATAGTTATCATACTAATTTTCTAATTAGTTTTGATTAAGAAATCTTATTATATATAAGATATGCATCAAACATTTTCTTACTAGAACTGTATTTTCCAAATTAACCTATGTACTACTTTATTTATATCAAAGCAATTTAACCATATAGTTCATTTTATACATAGTATAAACATTAAAAAGAATCATTAAATAGCATGGAGGCATAAAAGTTCATCTTTATTACTTTTAAGTTACCTTATCCCATTTGCATCCTAATCAAGGTTAACTATCCTACACATTCTTCCATGTAACTTGAAAGTCAAGATGCAAAACTAATCCCAAAACCCTTCATAGTGTCTTGAACATATAATCATGTCACACATCATATACAACTTTTAATCCAATAATATTACATAAGACATTAAGGCCCATATTTAGCATATAGCCATAATTTTACGTATGGCATAAAAGTCACTTTCATATAGGAGTCTCACTAGCCTATCACACATAATAGGATAAGGTCAAAATGTTAAGTAAAGCCATAATTAAGCATAATATAAAAATAATCCACTAGAAGGAAATTTATAGTTACTTCATCATAATTTTAGTAACCATTACATATTTTAGTGCTTCCATTTCATATGCTAGATTTTGATGTCACTTTCTCAAAGCTCAATAACATTTAGTCATTCCTATAAGCCTTAATCATAAGTATTCCTTCCATAAAAACACATCATTACATATAATAGTCACAAAATAATTCAAAAAGAATCTGATGCACTAACCTTTCAAACATACTTATGGTTTCACTTCAAAACCCTTAGAGCAATATCAATTCTTTTCATAGTATTTTCATCAATCATCAAGTACACATCTAAGCCATCATTATCACATATTAATCACTCCATTATTTATTTAAAATCATCAAATCCCTCATGGTTTGAATGGTAAAACCATGTAAAGCATAACTTAGTCTTCTAAGTTCCATAACTTCTGATTATAAGCAGTTTTAAACCTAAACTTTGAGTATTATTTTAAAAAGTAAGAAAACTATTTCCCCTTACTTATTCAAGCATTTAAACATGTTAATCAATTGTAAAAAAGTTATTCAATTCCACCAAACATTAGCATCATAAGCTAAGGAAACAATTACAAACCCATACTTGGTTTTAACAATCACTCTTATGCTTATAAATTCCACTAAAAATAGCAAACCTTATTAAAATTTAACGAAAACTTCAAAAATTAATTTTCAAGCATTTAATAACATCATTAATCTTTTCTATGCCTAAAACAAGTCATGCAAGGCATCCTTATATCTAATTATCAAAACACCCTAGATAAAGGCATTTTTAGCTTGACAAATTCATTTTTAAATACCAAACTTAAATGGAATTTTATAAAAATTTATAAAATAAATAATAAGTCATCAAATATAATTTTTGAACCATTTTTATGTTAAAAACAAGTTGCATAACTTACCTATAACTCAAACTATCAATACCACTAAAAATAGGCTTCCTTAGCTTCCAAAAATCATTTTATATGCAAATCTTCATTGAATTTTCTAAAAATTTTAAGAATTAAACTGAAGACTTTAGATTATATTTTCAAATCCTTTGTATGCTCAAAACATGTTACACCACTTACCTTGTTAGCCTACTGGCCATCAGCATCAAGAATGACAAGATCTTTTTATAAGATACCATTGCTGCAAATTTTCACTAAAGATTTTAGAATTCACCAACTAAGTATTAAATGCTTAAAATATCATTAAATAATCATTTTCAACAATAAAAGAAATTACATGAGTAATTAGGACATTTTTTCCTAGAAAGACTAGTCGCCAAAAACTGGTTTCCACTTGGAAACTCTAATTTGAAGATAATCTTTTAGCATTATTCCATAAATTTTTTACTATGTTTTCAAAAATGTATTTACTACAAACTTCTAATATACATTTAAATAAATATCTCTAAAAAGTTTAGAACTTGGTGTAACAAGTTTTTCTTACAAAAATGAAATTCTTCCTTTCCAAACAATAATTTACTTGTAAGCACCCTAAATGTTTTCAAAAAGGATTTTTTCTTAAAAACTTTGATGGAATACTTTTAAAACATCCATAATGATGAGTTGTTGATGTTTACTTGACTTTAACATAAAAGTGGAATCTGTTTCTAAAACATAAAAGAATCCATTGAACCTTTATAGAACAAAATCAATCCATTCTTGGATTCCAAAGCTTCACATTCATGCCTTTCTTTAACTTAAATTCAAGGTAGTACATAGTGTAACAACTTTTGAGAAATAAAAATGGAATTGTGCCTTCTTTAGGTGAAGAAAAACCATAGGCCTCCTAATACCTTTTTGTCAATATTTCTTTCATTTCTATGTAAGAATTATGTTTCCAACCTTGCTATTTGAAAAGAAATCATTTCCACAATTCATTCTTCTTTTTCCTTAGCATAAAATCATATTTAAGGAAAATTATTTTCTTAAATCCCATTTCACTTTTTTTGTAAACCCTTTTTCTTTTAGGAAAACATGTAGAAATCAAATGGTCTTTCACAAACCGACATTTTGATCTTTCATCAAAACCTCTTTACTGGATTCATCATCAACCATATAATATACACATCTTATCTATATATATCTTTTTAAAAATAAAAATTAAGAAGAAAAGAAGTGGATTTCTACTCATATCAAATACCTTGTTAGAGCTTGCTTCCTTTACCTAACATTCAAAATGTTCCATAAAAAATAACATAAGATTAGTGAAAAATTTATAGAAAGAACTATGAAAAGATATGAATCTATGGAAGTTTATAAGCTTTTACCTTTACTTATGGACCCAAATGGCTTCCTTCTTCAACCAACTTTAAAGAACTCTCAAAGATCTAACAAAATCTTACTAGAAATTAGCAAGAACTCTTAAAAACTCACTTTTTTTCTATTCCCTCTATAATTATGGGTGTGTGTTTGTGTGGGAAACATTGGAACTAAGCTTGGCTATTTATAGAAGAAAGAATGAAGTAGTTAACAGCGAGGAGAAGCACACAATTTTGGCACAAAGTTAACGCCAAATTTCTAAATCTCTTTAGTCTTTAGTCATACTATTTTTTTATGAAGTCATGGCATATGTCACACACCAATTTTTGCCATTGAATATATCACTATCTTAACTAAAATTTCCTACCACTTTCTAATATTAATAAGTCACTAATTATTAATTCCTTAATCTAATCATCTTTCCTAATCTTCCATTAGGACTTTAATTAAGGATTTTTCCTAATCTTTCCACGAATGCCCTTGGACTTGGTTATATTTCCTTTTTTTTCTCCCTAAAAGTATGTATACCCTTAGGTTTGTGTTCAAAATTTCAAATTTGATACTTTAAGGTTTCTATAGGATGCACTTGAGTACAAATACCAAATTGCTCTAAAATCATATTAACCTTGGATCTTAAATACTTCTAATTTGTTCAAATTTTTCTTATTGGATTTTTCATCTTCTAAAATTCATAAATGCTTCTAAGTATGTCTACTAATTACTCATTAATAAACATTACCTAGTTTACCTCTATTGTCTTGACTATTGAATTTTTATTAGGTCTTACAGAAGAGGTCAGGGCCAGTTAAGCAATAGTTGCTCTACTATGGCATAAGGATTGCCATCCATAACTTACCATAAGGTGACCAATGTCCTACCCTCCTACTAAAGGATGGCCATTACTTCCTATAGAAGGTTTCTCTTTAACTTCTCCCTCATCTCAACTTTGAACTCTAACTTATTGCCTACTGATCCTTCAAAGTCCTTTATATGTTTAGGATACTTTTGAGTTCTTAAGGTAGTAATCAAGATGTTTTTCCCCCTCTCAGATGAAACTCTCCCTAAATGGCTTATTATATGAGCTAATTCTAGTATAGTGCAATCAAACATGACTCTATATGTGATAAATAAAATAATAACATTACTCACTATTTACCATGCAACCTACTGACTCTCCTCATCATGAATTATCCCTTCTTATTGACTTTGGTTCTCACCCATAATTCATGTCTTTAGAAAGGGTGATAAAGCAAATGGTTAGTCAACAGCTTTCTTGTAGGCTTTAATCCTTTCCTTAATAAGCTCCTCTTTAATCTTCTTATGTCCTTAAAATAACATATGCTTGTATATATTTTTGGCTTAGTTCACCTTATTTTATGTATTTACAGAATATTAACTAAAAAATAAAACAAATAATGAGAAGACATTTTTCACTATTAATAATGGAAGAAAGATAATAGTATTAAGATGACTATATTTACCTAGAACTCATCTAAATAGCATATTTCCATAAACTTCTCTCATATCTAGGTGTTAATCCAATGATATTTTTCAAGGGAAGGTCTTGCCTTTGTTACTAATGGTCTATTGTAACTCTTCTTCTAATTATGCTTAAAATCCTTCACCTCATACATGATAATATATAGACATAATCTTTATAATCTAGATTAATATTAAAGTTAACTTATAAGATAACTTATAAATGAATGACAAACATGATTAATAATCTAGGACTTCTTATTATTCACATTTAAAAATTGAAATAGAGATAAGTTTTAAGGTTCCTTGTGAATATATCATCCCAGATTGTGTTCTTGATGTCCTGTTACACTTGGTGCCAATTTTTAGTAATAATGGCCATTTTGATGCATACTAAAGAATCGAAGTAGTTTTAGTTTCACTAAGCCCATATGTAACTCCCTTGTCCTTGAAGTTCACTTGTTTCTTCTCTCTTTTAGTGTGCTTGAGGATGATGTCCCTCTTAATTGTAAGGTTTTAAGCTCTTTTCCTTTTCTAACCACCTTTTCTAAAACTAATTGAATTAATATTACCTTTATTTAAAGAGTTTTATAAAGTTAACATAAATATTTAACTTATATGCTAAGCAGTAATTGATAAATAACCAAACATATACATGTGATAACTTAAATAACAAAAAATAATTGCATATTAGTTTATCTCATTTAGTGATCCTAGAATAAAATATTACCTATAATAAATTAACATTTTCAAACATAACATCCAAATAATAAAGCCAATCTATTGTAGAAAGTTATGTGAAAAATGTAATATTCAAGCAGAAATGTCATTTTCAAAAATATGACACAAAATAAGACATTTATTCGAGTATATAAACCCTCTATTTTAAACAATGCTTCTAAAATACGTAAATAATAATTGAAAAGTAATTTTAAAGCATAAAAATGAAAGCTTTTTAACAATAAATGATAATGCTACATATTTAACCCCAAAGACCATAATCAAAACATGAAATACTCACAAAGCATAAAATAAGCAAGGAAAATACCTTAAATAGATAGGAGTTTATGCTCCAAGAAGGTAAAAGGATGATGCCACATAGTCATCGAATAATTATAAATCGTCGAATAAATGTAAAAGAAAATTGAGTAAGGAGTATGAAAAAAATGGAGAGGAAATCATTGTACGATACAAGTTTGTCTATAATTCTTTCTATGATTCTAAGAAATAGAAATGACATATATGCTAGTAGCACACTTTTAACGTTAATTATTAATAAATAACCAATGTATAAACTTTCAATGATGGTTATTACTAAAATTAATATCTAATATTCTATGCATAATTATAAAAATACCTTTTGAGATAAACTTTCAATGTCAACTATATATAGGAATTGACATTTAATATTTCGTTACTATTCAAATCTAATGGTTCATCTTCATTTCTATATCAATTTTTAAATAATTAATGTGGAAAGTTTTATTAACCCATTTTTCAACTTTTCATCATTCATTAGTTATTATTATTTTATAATGGTCACTTTTTAGTTAAACTAATGTGATAAGTTATATTTATTTTTACAAATGCTATCATACCATTATATATATTAATTTCTACTTTAACTAACATTGATATGCTAATGATAAAAGGCAATTTTATAATAATGAATCACTTCTATAACTAGGTCTTCCAATTAGAATTATTTTTAAAAAGGATTCCAAGCCTTTATAAAGTTACTTAAGGTTTAAAATTGCTCCCAAAATTTATTCTTTTTGTTCATTTACATGTTTTAACATTTGAACTAAATAGAATGAATCAATTAATGCATGATTAACAATAAAATTGCACTGTGACCATAAAAATGAGAAATTTTCCTTTTTGAAGAAAATGTATAATTGTTATGTATTGATATTTGTATGAATTGGATTCAAGTTTGATACTTGATGATGAAAACTAGATGTGTGACCATTCAAAGTGGCATGTACGTTGTTAAAATTTGAATTCTGAATTATGGTGATGTTTCTTTTATGAATGCTCACTGTTTATTAATTGAAAGACTTTGGCATTTTGATTAGAAAAGTAACTAATAATGGAGTTTTCAGTAAATATTATTTTGAAATGAATAAGAGAACAATAACTCTCAAATATTTAACTCTAAAATAAGTGTATAAAGATCGATTGAGAATGCAAAAAAAAAAAGAAGAAAAAGAGAAAGGAAGATGAGAAAGAGAGGAAAATAAAAATAGATCAAAAAATAGGGCAGAGAAGAGTGAAAATCATGAAAAGAAAAAGAATGATTACAACCTAAATGAGTGAAAAATTAAGTTAAAAGAAAAGAAAGTGGCTGTGTAGAAAAAAGAAGCAAGATAATGTTGAAAGAAAAAAAAAGAAAAAGAAAAATTGAATATAACTAAAGAAAAAGTAGAACAAAGAGTGTTTTTTTTATTTTTAAATTAATTATCTTGTACAAAAAAACTTATGAAAAACTTAAGAATTTTAAATTTGTGTTGCCAAGTTCTTGTAATTCTATTTTACAACAATCCCAACATGTGCTTTTAAGAAAATCTCTAAAAAAGTTACCATGTGTGAGAAAAAAAAGTTCTTTAAGTAGAGAAAAATAACAATATTATGATGGTTGATATGTTATCTTAAAAGTGTACTCTCATCTCTACTTTATATAATAAATTGTTGAATTTTAAACATAATAAAGATTCTTTACATATAAAATTGTTAGGTTTTAAATACATTAAGAATTTGTATGTGAATAATTATGACTTTGCTACTCCTTCACTTAATTTTAACAATCCTCTAAATGTTGATTGTACTTCACATATTAATATTTGTGAAGAAATAGTTTTTGAAGAAATTTTCAAATATGATAAATTTTTATGTAAGGAAGATAACTTCCATATGGCTTAAAGCTCCCTAAAGGAATAAATTGTTAAAGAAGCCTATAGATGTGATTTAATAAAACATTTTTAGAATTAAGGAAACTTTTAATGTTATGCATAATGAATTGCATGATCCTTATGTATTTTCTAAGTATGGTTTGAAAAAAAAAAGGATATCATCCAACTTGCTTAAGAAAAGGTGATACATAAAAAATTATTTTCAAAATAAAGTATGATTTATATGAGTGAATATTTTTAGTACTTGATTTGTCTAATGTACCAAGTATTTTTATAAGTTTAATAAATCATGTTTTATATGTTCCTAAGAATAATCGTGTTGCGGTTTACTTAGATGATATTTTTATAATGTGTTTGTTGCTTTTATTGGCAAGCTTTTTATGAGTTTTCATTGCTTTCATTAAATGAAGAGTGTATTTTATTGTTTTTTGAAAATTTAAAGAGTTAGAATGATTTGCCATATCTTAATAATATTCTTATGCATAGTAAAAGCATAAATGAATATGCTAATTCTTTGAAATGTGTGTTGCAAGCTTTTAAAATTGAACTCTTTGCATGGAAAGAATTATATTCTTAAAGAATATTGTATGTGGTAAAGAAATAAAGATGGATGAAATAAAAGTTAAGACAATCAAAGAATGGCTTTCACCCAAATCTTTTAGTGAGATTAGGAGTTTTTATAGTTTGGCTAGTTTGTTGTAAGAAGTTTGTAAAAGATTATTATACTCTAATCATACCATTGATTTTAATTATTTTTCTTAATTTTATTAATTTTATATTTGATCAGGGTGATTGTTTTTTATGACATGAGTGGAAAAGAAGATTCTTAGATCAAAAGAAACTAAGTTGTATCCAAGTGGAGATAATTTATTCCAAGTTCTTGGAGAGACAATGACTATGCTTCCAATTTGATTTCTCTTATTGAGTTTAATGAGAATGTTTCTTTTAATATTTCTAATCTTATTCCTCTTGGTGTAAATTTTCTAAAAAAAAGGGTATGATGTGATCTTAGAAGAGACAACTACCAAAGTTATTTAAAAGAATCAAGAAGTGATCTAAAGAGTAAACTTGGAGCTCACGGATACTACTTTGGGAATAATTTAAACCATTTAAGCTAGTTAATGATATTTTGGCTATTTTTTGTCACAACTCGTCTTAATCATGACTGGCATGAATTTCATTACCGATTTTCACAAGTCTTAACTATTTTTCATTCTTTCTATTTAATAGGAGTTTTCAAATTCCAAGGGAACTTAAAATTTCATTTTAAATTTTTACAAAAAAAAGGGATAAAGTCTCTTCTCTTTTTGGATACTTCCCGAAGGCCATGTCCTATAATATAAAACCTATTTTATTTTTTAGATATGACAGTAATCACATATATATACAGTACCACACAATTTCATCATATACACACAACTAATGATCTAACATATTAAATTCTAAATCAATAGGGTTTCATTCTCTAATTCTGATCCTTAGCTCACTGTCAAATCCCCTTAGTAGGGCAATCTTAGATCTCTATGAATACAACAAGTTTAAGTCTTAATTTAAAAACATTAAAAGTTAAATGAAATGAGTTACAAGAACTCAATAAACATACATTTACCACAATCTTTCAAATGATTAACTTTATAAATATTAGTGTTAGATTGACCATATATTAAATTAGAAAATATTAACAAGCCTACTTCTTGAATTCTCTGAAATATACAAAATCATGTTCTGAAATTAAAGTTCACTTACACATGACTTAAACTCTATTTCTCATTTCACAATTCATAAAAATCTCAACTATTAATTATTACACAATGACGATATCACATCACATAATACCTATCCCAGGTAAATATCACATTCACATATAGTCATCTAGGCTCGAATACAAATTCTTACAGTCACAACTAGTCCTTGCAATCATGTCAACAACAATATTCAATAACAAGCAAAATTCTAATAGCATACCTAATCACACATTCAGTTATAGTAACTATTTATGTGATCGCCATTTTATTTTAAAGTCAAGTTTATACTTGTCTTAACTATTCACCAAGAATTCCTTATCTAGCTCTCAAATCAATCTTATATCATTCTAACTGTTTGTCAAGAATTTACCATCCTGCTCCACATCATTATTCCATCATCATTTATAATTTTCAATGTCATTATTGGCTTAATCCATAATTAGGTAACATAGAAGAGTTCAATTCTCATATCATAATTGATTACAACATTGAAATGCAAAGTCGCCACTTTATCATTAAATAGTATTAAACAAATAGATATCACCATACTCTTACACAATTTATCAATGTTTAGAAGCAAATATTATCATGTTTTTATTGTACACTCTGATCTAATAATATTCTCTCAATATACCACGAAACTAAATTTACACTTGCATATAAATATATTTATACAGAAACATAGAATTGGTACGAACCACATGAATAACACAATTCACAATATTTAAATTATATTTTATTTAGATAAAAGTTTGGTGATGAAATATATACTCATTTGATAGCCTCCACTCATTCTTGAAAGTTCCAAACAATCTATAACCATTTTTTCACATTTTTCTCCTAATAATCACCATTTAGGAAGGTAAATTATAATTATATAAAAATTACTTATTTTCTTTTCACATATTATAAATCTAAATTCCAATCATAATATAATAGCACTCTATACTACTTGCTTCTTATTTTCATAATTCCTAATTAATCTTTAGCTTGAACATACTATTACTTATAAATTCCCACATTTAAACCATATAAATAATAATAACTTAAAACTATAAAACTCTACTCGTTTTAGATTATCAATTCCTTTATTTTTCACATTTTTCATTAAAACATCAAAGATTCTCATACATGGCAACTTTCCAAATCAAAGTGATAAACAACCAATATATGAGATTCCAATAATATAATTATACTTTAGGTATGCTTTAATCTAGTAATCTTGAGTATAAAGTCCTTATTTTATTACTATAATATTAGTTATCCAAAGTAAGTTGATATAACGAAGATTGTCTAATCATTCAAATCTATAAAATATTAGAATATAATACCTCAAAAATACTTTAATATTTCATCTCAATTCGGTAAAGCTCTTATTTTTTTTCAAAAACTAGCAATATATATTTTAGTTTACCTATAACCTTGTTTTCTAAAAATATAAGTAGTATCTACTCAAAACACCCACACATATTTTTCTTTCTAAATCATACGTAAATCTTTCAAAACAACAAAATATGGTGCTCCACAAATAATTTAATAAACTTAATTTAATATTTTTCCATCGTAAATACTATATTTTATTTCATGAAAACTATCACATATTTCACACATATATGGGTTTTATCTTCGAATCAGCTCCCAAATAGCAAAAATCAGAGAAAACAATTGTATACAAGGTTTTATCAAAACCTGAGACAGTTGTTGGCAGCTCGCCGACGTCGAAGACCACCAAGGGTCGCCGAAACCAAAGTCCCCTGTTGCTGTCCGCCAGTTTCAACTTGCAGCTGCATTAGATTCTTTAGTAGCTGGAAGAAGTTCGCCCGAATAGAGCCATGTGTGGCGGCCGGAAAATACAGAATCGCTGGTGGTTCTGCTCAGCTTTGGTGCCCTTTAGCTGCTGTTCACAGCCCCTCCATCGTGACACCAACAGAGAAAGCTATAATGTGTGATGGCTGAGGAGAGAAGACCAGTAGCGACGATGACCAGTACAACGGAGAGGGAAAAGTTTGCCAATTTACCAGATGAGAGACGTGGAGAAGGACAGGAGAGAGAGAGAGGATGCTGTAATGAGAAGGGGGGAGTTCGACCGTGTTCCCCGAAAAAATGAGAGAGAAGCATCAAAAAGTACGTAGAAAAATAAAAGGTAAGCTGCTTTCTGCTGTACGTACTGTGTCTGGGAAAAAGTACAAAAAATATAAATTAAAAGAGAAAAAAGGGCGGTGCAGTGGAGAGAGTGCTGAAGCTGAACCCGAAGAGAAAAGGGATGGCTGCTGCTGTCCAAATGTCCAGAAATGACGAGAGAGAAAGTAAAACTAATGCTTTGTTTAGCTAGGAATGTAAACGGAAGAAAAAGAAATCGGAGATGAAAGTAAACGAAAGGAAAAGTAAATAGGATGAAAGTTTTATTTGATAATTAATTTGATTTAATTAGTTATTAATTGATAATTGATTGTATTAGTTGGTTTGATCAGTTAATTTGACTCGCTGACTGTATTAGTTAGTTGATTAAAATCTTATTTGGTAATTAGCTGATAGTTGCTGCTAATAACTGATTCAATTAACTGTTAACTGATAACTGATTGTATTAACTGATTTGACCAGCTGATTATATTAACTGATTGAGTAAGAGTGTTTGATAAAATCAATTATTTATAATTAGTTGTTTGTTATAAAATGACATAAAAGAGTATTAGTATATTTTTTGACTTATTTAAGTATTCTTTTATTTTAATATTTTAGATCATATATGTTATTTAATAGATTAAATTTTCTTATAAAGAATACAATATCATAAATTATAATATATTAAATATTCCTTTAAAATTAAATTAATATAATTTTTATATTAAATAAATTTACTAATAAAATTTAGTAACTATAATTGTTTAATTTTTATGAGAAAATAAATATTATAATTTTATATGTTGATAGTGGAAGAAATGAAAAATTAATAAATTAATATTCTTCATGGATAGGAGTTAATTGAACAGTAAATTATTAATCATAAAATATATTACAAAATTGGAAAGTATCAATTAAAATAAAATTTTAAAAATAAATCCATTTTAGATTAAAAGTACTTAACACCATTTAATGTAAATGCTCATAACATCTTAAGATGACCATCTAGTTGGTTTATTTGTCATCAAACTAGAAGCAATTGTGTCTCGAATAGTTGTCATCTCTCCACCTCTCATTTCTCCAGCAACATCATGTGAAGAACTATCCATAATATCTGAAAATATCTCAAGAGGTATAAAATCAGGATCTCGATCTATGATTGTGAAAGCTGGGTCACCAAGCTTATTTCTTCTAATATAATTATGCAATGCAAAAGCTGCACAAATAATTCTATTCTAATCCATTATTGAATATTTGGGCATTTTTTGTAATATCCTCCATCGAGCCTTAAGAACACCAAAAGCCCTTTCAATGCAACTTCTCAAAGATGAATGAGCTCGATTGAAAACTTCTCGAGATCCTCTTGGAATTGCACCACGAAATTCTGATTAATAATACCGTGTCTTTGAGTTTAGAGCCAAATATCCCTTTCTATCTGGGTAGCCTTTATCCATCAAGTAATATTTTCCTAAGCATATATAAAGGTTATATAATTAGAAAGAAATGCTTCATAAATTTGTAAGTCAGACAATAATTAAATTATTAAAAACTTAAAAATTTACCTGATGGCAATTTTGGAAAATGTAAACTTGGAGTACTAATTGTATTAAGGAAAATACGTGCATCATGTGCTGATCCTTCTCATCCAGCCAAGACATAGGTAAATAACAAATCAAAATCATATGCTGCCAATACATTTGTGGTCGTTATTCCTTTTCTTCCTCTATATCGTAGTTGATCCTCTTCAGGAACAATTACTGCTATGTATGTTCCATCAATAACTCCAATACAATCCTGATATAAAATTATATTCATGAAATGATAAACATTTATTTTTATGAAAAAATTAAAAAAGATAAATGCATATTTGGTTATCTTGAAGTGTGGCATGTATCTAACATCATTAACAATTTGTGATGGAATTTCCTTGAATTCAGGATCTTTTGGCCTAATTATATCTCTAGAAAGGCCATCCATAGCATCCAAAACTTCTTTAAAAACTCTACTCACAGTTTCACCAGAGTGTTGAAATCGTTCTTGTGCATCTCGATTTAAGGCACCCTTACTGAGGATATATACAAACAATTCTACTTTTTCCAAAATTGATATCCTATATGAAGATCTTAAATCATATTTGTTTTCCAAGTCCATGCATAATTGGCAAAATATATCTTGATTCATTCTAAATGTATTAAAGCACCATTTTTCATGGCCAATTAATAACTCATTGACCCACATTTCTCCTGTTAAATAAGAAGTATAGCATGGCTCCTTATGAATATGATTTAAGTAATACACACATAGATAACCTGCTGCACACACTACTAAGTCCCAAAACTTATTGTCATTTTCAAGAATTTGATAAAGAAGTTCTCTATTTTGTAGAATTTGCATGATTTGCATATCATGATTATCCATTCCTGCAAATTAACTAGTAAAATATAAGAAATAGATACACAAGTTTACTCTGATCACGAAAACTTCATAACTTATAAGGTGCAAACTGTGAGATATAGAAGATGAAGACAATAAAGTCACTACCATGTAATTGGTATTAATAGTAAGTATCATACCTTCTCACAATGTCTAAAATATCCAACAAATAAGAAACCAACAATAGAGCTCACCTGAAACGTTTAACATGTATATAAGTAAACACAAATCAGTAAGTTTTAATAGAGCTTCCACCTAATCAAATTATCCAGTTCATAGGAACATAAACCATATGACAATTAATATGAAATAGAAAATAGAACATTTGATGCAAAGTTAGTCATACCCTTAATGCAAAGTTAGCCAGAATTGATAATAACAAACAATCATGGTTCATGATTCTTACGTTAATGTCTCTTAATACTTGTATTTTTGCATGGGGTTGAGAAACATCAACAAGTCTTTGTTTAGGGAAGTTACAATATTAAATAGGTAGGAGACTATAAATTGTTAAATCACCATGACTAAAATATCGAGAAAATTTAAGTATCCATAAGTAGAAATTCTGAATATCCATAAATATTAAGGACAACAACTTAAATAGTTTAGGTGTACATAGTCATAAATATCTTACAATAACAACTAAACATATAAATGCCTAGGATGAGGTCCTAATGCTCCTTCTGCTCCCTATACATAAACTTTATCCATTCAACTACTACCATATCACTTGGTAAACTAAACAAAATTATCCTTTTTTGTGGATCTTCAATTATTATGCAAGCAAAGCTAAATTCAGGTGTTCCAGGTTCTAGTTCAGGTAAAGCACAAATCTTTGCCAAAGCATCAGTGAGACTATGCTTTGAAGCATCTCTTACATTATGCTTAGAGGTATCTATGACATTCAAAAAATTCATTATAGCAGTGTTTCTTTCCTTGATGGTTTCAAACAAAGCATCAAACTTTTCACACATTACTACAGTGGCTCCTCCTCTTCTAGTAGAAGTAGAAGTGGTCTTTGCACTTTTGTTACTTTCTAAACCATCACTCTCCAAGACCCTTTTATTTTTTCTTCTCTCATCCCTTTCATTTTGTGTAGCTTCTGGCATAAGGGTAGAATCTCCCCATATATCTTCCCATGCACCTTCCATATAGCAATTATTGAGATCACTTGTCTCATCCATGTTATCTTCATAACCCAAAGGCATATCATGAGCATTATCTTCATGAGGTGGAGAAGGAATATAAGCATTATTTATTTCTTGCCCTTGTGGACGATCACCAATAGGAGTAAACTTAAACCCTCCTCCAACTGATGAATACCCAAAAGTTGATCCATTTTGTACTCAAGTTCAAGATCAATACCTTCATCATAAAATGTTTCAAACTTGCTATTTTCCTATAAAACAAGACATAAGTAATTAAGATTAGCTCATTTATCTAATTTATCAAGCATCAAAGTAAGGAAAATAAAAAAAAGATAGCTAACCTTAATTCTTAAATCCCAACACTCATCACTAGCACTGATTGTTCCTTTATCTTGGTCCCATCCTAATCCAGACTCTTTTCCTTTCAATTGTTTCCAAAGACTCCATCTAGATCTCATCCAATTATACTTATTTTTAAGTTTACCTTTCTCTCATGATAATTTAGTCCTTTTCTGGAACTCCGTCTCTATTTTCTTCCATGGTAACCTTTGGGAAATTGTTGCACTGTTTTTTCCTTTACTTTTTTCCATTAATTGATTACACATATCAATGAAAATGTAAAGTGTTTCTTTTGACCAAGTAACTCTTCCTATGTCTCTCCCTCCTTGACTTTCTCCTCCACTCCCTTGTTGGGTAAAAGCTATCACACAATTAATTGTCTATTTCTATTTTTAATCTTAGTTGTGTGAGGCAAAATAGAATCTGAACTAGCTGGATAACAGAATCAAACAGATAACTTCAAGGAAAATCTGAACTAATTGTGCAAGGCAAAATAGAGACATAAACTAGAAAATCAAACAAAATGTTGGATCCAAAATTGAATTTTAAATATAAATTAACCATTGCCAAATGAATACACGATAATAAAATAAAATTTATAAAACTCAATTTAATAAACATAAAAGATTTAGAATCCAATTTTAAATTTTACTTTTGGTATATATAATTTTTTTGTTTTATATGTATATCATCAGTGCTTATGTGGTAGATACTGAAGACAGACAAGAGGAATAGAGCATTACCAAGTGGGTTTAACAACTCAACAATTCATTCAATATTTTAGATAAAAATGAGAGGTACTGACTTATTTCCATATTAGCAGGCATTGAAGAAGACATGATAATTGGATTACACATACAAGATTTTAGATGCAAAGTTCTTTATGTTTCATCATGGTGTTCGAACTATTGATGTATCTGTAATTCATATTACCTTACAGTACGAAGGGAGTTCAACTACAAATACAAAACAGAACTCCAGCAAGAATAGAAATCTCCAGTAAGAACAGCAGCCACAACTATAAGTCAAAATAAATATCAAGCAAACAGAGACATAAACCAGAAAATCTCCAGAACAGAAATCTCCAACAAGGCTCTGAGTGTCCACCTACTTCACGAAAAAAACCAAAAAATCAAACAGAGACATAAACCAGAGACATAAACTAGAAAATCAAACAAAATCTAAATTAGTTGTATCTCGACAAAACAGAGACAAGTTAGGAACTGATAACAGGGTAAAATAGAAATCTAAAGTCGGCGGCATCTCCTTCGGTTCCAGTCCAGCGCATCTCCTTCGGTTCCAGTTCGACAACGTCTCCTTCAATTCTAGTCCAACGGCGTCTCCTTTGGTTCCAGTCCGGCAGTTGCTCAAGCAGTTCTAAGCCCTAAAGTCAAATGAAGTTACGAAACAAATGCAAGACCAGACAGCAAGGCTAGCAACTGAGGATATTTTTTGGAGGGGCAAGGTAGGAATTATGAAAAATACTTAAAGGCAGTTTAGGTATTTAAAAATAGAAACACAGTAGTTGGACCCAAAATGCTACTTGGTCCAGCGTTTAGAAAAAGAGCTTTTTGCTTGCAAAAAGCTATTATAATAAGCTGTTTACCAAAAAACTTTTTAGACTAAAAGCTAAGTCAACAAGCTCTTTTAAGTCAAACTAACTAAAAGTTATTTGAAAAGCTGTTTACCAAATAACTCCTAAGAGTGTTTAGTAAAATCAGCTGTTTGTAATTAATTATTTATTGTAAAATGACATAAAAGGGTATTAGTATATTTTATGAATTATTTAAGTATTCTTTTATTTTAATATTTTAGATCATATATGTTATTTAATAGATTAAATTTTCTTATAAAGAATATAATATTATAAATTATAATATATTAAATATTCCTTCAAAATTAAACTAATATAATTTTTATATTAAATAAATTTACCAATAAAAATTAATAACTATAATTGTTCAATTTTTATGAGAAAATAAATATTATAATTTTATATGTTGATAGTGGAAGAAATAAAAATTTAATAAATTAATATTCTTTATGGATAGAAGTCAATTGAATAATAAATTATTAATCATAAAATATATTACCAAATTGGAAAGTATCAATTAAAATAAAATTTTAACAATAAATACAACAGAAAACTTAAGACACCAAATACCACTTGCACCATATTGGCTTTTCGCCAAACTGCACCAGATTTCATACATTACAATTCCGAAATAACACAATCACACAATCAGATTTAGCACCTCACCACCTACCGGTCTTGATTCTTCAAAGACCAAGAGAGGAAATTAGTTCAATGGTGTTTCTAATGATTACAGCAGCAAGAATTGCAAAGATACAGAGCCATAAGCTGAAAGTTAGCCAGCTAATAGCCGACAAGATAACGAACAGAACCAGAATCGAAGCGGTGCTTCCAAGGACAAGGACGGTGGCGATCAAGCTTTTGATTTTAGTATTCAGTTGAAGCATGATGACTAAAACAAACACCAACAAGTCAACTAGCCGAGCCAAAACAGCAGCCATGATAAACCTATTATGCTTTACCAGCAAAGCATTCCCAATATCTGTCACCTTCACTGCCAAGATTGAAAACACAACCATCATGAATTTCACGAAGGCCTCTAACAATTCCTTGAACATTGTGGACAATTCCTCACTGCATTCATTGCAAGAAAAATTGAGTAGAAAATGGAGCATCAAGAAATGCAAGATATAGAAAAACATTGTATGATTATGAATTTGAGATGTTACAGAGAAGACATCGAGAAAAAGTCTTCGGGCATTATGTGTAGGGTACTTGGTACTTAGTCTAGCGACTTCTCCTTCGATTCCGGTCTGGCAACGTCTTAATGCAATCCAGCGACTTCTCCTTCGGTGGCAATCTAGCAGGCGCTCAACAATGTTCTCAGCCCTAGAGTTGATTGAAGGATAATGTGAAAAAAAAAATGCAGCAGCTGAAGGCATTTTTACGAAGGGCAAGGTGGGAAATATAAAAAATATTTAAGGGCAATTCAGGTATTTAGAAATAAAAACAATTCAGCTACAACCAAAACGCTTCCTCCTCTAGCTTTTAGAAAAATAGCTTTTTGATTACAAAAAGCTATTGTAATCAGCTGTTTACCAAACAGCTTATTAGAGGAAAAGCTAAGTCAACAAGCTATTTTGAGTCAAACCAGCTAAAAGTTGTTTATCAAACAGCTCCGAAATGATTTTCACTTATTTTATTTGGAATGGGTAAAAATGGGAGGGGAAGTAAATCGAGTGAAATTGATTTCAGTAGTTTGAAATGGATGAAAATTGAAGGGGAAGAAAATGAAATTGTAAAAAATTACTATATTATCCTTTTTTCATAGAATTGTATATGTTTGATGATAATAATTTTATTTAATAATTTTAATTATATATAAATAAAATATTATAATTATATTTTTATATTAGTGTATTATTAATTTGTATTTTTTATTTGTTAATTTTTAGTATGTAATAAACTAGGAAAAAATTAGTATTATTAATAGCATAATAATATTTACAAAACAAAAAGAAATCAAAGATTTGGTTAAATATATTCAACCTAATAATTCAAGAAGTCTAGTGCATAAATTTATGAAACAAGAAGCAATGCATTTGGTATTACGTCAGTGTTGAAACATTATAGCTTGTGTGAGTTTAGATATCATTTTTTATTTCATGTGGGATACTCATATTTTTGCATTGGAAATCTATTAAAAACTTTTAATAATTTTTTCTTTTTTAATGATTTGTTATATTGATAATTTAGAAAATATTATGCAATAATAAATTTTGCTTTTTTTTTGTCCAAATGTTGAACCTGGGTCAGGAACTTCTCGACACTCCACCCAATGTGCATAGACATTGCCACCTCCCTGCAAACCCGACAACACAGATCCATGATGAGATATTGCTTCAATCAATCTCTCCGGTGGCCAACTTCCCACCGCAGATGGCTATCTTCCTCCACGTTGCAAATGGCATTTCCCCCGTTCCAACTAGACAGCAATAATAGCACAACAAAAGAAACACCAGATAGGGAGATTGGCTTATCTACTATGGTTGAGTCGGCACACAAGGCAAGCTTCTGGTGGTTGATCTGTAGGCGAATAGTGAGGGGTAGGGCTCAGAAGAAAACTCTACACAGCAAAAGAAACATCAAGTGGGAAAGAAGGGCAGTAACTGGAAATGTGATGGGAACCCCAATTTCACCTCATTTTTTAGGGGGATGAATTTTGCTAGGCCCCACCACACCTGTACCCCTATATTTACTTTCGCCCGCATTTTCACCTAATTGCCAAACAAGTCAAATTCAAAATTTCCCCTCTATTTCCCCCTCCCCATTTACCCCTTCCTCCTTTTTCGCCTATTCCAAATAGGCTGTAAAAAGAGGGAGGGAGCTGAAACCATGACAAAGAGGGGGAATTTTTAGGAAAGATATAAAGAGGGGGACTATGGTGGTGCATCAGGAAATAAGTGGATGAGATTTGTTAAAAAGATAAAAATGGTAAGGAGAAACTTGAAGTAAAATAATTATATTCTGATCCCAAGAAAAATCATAAATTATAAAATTGGAATTGTGCTTTATAAGCATGAATCACTTAATTTGGCTTCCAAGGCTCTCCTATTAGATGGAAAAAGATCTAGAAATTTATTTGGAGACAAAAACAGTATTACCATTTCAAGTGAGACTTAACAATACAAAAAATAGCTAACTACTAAGCTTTTTCTAAGATAACATGACAAAGGTGGTATTCATATTCTCAATCGGCGAGGCGTCAATACCCACAAACATTTGAAAAACCCACAATTGAAGAAGTGATAGAAGACTTGATAGAGTCTAGGTAGAAGATCTGACTCATTATAATGTTTTACGTAAGGAACCTTTTGAAAAGAATGTGTTAAGTTACTGTGCGATGTTTGCTCGAGTCTGGGCAAATACCTACTCTTTCCCTCAAAAAGTTGGCAAAAGCTTAAAACACTGTCTTCGCTTTCCATTTTTAGGCACACACCAATCGGTCTTAAAGCCTCAATGTCCACTAAAGAAGATGGGGATCTAGAGATGTGGAAGACCACTTTATAGCAGAAAAGCGCTTGCTTCCCACACACAGTACTTGGAACCAAAGAAAGATAGTAAAGTAAAGCCAATGGATGAGAAGCAACCCAGATTCTCTTTTGGAAAACATTTGATTCGCTTGCATTTAGCATCAAAAACTTTGAAAACTCACTCAATCGAAGCCCACTAAATCAAAAACTTAGAAATCAAAATTAATTAAAAAATTCTATCTAAAAATAGATCCTTTTCTATTTTTTCACTCTCTAAAAATCCTTTAAATCTTAAAATTTTTAGATTATCTTCTAAAATGGATAAAGATGATTCTTTTTGCATTTCAACAAATTGCCGCTATAATCTAAAAATTATTGATAAAAAAGTATATTTGTCAACACCTTTAGGTAGCATCAACTTGTAGAGGAAAAGCTTTATTGTGTGTTAGCCGAGGTAGGTTGAATAGCAATTTGGCCCTCGATCTTTTGTTGTCCCAAGAAACTACCATTCCACCTGATCTTCATTCCCTTATAGCCACTTCACCTCTGTCGTTAAAAGCCCTAAGTTATCGATCTTTATTGCCCTAAGATGTAACTTTCAAAAATATATTGGCCAATACGAAAATATACAAAATTGCTAATAGAACTCCACTAAAACCAATTGATTTCTTGTACGATAAAGCATACACCATTGATTTAATGGTGCATTGGTGCACCACTTTTTTGGTGGTGCATCGTAGTCTTTCCCAAAATATAATAAAGGCATAAGATAATCTCATACTTTTTACCCATCATAAACCCATCTCTCCCGTCAAATCTTAACTCCACATGTTAATTTAAAAATACTCTAGTCATTCATTTGTCTTAAAGTTCATTTAACTTTTTTTACAAATTTGATTCTATTTAAAATTTTAATTCAAAAAATTTCAATCCTTCCTCAACACATAAATATATTTTGAGCATTTTAAATAATTATTCGAATTTTCTACAACCTCCAAAAATAATTTATCAATTATTAGCAATATGTTTCATAAAATTTTATATTTATATTTACTATTTCCAATGTATAAAAAAAATTCCATAAAAATACTCAAATAAATCTTGAATTAATATTGACCACTTAAAAGTAAGCCTATTTCAAACTTTAACAATTCTTAAAAATAGTTTATTAAATACAATAATTTATTTCATAAATTCTTACACTCATATTCACTAAAATATTCTCAACTTATAGGAAATTCTTTGTAAAGATATTTTTAAATTAATATTAAATTAATAATAGTCATATATAAAAATAAATAAATAAACTCTAAATATTTTCAAAAGTATCATTTTTAATATTTTAGAACCTTTAATTTGGAAAATAAATTTAAAATCAATATTAATTAATAAATAATTTATCCATAAATCTAGAAACTTATAAATAACTTTATATTTAAACTAGAAATATTACAATTTTAGCCTTAGTTTGCATTTTTTATGTTTTATTATATTTTGAGACATATTAGACTCTTATATATTAGTAAATTTGGCTCATTATTTTTAACATTTACCTAGAGCTATTCACTATATTACTACTATTCATTTGATGATGGTTAATTAGTAAGCTAACCAGTATGTTAGTGTTGGGCCATTGGGGTTGAAGTAAACCTAATTATTTTAAGTCAACTTTTTAACCTATATAATGAAGGTTACTCTTTATAGACAAAAAGGAGACTTAAATCATTTGTAATATAGAATTGGCTATTTGCCTTCTTTATAAGAGTGTGATTCTTTCTTGAGTTTTTAAATAAACTTATGACTTACCAAATAGATTCAACCTTTGTGACATCAATTCTCATTTATTAAAGTATTCATCCTTTATGGCATAATTCTTCTATATTCTTTAGAGGATTTTCATCCTTTATAGCATCTTTTTTGTCACTTATCTTTCCCATTGTTCCTCTTTTGGAGCATAGTGTGACTATCCTTCCATTTTTATTTGATTTAATGAATTTTGGGATGATCTATCAATTAGATTCTTATCATTATCTTTAAAGAATTTTTGCTTGATTTCAATAAGTGGATAAATAGCATAAGATTATGTTTGAATTATGATAAATAGAATAATTGAAAAGAGCAAGTGATGTTTCATGA
This sequence comes from Sindora glabra, assembly GCA_020226215.1. Taxonomy (NCBI): domain Eukaryota; kingdom Viridiplantae; phylum Streptophyta; class Magnoliopsida; order Fabales; family Fabaceae; genus Sindora; species Sindora glabra. The sequence continues at coordinate 70,671,756 of CM035232.1, read as the reverse complement.
CATTTATAAGCAATATAGCACTTCTTAATACATATGTCTATTATAAAATTATATGTTGATGCACTAATGAAATCTTTATGCAAGGGCACTTGTGACTAATGACTATGAAATTAAAATAATTAATGGATTTTTGCATATGAAATGTGATCTAGCATATAGATATGAAAGCATGATTGCTAATCATTAAAGTTACTTGAAATATGATGAAATAAAAATGAATGCTTTCTTGCTATATTATATATTATGATTATGATTACACTATTTTATTATCATGGTAAATGATGAAATTTTAACCCTATCTTGTTTTATGATACAAAAAAATAAAACTTTTCACCATATGTGATTCAAAGCTAGAATGCTTATATGAAATTATGGCTTAAATGTTGAATATGATTTGATAGTTTGAATTCCTATGTGATTTTAAAGCTTAAATACTATATAATGATGTAAAATGTTTATATGATATGATTATGTGTTTTAAGAGCCTTATGTAGAGTGTAGAGATTTAGCCTAGTGCCTATGATTTCCAAGTCACACAAAAGGATAGGTGGAAGATGTATGCTTGTAATAAGGTTAAGAAATGCAAAGTACAGTTAGTCTGAAGTAACAAGGAGGAACCTTACATGCCTATTTGTTATTCATTCATATACCAGATGATTTTGGTATTTTGGTATTTTATTTATGAGATTATGTAATATTCAAAAGTAGCACAGTAGATATCAAGTAAGAAATTTCTTTAGAAAACCCTAATTTAGAAAATTCGATAGGAAAAATCAAGTAAAATTCAGAGGAATCGTAAAAGTAATTTGAGAATAAGTCTAACTAGAATAATCTTAAGAATTTTAATATGCATCAAAATAGTTAAAAAAATAAATTAAAAATTCAATAAGAAAAATTCATTTAGGAATTTACTAAAATTTCAATATTCGGTAAATTGAAAAAGTGAGAAAATAAGTAAAAAATATGGTAAATTAATTTTAAAACTTTATGGCTAGCCTAAATTAATTTTTAGGGCTTAAAATAATTGTGGAAGGTCAAACTGAAGTTCCAAAAATATTTAGAGGTTTAAGGGTGAAAATACGAGGTAGTGAAAGATTTGAGGCCAAATTATAATAAATTTTTATTATTATTTTGAAGTGGTTTAATTTTCATTTATATTGAGCTAGTTTGACTCAAGTTTTGGAGGCCTAAATCTAACTTTTAAAGCCTAAAAATGTGGACCCATGGTTAGCCCAAGCTTTTAAAGAAAGCTAGGGAGTAAAGTGAAAAAAAAGTAAAAATTGGGGTCATTGTGTAATAATCATAATTAGCTTTTTTGTGTGGCTAAATTTAAGTGGCTAAGAGAATTATCATTTGCTAGTTGTAGTAGCACACCTGGATACCAAAAATGCTCAACCAAATATCCAAAAACCTTTCACCAAAATCAATAAAAATTAATAAGAAAATTTTATATTTTCTTGAAAATTAGGGTTAAACTCTATATAAATATATGTGGGGCCTTAGAAGTAGAAAAATTCTACTCTTCAACTAGCCCCAAAATGTGATGTTAGGAGGATAAAAATAGGAGAGGAGTTCAAGCTTGTTCAAGGGTTTCAAATTGCTTTCTAAAGCTTATAAGGCAGCTTAACACTTTTTTTCAATTTCTTCCAAATTTTATGATTCTCTCCTTTCCTAAATTTATAAAATATGATTTATTTCCATGAAGTCATTCTCTTGCTGTGTTAAAGAGTTATTGAAAAATAAAAAGTGAAGAGGTTAAGTTGAGTGGTAACTCTCACTATTTTTGGAGCTATTTCAAAGGAATAGGTGATGATATTGTTAATTTATACTTCCTTATTTTCTATTTGAAATATGCTAAGGTATAATTTTATTTTAGAGTTTTCTAATCAACATTATGATGATATGTTGTTGAAGTATTGATTTAGAGAGTGTTATAAAAAAATATTTATAAAAATTTTTTTAGGAAAAATGGAAACAAGAATTTATAGAATTGAAATTATCTTCTCTCATGTGATGCTAAATAGAAATTTAGGATATCTAGTGTAATTAAAGTTTTGGGAATTGTAAAAATTAATTTTTAAAATTTTATGATCATATTTGGTGTTAGGATGAACGTAGATGAATTTAATAATTTTAAAAAAAAATTAGGTAGGTGATAAGGCAAGTTAATGGTGAAACTCCCAATTCTGCCCATTTCAAAACCCTAGTCTAGTTAATCTTAGGTTTCAATTTATTTGACCTACCAAATTAATGGTAAAAATTATGAAACCCTTAGGATATATGATTTTGGATGTTAGCAAGCTTATGGTAAAATTTGATGGCAATCAGAGTTAATTTGGTTGCCCAAATGATAGCTTTATTTTAGCAGTTCTAAAGCTGTCCAAATTTAGCTGATCTAAGTTTTTTCTTTTGATACACTATTAAACCTATGAAATTATTTATATAACACTTAAGTTATTTTTCATTTAATGTGTTAAGAATGTTATGGCAAAATTTGGTAACAATTAGATTCCATTTGACTAGTAAAAAAGGGCTTTAATTACATGTACCCTTATACTGCCTTATTCTGAAATTATTCCTTTGGGTTCTGAGTGAACAATACCTATAGAAGTATTTTAAGTAATTTGATCATTGTATATTGTATAATAAAATATTATAAATATTGGAATAAATTATGATAAAATTTAGAATAAATTTAGGAGCACAAAAAGAGGCTCTAAGCTATGGCACAAATATAAGTTTGCTTGAAAATTCTTAAGTATTGTTAAGAAGAAATTTAAATGTATATGACATGTTGATGTAAAATATAAAACACTTATGGTGTGATAGGTATTTAACTATATACTTAGAAATGGATAAAATGATTAATGTATTGACATCCCATTATTGCTTATTGTGAATTGAGAGGAGGAGATATAACATCCTTTGCAGAGAATGAGAGGAGTGATTAGTAATTAAGGGAAAAGGTTGGTGGCTTAAAGCTTAGGGTGGCAAGAGATAAGGTTGGAATGAAGATATGAGGTGATAGTTGCATACCTATCATTGCCATTTTCTATGATGAATTGTACCAATGATATACATATAGAAAATTTCTCATAAGATATTAGATAAGAATTGCACACAATGATAAGGTTAATATTTTATGATGGAGGTGATGAATACTACTCACTGAGCATATTTTAATCTCATTCTTTATTGTGTATATTTAATAACAGGTACTGACTAGAAAGTCAAAGTAGCAAATTGATACTTGTATAGTAACCTTCTAATTTCTCTATGATATCTATGGGATATTATCTTATATGGGTTCAATTGTTGTAATTTGAAACATTTTGTTAATTATTATGTTTGCATAAATAATATTTTTAGGATATATGTATTTGTACATATATATCTATATGTATACATGCATATAGCTTTTAAACTTATAATAAATGCAATTTATTTTCTGAGTTTAGATGTCTATTTCTTCTACAATAATAATTTAATAAGGATATCGAAGTATTAAAGGCTTATAAAGATATCTATTTAGAAAGTTAGCACTAATTAAATATCTTTACACCGATCATGATAACCATGAGATGGGTTATGATAGATTAACCTATTGTGTAAATTCTACAAGAATAGAAAAATAAAAATATTAAATGTAAGACATAAGCAAAAGTTTTCTAGTAAGAAACATTTTGAGTATATGCCTTGTATAGACTTAATTTTCTTGATTAAAAGCTTATTAGAAAATTAGTACGAAACTATCTCATTAAGTATATTTTTGTGGATATATTTTTCAAATACTTCCTTCACAATGATACTTATAGAGATTAATGATGTTCAGTGGCAACTTTATAAGACAACATGTGACTAGTACAAGATTAAGTTGCATTTTAGGATATTCATTGACAACTTTGGCATCCTGTAGTATAATTATTTTATGACTAATTTGTTATGTTATAACCCAATTATCCTATATAATTATGGTAGGTATAAGTTTTATATAAAGTACTAACTCATATATATAATTAACTATGTAATATTATGTGTTAATATTATTTTAATTAAAATATTATCTTTATAAAAACAAATAGAGGATAGATGGTTTTATATAAAAGGAAGGAAAAATGATTTTCAAAAATCATGACATCATGAGGAAAAGATAAATGATTTATAGAAATGTTCACACCATGAGATTAAAAATATCTTAAAGTACTTAATTTTGAAAAAAATACTTGGAAGAAAAATATTTTTGAATTGATTTCTAAATGTTATTTCTAAAAGCATTTTAATAAAGGAATAGAATCTTCTAATTTTTTGAGTTTTTCTAACCTAATCCTATTATTTGGATTTCTAAAATTTATGTAATACTTAGTTTTTGAAAAGAAATAGAAAAGTTCTTCATCTATTATAAAAGAAAACTTCTTGATTTCTTGAAAAACTTTAAAGTGAAATGTTTAAAAATATTTGTGAATATGTTATGTTTCAACTATTTCTTATCAGGAAAAGAAAGCATCTATTTGAAATGAAAGATCTGTATCATCAAAAGAAAAAGATATTTCTAAAACAAAAATTATATATTTATTTGTTTTATGAGAGTTTTATTAGGAAAATGTCTTCAAGGATTTTGCACATTGCAAACAATTGGATTTACTCGCTTATCTATTAAAAATATAATTTACCTAAAAATAAGGTTTTGTTTGTTAAAGTCATTATATGTTTTTAAAATTATAAAAGATTGAACCTCATCTATTTAAGAAAATTTATTTTTTTATTTGCTAAGCAAAAATTTAGTGATTTTTTTCAAACATGCATTCTCTACATCTTAAAAGTTTTTAGAAAATAGTAGAGTTTTTAAAAGAAGTTTTAAGAAAAGGCTTATAAGGATGTTTGGTTAATATTTTTATGCCAATCATAATAGTTCAAAAATTAGATCATGATAGAAATAAAGGTCCTTGGCCACTCACTGGGACCAAAAGGATATTCCACCACTAAACCACCACTATATGATTAAGTATACTATGACTATTGAAAACTTAGAATGATGATCTTTATCAAATTCACTAACATTAATATGTGAAAAACAATTAAGAAAGGATATGAAATTCCAACAAAATGTGAATTAGGAAGATTAGTGCTTAAATTTGAAGCTAATTGAATTGATTATGACTTTAAGAAGGAATCACTCTATACTAAAGCTATGAATGTCATTATTTATGCTATACCAGCAGAAGACTTTAAGAAAATATTTAAGTGTACTATGGCTAAAGTAATGTGGTAGAAGTTTGAAGTCTCTTATAAAGGTACAAATCAAGTGAAGGAAACTAGAATAAATAAGCTTGTACATGAATATAAAATTTTTAAAATGGAAGAGAATGAAAAGATAAAACTATATTTGAAAGGATTTTAACCATTGTTAATTATCTTCATGCAATAAGAAGGATCATTACTAATGGTGAGATAATAATGAAAATATTGAACTCATCTTAATATATGGCAATCTAAAGTAGATATCATATAAGAAGGAAATAATTTTTTTCTTTTACCTATGATATACTAAGAGGAAAACTCTTAGCTTACAAAAGAACATATATGAGAGATGATTAAGAAAAGAAAAAGAAAATAATAGCATTTAGAGTATTCTTAAAAAAAATTGATGAAAAAATGGATGACCTTAATGAAGAGGAAAAAGAAATGGCCTTGATGGTCAGAAGGTTTTTTAAAATGTATAAAAGAAAAAAAGGGTTCAAGTCAAAAGTCTTTTAAAGAAGAAATCAAAATAAAAGAGAAATAAGTAACTAACCATTGACTTGCTTTAAATCCAAGAAATTGAATCATAAGAAAATTGATTAGCCAAATCTTAAAGGAAAATATCAAAAGAAGCCTATAATGATGGATACCTAAGATGATGAAGAAAATTTATCCTTAAATAAGCAAGAAGAAGAGGATAAGCTAGAAAAAAATTGCAAACTTTTGCTTCACAGCTAAGGGCCAAGATAATGAGTTAAGTGATGATGAAACTAAAACTCATCTATCCTTTGATAAGTTAAATGAAACTTTTGAGAACTTGATGGATGACTTTCACAAAGTTTTGAAAAAAAAATTATTTTAAAATCCGATAAGAAAAGCAAACTTTAATAAAAGAATTAGATTACTTCAAGATGGAAAAACAAACCATGATTTCTTTGGAAGGAGAAAATCATGTTCTTCATTCCTCGAAAAAGGAAAAATAAATTTTAGAAAATGAAAATCAGTTATTGAACAAGGAAGTTGAGTCTTTGAAAGAAGAAAGAAAATTATTAGTTCTTTGGAAAATAAAAATCAAGTTTTAACAAAAGAGTTAGAATCTTCAAAAAGGGAAGATAAAAACTTGTTAAACAACATCATATATTCAAATAACAAAATAAGATTAAAGCATCAATGTTCCAATCTTAAAAAAGAAAGTGCTTTTCTAAAAAGGAAGATTAATACTTTAATTAATGATTTTGCTAATTTTATTGAAGAAATGAATAATTTAGACACTCTTTTAGATATTTAAAGATATTCTTTGGAGAAAAGATATCTTTACTCTTATTGTGAAAATTTTTATAAAAATCCCTTTATTAAAGCCACTTGCTTGTCAAGTCTAAATGACATGAGTAAGTATTGCAGAATACAAATACATTCAATATCCTATTGTTTTGAAAGAAAAATGATCAAATATGAAGATGAATCATACATAGTTTCCAATTGAGCAAGGTTTAAAATGGAAATAAACAACTAACCCTTAAGAACCTAAAAAGGTTTGAATACTTAAGAAAATCCAATCTTATATTGTAAATGTGTCTTAAAACCATAATAAAAATGGATGATTAGTTTCTCAATAGTGGTTTCTTCAAACACATGACCAATCAAAGAAAGTTCACTTTAAGCCCTATCAATGATTCAAATGTAACCCTCGGCGACAATACACAAGGCAAGATCATCAATATTGGTAAGATATGTGTGGGTTTTACTTCCATTGATAATATTACTTTAGTTGACGGCTTTAAGTATAATCTTCTAAGAATTAGCCAATTTTGTAATAAAGGTTATAAAGTTTTTTTTTTAATCTTTTCATTGGTTTATCTAAAATAAAAAGGAAAACAAAATTGATTTTATTGGAAAAGGATTAATAATGTTTATATTTCAAATATGCAAAAGAACTATTCAAATTCTTTGAAATGTCTTGCATTTATAAATGATGAAAGCTAGTTATGGCATGAAAGATTTGGCCATGTCAATATGTGTCTAATTTCAAATCTTTCCAAGAAAGACCTTGTAATTAGTCTTCCAAAAATCAATTTTGAAAAAGATCACATATATGACACATATAAACAAGATGAATAAGTGAAATCATCTTTCTAACATCTAAATATGGTTTCAACTTCTAAACCTTTAGAACTTTTATATATAGACTAGTTTAGTCCAATAAAATGCAAAGCTTAAGAGAAAAAGGTATGGCTTGGTTATGTTAATGATTTCTTTAGATATACAGAGGTATACTTTCTTCCATATAAACATAATACATTTGAAATATTTAAAAATTTTGGCAAGAGAGTTCAAAATGAAAAAGGTATTTCATATAAAATATTAGAAGTGACCATGGTAAAGAATTTGATAATCAAAGTTTTGAACACTTTTTTGTGAAAACAATGGTATTAGCTATAATTTTTCTTATCCAAGAACTTCTCAACAAAGTAAGGTTATAGAAAAAAAAAAGAATATAACTTCACAAGATATAATTAGAACCATGATTTGTGTGATTTACTAAAATACTTTTAGGCTAAAGCTATAAGCAATTTTTGCTACATTTCAAATAGATGCTTCATAAGACTCATTTTAAAGAAAAATGCATATGAACTATGAATGGGTAAAAATCTCAACATAGATTACTTCCGTGCTTTTGAATGCAAGTGCTTTATTTTAAACAAAGGAAAAGATTACCTTGTAAAATTTGACTTAAAAGTGAAGGAATTGTTGTTGGATATTTTACAACATATAATAAAAGAACTTTCGCTATTAAAGATTCCCTAAAGCTTGTATTTGATGAATCTAATAATTCTTCTTTGAGAAAGTAACTAGATAATGATGATTAAATGATCTCAAATGAACAAGAATTGAAATAGCAAGCAAAATTGTACAAGAATACTTAATTTAATGCTTAAATTGCAAAAGAGCAAAAAGGTTGCTCTTTTAGATAGAATGAATAAAATGAGCTAACTATCCCAAGACAAGTAAAGAAATCTTATTAAGTCATCTCATAGGAGTAGTAAGAAATAACTTAAAGAATGGAAAAATGATCCTAACTAGTCAAATGATCTCATAATTGGTGATCCATCTTAAGTTATCATAACCAGATCCTCTTTTAAGATAAAATTAATCTAGCTTTGATGTCCTATATAGAGCCTAAAAATGTGCAAGATGCTTTTAATGATGAAAGTTAGGTCAAAGTTATGAGAGATAAATTGAATTAATTTGAAAAGAATAAGGTATGGAAGCTTGTATCTCAACCATCCAACCATCCAATAATTAAAACCAAATATGTATTTTGAAATAAATTGGATGAATCTAGTAAAATGATAAGAAACAAAGTAAGGTTACTAGCTCAAGGGTACAGTTGACAAGAAGGAATTTTTCAGATATCAAGAAAGAAGAATTTGAAATAAGCATGATGGGAGTGCTTACATTCTTTCTTGGATTTCAAGTCATGAAATAAAAAAATAAATTAAGAAAAATATAGAAATGATCTCCTAAAAAAGTTCAAGATGCAAAATGCTAAAGCAATTGGCTCTCTTATGAATCAATTCTTAAAATTGGATAAAGATGAAAATAGTAAGATAGTTAATGAAAAGTGTTACAGAGGTATAATTGGATTACTATTTTATTTGATTCCAAGTGAACTGAATATCATTGTTAATGTATGTTTATATGCTAAATATCAATTAAATCGTAAAGAATCTCATTTTTATGCAGTGAAAAGAGTTTTTAGATATTTGCTAGGAACAAAGAACTAAGGCCTTTGGTATCTTAAGGATAACTTATTGACCTAGTAGTATATTCAAATACTTTTTACAAGATGCAAGTTAGATAGAAAATATACAAGTGAAGCATGTCAATTCTTAGGATAAAGATTTAGATCATGGCATAGCAAAAGCAAGCTTCGATTACTTTTTCAACAGTCAAAGTTGAATACATAGTAGTTGGAAGTTGTTATACTTAAATGTTATGGATAAAAAAGGAACTTAAAGACTATGGTTTGAAATTTAATTCTCTTCCTAAATTTTATGATAATATAAGTACTATCAATTTAATGAAAAATCCTATCCAATACTCTAGAACAAAGCATAATGAGACTAAACATGATTTATTAGAGATCATGTGCATGGAGGAGATATTACACTTGATTTCATAAGTAGGAAAATTCAATTAGCGAATATCTTCACAAAACCTTTACATAAGGATAGATTTTACTTTATTAAATAAGTACTTGGAGTAATGTATTTGATTGATTTTATCAATTTAAAAGTGCATTTTCATGTTTATATGACATTCCATACATCACTCTTAGAAATTACCTTAGAAACTTTAGGTTAAAAAACTAAGACAATGAAATAGCAAGCTCTTGGCTTCTTTAAAACTTCAAAAAAGTGGAGTAACATTTAGCCAATGGTCAATAAAAAAAGGACTATTTGAATTCAAAAGACTCCTAATGCTAAGATAGACATATCTTTACAAATTTTTTCAATGTCTTTTCATTGTACTTTCTTGTCTCTTACCTACTTAACTTTTTACTAAAGATCCTTAATGTCTATAATTTAGTAATTAGCCAAATTAATATCTTTACCCATATGCATAAACCTCTTGAATTCCTAAATTTTAATCAAATCCTTTCAAAAGTTCATCTTATTTAGAATATCTAATTCCTTTACTGGAACTATTCACCATCTATTTCATTAAATTCACTTCCATCAATATATTGCACCTTCTAAAATTCCAAACCTCTCTTATAGAAATCCCTTAATCATTATCTTCATTCTAGAAAATTATTTTTCTTCCATTACATTTATTTCAACATAACCTTTACCACTTTCTAATTTCTATAAAAACCCATCTTTGTAAAAAAAAAAAAAAGCTCATAGAATTATTTGCACTAAAAAATAAAATCCTTTATCTTTGCCTCTTAAAACTTTATCTTTATTCCTTTGATTTTATTTTTTAAAGGCTTATCCGAGCTTCATATTTTGACCTCCACTCCTTCAAAATGCATAGGCCTTTTCCTTTTAAAAATTTTCTAATTCAAAAATGGAATGCATCCTACTATTTAACTAAAAAGATTTCAAAAAGGCCTTGGAATTCAAACAATTTGATATAGATCTATGTATACAACATTGCATTTCTTATAAATAAGTGGATATCTAATGTCTTGAGAATGAGGGAGTTATATGTTTTAAATTGATTGAAAAGATAAATTGAGTAAACTTTCTATAGATAAAAGATCTAGCCTACAAAGAACACAAGAGATTGTTCTTTCAAATCTAGAAAATAAAAAGGAAACAATGCCTTAAGAATATATGTAAATGAATCAAAATAGATAGCGAATATGTCTTTAACAAATTAAATGTTAGGCATACTAAATGATATGGCAATTATGCAATCAGATGAATTTACCAGGAATTATAGCAAATACAATCAAAAGGATTAGTTTAAGCAAATTGTTGTGGATAGTATGATTAAAGAATTTTGAGCCAACAAACTAATAAAAGGGTGCCACACTATTGTATAAGCAAGGTTTTCTATCCAAAAGAAAAGTTCCAATAAGAAAAGTAAGCAAATTTGAAGCCTTACTTCTCTAGGTAATACAAAGCAATTTCAGGATTAATCTTGGCTATCTTGTGATTTAACAAATATTGATGGTATAGAATTATGATTACTAGATTTTTGAATCATTTTAGTGGTAACTTATCAAGGGACGTTAGAAAAATGTGAGCTTTGGACATATAATGGATTCATAATAGTTGAAAGTTATTAGTTTCAACAAGGCACTTGGACTATTTACTAGAATGAAAAAGAAAGTCATTAAAAAATAAAGCTATAGTAAGAAAATTCAAGGAATGAATAAAAAAGAAATGGTAAAGGAATTTATGAAAAAGCTTTACAAAGAAAAGAATGAGGAGAGTAAAGATAAAGAAAAAGAAAAAATAGAAAAGCATTTAAAAGAAGCAATAAAGGTAGAAAGAGATGTTTAAAAGAGAACAAGCAAGGAGCAAAAGCTCTTAGCAAAAAGAAAAGACAAAAGGAAGATGATTGACACAAAAGAACAAGTAGAAAGGTTACCATCTAGTGTGAGGAAATCTAAGAAAAAAGAAAGAAGAGGAAGAAGAAAGTACAAGAGTGAATGAAAATCCAAACAAAGGTCCATTAAACAACTTAACTAATCGTGATAGATTCAAGAAACTAGAAAGAGTTGTAGAGAACTTGTTAACTTAAATAATGACTGGTGTTCAAGATTTGAAAGAAGAAATTTAGCAAATTAAGACGTTTCTATTAAAAAACTAGACTTTTTCACCGTTTTAATCTTTAAAGCATAAGTATCCCTATTTTGAAATCTTAAGTATCATGCTTTTAGAAGACATCTATAATAGGCATACACTTGCCCTTTATATTTAAATAATGTTTAAACTATCTTGCTTAGGTATAAGTTATAGTCCATTCTTCATTTAATTATTATGAATATATTTTGAAAAATGCTAATGAAATGTGCTTATCTTAATTAATACAGCATATTTATATTTGAATCTCATAGTTATTAATTACTTATATAATTTTTGTTACACTTATATCTCTCTCTTATTTATGACATTATGTTACTATTATTATATTTTAACTTACTATTTTTAAACATTGGCTTCTGTTCTTGATACTTTTGTCTTTAGGGTATCAACTATTTTTTACTATATTTCATATATATTTTTTACTGATTAACATCTACCTTTTTTTATAACTTTTGATGAATCTTTCATTTATAATTATTATATCTCTATCAGTATCTTTAATTTTGAATAATTGCAGTTATTCTCCTTTATTTAAAAGTTGCTACATTTGTGGTGTCTACTACTATCTCATGTTTATGATTCTATCTTTTTTTCATGATGTTTTATTGCTATTTGGCTTGCTTTAATCCAAATTCCATCTTTCTTCAATTATGCCATACATATACACATTCTTTTAAATTATTTTTCTTACATTTTTCAACTGCTTGTCTATTTCTAATTTTCATTTTTTTTTCTCTTGATATTTGTTATAATTCTCTCTTAAACTTCACAATCTAACCATTCTTGACTTTTATATTCTACTTAACTTATAATTTCCTCTTGATATTTATCTTAACAATTCATTCTTTGTTTTAACAAGTTATTTGTTCTTGATCTTTCCATTTTAATTCTTTTTAATAAAATTCTTATTTTTTTGTCACAAGATTTCTCTCATTAGTTTAACTACATTCTTAATGTCTCTATATTAATTCTTTTTTAACTTTTGATTTCATAAGATTTAAGGATTGTTCATAATCTTTAAGTGTCTTCTCTCTTTTTTTTATTTTCATGCCCATTGTAAAAGTTTGAACTTTCTAATAATGATTTTTCTTTAGGTACTTCAATGTTTTAATCCTTATCAATTGACTTTTGTAAATTAATTTTTATTTCTTTTACTAAATTGCTTTGAATTATTCCTTTTTTTTGCTTTAATATTTTACTAATTTACTACATTCTACTTTATTTTTTTCATTTTTAAATCTAGATAACTACTTCTTTCAATTTTTTGCTCTATTAATTAGCACTAAATGTAAATTTCTGTTATAATACCTTTCAATTGTTACTGATTTCTATTCTTATTTTATACTACTTTGTATGTTGTATTTTACTATCTCTACTCTTGCATTTCATGCTTCTTTTGCTTCCTTGCTTATTGGATTTGATGATATCAAAAAGAAGAGTAAGCAAAATTACAATTTTTTTAGCATAAATTCAAAGGAAGCCACATTTTTTTAAGAGGGCATGACATTATGATACTATGATATAATGTTATGATATGATGCAAACATTTATGCTTACATTGCTTTAATTTATATGGCTCTAATACCCTAATTTAGTGCTTGATGTCTCATATTTGCTCTGATATCTTGATAAAATCATGAATGTTCTATACTTACTACATATGTGATTACTCAAAAGGCTTTTCAACATATTTTAACTTTGATACCATAGTGTAAGATAAGTTATTTAATTTAATAATACAAGATTTGTTATCATAAAAAAAGAGGAGAATGAGGAACTAAATGGGAGATTATTTTTGAACCTATTTATTAAATAGCTTAATGTAATAATTGGATTATTGTATTTATATAATCATATTTTATGCATTCTAATTTATTTAGGCTTGTATAGTTTAATTGACAAATTGCTTGGCTTATGAAAGAGCATTAGGTCGTGGCTATATAATCCAAGCCTAAAGCATTTTTCTAAATAAGTATTTCCTATATGCTAATTGTTTTTTCCTTCCATTTGGTTCATTTTGAAAATGATAAACTTGAAGATAAAGAAAAGTCTAAAAAGTTTTTTAGTTTTTTAAATTAAATAGGCTTTGTCATATATTATTGATCCCTTTGGCTATTATCATATTTAATTATATTATTTCAATAGTGACTCAAAAAGTTAATAAAAAATAAAGAACATTTTTTTATTATATTGAAGAGGAAAAATGTGCTTTATTGAAATATATTACTATATTATGTTTATTTGGAGAAGAGATAATTTTAGGTGGCACTTCATTTAAAATTTAATTTAAATTGCCTTATTACTATTTACATCTTTGTCCTTTAGCAAAATTAAAAAATCTAGCTATTGCATAAAAGAGCAAGAAGCTTACTCTTCTAAAAAAAGACCAGGAAAGAGAAGAATTGTGGCTGAGCTATCTAGTACACTTTCCAGATAGCATGGTATACTTCTTGGACAAGTCACCTTAACTTTATGATCAAGTATACTTAGAGGTCAAGTTTTTCACTTTTATAAATAGTTTCCTACTCCAAAAAGATGAAGGTTAATGGTCATATTATTGCATGTCTCATTAATAAACCTCTTAAGCTTCATCTTCTTATAACTTTTCTCTAGAAATCATTAAGTTAAAACTTGCATATCCACATGAGAAGTGTGTTAAGTGATTGGTGTAAAATATTTTAAAGAGATTATGAAACCTTCTATAAACTTGTGAAATCTTAATTGAGATTGGTAAAATCATGTAAATCTAGGTGAACCAAAATCCTAGTGGAGATTGATTGATCTTGTAAAGTTAGGTGGTGCTTGAAATACTAGTATGGATTGAGTTTATCTTTTAAGTTAGGTGGAGATTGCGATCCTAGTTGAGATTAGGGTGAATCTTGTAAAATTAAGTATTATAATAAGTTAAAAACTAATGGATGCTTCATGTGAAACATGATAGCTTAAGAAAACCACAGTTATACACTTTAAGCAAATTAACCATACTAAACTTGATTTATTGCTCAATATTTCACTTATTATTTCATAGGTACTTTGTTGAATAAAACCACAGTTATACACTTTAAACTTCCAAGTGTTTCAAACTTGACATCACTGCTTTATACTTGAATCTTGTATAGTTAATTTGCTTATTATTGTTACTTAATTTTGAACTTATGAGCTTGCTTGCTTGCTTGCTTTTGAACTAGTTTGCAAGGTTTGTTGCTTAAATTTGATTTGAAATTCATAGCCATTGTTTGAATGCTCTAAAAGTATTTTACATATTCTTGAAAGAACATATTTACTATCTTTTTGGAAGAAAATTTTCAAGAAAACATAAAGAATTGTTTTTCAATAAAATAGTTTTAAAAGCCAATAAACCCTTTTCTTGATTTATTTGCTCTATTGGTTAGTGTATTCATAAATTTACTATTGATTATTGTTTTTAATTATGATAAGATTTCATTGTAGCATATATCTCATTTTTTATTAGAAAAAATTGCATTATGATATAGCAATAATCTATCTTATAAAATGATATTTATAAAATTGTTAATTAAAATTTATATAAAGTTCATACAAATACTCAAGTAAAAGTCTAATATAAATATGTTAATTATCAACATTGAATATGCTGAACTTTGAGTTTAAATTTTATTCATTGTCAATGTAAAGCTTTTAACATTGTCACATGTCATGAACCAATTTCTGGCATCATGATCGATGTAAAGATATTTAACTAGTATGATTTTACTAGTAAAAATGTCTTTACAAGCATCTAAAAAACTTGTGACATTTACTACTTGCCTTTACTTCTGATAATAATAGAAATTTATGAAAATAAAATTTGTTGCACAGACACTTTGAAAATCAAAATATAGTTTACATATGTAAAAAAAGTTGTACTAAAGTTCTAAAATTTTACAAAGATACAAAGTCAATATACATATACTAAAGTAAAATAGACAGACTCCTAATTTGAACTATCTTGTAGCTTGACTTTGTAAATAAGGAATATGGAGGCATATGAAGGGCTTTAATGCAAATATCAGTTATGTTAGAGCAAATCATTCGTAGAATCTATAATTAAAAGATTAACAACAGAGTATATGAGTATTAACATACTCAATGAGTGACTATACCTTTACTTTTCTAAGGATTTCTCATCCTAATAAATTAAGTACATAACAATAAAAAGTATAAAATGTGAATATGAAATAAGTATAGATTTGATTTAACTCTATTGTATCTAGTATAATCTTCTTGTATAATAGATACAAAGATCTTTCTAATAAATAACAATAGTTGGTATATAGGTTTCTCCTTATATCTTTGGTCTAACTTTATCTCCTACCACCTTAGGCATTAAGCCTCCAACCTGATCCCTCCAACCCTTACCATTCCTTTTCTATGAAGGATGTAAATCTCCTTCTTCTCACAGTGTATGTAAAGAGTGAGTAATGTTAAGATATCTATTGTAGCATTAATTACTCCTTTCAAATTCATTAGTTATGGTCAAAATACTAACTTTGCCATAAAATGTAGTCATTTCTATACTTATTCATATTCTATCAATTCCTAACAATATATTCAAAAATAAATTATTACCAACCTTCTAACAAATTTCCAATTCTTATGTATTCAATTTCTTTAACCATATATTATGGTATTCGAGGGTAATACATATAAATTTTTCATTCACATCAATAACAATATATAAATCACACAAATAACTAACAACAATATCATCATTCATTCTATACAATCAAATTCATTCCAATATCTCTACAATTGCAACTCTAATTATTTGTGTATATATCATGGTTTAGTACCTTTAGGGACCTTCAAACTAACTTAAAATTTTACCAAAATTCATTCCAAAAATTCCAACATCATATAGACATGAAACATCAATTATTTTGCAATATTAACTTCCACGGGTACTGGTCACACTAAACCTAAATAGGAGTTTCAGAAACAAGGCAGCATATGCACACTTGCAATTCAAGCCATTTTTCATTAATCAAATGGAAGTTAATTACTTCCAAAATTTTCTAGGACATTATTAACATTTCAAATAAGGATTAACTTAAGTGCTATAAAATTAATTTCATGGATTCAACCTTGCACCAAGAGCATGGATCTAAGGCTACCAAATTTAGATAACACTAGAGCTGTAAGACCTAATTAACCATTTGGGTAATGAAATCAACTTTAATTTCCACCAAATTTGGACAAAAGCCTAATAGCATCCTAAATAGAACTTTTGCAAAATTTCATAATTTTTCTTAATCATTTGGTTTTTCAAAAATTTCCAAACCTAAGACTACATAGAAAATCGGTAATTTTAGGTGTTTCACTTCTAACTTAGTTTTTCAAGCATCTAAAAATTACCAAAAATTCATAATTTAATCTAAAATCATTGGAACACTAAATATGACTTTAAAATACCAAAATTTAAACTAAAAAAAATTCCAACCATGATTTCAAAAGGAGATAGAAACATATCATGGAACCTTTTTAGTACCATTTTAGTCCTAGCATTCTTTCATACTCCTTTCTTTAAGAAAAATTTTACAAACCATCTCAAACTCATTTTATGATTATAATAGCATATATATAGCTCCAAACTCCAACCATTCAATATCATCACATATATTATATTTATAATGATAATTTTATTAAATTTCTTCATTTATTTTGTGAAAACTCAATAGAATAAGGGTAATTGTCACTCACCTCAACTTTTTAAATTTATAAGCTTGTAAAAACCTCTTTGAATAGTAAAAGAACAATTCTAATAAAATAAATCAAATTTTATAAGTTAAGGAGAAGAATTAGCTATGAAAACATAAAAAAAGATGAAGAAAACCTTAAGTTACCTTATTAGAATTGAAGAGCTAAGTTGGAAAATCCCTTGAATTGGGTGAGGAAATTGAAAATCCTTATAAAAAATGCTGGAGAGCTTACATTTTTTTGCTAATTTGTGGGCAGCAAAAATGTGCAAAAATTTATTCTAAAACCCTATATATATAAAGCACTAAAAACCCTAAACTTCTAAGGTAATTTTCCTAGTTAGAAAGTGGTAGAATTCTCCTTTATGATGGGCAGCAAATGGGATCATGTTTTTGTTGCTCAAAATCAAAAGATTTTTTCCCCAAATCTAATTAAATGAGCTAAATAAATTGCTTTTAAAAATCACTAACAAATGCCTTTAGTTTTACAAGTATTTACCAAATTACTTAGGGTTTTCTACACACTTGGGCCTTATTTTTATAGGCCTAAATTTTCATGGGTCAAAGGTTATATTTAGGCCAAAAATACTAAATTAAATCATCTCAAATAATTTAAGATAATTTATTTCAAATTTGGGCTCAATCTCTAGATTTTCAGGTTAACTAAATAAATTTTTTATTACCTACAATCTTAATTAATTATTAGATTTCTACAAATTTTTTCCAAACGTAATATTGGGATTTTTATGGTATTTTGACTTATATTAATGCCTAATATAAATTTAATAAAAATTCTAGATAAATATATCCTAAATCTATTTCTATGGTTTAACCAAATTTTACCCAATTTTATTGTTAGGTTTCTATTAGAATAATTTCCTATTCCAATTTTATTCTTAAATTTTCTTGCTTTATTAGGGTATTACACCATATATCATTAAAAAATTAATAATTTTTTATAGTAAAAATATTCTAACATTATTTATTGACTTGGTCATATATAAATGAGTAATAATATAAAATTAATTTATACTAATAATAGATCAAATTTAAATAGTTAAATTTTATTAAATAATTTTCATAAGTTAGTATTCTTTTTTTTCCTTTCTAATGTTTATATACTATATAAATTTAAAATTTCTTCAACACAAATAAATTCTAAAAACAAATAATTCTTTAAACAAAGAGAATTAAAATAGAACTAATAAAATTCATGTGTTTTAATTCTTTTCCAAAGAATTTAGGAGGATTCTGTTCTTCTAATTATTTCTTATATGCAGAAGCACTCAATGTGAACAAGATCGTCGAAGGAAGATAATAAAATTTAAACCATTTATTTTCATTTTGGGTGAATTCTTCAATACATAAACCTAAAAAAAAATTCTATGCACTATTGTCATTACCCCACCTAGCTATATCTAACATGGTTCCTATTATCAATTACCATTACTAATCTAATTTTTTGGTGACATCACACATTAAAATTAATTTGTTTGTAGCCTATAAAGTAATTAATAAATTATTATTGCATTTATACCTATAAAAATAATATTCACAATGGAGTTAGGTTCATAGATATTATTTATTTATAATTTTCCCCAAAAGACCCTATCTATAACTATTCTATTTCCATCTTCTAATTTTGGCTACATTTTACAAATCTACCCTTAGATAGCGGATAATAGTTGCGAACCTTCATCCTGATCGCCTAAAACCATTTTAAAGAAAACAATGAGACTTGTGATCTCAATAAGCTGATAATTTACTCACTACTATGCACACATAAGTATAGTTATGAATTATTTACTTAAGAAGCAAGCATAAAGTATTTAGATTTCACAAATATCAAGCATGTCACTATACAAAAATCAATAACAATAATTTCACCTTATGTCTTCCAATATCAATCACATTGTTTACCCTATATTTTAGCCATGTGCATGATTCAAGCTTAGTATTCTATTTGAAAATTTTATATTCATTGTATTTTTGTGTTTAAAACCTTACATCATATCACAATCATGCATCTATAAGCTAAGCCTACCATTAAACATACATAAGCATACAATTTACAAGCATTACTAGTAAAATATAAGCCTTTCATTGTCTGATTAAAGGTTGCAAGGCAAGTTGACATCATACCTTAGGGCTACTCGAGTACAAGATTCGAGCCCTTTAACTTAATAACATAAGGCATCCTCTATACTCAAGTATAGGACTTGATTACTAACCATTTCAAGGCTAATATTCAAGTACTATACTTAAGTAGTCAAAGGCAATAAATTAAGATCCTTCAATACTTAGGTCTGGTACTTGATTACATTCTATTTGTCTAGTTTATGAAGTAATACTCGAGTATGAACTCAAGTACCTATTTGGAATTTCCAAAAATCACTCAAGAATGTAAAAAAGAACCTAGTCCTATTTCACCTATACTATATGTAATTTGCTAACACTCTAAAGATCACTTCATACCTTCTAATTTAGCACATACCCAACCCAACATAACTTAGCTTAATCACTTATAGATCAATTTAATTTAACACCAAATAAATTCAAAATCATGCTACCAATTTCAATTTATAAAATCTAAAGATTACAAAAGTAAGTAGATTATCTATTTATCTTTAACTAGGTGAATTGAAATAGATTTAATCAAAATAAAAGGAGATGAAGCTAGTTCCTATCATCACAAAGCAAATAGAATTTTAAATCCATAGTCTTTCTTTTTATGACTAATTTCTAAATAAAATTTCCTATTCATCTCCAACTAAAAGAAAACATACTTATAATTGGGAAAGTTATTCATAAATCTTCAACTCTTATCCATTTAATTTTTCCTTCTCAAACTCATTAACTTAAAGATAGCAATGATATTGTGCAAGCGAGGAGAGGGTATTGGTAGGTTTTAGGAAGAAAATGGCTGAAGATTTAGTGTTTTTAGGTTTTAATTGGGGGGGACATTTTTAAGGATTTTAGCCTCTTTTAAAGGTATTTTAGGAATTAGTCCTCTTGAATACTTTTTTCACACCCTATCTTACTTCTAACTTCACACATCTCTGTAATTATCTCTATTATACTTATTTTTTTATTTAAACTTGACTTTCCATAATTAAATATCTACTTTGAGCCTTTCCATATTTTTTCCTAATTATCAATATATTTACTAGGTCACCACCTTAAGAATTAAATTAAGATTTTATAAATTTAGGGGTATAATAGTTCTTCCTTTTTTTAAAGATTTCATCCCTGAATTCTTAAGAATTAGCATTGGAAAGAATAAGATAGTTAACTAGTGAGCTTAGCAAAGAGGTATGAATATCTTCTTTTCATTTCAGATCCAAGCTCCTAGGTACCTTCTTCTACCATATGCTTTTTCCAATAGATTTTCATAGAAGAAATTATTTTGGATCTCAATTTGTGAATTTGACGATCTAAGATTTTGACCAATCGTTCTTCAAATGATAATTTTGGATCTAGTTAAAATGATTTGTATTGAATGACATAGGAAGAATAAAGAATATATTTCTATTGTATTAAAATGTAAAATATTGGATGGATAGAACATAATTTACTTAGGAATTCAAGCCAATAAGCAACAAATCCAACATGTTAAATGATTAGGAATGGATCAATACCAGGTGAAGCTAATTTCCTTTTCTTGCTAAATCTCATCATTCCTTTACTCCCTTCATTGAATAAACTTTCAAGAACACCAGATTCCTAATTTGGAACTCTAATTCTTTTCTTCTTTTATTAGTATATGATTTTTTACAATCCTAAGCAGTTTTCAACCTATCGTGGATAATTTTTACTTTCTTAAGTGTATAAAAAATGATATCAAGGATGAGTAACTTAGCTTTTCCTAGTTCAAACTATCTTACTAGAGATCTATGATACCTACCATACATAGCTTTGTACAAAGCCATCTTGACAAAGGATTAGTAACTATAGTTATATGCAAACTTAATCGATAGCAAATATTTCTTTTAACTACCCTCAAATTTGGTAATACACAATGGAACATATCTTCAAGGATTTGAATTATTCTTTTAGACTAACCATTGATTTGAAGGTAAAAGGTTGTATTAAAGTGAAAATGAGCACCAAGAGCTTCTTAGAATGATTATAAAAAATGAGCTATAAATTGAGTGTTGCAATAAAAAATGACAACAAGTTGAATTCCATGCAATTGAATTATTCGATCAAGATGAAATTGAGCATATTGAGCTATGGAATAATTGGTTTTAACAAGAAAGAAGTGAGCTACCTTTGTTGATCTATCTATTATAACCCATATTAAATTGAATCCCTTTTAATTCTATAGAAGGCTAACAAGAAAATTTATAGTTATGTTTTCCCACTTTTATTTAGGAATTGGAAGGGTTGGTGTAAAATAAAAGGCTTTTGGTGTTCAACTTTCACTTGTTAATAGGTAAAGCAATTCAACACAAATTCTAGCACATCACACTTCATTCCTTTCCATTGGAGGTGTTATTGCAAATCATGGTACATTTTAGTCACACCGGGATGCATTGTATAAGAATAATTGTGACCTTGACAAAGTAGCTTATTTTGTTCACATGTTTAAACCTATAATAATTGCTAAAATCAAATTGTGTCTTACTTGTCCACTACTAAATCAGAATTTTGATTTATCATTGCCTTTTTTTCACTAAGAGATACTAAGAGTCCTACTTTTATGATTTTTTAATTTTTCTATTAACATAAATTGAATTGCCACATGAGCAATGATTACTACTTGATTATTAACTTGTATACTAGCTAAGGTTTTCAATAACTTTTAACTTACAGCGTTAGCCATAACATTTACCTTTCTTGGATGACAATGGATAGTGTAATCTTAATCTTTTAGTAACTCCAGCCATTTATACTATCCTAAATTCAAATATTTCTTATCGAAGATGTATGTTAGGCATTTATGGTTAATGTCTATTTTATAAAATTCACTACATAGGTAATAGTAATAAATTTTTTGAGTAAACATAATTATAGCCACCTCAAGATTATATGTAAGATAATTCAACTCATATTTTTTTAATTATTAGGATGTGTATGTACCTTTCCATTCTACATTAAAACATAACCTAGGCTTATTCTAGAAGCATTATAATATATCAAAAACCCACTAAATCCTTGAAAAAAGCTAAAACTAGAGTAGTTGTTAAACAGGTTTTCAATTGTTGGAAGCTATTTTTGCATTTATTAGACCATTCAAACTTCCTTCCTTTCTAAGTAAGTTTCATCAATGGGAAAAGTATTCTAAATTTTTTTTGACAAATTAATGATAATATTCAACCATTCTAAGAAAGCTATGGATTTTAGAAATAGTGATAGATTGAAGCCAAGTTTGAATTACTTTTATCTTCAATGGGTCAACTAGAATACTATTTAAAGAGATCACATGCCCTATGAATTTCAAATTAGAAAGCTAGAATTTACATTTTGAGAATTTTACAAAAAGCTGATGTTCATGAAAGTTTTGGAAGATTATTTAGAGATGTTAAGCATGTTTTAGTTCATTCATGGAACAAAAAGGGATGTCATTAATGAAAATAATTATGAAATTGTCAAGGAATGGTTTGAAAATTCAATTCATAAGATCTATAAAGGCTGCAAGAGCATTGGTGAGGTTAAATGACATAACTAGAAACTTATAGTGACTATATTAAATTCTAAAGGTTGTTTTGGGAGTATTTTCTTCTCAAATTTTTAATTGATGGTAGCTAGAATGTAAATTATTCTTAAAAAAACATTTGGCACCTTGTAATTGATCAAATAGATTATTAATTCAAGGTAGAAGGTATTTATTTTTTATAGTGACTTTGTTTAATTAATGATAATCAATACATAGTCGCAAAGTTCCATTTTTCTTTTTCATAAAAAGAATAGGAGAGATGGGCTAAGTCAAATGATCAAGTGAAACCTTTGCCAATTAACTCCGGTCATTGCTTTTTCAATTCTTTCAATTTAGCTGGAGCCATCTTGTAAGGAGGAATAAATAAGATCAATATCGAAAGTAACATTAATATTGAATTCGATTTAGTAGTTTAGAGGTACACTAATAAAATATTTTAGGAATACATCAAAGAATTCACAGACAATTGAAACATTTTTTATATCAGGAGGAAGATGATTGAGATCTTTAATAACAATAAGATAGATAGAGCATCCATTATGGATAAGTTTCTAAGCCTTAAAGTTGGAGATAATTTTACTAATATTGGAATTTTTTTTCCTTAAAAGGTAACAGAAGGAATTCCTTTTACAATAGAAAAGATTATTTATTAAAACAATCCATCTAAGCTTAATATTTTAATAACCAATCCATACCCAAGATAATATCATAATTTACCATTTTTAAAAGAATCAAATCTATTAGCATAATTTAATTATGAATATGCACAAGATAATTCTTATGAATTGAGTAGCTACCAAAGTCTTATGTATTAGTATTGGCACAATCTATGAGTTTGACAATTATCTATGAGGCTTGTTCAACAATGCAACAAATTTTATAAAAATAAAAGGCTATGTAACTCTAAGATCTATCAAAACATAAGCAGATAGGTTTTCAATAAAAAGAGTACCTATGATGATAACGTTAGAGGCTGGGGCCTCTTGATTGGTCAAAGTGTATACTCTTGTTTAATTTCCTATTTAATTTTTCCCTCCAAGGTTTCCACTACTACTAAGGTTTTAAGACACTTGAGGTTAGAAAAAAATTATTTAATTTATAGTTGAATTTTAAGAAAGTGTTGGATAATTTACATTAAAGCTTAAAGGATTGTTTTGGTAATCTTTTTGCTTAAGCCATATTAACCATATTGGAAATAAAATATATTCATCATATTGCTTAGGCTAAGTTGTCAATTGCCACAATGATTACATTTAAGAATTTTCTCATGAAAATTACTTTGGTTTTGATTCATTCCCTTACCCAAATTAGCAAGAGCACCGAGAAAAAAGGAATATGACGGAGAAAATTGGACTCTTCCTTTAAGAGGTGCACTAGAAGCACTTCTAGGATGAAACGATGGAGCCAATTGATTTCTCTTAGTCTGGGAAAAGTGAGATGGAAGCATTCCTTTAACATTTGATGATTGACTAGGTTCCTTGGACCTGTTGTATTTTCTACTAGATTGTTCTTTCCTTTCATCTCAATCTTGAAGCTTATACTTGGATTCTAACATTTGATAAATAACATCTTGAAAAGCAATATCTTTCAAGACATGTATGACATTATAGAAATAATCACAGAGGCTATATGCAAATCTACAAACTTTTGCTTTCTCATTAAGAATAATATGTCATACATAGTGAGATAAATGAAGGAACTGAGCCATATAATCATTTATAGACAAGGAGCCTTGCCTTAAGTTCTTAAACTTGTGGATTTTAGCTTCTTTAACATTGGGAGGTAGAAACTGATTAAAAAATATTTGCTGAAAATCAAACCATGTCATATATTGTAAGGAAGGATCTCAGTCTTTTATTGTGCTAGCAAACTAGAAATAAGTGACATGTTCTAGACTATACCTAACAAGTTCTATCGTTATGAAATTAGAATGGGTTACTATTCTGCAATAATGCTTTATTTGAGCTAGAAATTAGTAAGAATTAAAATAAAAGTTAGGTTTGGAGAAATAAGGAGAATTCGATTTGTTAAATTCATAGAAAATTAAGAGTTTATTAGCAAAGATGATTTTAATGAAGTTGTTTTTAGTTTTTTTTTTTATTAACTAGAGGCTTAGTCCTCCTGATCCTAATATTATTCTCGCTCTTTCTCTTAACAGAGAATATAAGCCACATCAGTTAGGAGTTGTTGATAGAAAGCAATAGTCCATGCAAGTATATTTTGTTCATTGTTACCCTCTCGAGTATCACAACGAGTTTGCCACCCTTTAAATGATCTATCATCCTTCAAATTGCTAGCTTTATGAATTTTTGAATCTATCATAACTTATATCAAGAGGAAGTTTAAAGATTTAGGTAACCTAACATTTTGTATACTCAATTATTTCAATAGTTATTTCTATAAAAAGCTCCGTTACCACCAATTCATAAACTTCAAGGTTCACCGAAATGGTATTAACCATATATGTTCCTAGTTGTACATATATCATTAACATAATTTTGATCAACACCTAATTAAATAGCTAGACTCAAGTCTTATTCATCCTATCTTAGCCCACTTTTCCCACCTAATTTTTAAAACCATGCTTTGATACCAACTTTTCTCATGACTTGCATGGCCGTGATTGATCTAGTTCTTGTTGCTAATTATCATTAACCTTACTAGCCTAATTTTTCATATCATAACATGAGATAATTAATTTATAGCCCACAAAATAATTAATCAATTATTATTGCATTTATACCTCTCAAAATAATATTTATAAGGAATTGGGTTCATAGATATTCTTTATTTATAAATTTTCCCAAAAGACTCCATTTATGGCTATTCTATTTTCATCTTCTAATTTTTGCTACATTTTACAAATCTACCTTTAGGTAGTTAGTGGAATCTGTGGAGCTTCATTCTAATTACTTGAAAGCATTTTAAAGAAAACAATGAGACTTAAGGTCTTAGTAAGTAGATAGTTTACTCATTAATATGCACACATAAGTATAGTTGCAAGTTATTTACTTATAAAGCAAGCAAAGAGTATTTAAATTTCACAAATATCAAGCATGTCACTATATAAAAGTTAATAACAATAATTTTGCCTCATGTTTCCTAACATCATTCACATTTTAGCCTTATCCCTTTAAACATTGGTTCCATTGTATTTTGGCTATATGCGTGATCCAAGCTCAATATTTTATTTCAACATTTTATATTTATTGTATTTCCATGTTTAAAACCTTACCTCATATTGGAATCATGTATTTGTAAGTTAAATCTACCATCAAACATACATAAGCACATAATTTACAAGCATTACAAGTGTAATCCTTTCATTGTCTTAATAAAGGTTGTAGGGTAAATTGGCATTATACCTCATGGGTACTTAAGTTCAAGACTTAAATCCTTTAAAGTAATAATGTAAGGAATCCTCAATGCTTGAGTATAGGACTTAATTACTATTTCAAGGCTAGTACTCAAATACCATACTTGAGTATTTGGAGGCAGTAAGTTAGGAGCTTTTAATACTCGATTCTAATATTCAATTACTACCTTATTTGTCCAGTTTACGAGGCAGTACTTGAGTATTGGACTCAAGCATACATTTGAAATTTTTAGAAATCGTTTGATAATGAAGAAAAGAACCCAGTCTTATTCACCCATACTACATGCAATTTGCTAACACATTAAAAATTATTTCACACATTTACTTTAGCATATGCTCACTTTAACACACCTTAACGTCATCACTTAAAGATCAATTTAATTCAACATCAAAGACATTCAAAATCATGTTACTGAGTTCAATTTATAAAATCTAAAGATTATAAGAGTAAGTAGATTATCTACTTACCTTTAATTAGGTGAATTGAATGATATTTGACTGCAATAAAAAGAGATAAAATTAACTCCTATCATCATAAATCAAATGGAATTTAAATCCCTAGTTTCTCCTTTTATGACCAATTTCCTAACAAAATTTCCTATTCATCTTCAACTCATAGAAGACATACCTTATAATTAGAAGCATTATTCACAAATCTTCAACTTCTATCCACTTGAATTTTCCTTCTCAAAGTCCCTGACTTAAAGATGGCAATAGATATGGTGTAAGGGAAGAAAAGGGTATTAATAGGTTTTAGGGAGAAAATGGTTGAAGATTTGGTATTTTTGGGTTTTAAGCAAGGGAGGGCATTTTAAGGATTTTAACCTCATCTAGGGTGATTTTTGGAATTGGACTTCCTAAATATTCTTTACACACTCTATATCAATTCTAACACACATCTATATAATTATCTCTATTGTGGTTATTTTCATATATATACTTACCTTTCTATAATTAAATATGTGTTTTGAGCTTTTCCACACTTTTCCTAATTATCAATATATTTACTAGGTTACCATTTTAAGAATTAAATTAAGATTTTATGAATTGAGAGGTATAACAACCATACCTTAGGAAGTAACTTTAATCCACTTATATAGTAACAAGTAACTAAGTTACTACCTCAAGTATTAACTATACTAAATGAAACATTAGTTTATCGGTCACATCTAACAAATTTTTATATGAGGTAATAACTCAACTCCTTATTATTAAGTGAATTAAATTTATTACCTAAGGTATGGTGTACCATAGACTTATCTTTTATTTAATTATGGTGCGATGAAGTAAGTAGAGATGTCAAAATAAATTAGGTTTAATAAATAAGTCTAATATTGATATAATTTTGCTTGATTTAGGACTAAAACTAGTACAAAAAATGATAATAATAACTCAATTTAATAAAAAATTAAAATTAGTTAACCTAACTAGATAGAGGATTAAAGCTAGCATGGTAATATTAGTAAATAATAAAAATTTAATTTTGTACGCATGTGTGTGTATATATATATTAAAATTATATATATAAGTAACATTAAATAATTTTTAATGTTAAAATTAATAAATTTATATATTTAATATTGTTAACATATATTACACAAGTTTATCAAAATAAATAATTTCATTAAAATTTGAAAAATGTAATATAAAATTAATAAGTTTATATATTTAGTACTGTCAATATATATTGCACAAGTTATTAAAATAAATAATACTTAAAACTAAGAATCAATAAAAATCATGTGAGAAATTAAAATTATTATCATAAAGCCTAAAAATTAATTAAAAATAATTATACAAAGTTATTATTATAATTAAATATATATAATAATAATTATAGCTAAATAAATATATTAATGATAGTAATAAATTATTACTATTATAATAAAATAGCAATATATTTATATAAATCATAAATTTAGTTAATAAAATATTTATACTCATTTTAATTAATATTAATTCTTTTTTGGATTATGTCCCGTGATTTTTACTCTTTTAATTTAAAATATTTTTCACATTGCAAATTGTCATGCTTTGATTTATTTTATTGCTATTTTAGTTATATCCAATAATAATAATAATAATGAATAACAATATAAGTTTTTAAATGATAATAATATATAATTATTCTTAATTATAATAATAATCACAATAATTATAATAATTTATTTTAATTAATTAATGATATAAAATTATTAATAAATAAATAAGTGATATAATAATAAAAAATATCTAGTGAAAGCCAATCTAGGATTTCAATTAATGTTGTCGCAATCCGACTCATTAACTCAATGCATTATTTTCACTAGTTCAATTAATGTTGTAGAACTAAATTAATTTATTTTGATATCTATGAAGATAAGCTAGAAACATAGTAGAAAGATAGTACGAAGAGATGGGACCCGGTTGCCTCAATAATGGGACCAACGATCGCCATCTGTTTGCGTAAGTATATAGTAAATACAAATCAATGATCGTGCCAAGAAAATATAAAATATTCCTCTCAATTTTAAATCGTTAGAATTTAGCTTTTTTATTTTAAAAAATTAAAAATTATGTCCTTATATATTTTATATTTATTATTAATTTAATTAGTTATTTTAATTAATTACATAATTTTTAGTAAAATTTTTAGATAAAAATTTAATATTATATATTAATTTATTTCATTTTTTCAATATAATTTTATAATTTATTTATTTTATTTAATTAAAATTTTATATATGATTAATTTTATTTTTTTAATTATATCATATAAAAATTATTTGTAAAAAAATAATATATTATAATATTATAATTCTTATACAAAAAATTATAAAAATATGCAATTTGATTAAATCGTAAAGATAGCGGTGAGTTTGGATTTTTTATAATTTAAAATTTTCTAAAATTAAATAAAAATTCAGCCTTTCTAAAATCGAAAGATGGATTTTGTATTTTTTAAGCACTAAATAGAAAAAACGCTGTCATGAATTTTTTCATCAAATTACATAATTTTTGATGAACTTAATTTATTATTTTATCAAATTATATAATTTTTTATTTTTACATAAGAATTATAATATTATAAAACATTAATTTATCTTATTATTTTTTACAAATAACTTATATTTTATATAATTAATAAAAATTAAATTAGATATATATAAAATTTTAATTAAATAATAAAAATAAATTATGAAATTATATATAAAAATAATAAAATAAATTAATATACAATAATATTATTTTTTGAAAAATAATATAATTTATTTATTTAAATTGATATTAAATATTAATGCTAAATGTTATAAAATTTAAACCAATAATTTCAAAATTTTAAAATAAAAAAAAGTAAAAAGGACTAAATTCAAATGCTCCAAAATTGGAAAGAGTATGTTTCATTTTTCCTTTATGATTATGGATTGTATTTACTGTGTTCCTACTCAAACGGATGGCGGTAGTTCCATTATTATTAAGGCAACTGCGCTCCACCTCTTTGTACCGTCTTTCTGCCATGTTTATAGCTCACGTCACCGAGCTATAATGAAATGAACGGCTCAGATTTTATTATCTTCCTTCAAT
Source organism: Sindora glabra (assembly GCA_020226215.1). Taxonomy (NCBI): domain Eukaryota; kingdom Viridiplantae; phylum Streptophyta; class Magnoliopsida; order Fabales; family Fabaceae; genus Sindora; species Sindora glabra. The sequence continues at coordinate 70,641,882 of CM035232.1, read as the reverse complement.
GCCTCCAATCACGCTGAGTGCCTCTGCGTACAGAAAACTGTTGGTACGACATAATCCTTCGTAGTTTTTGGAAAATTTTAAATTGCTTTCCAAGAGTCATCTTGACAGATTGATTTGATCCCAAAGGATACATCCAAGTGCTATTAAACAAGTGATAGCTGCTGAATTTTAGATTACCACCCTATTTAAGTAAAGCGTTTAGTCCTGATTAACTTTATTTATATAATATATACTAATCATGTTATTTTTTTATCTATTATAATAAATATTATTTTTATAATTTATCATATATTAATTCATTATATTTTAATAAAAATTTAATTTATTCTTTACTTGATAGATAAATTATAAAATAAAAATATTTATTCTTGTAATATTAAATTAACTTTTAACAAAAATTTAAATTTAAATATCTATTTAAATGAAGACTTCCATGCCCTAACTATAAACTAAGGCATTAAGCCCAAGTCACGTGGCATAATTTCTACCGTTCAACTTTCAAATATTGCAAACTAACTAACCCAACTGAAATTCAACTTTCAACTATTGCAATTTAGTCCATTGTCCCTCAACTTAACAATATTGCAAGCTAATTTTTTTTTTAAAAAAATGGAACATCACAATCTAATCCTTCAAATTTTTATTGATTGATTAATTAGTTAGCCAATTAGTGACTAAACCCGTTTTGTGCACGGGCTTGTATTTAATAAAAATAATAATTTTTAAAAAATATAATAATATAGTTACATATTAAAATATATTATTTAATTCATTTAAAAGAATAAGATTTCAAAGATTTATAATTGTATATTTTATATTATTTTAAATTTCATTATAGATAAATTATATAATTATATAAAAGTAAAAAAAATAATAATTAAAAAAGAATATCTATATATTTGATGAAATAAAAATGAGAATGGAATAGAAAAATATTTTCATAATTATGTTTGATACATGAAAATAATATTGGAATGGAATGAAGCATGAGTATTTGATGACAATAATATTTTTAATAAAAATAAATTTTTATTTAAATATATAATTTTAGTACCTAATATATAATTAAATTTCACACCACCACTTACTCGTATCTTATTACATTATAGAAAATTTTCTAATATTTTTACTTTTTATTAAAATCTTTAGTTATATTCATTTTTTTAATAACATAACATCTTCTTACTCACTAATAACATAAATAATTTTTATTTCACAATAAATCAAATTATCTATACAACATCATTTAATCAATTAAAGTAGTACCATTTTTCAAGTGTTTTTATATTAGTGTATTTCAGTATATATATTTAAAATTTTACATTCAAGTAAAAAATTTAAATTTAAAAGAAACAAACTATATAAAATGTTTTGATAAATAATTTTTATTAGTTTACTCTATAACAGTATATCACTTTTGCATTGATTAATTTAATTATCTCCTTAATAAAAATAAAATAATAAATTAGTTTTAACTTATTTAAAATTTTTATAATAAAATTATCTGTATATCATATTTAAAGAAACTTTTTCCAGCATACATAGAAAGATAATATATTATATAAAAATATTTTAAAAAATAAAATATATTAATTTAGTTTATAATTTTTAAATATTTTTATTAAAAATAATCCAAATAACTCATTTAATTTATATATTTTATATTAAATTTTTAATTTGTTTAAAATATTTTTATAAGAGAAATATTTACAAATCATATCTAAAGATGAATTCGATTTAAAAAGAATTTTTCTAATAGATATAAATATAGTGTAAAGAGTAATACACTAGAAACTATGATCTTAATAACTAATTATTTTTAATTATATTTATTAATATTTATATTATATATTTTAATAAATTACTTTTAACTCAAAGCAAAGACTATTAAATATTATTCTATCATTAAAAAAATTACGCACAAATCACCCCAAATTAAATATGTTTTACAATATAGTAAAATAAATTAATTTAATCTTTTACTTATCTAAAATGTTTTTATTGTAATAAGAAATTATATTGTGATGACTTTATATTACTCAATCATATTTGAATTGTAAATAATATAAGTAAAAAGAACTAAAAAAATCATGGAAAATAATACATCAAGAATAAAGTCTTGAAAAAATTTTAATTAATATATATTTAATAAAATTTTAATTAATATATATTTAAGTTGACATATAGTACTTAAAACTTAATATCAATAAAATAGTAAGAAAACTTAACTAACTTAAAATTTTGATTTTAATCTTCAATTCTTGTTTTCAAAAAATAGAATATATAATTAATTAATAATATTTATAATAAAAATTCATTTTATTTAAAAAATTTATAAAAATTATATAATGTATATATTATTTTACATATATTATTTAGTGATATTAATATTTAAATTATAAATAATAGAATTAAATAAAGTAAATAGGAAATCATGAAATGAAATAAATAAAAGAAGAAAAATAATATTTGAGTTATAAAATAATCAGATTTAAAAATAAAATATATGATAAATTAAATTAATTAAATTAAATAAAAATTTAAGTTATTTAAAAATATTTTATTAAAAAAATTATATTATGTTATATTTATATTACTTAATAGCATTTAAGTTGTAAATAACGTAGGTAGAAAAAATAAATAAGCAAATGATATATATAAACTATAAATTTTTGACAAAATCTTAATTAATATCTATTTAATTTGACATATAATACTTAAAAATTAATATCAAGGAAATATTTATTAAATTTAAATAAATAAATTTAATTTTAATCTTCTTGTTATTAAAAGTAGGATATTTCATTAATTAATTCAATTAATAATATTTATCATAATATTAATTTATTTATAAAAAATTTAAAAATAAAATATATAATATTATATTTATACTATTAGGTGATATTAATATTTAAGTTATAAAAAAAAAAGTGGGCATAAAAATAGAAAAACATGTAATAAAACAAATTAAATAAATTAATTTTAAAATATTTTTTATAATTAGCCAATTGATTAATTAGTTAATGCTTTTTATATTATTAAAGCTTTAAATTATCTAAAATATTTTGTAATGAAAATAAAATATGTTATGTAATATTTATATAACTTAATAATATTAACTTTTAAGAATTAACCATTAGGAGTGTATATGAAAAAAAAAACCAATGGAACAAACACAAAGAAGAGAAATTGAGATTGGGATCTTTTTAAGTACAAAATGTACTTTATGAAATTAAATTAATCTTAATTTTAAAATAATTTTATGAATAAATAAAATATATAAGTAATTAATTTAATTAATATTTTTATATAATAAAAATTTAATTTACCTAAAATATTTTTATAACAAAAAAATAAAATATATTATATAATATGTACTATCTAGTGATATTAGCATTTAAGTTATAAATAATAGAAGTAGAAATGGAAAAAAAATGAAAAACGTATAATTGAGCAAATAAGAAGGAAAAAATAGTGTGTAAATTATAATAAGTGTTAAATATAGAATATATAAAAAAAATTAATTTAATTAACTAGAATCCTCAACTTAATCATATTATATAGTTAAAAATGAATTATATAGAGAGACAATGCCTTAGTTATAAGGAAATAAAAATAAAAAATAAATTATATATTAAAGTAAATTAATTTAATTATTTAAATTTTGTAAATATTTTAATATTAATTTTTAAGTATTATATTTGAAATTAAATATACACCATCAAAACTTTACAATTTATTAACTTTTTAACTCCCTTTACAACTTGAAAATAAAATTACATTCTTTTCAACTTATTTAAATTATTTTATGATAAAATAAACTATATAGTAAAATATAGTTAAAAATAAATTATATAGAGAAACAATGCTTTAGTTATAAAGCAATAAAATTTAAAAATAAACTATATGTAAAGTAAATTAATTTAATTAAATAAAAATTTAAAATTATGTAAAATATTTTTATCTTCATCATTTCCCTCTCCCTTCAATGCACAGTTGTTTATTGTGCCTCCAGAGGTTTCTAAACCCTGGGTATATATAGATGAGATTATGCCATACCACCTAGGATTTAGAAATCCTGGAGGTACCTTAGAATATCTCTGTTTATTATCATCTCCTTTTTCTTCATTTGAAAACACCATCCACGTAATTAGAAGGATCAAATCGTGATTGGTTAAGTTGAAAGTCTAAAGATGAAATTGTAATATTTCAAATTTTATTGTTAACTCTGACCAGTCAATATGATGACGTTGACATAGTAAATTTAATTATAAGTAGTGATTATGCCCCATAAGGAAGGTCTATTGCCTTGTAAAATAATCAGGGCATTGAAGTCTTATGTATTACTAAAATTCATAATTATTTATTTATTTTATTTTATGGAAATATTCTCATATTACATTTATATTTTGTATTTTTTCTTTTTCTATCTTTAAAGTTATTATTTTATCTAAGATAAAAATTTTCATCTTTACTTTCAGAATATTTAAGTCCACAATTATCTAATTTCATTATCATAAAATGCTCCCTAAGTTACATTTATTTTTCTTTCTTTCTATCTTTAGTTACTTTAAAGCCATTGTTATTTTTAAGACAAGTGTTTTTATCTTCATCTTTAATATTTGTAAGTATTCTCTTTTACTACTTTTAACCTTTTGTAGTTATTGGATTCAAAGTTTCTATCATGTAAACTCTTTTTTATAATTTCTTTTACTTCTTTTTTATACTATTATTTTTGCAATTTAATTATCCTTTTTTATTATAAGTACTTTATTTCATTATATTTCTACTTTGCAAGAAAAAATTATAGTTTTATCGATTCTCATTAGCTTAATAAATTGTTTATGTGTAAAATTGTAAAAGTATATATTTTTTATATAATTTATTTCATTACATAAATTTTTTAACTATTTTACACTATTTAACAAGAAAACACAATTTTAGAGAAAAATTATGGAAAAATAGAGAACTATCATGTAAATATATGAATTATTAGTTATAAAATTTACAAATTTACAGTTGAAAATATATATGAATAAGTCATTTTTTTTACCTTAGATTTGTATAAAAATATTGAGATTAATATATATAATATTTTCTATTTTAAAATTTAAAAATTATTTTATCTCTATTTTTATCTAATTTTGGTTAACATTTTTCATTTTTTATCTTTATTTGATTTGATTAGAAATTTTTTTTTATCCCTTTCTTTATCTCACTTTACATATAATTTGAAATTTGTAAAATTTCACCTATAATGTATTTTCTCTTTATTTTCATTCAATAAAATCACTCTCTACATCTATAAACTAATGAACAATTTAACTTGTATTCATCTATTGAATGATAGTTATTTGCAATATAAAATTATTACTTTCAAATGTTTATTTTATAATATAAGGTGGTAAATAAAAAATATATTATATTGTTATTACAAAAAAATTATTCTTATCATGAATCATGATATTAAATATTAATATTAATGATAATAATTATTTAAAAAATATTTAATTAATGTGATACTTGAATTCAAAATTAATTTTTCTATAAAATAAATTACCTATGTAAATGTTAAGTAAAATGACTGAAAAAATAACTTTTTTTCTTAAAATTGTTTGCTATATATTAATCTATTTTTCATTTAATACTCTTTAAAAATAATTAATATATAATTATAATATTATATTATTAAAATGAATATTCATCCATAATATAAAATTATTGTCTTTAAAAGTTCATTTTATATCGTAAGGTGGTAAATAAAAAATGTATTTCCACTAAAAAAGATCTATTATTATTATTATTATTATAAATTATGTTATTAAACATTAATATTAATGATAATATTATTATTGAAAAATGATATCTAATTAATATGATTTTTAAATTCAAAACTAATTACATAGTTAAAATTGAGCAAAATTAGTAGAGAAATACCCTTTTTTTCTTAGAGCTATTAGTTATATATTAATTAAATTTTTATCTAATTCTCTTTATAAATAATTAATATTTAATTATAATATTATATCATCAAAGTAAATATTCATTCATAAAATGCACAAGATGACACCAAGTTTTTTAAAATTACAAACCAAAAATTTCAATTTAATTCATTAATATTATATTATATTATATATTATACTAAGAAAGAAAAATATATTATTAAAAATTTTAATTACAAGGAAAAATATTAATTTTTATAATAATATAAAAATAAATAATAATATAGCAATAATTTATATTAATACTAAATTAATTTTAAATTTTATATTATTTATACAAACATATGTACACATGAATTTTTTCAACGTTGTGAGGTCGAGCTCCTGGTCCTTTGATTATTGTTTTATAGTCTCTTAGAGGTCATTTGATTTGCGGAATATTTTTCACATTCCTGGGAATATGATATTCCCATGTTTAGTTTAAATTGTTAAAAAATTTACTTAAGAATCTAACATTCCTAGAAATGATTTGATGTCCAATATTCCCTCCAAATATTCCCATGGGGGATGTGGGTATCTTATATTCCCATCCCATGGGAATATGAATATTAAAGTAAAAAGATAATTTTATTTATATTCTTTTATGCCCTCATTTATTTTAAATTTTTATTTTATTTTTTAATTTTAACTTATATTTTATATTTTATATTTTAATTTTACATATTTTAATTATTTAAAAATTTAAAATTTTTTATTTTCTTTTCAATTTAAATTTAAAAGAGATATTTCTCTTCTTTCTCTCTTATTTTCTTTTCAAAGAAAATAAAATTTTTTTATCAACAATGAAGAAATTATTTATTTATTTTATATAATTAATTATATGAAAATTTAAATTTAAATTTAAATTCTTAAAAATTTTAATATTTTATATATTAAATTATTTATTATATTTTAATAAAATATAATATAATTTATTAATTTATTAAGTCTTCAAAAATCTTTATTCATATATTTTTAATTAAATTTATAACAAAAAATTAATAAAGGTATTTTTTTGAAAAAGTTATAAGATTCCTGAGAATATAAAGTATGAACCAAATATAAAAATATAATATATTTGGGAATGTGAAAAAATATTCTCTAAAATATTTGTATTGAATCAAATATGAGAATCTTATATTTTTAGGAATCATATTCCCAATAATATATACTTTCTTGAGAATATAAAATTCCACGAATCAAATTGCCCTTTAGGAAATACAATCGTTATGCATGTAAAATGGAGTGGACAAGTAGTAACATGGCACAGGCTGAGCCTGTGGGACTTAGGTTAGTACAAGTCTACTTAAGTTTGCATTTTAAGTAGGTCAAATTAGTTGGGATTGTTAGAGCTTGTGAATAGTTTATATTTTTTTATTTTTAAAAATAATTAAATTATTAAAAAGATACATACAAAAATAAAAAATCAAATCTTGAAAATTGAGGAAAGTATCTTTAATGAAATATTAAATTGTGTTAAATTAAAAATATATATTTTTTATAAATTATAATTGATTAATTATATTTTTTTATTTTATATAATGATTTAGTCAAGTAAGGATAAAAATTATATTAGGTCATTATACATTAAATTGACAATTAGATTGAATTAAATTTTTTTTAAATATTTAAAAATTATTAAAAATAATAAAATAAAAAATGATTAAAACTATAGGAGTCCACACGGCCAATGCCCTTGCAAGCTTATCTATATAAACCTATAGTGAAAAAAGGATTTATTTTTTAAGTTCGAACTGCCTTGTATTTACAAAGGCTCGCACAGGCTCATAGACCTTAGGCCTGTTTTACACTCGTAACAATGGGAAATTGATGATGACGATATGCGGAGGTTTCTAAAAGTACAAATAGAATTGTTTTTGTTGAAAGACAATACTACTGGTGAAACAATTGAAACCAAGCATGGTTTCCTTTATTTAAAGTAGAGGATTAGGGAGAAGTTCTTAGTTTCCCATTAATGCATAATCTATGTACTTGTTACCAATAAAAATAGATATAAATATAAGAAGGGATTTTAACACTTTAAAAATATAGTGATATTCAATACTACTTTATAAATTTTATTCTTTGTTATATTTAGAATTCAAATTCTAAATTTTATGTATATGCATTTATCACTCTTACTATTATGAAAAAAATAATGTACGAAGGGGCATGATTAATTAATTTTCCAACCAAGCATAATTGAAACCAAACATGATTTTCTTTATTTAAAAAAGACGATTAGGGAGAAATTCTTAATTTCCAATTAATGCATAATCTATGTATTTATTACCGATAAAAATAGACATAAATATAAGAAGGGATGTTGGCACTTTAAAGATATAGTAATATTCGATATTACTTTATGAACTTTATCCTTCATTATATCTAAAATTTGAATTTCAAAATTTATACATTTGTATTTACTACTCTTACTATTATAAAAAAAATATAAAGGAGGATGATTAATTAATTTTCCAACCATCTCCCTTTTTTTTTGGTAAATAGATGAATTTCAAATTTTAAATTTTATACGTTTACTACTCAAGAATTTGAATTTTAAATAAATAAGTGGTTAAATTATTGAATAAACACATTTAAGAACCAATGATTAAGTCCTAAATAGAATAGAAGATACAATGTTTTTAAAAAATATTAGATGACGCTTGAGCAAAAAGCTCTTGATCCAACCATCTTACGTTATATTTATCTGAAGTGTTATTAGTAATTATGACAAAAAATGATCTTATTAGTAGTATAGTAAGAGCACAAAATTTAAACCCATTGATTAGTTAAGAAATATTAATAATGCAGTTGGTGGAAGGTTGAATTATTTTAACGTCACATCTCATTTAATATAAATTTTTAAAGGAGAATGTAAAATGCTTCTTTTAGTTGGGGGAAGGTTGAATTTTTCTCTATTCAATTTTGAAAATTATAAAATTAAACTCTTAATTACGCAAAATTTAAAATTAACACTTATTAATCATTTTAATAATTTTATTAATTTATGTAATTTTTATTAACTTTTTTATTACAAATCACATTATTATTGTATATTGATTTATTATGTCATTTTTCACATATAATTTTGCAATTTATTTTTAAGTCTTTAATAAAATTTTTATAACTAATTTAATTTTTTTCAATTATATAACATAAATATTATCTAAAAAAATAACTTGATGTAATTTAATATATAATTATATTACAATTGTTATTAAAAAGTTCAGAAAAGTTATTAGTTTAATAAAATAATTAATTAAGTTGGTGATGGGTGTTAATTTTAAATTTTATATACTTTGAAATTTTGATTTTTAAAATTTTAAAGTTGGAAGGATAAAATCCAATCATGATTATCCCAAAATTGAAAAGAGTATTTTTCCTTTTTATTGAAATTTTTATACAGATTAAATTTCTCTTTAATTAATTATGTTAAATATTAATATTAATAACTAAAAATTATTATTTTATTTTAAAAATAAATATGGCTAAAGTTGTTATATAACTTTTAACGTGATCATCATCTTGATTTATTCAGTATTAAAATTAAATATGACTTATAAATTTTTCTTTTTATCTTTTTACAGTCATACTTTCATTTAATTTGTGGTAACTATAAGAAGCTACGCTTTATAAATATAATTTTAGACATTCAAGGTCTTGCTTTATTAAACTTGTGGTTATGGATCGAATATAGAGAATAAAAAGTGAAGATCCATAGCTTTATTGGAGAACAATTTATATTAAACTCAAAATTTTCCGAGATTGTACAAAGTTTATACATGGATAGGCGAAAAAGTAAGATAAGCCAAGATTAGTTTTGTCTATAACTGGGCCTGCATAAAAAGGAAAAAAAATAATGATCTAGCCTGCTGATTTATGCTGGTAATAAACTTAATGGTCTGTTCTAGTTCATACACAAATTTATCAAAGCTTAGTCTAACATGTTATCCTACATAGATTTACTAGTAATTAAGAATCAAATATTTTCAAAAATAAAAATACTATTAGGAATAGAGTTAACTTGAGTCAAGTTTTAATATTATAAAACATAGGTTAACAAACAAGGAATATGCTTAGAATTTGAATTAATAATAATATTTTAATTTGAACTGACGAAAATTATAAAATTTGAACTTCAATTCAATTTTAATTCGATTCCAAAATAAATATAAATATTAAAATAATAATTATGAATTAATTATTAAATAATTATTATATTATATTATAATATAAAATAAAATGAAAAAATAATAATGTGTTAGAATTTATCATACAATTTTTTAAATGTATAGAAAATTTTCTTCTAAATATTATATATATGTATATTATCTAATATTAATATATAAAACAAGTTTGACTCAAATTTCTTTTATTTTACAAATAAATTAGATTAGGTAAGATGTTGACTAAGTTAAAACGTTATTTGCTTAGATATAGTATTTTCAAGTTCCCTATATATATATATATATTTAAAGTTTAATTAATGGTATGTGATAAATATTAATATTTGAATCATAATGATAATTATTTGAATAATTGTATAATTACCTATAATTATATTATAATTATCCTATTTATTATACTATCAAAGATATAAATTATTCTCTCTACAACACATATTTATTTGATCGTCAAAATTTCTATGGAAGCTCTGTCCCGATGTCTTTCTTCCTGAAAAAAATTGCCGCAGATATGGATGGTTTATGAATTATTATTATTATTTATTATATATGAGTTGTTTTATAGTAGGTTACTTGCGCTATACGTACACGAATTAATAAGATTTTTCGTTGTTCTATTGAATTTTTAAATAAATTTATTGAACTTGTGGTGACTGATATAATTTTTGTAATAAAGTAGATCATGCTAAATGTTATAGAGCAATTATAGACAATGTTATGTTCTAAAACAATAAAATAAACTTCATTAACTATAAATTTTAATTTTTAACTTATTTAATTAACGAAAAGTTTAGTCCCTATGAAATTTTTATATTCAATATTAAGTTATGACATTAGTTAAAAAAATTGTGGACGTAGTTTTGTCATAGATATACACTTCTATTTTATAAAGAATGTAAAAACATACTCTCAGCCTCTAAATTTCTACTAAATTTTAATTAAAATAAATTTATTTATTAACTTTTCAAAAATAAGTAATATTACTTAATAAATTAACCCTACTTAATTTTTAACGAAGATATTTAGATGACCAAAAATATTTGAGCTCTCAATTAGGGGAAAAAATTGCAATTTTCCCTCCTCAAATAACTATTAATCTTTTGCTATAATTGCTTCTTTGTCTTCCTCCATTAGAATTGGTGATGAAGCTTAATCTATTTGATGCGCTGGAGGTTAATAAAGTATCAGAGTAGTGCTCAACCCAAAAATAATCTTAATGAACTTTTGCGCAATGAGTCATGGCGCGTAAATTCCTTATTCAGGGTACTGGTCACGGAGTGCATTTAGAAACTATATGGTGGTGGTCATAAGCTTCTACATATACACGTATAAACCAAAATGTAAAAATAGTTAGTCATATATATACATCATAAAAAGCTTAGAACATAAAATCAAAAGTTCATAATACTCAATTGTTGCTAAAGTAATAATTGTGCAAAAAAAAAAAAAAATCCTTTAACATGTCCTATCTCAACTCATAATAATGCCATGTAATTAACTTTCCAGCCTATGCAATATTTTGTCATAAGTTTATATCTCAACCTTTATTCATACTGACAATCCGAAATCAAAGCCAAAATTTACGAGTGATTCCGTTAGTTCTTCTATGCACCCGATTCATGCCTCCCTAAACCGATGGTAGCCTTGGTTCACATCGATTTGGTAATTTTATATCAGAATTTTTGTATGGATTACCATTAATTATAAGTATTTTATTTTTCATAAAACTAGTTAAATAATAATTGAAGATATTTTTATTTTTTAAGCCTAATTTATTAAAGTGATATATTACTTGAATTTATAGATACCTAATTTAGATTAATGTGTTTGGTGGTTAAAGTATAGGTCTATATCTTTTTTGTCTTGTAATGAAAGGGCCTGATTGAAATTTATATATATTAATTAGGTTCCCTCTTCACTCCTAACTTAATTCATCTATTGATTTGTCGCATTGAGAACTGCATATTCTAAGAGAATGAGAGGAAGATATATTATGCCTATAATATTCATCTGAATATTACCTTTTATAAAAGAATTAAATTCACAATAAAGGTATGCTTTCGTATTAGTTTTATTTTCATGATATTCTAAATTTTATATAAGTTTTAATTTAAATTCTATTATATAGTATCAAGAGATAATATAAAGTAACTTCTAGAGTTCTTAACATAGGCATTGTGAATTTTTTTTAATTTTTATGAAATGCCTTTTTGGTCAATAGTATATATTGCTATCATGAGAAATTTTCAAATAATTAAAGTCAAATTTAAAATTTTTATTCATACTTTATTAAGGTAATCTCTAGAAATATATTTTGAAAAATTCTCTTATTACATTAATTTGATATCAATTTTATAATCTAATTTTGATAGTCATGCAAACTACTTATTTGAGACATATCAAAGTTAATTATATAATTAATTTCTTTTGATTATTGATTTATTTTATTATCAAATTGATGATTTAAGAAATTATAATTTTACATACCATTAAAATATGTATATAAAATTTAAACATTTTTATCTTAAACTAAGGCTCTTATATTTGTAGGATGTTTAAAGCTTGTTGAGATATGGGTGTCCAATTTTATTTTCTTATAATATGCTTGATTAGTGAGAGTTTTATATTATACAAAACATTTAGTCTCAGTTAATAATTATAATATACTTAATATACTTATTGGTATATAAGATGTATATATCATATACAATTTGCTAATTTTTATCATATTTACTCTTGATCATATTGGTATATTATTATGCATTTAGATATACAATTTAAGGATTCTTTATCAATGCATGTATCTTCATATTTTGAAATGTATCAGTTATTGTAATTATAAAGACTAAGACTTGGCACTAGTCGTTAACTTTTGAGCTTGAGTATATAGTTTCTGTGCACACCATATTGGAATAATAAAAATTATCTTGATAAAGGCTAAATATTAGGTCTAATATGTTATTTCTATGATACCTTATCTGGATTAAAATTTATTATTTATTGATTAGTACCTGATATATATTTTTGTCTCTTGGTTGAAACCATTTTAAACTTTGAGGCATTTTAATAATAAATTTATCAGGACTAAGATTCGATATTAATCATTAGTTCCTGAGTTATAAATTTGTCTTTTAGTTAATATCATGTTGAAGCTTAAAGACGTTCTGACTAACAGATTTATGAGGACTAGGACTCAATGCCAATCACTAATTCCTGTATTTGATATTTATCTTTTAATTAATATTATTTTAAAATTTTTAGACAATTAAATTTATTATTACTAGAAGATTTTTTTATCTTATTATTAAATTTGTTATAAAAAAAATCATTGAAGACTGACTTGAAAAATAACATGTTTTGTTAGATCACAATTTCAATGCTATTTTTCTTGCTAAAATTTCACTTTAATGACTCATATTTAACTACTCAATAATACATGTAATTATAGAAGGTCTTGTATTGATAATAATGCAATTACTGTCATGATTCAATATTATTGATTACTTAAGGATGAATCGTATTTCAGATATTATCTCTTGGATGGTGTGCTTTTAAAATCGTGGCTATATATTTTAAATTTTGTATTCAACTTAAAAGTTATTTTCATATAAAATATTTTAAAACAAACTTTTTACAATTAATGTTGCTCAACTAGGATAATGTTAGAATTTTTATATGGACTACCATTAATTATAAGTATTTTATTTTTAATAAAACTAGTTAAATAATGATTTAAGATATTTTTATTTTTTTAAGCCCAATTTGTTAAAATGATCTATTACTTAGGTTGATAAATATTTGATTTTAGATTAATGTAGTTGACGGTTAAAGTGTAGACTCATATCTTCCTTGGCATATAATGGGAGAATCTGATAAAGTTTTATTTATATTAATTAGATCTCCTCTTTATTTTTAACCTAATTCATTTATTAACTTATCTTATTGAAAGTCGCACACTTTAAAAGGAAAAGAGGAAGATGTATGCTTATATTATTCATCTGAATACTATTTTTTATAGGAGAATTAAATTCACGATAAATGTATATTTTTGTATTAATTTTATTTTCATGATCTCCTAAATTTTATATAAATTTTAATTTAAATTCTTATATTTTAATCTCAATTTCCAGCCACAATAATAGATTATGCTTCTAGAGTTCACAGGTAAAGCTTGAGAAGCTATCTTCTCCTTAAGCCTTGAGCTGGAAAGAAGGCAGGGACAAAGGAAGGGATGCGAAAATATCACTATTCCATCGTTTAAAGGAGATCACATATTTTTGGATAGAATGCAAGTTAAATATTATGTAAATATTTATGCAAGAATTTTCGTCAATATAACAGAACTAAATAATTAAGTGACATTTTATACCTTTAAAATGTTAAAGAATAAATTTGTTTGAAATTGAATTTAATGAAAAAGATTGAAAATTCAATCAAAATTAGGAAATCAGAATTACATTCTTGCCTATAAAGATATTTGCCCAGTTAAAAACTAGACTTGAAGCTATATACATTTGTTTTGTATTATACTCTAGAGATGAGCTTGGCGGCCTTTTAATTGTGGTGCTTTGTTTCTGAAAAATTCTCAAACATTGCACCATAAAATTTATTTACCTAAATAATTAATATATTTTTTTTAGAAAATCAGCTGATGGGAGAACCCGTGATCAATGACTAGTCATGGGTGGGCCCTTCCGAAAATAGATAATTTTTTAATTTTTTTTAATAATGTATTTTTTTATTGATTATTTTTTATTCCTATATTTTTTATCTAACTTGTATTAACTTTTTTTTCAACTGGATCTAATTTTTTTAAAATTTTATAATAATTTTTAATTTGTGACCCATTTATTTTTTTATTTTTAATTTTTATCAGCTTCTTTTATTCTAATAAGTTTTTTCTTCTTTTTTATCTAATTTGTAATAAATTTTTTTTATTTCAACTTGGATCCAAAATTTTTAAAATTTTGTAATAATTTTTAATTTGTGATCCTTTCAATTTTCTTTAAAATTTTATCAATTTTTTATTACTATTAGTTTTTTCTTTATTTTTTAACTAATTTGAATTAAATTTTTTTTATTTCATCTTGGACCCAATTTTTTTAAAATTTTCTAATAAATTTTCATTTGCGTCCCTTTTATTTTTTTATTTTTAATGTTTACTTAATTTTTATTTGATTTAGTTTATTAAATTTTTATTGATTATTATTTAAAACATTGATTAATTAGTATCAAATAAATATTTAAAATTTAATAAAATAAATCAAATAAAAATTAAGTAAACATTAAAAATAAAAAATAGAAGGGACACAAGTGAAAAATTATAAAATTTTTAAAAAAATTGGGTCCAAGATGAAATAAAAAAATTTAATGCAAATTAGTTAAAAAATAGAAAAAAATAATAGTAATAAAAAAACTGATAAAATTTAAAAAAAATGAAAAGGGTCACAAATTAAGAATTATTACAAAATTTTAAAAATTTTGGATTCAGGTTGAAATAAAAAAATTTATTGTAAATTAGATAAAAATAGAAAGAAAAAATTTATTAGAATAAAAGAAGCTGATAAAAATTTAAAATAAAAAAAATAGATCACAAATTAAAAATTATTACGAAATTTAAAAAAAACTAGTTCCAAGTTGAAAAAAATTAATGCAAATTAGATAAAAAATATAAGAATAAAAAAGTTAATAAAAAATATACGATTATAAAAAATAAAAAAATTATCTGATCAAGGGCCCACCATAACCAGGCATTGATCACGGTTTTCCTATCCCGTAATCAACTTTACAAAAAATTATTTAAACATTTGGATAAATAAATTTTGTAACGTAATATTTTGAAAATAGTTTTTCGGAAACATAGCAAAGCCTGAGCTTGGCCTTCCCGGTAATATTTATAGCCATGGCCGGCTATCAACGTCACTCATGCTAATTGCGTGATAAGATTCTGTCACATTAAGTTACATGGCCAGTTGTATACCGTACATCCCTTTCAGTTTTTACCACACAACTCATTAATATATGTAAGAACTGTGCTGTCTCACATTTTCGTCATCTCGCACGTCATGCAGCCCTATTGACTTCTGCCATATATATATACACAGGCGATGACAGAAACACTGCTCGTATAATTCTTTAAATATTACACCGTAAAAATTAATTATCGAAATATTTATTATTTTTTAATACTTTTTAAATCACGACCTTTGGCAGGTCATAATTTAAATTTAAAATTTTTTATTTTTTTCGATTGAATCACGTTCTTTGGCAGACAGTGATTCAAATTTATTTTTTTTTAATTTTTTTTGAATCATGGGTTAATTTTGATAATTTATACTTAATTTAATTTTTTATATTTTAAATTTTTTTATACTAATTAACTAATGCTCTAAATTATAATAAAAAATTATTAAAAATTTATATTTTACAATGTTTTAATTCTTGTTTAAAAATAAAAAAAATAACATCATTAGTTAAAATATTTAATTAATTATGAAAATTAATGTATGTTAAAGTGATAAAAAGAATTGCATCATTAAATAAAATATTTAATTAATTATGAAAATTAATGTATGTTAAATTTAGATAAAAAATCACACCATTAGATAAAATATTTAATTATGATATATATGATAAATTAATTCAATTGTATAATAACAAGAAAATAAATTGTATTAAAATTATATTATTCAATATATTGTGACTTTGAACTTCAAAAAATAAGAATGAATAATATATATATATATATATTATTCAATATATATATATATATATATATATATATATATATATATTATTCATTCTTATTTTTTGAAGTTCAAAGTCACAATATATTGAATAATATAATTTTAATACAATTTATTTTCTTGTTATTATACAATTGAATTAATTTATCATATATATCATAATTAAATATTTTATCTAATGGTGTGATTTTTTATCTAAATTTAACATACATTAATTTTCATAATTAATTAAATATTTTATTTAATGATGCAATTCTTTTTATCACTTTAACATACATTAATTTTCATAATTAATTAAATATTTTAACTAATGATGTTATTTTTTTTATTTTTAAACAAGAATTAAAACATTGTAAAATATAAATTTTTAATAATTTTTTATTATAATTTAGAGCATTAGTTAATTAGTATAAAAAAATTAAAATATAAAAAATTAAATCAAGTACAAATTATCAAAATTAAAGGTCACAAATTATAATAATTAAAAAATATAAAATAATTTTAAATTAAAAAATTAAATTTAAATTAGATAAAAAATTAAAAATAACTAAAAAAAATAAAAATTACGGCGGCTCGTAATTCAGTAAAAATTTAACTGAATCACGGACGTTGCTCGTGATTCGAAAAAAAATAAAAAGAAAATAAATTTGAATCACGACTTGCCAAAGGCCGTGATTCAGTAAAAAAAAATAAAAAAAAATAAATTTGAATCACCCTTGCCAAAGGTCGTGATTCAGAAAGTATTAAAAAAAAATATTTCGGTAATTAATTTTTACTGCGCAGCACTTGAGAAATTACTTTTCGTATGAGCAGTGTTTCGGTCAAATCGCCATATATATATATATATATATATATATATATATATATCCCCGCACTATGCACTAGAACTTGTCACATTTTCCATCTGCGTAAACTTCACTTCACGCGCCGCTGCAGTCATGAATCGCAGTCACGTCCTTCTGGTAATTTTTCCGGCCCAAGGGCACTTAAACCCTGCAATCCAGTTTGCCAAGCGGCTTGTTCGTTTGGGAGTCCCTGTCACGCTTGCTGTCAGCGTCTACCAGTACCGTCGTATCTTCAGCAAAAAATGCTTCGACGGTTTCTCAGTTGCCACCTACTCCGACGGCTACGACGACGGATTTAAGATAGACGAGATGGACATCAAGAAATACATGTCGGAGATGCGCCGCTGCGGCTTGGAATCCCTTACGAATCTCGTAGCCTCAAATGCGAAGGAAGGCCGTCCTTTCACTTATTTAGTTTACACTCTCCTCCTGCCTTGGGCAGCAGAGGTGGCGCGTGGATTTCACATCCCCACCGCGTTACTGTGGATTCAACCAGCCACAGTTTTGAACATCTTCTATTATTACTTCCATGACCAAGGTGATTACATCAATAACAAAATCAAGCAGAATGAGCCCTCGTGTGAATTAGAATTACCAGGATTGCCATCATTGACTGTCAGTGACCTCCCTTCCGTTCTCTTGAATCCAAGTTCAGTTGACCTCAATTTCCTTTTTTTCTCGTTCCAAGAACAGGTTCAAGCACTGGACGAAGAAACATACCCAAAAGTCCTCGTGAACACATTTGAAGCGTTGGAGTCAGAAGCACTGAGAGCCGTTGATCGGTTCAACATGATGGCAATTGGACCGTTAGTTCCATCGGCTTTATCCGACGGCAAGGATCCTTCTGATAATTCATTCGGTGTTGACCTATTAGAAAGCTCAAATGATTACAAGGAGTGGTTGGATGCCAAACCACAATCATCTGTGGTTTATGTGTCATTCGGTAGCTTCTGGGTGTTACAGAAGAAGCAAATGGAGGAAATTGGACACGCTTTGTTGGATTCTGGCCGGCCATTTTTGTGGGTAATAAGGGAACAAGATAAGAAAGAGGATAAACTGTGCTGTGCAGAGGAATTGGAAAAGAAGGGAAAGATGGTGAAATGGTGCAGTCAGGTGGAGGTTTTGACACATTCTTCATTAGGTTGTTTTGTGACACATTGTGGATGGAATTCAAGTTTAGAGAGTTTGGTGTGTGGGGTGCCTGTGGTGGCATTTCCTCAGTGGACAGACCAAAACACAAATGCAAAGCTGATACAAGATGTTTGGAAAACTGGTATAAGGGTAAAAGTGGATAAAGAGGAGGGGATAGTTAAAAGTGAGGAAATTAGGAGGTGTCTGGACGCAGTTATGGGGAATCAAGAAATGGGAAGCAATGCAAAGAAATGGAAGGAGGTGGCTAGGGAGGCGGTTCGGGAAGGAGGTTCCTCCGATAACAATCTCAAGGCTTTTGTGGATGCCATTGAAAAGAATTGCCGCTGAATTGTTTGCCATTATTTGCCTTTATTAGTATTGTAGTGTCCGACTCTTGCGAGGACATTTAAAAAAAAAAAGTACTATAATTTTAAAACAAAATAAATATTCAGGGAGGATTTGATGGTACAAAGGTGATGATGCAGCAAAATTTTGGTGAATAGATGAAGTAAATTTTAATAGTGACTATTGATGACTTCCATATACGTTACATTGCCAAACAATAAATGGGGAGTTCAATTTTAATAATTTGTCATCACAGTCCTTACATGAATTAGGAGAGAAATATAATTTTTGACATTGTTATCTTTACAATCATATTTTCACTCTTTTGCTTACACTTTCAAGTAAAGTAATATTAATAATTTAATACTAATAAAATAATAAAAAATAATTTTAAAGATGAAAAATCATATCACTAATAATAAAATAATAAAAATACAATAAAAGATATATAAGTAATTTTAATAGCAAAAAAATTATAATATTAATTTAACAATAATAAAATAACAAAAATATATAAGTAATATAAAATATTAATTTAAAATATATAAATATATTTCACTCATTATTTAAATTTCATAATAAATGTTCTTATTAAATTAATAAATTATTAGTATTAGTAAATTGACTATAACATCCTCAATTACTTTATTATTATTAATTTACTAGTATAATTTTTTCATTTAAATAAAATAGTAAACCTCTATAGTTAAGAATTAAAAATAAAAGAGAAACAGTACATAAATTATAAAATAATATGAATTAAAAATAGAATATATAATTAAATAATTTAATTAAAATAAATATTTTTATAATTAAAAATATATTATATTATATCTATATTATTCATTATTCAATGATATCAATACATATTTAATTCAAAATATAAAAATTTTAAAAATTCTCAATAAATAAATTTGATCTAAATTTTTATTAAAAAATCAAATATGCAATGATGGATTCTATTAATACTTTCTATATTTAATTTTAAATTAATTAATTTGATAAATTTTATAATAAAAATAAAATAAATTATATTATAATTATTCTATTTAATAAGATTAATTTCTAAATTATAAATAACGTGAGTTGATAGGAAAAAAAAAGGAGTAAACTAGCAAACATCTAATTCTTATGTCAATTCACTCCTGAAAGATAGATGTTACATATCATTTTTCTCAAATTTTAATTAATTGATATGAAATAAATTTTTGAGAAAAATTTGATATAATATAAATTTAAGTGATTGGTGATTAGCTATTTATTAAGGTAACACATAGAAAATAGGATAAATTATATTCAATTTTCTTGATATTTAACTTAATTGCATTTATAATTTTTTATTTTCATAAATGTACACTTGCTTTCCTTTTTTTTTTTCAAAAGTAAGGAAAGTGAATGTATGATTAATTTAACTGTAGAAGGATATGGGTGTATATGAAAAAAAGGTATAAACAATTAAAATTAGTTTATTTAATTTTCACCTTTTAAATTATAACCAATTAGAAAAAGTTATTTATTAAAATTTAAAATCTTATATGAAAAATAAGTGGATCTTATGAAAATCTATTGAATAATAAACAAAATTAAACCCAAGGAAAAGTCTTGGAATTGATTGTTTATTTTTCTTATTTTTATGGAGTCCCACACTAGGTAGAATAAAAATTTTAACTTTACGATATATGTATAAATAAGGAGCTCATTAGTGCTATTAGGGACATCAATAAGTCATTAGAGGAAGAAACACAAAACTCATTAGTGCCATGTGGATAATCTTTCAAGGATTATTATAAATAAAGAGCTCATTAATGCCATTAGGGACATCAATAAGTCATTAGAGGAAGAGATGCAAAGCTCTCCTTAAGCTCTACCAACAAAGATTAAGCCATCTAAAATTTTCAACTTCCATCAAGAACCAATCATTTAAAGTTATAGATTTCAACCTCAACATTCAAGTTCATGTGTCTTTTGAAGTTCTTCAAGCCCTTGTCTGAAGTTATCAAATTCAATTATTTGAGTCGAGATTAAGCTTTTTCAAACCTTTATCCAGAGTCATTAGATTCAACCATTCAAATTGAGATCAAGCTTCTTCAGGCCTTCATCCAAAATCATCAAATTCAACCATTTGAACTAAGATTAAGCTTCTTCAAGCCCTTGTTTGAAGTCACTAGATTCAAACTTCAAACTAAGATTAAGCTTCTTTAAGTACTTTTCTGAAGTCATCAAATTCAACCATGTGAGCTAAAATCAAACTTCTTTAATCCCTTATTTAAAGTCATTAAATTCAACCATTCCATTTAAGAACAAATTTCTTAAAACCCTTGATCAAAGTTAACTAGAAAGGAAGAATTAGAAGATTTTATTCCTTATCAAGAACTACATATTCATCAAATGAATAAAATTATTTTTTTCACATAAATTTCTTTATTAAGAAAATTTGTGTGTACAAATTTCTAGTACGCCCAGTGGGATAATCTTTACCTCTCATATCTTATCTTCAAAAATTAAATTCATCCAAACAAGTTCAAATGGTATCAAACATTTTAGCAACTCACTGTTTAATATTTTTGGAGCAAATCTTCAATCAACTCAACAAGTTTTGATTCCTAAAGTCCTGTTACTCAAAGTAAAGCAAGAGCTCATATAGATTTGTTTGCTTAAAAGACTATAATACTAAGTCTTGCTCCTATTTTCACGAGTTCATTATCATAGAGATCATCTTTGCTTATATAATAGTAAGGCTAAAGTTAAACGTAATTGACACTCTCAATAATGTCTTGGCCCAACCTTGCTCTATTTAAAAGTTTTGAATCAATAAACAAAATTGCAATTAGTCAAGGAACTAGCAAAGCTAATAGTATTCATTCTACTTCAAAGACTTCAACATCCAAATTGAAGAGACATTCTTTAAAAGATTGCTTTCCTAACTATTTTGGATCCCTAAGTTCAACTATAAAGCTTGTTATGGTGATAAACGCAACTTATGTAGAGGAGTAAGTTTCAACTATTGCAAAGATGCTTGACGCACTAATGAATCTATACAAGAAAAATAAGCTTTAAGAGGCAAACAAATGCTTGACATCTTGCAAAAGATTAGTGGATCTCTCAAATCACATGATTATTTAAATGATGTATTTGAAGATAAGTCATACTAAGAAGATTAAGATAAAATTGTAAAAGAATAAAATGGCTTCAAGAATGAACAATCTTATCTAGATGGCATTGTTCTTATTAGCCAGTTGAAAGAATTCATCAAAGAAGCCATTAAAGACTAAGTAAAAAGGGGCATGTAGTCTTCTTTTTCCTATGGCAAGCCATACAGTTGAAGGATTGATCTTTTTAAAATGCCTTAGAATTATCAACCACTTAAGTTTCAATAGTTAAATGGCAATAGAAATCCTGGGCAATATGTTGCTTATTTCATTAAAACTTGTAAAAAAGTTAGAATAGTTGAAGACCTCAAGGTGAAACAATTTCTGTGCTCCCTTAAAGAAAATGCCTTTGACTAGTACTTAAATTTATCACTTAGATCAATTAATAGTTGAGAGCAACTTGAGTAGGAGATCTTAAATTGTTTCTACAATATTTATCACAATGCTAGCATGCTTAAGCTTATAAAAAATCAATAATCAAAGGATGAGCTAGCTAGTGATGGATAAATCTAAGCATTGACTACAAAGATCAACTTTTAGAACCTTTTACCATTGAGATGTGCATACAATGGATGAATTAGAGCTAAGTTACATTTTTTAAGCTATTAAGCCTCAAACATTTGAAAAGTTAGCAATAAAGGTGTATGACATGGAGCTCAATATAATTGCCAATGCTAATCAAAAGTTATCAATCCTAAATAGGGTGGTTGAATAGTATTTATTTCACATGATCAATCAGCCATCATCTTTAAATTATGAAACAAAGCAATCAATGGTTACGTTTGCCTCACCAATCAAGCTAACTATCAAGTCAAATATGAAAGATAGAAAAGTCATTGATGTTCTGGCAAAAAGAAAAAAGGTCACATTGAAAGAAAGACTAAACAAAGAATATCCATTTTCAAATTCTAACATTTACTCAATGCTGGAATCTCTATTTAAAATTAACTTGATTGAGCTACTAAAGATGAAATGACTTGATAAGGCAAACAAAGTAAATAATTTAAAATTTTACAAGTACGATCGACTAATTGGTCACTAAGTTAAGAAATGCTTTTTATTGAAAGACAAGATCATGGAATCGATTAAAGAAGGGAAAATTACATTTGATGAAGATAATGCAACTTGTAATGTGACCATGATAGCCTTATCACCACTAAGCAATGATCTTCTTTGAATAATTAAATTTGGTTCATTTAAGCCAATAATACTCAGAAAAAGGATTAAACTTCTAATAATTGCCATAACCTTTCATGTCATTGGGGGCAAGCATAATGAATAGTTAAAACCTACCTTGAATAATAAAGAAAGATCAACTTTAACCATAAATAAGAGAGATAATGAGAAAGGTCTACAAACATCACCCAAAGCAAGTTTAAGAAAGCAAATTATGAAGATTAAAAATGCAATTTCTAAAAGTAAAAAGATTACCTCTGCTTACCATGTTACTTTAACAAATTAAAATCAACGAGGTTCATATACACTCCTAATTATATGAGTATAAACTACATGTTACTCATTATTCACATGAGTTAATATTATGATAATAAATCCAAAAATTTAGATATCCTCCTAATCACATAAGGTTAAATCGTATGTTATTTCTTGTTTACATGAGTTAAAATTGTGACTACAAATTAAATCAACAAAATTCAAACACCTTCCTAATTATATGTGGACAAATTATATAATACTCTTGGTTTGTAAAAGTGTAAATTGTATAGAGTTTAAAAAAAAGAGAAAAAAACTCTCATGTAACACTCATAACTTGCACGAGTATTATATAATTCAAATTGAAAACGAGTACGATTTTCTTTATTTAAAGTAGAAGATTATGGATAAATTCTTAGTTTCCCATTAATGCATAATCTATGTATCTATTATCGATAAAAACAAACATAAATATAAGAAGTGATGTCGCATAGTAATATTCAATATTACTTTATGAATTTTATTTTTTGTTATATCTAGAATCTGAATTTCAAATTTTATGCATATATATATTTATCATTCTTATTATTATAAAAAAATATATAAGAGGATGATAAATTAATTTTCCAACCATGCCACCTTTTTTTGGTAAATAGATGGGTGGTTAAATTACTGAATAAGCATATTTAAAGATTAAGGATCGAACTTTAAATATAATGAAAGATACAAAGTCTTTAAAAAATATGAAATGCATTTAAGCTAAAAGCTCTTGATCCGCCTACTTTACTTTATGTTTATCTTAAATTTTATTAATAATTATCATAAAAAATAATCTCATTAGAAGCATAATAAGAACACACATTTTAAACCCATTGATTAATTAAGAATCTTTCCGACACTACATAATGCAATTGGTGGGACCATTTTCATAGTATTATGGGGAGAATACAAAAAACCCACTTCAAAGTATTATTTTAACGTGACATCTTATTTAACGTAAATTTTTTAAAGGAGAATGTAAAATACTTCTTTTAGTTGTGGGATGGTTGAATTTTTCTCTACTCAATTTTGAAAATTATAAAATTAAACTCTTAATTTCAAAAAATTTAAAATTAAAACTCATCATTTATTTTAATTATTTTATTAAATTATGTAATTTTTATTTACTTTTTTATTATGTATCACAATATTATTGTATATTAATTTATCATCTTATTTTTTACATATAATTTCATTACTTATATTTAAGTCTTTAATTAAATATTTATAACTAATTTAATTTCTATTAATTATATAACATAAATATTATCTCAAAAAATAACGTGATATAATTTAATATACAATGATATTACAATTCTTATTAAAAGTTCATAAAAATTATTAATTTAATAAAATAATTAATTAAGTAGGTGATGAATGTTAGTTTTAAATTTTATGTACTTTGAAATGTTGATTTCTAAAAATTTAAAGTTGGAAGGATAAAATCCAATCATAATTATCCCAAAATTGAAAAGAGTATTTTTCCTTTTTAAATTTTTTTTATACATATTAAATTTCTCTTTAATTAATTATGTTAAATATTAAAATTAATAACTAAAATTATTATTTTATTTTAGAAATAAATATGCTTACAGTTGTTATATAACTTTTAACGTGAGTCGTGACCATCAGCTTAATTTATTTAATATTAAAATTAAATATGACTTATAAATCTTTTTTTTTCATTTTTTTTACAGTCACACTTTCATTGAACTTGTATAAGAAACTATGCTTTATAAATATAATTTTAGACGTTCAAGATCTTTATTAAACTTATGGTTATGGATCGAATGCAGAGAATGAAAAGTGAAGATTCATAGCTTCATTGCAGAACAATCTATATTAAACTCATGTTTTTGCGAGATCGTACAAAGTTCATACATGGGTAAGCGTAAAAGTAAGTCAAGGCAAGTTAAAACTCGTCCATAACTGGGCCTACGTAAAAAAAAAAAAATCCTAACTAGCCCATTTAAATTTGTATTAAACTTGAAATTTGGTCTGTTCTAATTCATGCACAAATTTATCAAGGCTTAGTCCAACATATTATCCTACATAGATTTACTGATAATTAATAATAAAATATCTTTAAAAACACTATTAGGAATAGAGTTAGCTTGAGTCAAGTTTTAATATTATAAAACATTGGTCAACGAACATAAAATGTTGTTAGAATTTGAATTAATAATAATATTTTAATTTGAACTTGCATTGATAAAAATTATAAAATTTGAAGTTAGATTCAATTTGAATTTGATTCAATACTAAAATAAATACAAATATCAAAATAATAATTATAAATTAATTATCTAAATTATTATAATATTATATTATAATATAAAATAAAAATAAAAATAATGTGTTAGAATTTTTCAAACAATTTTTGAAATGTATAATCTTTTTCTAAATATTATATATATTTGTATATTATCTAATATTAATATATAAAAAAAGTTTGACTCAAATCTGTTTTATTTTACAAATAAATTAGGTTAGGTAAGATCTTGAGTAAGTTAAAATGTTATTTGCTTAGATATAGTAATTTCAAATTATATATATATATATATATATATATATATATATATATATATATATATATATATATATATATATATATTTAAAGTTTAATTAATGGATGTGATAAATATTAATATTTGAATCATAACAATAATTATTTGATTAACTGTATAATTACCTATAATCATATTATAATTATTCTATTTATATAGAAGGTGTAATTTTATACTCTCAAAGATATAAATTATTCTCTCTACAACACATATTGATTTGATCATCAAAATTTCTATGGAAGCTCTGTCCCAATCTCTTTCTTCCTGAACAAAATTTGCCGTATATGTGGATGGTTTGTGAATTATTATTATCATTTATTATATATGAGTTATTTTAGAGTAGGTTATTTGCGCTATACATACACGAATTAATAAAAGTTTTCGTTGTTCTATTGAATTTTTGAATAAATTTATTGAACTTGTGCTAATTGATATAATTTTTGTGATAAAGTAGATCATGCTAAATATTATTAGAGCAATTATAGACAATTTTATGTTTTAAAACAATAAAATAAACTTTATTAATTATAAATTTCAATTTTTAACTTATTTAATTAAAGAAAAGTTTAGTCCCTATGAAATTTTTATATTCAATATTAAGCTATGATATTAGTTAAAAAAATTGTGGATATAGCTTGACATACACTTACTACTATTTTATAAAGAATGTAAAAACATACTCTCAGTTTCTTAATTTCTACTAAATTTTAATTAAAATAAATTTATTTATTAATTTTTCTAAAATATGTAATATTACTCAATAAATTGACCTTACTTAATTTTTAATGAAGATGTTTAGATGATAAAAAATATTTGAGCTCTTAATTAGGGAAAAAAAATGCAATTTTCCCTCCTAAAAGAACTATTAATCTTTGGCTAAAATTGCTTCTTTGTCTTCCTTGATTAAAATTGGTGATAAAGCTTAATCTATTAATGTGGTGAAGGTTATTAAAGTATCAGAGATGTGCTTAACCCAAAAATAATCCTAATGAGCTTTAGTGCAATGAGTCATGGTGTTAAATTTTGTTAAGTCCTATTTTTTATTTTGATTCAAAAATAAGGAGATTTTGAAGAGTTGAGGCTGGAATTGATATTTCAAATTTAGTTCGAAAATACAGTTTGAGTGTGGTAATTTGAGTTGTACAATGGATAAATCGAATAATTTGAAAGGGTTTCGAAGGGGGTTATTGTGGTAATTGATATGATTTCGAAAAAGATGTCCATTTCGATTTCAATTCAGGAAGAAAGCTATGTAGATTGAAGTTCGATTGTTGGAATGATTTCAATTTGATTTTGAAAAACTGAGGAATGCCTTGATTTCGAAAGTTAATTGAAGATTGTTGAACATATTGAAGTTTGGTAGTTTTCGATTTAATTTTGAAAATTGAAGATATCGAAGTCTGGTAGTTTTTTATTTGATTTCAAAAATTGGCGACAGTTATTAGAAGTAATTTTATGTGATGTATACTTGTCAGATTCTTAGCAATTAGCTGTTAGCATTAGAAATATATAAATAAGATTTTTAGATAGTATATAGGGGTTGGATTTTCATTTGCTCATAAATCTCTTACATGCCTACTGTCATGGCAATTGACAAATAGAAGATTGAGTATGTAATTCCACCACTTTTTATTTCAGTTCTAATTTATTTTTGAGTTAATTTATTTCTTGCATTTATCTGCTCTTTGCTTTACATTCTTTTTACTATTTGTTCTTAATTTGATTGACACATAAACCTATTAAATTAAGATCCCTTTGAGGACACGATTCAAGTCCCAGAGTGTTCTCAGAGTGTTCTTTGAATCAAGTGTATTTCTGATTTCATATCGAAATGAAAATTCACCATAAATAAATTGGCACGCCCGGTGGGACAAGTTTAGAGATAGTAGTGTCAAATTGCATGATTTTGCGTAGTGGAAGATATTTAAACATGGCTAATAGTGGTTCAAATAGATGAGGTTCTAGTAATAATTCAAATGCTAGGAATAATGAAAGAACTAATAGGAATAATGATTTTGACTCAAATCAAAGTAATGTTCCTAATCCTTCTATGTCTAGGCCGATGGCTATAGGGATTTCACAAGACCATCCTGCAACATCTCAGATTGGTCAAATCCTAGTGGATCCAAAGGAGAATATTAGGAATTTGAATGTTGATGTTCATAATCCTTTATATGGTTTACCTTAGGGATTTATTCCTAGAATGGTTACACAAACTATAGGGATTGCTTCGATGGCAGTTCTAGATCCAATTGTTTCAATGATTTCTCCAGTGGGACCTTTGAGACATTTAAGCATGAATGCAAACAAAAATGATATGTCTCAATTTAGTATATTAGGGAACATGCTGATTGGATAGCAAAGTATATCTAAGGAGTCTATTCCTTCGACATCTTTTATAGATACCGCACTTTATTCCATACGTCAACAAATGGATTAGAGTATAAGATGGTGAATATATTGTCTCACCAATTGACGAGTGTTATTCATACCATGGTGGAGTCAACCAATACCAATTATTTATTATTGGCAAGACGAATAGGTTGAATCACCGATGTCCTTGGTGCACCTGTAGACCCTATTATCAATCAAGTGGTGAACGCAAGGCCTACAAATGTAGTATTTGCAAACACAAGGCAAGTCGATGCGACACCTGTAAATGTTATGCATGATAATGTGATGTAGGAACCACTTACTAACCTTGGACACGGGAATGCAGTACCTGTGAACACAGTTTGAAATTGAAACTTAGCAATAGATCCTATTGTCCCTAATAATAATATGGTTCTAGTAAATAGGAATAAAAACCTTGATAATATTCTGAATCAAGTTAGGCACAATGTTGTAGAGAGGCATCAGAACATAACCAATGTTATGGAACGAGTGTTTAATTATCATGGTTTTAATGTTAGTTATGTGAATAACCCATATTTTGTCTTAGTCTTTCCTGAGATTGTTTTGCAAATTGAAGTGCTTACAAGTTGGAAAATCCCTCAGTTCAACAAGTTTGTTAGTGAAATCAGTGAATCCACAGTTGAATATATTGCTTAATATCAAATCAAATGTGGTGATCTTACCAATAATGAAAATCTAAAAATGAAATATTTTCCAAGTTCATTAACTAAAGATGCTTTTACTTGGTTTACTACTCTACCATTTAATTCTATTCATACTTGGAATCAATTAGAAAGGAGTTTTCATGAATAATTCTTTAGGGGTGAAACTAAGGTAAGTTTAATGGACTTGTTAAATATTAAAAGAATCCAAAATGAATATATTGATGATTATCTGGATAGATTCAAGCAGATGAAGGTTAGATGCTTTAACCAAGTGCTAGAACATGAGTTAGTTCAAATGGCTGCAAGTGAATTTGATTATTCTATTCGAAAGAAGTTAATTAATTAACAACTTAGAGATATGGCCTAACTAGCAAATAAAGTAAGGCAAATCGAACAGCTTAAGTTTGAAAAAGATAAATATCGAAGAGTTAAGAGAGCGGTCCAAAGAGATAAAATTACTTATGTAGATGTATTTGATTAGGAAATAAAAAATGTTAATGATGAAGATAATGATGTTGATGTCGAAACTAATAATGAAATAAATATTGTTGAATTAAAGCCTAGACCTTCTTATGTATGTACTTTTTTAAAACCATACAAGTCTAAGAGCAATTCAAAATTCTTAAGAAAGCAAGATTATAGTTTCGATATTACTAAAGCTGATCAAATATTTGATATTTTACTTAAAGATAAATAGATTATGTTGTCTGATGATCATAAATTTTTGACTTTGGAACAAAGAAAGGGTCGAAAATATTGTAGCCATTAGACTAACCATTGTGTGTGTTTTAGGGATATGGTTCAAAAGGCAATCAAAGAAGGTAGACTGAAATTCGAAGAGAAATCAATGCCTGCCATTAAAATTAACTTTGATCCTTTAGAGGTCTTGACTAATTATGTTGAACCTCTTGAAATTAACATGGTGAATGTCTATATTGTGGATATTCAGGATGATGTTGAATCTACTATAGAAGAATATGGTGTTTTTGAGGAATTTTTTATGAGGAAAAAAGATTCTGATAATGAAGTAATGCTTTGTCCGAGATACAATGCAATCTTTGATAAGTCTGTTGCAAAGGCGTTCGAAGAGTCTGAGTTCAAGAAGCAGTATGAAGCAGCTCTCAAGTCAAACAAAGATTAGGCCTCTAGCTTGAAATCGAAATTCAAGACTATGCCCGCCAAAGGCAA
Source organism: Sindora glabra (assembly GCA_020226215.1). NCBI lineage: Eukaryota > Viridiplantae > Streptophyta > Magnoliopsida > Fabales > Fabaceae > Sindora > Sindora glabra. The sequence goes on along the minus strand of CM035232.1, from coordinate 70,611,214 downwards.
AAGCTTTGTGCCTTCTTCAAATGTACCCCCAAACAAGTAGATAAGAGGAATAAACAAGATTGAGAATTGGCAAAGGCCTAAACTAGAAAAGGTGCCTCAATATTAGAGGCCTAAGTTTCCAGAACATGTTCCTATCCCTTCAAAGTACCATTTCTATGGAAATCCCCATATGACTAAGACTCAGTGGCGAAGGGCACAGAGATTTAAAAAAACTGCTTGACAAAATATGCAAGTTGTGGAGTAGGGAACCCAGGACAAAAGATCTTACCATTATATTTTATAGAGGAATTTTGTTCTATAGAATATGAAACAAAAGGAGATCACACTTGAAAATGAAGATAGTATGATTACAAACTCCTTCGAATTTGGATTCACTGATAATCTGGAAGATATTTGTGGCGTGGTTTCTATCTTGTCGGCTGAATATATGAAAGAGTATAATCAAGGTCAAAATGAAGATTTTGATGAAGAAGATTTCGAAGGAAGTGAGGTTATGAAGGAACCTACATTGGTTACTTATATAGCTTGAATCATTCCTAAAGAGAATTTTGTAATATTCGATAGGCCAATAGTGAATATGAAAAATCATTTAAAGCCTCTCTTCATCAAGGTTGAGGCTGATGGTAAAATTATTCACAGGGTATTGGTTGATAGTGGTGCTGTAATTAATCTGATGCCAAAAGCATTAATGAAGAAGCTGGACAAAATACAGGAGGATCTACTTCCTCATAACATGGTAATCACTTATTCCAATGGTAAAACTTCGAAGTCAGAAGGACTGCTAGCTTTAAATGTTTAGGTTGGGTTAGTGATTTGACCTACTATCTTCATTGTTGTTCCTTCAAAGGCTAATTACAATCTACTTCTGGGTAGAGAATGGATTTATGGTATAGGGGTAGTGCCTTTAACTTTGCATTAGAAGATATTTATATGGGATACAGAAGGAAATATGGAAGTAGTGGAAGCTGAAGATTCCTCTTTTCGAGTTGAAACCAATGTGATGAAATTCAAAAAATATCTTTCCGATATTGAACCTTATCAGATAGATAGCATAGAGCATCTGGCAAGATCCAAGGTTCTTGCTACTATGTATCTTCGACCTGAAGTTAGGTTTATCTTGAAGTATGAGGAACCATAGGCCAACTTGGAGGTGATTTTCAAAAAATTGGAGTTAATATGAATATTTCGAGCTATTTAGCTTGAATTTTGGCTTACATGGCTAAACAAAGGTTTGAAATGGCCATGAGGGCCGATTTAGTTTTAGAATCTTTTAATGAAGTTAATATGAATATTTCGAGCTATTTAGCTTGAATTTCAACCTACATGGCCGAACAAAGGTTTGAAATGGCCATAAGGGCCGATTTAGTTTCAAAATCTTTTGAACAAAGAGAAGAATTGATTTGTGAAGTTAAAGAAAGTTCGAAAGATGTTATTCGAGATCAATCCATAAGAGTTGATGTCCAAGAAAAAGATGTTGAAAGGCTTGACTGTATTTTTGACGACTCACCACTTGGGTTCGAGACGTCTTGATCTCATGGAATAAAGAAGATGGAGGCTTAAGATCCTCTTGAAGAAGTAGATCTTGGTGATGGGACAAAGCTAAGACCTACCTATATCAGTAAATATATGGATCAAGCCTTAAAGGAAGGGATAATTGAGTTATTGAAAGAGTTCAAAGACTGCTTCGCTTGGGACTATGATGAAATGCATGGGCTAGTTCGAAGCTTAGTGGAGCATAGATTGCCAATTTATCTTGGAAAGAAGCCAATAAAGCAGCCATCAAGGTGATTTGCCTCAGAAATTATTTCAAAGATCAAAGAAGAAATCAAGAGACTACTGAGGGCGAAGTTCATTCGAATAACCAGGTATGCGGATTGGATTTCTAATATAGTCTCTGTAATTAAAAAGAATGGAACTCCAAGGGTTTGTATAGATTTTCAAAATTTAAATTTGGTAACTCCTAAATATGAATATCCTATGCCAATTGTTGATATATTAATTAATTCAACAGCCGAAAATAAAATGTTAAGTTTACTGGATAAATATTCTGGTTATAACCAGATATTTATTGTCAAAGAGGACATATTGAAAATTATTTTTCGATGTTCTAGTGCAATCGACACTTATGAATGGGTAGTGATGCCTTTTGGACTTAAGAATGCTGGTGCAACATATCAACGGGCTATGAAAATAATTTTTCATGACTTGATTGGAAATTTTATGCAAGTTTATATAGATAATATTTTTATCAAGTAAAAAATGAAAAATGATAATATAGACCATTTAAGGCAAGTTTTCGAGAGATGAGAAAACATGGTTTAAAAATGAATCCAATTAAATATGCTTTTGGTGTTTTCATAAGAAAATTTCTTGGATTCTTAATTCAAAAAAAAGGGATTGAAGTTAATCAAAATAAAGCGAAGGCTTGGAAACTTCGCCACCTTCGAACAAAAAGTAATTGCAATATTTGCTGGGCAAGATTAATTTTTTGAGGAGGTTTATTTCGAATCTATCTGGAAGAACAAAGATCTTCTCACCTTTGTTAAAGTTGAAAAAGGAAGAAGAATTTCGATGGGAAGATGTATACCAAAAAGTATTCAAAAATATTAAGCACTATTTGATGAATCTTCCTATCATGACCTTTCCTGAAAAAGGAAGACCTTTAAAGTTATATAATTTTGATTTTAAATATACTATAGGTAGTATGTTAGCTTAAGAAGATGAAAATGACATCGAAAGAGCTATTTATTATCTAAGTAGAGTATTAAATGATGCTGAAAGTAGGTATTGTGCTATTGAGAAATTATGTCTTTCTTTGTATTTCTCATGTATTAAGCTAAAACATTACATTAAACCTTTTGATGTGATTGTAATTTCTCATTATGATATAATAAAGCACATGTTATGTAAACCTATACTTCATAGCAGAGTTGGTAAATAGGCTTTAGCATTGATTGAATATTTTTGAAATATATGCCCTTGAAATCCATGAAAGGTCAAGTGGTTGCTGATTTCTTGGCTGACCATTCTTCAAAAGAGATTAATGAAATTAATGAAAATTATATGGGATTAAAATCTTGGAAATTATATTTCGATGGTTCTAGCCATCAAAATAGAACAGGAATTGGAATTTTGATTATTTCCCCTGAATGGTTTCCTATGAAGTTGATGTTTGAAATAAAAATGCCTTGTTCAAATAATGAAGCAGAATATGAAGCTCTTCTTGTTGGGTTTGAAACTTTAAGGTTATTTTGAGTACGAAATATAATTATTCGTGGTGATTCTTAATTAGTAGTTAAACAAATTACTCGAAAATACAAATGCATAAGTGAAAATTTAGTAAGATATTTTACTCAAGTTATGGAACTATTACAAGAATTTGATGAATTCACCATTGAACATATCCCAAGATTGCAAAATTATGAGGCTAATGAGTTGGCACAAATAGCATCTGGTTATAAAGTTTTGAATGAAACTTTAGACAAGTTAATTGAAATAAGAAATAAGTATGCTTCAAAAGAGTTCGAAATACTTGACATAAATTTGCTTTCAGATGATAATTGGAGAAAACCAATTATCAAATACTTAGAAAATCCCAGTTCGATTACAGATGGAAAGATGATATATAAAGCTTTACACTATGTAATCCTTGGTGACAAACTTTATAAGAAATCTGTGGATGGAAACTTACTAAGGTGTTTAGGAGAAATCGAAACTTTTATAGCTTTAGCTGAAGTTTATGAAGGGATTTGTAGTGCACACCAAGCCGGTAAAAAGATGAAATGGGTGTTGAAAAGACAAAGAGTTTATTGGCCTTCAATGATAAAAGATTGCCATGAATATGCAAGATCATGTGAACAATGCCAGAAACATGAAAATTTTCGACATGTGCCAGCAAGTGATTTGCATTCGATTATAAAGCCATAGCCATTTAAAGGATGGGCTTTAGATTTAATTGGCCATATTCATCCAACGTCTTTAAAAAGCCATAAGTATATTTTAGTGGCAATCAATTATTTTATTAAATGGGTTGAAGCCATTCCTTTGAAGGATGTTGATCAGAGGGATATAATCAATTTTATCGAAGAACATATTATGTTTCAATTTGGTGTACTTGAGACTTTGACAACTAATCAAGGTACAATTTTTATTGGGAAAAAGGTGATTCAATATGCTGAATTGAGAGATATAAAATTGATCAATTCAACTTCATATTATGCACAAGCTAATGGTCAAGTTGAAAGGGCTAATAAAATAATTATTGCTTTAATAAAAAAGCACGTTGGGCAGAAGCCCAAGAATTGGCATGAAGCACTTAGCCAAATTTTGTAGCCATATAAAAAATCTCCTAAAGAGGCCATTGGAACAACTCCTTATAGGCTAGTTTATGGCCATGATGCTATTTTGCCAATAGAAATTAATTTACAGTCTATTAGACTACAAAAATACAATGAGTTATCGATTGAACATTATTGAAATTTAATGTTTGATGAGTTAAATGATTTAGATGATGAAAGGTTGTTGGCTCTGGAAAATATTATTTGACAAAAAGAAAGAATTTCTTGATTTTATGATAAGAAAGCTGAATTAAAAACATTTAATGTTGGTGACTTAGTGTGGAAGGTTATATTACCACAGAAAGAAAATTGAAGAAATTCGGGAAATGGTCTCTAAATTGGGAAGAACCATTCGAAATCGAAAAGGTATTTACTAGGAATGCTTATTCGATTTGAGATCTAGCTATGACAAGTCAAATAATGTCAATAAATGGCAAATATTTAAAAATTTATAGATCAATAATTCATGAAGTCAAAATAACTGTTTAAAAGCAATTTGAAAGTCGAAGTGCATAATGTTTAAATGAAAATAAAAAGAAGTTTTTCACAGAAAGTAATCTCGAATTTTGCCGAATTGCATCTTCAAAATTATTTCGGTTTGAGCATGAAAATGTTTCAAGGCTTTTAGCTTCTTTATTTTGATTAGACAATCCTTCACGTGATCTTTGATCTGTAAAGTAATGTCAAATTTTACTTTTGCATAATTATGGTAGCAATCTTCAAGCAAGCTTTTTTCCTTTTTGGCCTATTTGAGCAATTTTTCAAGGTTCTAGATTTGAGCATCAACTTTAACCATCTTTTAAGTTCCAGCCTTGATTGAGTTTTTGGCCTTTATTATAGTTGAATTAAAAATTTTCAATTTCTCTACTTGAGTTTTTCAAAGATCCTCAATTTCAATCAGTGATTTGTTTATCTCAGGTGTGATCTTCATGTTGCTCTCAAATTGTGCTAACTAGTTTGAAAACTTTGTGATATGGGCAAACTAAGGAACATTTGATTCGGATTGTTAATTTTCGAAAGTAAAGCTTGCAAATTTAATATGAAGTCTTGGTCAACAGAAAGTTTATTGAGGAAGTTTTCTTCAACCACTATATTTTTTAGATTGGTGAGCAATTGGTCTAATTCTAGGTTAGTGACTTCTATTAACTCCATATGAGTTGTAGATTATTAAGATTTTGAGGATAGAGAGATAGTCTCCGCAATCAACTGATCCATTGCTACTAGAAGATCATCTTCGATGAATTTGTTCAGGAGTTCAACATCCATGGTAGTGAAAGCTTGCATATTAGAGGTTGCTTCACCTACTAAGACTTCGAATCCTTCAGTTTGTTTCGCAGGAGAAGAATCAGATGCACTTGAAGCCTTGTGTTGTTTTTTGTTCGAGTGAGCATCTTCAAGTAGAACATTCTAATTTATGTCTTAAGAATTCACCCTCGGCTCTGTCCTTTCTTCTTCGAGATTTTGTTCCTTTGATATGGGAGATTCTATAGAAAATATTGGTGGAGATTGTTTATCCGTATTAACTCCCTTAGACTTATCAGATCCTGGTGCAGTATCTTGAATGACTTCTTCAGGTTGAGGGTTCAGATTAAAAAAATTCTCAATTTCTTCAGAGACTTTTGCTTTCTTCTTTGAAGAAACATTTTTAGATTCTAAACTAGAATCCAAAGCTACAATCTAATATAAAATAAAAATATAAATATATAGTTAAAAAATGGGATATGCTTAAGATGCTTTTGGATTCAAATCTAATTTTTGTGAAGCTCTTTTTCTTTCACTTTGTCTCAATGGAGATTTCTTTTTAAGCTAATAAAGAAATGGATTTAGTCCCAGTAGACCAATATCAAAGGGACAAAATAAGGTTTTGGCAGTATACCTTTATTTTCTCCGAAGGGACATTTTTGCTTGTTTGATGTGTCCTTGTGGGAGATTCTAAAGTGTCAGATTCCTTCGGTTCTATTTTCTTTGAAGTCTAAAAAGAGGAAAGAAGGGTAAACTGTTGTTTGTTGAAAAAAATATATTCATAAAAGAATATGCTTACTTTCTTTATGGGTTTCGGGAGCTTATAGGAAACAATAGACCTTTTTCCTTTCTTCTTAAAACCTTCTTCTTCCCAACCTTCACTTTTATGAGGTTTTTTAAAGACTTTAGTGCTTTCAATTACTATAATAAAAATTTGGTTAGAATAAGTGAGGAGATAAAGCAAATTGAATTTGAAGGTAAAAGTTACCTGGAATTACTTTTTCTAATAGGTAAGTTCTTTGATATGGATGCAGATCAAAAGGATAATTCAAAACATTGTATTTGATTTTTTTAACCTTTTCCATTTTCGATATTTGTTTCGATTTTGGCTTGGATAATATGTTTACCAAAGAAAAATCAATTGGGTTAAACCATTTTGGACAAGGTAAATGTTTTACTAATCCAAAAGGAGCATTTGGCAATGGGGGAAATGAAGGATAAAATTTTTGAAACTTGGCTCTTGTATTAATCTTTATGGGTCGATAAGTTATACATCCAATTTCAGGATCCTTTATTTCAAGGCAGTTCGATAAATTAAATGTCTGTTTTTCAACAATCTTATTTATTTTATCCTTTAAAGTGTGTGCTGCATCAGCAATTGTTCTTTCTACACCTCCTGGTACATGGCTAGTTTGAAAATACTTTTTAAAGGCAGAGATTTCTTGAATATGCATACCTTTGGTCTTTCAACTAAGGTTTCCTTTCCGCATGGATTGATCAGAAGTGAGTTAGTCAATCATCCTTTTGAAGTATGTAGTTAGAGGTTTGTGAAGACAAGAATAGTAATGATCCCACCACTCTGCGAAGTCAAAGGTGCAATAGAAAGAAGGTTTGAACTTAAAAGGAATCAATTCTAGTTTCTTCTTCCTATAATATTCTATGAGAGCAAGGAGATCAGGTAAATTCATAGCTACTGATTTGAACATAAACTCAGAAGAATCCTCATACATGGTACTTAGAATATTTTGACTAAGGCCAAATTATCTTGTCATTAGATTAGGCTGATAAGAGTAAACTCTCATTTCTGGCCCAAAAATATGAGTAAATAGAATATCACAAGTAAAATATTCCTTCTAGATTTCACTATTTTCAGCTTGGATCTCAGGGATTTCATAGAAAATAGAATGCGTAAACCACTCTAAACCTTGAGTCCGACTTGAAAAAGGAGAAAGAGATGGAAAATGAGCTTTGAGGGAATGAAATAAAGAAAAATAATATTGAAATTGCTCCAAATTATGAAAATTTGAAGAAGTGATAGTCAAATGGCTAAGTCTTAGACCTTCAATAGTTTTTGAAACATCATCAAGGGCTTTTATGCTCAGTTTATCTTCGAAAATAACATTAAGCCAGAGTTATAGCAACTAGAAAGGCCCTCCAAGATTATGAAGAGACTGATTTGATCTTAGAACTATAACAACATCATTCATAGCCTCATAAAAATGACCCAGAATTAATTTACTCAAATTGATGTTTACTCCTTTGTGGAGGAGTTGGGCTAAATGAAGAAGGGATTTAGAAATCTGGTTGCTTTTCGAATAAAAGACGTAAGAACATAGCCAAAACAAAAGAAAGGTAACATGTTTGTTATTCGAAACTTCCTCACTATTGGAATGATTATTAGTAATGAATTGGGTGTAGGTAAGTTTCAAAAAATTTAGGTGAATTTGATTGTTCGAAGGCTTAACATCAGGATGCAAAATCATTCTAGTGGGTTTAAGACCAGCAATAACAGCTAAATTGAAAAGAGTTGGAGTGATCATGCCATAGGGAACATGAAAAGAATTTGCGACTCTATTCCAAAAAAAGAAAGAACTAGCTACCATTAGAAAATTATAACCGAGATTTCAACAATTTACTAGATAAAATCATAAATCCCTAAAGCTTTTCAAGCATCCCTCTTGTGGGTTGGCATCCTAGTTAGCCAATCAAAATAAGAAGAATGATTTGTAGGAGGATTCGTTCTGAAGGTTGATTTTAGGTTTTCAATAAAGTAAGTTCTAATGATGGAGTAGGAAGCTAGAATCTTTTCTTAATTAAGTGAAGGAAAGAAATCATTTTTCATCTTAACCTCAGCAGGTGGTGAATATGGACCAAGAAAGGCAAAGGTTGTATCATTTACAGAAAAAGGAATTAATATCTAAGACCTCCAGATAGCTAATTTTTCTCCATGGTTTTCTGGTCTAGGTACCTAATTGGTGTGATCTTTGGATATAAAGCCGACAGACTCGACAACATTGGGTAAAGAGCTGGAAGATGAAGAAATGTTTTCCTTTTGAGCCATTTTTGAGGTAAAAGGGTGAAGGTAGGAAAGACACAACAAAGAAGTCATAGGGTTTTTCAGAGCAAGGTAATGAAGATTGAAGGAGGCGAAACGACGAAGAAAATTCTAAAAGATAAAATGTAAAATGGTCATTTTGATGTTTTTTACCCTATCTTGATGGAATGAATGACTAAGATGATTTCAAATAAAAGGAGTCCATTAGGAATAAGCGATTTTATTACTAATTATGGTGGACCTATCCTCTAAAGACATGATTATTATAAGGATCGTGGCAGTTGACGATATTGTCATTTATTTTCTTCCTCCATTTTCAGAATTTGAAATATTTATTTTTTTATTACACTTAAAAGACAAATATTTTGGGGGGCATCTGTTAGTGTTAAATTTTGCTAAGTCCTATTTTCGATTTTGATTTGAAAATAAAGAAATTTTGAAAAGTTAAGGTTAGAATTGATATTTCGAATTCAGTTCTTAAAGGTAGTTTGAGTGTGGCAATTCTAGTTGTACAACGGATAAATCGAATAATTTGAAATGGTCTTGAAGGGGGTTATTGTGGTAATTGATATGATTTTCAAAAAGATGTTCGTTTCAATTTCAATTCAAAAAGAAAGCTATGTAGATTGAAGTTCGATCGTTAGAATTGTTTTGATTCGATTTCGAAAAACTGAGGAATGCCTTGACTTCGAAAGTTGATTAATGATTGTTGAAGATATCGAAGTTTGGTAGTTTTCAATTTGATTTCGAAAATTGAAGATATTAAAGTTTGGTAGTTTTTGATTGATTTCGAAAATTGGCAACAATTATTAGAAGTAATTTTTAGTAGTTTTATGTGATGTACGCTTGTCAAATTCTTAGGAATTAGCCATTAGCATTAGAAATATATAAATAAGACTTCTGGATAGTATACAGGGGTTGGATTTTCATTTGTTCACAAATCTCTTACACACCTAACACGCCTACTGTCACAGCAATTGGCAAATAGAGGATTGAGTATGTAATTCCATCACTTTTTATTTCAGTTCCAATTTATTTTCGAGTTAATTTATTTCTTGCATCTATCTGCTCTTTTTTTATATTCTTTTTACTGTGTGTTCTTAATACAATTGATATATAAACCTATCAAACTAAGATCCTTTTGAAGACATGATTCAAGTCCCAAATTGTTCTTTGAATCAAGTGTATTTTCGATTTCATATCGAAATGAAAATTCATCATAAATAGGTGTATAAATTCCTTATTTATCAATGACAATGATAGTTAGTTCAAGTGGTTGAGAGTTGAATCCTCTTAAGTAAGGTATCAGGTTTGAGTTTTGTAAATGAAGAAAATTATGGCAGGGAGAGTTTTACTCTTATATTGAGTTTAATTCGACTTGAATTTAGATTAGTTAGGGCTCAATGAGGTTATTAGATATCGAGGGTCCTTGGAAAAAAAATCCTAATTTAAGGTATTGGTAATAGAATGCATTTAGGTGACATTTGATTTACAAAATTTTATATTCTCAGAAAAGTGTACATTTTTAAGAATATGATTCTTAAGAATTTAATTAATAGGAATATAAAAATATTTTATTAGATTTTTAAATATATTATATTACTATATTTGATTCATATTTGATATTTTTAAAAATTTGAGATTGTTTCAAAAATACTTTTTATCAAACTTTTAATTATAAAATATAATATAGTAAATCATATTTTTATTTAAAATTAAATAAATAATTAAAAAATTTTAACACCTAATAAATTAAATTTTAATATTTAACATCTAAAAATGCATTAATATATATATTACACTTTATTATATTTTAATATTTAATGTATTATATTTTTATATTTTATAATATATTATATTTTAATATTTTATACTTTATTATTATTATTAGATCAATTTGCAAAATGAAGTAAGCATGATTTATTTAAGTTATTATCATAATATTAAATATACTTGATATTTCTCTTTTTTATAAAACTGTAAATTTTCATGGCTAAATCATTTTTACAATTATATTTTATACTAGTGTTAAATTTTATATTATAGTTTCTTCTCTAATATAAAAATATTATTATTTTATGTTTTTATGTATAAATATGCCTTTTTTTAAAAAAAAATTTCAAGCCCATTGTATTATTTTTTAATGAAAGAAATCATATGTATATATAATTATATTAAAATAATATTTCAAATATTAGGAACAACAATTGAAAAAAATTATGGTTAAAAAATTAATGTTATTGTGTTTCTTAATAATAAAAAATATTTTACAAATAAAGTGATAATTATTTCCTAATTTAAATTAAAAATTAATTGACAAAATGATAAATAACAAAAAGAATTAAATATGAGGATAATTTTATTATTTTATTTTAGTATCAATATTTTTATTTCATGAAAATATGAAATTCTCACATTTCTCCATAAAGATATTTTAGGAGAAAGTTGAATAAAAAATATTCTTAAGAATATAATATTCTTAGGATTTTTTTTAAACTTTGAACTAAATATATAAGTGTAATATTTCCTTAAAATATTCCTAACAATGTTAAAAATATCTGGCAAATCAAACGCTACCTTAAAAATTATAAAGTGGTGGTCATGAGTTTCTATATATACAGTTCTGAACCATAATGTAATAATGGTTAATCATGTACATCATAAAAAGCTCAGTACATAAAATCAAAAGTTCAAAATACTTAATTGTTCTTAAAGTAATAGTTGTGCCAAAAAAAAAAAATTCTTTAACATGTTCTATCTCAACTCGTAATAATGCCATGGTAATTAACTTCGCAACCTATGCAATATTTTGTCATAAGTTTATATCTCAACTTTTATTCATATTGACAATCCAAAATCAAAATCAAAATTTACTAGTAATTCCGTTAGTTTTTCTAGGCACTCCATTCATGCATCCCCAAACCAATGGTAGCCTGGGTTCACATCAATTTGATAATTTTAATCTTAATTTCCCACCACAAATATAGATTATGCTTCTAGAGTTGGCACTTGGTAGGCAAAGCTTGAGAAGCTATCTTCTTCTCAAGCCCTAAGCTAGAAAGAAGTCAGCAACAAAAGAAGGAATGTGAAAATGCCAGCCATTCCATCGTTTAAAGGAGATCACATATTTTTGGATGGAATGCAAGTTAAATACTATATAAATATTTATGTAAGAATTTTTGTCAATCTATCAGAATTAAATAATTAAATAACATTGTATACCTTTTAAATGTTAAAGAATAAATTTGTCTGAAATTAAATTTAATGAAAAAAGTTAAAAATCCAATCAAAATTAGGAGATCAAAATTACATTCTTGCCTATAAAGATATTTGCCCAGTCATAAACGAGACTGCAAGCTAATGTACACTTTTTTAGTATTATATACCAGAGATGAGCTTGGCCTTCCCGGTTACATTAATAGCCGTGACCGGCTATTAGTATCACCCACGCTAATCGCATGATAAGATTCTGTCACATAAAGTCACATGGCCAGTTGTATATGGTACATCCCTTTCAGTTTTTACCCCAGAACTAGGGGTGCAAATGAGTTGGGTTGAATTAGACTTTACCTTAAATAGGCCGGGCTTATATTGTAAAATATTAGCCCGAACTTGACCTATTAGGCTATATAAGACTTTATTTCAGGTCCGAGCCTGACCTATTTTAAAAGTCTGGCCTAACTTGTTAACCTATTTAAAAACCTATTTTAAATACAAGCTTTTAAATAGGTCAATAACTTAAGATTTAAAATGCCTATTATAAAAAGGCCTTAAATAAATCAATAATTTATATAAACTTATATCAATATATTCTTAAAATATCCCTAATAATACTAAAATTAATACAAAATTTTATATAAGAATTAATTAATAAAGAAATAAATCCATATACTCATAACATAAAATTACTAATTTAAATATTTAATATTTAATTAAAAGTAAAATAACATTAAGTTGTTATGACATTAAAGGTTAATAATAAAGGTAAATTAGTTCACCATAAATTATACAACAAATATTTAAAATATTTAATCTATATAATGAACTTGAAAAAAAAAGTCTATATGCTATTACCTTTATCGTAAATAAATTTAAATAAAAAATATTAAATAGGCCGATTCGATAGGCCTGTAGATTAGATTTAAAATAAAACAATTTAACTTATTTGATTAAAAAATTTTTTATACTAACTTTAACTTGATTAATTTAATTAAATAAGTCGAATCGAGTTAACCCTTAATTAGATCAAGTCATAAGCTCCGTTGCACCCCTACCGAAACTCATTAGTGTGTGTGTATATATATGTATGTATAGACTGTGCTGTGCTGTGCTGTCCCACATTTTCGTCATCTCGCACGTCACGCAGCCCATAAATATATAAATATATATAGACATATACGCACTATGCCCTAGAGCCTGTCACATTTTCCATTTGCATAAACTTCACTTCACGCGCCACCGGAGCCATGAATCGAAGCCACGTCCTTCTGGTAATTTTTCCGGCCCAAGGGCACTTAAACCCTGCAATTCAGTTTGCCAAGCGGCTTGTTCGTTTGGGAGTTTTTGTCACGCTTGCTATCAGCGTCTACCAGTACCGTCGTATCTTCAGCAAAAAATCCTTCGACGGTTTCTCAGTTGCCACCTACTCTGACGGCTACGACGACGGATTTAAGATTGACGAGATGGACATCAAGAAATACATGTCGGAGATGCGCCGCTACGGCTTGGAATCCCTTACGAATCTCATAGCCTCAAATGCGAAGGAAGGCCGTCCTTTCACTTACTTAGTTTACACTCTCTTCCTTCCTTGGGCAGCAGAGGTGGCGCGTGGATTTCAAATTCCCACCGCGTTACTGTGGATTCAACCAGCCACAGTTTTGGACATCTTCTACTATTACTTCCATGACCTAGGTGATTACATCAATAACAAAATCAAGCAGAATGAGCCCTCGTGTGAATTAGAATTACCACGATTGCCATCATTGACTGTCCGTGACCTCCCTTCCGTTCTCTCAAATCCAAATTCACTTGACCACAATTTCCTTTTTTCCTCGTTCCAAGAACAGGTTCAAGCACTGGACGAAGAAACACACCCAAAAGTTCTTGTGAACACATTTGAAGCGTTGGAGTCAGAAGCACTCAGAGCCGTTGATCGGCTCAACATGATAGCAATTGGACCGTTGGTTCCATCGGCTTTATCCGACGGCAAGGATCCTTCTGATAATTCATTCGGCGTTGACCTATTGGAAAGCTCAAATGATTACAAGGAGTGGTTGGACACCAAACCACAATCATCTGTGGTTTATGTGTCATTCGGTAGCTTCTGGGTGTTACAGAAGAAGCAAATGGAGGAAATTGGACACGCTTTGTTGGATTCTGGCAGGCCATTTTTGTGGGTAATAAGAGAACTTGATAAGAAAGAGGAGAAACTGTGCTGTGCAGAGGAATTGGAAGAGAAGGGAAAGATAGTAAAATGGTGCAGCCAGGTGGAGGTTTTGACACATTCTTCATTAGGTTGTTTTGTGACACATTGTGGATGGAATTCAAGTTTAGAGAGTTTGGTGTGTGGGGTGCCTGTGGTGGCATTTCCTCAGTGGACAGACCAAAACACAAATGCAAAGCTGATACAAGATGTTTGGAAAACTGGTATAAGGGTAAAAGTGGATAAAGAGGAGGGGATAGTTAAAAGTGAGGAAATTAGGAGGTGTCTGGACGCAGTTATGGGGAATCAAGAAATGGGAAGCAATGCAAAGAAATGGAAGGAGGTGGCTAGGGAGGCGGTTCGGGAAGGAGGTTCCTCCGATAACAATCTCAAGGCTTTTGTGGATGACATTGAAAAGAATTGCCGCTGAATTGCCATTATTTGCCTTTATTAGTATTGTGTGAGGGCTAGACTACAATGCCCTATTTCTATTTATGGGTGACGGACATGTGGCTCAATTAGAAAGTGATGTTTGGCTGATCCTAGGGTGCTTTCTAGCTGCTTTTGCCACAATGTAAATTTTTTACCGAAATTGCTAAATCGTCCCTTAAGCTTTCTTTTTTTGCTATAATGTAAACAATAATATATTATGTCATTTTAAATCAGGTTATTTTTTAATTTGTCCTTTTGTTGTGCAAGCTCGGGCTTCTCCCTTCCTGCTTGCGTCCCTGTATTCGGTGTCGATCAAAAATTGTCTCTGAACACATCACCCTCAAGGTCATTATTGGGCAGCTTTTCTCGAACAGGATCCTTCTCTCCATCTCTGTCTTTGCCCCTGCTCAGCACCGTTCATGAACTCGATCTTAAACCCTCATCCACGATGCCATTGTTGCGTGGTTTCTCTTTGCCACAAGGCTGTCCCATGGCTTCTCTTTGCCAACAGCAGCTTTTAGCCTCCAACGATTGATATGGAATAAGTCTTAGATAGACTACAGGGTAATCAATGGATGACTTCTAATTTTTCTTTTTTAATAAAAATTTCATTCCATTTGCTCATTTCTACTTGCAGATTACACAGATTCCGTCATTTATGTTCCTGCATTTTTTTTCTTGTCTAGTTTTTGCTAATTTGTTCAGTGTTGCATTTCTTGGTTTGTTTTTGACTTGGATGAATCAGGTTAAATGTTTATTGGATTTAATTTTACTTTGAATGATTCAATTATCCCTTCATTAGTGAATGACCAGACTAGATCGGAGATTAAATCTTTGATGGGTTCACTTGATTTTTTTGTTTTCAAGATTCAATGGTGCTTTCTTTTTCTCAGCTCGCTAAACATTTTTTTTACTATATAAAACCAATAAATCTATGTTTATATATTTCGAATGTTTTGATTGTGAGCCAATTGCTGCTACTGGTAGGAAAAAAATTAAAGCTACATAATCTGGTTGCAGTAAATAAGGGAAGGGCCTTGTCTATACTGTTTTGTGTATAATATGTATGTGCATATGGTGGTTGTAGGGCAAATTGGTATTTTTCTCTATACAAAACCAATAAATATATGTTTATGTATTTCGAATGTTTTCATTGTGAGCTAATTGTTGCTATTGGTAGGATAAACTAAAGCTACATAATTTGGTTGCAGTGAATGAGGGAAGGGCCTTTTCTATACTATTTGTGTATAATATGTATGTGCATATGGTGGTTACGGTGCAAATTGGTACCTTGAAGTTTAGTTTAAGGCATGGCTGTGTAGTTCACGATTAGTTGGCTAAGAATTTTTATGGAAATCACATGTGGTGATTCAAGTAACAAGAAGCCATGTTTATTATTAAGTCGTGTGGAAATCACACGATTGGAAATCATATGTGCATATGTGAAATTCAAAAATTATCTGCAATTAGAAACAATAATTGTTACTCAGCTAGTCTTTTACACTTAAATATTCCAAATCCTTATCTGTTAAAATAATAAATCTCTAAAATGGCTTTTATATATTATTTCTCAAATTCTTTAATACAATTTAGTTCTTACTTGATTTAATTTCATGAGTTAAACATAAGCTTACTTCATTCTATATAAACTTAGAAACAACCAGCAAAAGTGATGAAGGTATTCTTTTACTTTTTTTTTCTCTCCCTTTGTGTGCTTGTTTAAGTGATTCAATAGTACTTTTTAATCTCATGCCATAACTAATTGTTGCTTTGATGATCATGTAAAACATTGCACACAATTTATTATTAAGTCATGACATGCAATAGCCTACTTGCAATTAAGCTTGATACTTTACATAGATAAGGAGTGGAGGCAAAGGTAGATAAGGAAGATAGCAGATCAGGTTTTTGACCATGTGAAGAATCAATTTGGAAAAGCTATTTTGAATTTTGAAGATCTGTATATTACTATTTTGTTTGTGTACAAGTGAGAAGTCTGTTTTGTGATTGTCTTTAACTTTTACTTTAATTGATCAGATGTTTTATAGATACATGTAGTTATATAATCTGAAAGTAAGCCTTTTATCTCTTGTAGTGATATCAACAAGCATTTACCTGGTTCGCATTTTGATCCACTGTCAAAAGATGGAGTGAGAGAAATCATATAGGTAGTTTGACGTGTGATATGAGACAAAAATCTACTATATTAACTTATAAAAATATTGCCATATGGAAATCAATTGTTTCTTTGCTGATTTTTAGTGTGTAATATATAGTCTGTGTAATGTGTTGTTCATGCATCTTCATGAAAAATGACCTGGCAATTTGTCTAATGAGTGTTAATCTGAGTTTGTTTATGTTCTGAAGAATGTAAGCTAGAGAATTAAGAGTTTTGATGTTGATAACAAAAGGATCGATATATTTAGGACTGAGGATTTCACTCCGAAAGATAGATGTTACATATCATTTTTCTCAAAATTTTAATTAATCGATGTAAAATAAATTTTTGAGAAAAAATTGATATAATATATACCTTTTAGAGATCAATTTAATGATTTATTTTAAGAAAATTTGCAATAAAGTAGATTAAAAAAATAGTACATTAGATATAAAATAAAATAAAAGAAAAAAATTACATTTAAATTAATTAGATTATTAAAAAAGTAGTCTGTTTCTGTTGAAAATTACAATTTTGTTTTAAAAAAGGAAAGAAGAAAGTTTCGGAAATAAAAAAGTCCAAGACTGAGAGTTGCTGGCAATTAACTGGTTAAGAAAACAAGCCCAACACGTAGCATATATGCTGTGATGCAGATGTTATTGTGCACTATGCAACAAAAATTGACATTTGCACCATAAAATCCTACTGAATATGTTTGGTAGAAATTACAGTATAGTGGTGTACTGAAAAATTATCAAAATTTGCTGTATATTAATTTTATTTTTTTAAAATTTAAATCTCACATATTATATAATAATTAAGTTTGATAGTATATTAATGTATCATGACATCACCATAAATTTTTCTAATATGCTTATATCTTACAAAGAAATAAAGAATAATATTTTATGGTATGAAATCAATTATTCAAAATAAAAACTATAGATATATATTCTGGTCAATCATTTGTCCATCTTAGCTACCTGTGGATACGCATGCTGAGAAATTTAGCACCCTCCTAACGGTTTAGTTGATGTGTATACAAGTGATAAGAGATTAACTATTTTTTGGTTGGACATCTTTGTCTCATTTTCTACGAAATAAAAATAAAATTACAAATATAAATTTAAGTGATCAGTAATTAGCTACTTATTAAGGTAACGCATAGAAAATAGGATAAATTATATTCATTTTTCTTGATATTTAACTTAATTGCATTTATACATTTTTTATTTTCATAAATGTACACTTGCTTTCCTTCTTTCTTTTTCAAAAGTAAGGAAAGTGAAAGTATGATTAAAATAAAAATAGAACGATATAGTTTGTATGAAAAAAAAAGGTGTAAACAATTAAAATTAGTTTATTTAATTTTCACCTTTTAAATTATAACCAATTAGAAAAAGTTATTTATTAAAATTTAAAATCTTATATGGAAAATAATGGATCCTATGAAAATTTACTGAATAATAAGCAAAACTAAACCCAAGGAAAAGTCTTGGAATTGATTGTTTATTTTTCTTATTTTTATGGAGTTTCATACCAAGTAGAATAAAAATTTTAACTTTACGATATTAGTATAAATAAGGAGTTGATTAGTGCCACTAGGAATATCAATAAGTTATTAGAGGAAGAAACACAAAGCTAATTAGTGCCATGTGGATAATCTTTCAAGGATTAGTATAAATAAAGAGCTCATTAGTGCCATTAGGGACATTAGTAAGTCATTAGAGGAAGAAACGCAAAGCTCTTCTCAAGCTCTGCTAACAAAGATCAAGCAATCTAAAATTTCCAAATTCCATCAAGAACTAATCATTTAGAGTTGTAGATTTCAACCTCAACATTCAAGTTCATGTGTCCTTTGAAGTTCTTCAAGTCCTTGTTCGAAGTCATCAAATTCAATTATTTAAGTCGAGATCAAGCTTCCTCAAGCCCTTGTTCAAAGTCATTTGATTCAAACTTCAAACTAAGATTAAGCTTTTTTAAGCACTTGTTTGAAGTCATCAAATTTAACCATGTGAGCTAAGATCAAACTTCTTTAAACCCTCATTTAAAGTTATCAAATTCAACCATTCCATTTAAGAACAAACTTCTTAAAACCCTTGATCAAAGTTAACTAGAGAGGAAGAATAAGAAGATTTTATTCCTTATCAAAAACTACACATTCATCAAATGAATATAATTATTTTTTTCACGTAAATTTCTTTATTGAGAAAATTTGTGTGTACAAATTTCTAGTATGCCCAGTGGGATAATCTTTACCTCTTATCTCTTATCTTTAAAATCAAATTCATCCAAACAAGTTCAAATGGTACCAAACAAGTAACTCTTTAGCAACCTACTGTTCAATACATTTGGAGCAAATCCTTCAATCAATTCAGCAAGTTTTGATTCCTAAAGTCTTGTTACTCAAAGCAAAGTAAGAGCTCTTATAGATTTGTATGCTTAAAAGACTACAATACTAAGTCTTGCTCTTATTTTCACGAGTTCATTATCATAGAGATCATCTTTGCTTATACAATAGTAAGGGTAAAGTCAAGCATAGTTAACATTCTCAATAATGTCTTGGCCTAACCTTGCTCCATTTAAAAGTTTTGAATCAATAATAAAAATTGCAATTAGTCGAGGAACTAGCAAAACTAATAGTATTCATTCTACTTCAAAGACTTCAACATCCAAATTGAAGAGACATTCTTTAAAAGATTGCTTTCCTAACTATTTT
Source organism: Sindora glabra (assembly GCA_020226215.1). Lineage (NCBI taxonomy): Eukaryota > Viridiplantae > Streptophyta > Magnoliopsida > Fabales > Fabaceae > Sindora > Sindora glabra. Next base: position 70,591,849 of record CM035232.1, on the reverse strand, counting down.
GGATCCTTAAGTTCAACTGTAATGCTTGTCATAGTGACAAATGTAACTTACGTAAAGGAGTAAGTTTCAACTATTGCAAAGATGCTTGAAGTGCTAATGAAGTCCATACAAGAAAAATAAGCTTTAAGAGATAAACAAATCCTTGACATCTTATAAAAGATTAGTGGATCTCTTAAATCACATGATTATTTAAATGATGTATTTGAAGATGAATCATGCTAAGAAGATTAAGATAAAGTTATAAAGGAATAAAATGGATTTAAGAATGAACAATCTTATCTAGATGGCATTGTTCTTATTGGCCAGTTGAAAGAATTCATCAAAGAAGCCATTAAAGACCAAGTAGAAATGGGCATGTGGTCTTCTTTTTCCTATGTCAAACCATATAGTTGAAGGATTGATCTTTTAAAAATGCCTCAGAATTATCAACCACTTAAGTTTCAATACTTAAACGGCAATAGAAATCCTAGGCAATATGTTTCTTATTTCATTAAAACTTGTAAAAAAGTTAGAATAGTTAAAGGCCTCAAGGTGAAACAATTTCCGTGCTCCCTTAAAGAAAATGCCTTTAACTAGTACCCAAATTTATGACTTGGGTCAATTAATAGTTGCAAGCAACTTGAGCAGGAGTTTCTGAATTGATTCTACAACATTTGTCACAATGTTAGCATGCTTAATCTTATAAAAAAATCAATAATCAAAGGATGAGCTAGCTAGTGGTGGATAAATTTAAGCCTTAACTACAAAGATCAACTTTCAGAACCTTTTACCATTGAGATGTGCATACAATGGATGAATTAGAGCTAAGTTACATTTTTTAAGCTATTAAGCCTCGAACATTTGAAAAGTTAGCAATAAAGGTGTATGACATGAAGCTTAATATAATTGCCAATGCTAATAAAAAGTTATCAATCCTAAATAAGGTGGTTGAATAGTATTTATTTCACATGATGAATTAGCCATCATCTTTAAATTATGAAACCAAGCAATCAAGGGTTATGTTTGCTTCACCAATCAAGCTAACTATGAAGTCAAATATGAAAGACAAAAAACTCATTGATGTTCTGGGAAAAAGGAAGAAGGTCACATTAAAAGAAAGACTAAACAAAGAATATCCATTTTCAAATTCTAACATTTGCTCAATGTTGGAATCTCTACTTAAAATCAACTTAATTGAGCTACTAAAGATGAAATGACCTGATAAGGCAAACAAGGTAGATAATTTAAATTTTTACAAGTCCCATCGACTAATTGGTCACTCAGTTGAGAAATACTTTTTTATTGAAAGACAAGATCATGGAATCAGTTAAAGAAGGGAAAATTACATTTGATGAAGATAATGCAACTTGTAATGTGACTATGATAGCCTTATCACTGCTAAGCAATGATCTTCTTGGAATAATTAAATTTGATCATTTAAGCAAATAATACTAAAAAAAAAGATTGAACTTCCAACAATTGCTGCAACCTTTCATGTCACTGGGGCAAGTATAATTAAAAATTAAAACTTACCTTGAATAATAAAGAAAGATCAACTTTAACTATAAATAAGAGAAATAATGAGAAAGGTCTACAAACATCACCTAAGGCAAGTTCAAGAAAGCAAATTATGAAGATTAAAAATGCAATTTCTAAAAGTGAAAAGATTACCTCCACTTACCATGTTCTTTAACAAATTAAAATCAAGGAGGTTCATATACACTCCTAATTGTACGAGTATAAATTGCATGTTACTCATTATTCACATGAGTTAATATTATGATAATAAATCCAAAAATTTAGATATCCTCCTAATTGCATAGGGTTAAACCTTATGTTATTTCTTGTTTACATAAGTTAAAACTGTGACTACAAATTAAATTAACAAAATTCAATCACCTTCCTAATTATATGTGGACAAATTATATAATACTCCTGGTTTGTAAAAGTGTAAATTGTATAAAGTTTAAAAAAAAAGAGAAAAAAACTCTCATGTAATACTCATAACCCGCATGAGTATAAATTGTGAACAGTTAAATCAAAGTTAAAGAATATGTACTACTCCTAGCTCATACAATTATAAATTGTGAATAGTCAAATCAAATTAAAATAAAATTTGAATTATGTTTAACTTGATTTTTTATTAGGTAGATAGGCAACTTAGCAAATCGCTAAGTGAAATCATGAAAATAAATAAATAAGAATGTCCTTGTATAATGATAAATCAATATAAAATTAAAAACAAGATTTCATATTCAAAGTTTAATCCATTTATAGGGTTAATAAGTTACATATATTCTCTTTGACTGCTAAGATTTGGTATACATATATATCATGAAGTTTTCCTCGTGTCTCTAATATGAATGCATGTTCAAGAATGAAAATCTCTAAGTTGATGACATGGATGATGGCACTCTTGCTCAGCAAAGGATATCAATCGTCTGCTAAAAGTTATGAACCAGCAGCTTCCTTTTAGACACACAGCACAACCTCTCTTCCTTGCACTTGTCTCTTCTCTTTTTCCTGTTTTCGACCATAGCTCCCTCTTATTTGTGTCCGTTCAACCAGCTGAACGTCTTGTGCTGCAGTTGCCACTTTGAGCCAGCTCTGGACGTGTTGATCTTCGGGCGCGAGCAAGGAAGCCTCACGGAAAGCAGAACCAAAATCATCAGGGGCCGTACGACGAGCTCCTACACCTTCTCTTTCAAGCATGAAGATCGTCGTTTTCTACCTCTGTTGTTGTTGTGTTCATTCGCGAACCATCTTCTGGAAAGTCACGATTTGGTGTTCAAAAGAGAGCAACAAAACCGTAGCTTAAGCTAGGGTGAGAGGCCGTAAAATACAGTTGACCTGGATGATAGCAGGGGAATCATATTATAGTGAGTTAATTTTAATTCTGAAGCTCTGATGATTTGTTATTTTGAGTTCATATTGGATTGTTATAATAGTGTATAACACTATACAATTATTTTGGGAATGTTTTGAATATCTATAATAATAATTCAAAAAAATGAAATTTATATAAATATATATATGTAGGATATAAGCAATAGCATGCTAGCATGACATACCTATCCTCTACCTTATAAATGGATATTTTCGAAAAAGGAAGGGGAAAGATAGGATTCCGTGAATTAAAAAAAAAGCATAAGATTGTTTTGATATAATTAGTTATAGAGTTGATAAATTACTTATCTTTAAAATATTGAAAAATTATGATTAAGATGACAGTTATAATATTATTTGAAGAAAATGAAATTGATGGTGGAAAGGAGATGTAATATTGTCTCTTGAGATGAATGGGGAAGTATTGCAAACAGGTAAATAGTTTTATAAAGTAACATGAATAAGACTTTCTTAAAGCATAAAATCATATATTTTAACTATTCTATGCTCAATTCGGAGAATCTTATTTTATTATTTTATTTGAATAACTGGTATAATATGGATAAAATAATGATTTAAAGCTGTAAGATACTAGGTTATTATATTTAGAACATATTCATTCTATAAAAGTTAATATCTTGGTGTTCGAAGTTGATTTTAGTTAATTTTAAACTATGATATTTGAATGCAAAAATCTATATTAGAAAATATAAAAAGTTAATACTAAGGGATACTATCATGTTATTACTAGAAAATTTGATTTGTAATACTTAGAAATAAAATAAATAGTATTTTTGTATTTATAATATTACTATTATATATGGTAAATTAGGAAGATAAAGATTAACCACTCTCAACTTCTACAATGGATGCACGTCAACAGGTGAGTATATATTTTACCACTGATCTTTATTTTAATAGAAAATAATATTCATGCATAAATTCAGTTTCATAGAATAAGTACAATTAGTAAATGATTAAAGGGCATAGCGGAAACATGATGTTGTTATTAGTTACCATCTAATTAATCGTGATAGAGTTATAATAGATCATATTATGATAATGTTATTTACTTTGATTGCCTATAATCATGAAATAATTAATCATATGGGTTTGTATTGGACTTATTGATATGATTAAAGTGAAGCTTCAACAAATTTATTATATTATGAATTGAACCTTATGAGGCATTAGAAAATTGTGAACTGTGTTAGAGCAATGATATCGGATATTGTGAATTGTGACAAGGAAATGATATGAAAGTTGGATGGAAATTACCGACGAATTATATGAGATGGATATGATATTCATTCAAGAGTCAGATGAGAAGTTCTTGGCTAATAGTTGTGAGAGATATGAAGTTAATCTTGATACCTTGGAATAGCTATATGTATGTTTACTGTATCTGAATAGGTGACAGCATGTGACTGTTTGTGATTAACTTGTACTGATGATGTGATTGTGATGATCTGTTGATATTTGAGCCTTAACAGCTATTTGTGTATGATGCCTACCCAAAGTAGGTAGTATATGATCTTGAATTTCTAATAAGAAATTAAGACTCCTATAATTATATTACATGAAATAGAGTTTTAGTCATATACAAGTGAATCTCCATTATAGGATATCCATATATTTCAAGAATTTAGAAATTGATTTGCTATTACTTTTTAATATACTTAACTTGATCACATACAAGTTAGTGGTAGTTATATACTCATAGAGTTCGTGGAACTCACTCTTTTTTTATTATTGTAATATTTTCAGGTTAGCATTCATAGAGAATCAAAGACTGCCTTATTTGAAAGATTTGACAGTTGGAGATTATTTTGAATTAGAATTAGAATTAAATGAATTGATTATATATATGTGAAATTGAAATTATACTACACTGTGTGTATGTGTGATTGCTATTGTATCTGAGAAATAGCACAAGTTTGAATTATAAAGTGTGTGACCTTTATATAATGTACAAAAAAATAAGGGGGGTTCTATTTGTTTTTCCATTAAAAATTCAAAGTGAAAATTTTAAAATCCCTTTCTAAATTGGAGACTCTTGTTAGACAAAAAGAGAAAAATAGTTAAGGCTTGTGGAAACTAATAATGGGATCCATATCGGTCATGATTAAAAGTGGGCCGTGATAACTCTATAGCAATGATTGTAGAATTAAGTTAATAGTTAACTCTTAGCCCAATAAGACACATAATCTTTCAAGGTTCTTAACATACCTAATTATTTTGAGTACGTGAGGCTTTATAGGTTTCCTTCTACCAATTTACACTAAAATAATGCTTTGGTCACCTTGAACCTCTTATGTTAAGCTTGGCCTTCATAAAGCTTATTAAGATGCTTAAGCATGTCATAAGCTTCCATGCTCTTATATTGCTTCTAAAGGCCAAAGTCCATGGTAGCTAACATGAGGCAATCAACATCTAAAACATCATTATAATGCTTCTTATAAGCATCCCTTTTAGCATGAGGGGCATTAGCTTCGAGTTGCTAAGGAACAGGTTCCTTTAATGCATATGTTTTTTGCTCATGTTTGAGGACTATCCTTAAATTCCTATACCAGTCCAAGAAGTTTTTCCCATTTAATTTATCCTTCTCAAGGACCAATTGCAATGATAAGTTATTTAATGCATTAGCCATTGGTTATCTACAACAGAAATATACAAAGTAAGTATTAAGTGTTAAACATTTAATAAGGTCTTTTATTAAATGCACTTCTCATTATTTTAATGAAATTAATAGCCATTACTATTAATTTAGAAAGTCACATTATGAAGACTTTCTAGTGGCCTAAGATCCATATTTCATTAGGCCTTAAGTTAGCTTTGGCTGATCACTTAAGATTTTATCATTTAGGTAGGCAACACTTTACCAATTGCATCATATACAACTCTTGGATAGTAAGGTGAACAACACTTGTTCTAGTTTATCTTATGAAGTAAGGCCCAACTCTATGCCTCTAAGTCCTAATCCTATTAAGATATCCTAGTTAAGTCGAACCTAAGTTTGACAGTCGGATATCACTATTATTTAGTTGTGTCTTACTAAGATAAAGATATACTTTGCTTTAGGAAACCTACCCTATCTTGATTGAGGTTTTGACGAGTGCTAAGCATTGGAAGGCATCACTAATTAATATTGACTTAATATTTTAGATAAAGGATTTAAATTAATTAGATCTTACCACAATTAGCGTACTTTTCATACATTATATCTAGTATATCTCATACATTATATAAGGCAAATAAATAAAATACAACATCACATATATTATACAATGGATAAAACTATCATACAGTCAAAGCATATGCTGTCATATAGTAATCGCATAATAAAGATGTTAAAATGTCACATAGTATGGCCCCAAAATCTTATTTTCTAATAATATTCCTAAACTAACTCCTTACCTTCTCCTTGTGCCACCCTGAAATGCTTTATTATGAATACAAGTTTAAAGCAAAAATTTTAAGTTACATTCGAGGGAAGTGAGATGAGAAGAGAATATACATTAGAAATAGATGAAGGAATGACATGTATTTCGTATTTAAAATCCAACCATAAAGACTCTAAGGACCATACTATGCAACACAATCATGCATCATATGCTATAATTGCTAACATATATATATATATATATATATATATATATATATATATATATTTATATAATAAGATAAATGACATATATATATATATCATATAATAAATCATCAAAATCTTATTTTAGAACAATGTATTATGAACAAAAATGATTTTTGAACCCTACACAGGGTTAGCATGGTAGGGTTAAGAGGTAATGCCCCTGTGGGGTATCGTGATGGAGCCTTTACCCCTGAAAAAGTAGGCAAAATTAATTTCTCACATATACCAACCTTTGGTATTGCAACATGACCTCATCATGTTATCAGGTAATTCCCTTGCCATCAAAGAACTTAGACCTATGGCTTTCTTAGACACAAATTTATAAATCACTATGATTTTTTCTTATACCATAGTGGAGTGTTCCATGGCATAGGCAACACTATATATAGAATATATACATTGTATGTTCAATGAATACTGTAAAATACCAATATCATCAAGATCATGACTATAGGGCAAAAAGCATAGACGTTCTATGCCTTTAAGATGCCACAACCATTGAAAATTACCCAAAATTGCAAAATGAAATCTTATAGACAATTTATACTTTCTTTAAGACTATGTATAAAATTTAGTATATCCTTTTGTGTTAATCACACAACAGTGTCATAAACATTTTATGTCTTTAGAGTACTACATCCTTTCTAAAAAGATGTATAGGAAATTCACATTAACACATAAAAACATAGAAACAAAAGATATAATCTATGTATATGCATCTAAAGCTCTGATACCACTGTTAGGTTTCACATATAATTAAGCACAATGGATTTTCAAAAATTATATATGTGAAACCTTCATAGAATCAATGCATAAGGATATAGATCAAGAATTGCATTTACAAGAATTACCTCTTGAAGTGCAAATCATGAATCACGAGCATAATCAAGTAATGGTGCCTCCACGATATCCATACTACCTCCCAAATTTGTTACAATACATCTTTCTCATAAAGGATTAAGGTTTAATGCATTTTAGGTTATTCTAGTGGTAGTTTATTATTATTTCATACACAGTGACACCTTCATGCTCTTTTATAAAATTAAGGCACATCACTTTCCTAGTCCTACTAGGAAACTACCCCTTTTTAATTTTATTTAATCATTAAAACCTTATCCATATCATAATGAGAGTGAAGAGAGATAGGTCTTATTTATTACTTATCTAATATTACTTTAATATTTATAACTAAATATTATTAGATAATAATATTATCTAATAATATAATTATCTAATATCAAATGACATAATTATCTAGTATTGCTTTAATATCAGATAATATCACATAATATAATATATGTTATATGAATAATATATATTATTACTTTGATTATATATATATATATATATATATATATATATGCACTAAATAATAGGCTTAATTAATAGGATTTTAGTCTAATTAAAATTTAATTAATTACTATCTTATTTCTACTCCTTTTGTAGGATCCTGTAGGTTCATACTATTTTGTTAATGACCTATCTGTAAATCATAGACAATGAGTAACATCTAACAATACATCACTATCACCTAAGTAGTAAGAATGTTTGTGATTTAACATTTGCCTAATGTGTGAATAATACTTTGCAACATAATCCCTTTTATAATGATATCTAAATTGAACTAAAGGTATAAAGTGTGTCATCCTCATCAATGTTCAATCTACATTTCTTAATATCAAGTAGTCTAACCTAAACAAATAACCAATATCACATATTGATCCATTTGAGCGTGGCCATGCATTTCTTAGTCTAACCAATCAAAAGGCCTAGGGATATCACTTCTTTATACAGGAAAAATGAAATCCTATCTACATTATTCACATCTCTCTGCATGATTTGTGGCATACCCAATCATCTCCCTACATGTCATCTTGATTAAAGGTGACATAGGATGATATAAAAGTGTGTGACTCCTTATGTAGGGAACCATAATGACTTTAGGTCAAAGAACCACGTGCACTATGGTTACATAAGAATAGCTAATGACATGTGATAATCCATGTAGTATTCTCATAGCAAGTTAGTCCAGTATATCTATTCAGTAACAATGTACCTATGTATTAACTTGATATCATATATCCATTATTCATGATCATTAATCACTACACATGATAGTCTTAATGTATTATTGCTATCCCTTTCACAATAATACTTGACTATGGACATTTTAGGAATAGTAAAACTATTCCAGGGACAATTATTTTATTAAGTTATAAATTATACAAATATTAAAATGAAATAAAATATAATAATTGAATTACCTAAAATAAAATATAATACATTGTGTGTTATTACAATTATTTTTTAATAGGCCTATAGGATACACACACCAACACAATAAAAAAATTGATTTTCGGAAGGTAAGCTTAAGGCACATGGAGATAATGGAGTAGGAGGAGAGTTGACAATATCTATGTTAGTAGGAGTCTTTGGATCAGTTGTAGAAGTAAGGATTTTCTAGTGTAGTGTATCTATGATAAACCTATAGACACATAGAAGATATGATAGAGTTGAATACAATTAGAGTAAAAATTGGAGAATTATAAGGAATAGGTAACACTTCATATACAGATAAACGTTAAGAAGAGATAGAGTAAAAAGGAAAGAATTTAAATAATATAACATCAATGGATAACTAAAATTTGTGGTGTTTTAGGAAATAACACTTATAACTTTTTTAAGCATGAGAATAACTAAGAAAGATGCACTTGATAGATCTAGCTAAAAATTTATCTTGACTTGAATTTATATTATGAATAAAGCATGTACAACCAAATACTTAAGGAGAAAGATCATATAAAGGTTGATTAGGAAATAAGATAGAATAAAGAACTTTATACTAAAGAACAGAAGCAAGCATTCTATTAATAAGGTAACAAGTAACAATAATAATAGTAGCCCATAAATGAAAGGGAAAAATATTATGTAAAAGAAGAGTGAGAGTAGTCTCAATCAAATTTCTATTTTTACATTCAACAACCTTATTTTGTTTAGGAGTATAAGCACAAGAAGATTAATATATAATTCCTTAGAAAGGTAAAAAATCAGTAAAATTTGTAAAGAAGTATTCAAGGGCATTATCACTACGTAAGGTTTGAATAAATGTGTTAAACTAGGGTTTTTGCTTTAGTATGAAAAGATTCAAAAATAGAAAAAATTTAGAATGACTTTTCATTATATATAACCAAGTACAATGTGAATAATCATTAATAAAAACCATAAAGAACCAAAAATTTAGGACAAACACCAAATGACTAGGACTTCAAATATTAGAATGAACCAAAGCAAATAGGGATGTAGCATAATTATTGACTCTTTTTAGAAAGGAAGCTCAAGATTATTTATTAAGTTAACAAGACTTACAATGAAAAGAAATCAAGCTAGAAACACGAGGAACCATTTTTTGAAGCTTTGATAAGTTGGGATTACCTAAATAATTATGGAAAAGAATATGAGACTCAATAATATTGTTAACCACGTGAAAGTGGGAAGGTTAAGATGATAAAGACCTATTGACTCAAGTTATGCACCAATTATTTGGCTCGTACCTTGATCTTGGATAAGAAAATATTGTTAGTAAATGTGACAGAATAATTGAGATCACCAATACGTCTACTAACAAATATAAGATTATAAAAGTAATAAGATGTATAAAGGATAGAGTCTAAAGGCATGACACGTAAAGGTTTAGCATGGCCTACAACTATTGCAACCATTTTTTTCCATTAGTTAAGGTCCCAAAAGGTGAAGAATTAGATGTATGAAAAAAAAAGTAAGAAAAGGTTAACATACATATGATTAAAGGCACTTGAATCAAGAATTCATGGTCTTAGAGAAAGAGATTAAGTAAGGAAAGTAATGGAATTACTAGTAACTAAAATGAATTATTTCTTAGATGCTTGATACCTAAGATAACTATTTTAGTTAGAGCTAATGAGTGTGATAGAATGGTACTAGATTGTTCAAATGGAGAATCATCGATATCGGCAAGATTAACATGAAAAGTTTAGCCATGCAGTTTAAAACATTGGTTCCTCATGTGGCCTTAATGTTAGTAGTAAATAAACTAGGGAAGATATTTTCCTATTGAAATGGAAACCATAATAAAAATCCCAAAAATGGTAGAAGAATTATTACTAGAATTATTATCAATCATTTTAAAGCTAAAGAAAGGTGTGAAGAGATAAAAAAAGTAAACCAAAAATAATATGATAAGTGTAATGGTTGAGGCAATATGTGATGGTTAGAATGACAATTGAATGCCTAAGTTCAATAGAAAAGATCACACTGAGCGAGATGGTATCAACAGTGCAAGAAAATGGCTACCAAAGAAGATATATTAGAGTTGGATAGAGATTGGATCACAAATTAAAGATCAAGTGTACAACAATGTATGTCATAGTTACCAGTGGTGAAAATTTAGTGAGATGTACAAAAAAAAGAGGTTGAAATGGACTTATAATGATAGCCAAATATGGACTAGCAAGCAACTGCAACCATGGATAGACTAATGAGCAGTGACAGCTAAAGATGGATTGGCAGAGAAGACACCAAAAAAGAAGAAAAGGAAAAACTAAGAGTTTAAGATTTTTGTAACCTAGCTCTAATACTATGTGAAACTAGATAGAACACATGGAAGAAAAAGTATTTTTTATCTGTAACTAGTCAAAGATAAGTAGTAATGGGATTGCCTACTAAATACAACTGATGTAGGATTACCTAGTAATACTAGAACCTAATAGATACATATATTTACAATATTGTCTAATAATTCGTATCTATTATACTTAAAAATTGAATCAGGGTGACATAAATTTATTGTTATTTTTCCTAAATTTTGATATTTTCCTAAAATAAAAAAATTCCCATATAAGATACTATAAAAAATTAAGGATAGAAATGGCATGTTTATTGCTTTGAATAAGGATATCAAGTAAGTCATAAAAATACTTGAGTTTAATGTTGTATATAAACTTCTTAATAAAAAATTATGAGATAAGAAAATTGTGGAACGAATAAATTTTACTTATTTTTTAACATATGGAGTATATAAACCCTACTTTTTTTTTTTGAATTCTTGACAATGAACAAAATGAATCCTTTCATTCTTGTCTTTGAATTTATCTTAATTGAGGGTTTCGAGAAACTTAATCTTGAATTAGATGATGAATGTTTAGCTTGAAAGGAAGGCACTAAAGAGGATTGATCTTTAATTAAAGCTTGAATCTTGACTTCAATTGAGGGTTTCAAGGAAGCTTGACTTAGATTGAAGATTGAATTTTCATAATGGTTTTATGTTTGAGAATATTCAAAGACATGAATTTGAACTTGAACTTGATTGATGCTTCCAACCTAGAACTAACATTCTTGATTGAGGTTGTGGACTTTGAATATTTGAATCTTTGTTGATAGAAAATTAGGAGAGCTTTAGAGTTATCCATCTTCTTATTTGACAACTTCTTGTTATGAAATGACACAAATGAGCTTTCTATTTATTGAGATGTTAGGAGATGCTTAGAAACAAATATCTTATTCTTTTTGTAATATTTATCACCTATCAATTTATTAAAACTTAGTTATTTAAGGAAACTAATAGGTATATAAGACATTACACACCATTTTTTAAAACCAACTTATAATGTTATTTCACACAACAATTTATAAGAAATAATGTTAGTTAATTCCTATCCATACCATATAATTGCAATTATATGTTGGTTGATAAACATCTATATATACCAAATGAAAATTTGATGTTTATATTAAAGTGATGACATTTTTGAAATTATGGAGAAAAATAAAATGATAATTAGTAAATGCAACTAACATTTATTTTATTATAGTAATTTTTTTAAATTACATAAAAACTTAAGATGACATGTCATCAATGTAACTAATATCTTTTTGAACTCAATAGCATTTTTGAAATTATTAGGAAACTTAAGATGACAAGTCAATAGGATAACCAATGTCTATTTGGATATGATAAACATTAAAATGTATGCATTTATACGTCGATTTTTTATATAACAAACATTGTACGGGAATTACAAAAGAAAATATTAAATTTTAACATGTTGATTTTAAACTTATTTAACATCTAAAGCTATTTTGTCAACTAGGAAAATATGAAAACTTAATAATTCAATTTTGTACATAATAGACTAAAGGTAATTCAAGCATCTCGCTGGAAAAATGTGAAATGTTTACACATCAATCTTGGACATAACCAACATTTAATTATATGACAACCACTAGCTTAATTAGAAAAGGATGATACATATGGCATCAATTCCTATAATAATTGATGTTTGAAGTTATAAGAGTAATGACATTTTTTAAGCAATAAATAAAGTACATTTTATTTTTTTTCTCATTATTACTCTTAATCTCCTTCTTATTTATTTCCAAACTCAATCTCTATCTTTATCCAGCTCCTTTCTTAGAACATTAGATCTTATTCCATTTTTTATTACACATCAGTAAGTTACTAATATTTCTTCAACTAATATTAAACATAAAGTAAATGCTCTACTCTAAGTCACTAATTTAAAACTAAAAACATGTTTTTCTTGTTTCTATTTCTTAGATCTTGGCATCTTCGATTTTTTTTATTTTTTACATAGTCTTGTTAAAAAACATTATTTGTATTTCCTTTGTGTAATTTCTAAGGTTATATGTGAATTTTAAATACTTATTATGTGCTTACTATAAAATTCACCTTTAATAGACAATCAAGTGTAAAATTATGGCCTTTCAAAGTTCTTAACCCAATATACATTTTTGGTGGGATGAATAGTTTATTCACTTTCTACTGTAAATATTCTATTGCAAAAATCCAAATACTATCATTAAAAAAATATTTTGCAAACACTTAATGTTAATATTCTATTAAAAATTGATAGAAAATATAAAAAATAAAATATTTTGAAAATAAAAGATGTTAATTTTTTACAAAAAGAAAAGAAATCAATTATTTAGTAAAAAATTGATGTTATTTTATTTTTTTCACATCTATTTATATAATTGATATTATAAAATATTTATAATAATGCTTGATAAAATGTTAACCAATAATAAGTTAAAAATCAACATGTAATCCACTAAATACTTGACATTGTGACATCCACCAATGTATATACATGAGAAATTAAATTAAACATTTATAATATTATTGAATTTTAGAATTTTAAAAATTAAAATTTTAGTAAATATAATGAATTAGATCTTTATGAATACTACATAAATATAAGAGATTTAAATAATTAAAATTAATAGAGATAGTAATATATGAAATCAATCTCAAGTGAGATTGATACAATCATGTCTAAATTAGGAAGATTATAAGGTGAGTTAGTTGAACCTAAACAACCAATTTATTTAGTTTTGATTAATTAAAAAAATCTTAACCAAAATTGATGATAGGATGCAAATTTATAATATTTGTTTACTTATTAAATAGAAGAACCTACTATTAGTTAAGAAACTAGATTTGCATTTGTTTGTTATTAAAATATCTACCTATCCTCATCTAATTAGGTGAGGTAAGCAGCATGATGTAAGCAAAGCGAATTAGAATTCCAAATGTTGTCTTAAAGTTCAAGTAGCGAATGCGTGCCCTAACTAATCAAGTAATGTAATCATTACTTTCTATCCTTAATGCCTTGTATAAACCTTTCTTCTTCTTCATAATGCACCATGCAAACAAATACATCACACACAAACTAGTACTTCCTTTTCTTAGCATGTTAGTTTTAATTTTATTTTACTTTCCCTCCATCTAAAACCTTCTTTTTTTAAGGTAACAAATTAGTACATTTCAACAACTTGTTACTTCCAACTTATAACAAGTGAAAACTGAATTATTTTTTAGTGTAAACTTAGGTGATCAATAAAAAACTCTCTCTATTTGTAAGTGATTTTCTACCCTCTATTTGATAAGTTAAATAGTCGAAACTCTTCCTTCAATTTATAAATTTACTTATCCATAATATTTATCATTATTTTTGTGAGACTTAAAAAATAAATAATGATATTTATTTTTAATTAATTATTATTCATACATTTGTTAGTCTATTTTAATACTATTTTAATAAAAAGAAATAAAATCATGGCCTAGTATGTCATTCCTATTATTAGACCATTAGAATTCTATGTGCTTTGCATATATAGTCTATATATGCTATTGATGTGTGCTCTAACATACCAAAATTTGATATTACTATTTAATAAAAATTTTGTAATATAGGATAACAATTAAGTCAAATCCCTATTAATCCATTTGATATATTCTTTCATAATGATTTACTAATTATGATTATAGACAAAATGTAAACAAAATGCATATAGGATGTAAAACAAAACAAAACAAAATAGAGTGCGATAAGACAATATGTAAAAAATATGTAAGAATTTAAAACAAAACAAAATGTGGGGTTTCAATTGAAATTAAACAAAATGAACTAACAAAAATAGAATGCAGTAGTAACATAGAAAAGAAGAAAATCAATATAGCAAAACAATTAATTCAAGGATTTGAAAGCTCTTGTATGAATTAATCATAAACTAAATATAATTGAAAATTCTAATTGATTTGTTAACCTTGAATTATCCAGTACCCTTACAATAATTCATAAATTCTATGCTAGATAACCATTTAGAATTAGATCAATCAAAATTAGTAGAATTAAGCAACTGCTTTAATTCGTAAAGTTAGATTAAAATTGATTTGAAAATAGAATTCAATCAAATTAAAGGATTAAACTAGAAACCTCTAATTTAATCTTTCAATCCTTTATTCCCACATGAAAAATAATGATTAAATAACCATAATTTAACATAAATATAGATAAACATTAGAAGTCACAAGGTTGAATATAAATTATACTAAATCAACATTCAACTCATGTAACTCCAAGAAATTAGTACAAAGAATAGGGGAAAGGAAAATCAATTATAAAAAGTCAACATTATAGCTTAATATCTTATAGTTCAAATACAAATAAGCCTTAAATTCCTTGAATCAATTAGAAATTTAGCCTTCCATGACTAAAGAAGAATAAACTTGGAGAAAGAAAAATCACTATCTAAAGTTTTATGGAAGTGTTCTCCTACCTTTAGAAGTACAAAACCCTATATTTGATTTTTTATGGGACTAGACCTAATGGACCAAAAAATCATATGCCTCCTAGGGTTACAAAAAATAGGGCCTTGCTAATTTTAGAAGCACAGAATCTAATTTACAAAATAATACATTACAAGAGTTACTGAAGTAAAATCTTATAGGTTTGACTTCAAGCAAGCTAATGTAAAATAACCAAAAATATGTAGTTTTGCTAAACTTCAAATATTAAATTCTCCTACACTTAGCCCTTACACATCAAATTCCCCTATTTCTAACCCTTGCATAATGTCACGACTTAATTTTCAGGTATTGTGACCAGTGTAAAAATATCTAATTAATGTATATGCACTAACTAAATGGCTTTACAAGCCTTGACACTCTGTAAATTTTTCACTACTTTTGCCATTATATATAGTAGGGAGAAATACTTACAGTTATATAAGTATTAAAACATGTAGATGAAAGTAAAACTAATTTATAGTGATAGATATGCTAGGAGAAACATATACATGAGTTTAGAAAGTATATAAAATATGTCATTACTAGTATATATATAAAATTTTAAGGAAGAGTAATCCTTGCCAAATAAATCAAATTAGCTCATAAATTATTCCTGTGGTATGCCTTTACAAAGTGGGGAAAGGATATAGTACATATGTTAATTTGTTTCATTGAACCACGATTCAATATCTACAAAAGAAACAACGTACACAAGTGTGAGCATTAAAGAATACTTAATGTATGGCCACTTCCCTTTTTATTCTAAAGATTTTTCACCATAAAAGATTAGATATATATATTGACATGTAAACAATCATCATATAATAAATTCTTGAAAATATTTTCTTTAAAATTATATTTATTTAGATTATTAAGCTAGATTGCTATAGTTGGTACTTAGGTTTTCCTTTTGTATTTTATATCTCACCTCCCCTTTATAACTTCAATCTTGCTTTATACCCCTTTATCATAGGAATGAGTCACTTAATGAATACACATTTCCCCACTCATCACAAATATATATCAAGCCATGATAGGCATTTAATGGGATAATGTAGGCATCAACCATTTTAGGATACCTTAGGCATCAACCTTGTTGAGACATTGTAGACATTAACCATGATGAGACACCATAGGTATCAACCATACATTTCATTATCACATATCACAAATATGATCAAAATACCAACTTAGCTATAAGCATTGTATTAAATATTCTAACAAAAAATATGACATATGAATGTCTTAAGATTAAAAGCAATTTGAATAACAAGTGTATGACATCAATTCAAAATATATTTCATTAACCCAAAAGTCTTATTAGGCCATAAAAGAGGTAATCATAGGTTAACCCCTTTTTTTTAGCATTTGATGTCATTCAAATTTTCACCAAATTTTTTTATAAGACTCATGACCTTATTAACCCATTATGAATCATCAAATTCAATTATCTTTCACAATTAGGGTTCCTTGGTACTGTTCATACAAAAGTGAAAGCATATTATTAAAGCAGGGCTAGCATGGAATGTCATGTAATGGAAGGCCTTTTTAATATTCAAACCACTTCCATAAATCACCAAATTTTGACATAGCATCTATAACATGTTATAAGCATAGAAAATCAATTACATCTAAAAAATTTCATAGTTTGGGTAGTCAAATAAATTTATTTCCATGAAAGTCTAGAATTAGGACTATGTTGGAGCACTTGAAATGGAAAATTTTGTTAGATAACCATATAAGCTTCTAATGCTACCAAATTTGGCTATGAGTTTCCTAACATATGGAAGGATAAGAACACCAATTTCCATATTTTTTTATCAATCATTTAGTTATCTAAATGCCCTAATAATAGAAGCAAAATTGCTAGCATTCTGTTTTTTACTCCATTCCTCCTAAGCTTATGAATATTCAATTTTCACATTTCTAAAATTTTCAAAAAATTCTCAAATTTTTCCTTAAATATCCTAACATCATTTATGACATTTAAAATTAAATTTTATAATTTAAGAAAGCTCTAATCTTAATTTCCAAAGGCAAATAGAAACATATTATAAAATCTCATTGATAAAATTTTCTTCCTAATAAATCCTTAAGATCATCATTCAATCTATTTTAGTGGAACTTTTTTCACTAATTTTATCAACCTAATACATCCTAATATCATTAAACAACACTTAAAAGGGCAAAAAATTAGAACCATGCCTTCATATATTGCCATACATAAAAATTACAACAATATTATCATAAATCACCATATTTATCACTTTCCATAGGAAAATTCTAAGAAAAATGTTAGTTGCCACTCACCTTTGTTCCTTCACTCCTTAAATTTTTAACAACCTTTTGAGACAACAAAGGAGGAGTGTCGTAACAATAAATTAAATTTTAGACATTTAGGAAAGAATATGATCATAAACTCTCGAAGAAATTAAAAGAAAATATATTACCTCTCAAATTTTAGTGGTACTAGTTGAAGGATTTCTTGATAGTTTGAAGGCTTGAGTTCCACTTTTTCCTTTCCTTCTCTCCTTGGATTTACTAGCCAAAAGAAGTAAAATATTTTTGCTTCTAAATGGCTCACACACATATATATAATTTCCACCTTAATTGCCTAGAAAAATCTACAAATTTCCTATTATTATTTATTAAATTTTGAGAAAAATATTAGGACAAATGGCTAAAGAGTTAGGATGTCCAAGTGCCCTTCTTTATTTAAAAAAAAAGCCATCATAAAAGAGAAAAAAGATTTATTGCAATTTGCTCCTAGTCTTTCCTTTTTTTTTTTCATTTTAGTCCTTGATTTTTTTTAGAAGATTGGGCCCATGTTTTTGGGCCTTTGAAATCAAAATCGGTCAAAATTAGCCTAATACCAATAAAAATTAGCCATTTAGAAAGATAAAAATGGTTTATTATAAATTATCCTTAATTTGTTATTTTCTTGTATTTTTACCCTTAAACTTTTAGATATTTTTAAGCCTTTATTTCCAAACTTCCATATACATTTTGAGCCTAAAATAATTAATTTAAACCAGCCCAAGGGTTTTCAAATTAATTTGCTAAGTTTTTAGCTCAATTTTTCATCTTTCAATTTACCCGAGTTTTAGAATTCCATCAAATTCATATGCGAATTTACTAAATTGATTATTAAGCTTTTAATTATATTTTTATCTATTTTAATGCATAATAAAATTCTCTTAAAAATTCTAGTTGTTCTCACATCAAAATTACTCTTATGATCCTTTCGAATTTCACTTGTTTTCTTACTAGATTTTCTAATTTGGGGGTTTTCCTATTTCAATTTTTCTATAATATCTCTTGGGATATTTGACATTACTTCAAGTAGATAAAAACTTTAATCAAAACTAAAAACAAAATATCTACTTTCCAAAAATTTCAAAATTACAAATCCATAAGCAAGAAACAATTAAAGCTATCAAGAGAAATAACACATCATGAAAAAAAATCATGATAAACTTGAAACTAACTAACATAGAACCTTCATTCAAAAAAATATATTTACATGATTCTCACAAAATTCACTTTCAAACTCTCAAGTTATTAGGGTAAGTATTTCATTTAAATTCATTCCATTAAATTGATATATCATAAGGTTGATAATCATTTAATCTCCACTACTCAAATCACATGCACCTTACAAATCAAAAAGACTTTATTCAAGATTGTAATATGGCTAAGGAAAAGGAAAGGAAAAATAAAGATATGAAAAGGTAGAAACCAAAGAAATTAATAAAGCATTTGAACTATAAACACATGGGCTAATAATGAACAATTGTAACTCAACACATGACCTAACTTCAAATTCCAACACTTATCAACAATTTTCTTTTTCCTTTCTTTCCCAATTCTTTTTGCCTTATTCTTTCCTGCTATTTCTTTTTTTTTTTTCACTTTTTTTAACCAACCATTGAACTTAAAGTAAATAAATTTTCATAACATATACACTCACACACCTACACACTTATTTAAAATTCATCTTACAAAAATTTAAATGCTCTACTAATCCTTAAGATTAGGTAATTAAACTTATTTTTCATTGAAAAAATGTTAATGGGTAAATCAATAAAGAAAAGATAATTACGCTAAAATAGGGCTTAACAAAGATAAAAATTTAAGATTAGTTATTTGGCTTTAGCTTAAATGAAGAAAGAGTACCTTTATCATATTTATGCATGCATATGTAAATATAACCTCAAAAAGAATTAAAGCAAGTTCTAGATAAATAAATTATAAAAGAACATCACATAAGAAGGAAAAAGAATAACAAAAATTTTCAACATAAAGCTCAAAATGCCATAAAGAAAGTCATCCTACCAAGATTTAATATACCAATTCAAAATCTATCATTACATTAATCAATTTCAAAAAGTAAAATTATTCATTCAATCATGTTATGAATCCTATCTACCTTTAATTGAATCCTACTTATAAGAAATGCAAAATCTCTATCGATGAAAAGTAACTAAAATGACTTAAAAATAAGTGAAAACATATTTTTTTAAAAGCATTAAACAATGACACAAAATACAAAATAAGTCCTAGAAGTCCCCCAACATTGAATTTTACATTGTCCTCAATGTAAAATATGTTAACATCAAGAAATATAAAAGACAAGTAAATTAAAAGAGAATAGTAAGAGAATGCAAATCTTAAAAGCTTGGATTGCCTCCTAAGAAATGCCTTTCTTTCATATCTTTGGGTAAACATGGCTTTAATTTCTTGAACTAGGATCTACATGATGATTGACTACCTCTTTTACCTTTAAATTGCTAAACTTTATATCATCCATCAAAGGGGTCCTTTGTAAATTAGGATCATTTAACATAATTCCTTCAAGTGCTATCCTTAAATCACTATTTCTTAAATGTTCAAAATCATATTGTATAATGAATTCAACATGATTAGTAAAATGACTGGAATGATCATTAAGAAAGCACTCTTGTCCCTTTAAAAATTCACATTTAATAGGATCAATAGAAAGCATTAAGTTAGTGGTAGAAACCACCTTTGCAAATTATATTTTTGCATGATCATCAATTTTTGCATATTTTGAAGCAATACTTTTCTTATTACTCATAAATATAGAAATCTCAACACATATGACACATCTATTATCACTATCACAGTAAATAAAATGCAAAAAAATTAAGTAGAATGCTTGATCAATTATAATGCAATAAAATATAAGAAAACATTAATAGATGCAAAATTGAGTAGAACATTTAAACAATTGTACAAGTTACAACTAGTAAATGATAAGAAGGGATGAATTTAAGTGGATCCTTGCCAATGGTGCCAAATTTTTAATGTGTGCTATAACATACCAAAATTAGAATTATTAGTTAATAAAAATTTTACAATATAAAATAACAACTAGGTCAAACCCTTAGTAATCCATTTAATATATCTTTTTACAATGATTTACTAACTATAAATATAAATAAAATACAAATAGAATAAAAAAATAAAATAGAATGCAACAAGAAAATATGCAAATAATGTGTAAGAATTTAAACAAAACTAAATAAGGGGTTTGAATTGAGATTATATAAAATGAACTGACAATAATACAATGTAGCAATAACATAGGAAAGCAAAAAAAAATTAATATAGCAAAATAATTGATCTAAGAATTTAAAAGCTCTTGTATGGATTAATCACAAATCAAATATAATCAATAATTTCAATGATTTTTTAACCTTTAATTATTTGAAACCTTTACAATAATTCATGAATGCTATATTGGATAACCATCTAAAATTAGATCAATTAAGATTAGTAGAATTAAATAATTGCTCTAATCCACAAAGCAAAATCAAAATTATTTTAAAATAGAATTCAACTAAGTTAAAAGATTAAACTAGAAACCTCTTATTTAATCTTTCAGCCTTTTATTCTTACATGAAAATTTTTTATTAACCAATGACAATTCAACATAAAAGTAAATAAATATCAAAACTCACAAGATTGAGCACAAATTATATCAAATCAACATTCAACTCATGTAATTTCAAGTAATCAAAACAAAGAATGAGGAAAAAAAGAAAAATCAATTAGAAAAAATTAACATTATAGCTTATGATCTTATGATCCAAATAGAAATGAGCCTCACATTCATTGAATTAATAAAAAATTTAGCCTTCCATGATTAAAGAAGAAGAAACTTGAAGAAAGAAAGGTTGCTACTTAGAGTTCTATAAAAGTGTTATCTTACTTTTAGAGGTACAAAACCCTATATCTTGTAATAACCCTAAGTTAATATTTAAAGATTTATAGATTTCAACACTTGTGAATATTTATTTTATTTATTTGTTAATATTTAGTTTTAAATTTCTTTTCATTTTTTTAAAATTTTTTTAGAATATTAAAATGATATCAATGATAATATTCAACATATATTTATTTTTATATATAGCCATTTTTTTAAAGAAATTTCAATATGTTGAAAATAATTTTAGTAAGCAAAAGTGTGAATATTTATAAAATAATTTGTATATATTTGGCAAATTATCAAGCTGTTGTAAATATATATTGATATGTATGTATTAGAAGAGGATTAAAAATACATGAGACAGAATTTTAAATAAAATAAATTTTATAAAAAAAATTAAGTTTTTAATAAATGAAGAGCTAAGATTGATTATAGGTCAAATTGGAGGGTCAAGATTGCATAATAGGAATTAAGTTCATACGTGCAAAAAGTGTAGGAGTAAAACCTATAACTTTTTTTATATTTTTTTAATCATTTCTCTCTCTAAAAATAGCTTATCTAATTTTTTTTCTCTCTCATTCTTGATTTTTCTCCACTCCCTTCCCTTTCTTTTTCTTTTCCTCTTCAGTAGCTTATTATTGATGTTGCCTTCCTTCATAGTGTTTGCATCACTAGTTATAATTGTTGCTAGCATTCATTTTTCTCTCCTTTTCTTTCTTTTCTAGCAATTTTCCCTTTTCTCTCTTTCTTTCTCTCTTCTTTATTTCTCTCTCTCTTCTCTCTCACTACTCATGACTATCTTCTGCTAAGCTAGTCTTATTGCAATTTCCAACACTCTCGAATGTCTACATTGATACTGCTAGTATAGTCGCTTCCTTGTAATGTTTCCTTGTGCACGACTGTGCTTGAAAAAGTTATAAATCTAAGAGAGAAAAATGGTGGAAATCTTCTTCATCCTTTAACATGACTTGCCTTGTCTTCAACCACTTCGTGCTTTTTAAGCCTTTAATGCGTCTTCTTTCAACTCCAAAATACTTGACGAATAGTGGAGATCCTTGATTTGTGCCCCTAACTGCAATTGTAAGCTATTGTTTTATCTTGCTTCCACTAAAGTTCCATCATCATTTCATTGCCAGCGAGCTTCAACCAAGTACTTTGGGTGTGGGTAAGCTTGCCTATATCATAAAATGTTAATATTCATAATGATTTGATGTTTGATATAAGCAAAATCCATTTTATGTATATTATAGATCTTTAATAATGCTTTTAAAAATAACATTTTCAAGCTACAAAATGATGAGTCCGTAAAATTGGAATCTTTTTAAAGTGTTATATTTTAATATTATGAAAAATTTGAGCTTGAATCAAAAAAATTATTTTAAGAGAATTTTGAATGTCTAATGCTACATATGAAAAATATAATTTTTATGATATAAAATGCAAGAATGGCACCATTATGGTATAAGGTTTTAATATCTTGATTATCGTATGCCTAGTTTAGCAAATCTTATTTAGATATCTGAGATAGCATTGATAAAAGAATCATCCGAGGCTCTAGAATATTAGGTTTTTATACTTAGATTATATGTATATCATAAAGGTTAATATTATGATGTTCAGAGTTAATTTAAGTAAACATTTGAAATGTGGTATTTGGATCATGTAAGTCCACATCAAGAAATAAAATAAGTTAATAATCTTAAGTGTCAAAATAATTATGAATTTAATCTAGAATTGTAATATTTAGAAGGGGAATAAGTGGTTACCTTGTAACTATAAATAATTCCTATACTTTGTGAAATAGGAAGGAGTGAAGGATGAAAATGAAATAATTAGAAACTCTTGAAGTTAATGAACGTCTCCAACTGAGTATGTATCCCATTTTAAACTAATGTCTTAATATTATTTTGTTTAAATATTATAATTTATAATATTTTTATAAATGATACAAACCAAATGTCAGTTTCTATGTAATTTTTTTTATAATATAACTATGAATGATAATATACTACGACATTAATCTTCAGGCCATGTATAAATAATGCAAAAATGATAATTGTGATAATTTAGTAATTATCTATTGAAAGAATGTTGCTTAAACATGCTCATAAAGCATGGTGATGATACTATTAACTGTTAATTGAATCACAATTGAGATATGATGGTAAATGATACTTGCATTGTGCTTAGAGTTATATTATTACTTGTATGCTAAACACAATAGTGTGATTTACACTAGAATGTAAATGAATGTTGTAACCATGCAAGAAGGCATGGTAACACTGCTATGTATATTATGTGATGTGTTTTGATTTGCCCTATGATGGCAAATAGTTATTTATGTTAAAATTATGAATTATAGAGTCGAATTCTAATAAAGTTATGTCATTGTGAATTATGCCATAAGCAATAATTAAAATGAGTAATGTGATGAGGCAATGATGCCAAACTTGGCAAACAGATGCTTGTTTAATTACATATATATTTATTATTATGTTATGAAATAGAAATCTTGTTATCCTTGAATATCTCCATTTTATGTAATTATGGTGGTTTATTATGATAGGACTTGATGGCTATCTAAACATTTGATGACTATTTGAATTGAGTTGCAGATCAGAAATTTGTTTGTGATTGGATTTTACTATTTAATATGGTTGCAAGGACTTGATAAGGTTGTATTGATTTGATTGTGGCTAAGCCTTAGTGGCTATTCGTAAATGTGATAACTACCCAGAATGGATGGTTATGATATGACTATGATATTAGGTACTAGTGAGTAGTTGAGTTTACTATGATTTATAAGGTAAAATATGCAATCTAAGTTACGTGCAAGTGAACACTCAATTCGAGACTTGGTTTTTTACATTTTAGAAACCTAGGAAGTTTGAATTGTATTTATTCTTCTTATTAAATACTTAGTTAGCATATGACTACTTAATATAATTGAATCAAGAATTTATATTGGTAGATATATGCTCACTAAGTTTCTATAGCTTACTAAGTTTTTATAACTCATTCCATTATATTTTCAATATTTTCAGGTTAAGGTAAGTGTCTTCAAACCTTATTACATCTATGAAGAATCAAGACCACTTTATTAAAGGACTTGATAATTAGCATTAGGATCAGAATTAAGGATAGAGATTTTGCTTATTGATTTGTACATCGTAATGTACCAAAATTGTATTAAAACTAGTTGCTAAAAAATAATATTGCATAGTGGCATAACTAGATCGCACCCTTAGTGATCCTTTGATTTTATCTTTCTTAGATAATTTCCTAACAATATATGTACAATTATTTAATTATTTATGCAATAAAAATGTGAAGAACTAATGCAAACAAAATGATAATCTAATGAAATAAAATGTGTGCAGAAACAGAATTAAAGTTAGAATGCAACAATGCAATAACAAGTTGTATGCAGAACAAAATTAGAATTGAGGGGTTAGTTGCACGAATTTAAACAATGTAATAAGCACAAAAATTAAGCTCAAAACAGATGTAAAACAAAAATAAAATAGAGGAGAAATCAATGGAATTAAACAACTGATTCAAGGAAATTGAGAGCCCTAAATTGGATTAATCATAAATCAATTAGAATTTGACTTTTTTTATTAATTCTTCAACCTTGAATTATCCAAAATCCTTGTAATAATTTATGAATTCTACACAAGACAATTTCCTAGGATTTGATCAATTAGGATTAGTTAAATTAAGCAATCGTTATAATCCTTAAAACTAGATCAAAATTAATTTATAATTAGAATTCAATTAATTTGAGAAATTAAATTAGAAATCTCCAAGTTAATCCATCAACCCTCTATCCTTATGCATAAAACTATGATTTATCAACCATAATTTCATAACAAATAGCAAAGAATTCAGAAATTACAAAGGTGAATATCAATTATATCAAATCAACACCCAACACAAGGAATCTCAAGAATTTAGCACAATTAAATAGAAAAAGAGAAAAATTAATTAAGAAAGATCAACATTATAAAGCATGATCTCATAATGCTCAAGAGGAGATATTCAAACTCCTTGAATCAATCTCAGAAAATTAGCCCTCCATGGTTGAAAGGACGAAAACTTGAAGAAGAAGAAAGAAAACTAGGATGCTGAACTGTGTAAGGTCTGATTGTATGATTGTATGATTTATTGCCCTCCCCCTCGTCTCTATTTATATGTGATAAAACCCATAGAATCCTAATCCTAGTCCTCTTAGAATTACAAAAATTAAGGCTTTGCTAATCCTACTCTTATTAGGATTATAAAACTTAGCAATTTCTTCTAGAAGGTCCAACAGTGAAATCTTGCTGGTCTGACTTCCATGTAATGAAAAACCTCCAAAATGATATAGTGTCACTAATATTTTAATTTGAGGTTGTAGGCCTAGGTATTAACAAAATTGAAACACTAATTTCATCTTAATCGAACCTTTGTAACTCCAGATATAGCCCAAATACCAAAACTAGTTCAGCTGAGATAGAATGACACCTTCAACTTGTCAGCCACTTTTGACCTCCAAAACGTCCTAATTGAGCTGGATCAAAACATAAAAGTTGTAGATCTCTCTTTTAGCTTTCCATCAGTATAAAGTTTTCCTCAATCCGACGTCCAAAACCCAAGTTATGACTGAAAAACATAAATAGTGTTAAAATCTAGCATTTGCCGAATAAATTCAAAAACTTGTAAAATTAATCCAAAATTATAAAACAAGGCCTATTTTGTAAAATTAAGCACATGTAACACCTAAGAGACATAAAATTGAGAAAAATAAAATATTAAATATTTTTCTCATCACTTATTCATTTAATATGTTGAATAGTTTATCCATATAAATATTTTAAGAATGTGTAGTATTTTATATGTTGTTAATGCTATCATACCTGAGAAAATTTACAAGTATGTGGCCCTCAAGAACTATCCAAAAATAGGAGATACTTTATCCATTTTCTCATAAAATTTAGAGTATAATTTGAGTTCGCATGAAAATATGGAGATTTCCATTAGGTATATAGAATGAATAATATTAAGGCTTATGAAAATTAGATACCAAGACCCATGCTAATCACAATTGAGATTGGGTTATGACATATCTTATTTCCATGAGCCTAAAAACCTAATGGATCAGAATCATGTGTCCACTAAGGTTATAAAGAATAGAACTTTGCTAATTTTAAAAGTCTAAAACCTAATTTACAAAATAACACTATAAGAGTTACTATAATAAAATCTCATAAGTTTGAATTCTAGGCAATGTAAAACTGCTAAAACTACGTAGTTTTGTTAAACTTCAAACATGAAAATTGTAGGGTCAGTTTTAGGAAACTTTAGGAACTAGTTTAACCTTGATTAGATCATTAGGGATCTAGATATAACTTAAAAATTGAAACTGGCTTAGCTTAAATGAAAATAGAGCATTAACTTCCCTAACTAAATTTAACCTTCCAGATGTCTAAACTAAACTTTGAATGAAACATAAAAGTTGTAGAGCTTTCTTTAACCTTTCCAATGATATAAAGATCAACTAAATTTGATATCCAAATGTCGAAATATAGTTAAAAACCTAAAACAATATAAAAAATCCAACATCAATTAAACAATTTTAAAATATTAGAAAACTAACTCCAAATCACATAACAATGTCAATTCCATAAAATGAAGTATACGTAATATAATAAGAGGCATAAAATAGGAGGAAATAATATAGATAAAATCTTGGACATTAGCTACATGGAACTCTTTGCTTAATAATTTTAAAATGCTTTCCACATGAACTTCTTTAATTCCTTTTTGTTTCATTTATGAAAAATGATAAAAAAAATACTATAGTAACAAAAGGTATATTACTTAATATTGAGTTTTGAATTACACAATAAGGAATAAAATGATTAGAGGAAGAAATATAAGCTTGATGCCATTTGTAGGAGAAATAACTATGTTTGAGTGAAGGGATGAGGTTGGACGAAAGAGGGCTATGATCGAAAAGAGTAAAAAGGAGGAAATTTATATACCTAACTACCATTCTTTTCACACATTTAAAGATATTATATTCAAATTTTTACTAATTTATTTAGAAATTTATTAATATGATATTTATATTTAGGAATATAAAGTTAGGTTATGGATTCATAAATATATCATTTATAAGTTTTTTTTAACTACATAACTCATCAAAAAGTAAATTAGATGGTTGCTTGCTAAGTATTAATAGACACTTTTATTATTGACTATTTTTTAAGATACTATATGAAAATTTAACTCTCTAAATATGTCTTGAAAGATATAAAAATAGTTGAATCTAGGACTTTTAATTAATTTACAACTACTACCACTAAAATTTCATTGCTTTTTGATGATAGGTATAAAGGGCCACCCCTTAAATTCTATTAAACCTTACCATCCATATGAATATTGTAATATATCTATATTTATATATAGTAGTGTAAGAAGGCATGAAGTAAGTGGCATCTTTTGCTATGTATGTTGGGAATTCGGATTATCACATGCAGTGGAATTTTAAAATTTTGATCCGAATTCTACCTAAGATCCATGCAAAAAGCATAAGTCAATGATTAGGGTTTTACCTATTGGGCACTCGTGTTTCTACTGATCAAAACTTGAGAGTGGATGAATCAAATGCCGGCCAAAAGGTACAGCGTCTCTACGGTATCCGCACGGAGTGAACAACGACCTCTCACCCTCCACGCGTCTGCTAGGATGTGTTTTTCTCTCTAAGAATTAGGATTGGATGTTTTCTAAGTGATTTAGGGTTTATATGGAAGCTTAAAACGTATGATTAAAGTGCTGCCCTCAAGTCCCCTTTTATAGAACTTAGGCAAGTCATAATCCTAGTCCAACTAGGATAATGCTTCCAAAATCCTAATCACACTTAACAACTCATCTTATTCTTATCCTAGAGATAATGGGGAGAGATAGGACTTATCTATTAATTATCTAATATTAGATAATAATATTATCTCATAATATAAATATCTTAATTATTAGATAATTGCATATAGTTATCAAATATCAGAATAATATTATCTTATAATATATTTATCTAATATCTGATAAAATAATTATTTGATATTTCTTTATCACATAATATATATATATATATATATATATATATATATATATATATATATATATATATATATATATATAACGTGAATTATTATTCTTAATAATATATATATACACGAAAATAAGTCCAATTAATTGGATATTAATATAATTAAAGTCCAATTAATTATTATCTTATTCCTACTCCTTTTGTGTAAACCTGTAGGTTCTTACTACGTTGACAATAACTCATTTATTGAGTCATAGACAGTAAGCGGTATCTAGCAATACATCACTGCCACTCAAGTAGTAAGAATATCTGTGATTCGACATCCACCTAACATATGATCAACGTTTTGCATCATAACCCTTTTGTAATAATATCCAAATTGAACTGGAGGTATGGAATGTGTCATCCTCGTCAATGTTCAATTTATATTTCTTGATACTGAGTAGACTTAAAATAAATAATTAATATCACATATTAATTCAATTGAGCATGGCCATGCATTTCTAAGTCTCACTCAATCAAGGGGCCCAAGGATATTTCTCTCTTATTCAAGAGTAACAAAATCCCATTTACATCACTCACTTTCCTCTGCACGATTTATGACACACCCAATCAATGCCCTACTTGTCATCCTGATTAAAGGTGACATAGGATAATATTAAAGTGAGTAATTCCTCATGTAGGGAACCGTAGTAACTTCAGGTCAAAGGTTTATGTGTATTTGTGATCATATGAGAATAACTTATGATACGTTTATCCATGCAATATTCTCATAGTGGGTCAGTTCAGTACATTGTTCACTAGCAATGTACTCATGTATTGACTTGATATCACATATCCATGATTCGTAATCATCAGTCACTATACATGCTAGTCTCGATGTATTATTACTATCCTTTTCGTAATAATACTTGACTAGGGGCATTTTAGGAATAGCAAAGCTATTCCAAGGATAATTATTATATTAAGTTATAAATTACGCATAATAATAATAAAAATAAAATATAATAATTAAATTACCTAAAATAAAATATAATACATTGTGTATAACTTCAATCATCTTATATGATTGGTTCTAGGACACACACCAACAATGTATTATAAACCTAAAAATCATGGTAAAATACTTTTGTTTGTAAAATATTATAATATATATATAAATTATTTTCCAAAATTATAACATTTGTTCCTATGTATGTAAACATGGATAATTGAATAAGTCAATAAATATATGACAACACTTTTCAAGATTCTTTATAATATCATATAGATATGGAAAAGGCTTGTGAAAAATGTCAGGAAGACATTTTTCATGTCAGCCATGAATTGGAAGAGTTTGGGTTATGACAAACATCTATTAACAATTCTATAATAGTGGATATAATAATTAAAAATATTATTATTTTTAATGTTGGTTATGTAACCAACATCAAAATTGATATATAACAATAAAAACCCTACATTTATTTGCATTTTTGTAATATTGTGGGTAAAGTCTATGATGAAGCTAGAGGCTTATGGTAGTGACAAGGAGATGAAGTATTCATAATTTTTTTAGGTTATATAGTAGCTTTTAAGGTGAGGTCTAAAGTTCTTAGGTTCAAACCTTTCAATCAATAAGGAGTGAAAAGCCCACAGATAATGTCAATGATAAGTTTTCTACCAACTAGAATAGTTCAATGGACTTATACATTGAGCACCCACTATGGCAATGGAGAGTGGTTCGTTGGAAGAGTCTTTAATGCTTAAGTCAATGGAAAAATAAAATGTAATGAAACAAAAGTTAAGAGAAGCCTTAGGACTAAAGTTTACACTATTATTTAACCTATTCCATATCTATATGAGAGTCATTGTATGTTTGGTATGTTCAACGTCTATTTTTAAACTAACATTGAATATAGGTAACAATGTCAAGTTTTTTACATGGAAACTAATGTGTTTAATTCTTATATATTATTGAATAATTGGAATAAGACATCAACTTTTTAATCTAATAACAAGCTTAATTGTTTATATAAGATATCAATTTGTAAACCATTGTTGAAAATTGACTTTTTACATAACTTAAATTTCACATGGTACATCAATTTTTATTATAAATAATTAACTTTATTTAATATTTTTTTATCCATTTAAACTCTCTTAGACTCCACTATCCCTAAAAAAGTATTTGAACCTAATCATAGAATCTAATAACTTATATATTATACAAGCAATAAGATAGTAATATTCAAGCTCTATCTCAATGTTTCTATAATAAAAAATAATATATCAAATAAAATAAAGACCCAGTGACAATAATTTCATATATTTAATTGGGTCCCTATAGTATAAGATATAATATATAGATGTTACAAAAATTAGAAATAATTTATCTAAATGCATAAAAGAAAGTTACATTATCTTTTAACGACATGACCATTAATAGAAATCCTTATGAATCCCATTATGACAAAAGAATGGCACAAGCGCGTCAAAATTGATGTTACAAGTGCAATATTAATATAATATGCTTCTCTTGAAGAGAAATTTATTACTTACCTTGTGTCTTTAAATTTTAGTGGTATCATGTATTTTTTGCATAGTGCTTCGATTATTTAGACTTATTGTATAGAAATACCTATTGATTTACTTTTGTAAGTAAGAAATTCATAGCCTTTTCTTTAAAGAACCCATACCATCCAAAACCCTAAAAAATTAAATCTAAAGCATGGAATCTAAAAATACTAAAATAATACACAAAAGATAGATGTTATTTATTAGATTTAGAGGAAAATTAATGCACTTAAAAAATCATAATGTTAAAAGAAAGACGCTAGTGGGAGCAAACAAGCAATTGAACTTAAGCTAAAGTGATAATTTATGTGAAGAAATTGTAATGAATTTCTTGCTTACAAAAGAAAATTAATTAATTAATATCTCTATAAGGCATTATAAATTTCATAAGCAAGAAATTGCTCTATAATATACAACTTAGCATTAAGACAGGCTTCCTTTGTATTTCAACTTTCACCTTCATTTTTACAAGTTTTAAGGAAAGAAAAATAGTGTCATTTTAGTATTCTGTGTCGATTATAAACTAAAACTAATGTCTTATAATATTGACATTCTTATTTTTACCAAATTATTGCTTTTTATGGCCTAATTTTAAGAAAGACAAAATCTTACATTTTCCATGTCGATTATTTACATAAACTAATGTTGTATAATATCCATATCAATTATTAATAAACAACTAACATGATTTCTTATTTTTTTAAAAAAAATTATTTCTATTACTGCTCAAGTGATAGAAACCAAACTCATTACATAAAAAACATGTTAGATGCACTTACTAATGCAAAAGAGTACCACTTTTTAAATAACATTAAAACTTATAAACAACTTTAATAATGTATATAAAACAATATATACATTTATAGGTAATTTCATTTAATCTTACAAGCACAAGCCTATATACATTTTTATTTACAATTGAACTTAATAAGTTATACATTTGGCAGACCCATTATACCAATGTTTATCCTTTTCTCTTAATACATATATAGCTCATTCCTTCTACATGGTTGCTATATCTTTTGCATTGTAGAGGTGTTATGTTTCCTTAGAAGAACTGCATATTTACATACAAAACTTGACAAAAATGATAAAACTATATGTTTTCCATAAGTTTTTATGTAATCAAATTTTAAACTAATTACTACATCAAGCCTTTGTAGGTTACTACGATAAACTAACTCAAAATAGTATCAATTTCATATAATAATAATCAATCACTATACTAGGTACCTAAACATGCAAAAAAACATTACCTTTAATTGCACCCATTCAATGGTGCCTATCTTGCTAGAGCTATCCATCCTATAATGTATGTTTATTGCTTTTGTAAGTACTACATCCTAACTCAGGTAAGGCTTGTACCTTAGAGGTTCAAGCTAGTGGATTATCCTCTCCTTCAAATAAGCAATGCTTAGCATCTAGTAATGTTTACAACATTATCAACATCAAAGTAAGATAACTAATGAGAAAATATAATTAAAGATGAATAAAGGTCGATCTTTGCACCTACATACCATTTGAGGTATAGTACTATATAACATTATAGCTTCTTATTCACCAACATGGTTATATGTATATACTTATACTAAAACTCTAACATTGTCTCTACCTCCCAAGTTGTGTTTGGATCTTGGAAATTAAAGCCAGAACCCAATTTCCTATCCTTGATGGCACAGTGCACATACTTATCATTTTTAGAATACATGAGCAATAGAAATCATAATGTCTAATATGTGCATAAAACTAGGAAGGACTTAAAAGATAAAGATGAACACACTTGATCCAAATTTTCACACTAGTAACATCTATCTTTTCTATGCTTGAAGAATACAAAATGATCCTTAGATAGGAGAATGTTATATTCATGTCGCACAACATCCAAGCTCAAATATAATGAAATGGGATCATCATTTGACATCTTCTATGTAATAAATTGAAGCTCCTCTTGAGATGTGCCAAAATTTATTTTTTATTGAGGATAAGTTACCAAAGTCATTGATTTTTTAGACTTACCATCTTTATCCTTTTCCATAACTTTTTTCCGCTTTCTTGCAGAGATAGCTAAAAAAATGATAATTAGACAAATTAGATACTATTTATTTAATTGTAAATAATGAACTTAAAGTGATAGAAACCCTCACCTCTATGGAGAATGAAATCAAAGCCTTTAATTAAGTTATTTAGGTGTTAATTGCTAGGGCTTCCATGATCACCTCCTCCATCAGTAATGACACCTTGATCATGGTGTCGTAGTGTCCTTGACAATGTCTTCCATAACCTTAGACTAGTTCTTAACAATGTTATAATGTGAAGCATATGGCCTAGGAAAGCTATACCTTTCCTTACCTACCTAAGAAAGGGTCTCTTAATCATAAGTATACATTCATGTTCACCATACAATGATAAATAAATTAGTTAATCAATATTAATGTAAAACTATAACATTATTGAATAGTATTTTGCAATAAGTAGTAAAGTTACAAGAATTTAATTATAATAATTAGGCAAAGAGGTAAAGGTCAATAGGACAACAATTGCCTTATTATAGCATAAAGGTTTCCATCTAGACCTCTTCCTCCTTTAAAGCTATTGGTACCCTACCCTCTTATTGAAGCATTGCCCATCATATCTTATAAAATGTCTATTCTTAACTCCTCCCTCATCTTAACTTTAGGCTTTGCCTTATCTTCATCAAATAGTTCTTCACTAAAAGGATGTCTTAAAGGTCCCTTAAAGTTAGCATTATGGCCTACTCATCCTTCAATGCTCCTTACACATTTAAGATGTTCCTGAGTTCCTAGGATAGTAATTAAAATATCCATCCCTTTTATTGGCTAAAACTTTCCCTAGGTGGCTTGTTATATAAGCTCATCCTAGAATAATATAATCAAATCCTAGAATAATATAATCAAACATAATTAGTCATGTGCTAATAAATGAACAACACACTCTATATTTGAAAAATAAAATAATAGCATCACTTGCTACTTGATGGGTAACCCGATGACATTCCTCTATCATAAATTCATCCTTCCTATTAACTCTGACTTTAACCCATAACTTATGTTATTGTATAGGGATGTCCAAGGTAGATGATTAATCACTAAGCTAATCAATAACCTTCTTAATGGCTTCATCCTTTTCTTGATAAGCTCCTACTTAAGCTTCCTATACCCTCCCCAAGAGAACCTATGCTTGTACATGTATTTAGGTTATTTTGCCTTATTCTATGCATTTGGCCTTATTGATAAAAAGGATGATGAGAAGATATTCTTCATTATTAATAGTAGAAGAAAGATAACAATATTGAGATGGCTATATTTACCTAGAACTCCCCTAAATGATATATCACCATAAACTTCTCCTACATCTAGGTGTTAATCTAGTGATATTTTTCAAGAGTAGGTCCTACCTCTATCCCTATAGGGCTAATGTACTCCTTTTTCAATTTATGCTTAAAATTCTTCCACCTTTTACCTATTAATATAAAGATATGTTCTTTATAATCCTCGTGAATACTAAAGTTAGCTTGCAAGACAACCCATGAATGAATGATAAGCGTGATTAATAATCTAAAACTTCTTCTTATGTATATATACAAATTGAAATGGAAATGAATATAAATGTTCCTTATGTTGGGAATTCGGATTATCACATGCAGCGGAATTTTAAATTTTGATCCGAATTCTACCTAGGATCCATGCAAAAAGCATGAGTCAATGATTAGGGTTTTACCTATTGGGCACTCGTGTTTCTACTGATCAAAACTTGAGAGCGGATGAATCAAACGCCGGCCGGAAGGTACATCGTCTCTACGGTATCCACACGGAGTGAACAACGACCTCTCACCCTCCACGCGTCTGCTAGGATGCGTTTTTCTCTCTAAGAATTAGGATTGGATGTTTTTGAGTGATTTAGGGTTTATATGGAAGCTTAAAACGTGATTCTTAAGTGCTGCCCTCAAGTCCCTTTTTATAGAACTTAGGCAAGTCATAATCCTAGTCCTACTAGGATAATGCTTCCAAAATCCTAATCACACTTAACAACTCATCTTATCCTTATTCTAGAGATAATGGGAAGAGATAAGACTTATCTATTAATTATCTAATATTAGATAATGATATTATCTCATAATATAAATATCTTAATATTAGATAATTGCATATAGTTATCAAATATCAAAATAATATTATCTCATAATATTTTTATCTAATATCTGATAAGATAATTACTTGATATTACTTTAATATCAAATAATATCACATAATATATATATATATATATATATATATATATAAACGTGAATTTATTATTCTTAATAATATATATGCACGAAAATAAGTCTAATTAATTGGATATTAATATAATTAAAGTCCAATTAATTATTGTCTTATTCCTACTCCTTTTGTGTGACCCTGTAGGTTCTTACTACGTTGACAATGACTTATTATTGAGCCATAGACAACGAGCGGTATCTAGCAATACATCACTGCCACTCAAGTAGTAAGAATGTCTGTGATTCGACATCCACCTAATACATGATCAACGTTTTACATCATGACCCTTTTGTAATAATATCCAAATTGAACTGGAGGCATGGAATGTGTCATCCTCGTCAATGTTCAATTTATATTTCTTGATACTGAGTAGACTTAAAATTTAATATCACATATTAATTCAACTGAGCATGGCCATGCATTTCTAAGTCTCACTCAATCAAGGGGCCCAAGGATATTTCTCTTTTATACAAGAGTAACAAAATCCCATTTATATCACTCACTTCCCTCTGCATGATTTATGACACACCCAATCAATGCCCTACTTGTCACCTGATTAAAGGTGACATAGGACAATATTAAAGTGAGTAATTTCTCATGTAGGGAACCGTAGTGACTTCAGGTCAAAGGTTTATGTGTAGTTGTGATCATATGAGAATAACTTATGACACGTTTATCCATGCAATATTCTCATAGTGGGTCAGTCCAGTACATTATTCACTAGCAATGTACTCATGTATTGACTTGATATCACATATCCATGATTCGTAATCATCAGTCACTATACATGCTAGTCTCGATGTATTATTACTATCCTTTTTCATAATAATACTTGACTAGGGGCATTTTAGGAATAGCAAAGCTATTCCAAGGATAATTATTATATTAAGTTATAAATTGCGCATAATAATAATAAAAACAAAATATAATAATTAAATTGCCTAAAACATAATACATTGTATATAACTTCAATCATCAATATGATTGGCTCTAGGACATACACCAACACCTTACCAATATATCATCTCAGATGGTATCCTTGATGTCTTGTTGCACTTAGTGCTATTTTTTAACATCAATGGCTACTTTGGTATGTGCTAAGCATTCAAGCTAGTTATTGAACTTAGTTCCACTAGGCCCATATAAAACTTCTTTGTCATTGAAGTCTACTCTTTACCTTTTCTCTTTTGACATGCTTAAGGATAATGTCCTTCATAATCATAAAACCTTCAACTTCTTTCCTTTTCTAACCACCTTTACTGAAATCAAATGAATCCATGTCACTTTCACTTAAAGAGTTCTAATGAAATTAACTTAAATATTTAATTTATATTCCAAGTAACATTCGATAAACAATTGAACATATACATGTGATAACTTAAATAAGTAGGATCAATTGCATATAATTTTATCACATTTGATTTGATCCTAGAACAAAGCTTTACCCATGACGAATTAACATTTTCAAAAATAGCATCCAAGTAGTCACACCAATGTAGAAAGTTACTCCAAAAACATAGCATCCAAGAAAAATGATATTTTTGAAATATGAGCACATAAGAAGACATTTATTTAGGTATATCAACTCTCCATATTAAATAACACTTCTAAAGCACATAAACAATGATTAAAGAGTAATTTTAAAGAATAAAAATGAAAGTTTTTCAAGAATAAACTACAATACTACCTATCTAAGCCTAAAAACCACAATTAAAACATAAAATACTCACAAAGCACAAGAGAATAAGGGAAAATACCTCAAATAGATATGAGTAAATGCTCAAAGATGGTAGAAGTTTAACCCTACACAATCATAAAAAAAATAGAGCAGAAAGCACAAAAAAATGAGATCAAATCACCATAAGAACTAAGTTTGTTTGTGATTCTAAGAAATAGAGACAAGGATATGCTAATAACAGAACTTTCATTGTTGGTTTTCAACATAAAAAATTGACATCTATATATTTCCATGTCAATTGTCACTAAAATTGATATCTGATATTTTCCACAAAATTACAAAAATAGCACATTAGGCAAACTTTTGATATCGATTGTATATAGAAATCAACATCTAATGTTTATCTTATCTTCAAATCTAATAGTTCACCATCATTTTTTATGTCAATTTTTAAACAATTGGTGTGGAAAATTTTTTAATCCATTTTCTAACTCTTCATCTCCTATTAGATAATGTAGCTTTACAACATTGGCTTTTCATTTGAACCAACATGGTAAGTTGTACTTATTTTTAAAAATATTATCATGCCATTATATACATTGGTTTTCACTTTAATAGATGTTGATATGCCAATATGCCAATGTTGTATAGCAATTTTGTATTTGTATTATACTTGATGCCTTTATATAACCATGCAATTAGGAGTAAAGTTGTCTAATAGTGGTTATGTTGCATGGCGATTATACTCTAACATTGCAAGGTAGGAGGTGATAGTAGTGTGGTCATCGGGGAAGAGGCAATAATAGTTGTTAGAATTTTTTTATGTGAACTATCATTAATTGTAAGTATTTTATTTTTGATAAAATTGACTAATTGATAGTGCAAGAACTTTTTATTTCTAAGGTTTAATTTGTTAAAGTAATCTATTACTTGAGCTTATGGGTACGTAATTGAAACATAGACCTACACTATTGACTTATAATGGAAGGACTTGATAAGGATTATTTATATTCATTAGGTCCATTTTCTACTCTTAAGTAAATATAGTTATTGACTTATCCCACTGAAAGTTGCACACAAGGAAAGAAAGATCTATATTTATGATATTCATTTAAATATTACCATGTCTTGTAGAAATAAACCAATGATAAAGGTATGCTTTTGCTTGAATATTATTTCCATGGTATCCTAAATTCTATGCAATTCTTAATTTAAATTATTACATGTGATATCAAAACTATCTTACATAAATTTAGAATCCAGGAACATGATCTCTATGAAATATCTTACATGTCTTTTTTTATCTTCCATACAAGAAGAGTGAATTTTCTAATTTGTTCTTGGTACAACTGAATTATATTTATAAAAAATAAAATAAAATTTGATTAATGTGATATATATGATTCCTATTTTATATGTTTATATTATTATGTGTTTTGATTTAATTATTTTTATCAAATTGCTTGAAATTTTCATCTATTTTGATTTGATTATTTTTTCGACTACCTTGATATGATTGATAATTTTATGCGATTTGGATCTAATTTCCATATTATTATTACTTATTGCTCATACTTGTCCAATTTAGCCACATAAAACTGCATTTGAAATTGTGTTTTCTGGGACAATTATTGCTAGATATGGCTGAGTTGCCATCGGAGTGGACAGTGCTGCCATTGAAAATCTCTAATAAAATGCGCAATATTGAATTTGGGTGGATTAACCTGGGCGGAAGACTCATTCTATTGGAGCGGGGAAGCTGAACTTTTTTTTCAAGTATCATTTTTTTTCTCCTAAGACTAGAACCTCCTCTATTTGTTTGGTAGCTGACACAACTTCTTCGATGATCATGAGTTCCAGTCTGAAAGGTCTAATATATATATATATATATTTTGCTTATGAATGTTGTTTCTTAGACTTACTTAGTGTGTTTCTTGGGCCTGTGTCGCCAGAAGAAAAAAATGCCTAAATTTTAGAGTTTCACATCCCACATCAATCTTAATTTGAAATTGTTATGAAAACAATCATGACTATAATTGATAGAATGCCAAGTGGGGATATTATTGGGAGTCCACTTTTCCAATATACTGTTTATATTTTGTTGAATTGCATTACTTGATGCATTTTTAAGATAAGAATTGGGATGAAAATCGTGTAATGTGTTCGTTTATAAAGAGAAAATCAAATCTGGTCATCCGGTTGCAGAATGAAACGAAGTGCTAAAAGAACCTTTTCTTTTTCCCATTTTTTTTTTCACGCGAAGCCCACTCTCACTGGTGCAAAGTGTTGTCCATGCGCCACATTACGCAACTTATTTTTTTTTCTTCAATCCTTTTTTACATATTATATTATATTTTCTATATTTTATTTATTCTTTCCGTTAAAGCAAATATTTTAATGTATTTACTCTATTTTTAATTAATTAAAATATTTTTCAATAAAATGAAATTGCAAAAGTTTTTGAAAAAATAAAGTATTTGGCCTACTTCTTGCTGGGGTGTTTTATTCTTCCAAATTGAAATTTATGATTACGATAAGATGTAATATAATTTTAATGATCAATATTAGTGCATACTATTTAACACTCTTTAATGGGTCGATCATATTTATATTCTTACTAGACTTTATTTTTTTATATATTTATTTTTTATATATTTTTTATATTGCCCTGATTATTATTATTATTATTATTATTATTATTATTATTATTATTATTATTAAATAAAGCTATTTTAAATTGTCCTTGAAAATATGTGAAGGGTAAACTATTTTTTAAAACAAAAAAGTCTAACAAATATAAAGAGTGCTTGATTCATATAAAAAGTAAGTTTTCTTTTAAAGTTGAATTTCCTAAGAATTAAACTTTTTTGTAAACTTTTTTAGGCACTAGTTAAAGGAGCATGGTTAACACTATGAAATTGACACTTTACGAGAACAAACTTTATATATTCTATTTGTTTAAACTTTGAATTTTTTAAGAAATATTATTAAAATGGTTAAAATACTCTTCAAATATATAATATAAAAAATAAGAAACATTAATAGATTTTACTTTCTTTTAATTTTTTCAAAATATATTTTTAATCCTTTTTTGTGATAATTTCTCTAAATTACTAATTTTTATTTTTAATTTACTATAAAAAAGTAAAAAAAATTACATAAAAAATTAAAATATTATATATATTAAATTATCCTAATATAATTAAAATGAATAAAAAATTAGTTAAATAATTAATGCAATAAATAATTAATTCTATCAAATTTATATAAAATAAATAAAAAATACATAATTATTTATTTTTATAATTGAATATTAAAATAATAAAAAATAAATATAAAATAATAAATGATATAATATAATAGATATATAATAAATATAATTAAATTAAATTTCATTTATTATATTTATAATCAAATTTATATAAAATAAATAAGAAATACATAATTATTTACAATTTATGTATGATATAATATTTAATTTTTATTTTATATAATTTACTATAATACTCTATTTATTATGCATTTAATAAAATAAATATTTTTATATAATTAAGTATTGATTATATTTAGAAATAAGATAAATATATTTTATATATTTGAATAAGTGTATTTATATTTTATAATTAATAAATTATATTTATTATTAATAAATATTTATTTTATGTATTTTTTTGCGTAAAGGAGAATATATATTGTGTTTGGTACTCTTGTATAGATGTTATTAATATTTGATACTTTTTTGAGAAGTTTTAAATTTGAATATAGTTTGGAAAGCTATAATGAAATAATTTTTTTGCAAGGATGTCATACTTTGTTATGTAACTCTTGATTACAGAATTGATAAGCTGAATTTTATATTATTTCATGCATTATATTGCATGATAATACTCAAATATAATTTATTTATTTCTTTCTTTCTTTCCTTCTATTCTTTTGAGCTGGAATGCTTACATGGTATTATAAAAAAATTATAATTGATGTACAAACTATTTGGTCATGAATGTAATTTTTTTAAATTAGTTGATTGCTCATGTCATAAGCAATATTAATATTTCAAATATTTTGATATATATTATTGGAATTAAAATTTATGTAAATTTCGGGTTATTAAATCAAATTATATCATTAGAATTTTATTGTTATTTTTTTTTTGAAATTACGGTTGGATAATAAAATTAGTTTTTCGCATCACACTTTGACTATAATAATTTTTGTGATGTATTATTATATTTTTCATATATGAATATTTTTATATATAATATTTTGAATGTGATGAAATTTATATATAATTTTTAAAATATTGGATTTGATTGTGAATATAAATTTTCTTTCATTTTCAAATCTTGGATGTACTTTTGAAAGCACAAATATGTCATTTGTTATTCACATTGACTTTAAAATTATATAATTTTCTTTGAAATTCTTATTATCTTAATAATAATATTATGTTTCAATTTTATAAACATAAGTAAAATGTTGTTTTTTATAGTTTACTTGTTTATATTAGTTATCTATTACCAAATGTTTCATGACATTTTAAATCTGTATGAATTGAAGCATATTTATTTTACAACAAATATGATAAGATAATTCATAGAAAATATATTTTGATATTGAATGGATACTAGTTTGGCTCTGGGTAATCATTTCTATTAAGATTGTTATTAATACATAATCAAGTCATTCATTTTTTCTTTTGTGTATGTTAGCATGATGATCATTATATTGTTGATATTTTGTAATTTTATTGAAATTAGAAAAGAGCACACACTATAAGGACAATGATGCATAGTTTTTTTCTTTTTTTGTAATTGCATAAAATCTTTAAATCAATAAGAATTTATCTAATGTTATGAAATTTCATTTGTATTGCAAAATGTGATGCATATTTTCAAGAGTTTATTTTGATTAAAGATCATTTGATGATATTTGAAATTGCTTTACTTTATAAAAGTTTACTAAAATATCAAAATTTACTTGTATAATTTAATTTGTAATGAGTTATATGTCATTATTTATATTTGCTTGTCAAAAAATATACACAATAAAGAGATATAAA
This sequence comes from Sindora glabra, assembly GCA_020226215.1. Taxonomy (NCBI): domain Eukaryota; kingdom Viridiplantae; phylum Streptophyta; class Magnoliopsida; order Fabales; family Fabaceae; genus Sindora; species Sindora glabra. The sequence continues at coordinate 70,549,310 of CM035232.1, read as the reverse complement.
TTTCATTGAATCCTTTTTTTTATATATAATGTATAAATTTTGAATATCAAGCATATTTTCTACCAGCAATAATGAATTTGACATATAAGTTTGTGTATTCTTTGGGCATATTATAAAGCAACTTATGAAGTTCTTAACATATGTGTTGTGAATTTATTTGTTTTTTTTATGAAATGCTCTTTTATTAACTTGTGTATATTAGTTTATTGCTACCATGAGAGTTTTCCAAATTATTATAAGTTAAATTTAAGACTTTTATTCATACTTCATTTAAGTGATCTCTAGATTTATGTTTTGAAAATTCTCTTATTAAATTAACTTAGTGTAAATCTTGTATTGATCTTCTTAAATTATGTAAGTTGGTTATTTAAGACATCAAAGTTAATTATATAATTAATTTCTCTTTACTTATTGATTTGTTTTATTTAGATTATATTGCAAATTTTAAATGATTTGAGAAATCATAATTTTATGTACCATTATATATATATATATATATGAAATTTAAATGTTAATTTTTGTTATACCAAAGTTTTTATCTTTATAAGATGTGTAGAAACTGATTAAGATATAAGCATTCAATTTTATTTTCCTATAATATACTTAGTTAGTGAGAGTTCTATATTATATATTATAGAACTCTTCAACTAAGTTGATAATCATAATATGTTTGTTACTACATAAAGTATATATATTCCATATATGTATAATTACATAATTTGCTAATCTTCATTTTATGTATTATTATCATAATTGTTCTTGATCATATTAATATATTGTTGTACATTTAAATATGAAATTTATGATTTCTTTATCAATACATGTATTTATAGGTTCTGAAATATTGTACCAATTATAGTAATTTTGAAAATTAAGACTCGATGCCAGTCATTAACTCCTAAACTTATACATGTGATCTTTTATAAGCACCATATTAGAATAATGAGACTTATCTTGATAAAGGTTAAGTATTAGGTTTGATACATCACTAGATGAATATATCTTATTTGGGGTGGCATTTTAGGCAGCTTTAATTGCCACCTCAAATTTTAGCTTCTCACCATGCCAAAGAAATTTTAAAGCGTAGATGTTAGATTGATGGTGTACGATTTTTTATTTTAGCAAGGGGTTTGGAATTCAAATCTTACTAGATAATTTTTACTTTTAAAAACTTTAATATTTTATATTTGTAAAAATCATTTTATCCGACCAATGCTCTTCTTCCCTAAGTCCCTAACCCTGTTCTTCCCCTCTCACTCCTTAATCATCCTCCTCTCATCTCATTGAACAAAGTTTTAATTTTGGATTTTTGAATCCTATTATTTTTTACCTAATTGTTGTAAATTTGTAGCATTCTTCTCCCTCAAATCCCTAACCCTCTTCTTTCCCAAACCCAAGTTAGCTCACCAAGGTGATTACATTAAAATATGGCATTGCTGCTGGATCGTTCCAAAAAAAGGCAAGCTCTTCTAGTTTTGGGATTCAAGTAGCATCACTCATTCTTTTATCCTACATGGCATCATCCTTGTCAACACCTACCTTATTGTCTCGAGTGCTAGATACATTGTTCACAAACCTTCCATGTTTAATCTCTCAATCAACAACACTGTCATGTATTTCATTATCGATTTTGAGAAGGAGAAGGGGATAAAATCGATTGGGAGGACTACTGTGTAACATTCACACTTACAAGGAGTGGGCTTCATGCTTGGATCAACTATGGTAGTGTGTATAAATTATTCAAGTTGTAAAATTTACTGGTAAATCATTTGGATTTTGAAGCTTTAAAAATAAAAAAAAATTTGGTGATGTTTAGCAATAAAATTTTTTATGAGGTATCTAATTATGATAGTAGAAAATAGTTTTATAAATTTTATGCTTGGAAGAACTATGATAGTATGTGTAAATGGTCAAATTTGTGGAAGTTGTTTGTAAAACCTTGGATTTTGAAATCTCAACAATAAAAGTTTTATTAGGTAATGTTGATTTTGATTTAAATTTCATATCTTAGTGTCAATCTAGTTAATTTTGATCGAATCTTGCTTTTTTAATTTTTTAGTTTGGTTTTCTGTGATCTTGTAATCATGTAAACTTTCCAAGTTAATATGATCTTATAAGGCTGCTTAATTTCATGCAAAAATAAAATTAAAAAAAAATAATATTGATGTGTGAATAAGGAATGTCTTTGTTGAATCTAAGCAATCTAGTTTGCTTTTGGTAGGAAGGTCTCAAGGTTGTTTATGACTTTTTTTAAGGTAGTCATGGAATCTTAAGATGCTTAAATTGTTAATATTAAAGATGATTCTTGGCCAAGCCATTTGGTTGCTGTTTAAAGGCCAAAATACTATGCCAGATAGGAGAGATGCTCTTCAGCTAAACTCTTGGTTAATGGGTGAGCTTCTTATGTTGAATTTTTTAGGTGTTATTATATAAGTGTTTGTGATGATTGCTAAAGTCTTGTTATTAGTTAGATCTTCTGAAACCATATATGTGGCACATGCAAATATACCTTCATTATTAGTTAAAATAATTTGCCATTTTTATTATGAAATACCTTTGCTAACATGATCATAAGATGGCTTTTTAATTTAAGTTCTTTCTCTATGAACTAGATCCTTTTTGTGGCTTTCTCATGTTTGTTGGGATAGTACATGTAGGCCAATGCCATAGCCTTTACAAATATATTGTGCAACTACATTTGGCAATTAACTTCATATATTTTATTTGTGAGCTTAGGTTTCTCAAGATGGTGGTATCTTAAACTTAGAAAGCACTATCTATGCCAATATTTTATTCCTTGAAATTGAAATTTATATGTATGAAAATTGAGATGTTGAAAGATTGTTTCTTATGTTATTTTCATTCCTTTATTCTTCCCTTTTTTTTAATGACCAGTCAAGTTTACTTATAGATGATGATTATTCCCTTATCATAAACTTTTCTAAGGATGGCAATAAGAAGTTATGGTTTCATGAACATAAAAAGTTAAAGGTCTTGAGATAAACAATTTCAGATATGTTGTTATTTTTCTTTAGTCAAATTGGAATTGAGTTGTGATTAGTTTTTCTTATTAAGTGAAATAGATTCATAGTACATCAAATTGATGTATTTTTTTGGTGGTATTTTGATGAATTTTAGAGGTCAAAAGGTGAATTATTCATCAACATGTATACTTCTCTTGTTTTTACAAAGTATTATATGGGTTGGAATTATGAAGAGATTAGAAATCCTCTTTATCTACTAATAAAGCAAACAAAGAAGGTGGTTTCATAAGACAAGCCTTCAAAGAAACCAATGCTCCTAGCTATAGGTACTTGAATTGGGATTATGTTTGACCATATTACAATGATGTACTTTTATTTTTGGTGATTCTCTTAAACTCTTGTAATATATACTCTGCAGTATCCTTTGAAATTATTATTTTAATTCGTACATGATAAAATTATAATATGGATGAATCTTAGTATTGTAATTCCTAAAATCTTCTCCACCAGACTTTACTAACAAGGAGACTTGGATTATTGGCTTTTTAGTAGTTTATAAATCATTTACCAGCATTTTGAATTGAAGTTCTCATTCACATCTACCTTTTGGTGGATAATATGTCACTTCTTGAAGACACAAAGGAAGTGCCCTTGTATATATATTACATATCTTCAAAACCCTATAGGCTTATTGATGAGTTGATGGAGGTAGAAGGGCCTATTTCCATGCTTAATGATACAAATTCATGATAACACCTTTTTTTTAGCAAATGACATATACGGTATATATTTTATGTTTTTATTGTGTTGTCTTTCTTTACTTAGTACATAACTTCTAGGTTTGTTTATTCCACTTGTTGTTGGTCACTATTATGGTTTATTTCTGAAAGGTGAAGTATGATCATTGATATTTTTCTAAATTACATAATTTTATACATGTGATTCGTAAACATTGATGGGGGATTTGATAACAATGATTTGTCTATGAAGAAACTTACAATGTATTTATATTGCTTGTACTTTTTTTTATATGCTTGATTTTCCTTCAAGATTGGGATAGAAACTTGGTGCAAAATTCTTGGTATCATATTTGTCTAAATCTATCTAACTTGTTGTATATTTTTGTTTATGTAGACTTCTTAATTTAAAATTCTTATGAAATATTCTCCTCTGCATATTCTTAAAAAATATATATTGAAGTGTGCAACGATCTTAAAAATTGGTGCCTCTCATTCACAGCATAGGTGGTTTGCTCAACTTATACTTGGATATGCTTTGTTATGGTTGTAAGTGACTTGGTTTCAAAGAAGAGACAAACAGAGAGCTGAAATGTGACTAAAATTGAACTTTATGTTTCTTGGCCTAAAGGTGAGCGAGGCATGTTATATTACTTATCTTGTTATTATATTAATTATTATCCTTTTTGAAACATAATGTATTAAGTTCTAAACAATTAAGTGAGAAATAAATATCAAACATTTATCTAATGTTTTGTTTTATGTTTTAGTTAAAAATGTCAAAGTATGCATTTGACATGTTGAATTCTCTTAAGAAAAATTTACTTCAAACTCATGAATTGATTTTGAAATCTTTTAGCATTTGCTTTTTTTTATTACAATAATTTGTGAATTGATTTTATAATTTTTATCAATTTTTCTGTATTGATTTGTATTATTTATAACCTGATTTTTTTAAAAAAATTAAACAACATTTAAGATAATTTGAACATTCCTTTTAATTTTTTTTAATAATTTTGAGGTGGCTTTCCCACTAATAATTTTTAAAATGTTAAAGTCTCAAAAAATTTGAGGCGGCTAATATCCTGCTGAAAAATCCACGAGAAGTAAATGAAAAATCCGCCTACACCTACATTCCCAACGAATAACCATTCCACTAGATATTCCATTGGAAACAAGAAAACCAAGTGAAATCCATAAATGTCCATTGGAAATCCGTGGGAAACATCACCCCAATTTTGAAACTTAAAGACACTTCGGTGATCAGATTTATAAGGGCTAAAACTTAGTGTTAGTCACTAGCACTTATATTTCATATATGTCTCTTAATTCATTCTATTTTAAGATTTTGAGACAATTAACTTTGTTATTATTAAATGATTTCATTGCTTTATTATTAAGTTTGTTATAGAGAAATTATTGAAGATTAACTTTAAAAATAGTATATTTCGTTAAATCATACTTTTGATGCTATTTTTCTTACTATATTTTCACATCAATAACTCATGTTTAAGTAGTTGATAATATATTGTATTAATAATAATGCAATTATCACCATAATTTGATATTATTAGTTTCTTAAATGAATTGAATCATCTTTTGAATGGTGTATTTTCAAAATTATGATTATATATTTTAAATTTTGTGTTCAGTTCAAAAGTCATTTTAATATAAAATATTTTAAAATAAAATTTTTATAATTAATCTTGTCGAAGTAAAAGAATATTAAATTTTTTTATGTAAACTATCATTAATTGTGAGTATTTTATTTTAATAAAATTAGCTAAATAATGATTCAAAACCTTTTATATTCTAAAATTTAATTTATTAAAGTAATTTATTACTTGACCTTATAGATACTTAATCATGACTTAATATGTTTGGGGATAAAATGTAAGCATATACTTTTACCCGCATATAATAGGACAGCATATAATAGGACAACTTGATAGAATTTAATTTATATTGACTACATCTCCTCTACATTCCTAATTATATAGTTATTATCTTATCCTATTAGAAACTACACACTCTTAAAGAATAAGAAGAATACCTATACTTATAATATTCATTTGAATACTAAGATATCCCACAAAAATAAATTTATGATAAAAATATACTTTTTTATTTTCATAATGCCATAATTTTATACTATGCATAATTTAAACTCTTACCGTACAACGGTTGTTGGGTAGCATTGCACTGATGTTAGGAGTCGTCCGCCCGACAGGACGTGAGAAGACACCTCAAATAAGGGTGAAAGGATGGGTGGTGGAAGAATGCCGGTCATTAACGCCCGATTTGTGTGGTTTGGGAGGTGACTACTTGGTGAAGGTGTTCGGCAATGTGCACATGAACAACGAAAATAGTCGCCGTGAAATTTTTTGACAATATCAACAGCGTAACCTTAATTTTTGTGCGTCACTGATCTAAAAATTCTAAATTTGCCACCATTTGCCACAAATTTTTCTGGTCATTTTTTTTTACCACTTTTCGCCATACTTGTTGCTATCACTTTACCCTATCCTTTTATTGGTTGAGTATACCTTTTTATGTTTGGATGTCCAGGTCTATCTATGTGATTCATCAATGTCGCCGACATTTTATATGAACAAAATGCCAAATCTATCCAAGCAACCTCACCACAACATTAAAATTAAACTCAAACTTCAGCTTTTATTATATCAAACAAAGATCCATTCCAACATGAGATCAACCCCAAAAGCAGAAACTGACAACGTGGTACAAAGAGTATAATTTATTTTGACCCCAAAGATAACTAAAAAGGCAAAACTTACAATAAACCCAAAGGTACAATAAAAGAATACCGTAAAATATTTTACAAAGAACATAATTATCAAACCCCACTTCAGAAATATCAGCATTTAGATCTTCATCTCGAAAAATTTTAATAAACATCATGAATAAATGAAAATTCTTAACTTCAGTAAAAGAGAGATAGACACAAAATTAAGGGAAAGAAACATGTAGATCAAAATGGAAACCTTTTGTATTTTCAAGTCTATCTCTTTTAGTCAAGTAAGAATTTTCATCTATTGAAGCAGTATATTAGAATTTCTCCTTACGCTCCTTGATCAGAATCTTGAGTGCTTACACTCAGCAGGAAGGCCTTGAGGGAAACGCTTCAAATCGCTGCAGTAATTATAAATCATGAAGTACCTTTGAACCCATCTGAGTCTTCTTCTCCCGTAAGCATCAAGTTCTTGTTGATTCTGCCACACAGCATCGGATAATGAATTGGAAGAAAACTGGATAGCTTTGAAATTGCGGTAATACGCTGTGAAGGGGGCTTTGGACCAATCAGTCTTCACCAATCCACCTCTTGTGGCCCAATCATCTGCATTCCAGAGGCTTGAATATATTCTCATTGGCTGGTTCTTTGGGAAAGGAACTCCCACTGATTCTGCATTCTTGAATACCCTTATGGGGATGTTATCTACCAAGAATCTGCAATAATTGCCCAAATGAAATTTGGTTATAAAGGGGAAATTCTGAAACAAAAAACTAATAAAAGCATGTCATAACTTGGAAACTGAATTATTTTTTTTTCATTTTTTTAAACATTTTCTCAATAAATAGTTTTTAAGTAAAATTACTCAAAACTGATAATAAAAATAAAAATGATGTACTCAATTTAATGTTCTAATGTGCACATTTTTTTTATAAAAATAGAATCTGCATAATTGGGATCAATTTACACCAGATTTTATCAAGCCTATAAAAGGTGACACCCCCCCCCCAAAAAAAAAAAAAAAAGAAAGCAAAGAAGCATGAAAATCGAATCTTTTTTCCAGTTTTTAAAAACATCCCCCAGTAAATAGCCTAATTTTTTAAGTAGAATTAGTTAAAAATAAAAAACCCATAATAAAAATAATATATGAACTTAAACTCTCATGTTAGGAAAAATTTGAAGAGGAGAGATCAATCCATCTTAGATTTCATTAAATGTATAATAAGTGATAATTTAACTTGTGAGAAAAAAAATTATATATATTACAGTATTACTCTAATTAAATAGAAAGAAAAATACCACTACTCAAAATAACAGAATAAAAGTTGAGTTGTGTTTTTAATTTTTAACTTACATGATGTGTTGGGGCTTCCAGATGACAGAGTAAGTGTGGAAGTTTCTGGTGGGGTCAAACCAGAGGTAGAACTGTTGTTCTCTGTTGCCTTTGCCTTGAGTGTAAACATTTGTGTGTAGAATATATGGGTCACCGCTTAGGTTTCCTAGAAACTCAAAATCAATCTCATCATGAAGTGGCCCCTGGGATGATAGCTGCATCACAAATTGAAAGCAAAAGGTTAATCCAAATGGTCCCTTCTGTAAATGCACAAAGGAGAAAAAGGCCGAAAAAAAAGGGGGGTGTTTTCCTCAATAAAGTTGACGAGTTTTGAATTGAAAATTATTGTTGATGTTGATTTGGTAAGGTGAAATTCCTTGCATGCTTTGAAGAAATCGAAACGCATGAATCAATTATAGCAAAAGTAGTTTTAAGTGAAGATTCTGCCAGGAAAGCGGGAGCCCCCCTAAAGCCTCCATTTGATTTTTTTTTTAAAAAAAAATCTTTTTCTATTTTTGTCATTAAATTATTCTACCAACTCATAAAGTTGTTGGAAATTATATAAGGGACTTAGCTGACACTTATTACAAAAATGGGAATCTCCAAAGAAATATAAACACACACAAATGAAATATTAAAAAAAGAAAAAAATGTTTAGTTAAATCCGCTTCACACAAATGAAATATTTAATAAAAATTAGTTAAATTTACTTCAGTTATTTTACTCACAGCAGCTGACCTTAGACACTAAAATAGCAAGTGTTTATTTCGAAATAAATATAATCAATTTGATTCTTTGATATATTAATTATGAATAATAGTCATAAAATTAATATTACTTAATAAAATAATCAACATCTAACAATGGAAACATTGTAGTCTGGCTTGTTCTTGTGGGTTTGCTACATTAGCAACTCTTGTGAATGCACAGTAAGTTTGAAAAGATTGATCAACACTGATGTATCCTCCATTATTCTCCTTTTCTCCACAAGACGTCTAAAGTGTAAGCCAAAAAGCAATTTAACAATCAATGATCATATTTTTGTTTAAAAACAAAAACAAAAACTTATATATTTTCAATGAAGGAATAAAGCAGTTACTTTCCTTGTAAACCAAGTATACTAACAAAGAAAAAAGAATCAAAATTAAAAACAAAAAGAAAATTTTGTCAAATAAACTAGGAGATGATACTTATGGTGAAATCGATAACAATACATGGAAGTCCTTGATTTCTGTGAATTCTATTGTTATTATGACAGTAAGGTTCACAAAAATCAAAGATTTTCATGCATTGATATTGGCAGTACGAGTTAACGATGTTTTGACCATAAATCATGGAGAAAACATACGTAATAAGCAGTGACAGTGCCGGCAGAGTTGCCAGCAACAAGCTTAAGCTGCATATCAATCCTTCCAAAGAGAAACTCTTTCTTGGATTGGAAACCAGAGCCTGAGGTTTTGTCAAGCGAAAGAGATAGAAGCTGCCCCCCACGGAAGATCTTAGCACGATTTCCACCCCATAGTTAGGTCAAAGTCTTGAAAGAAGTTTGCAGCACAAGAAGCCACCATAGAAGAAACCACCAACCCAACTAGCATCAGCACATATATGCCATTGCTAGGAAGAGTAGATCCCATTTTTTGAAACAATGCAGCAAGTGTAGAGAGAAAGAGGAAGAGAGAGATTGTGATTGTTGTGAATGTTGAAGGGCTCGAAAGGAGGGTGGTTATATATGGAGAGAAACGGTAGATATGGAAGGATAGAAGGAATAATATTGGGAGGGGGAGACGCGTGAGCAATAACTTGGGTTGGAGGAGCTATTGGAAAAGGCTGGTGACAGCTCAGCAGGGCTTCAAAGCTGGAAGCCCTTTTGTTTGGACATGGGTTCAGTGGTTTTAGTGTAATTTCAAAAATATCTATTATTCTCACATTTTTGTTATTTATTCTTATTTTTATATTTTTCTAAACAATAAATTTTAATGTAGATTTTACATTCCCTATTAAAAATTGTGATGTTTTTACATTTTATCTTTAAAGGTGAAAGTTGGTTTATTAATTTTAAAATATAAATGAATGAGATTAGGATTACATCGCAATGATGGTAATTACAAAATATATATAGATAAATGTGATAATTACAATATACAATTACTGTGTAAATTTCTGTTCTAAAAGCTATATATGGAAACAAACCGATTAGTCTTCCAAAATTTAACTTCTCGACCCAACAAAAATTTTAATAATTAATACGATGTACATATTTATTTGGTAATCAAATTTGTACATATTTTAGTTGCTATACGTTATTGATAATACATTATCTTATACCAATTTAACTCTTCATTTCAATTGATTTCACTAAAATATGGTGAAATCTACCCGGATAAATAATCAAAATTTAAAACGACTGATAGCATTATTTTCTAATCAGTACTACGGTAATTTTTCCTACAAAAAGTTATACAATTGGTTTCTTTTTTCAAGCAAGCGTTTGCTTGTTTAAAAAATAAAATGCATATTTTTATCTATTTCATTTAAAAAAAATAAAGAATCACTAAAAACCGAAGAATATATTGGTATTCCATGTTAGCACTTTAAAATCATGAAATTGTTTAAAGGTTTGGTTGGGATTTCACTTTGGATTTATGCAGAGAATGCTATGAATAATGATTGTGTCCCAGGATGTTATATAAGGGTAGGCCCCATCTGGTTGTATGATTTAGGAAAATTGATTAAATTTTAAGATTAAAAAAATAAAATATTTGGTGGATGCCAACTGGGTGTGGTATGGAAAGCAGAATAAAGCCATGAAGGCATATTACTTGTGCATGGGGACCATCAATCATGCATGGTGGATTGAGTGAGACGGTGCCACGTGGCAGGCTTCGTATCTAAGTCACGGCTCTATTCATATTCTATTCTCAATTCTCAATCATATTTATTTATGTTTTAAAAAAAAAGGTCGGGAGCTTGTGAAAGGTGGTCCAATGATTGAAGTTTTTGTTTTTGTTTCCTATTTTTTTTGTCATATTTTCATATTAATTGTTGTACTAATGTTGATTTTAAAAGGAGAGTACAATTTTTGGGAAAAATATCATAAAATGCGTAGATCAAATTTTGGTGTCCCATGTCTTTCCAAAAATTATATGAATTCACATTGTATTCTATTTATGATTTATTTAGAATATATTTGGTAAGCTTCGGACTGTTTAAATTTAAAGAAACATGTGCCAAATTTCATCAAAATTTATTAAGTGATTTTACCCCCTATGGCTTTCTCTCCCAACATATATGACTTCTTATGTTAACAAAAGTCTTTTTTTATTATTATTATTTTCTACTAAATAGTATTACATAATAAAATCATTAAATTAATATCAACTTTACCTCTTTGGAATGAATTGACCCTTGAAATATACTATCAGTGCTAATTAATTAAATGATAACATTCAAATTAGTACTCTAAAATTAAGAGCAAACTAATATATTTGTGTTGAAAGAGTGATAATAGCATCAAATTAACTAGTATTGCAAGTTTGCCTCCTATAATTCAATATCCCATTCAAAAGAATCTAAATTGAAATAAAATTTAAGAATAAATTTTTATTAAAAAATGTAAAATTTAAAAAATTAATTTTTAATAAAAAAAAGGAACAACTGTTAATTTGATGTAAGTATGAGCTCATGATTCCTGTAAAAATTTTTAAATTATATATTGATATAATTTAATTATATAAATTTTTAAAAATTACATAAATTATTTATCTTCTTTAAATTTTTTTCATTCTTTAAACCCTAATTTTTTTATCAAGATTTACTATTGTTGCTATTTCCAAATTAATGCTGAAGCATAGCCCACGGCGCGCGCAGTAATTTCAAAAGGGACGTAGCATCCCCATCCGGTAGGATTTGACCTCATACCCAATCAATTTATGGAAAAATAGCGGAGAAATGTGCAAACTATCTCTTTTAATTTTAAGTGGTTAGATTTTGCTATTTTTTTATTTGGAAACTGAAAAATTATCCTTTTAAATTTCATAAATTTTGAAATTAAAACTTATTGTTAATTTAATTAATTATATTCTCAAATTATATGATTTTTTCATAAATTTCTTAAACAAGAATTATAATATTATAATATATCAATTTATTATATAATTTTGTAACTTATTTTTATTATTTAATTAAAACTCTATATATCTAATTTAATTTCTTTTTGAATCATATATATAACATAGAAATTATTTGCAAAAAATAAATTAATGTAATATAATATCATATTTTATGATTAAAAAATTATTAAAATATCATGAAATTGGATAAAATTATAAATTAGATTGACGATAAATGTTGATTTCAAAATTTTTTTATAATTTAAACAAATAATTTTTAAAAATTTGAAATTAAAAGAACAAAATTTAGCCATTCAAAAATGAAGACAATATTTTTCCTTTTTCCCAAAATATTCAGATACAAAGTAGCAGCATGCGACTTTATCCGGCGGGGGGAAGGGGGTTAAAATATGAAGTCACCAGACTGCAAATGATGTGGCATAATCATCCACTTCGTTGATATTGATAAAACCTTCTCTACTCGCATTACCCTGGATTTTTTATAGCATTAGTTATTTTGTCCTTTAGGCACGACGACAACTTTGTATTTGTTTCTACGATAAATGAAATGACATAAATAGATTCATGAAGAGAGCGCATGAAAAATCTACTAGTTATATATAGCCAATTAATTACTCCTTCTTTCCATTTCTATTTATATGTAATCATTAATTAATTTTACATACATTCAAAAAATATTTTAATTTATTTATTATTAGTAAACTTTATAAGATTATTCTTTATATACAAAATTTAAGATAGTTAAAAATGAAAAGAGAAATATAAAAAAATAAATGTAGAATAATAAAATATTTATTAATAAAAAAGAAAGATAGATTTGAAAAAAAAATATTTAATATTTTATTAAAATTTTAAAATAGTAGATAAAAAAAATAATTTTTTTTTAAAATGCAATAAATAAAAAGAAATGAAAGAAGTAATAAAAAAATTTATTGAGGCATGAACCACCTGCCCCATTCAATTTTGCATACTTTGCTTGTACAATGAACGTAGCCAAACTTATGAAAGCCACAGATGCTTTTGACAAAAAATGGTCCATCATTTGATAAGGAAATCTCCAATAGCATGGCCAAGCAGTGGGAGCAATGCATATTTCCTGAGTCAGAGAATAAGGTAATGATCACCATAGCAATAGGGATACATGATAAATTATAGAGTCTGATTATGATATCCCTATTTCAACCTAATAAAGAAAAATGTATTTATAATTTTCAATATTTAAAAATTAAAAGGTATAATTTCTAAATGTATGTGAATTTAAAATAAAATTGGCATTTAGACTTTAAAATTGACAACTACGTTCTTTATTGAATAGAATTAAAGATACATGATTAGATTACATAAGTATTTCTAAAGATTATAATAATATGCTGCAATTTTTATGAATGTTTATAAAAATTTAATATAAAAACTATAAAAGTTGCAATTTTGATATAAAATCTGAAAATAATAAAAATTGTAAGTGCATACTGATTTTACATGCTATAAGGATATAAAAAGTCATAACTTCATTATTTAAAACTGTGTGAATTTTTTTTACTTTGTATATAAAATTATAATTTTTAATAAAAGAAGGTCATAAAATGTTGGATTAAATATATAAGAGTAATATGAAATCGGATTTATACATACCGAATGTCAAAAGTTTGCAGCAAAAATTTCAGGATCTTGTATTTATTTTTACTGATTAAATTATCAATCACTTCGGAAAGACAACCATATTCACAAACTAAATCTTCTTTTTGTGTGCAAAGAGAATTTCTAAGAGATTACGAAGAAATGATTTCTAATTAATTCATTTACTTCCTTCATTTGCCTATTTATAAGTATTTATTGGGTCGGGTATGAATCAGGTTATAGACCTATTTTGGGTAATCTGAACCCATGATCCAACATAAAAATTATAAAAAAATTTCACAAAATTTATAATATTAATTACAATACAAATGGTCTCAAGTATTAAAACCAAAAGCCATTTGATTGTTGCTCACATGAAAATGTATGTGTGATGACAAGGTGCTATACATGCATGGTCCTAATTCTTCTGTGTAGATCGATATTATTCTGAGTTAAAACTCGTGTAGGGATGACAATAGACAGAGCATGCACATCACACTCTCTCCTGTTCATTTTCGCTGAATAACAATATTTGTATTGTCCCCTATTTTTGTAATAACAAGGTGAGATTTATCTCATCTCCGTGCTTCAAGAATCTATAGAAATGAATGATTACCTTAATATAGAAATAACCACGGACCTAGGTTATAAAGAGTGGGGCAATTGCTTCACTGTAGCTAAAATGTATGCAACTGCTTATATTTAAGTCATGTATATATAATTTTTTTCTATTTTTAAAAAAAGTACATTTAATCCCTTTAGACTTTATGTCATATGCATTGTAATCACATTTATATATTTTTCCGCTATAAATTTAATTAAACACAGCTAAATATTACACAACCACTAAAAATTATCATTTCCTTAAAAAAATTTGAAGGAACTAAATTTAATTTTTTAAGAGAGAAAATGAAAATTTTTAGAGGAAAAAATTGAAAATCTATTAAAATGGAATAAAAGGGTCATGTCACTTAGTTCAAAGTCCAATATTCAAGTGATTTGTCAATTTTAGATTGATACCGGTGAAATGATTGCTCTATTTTTTGAGGTAAGATGGTAATTATGGTTGTTAAATTATAACAAAAATAGAAAATTTTACATTCTCTTTAGCACAACAAAAAAATAGTTCATACTAATATATCTATACTAATAATATTTCTTGGTTGTTGGTAGAGCATAAGATTGTACAGCTAGCAAACCTAGTGCCAAATATTTGTATAGGAACTCTATATTGATGATAATATTACTAGTGTAAAATAAAAAAATATTATCATTTTATTGATGACATTATCATTGATGTGAGGTATTATTTAAAAAAAATTAGAACACTTATCTATGTATTAAAAACTTATACTAGCAACAATGTCATTGTTATAAGTTGCCTTGAAAACTGATGTGCTAGAAGCTATTGCCAATTAATCAAGAATTCTATACTAACAACTTGATCATCGATGCAAAATTTTTTGAAAAATTTAAATTAAAATTTTACCTTAAACCAACAATAATTTTTCAAGAACTCTATACCAATGATAAAAAAAAAAAATCATCAATATAGCTTTCTTAGGCACATTTCTACTTGTTTTCTTTATCATTTTTCACTTTCTCATATTTTGCTATATTGATTTTGTAAAATAGTTAGATTGTATTATTGTTGCTTCTTTGGCATTACCTTTTCTTTTCTTTTCTTCATTCATGCATTGATGTAGGCTCAAATTTCACAAATACTCTTTATTGGCTACTATGATTAGTTGTTATAACTTATGAGTTGTAAATTTTGATTGAAATTGTTATTGCATTATTGTGAATATAATGATGATTTGTTATTGTAGGCTTGTTTTATGTAAGAGCTAGTTGTAATGTCTCGTTGAATTTTTAAAAATATGTGATGCATTATTTCTATAAGATTCTTTTTCTTTTGCGAAATTTGTTATGGAATGAATATATTATACTTGATACATTTGTTATGGTGTTATGTCTAGACATGTTTTATGACTCCGATATATTCCTAATTGTATTATATTTGGACTTAGCATAAGATTTATAAACTTGATACATAGAAATGTTGGATATGTAATATGACAATTAGACTCAAAGGTGAATATAATAATTACTAGAATATGCAATGGAGAAGAAAATATTAAATAATGAAAAGATATAAATTTTAAAAATTAAAGTAATGAAAATATTAAAATTAAAAATATTAAATAATTAAAACTTAAACATAAATTAGAAAATAAAATATTTAATAACAGAGATTTAGAATTTTTTAAACAAAGCAATGAATAAGATAAAATTATTATGAGTAAATTTTACACATATTACTAAATGTGTATTTTTTTTGGTTAAATTTATGTTTACAAGTATGATTGTGTGCTTTTAAAAAAAAAGCATGCTATAAGAAAAACTATCTGATCTGTGAGAAAAGTCATTGGATTAACAAAAACATAAAAAGGAAAAAGTGCCTCACAAAGTATTGAGACATTTTTCGTTGACTACCAAATTGAAATGATTATATGAATCAAGGCATACGGCAAAATATATGAAATGACATCATATAGGATGGTCAAAAAAGGGTAGGGTCATGCTATCATGACCTAAATTCAATCGTGACTAACATGAAACTTATTATCTAGTTTTCACCAACCTAATCTCAATTATTCATCAGTTTTCCTAATAATTAAATTAAATACACATAAGGAAGGAAAGATAACACTAGATAAGGAAGGATATTTCATTCATCATTAATAATTTTACAAAAAGAGAGAAAGTTAGGTTTGCTTATAATCTTATCAAGTTGAGAATAAGCCAAAATAAATTTCTATAAAAAGGTTTACTTCATATATTCCTCTACCTAATGCTTATATAGAATAAGGCCTAAAATAATTCTTTATACAAAAATCTGTGCTACTAAAAAAAAACTTATTAGGGGAGCTACCAATGAAACTAACTTTAAGGAAGTTATGATGGAAGCTCAATCTACATATTTGCAAAATAAACATGATCGAGTGAGTTTAGAACTCAGTGAGTGAGTACTTTAAAATAAGCAAACATAGTAATTGATCCATTTGCTAACTAGACTATCCTCTTATAAAACCTTAGCAAACAATTATTCTTATTTATCAATTTAGTCTTGGATAACTATAAAGGGCTCAATTATGATCATATTGATTCAAATGTACCATATGGAGGTAGCCAATGCTTTTAAAGCTCCAATACCGTATCATAATGACACTAATAAATAACAAAATACATGCATCCTTCATTTGATTCTCAAGTTAACCTTATATCCTTCATAAATCTATCTTTGCCCTTTCACAAACAATATACCAAGAATTAGGCATTCAATTTTCATATCCTCTCCCTTATCACATTTCTTATATCGCAATGCACAAGTATTAAATAAAATATATACATCCTCTTAATGACTGCTAAGTCAACCTTATACACTTTGCAAACCCATGCTTATCCTTCCATAAATAATATATTGGAAAAAGGCATCCAATTTTCATATCATCTCCCCTATTATATTTCACATATAATAGGGCATTATCCTGATGTTCCCATAGCAACACTATGCCTCAATGCATGGCCACATGTTTCATTTTGTTGTACAATTGCATAAATAAGATCAATTATGTCACATGATATCTATGTCTCATTTCATTTCATAAGTTACTCAATAATTATATTCTCAGTGCAATCCATGTTATAATAATCATACATAGGCTTGAAGAAGTAAAAAGCCTTATTTATATGTTTACACATTAATTTTAGGGTTAGATATGCATTACAAGTTTAATCAAACTTGGTATCAATATTAAAATACAAAACTAAGAATGTGAATCCCTTCAACCCTTCCAATAAAATTTGGAAAAAACAAAACCTTTTGTAAAGGGCTTCACAACTTAGTGAAATCTAAGTTTAAGGGGTGTTTTAAGAGTACTTTGAGAAGTGCTTCACAAAGTACTTCAAAAATTCTAATAACTTCTGCAAGCAACAAAGCATTTCACAAGTTACTTGTTAACAATGAAATTTGAGCCTAAGAAACACCTTACAAAGTGCTTCACATATGAACACAGAGCATTTTCTAAAATGTTTCTCACCATTCACCTGATATAAATAGACCCCCAACTCATTTATTATTCATCAAATCAGCCTTTTATTCATTAATTCACATCTCTAACATCTCATATAAATATTTTTTAGTATTAAATTTAGTCAAACAATCATAAACTTTTAACCTTACTATTCTACTTATTTCTTTCCTCATCTATTTCTTTGTGAATTTTCCATCCCATAACATACTTAAACATTAATTATTACTTTCCTAAATAATTAATTCATAGTTATTCATTAAAAAAAATTATTCATAAGAAAGTCCTACTCTATTCATAGTATACCAGCCAATTAAAATATCCTCATCATAAAATAAATTTCATATTATTATATCTTAAAAAAGGCATAATACATGCAACATCCTGTTAATAAAGAAGCTTGGTTGAATTTTGATAAAAGTTATCCTAATTTTTTCATGAAATCAAGGAATGTTTGACTAGATTTGGATGCAAATAGATTCAATCATTTTGGTGATATAAATCTATCCTATAGCATATGACTAGTGGTAATGACAACTTCCAATTTGATACCATGACTTGATATGAAAGAGCTTTCTTTTTTTCTTTCAAGTTAACTCTAGTACTCCTTGGACTGTAATCTTAAGAAAAAGATAAAGATGTATTTCTAAGACTATTAGTAGAAATGTTAAAAGAATTATAGGAAACGAGAGTTAAAACTTGAGATACTACTAAGAATAGCATGTTTAAAATATGAGTGGCTATTGTGGATTGTTAATGATTTTCTTGTGTGAATTTGTCTTTTAGGGTAAAGTAGACGAGAGTAAAAAGTATGCCTAACTTATAATGGAGATACTCCATCAAAATTAGCATTTGTTAGTCATTATTGCTTTTTTCTCAAAACTTATAAGTTCTAAAATAATAAACATTTTAATGGCAAGTCTGAGAGGAGACCCTCTTCCTAAGTTAATTTACTACTACTCCTTGGACTGTAATCTTAAGAAAAAGAGAAAGATGTCTTTCTAAGACCATTAGTAGAAATGTTAAAAGAATTATAGGAAACAAAAGTCAAAACTTGAGATGCTACTAAGAATAGCATGTTTAAAATATGAGTGGCTATTATGGATTGTTAATGATTTTCTTGTGTGAATTTGTCTTTTAGGGTAAAATAGACGAGAGTAAAAAGTATGCCTAACTTATAGTAGAGATACTCCATCAAAATCAGCATTTGTTAGTCATTGTTGCTTTCTTCTCAAAAGTTATAAGTTCTAAAATAATAAACATTTTAATGGCAAGTCTGAGAGGAGACCCTTTTCCCTAGTTAATTTACTAGTGACATAATCATGGATCAATTAAAAAGATTGAATCAGAAAGTTTTTGGAAAATACATGTAATTTGGTGTAATGAAATAGAAAAAAGGTGTTGATAAACTTAATACAGTAAGAAAAGCATATTTTTTGAGCTTCCTTACTAGTACACAATGTAGTTGATGTATAACATTAATATTGCATACGTCAAAAAGAATATATATGACAATATTGTAAGCATACTATTACAAGATGCATACAAATTAAAAGATACAAACAATGCAAGATGTGATTTGGCCAACATGAATACAAGACTAGCACTACATCTATGGCTCCATTCATGCAACAAATAAGGTAACTTATAACTTATTGATTTGTTCAATAAGTTATAAGTTAACATCTAAAGGTATTTCACATACTAACTTATTGAAAAAATAAACTCTGAATTGATAAACTACCTGAAATAATTTATAATTTACCATTTGTTCAAGCTTTTTTTAAAATTTATCTTTATTTTTTTTATTAATTCACAACTTATACTTTTCATAATATAAATCCAAATATTATTTTTTTATAAAATATAATCAATTTAATTTTAATATGATTATATCTTAATTTTAAATTATAAATATATAAAAAATATATAAATAAATATGTAATATTATAAATTATAATTATAATTATAAGTAATTATAGTTTTGTTATAACTAATAAAATAAAAACTATGCAAATAAATATATAAGTTCATAAAATATAATTAATTAAACATTAGATATTATATTTTTATTTTTGAAATATTAATTGTTTCAATATAATTTGATATTTAGATAAGTATGAATTATTTTAATTAGATATCTATTTCTATTAATATATCTTTTTATGTCATTTTACAATTTCAGTCAGTTAAATAATTAATTTTATGAAACATTTCTCAAATAATTAGTTAACTTATCAATTATCAATTACTAGTTAGTTTATTAGTTATTAATCACTTGCGCCAAATGAAACCTATATAAGAATGGGAATAAGTTAATAAAGCCATATGCTAAATATGTACTTAACAAAAATGATTGATAATGGTTCAACCAATTAATTAAAGATGTCAAGTTTCTTGATGTGTTTGTTAGTATTTTAATGAAGAATATGGCTAACAATGACACCAAAATCAAGAGTTCAAAATCACATGATTATCACATCATTATGCAGTAAATATTGGCACCTATAATTTAGGTATTCATGTCAAAAGAACTATCATGTTCAATTGTGAAACTCTACAATTATTTCAATTAAATGTGTGTCAAAACTCTAAACGAAAAGGATGTAGAAAGCTAAGAAAGTTATTATTCTCATTCTTTGCAAACTTGAACGTACATACCTTCTAACATTCTTTAACATAATGGTGCATTTGATGACACATTTGCCTAAAGAATCATTGCTAGGGGAAACTGTTCATTTTTTATAAATGTAACCATATGAGAGATATATCAATAAGCTAAAAGACTACGTCAAGAATTGTACTTGATTTCAGGGTTTTATTACTAAAAGCTATGTTATAGATGAAATATTAATATTTTATTCCATATATCTGCAAGGGGTGAAGACTAAATTCAATTAGCCTAAATGAAACTTGGATGCTATCCAGATTTGAATAGAAAAGTGATTGTCGGTGTTCAAATCTCAATGTCAACCTATTAGACAAAAAATATTCATTTCGATAGTAAAGATTGAAATATTGTAATATGGTATATCTTCAATAATTATGCCAAAATTCAAAAATATTTTGAGTAAGTTTCTCAGACTTTTCACTTTTTCTTCAAGTCCTTCTTATTTAATGAATAACTTGTATTTTGTAGTGAATACATGAGAAAACTACAAGTAAAAGGTGGCCAAAACTTGGATCAATTTTAAAAAAGCAAGTTCCTTTCATGGTTTTACTTAAAGGTAATGCCTTCTCATATTTATTTTCATAATTTTTTCCTTATCCATTGCTCATTTTAATATTATTATGTTTAATAAATTTTATAAATGTACCACTTACACAAAAATGGATCCCTAAAAATGATTAGTAAGCTATTCTCATTAGGTTCCAAACCAAATTTCATAATTATAACATATTTAGCATGTGTAATCAACGAAGTTCATCTTGTAACTTCTTCTTAAGATCCTAGGCATAAGACACAAAATAGTAGGATTTCTGTACTTAGGATTTATAAAACCATATTTTTTTTATCTTCTTAAAGATACCATAAAGTTAATCTATTTAAATGATTACTCTTTAACTCTATTTAAATGTAAATAGTTTGACATAACAAGCATAATAAATGCTTTGACCAATCATAGAAAACAAAAAATTACCAGTAATAAGAATATAACAAGCATCTCTATCAATGCTCAATAGTATAAAGATGATCCATATAAACTTGTCTCTCAAGTGAAACAAGTTTTTTTACATTGATAAACCTCTCAATAGACTAACTAAAAAGTCATTACTCATGTGATACATCATGATATATAGGATCTTCCAGATAATGATGTTAGTGATCATAAAGTCTTAATATTATAGGACACTAACTCTATATACTTCACCCTTACAATTAACCTTAGAAATTTAGACCTTATTACCTTAATGTGTTTCATATTTTAAAGATATTTGTGCTAATATGCAAGATGTTAATGACTTCATAAATAATGATGACATATTAGAAGATGAAATAGTTAATGATTACATAGAGGAAGAGCATTTAGAGTCTGATGATAATGTCAAAACTGATGAAGAAAAAGATGAGCATATTACTTTTAATGATAGTGATTTAGATTAAGGTTTAGAATCTTTTACTTTTCATATCATAATTATTTAATGCATAATTTTCATATGTTGTAATAAATATTATTTATCATATGTAAAGGAAATGGTGGAGCCCCACCACTAATAAGCCTCACTTGCCTTCCCTAGTAACACAAGACATATAAAATTGCTTATACCATATTGCTTATATATATATATATATATATATATATATATATATATATATATATATATATTTCTAATTAACATGGCAAATTTTTTTTAAAAGTTGCATTACCTCAGTAATTTTGTAGCAAAAAGAAAGCCTAGCACTCTAATAAAAAATTCAAAAGAATCATAACTAACCATTACCCATTAAATTTGATAAGAATGGAAATACCTAGTTCCTAGTAAGGGAAACCTACAACCACATCCCATGATTAATAAGAATACTTGTTAACTAATACTGCAAGCCATTCCATAAGTTTTAGGCAGTTGTACTTAATAAGCAAAGATCACATATTATTTGAGGAGTCAAGGTAATTGCTAACTTATTTTCTTTATTAATTTATGATTGATATTATCATTATTTTACACTTATATTTAATTCTTACATGTATTTCAAAATAACAACAATTTAAGTATATTGACTACATAATGCAGGTGATTCTAATTCTCAATAAATCCCTAGCAAAAGTGTTATATGATGTTTGTTAGGTAGGAAATAAGGTAAGAAGGAATTAAATAATATAGGTCATAACTTTTTTTATTGGAAGATTACTACTCTTGTAATTATATATGTTTTGCTTTTAATTTGCCAAAGAAGTCTAACAAAAATGCATAGAATAAGGTGCAAAAAAAATACAATGATTACCATAAATAAAAAACCATTGTAACATATTAACACACTAGGTTATACATTCTTAAAATTTAGTACTATCAATGATTTTACTAATATTGTCTACTTTGACAAAAAAAATAGCTTGGAGAAATTAGGAAATAGGTTAGTTACAACCACTGATGGAGAACTTTTATGAGCATTATACATGGCCATTAGGGGGCAAGGTGCATTTGAATGCCTAGGTTGATTATATAACTAAATTTATTTTTATTTTATAATTTTAATTGCTTTTGAAAACTTTGTACTTAGATCATCATTTTTATATTAATGAGCCCATCATTACCAATGAAGTGTTAGGCACTCATCAAGGGCCTAGAAAGAGGTTGGTTATGTACTTCAAGAGACTTCATATGGCATCCCTATAGTAGCCTATCCACTATAACTTATCCTTCAAGGCAACAATTGGATGCACCATTGCCTAAGGATGTGTAACACTATATTTTTCAAAGTTAGTAAGTACAAGATGTCTAGTAGTAGTACATCAATTATTAATAGCAATTACTACAATACACTAACATTACAAGAAAAATAATATTTTATATAAATTTTTTTAAATGGCTAAAAATAAATATGAATAATAAACATAAATAATGATAGGTATTTGTCACCATTAATAAATCCAAATCCATGTGTTATTTTTTATAGTGATGCTATTGATAATGAAAATTATAATAAAAGGCTCTAAATTTCAAAACCAATGCACAAGTGTAAATTATAATAAAAGGCATCCATCCCCTAACATTACTTGCAAGATTCATTTCACAACTACTTCCATTTGCACCCCAACTCGAGCTTCATGATGACAATAATGATGCTAATGACTTCCTGATTTAAAGGCATTTTAGATTATATGTTGGCTTATTTATTTCTAGATTATGTTATTATGCATAAACATTGTATACTCTATTATTGTATATCATTTATTATTTTACTTTATATATTTCATTTTTTATCTAATTTAGTATCATAATTGATATAACAATGTTTTTAAATTCTTAATGATCATCAAAGATGTTTAGGAATAATGCCTACTATTAATATTACTAAACAAATAGAATTAATTATTGTACAAGTTTAAGTATTTTTTAAAATTAAAAAAAATTAACTATATTGACAACACACATCATTGATATAAACTTTGCCAAATTTATACCAATGACACATTGTTGTTAGTATAATAGTGTTGCCACGTCAGTAATCACAACTTGTAGACACCAACTATAGCAACAATGGTTGTTAGTACTGTGTCCTTTACTATGGCAATAACTTATGTCATCAATATAAAATTCTATGGTACAACCTTGTAATGATGACTTATTTTCAATGACAATATCGTCAATAGATATCAATACTAGTGACTCTAATATCAATATTAACAATAAATATCATTAGTATAGCCCCTCTTCCTTATAGTCCAAATTGAACCCATAGCCTTAAGAATAAAATCTTAACTTGCAACCATTAGACCAAACCATCTTAATGATTATTTTATTTTCTAACTTAATGTGACTAACATGGCCCACTACTTTAATTGTAGTTTTATAACCACCTACTAAAACAAATAATAAATACTAATGATAATAAATAAATTTAACTAGATAAATATTTAAAATAAAAATATTATATTTATTAATTAATATTAATAAAAAAATAATTTGAATTCCAAACTTATTGAATCAATAAAAAAAATTCAATCTCAATCTTATTTTAATGAATGAGAATAAAATTTACATACTTTTATAGTGATTGATAATGCATAATGAAATGATAATGCAATTGTGATTTCACATTTATAATATTAGACTATTAGTCAATAATTTAATATTTATAAAATAATTTTATAATAATTAATTTAAATATTTATTAACTCCGTGCATGGCACAGTATCCTACTGGCTATAACAGAATCAATCCTCCAAAGTAATAAAAACATGATACTTCATCTTTATTAGGTTCTTGAATTATAGAAACAAATGTCATTCCTCCTTATTTTTACTTCATGTTGCCCAAATGTTTTAAGTAAAACCTCACAATTGGATTAATATTAAAACCAATGGATTAATTTTTAATTATTTTTAACACAAATGAAAGATTTTTATAGTCACATAATAATTATGTTAGTGTTTTATTAAACTTAGGAAACATTTTTTAAAGGGATCTTCTCACATCTAAAGATGGTTAAAGTGTTTTACCTTAGACCTAATAGATAGTAACTTCTAAAGAAATCTCCATAAATAGCAATATATCTCAATGCACTATTCAAAATACACATTTACTAACATTACTACATAAAAAACATGATGTTTTATGTAAAACTCTAATTATATGTTATCCCTCAATTGGCATTAGGGTATAATTATTAAAATCTGAGTCATCATAAGTCAATAAAAGAAAAGTTAAGATCCAATAGTTATTGGCAAATATTAGTTTAGTCGGCATTGAAATATGGTAACCAACTAGCAAATCAGGCAGAATCCCTAATTATTCCCAAAAGAAAAGTATCTAAAATGACGATACCAATTTCTTTTATGTGTCTAAGTTGTTAAACCTGATTTTTATGTTTGTTTGGTTGTTGGGTATTAATTTATGTCCTTCACTTCTCTTTTCTAATATCATCATTTAGAAAGGATGTTTTAGTAATTCATTTCATTTTTTGTTAAGAAAATTAGAAGCATGCAATACAAAGCTACCGCATATGATTGATGCTTTCGGCTACATTATGTTTATCATCCTTTTTCGCAAAGAAGATTTAGTGATCAAGGATCCACATTAACAATAGAGTTTGAGAAATTTCAAAAATCAATTCATAAAAAAAATTTAATTAAAATTTTCGATCTATAATTTATCTAAAGTTACTAATGTTAACCAAATTTAATTGAATTTAGACTAAATTCTCTTTTTCAAACTAATGATACTTATTTTCTCACATTTACCCTTATAAAATACTTTATGTTAATTTTTTTTTTGCAAAATGCTAATTTGCCTAATTCTATTCTATTCCTAGAGAGATGAAATTGAACAAATTAATTTTCAAATTGACACTAACAAAATTATAAAATTAGATAAAATTATGTTTCACAAAGATAAAATTAATACAAAATATCTAACTAGAATAAAAGTAAAAAAAAAATATAAATTTCACTAAGACAAAAATGGGTTTACTTTTCAATTATATATTAAAGGGATTAAAATAAAATACTACATTTAAGATAACTAAATACAATCAATTTATAATAATGTTACTATCATTTTTTTAATTCATACTTTTTAAATTGGACCCTACTTTGAATTTTACACATTTTTTTATAATGTAAAGAATGATTAAATCACTAGTAACACATGTATGCTACTATAAAATTATAATTCTACAATAATTGATAGACATTGGCAATGAGAAAACTAACATCTATATTAATGTGATAATATTTTTGAAATTATTGAAAAAAATATGACAACAATTGTTAAAATAACCAATGTCTATAGTTATATGATGAAAACTTAAGACAACAATTAAGTAAAAAGCCAATGTCATTTTCTCGTGATCAATATGTTTGAAAATAAAAGTGATATTAAAAGGCTAGTCTCATTTACAATCGATATTGTAAGTGACACTAATGTAGAATTAATGATTTACATCGATCGATAGATGTCAGTTTACAAAAAAATTGACATTTACTTTAATATGGTGACATTTTTTAAATTATATAAAAACTTACAACATCAGCTATATACTCCACTAACATCTAAAATGCAATTCAATAAGCTCACTAGAAACTCCAAAATCATAGGATATTGATTTTAGTTAATAGTTATCATTTAAAAGGCATTTCAAAAGTCTCATTGAAAATCATAGAAGTATAGAATGTCAATTCAAGTTAAAAACCATCATTTAAAGGCCATTGAAAGAGTCTCGTTAAAAATTGTAGAATCATATGATATCAATTTTGTTTAATAATTGATATCTATTTTTTTCTATAAATCTTCTCTCTAACTCTATCTTTCCATATAACTTCTCTTGACATTTCTCCAATATGATCTTAAGTATGATTAGTTTGATATATAATATTATTGATAATTTCTTACTTGACTTACATTAAAACAATGTATAATGAAAGAACTTTAACCTTTGTTTCTCTCCTATTGTATACTCTTTCATTTCCTATAGAGTAAAGTGGAATGGAAGAGCTAGTAAAAGGAAAAGCTATTGAACTCTCACTTCTCTTTCATCAAGAAAGTGCAAAAATGGGAGAACCTACCTTTGAATTTGTCTCATTGTATACTTTTTACTATATAATTTCTTACTTGACTTCCATTGAAACAATGCATAATGAAAGAACTCTAGCCTTCGTTTCTCTCCCATTGTATACTATCTCATTTTCTATAGAGTAAAAGTGAAATGGAAGAACTAGTGAAAGGAAGAGCTATAAAACTCTCACTTCTCTTTCATTAAGAGAGTGCAAAAATGGGAGAACCATAACCTTTTATTCTCTGCCATTGTATACTTTATCATTTCTCAATAGAGCAAACAAATCAAACAAATTTGAGTAACAATATTAAAGTTCACATTGAGGATAAAAATTTTAATATATAATAGTTTTTCTATTATATTGTATATTCATATGTAGACATGTAATTTTTATTTATTGATCATTTAATATAGTTATTTTATATAAATTTATAAAAATATTATTTCTCTTTACTTATCTATTTGTACTCTTATTATGAAAAGAGTAATGATAATTAAAATTTTTTAAATTTATAAAATTATTTCTCTTTACTTATCTATATGTTATTTTTACTTAAGATTCTATAATAGACATTTGGATTATACAAAGTAACAAAGCAAAGATATATCAAAATAAATATAATATTTTGTATTTAATTAGTTCAAA
Source organism: Sindora glabra (assembly GCA_020226215.1). Classification (NCBI taxonomy): domain Eukaryota; kingdom Viridiplantae; phylum Streptophyta; class Magnoliopsida; order Fabales; family Fabaceae; genus Sindora; species Sindora glabra. Next base: position 70,521,800 of record CM035232.1, on the reverse strand, counting down.
AATAAATTTCTTTTTATATTTAGTTATTTATATAACAAAAATTTGTAATAATTAAAAGGGCTCTACTAATAAAATGGTAAACATAAAAATATCAATTTTTAGGATTAATCTATATCTATTATGATTGTATTTTCTTGTAATTTAAGGATATTTAAATGAATGAAACTAAAAATAATTAACTAAATAAATTTATGAAGAAGTTTAAATAAATGAAATTGGAAAAGCTTAAATAAATGAAACTAAAGATAACTTCATTAATGGAATTAATGAAGGAACTTATAAAATCAATTATTTTTTTAACTATTGTTTAAGTTCATTTCAATCATTATGACAGTTCATTAACTTAAAATTACAATGTTAGTTTATTTTTAGTGACATTGTGTAAGTTCTTTTCAATCATCATGATAGTTCATCAATAATTTACATGTTGTTTTAGCACTTAATTGACATCTTAAGTCATCACAATTGTAAAAATGTGAAACTTATGATGTCAGTTTTAAACTAATAATCGATGCTTAATGATTTGCTCTTTCTCTATAAATAGGGTTCTCTCTGCCTATTTAAAACAAATCATTGATATATGAAAATAGTTGTCCTTTTATCAAAAAGAAAGTTTCTGAGGTGTTTTATTCTATTAATTTTGTATTTAATGAGCTTTTTAATTTCTTCATTTGGTATGTGCCTCTGACGATCATTATGTTTCAATGCAAGATTGGAGACACTCTACTTGCTCTATGTGCTATCTCAAATTTGGTAAAAGAAATCCTATTTGTGCTCTATTAATTGGTATTGTTAGATGTAGGGCTATTATTGTGGAATCTTTTTCTTGTTATGCAGAAATTGTGTGTTACGGTAAGATTATAGACCATCAGAACTTATACCTTTATGAATCATGTTTTTACCTACTGTAAGAGACATAGTTCATAAAGGAGTGAGTTTTGATACTCCTCAATCTTACTATTACTCATAATTTTTATGCCATCATATTTTGCATTAATACATGAAACTTTGAAAGATTCTAGAATAATAACTTAGCAATGTATAGTATAGATTAGCATGGCACAAATAAAACATTTATTACCAAAATTGAGATAGCACATACAGCAAGCAACTGACATGTCCTTGCATTAGAAAACATGAACAATCAATAGCTTATGACAAATGAAGCAATCAAGTAGAATGAAGGAATTATGAGTAGAGAATAATCGTTTTTCCTTTTAATTTATATAGAAATGCCATGAATGTTTATCCTAGATGAAAATTCTATTGTTCATTCTAAATAACAATTTTTTCTTTGTATATGTTGATGTACTAATATACAAATAAATAAAATTATAAATTTGATTTTTGTAATAGATTGTCTCCTTTTTCATATGTTTAATTTACATTCAAACTATTGTTTATGTTTATTTAACTACATAAGAAAAATGTCATAATATAAAGAATTTTAATGCTACCAATCACTTAAAGTAACTCAAATAAAAACAAAAAAGATATGTGTGTGCACGTGCATATGTGTATGCGCAGCTGTGTGATATAAACTTGAAATTGTAAATTCTAATGCATATGATGTATACAATTAAATTAGTTTTAGTGTAATATATATATATATATATATATATATATATATATATATATATATATATATATGTTTATTGTATCTAACTATTTTAGAATGATTTTGGAAAAGTTCTGGGATTGTTTTGGATTAGTTATAGAAAAAGTTACTAAAAAAAAGAAAACTCTTTTTAATTAAAAGACATTCATATATTATGACATTAATTTTTGTGTAGTAACCAACATTAAATATTATTTAATAAGATGATGTCATTGTATTAAAGATAATGGTATTTTCATAAAATTGACGTATATATTAAATTTAGATATTTGTTCATTGCAAAAATCAATGTGGAAAATATGCATGAGCAAGAATTGAAAAGATGGTGAAAGCATGAGGCAGGCTAAAAATAAAAAGAGTGAACTATAGCATCATTTGCAAATTTCATCCTAAAGATAATGATGCTTTAAATATGATGTTATTTTCATAAAATTAATGTATAATATTAAATTTAGATGTTTGTTCATTGCAAAAATCAATGTAGAAATTATGCCACAAGCAAGAATTAAAAATTAAATGGTTATAGCATGAGGTGAGTTGAAAATAAAAAGAGTGAAATATAGCATCATTTGCGAATTTCATCCACAAGCGTCTAATGAGATATGTTATCCTTTCAAATTTAAGATGATTCTCTTCAATTTTATATTTTTGCTTGTAAATTATTTTGCAAGATTGAAACTCAATTAACGTTTAGCTAAATATCGCTAGAAAAGCGCAAAATGCAATTATAAGAAATTTTTTCTTTTATGTTTGTTTTTGCAATTTACTTTCTAATTTTCTATTTAATCTTATTTTGTTACTTATCATTTTAATATAACTTTTACATGTTTACACATGTAAAAAATTTGATCTTCTTTATTTTTATTGGCATTCTATTGTATTATCTATTATGTTTTCATATAAAAATGTGTAATATACTAATTTTTTATGAATGCTTATTGTATTTGCAAGTATTATATTAAAAGGACTCTTTTAGGAAGTGTAGGTCCCATATATTAAGTTACAAACATCAAGACAGATTTAGTGAAGTATTCATTTCTAATTATGGTATTATAAACAACCATTCATCATTTTTAATCTTTTAAAAGAAATAGGAAGAATAAGGGAGTAAAGAACATGGAGATGAGGTTAGGGTTTGTGATGAGAAAATGAAGAACTGTACACTGAGGATTGGATAGGTGGGTTAGGTGCACTGCAACATTGGTTGTTTAAATAAACTAACATGGTATTCTAATTATTAGATGTCAACTTTTAAAAAGTAAATGATATTTAATATTATTTTTTAGGATTATAGAAATATAAATAATATTGGTTTTCACAAAATAAAAATCAATATTATTGTTTAACTTTATGATAGTTTACAAATTGATATTAAAATCACATATATTATAACAGTCAATTTCATGTCAATTACTTTTCGATATGTAATTCTCTAAACACTCGATATTAATCAATTATTCTATAATGGTGATAGAAGATTGAACTTAGGATGCAATGTGGACAAAATACCTTTGTAAAAATTATATGTTACTTGAGTTAAAGATTTTTCAACTAAATTCTATGCATTTTATTAAAATGTGAGAGAAATTCATATCTAATCGTGAATTTAACTTTTTCTAGTGAACTCCTCTTTCTATTCCTATAAAATTCAATCTTTCTCATTTTTATCTTCGTAAAATATTTCGTACATGTTTTGTCCTTATGAAATATTGAATTATTTGATTTTTTTGTGTTTATTTAAAAATTAATTTTATTAATTTTATTTCTGTAAAGATAAAAATAGATAAATTAATATTTTACAAAAAGAAAATTAATATAACATATTTCAGAAGAATAAAAATTAAAAAAATAAACAAATTTTACTGATACGGAAAAAGGCGCTTTACTTAACTTTTTTTATGCTCTAATTAAGCTCAATTTATATCTGTAAAAAGATCAAAGAAAATGCATGTAAGTAGAGGTTTTGATGGATAGTGAAATTGACGAAGAATTGCTGGTTTGAATTGGAAAGGCTCCTGGATCCACACACTAATTAAAGCAAGTTATTCCTCACCCCCCCCCCCAAAAAAAAAAAAAAAAAGAAAAGAAAGTTAGTCCTCACCGAATTACACAGCTTTCATGAAAAGTAAGAGATCATAAAATTTGTGTGATTTCATTCCTGACCCCGATGATGAGACTTCTCTCTCTCTCTCTCTCTCTCTCTCTCTCATATACTAGCATATGCTTTAAATGAAAATTAAAGTGGGCTTATGCTTTTAGGGACAATAATTAATGAGAATATTTGGGGATTACAATATCAAAGACGCATCATTATTGGTAGTTTCAAATTAGTGAAAAATGTCTTCTCAAGTGATGTTATTTGCACCCTTTTGTGTTTATTTGGTGCGTGGGGCTGTAGAATAATCAATAAAAATTCGTAGATTTAACAATTAATTATTTTATTGTTGTGTTAGACTTTTAAAATATTTCAATAATTAATTATAAATAATAATTCGAATTAAATTAAAATTTATTCAAAGCATTTTGTATTATAGTTCAAATCATAGAAAGAAAAACACTAAAATTTGTAATCATGATATATAACCTTCCTTCTTTTTCTTCTATTATTTTATCTTTACTTCATTTTTCTCTTTGTTTATTGTTTCTTTCAACAATTTAATATTAAAAAAGTAAATTTTTCATACATCATTTGAATAAAAATAAATTATTAAGATCTTACCAAACATATAAAATGAATCTTATTTAATTAATTATTTTAAAATTAATCAATTTATAATCAATTATTCTATTATTATATCAAACAAATCTTATGTTTATAACCCATTCTATCATTATTAAACCACCCCAAGGCAATTGACTTATTAGCATTGAATTATTACTTTTAGAATCCCGTCATTCGCATAAAAGGTAATAACTTATGATCAATAAAAAGTTAAATATTCTTCAACCAAAGAGTACGCCTTTAAGGATGATAGGCAAAAAAATTATATCACTAGTAGGCCAAAAAAATCCCTTGCTCTGTGATGCTCGTTCCATTTCCTTTTAAGTTTTATTTTAAAGAAAAATTTTTGTTTATATTTATCTGTTATTCTAAAAAATTAAAATTATATTTATTGTCTTTGTTCATAAATTAGCCTTACTAATTAAACAAATGCTCGACAATAAGACTTGTCATTTGAGTTTTAATAGAGGATATATTAATAAATTATAATTCATTTTTTAAAAATTAAGATTATTTATTATTTTTCTTAATTTTTGTATATTAACCTTAAACAATATTTAAAAATTCACCTACTAAGATGTTCAATAGTTTACTATTTAATTTTCTTTTTTATTCTCAAAATAAATAAATTAAAATTAAAAATATAAATTTTAATATACAAAAATAATTTAATAATAAAAATACTTAATTTCTTAAGGGTAAAATTCACCGTAGCGTTATCTAAAATAGACTGGAGGAAGTAGAATACTCATAATCTGCACTATCAGTTTAAAACTGGCCTTTATTTTAAATTAACGTAATTAATTTTAAACAAATTATGTTATTGAACGACATACATTCAACTCGTGAGAAGATAATTCAAAACCCAAGCATCTTTGGTGCCCTAGAGCTCACGATATCTATAATTCAAAATCAATTGAATGGGTTTCGATTAACAATAGGACAGGAGAGGATGGACTGGCACACGCGGTAACGTTTTGCCAACTATTATGAATTTATATTCGTGTGGATGGAGTTTCAAAACCTGTTTCTTTCCATACCAAATCTTAATTTTTTTTGGCCAACCAGACAGCCATTCATGTGCGAGTACTTGCCCACGTATTTCATACGAATTATGAATATACATACTTGATTAATCAAAATTTTTCATCGAAGTATTAGCTTTAAAATATAAAATTATGTAATTTTTAATAATTTTTTAAATAATTATACAGCTTCAAATTATATTTCAATCCTAATCCATCAATATAAAATTTAATAATTATAATTCTTTTTTTTATTTTTATATAAAAATATTCCTTTCACCAGAAGAATTTTTACTGCAGACTTGTTTGTTAACCAATGCTAAAATCAGAACATCCTCTCAAAAAAATAAGTACAAATATATATATACATTTAGAAAAAAAAAATATATGTTTTTACTCAAAGTAATATGACATAATTTAATTTGATAAAATATCTACTATTTCTCCATTATTTATAAATGAAAAGTGCCCAATTGGTTAAAATGACTACTCTGCCACTAAAATATGACGAAGGTGAATAATGATACAACATAGTTATAAATAAATTACATTTTAGTCTACTTTTGCAATTTTTCTGAGTTTTACACATATCACCAATTTCCCTACAAATTCTCTAGTTCTAATGATGCTATCTGAATTTAATTGTATAAATAAAATAATATATTTTGCACTCCACAAAAAATGTAATTTCCTTAAATTGTATAGGAGTAAATCAAAATTAGTTCAATTTCCTTTAAAAAAAGAGGTAGTTAGGAAGTCATTTAACCAGGAAAAGATTATGATATGTTATTGATAGGGTAATGAATCAAGAGGAGGGAAAGGCATATTAAGTGGTTGAATTTGAAATTGTAAATATAATTGAGAAGTATAAAGAAAAAGATACGAATGTTGAATTAATTAATTAATTAATTATTAATGGAATTAGTTGAAACAAGTATAAACCATGGGAATCGACATTGCAGGAGTCAAAGCACAGGCCCCGCCGAAACCCACCGGGCAAGTAAGCGCGGCGGTGCATAGCATTACTGGGCCCCTCAATTTTTAAAACCTGATATTTTTTATGCTATTTACGATGACTTATGATTCTTTCGGCCTTCACAGTCTCCTTACTGATTGCGGATTCTTTCCATTGATACATTTTTTGCCTCAATTTGAAAGAGTAATTTTAATTTATCTTATTTTTTATTTTTATAAAATATTTTTTATCAATTTAATTTTTATAAAATATTAATTTTTCTAATTTCATCATTTAATTATTATCTTTATAAAGAATAATATGTTGAATTTCATCATTTAAGGAATAAAATTGAAAAATTAATATTTCTCCTAAACGAAATTAATAAAAAATATTTTACAAAAATAAAAATAAATTTCACAAGGATAAAAAAAGAAAGAAATTTTCTCTTTGATGATCCTTAAAAATGGAGCGAAAATAGATGAGATCCTCTAATACATATTAAATTCTTATTTATTGTTCTATTTATTTTTGTTGAGTTTAAAAAAAATTATAATCCTACTGATTTTGACAAGTGAAATTTTTCATTTATTTAATTTTAGCATCCACTGATATAAAAACGTTCGGTTTGTTAAGGCAAGTTAGTTCAATTGATGGTAAGGATTTAGATAAAATTTGTATAATTCTCTTTAATTTATCATAAATTTAAATCTCTTTTAACAGATTCTAACCGTTCTTAAGGATCAGAGCCTCAGGAACCTCTCTATTTTTTATTTTTATTAAAAGAATAAATATAATATAGATAATAAAACTGGGATTTTAATACTATGCTAAAAAGCAACACATTTCTAAGCTGACGACGAGGATGGATAATGTTCATGCAACAAAAATGTGGTTTTGAAAATGATATTTGAAATTAAATTTTGAATTTTTTATATTTATTAAATTAAACTTTATAAATTTATTTAATTATTTTATATTTAATAATAATTTTTTATTTCTATTCAGATAAGGGGGGCAAATACCTATTATAAACGCAACACACTTGACGAATTTAGGTTGGTATATTAATCTATTTAAGAATTTATATTAAATTTTATAAAATATTATTTAAAAAATAATTAATAATTAAATTATAAATATGTTATGTAACAAAAATATAAAATCTTTATTTTAATAAAATTACAATAAAAAGTTTAAAATAGTATTTTATTAATAATAAAAATATTTTTATAAAAATAATAAATAGTTAGTTTTAATAAATAATATTATAATATAAATTTTATTAATTAAAATTATTAAATAAATTAGATGAATTAATCTATTTTAATATGTTTAACAAATAAATAATTCGAATGATACAAATTTCATTTCTTAAAATTTAATTTCAAATTTTATTTTCAATAGATATAATATTCTTATTCACGCAATCATATTTCACAGAATCACAGTCACGTTAAACGCGTGATTTCAATTATTTGAAGATGAAATGATAGAAGAGAATAGAAAATCACCAATCATGTACCCACATCCTCTCTTGTTAATTATGGGCTTCAAATTTATACATCGTTTTTGCCATTGGATTGGAGAATGGGGCTGTCTCTTTGACTGCATGTCCCACGCACTACCCCAAGTTGTAGGGTATAGTTACCTCTGATTCAAGCCGTCGATCAGTTTGTGGCATTTAGGAAAAATACACAAACAGTATGGCAAGCATGGGTTTGCCCTACCGTACTGACTATTTTGATATTTTACAAGTCTCTTGTATTATGATTATTTAAGCTTAATTTTTGTGCACATCATGTTAATTGTCGCTGTTATGTGCTCGCCACTGCGCATTTAAAGTCATAGCGATTAATTATAATATACTTTTAATTTTTTCTATTACTTCTGGGAATCACATCAAATCCCGTGAAAAATGTTGAGTTCAGGAGTTTAAAATGAGGAGAAATTAAGTTCAGGAATCTTAAGAGGATGCCCATGCCACTATTCTCAAGATAAGACCAAACTTACTGATTGAAAGGACTAAATTGCTCATGATTATTCGACAACAAAATTATTTTCATGGTTAGAATTAAACCGATCAAAATCAGTCAGTCAACTAGATTTGATTCTTAAAACCTATTTTTCTTTTACAATTTGACTTCAAATTGGTTGATTTTTTTTATTGCAATATAAGTTTTTGAAAGTTGGACCACATAAATGAGCTGCAACTAATAGGCACATTATATGATATGAATCAAATTAGTCTCTCTTGCTCTGAAATAAGTAATTAAATAACCTCAATTCAATTTTCTATGTTTACCATTGTAGAAGTTGTTACCAAGGGGTTGTGGTGAAAATAGAACTTTTTTCCTGTTTATATCCATCCAAAAGAGATGAGTTAGTAGGATAGGGGGAACTCAAAGCCCAGCAAGAAAACAAAGCCAACTAAAGCCAACTAATTGGGAGAGTGACCACCAAGCCGGCCAACGAAGAGAGAGTGAAAGGGACTTGGTTGTACCTGGTAAGGAGGAAGACAGGCGGTGCAATTTATGTTTCGAAATGGCCTGTTTGGTTTTTTATTGCATGTGTTTCTTGGACAAGGTTTCAGATTTTTCATTTGAAAAGTTAAAGTTTTCTTGTTGCTTTCATAAAGGTAGCAACACCTTACAGCTTTAATGTCTCTTCTGTATCAAAGACTTCTAAAATAAGTACAAATAATCAATCTTATGTTAACTAAACCCATTTATACTTTACATGCATCAAGCTATCTCATTCTATTGTATGTCATGAGTCTTGTAATTGCAATAGAAATTTTATCTATTATTCCACTTTTTCACAATTATAGTCACATTTAGAAAGTATAAAAATTCATAATTTTTTTATAAAGCTCCATGTATTTTTTTAATACAAGTACAATTGTTCATGTTGTAACTTTCTATAAAAAAATTGCAACCCCTTCTCCTAAAACACTTGCAACTTCTTATGAAAATGCTTTAAGCTTTTTATAAAAAGTAACAAATGTTATGTAAAAGTAGCAATTTTTTTTCTTCATCTTAAAAAGGAGTAAGAAAGTAAAACCTTACATTTATACAATGTTACAACCCAACCCTGGACAGGTGACAAATGTAGAAAGTTACTATGAAAAATCGTCCACTAGCCTTACTACCATGCAATAATTAACGCAATTTTGTTATTGCAATAATGCACCTTTTTCAAGGAGATGTAGATGTGGAAATCATTTATAAATGAAGGCCATTTCTACGGAGCCCTTAGGGTTTTGGAACCCAGGGGATGTGGCAAAGCAAGAGTCATAGGATTTGAGTATTTTGATTTGAACCATCATTTTAAAACTAATTTTTTGATGAGGATAAATTGTGTTTTTGGATTGTAAGTCATAGAAATTAGATTTTCACCCCCAAAGCACCTTAATTCGTTGTTACCTATGTTTGTTAAGAAGGCAATTACATAGTAATGTGACTGCAAACTAAGTGGGGTTCCATTAGTCTAGAGCAGTTCTGTAGAAATCTCACCTATTGGAGAGCTTAATTTGATCACAAGATACCTATAATAATAATCGAATCCATTTGATGGAAAGCAAATGTTTTTTATGGTTCAAGCAAATATCTGTTGATTTGTTCAAGCAAATGTCGAATGACAAAAATAAGAAAACCAAAGCCTTTAGTTTAGATGATTATGGTAATAATATATCTCAAAATTCCAAATGTTAGATGACAACAATAGAAGATGACTTGGCAAATCTCATACTAGAAGCTTACTCCCATTGCTCTTTTCTCTATAAGCTGGGCAAGTTTTGTAATTTGCCTAATTTTTATTGTATCAAACTTCACTTCAAGTGGCCTTGTAAGCTTTTGCCATGTGCCCAGGATTTTGGAACCCTATTTTTCTAAAAGATACCATAGATAGCACCATGAATGAAATGCAATTTACAACTAACAATTTGTTTTTATAAGTACCCAACCTAACTATCCCAGACCTTATCTAAATGCCAACATTTTTTAGTAAGTCCACTTCCAATCCATTCATCAGCAGCTGAGCACCTAAAAAGAAAGTTCCTTATAAAGGAAAAGAGGAAGAAAGTAAAGTGAGTTTCCTTGAAACTCAAACTCAATGAGTAATCATTCTAATTAAATACAAAGAAATTAAATTCAAATCAAATTATAAAAGAATCTAATTATTTCATAGTATACTAAGCTAATGATCTCCCATGAAGGGAAAGAAAACATTTCATACTTTAATAAGAAAATGAAATAACATTGCATGAAATGAATTTGACCTTACTTGTCAGCTTCTTAGGACATATTAAATGTATTTGCTTACATGTTTACAATAGAAATTTCCATAACCAATACTAAGATAACAATATCAAATTCAGTCTCCATTCCATGTGAGGTCAGTTATATTTATAGTTTCACAAATCAATCATACAACAATTACTCAAGAAATTAAATAATTTTTAAACATAACAGTTAAATAAACCTCCTTATAATCCTTTTTAGCCTTATCCCTCACAACTCTAACCTTATCTTATCCCCTCAAAAATAGACATATGGATCCAGTGCATAAAATCAAAATATGTATATCATCGCCACCAACATCATCAAAGTTCATTCAATGCATAATTTGTCATAATAAATATAAGTTTGCCAACTAGTACCTCAATCACTTTATGATAACAATAATAACATTCATAACATAACAATAGCATCTCAATTAACACTTTCAACTTCATATTCATAGCACAAGCATTCATATATATATATATATATATATATATATATAAGTAAGGCCATAAGTGTGTATGGCCATAAATGGCTTATTAATTCAAACAAATCCTAGAATCTTAATTTCAAGGTTTGATAGCATAATAAAACTCATTTTCATGACTTCTTTCCTTTTATAAGCACAAGTATGTTTACTCACTTATTAGACTCTCCATTATTCATATTGATGTTATTCATTCTCATCTTGCAGGACAAGTAGCTACAATGCTATTTGATTCCATTAAATGTACATTAATGCAAGGAAATAAAGCAATAATTAACCATAAAATCAATTATAAAGCAATAATTAACCATAAAATCAATTATAAGTGTCCACAAAAGATCTTTGCTATCTATAATCAATTATCACTAATACAAAATTGATGATTTATATTAATCAATAGATGTCAATTTACAATAAAATAGACACTTATTTTGAAATAGTAATATCTTGAAAATTATATGAAAACTTAAAATAATGAATAAGAATACAACTAACATCTAAATATTGCTCAAAAACTTACAATATTAATTTTATACATAACCATTGTATAAAATAAATTTTAAAATCCTCATTAGAACTACAAAATCATAAGATATCAATTCTAATTAACAATCGTTATCTAAAAAGTATTTTAAAAATCTCATTAGAAACTACAAAAATCATACAATGTCAATTTTGTTTAGCAACTAACATTTATTTTTTTCTAATAAATCTTCATTCGAATTTTGTCTCTTCATATGAACTCTTCTAACATCTCCCGAATATGCTCTTAAGTATGATAAGTTTTATACATAATATTATTGATGACCTCTTCATCCACTTTCATCAAAAGAGAATATAATAGAAATTCTTAATCTTTATTTCTCTCCTATTGTATACTCTCTTATTTCTCATAAAGTAAGAGTGGAATGAAAAAGCTACTGAATGGAAGAATTGCTAAACTCTAATTTCATTGAGAGAGTGTCAATAACAGAACATTAACCTTTAGTTCTCTCCTCCTATATACCCTCTCATTTCCTAATAGATTATATAAATTGGTGAAATTTGAGCAACAATGCTAGAGTTTATATCGAGGATGAAGATTAAAATACATAGTAATTTTTCTCTTATTTTTGTGTATACATATATAAACATATAGTTTTTGTTTATTGACAAATTAGTGTAATTATTGTATATAAATTTACAAAAATGTTGTTTCTCTTTGGTCATTTACTTGTACTTTCATTGTGAATAGACCAAATGCAATTAAAATTTTTTTAATTTATAGAATTATTTCTTTTTACTCATTTATGTGTTACTTTTACCTAAAATTCTATAATAGGCATTTGGATTACACAAATTAACAAAGAGAATACATACTAAAACAAATATCATGTTCAATGTTAAATTAATTTAAAAATAACTTCCTTTACATATTTCATTGTTTGCATAAAAGAAATATGTAATAATACTGAGAAAATGACAAATATAAAAATTTCAATTTTTTATGTTTAATATGATGACATTTTTTCAAAATATATGAAGATATCTAAATAAATCTCATTTATAAAGAAGTTTAAATGAATGAAATTAAATACATCTAAATAAATAAATCTATGAAGAAATTTTAATAAGAGAAACTAAAAAAGTCTAAATAATAAATTTATAAAGAAGTTTAAATGAATGAAATTGAAAAAGTTTAGATCAATAGAACTAAAAATAACTTTAACAATAGCATTCAATGAATAACTAACAAGATCAGGTTTTTGTGGTAACCATCATAAGGACATCTAAATAATCCTATTTATGAAGAAATTTAAATGCATGAAACTAAACACTTTTAAATGAATAAATTTATAAATAAATTTCAATGAAAGAAACTAAAAAAGTCTAAATAATGAATTATAAAAAAGTTTAAATGAATGAATTTGAAAAAGTCTAAATGAATGGAATTGAAAATAACTTTAACGATGGCATTTAATGAATAACTAATAGCATCAAATTTTTGTAATGACCATTATTTAAGTCCATTTCAATCATCATGATAATTCAACAATAGGAAATTACAATGTCGATTTTTTGTGATGACCATTGTGTAAGTCCATTTCAATCATCAAGATTGTTTATCTATAATTTAAATGCCATTTTAACACTTAACCAATGCCTGAAGTTATTGCAACCATACATATGGCCAAACAAATAGCATCAATTTTTAATTGATAATCAATGTCTATTCGTTTTGCTAGCAGCCTATAAATAGGGTTCCCTACCAATAAATTTGTGATCTTTTAAGATAGATCTCTTTTCACAAAAAATATTGCTTTTGAGTTAGGGATATAGATCTTAGTATTTAGTAATACCATGACTATTTGAAAGGCTCAGGGCTCTTTAGAATTTCTTACAAGAACTTGTATCCACACCTTGTATGGGACCTTAAAAGATTCCCAGATTTTCTACATTGCCCAAGTAATATTAATACTTTGGTATACACTATTCATCTCAAAAGTTTTTTATGGATTCCAAAAATTAATGCTTTTGGAAGATTCAAGAATCAATATAAGTTTCTTCCAAGAATTTACATCCACACTTTGAATATAAACATAAGAAATCTACAAAGTATTTGTAGGGATTTCAAATAAGAATCTTTCCAATTTCTTTGTAGAATGTTTATGTTGATCACTGAAGTGAGACCACAAGTCCTTTAATTGAAAGAATATTTAGAGATTTAAATTCCTTATCAATGTTAAATACTACAATCTATAGTCTTCATCTTAATCTCAAAAGACATAAGAGATGGTTATAGGAACCATAAGAGATTGTTATAAGCTTTGCATAAAATCACAATTATCTTTTGCACCTAAATAAATGGTCAGGAGCATATCCGTGATTTGATGTTATTATCAAAATTATAAGATTGAAGCATTTCTAATTATATAACATTGAAAATGAAAAGGATAAAACATATGCAAGTTGAAAATAAAAAGAATAAAATATAATACTATTTGCATTCATCCCAAAGTCATTCAAATTCTAAAATGATTTTCTATCTAATAAGGTATGCTCTCATTCCAACTTTAAGATAATTATCTTTAGTTGTGTTTTTGCTCACTAATTATTTTATAAAATTAAAAGCTCAATTAATCTATAACTAAATATATAAGATTTAACACTCCTTAGAAGGAACATAATATAAATGTGAAGATTCTTTTAATTTAATTTTTTATGTTTGTTCTTGCAATTTAAGTTTTGATTTCCTAATCAATCCTATTTTATTGTTTATTATTTTGATACAACTTTTATATGTTTGCACAAGTAAAAAATTTGATCGTATTCATCTTCTTTGGCATTTTTTGTATTATATACTATTTATTCATACAAAAATGTATAATACACTAATTTTTAATTATTATTTATTGCATCTACAGGTATTGTAATCAAAAAGCTTTGTTAGGAAGTACAAACCTCACATATAGAATAATAAGCATTAAGATAAATTTAGTGAAGTATCCATCTCTAATATGGTATTGTATATAATCTTTCATCATTTTCAATCAATTGTTATTACCTTTATTCTTTAAAATTGTTTAAATTGAGATTCTCTAAAGTAATAAAAGATGTTGACTTTCTATATCTAGTTAGGAATATAATAGACATAAAGAAGATGTGAAAGTAAGGAATATAAGGATGGGTTTAGGGTTTAAGACAAGGAAATGAGGAATTGGAAGTTAGGACATAGGGATAAGGTTAAGGTTAGAATGAAGAAGTAAGGAACTTAGGGCTAGGGTTTAGATGGTTGAAGTTGAAACATACAATAATCAGTTATTTAAACGGATCAATCTAGTATTATGGTATTAGTCTTAGACATCGATTTTTGAAAAAAAAATAATGTTTAATGTTATTTCCAAATAAAAACCAACATTATCTTTATATTCTATGATACTTTACTAATGTCATTAAAACTATATATACTACAATAACTAATTACACATGGGTCATTTTCTAATATGTAATATCTTAAACATCAAGTGTCAATTAACTATTTTGTAGTAATGTATATAGTCAATTATGAAAGTTTAGAAAGCAACTTTACCAAACATAGTTAACTATTTTTGTCTAGGGGATAATCTTAATAGGATATAGTCGACTATGTCAACATAAAAAGCAACTGTAATGGACATAATTGGCTCCATAGCCAATTATAGCTTTGTGATCTACAAACTTTTCTATAAAATCATTGTTCATCTACCATAAACATCCTTCAAATCTCATTCTTAACATACAATCTCATATGTAAACTATCAAATCTTATAATAACTACTATAAAACAACAAGATCACCCAATAAAACCTCAAAACCAAGCTCAAAAACACAAATCTCTTACAAATCCTACTAAAACCTTAGAAAAACCATTAAATGACAAAATTGAGTTTAGGTTCAAGTAGGATATTACTAAGGATGTAAATAAGCCAAAAGAAGCTAAGCAAAACATCTATGTATTTGAGCTTGAGCTCAATAACAATAAACAAGCTTAAACTTGACCTTGAACTTATTAAGTCTAAAAAATTCAAGGTTGAGCCTGAGTTTGAATCAAACATGAGCTTAAACAAATGCATATTATTTATTTTAAATTTTTAATCAAGGGTAAAGTATTCAAGCTTAAGCTCAAACTCAAATTACAAATGAACTTAAACATGCTTAACTTTTTATTTAATATATATTATTTATATTCATTTACACCTAAATAATATAAAAATAAAAAATACATTTTATAACTAGGCCTATTTAGATTCATGAACAATTCAAGCTAAAAAAAAGAAGTTCAAGCTCAACTCATGCATTAATCAAGCCTAAATCATTTAAAATTGAACTCAAATTGAGCTTTTTTCAAGTCAATCTCAAATCATTCATGAATAACTATACTCATTTGCATAATTAGATGTTACTCATAACTCTAAAGGAAAGGCTTGGAGTAGATACACCTCTAAACATTAGAATTGTTGAAAAATTCCATGAGCCTCTTCATCCACAAATGCCACTTTTACTAATGCAAATCTTAGTTTAGAAGCCTGTTTAAATGTGAGCTAATTACAACCTAATCCACAAAGCTCGGGGTTTGCACAGGCTAACCCATAGATTGGTTAGGCTATCCCATATTAATTTTTTAAATTTTCAATTTATACAAAATCACACTTCCCTCACTCACTTGTGGTTATGTAGTGTTGTGTTATAAATTATTTCTTGATGATATTTTTAATTTCATGGGTATATTTTCACTTATATTTATATGCATAATATTTTTAAGTTATATATAAATTTTAAATGCATTATAACTAATTTATGAATGCATATATGATGTTTTTGAAATGGTTTAAATTTTTATTATTATTTAAGAATTTAAAATTTTAAAATATTTAAATTAAAAAAAGAAAGAAAGCCCCAAGCCTTCATAGACCAAACTAGGGCCTTTATATTAGAAGCTCATAAAATGTGCAAGTTAAGCAAGCTCAGCCTATAAAAAGGGTGGCTAGGCGACAGGCTGACTCAGTACAACTATACTAAACATTAAACAAGGATTCTTAGTTTAGGATATGCCTTATGCCGCTTTTCTTCAATCATAAATCAAATTAGGATTTAACAAAAAAGGAGATAGATGAGATAAGAGAAGCCAATCCATTTAAAAATAAGAGTTCTATGTTTTCTTACCTTGCAAAAAAAAAGAGAAGTGAAGCTAGGAATTCTCTCTTATTCTTGGTATAGAATAAAGTTGAGGTTTGGTGAGAAGAGTTAAGGAAGATAAGAAAAATATGATGATGGAAAATGTACTTGTAAGGAAATTAGAGGAAAAAGGCTAAAAGATAAATTAAGGAAAATAAATTTTATAATTTTCTTCATCATTCCTTTCTCCTTAATTCACTGGCCTTTTATCATCAAAATGTAAATATCTCCCATACTCTATGTTTTTTAAAACCAATCATGAAATTTCGAAGAATTTATTAAGTTTTCTTTTATTAAAATTCTCAACACATTTATTTTATGTATTTTACTTGGTCCATTTTAATAATTTATTAATTTCCTCTCCTAAATTCATAAAATTCAAGCTTACACCCATGTACAAAACCCTAAAAGATTCCTAGATTTTATACATAACCAAGAAATGTTAATACTTTGATGTACCCTTTTCATCTGAGGAGTTATTGATGGATTCTAAAAATCAATGTTATTAGAAGGTTCTAAAACCAATCTAAATTCCTTTTAAGAACTTGTGTCCATACTTCAGCTATAAATATAGGAATTTTACAAAGCATTTATAGATACTTCAACAAGAATCCTTGCAAATTTTTTGTGAAATGTTTATGTTGATTGCTGAAATACAAACACAAGTCCTTTAATTGAAGGAACTTTAGGAGATTCTAGTTCCTTTTCAATGTCGAATACTATGATTTACAACTTTCATATCAATCTCAAAAGCTATATGTTATATTCATGGGCATTGTATTAAATTATGGTTATCTTTTACATCCAAATAAATGGTCATGAACATATCCAAGGTTTGAGCTATTATCATAATCATAAGATTTAAAATATTTTTAATTATGTGTCATCAATAGTATGTGTTGTCCTCTTATCAATATTAAGGTGCTTAATTTATTTATTTGCTATGAGCCTTTCACACTTTCTATATTTCAATGTGAAAATCGACATACTATTTACTTTATGTATTGTGTCAAACTTTGATACATATAAAACAAGATAATATGATACATATAGGAACACTAAAAAGTTCATAACAAATAAAGTAATCAAGTACCTCAAGATCAATAAATTTAAAACTGATTAAATAGAACACTTTAGAAATCATCAAGTAATATGGAAGAATTACAAGTAGATTATAATCACTTTTTTTTTAATTTTTATAAGGATGTCATATATGTTTATTATAAATATAAAGTTTATTGTTTATTATAAATGATAATTTTTGTGTTGTATATGTTCTAGTACTAATATGGAAATATATAAAATAAAAATATATGCTCGTAATATGTTGTTTGCTTTCCTTTTTTCCTTTTTAGTTTAATTTACATCAATTTGTTGTTGTTTTATCTAATTTTATAACAAGAAGAAAAGAAATTTGATTTTTTAGAAAAGACATTCATCTATTATAACATTAACTTTTTAATTGTAATCAATGTCAAACACTACTTAATAGACAACATCATTCTATTAAAGACAATAATGGTTTTTCATAACTAATGTGTAATATAAATTTTAGACATTGGTTATTATGTAGTAAATGACATGGAATATTAGGCCTTGGGCTTGAATTGAATATGAAAAAATAAAGTCTAACGTAAATTAAAAATAAAAATAGTAAAGCACGACACGATTTACAAATATTATCTCGAAGTCATTCAACCCTAAAATGATTTCTATCAATAAATCATACTCTCATTCCAACTTTAAGATAATTCTCTTCTGTTATGTTTTTACTCACTAATTATTTTATAAGATTGAAAGTTCAATTAGCCTATGGCTAAGTGTATGAGGTTTAACATTCCCTAGAAAATCACAAAATATAAATGTATTTTTTTTCAATTTCTTGTGTTAGTTCTTGTAATTTAGTTTTTGGTTTCCTAATTAATCTTATTTTTGTTGCCTATCATTTTGACACAACTTTTATAGATTTGCACAAATAAAAAATTTGATTTCATTCATCTACTTTATCATTCTTTCTTATTATCTACTATCTATTCATATTAAAAATATGTGATGCATTAATTTTTCATCAATCATTGCATCTATAGGTATTGTATTCAGAAGGCTTTGTTGGGGAGTGTAAACCTTACATATTGAGCAATTGGTATCAAGAAATATTTAGCAAAACACCCATCTCTATAGTATTATATAAAACCTTTCACTATTTTGAATCTATTTTTATTATATTTTTTTAAAGTTATTTAAATTAAGATTCTTTAAAGTAACAAGAGATGTTAACTTTTTATATCTAGTTAAGAATATAAAGGAAAAAAGAAGACAAAGGAGTGAAGAATATAGGGATAAGGTTAGGGTTTGGGATGAAAGAGTGAGAAATTAGGAGCTTGGGCATGGGGATGAGGTTAGGGTTTAGGACGAGAGTGAGGAACCAAGGGCTAGGTTTAGGTGGGTAGGGTTGAGGCATATAATGTTGATTACTTAAACAAACTGACATAGTATTATGGACATTAAATGTCAATTTTTAAAAAGTAAATGGCATTTTCTATTATTTCAAAAGATGATACAAACATAAAAGATGTTGATTCTTTTCCAAAAAAAATAGATGTTATTTTTATATTTTACAATATTTTATTAAGCGATGATAAAATCACATACACTACGATGCTCAATAACATATAGGTCATTTTCCAACATATGATTCCCTAAACAACCAATGTCAATCAGCTATATTGTAATAGTGTATATAATCAATTATAAAAGTTCAAAGAGTGACTCTGCCAAAGATAGTCAATTATTTCAACCTAAAAGCAACTCTACTGGGCATGATGAACTACATAACCTATTATAGCTTTGCAATCTATAGGTTTTTCTACAAAATAATTATTCATCCACCACAAACATCCCTTAAATCTCATTCTTAACATATGATCTCATAAACAAACTATCAAATCTCATAATAACTACTCTAAAACAACAAGATCCCCTAATAAAACTTTAAAACCATGCTCAAAAACACAAATCTCTTACAAATCCTACTAAAACCTAAGAAAAACCAAATATAAATTAATGATGAAACTAAGTTTAAGTTCAAGTAAGATGTTATTAAGGATGCAAACAAAAGGAGTTAGGCTAAATATCTACATGTTCAAGTTCAAGTTTGATAATAATAAACGAGCTTGAACTTAAGCTCAAATTTATTAAGATTAAAAAATTCAAGCTTAAGCTTAAGTTTGAGTCATATATGATCCTAAATAAGCTTATTCAAGTTTAAATGATTAGCACATTATTTATTTTAAATTTTTGATCAATTTAAAAGTATTCAAGCTTGAGCTTAAACCTAAATTACAAATGAGCTTAAACAGACTTAAACAAGCTTAACTTTTTATTTAATAAATATTATATATTATTACATTCATTTACACTTAAATAATATAAAATTTGTATATTATATTATTTATATATTATATTTATATTACTTTAATATAATATAAGAATAAAAAATATATTTTATAACTAGGCTTAGATAGGTTCACAAATAGTTTAAACAAACTAATAAGAAGTTAAAGCTCAACTTGTGCATTAATTGTGCTCAACTTGTTTAAAACTGAACTCGAATCAAGCTTTTTGCAAGTCAACTTTAAGTTGTTTATGAATAACTCTACTCATTTGCACCCTTAGATGTTACTCATAACTTTGAAGGAAGGGTTTGGAGTGAAAAACTTGAAATAGATACACATTTAAATATTAGAATTGTTGAAAAAGCTCACAAGCCACGAGCTAAGCTTTTTATTCGCTAGTACTGCTTTTGTGAACATAGGCCTATATTTTAAAGGCCTATTTAAATGCAAACTAATTCCAAACTCGATTCATAAAACCCATGGTCCACACAAGCCAACCATAAATGAATCAAGCTATCCCACATTAATTTTTTTAATTTCTTAATTTGTTTATTCTTATATAGGTCCATATTTCCAATTTATACAAAATTATACATCCTTCACTTACTTTTGGTTATGTAGGGTTGTATTATGAATTATTTCTTCATAATATTTTTAATTTTATGGATGTCTTATAACTTATATTCATATGCATAATGTTTTTTAAAGTTATATATAGATTTTAAATATATTATGACCTTTTTATAAATGGATATGTGGTGTATGAGAATGGTTTAAATTTTTTTATTATTTAAGTTTAAAATTTTTAAATATTTAAATTTAAAAAAATGAAGAAGAAAGCCTACCAACCTTCACAATTTGGACTAAGGCCTCCAAGCCTCCATATTAGAGGCCCGCAAAATAAGTGGGCCAATCTTGCTTACAGAAGAGGTAGCCACTGGACAAGATGGCCTTACCTTTTTGACAACTCTACTAAACATCAAACAAGAGTTCTTAGATTAGGATATGCCTTTTCTTCAATCATAAATCAAATTGTATTTCACAAAAGATGACATAGATCATATTAAAGAAGCCAATTCATTTAAAAATGATAGTTCTATGGTTTTTTCTTGCCTTGTAAAAAAATGAAGTTGGGAGTTCTCTCTTCTTCTTGGCCTAGATTAGAGCTAAGGTTTGGTGAGAAGAGTTGAGAAAGATGAGAAAAATGAAATAATAAAAAGCATTGTTGTAAGGAAATTGGAGGAAGAGGCCTAAAGGGTAAATTGGAAAAATACAATTTTTATAATTCTCTTCATCATTCCCTTCTTAACTTACCAACCTTTTACCATAAAAGGATAAATATCTCCCACACTGTTTCATATAACCATTCATGAAAATTTTAAGAATTTATTAGGTTTTCTTTTCTTAAGATTCCCAACATATGTATATTACATGATTTATGCTAATAATTTATTAATTTCCTCTCCTAAATTCCTGAGATTCGAAATAAGTTATTAAAAATGAAGATATCTAAATTTTAATATCCTAGGTATGACATACATTATTAAGAATTTAAACTTAATCTATCAAACATGTAAAATATTTTAAACTATTAATGAATAGAATGATATCAAATCATTTAAAATCAAGAGCAATTAAGATTTTTTTATTAATAATAAAAGAATTTTAACAAATTTTTAATAATATAATAGTCCGGAGACAATAACGTAAAATTTATTAACAGTAACAATAAATTGAATTTAAACTCTCATTAAAATCATTTTTCATATTATAATATTTTTAATACCAATATCAATCATGATATTATAATATTATTTTCTAAACACCTAAGATTAAAATAAATGAATCTCTTTTGCATTACCTTATGAATGCAACTACAACGTGTTAGTTTGATGCCATAGTATTAAGGAAAAAATCCGTAATTCAATACCATATCTAATCAATCATTAATATACTTTCGCGTAACATGCAAAATTTAATTCTAAAAAAAAATTTAAATTTAATGTACAATCAAATTTAATAATATACCACTATACTACTATCAATGTCTCTCCCGCATTATTCATCTAAAAACTAACCCCTAATAACAAATATTTTAGTACTTCTGTTTTGTCTCAGACTACCACTAACTACACAAGTGATGATTCATTATCACTAAACTCCAATTGTTGAGTATCGTAGGGGTAAAAAAACTCCAATTGTTTGAGTGATAGTTTGTGCACAATATTAAGAGTAGACTTGTCTCATCAGCAAATATTATTCACAAAAAAGGAATATCATATATATATATATATATATGTACTAAAAAATATTTTAAAGAGGAATTTATTTTTCTTTTTATTACAATTTTAAGTATTATTTTTTAGTACATATATATATATATATATATATATATATATATATATATATTTATAACTATATTTTTAATATCAAACAAATCAAATATTTTCTTCTACTTTAATATTTTATAACTACATTTTTATAAATAATATTTTCTGTTGAAATAAACAGATCCTAAATGCAATTAAATTTCCTAATAGCATTATTCTATCTCGAAGATATTATGACACACGCTCATACATTGTAGGTAAAAAATATAACTGCTTGGAAATTTTGCACTGCCTGAAGATCAAAAGCTAGAAGATGTAGTGATTCTAGCCGGAGAAATGCGAAATTCAGTAGGTCATTTTCATTATAATCTCGTGACTTTACACAGACACTCGCAGACTTCCGCAATATCAAGCAACCTGCAATTGACCTCTGAATTGTAATGAATCCTTATACTTCACATTACAATTCAATTGGTCAATACTAATACAGGCTAACATGCAAGTCTCTAACAGAGCCAATGAGGACAGTCCATTCAAATTTAGCTGATAATGTAAAATCTAATCTATCTTGTTTAATGTGAAACATCTTTCGACGTGCTGACAGTTTGTAGTGAGAAGATAGCTATATGCAAAATCCCTCATCTGAATCCACTATGAAAAATCCCTCATCTGAATCCACTATGATATGTCAATAAGTTAAGCCGATACCAGAAACACGAGAGAATGAATAAACTTCATGCTCGGATCATCCTTCCTTATTTGTTCCGGCTGGGATCAGTTGGGACATCAAATCCAGGAGGTATGAACACGACATCATCCCACATTACTGCACTTTCCTGCAAAAGCATTTCATTGTCACTATAACTGTTACAACCAACATCCATGACATACAGAAGGATGAGACACTACCAACTCGTTATGAACTAAGTAGTCCCCTAAAAATGAAAAATAAACAAAACAAGAAAGGCCAAAATAAATAATTTTCTCTTGTTTCCCGTCTAGTACAGTAATCATGGCGACTTACTTTCATCCCCTTTATTACATCCTCAAGAACAGCAACCTGAATAAGTACATTTTAACGATGAGTCCACAGAAAAGTAGGGTCAGCCATTAAAGGGGAGCAGTGCTACGGACAACTGAAGCATATACCTGAATATCTCCTGGTCTAAGAGCCGGGTTCAATTGATTCTGGTCATGGGAAGCCCGCGCCAGTGAATTATCTAGGTCCTCCTGGATAATTTCCAAAAGGGGCAATGCAAACAACTTTCAGCTAGGTTATAACGAAGTTATATGTAATTCAAATCAAGACAACTACTTCAAGTGCACGACGTGATATGTAATTCAAATCAAGACAACTACTTCAAGTGCACCTTTCTGAAGAACAAAGGGCGATAACTTCCATCTTGGGTCTTCAATACAAGACTTTTTGACTGGAACTCACCATAACAAGAATTTGAAAATGAGTTCATATATTTAAGTGAGAAAATGATAGTAACATTCTTTAAAAAGAGGACGATCATTAATTTGATGACAGAGAACAAGTGTCCCTAGTAACAAGGTTTAAAAGTGGAACAAGCACAATCGTATAATATTCAGTTTCTAGCTCGATGCTTGTAAATGCATATATACTCAATAAAATGTATTTCTAGGTTTTCAACCCTGCATGAAGGGAGAAGCTGAAAGGTTAGTTGCATCGTGAAGTTCATAGCAAATACATGATATAATAAGGGGGCAAATCTAGGAAAGTTGCACTGTTGAGGGGTTTCAGGGTTTAGGCCTATGAAACTTTGCAGTTTCAAAAGATGCAAATTATAATGGCCATAAAACCAAAGGACAGAAATCATGACATGCCCATATAAAGCATGGGATGGTGCAGACATGCTGACTGGAATTTCTCAGACTCAGCAAATTACAAGTTATTTAATTTTCTGATTTATATGGAAAGTAAGTCCCCATAAGTTGAATTTGAAGTAATTTACCATATGAACTTCCCTATAAATGCTCAAAGCTATCTGATTGACATTGAACACTTCTTAAAAAATAACTTCCTATGTTCTGTCTAATTCAATTATGAACTTTCCAAGTAGTGTTAACAAAATGACTACTATAATCTTAATATTATTATAACACGTATTAATAAATTTTAATTGTGTTTAGTTCTTTTTTTTTTTTTTTGGAAATCATGTATGTAATATCTTTTGCATCATAATTTTTATTAAATCATAATTTTAAATTTTTCACAAAAAAATTAAATTAAATCATAACTCAATTTTATATTTTTTATTGTGGAGAAACTACATTACTCATCTATTTATAAAAGTATATTGATATAATAGTAGCTTAAAAGGGTAATCAAATAAAAAGATAAATTTGTCATTAATTAAATTCAGTGGGGATAGTTCCATTTTTGTATCCATAAAAAATACAAGAAATAAAATTTGCCTAAATGAGAGATGAGAGATGAGTAAGCATCTTCCTATACGCTATGGTAAGTAAAACATCCTGAGAGTTCTATTTCTCCTAATTTGTTAAATAATGACCATCCAAACAATCTACTTCATTTCTATTTCTCAGGAAATAGAACTTCTCATACTATTATTGAGAACCAAACAACCCTTTAGATAAAGTAAATGCTTCATGGACAGAACATATGGAAAGCTTCTGATCATCTAAATGAAAAAGGATGGGTATTGGTTATGATTGTTGGTTTGTAATTGAGCAAAGCTAAACTTTATGATTATCAAGCTTGTCCATTATTATACAAAAGCTTAAAATTGATTTTAAACTTGTTTGCTTATCAAACAAACTAATTGAAAGTAGCCCAAAGTCCATTTTTTTTAATTCACATGGTTAAAATATAATTTCTAGAAAATAAATATCCAAACAAATATGGTCATGCATTAATAAATCATAAGAAACTAAATTTAAACAATAAAATTTTGCACAATATGAACTAATATCATCTCATTGTCAAAAGTCAGACTATGTATATGGTTTAAATATGCAAAACAATAACTAAATTATATGTTTCAATTATTTTTTTCCTTTTTCAACAAGCTGCTTAGGAACTTCAAGAGCTAAACTATAAAATTCTTTAGAACTCTGGAGCTCGATTTGTTTATTAATTAAGCTTCACCTTTTGTTCAAACTTGTTTATTTATTAAATGAACCGAAACAAGCTGATACAAACTGAAGTAGCACATATATATCTTGTTTCATTTAAACCCCATAGTTTTTGGGAAGCTAATACAAATTCCAACAATTCATGGGGATGTGGAACAATGAGCATGCATGAAACACTAATAAGAAAGCAAGAGGGCAACCAAAAGAAGGAAAATTTGATTAATAAGCCATTGACCATGTTAGTAGACAATAAGTTAATTATGGGCTAAGATAGATTAATGAATCATAGGCCGTGAACCTACCTATTGTAACCCTACTTGATGTATATATTTTATTATAAATAGATATTGCGTGCTTCAGTTGATGGTATGGCCTCAAAATTCTCCTCACTCTCCTAACATGATATTTAGAGTCTCCTAAAATAGAACTCTAGAACTTAAGCACATTCTCTAAACCTAGCAAACCCTATTTCTTCCTCAGACCTTTTTCTTCATTTTTCCCCCTTCTTTTTTATGTGTGACTAGGTCACAATAAATCTGGCAACAACTTAAGAGTTGTCGACTTGGTGGAAAATCAAAAAAACCAATGTCTCTGTATTGCTGTTACTGTGCAAAGAACACAATGGGATAGCATCTGAAGGCTGTTTCACACAATGGACATAGAAACAATGGTCCATTTTGAGATCTGGGTGGTCCAGGAAGATTGGCAAATGATGAACCTATCTAGACAGCACATGAGCACCACATGCTCCTTTTCTGACATCACATGACCACCACATGCAACACAGCCAGCCAACACATGCAGCACTTTCCGATGAAGTGCCTCCTCCTACAGCATCCTTGGCATGAACTGCACCTCCCTATGTGGTTGGGTTTGTGATTTGTATACTCTAGTTGCAGCTTTTTAATTTTCTGATTTTTTTTTTGTTGCTGTTCTATTTAATTTTTTATTGTAATGGTAAAATCTATTGATTCAGGTGTGAAAAGTACACTGAATAATGAAAGCAAGTCAGATTTTAAATCCCTCTTCTCAGACTTGATACCTACTACTGAAAAAATCACTAATCAAAAATTCGATGTTGAAGGACAAGAATATCTTGCTTGGAATAAGTTGTTGAATATTCTATTAATGGTGTTAGAAAATATGATCACTTAACTACTAATCCACTGATTGACAATACAAAGGCTTGATGGATTATGGAGAACCAAGGACTACTTGTTTTGATAAGTAATACTTTGGAGAAAGAAGTTGAAAATAACTATGTACATTGCAAAACAGTCACAGAATTGTGGACATTCCTTAGCTCTCTTTATTCTGGAATCAATAATTTAAATCACATCTAGTTTATGTGTATCTCTGTTTCAACCAGATGCAAAAAGAAAAATTGTTCCCCAAATTTACACTGATTTCAATGGACTTTGAACCGTGGGATAGCCTTCTTCCCATTACTGATGATGTTAAGATAATATGCACTCAAAGAGCAATTAAGCACTCTAGTTCTCTACAAGCTTTACCTCATGAGCTCAGTCTTACTTGTCAACAAATCTTACCCAATTTTATACCATTGATTTATGTGTATCTCTGTTTCAACCAGATGCAAAAAGAAAAATTGTGCCCCAAAGAAAAATTGTGCCCCAAATTTACACTGATTTCAACGGACTTTGAACCGTGGGATAGCCTTCTTCCCATTACTGATGATGTTAAGATAATATGCACTCAAAGAGCAATTAAGCACTCTAGTTCTCTACAAGCTTTACCTCATGAGCTCAGTCTTACTTGTCAACAAATCTTACCCAATTTTATACCATTGATTTAGCAGTCTGACTTCTCCTGTGCACTACAAGCAGTCAAGGAGTTATATATTCCTCCAACCACTTCTCCAATTGAATTCTCTGCCTGGGTTGGTTCTGGTACTTAAGGGGGGTCATAGTGGTAAGAGGTAGAGGTTATGAGTCAAGCAACACTTATTATTTTAAGGAACCCAGCCATATGAAAAGAATCTATCCCAAGTTGATTGGACAGAATACATCATCGTCTCAATTTGCATATACTACTACTAGTTCTCTTGCATTAGAATCTAAACCCTCTCAACACACCACCTTAACTAAAGATGAGCATAATCGATTGATTTAGCTCCAATCTTCACAGCAGCCAACATCCACCCACTCCACTGCTACTCTGCTTCAAAAAAGTAATCTAATTGCATGTCCTTCCCATTCCAAGACTAGGTAGGTAATTAATTCCAGGGCCACTAATCAAATGTCGAGTAACACATCTTTTCTCCTTTTAAAACCTCATCTTCCTCTATCACTATAGTCAATGGGTCTACCACTTCTGCTGTAAGAAGTGGTACAATTAATGTTACTTCTAATATTTCTCTAAAAGATGTTTTGTATCTTCCCAAATTCTCATTCAATTTGCTTTCTATTAGCCAAATTACTCATATTTATAATTATAGTATTTTTTTTCTTGGTTATGTTTTTCAAAAAAAATTTCATAGAGAATTTTGATAAAGCATACGAATCCAATGGACTGTATATGTTAATGAAAACATTCCTCAGTCTGTTGCTATTGCCGCTACTATTACTCCATAACTATTGCATTACTATTTTGGGTCATCATTCCTTGGCATCCTCGAAGAAATTATCTCCTAATTTACATTATATTTTGCATTTTGATTTTGAGTTGTATCAAGTTACTAAACAAAATCATCATTCTTATGTTCCTAAAGCCAATAAACGGGTTGCATCCATTTTTAAGTTAGTTCATCCTGATGTGTGAGGTCTTTGTCCAATTATGTATAAACTTGGTTATCCACATTTTGTTACATTTATTAATGATTATTCAAGGTCTGCTGGTTTTATTTAATGAAAAAATATTCTTAGTTATTCGATATTTTTTTATACTTTTCGTGTTGAGTTTATGAATCAGTTTTATACTTCCATACAACAATTTCAAAGCAATAATGCTAAAGAATATTTTTTTACCCATTTTTCTTCGTATTTATCCAAGTATGATATTTTACATCAATCTTTATGTGCAATTACTCCATGGCAAAATGGGGCAGCCAAATGAAAGAAAAAAAGAAAGAAATAACCTCCATTTAATGGAAGTTTTACGATCACTTTTATTCCAAATGGACATACCTAAGGTGTTTTGCAAAGAAGTGGTTTCCGCAACTTATTTTCTAATCAATTGAATGCCTTCATCAGTCCTTGATGGTCAAATAACTTGTTCACTCTTGTTTCCTTCAAAACCATCATTTTCTCACTCCACACATCTTTGGTTGTAGTTATTTTATTCAAGATTATCGACCTCAAATTTCTCAACTGGACCCCCAATCTTTGAAGTTTCTTACTTGAGTATTCTCACACCTAAAAAAGGAATTGCTACTATTCTCTCAATTTGGGTTGTTATTTCACGTATCTTAATGTTATGCCTTTTTGAATTCGTTCCTTTGTTTGATTCTTCTAAAGTGATTAGTTCCTTATTTGAGTTTGAGCATGTTGACAATTATTTCTTTGTACACTCCTCCTTTTGTTTATCAGGACTCTTCTCACCAACAGCTCCCCCCTCCCATTAAGTTTGCTTACTCTCACAAAGAACAAGTACCCACGATAGCACCTCCATCTAATACTACTAAGACATCAAGTGCTGTCCTAGTTGCTAAACAACCACTAGCTTCATCTCCTCTACCAACAACTTCTTCCTCAAAGGATCCCCCTCCTCTCATCCCAGTTATTTTTATTGCCCATTTCAAAAGTATTCGTAGTTGCACTTAAAAGGGTAACCACACTACTCCTTATCCAATATCTACCTTTGTGTCATATTCCTCCTTACCTGCCTCTTTTCAATCATTTATTGCTTCTCTAGATAATATAACTATCCCTAGAACTACTATAAAAGCTCTTTCTCATAATAGGTAGCGCGCTGCTATGTTGGTAGAGATAATGGTTAATGAAGCTAATAATACTTGGAATTTTGTGCCCTTACCAAGTGACAAAAAAGTCAATTAGGTGCCATTAGGTGTATGCACTCAAAGTCAATCCTAATGGTTCAATTGCTCAGCTGAAAGCTTGTTTGATGGGTTAAACACAAATTTATAGCATTAATTACTCTAAGATTTTTTTCTCCTATTACTAAAATTACATCTATTTGCCTATTTATCTCACTTGCTACCTCTTAGCACTGGGCTCTTCATGAACTTGACGTCAAGAATGCTTTTCTCTATGGTGACAATTAGTGAATTAAGTCTAATAGTTATTTAAGGGCTAAGTCTATTAGTTTCTTATGTGCTAAGATACATGTGCCTATCTTTCATAATCTTATAATTTTATTAAAAACAGATATTGCCTTCCTCAATTGAGGATATGGTCTCACAAATCTCTTCTCTCTCTTAACATGATATCTAGAACCATCTAGATATCCTCTTTCAATGCAGATCAAAAGAAAACCAAAACCAAACAACTCTAGCTTCTTCTTCTTCTACCCTTCTCCTCCCCCCCCCCCCTTTTTTTTTTTGGTTTTACTAGAGGCAATTTAGTATCATATTTTAGAGGGATCAGATAGAGGCACTGCTCTTTGGTTCTGTTTAAAGGGCAGTAGCTACTGTCTATATTGTTTGGCAGCAATTTAAGGCAGTTTTTCACAATCTAAGTTGATGATGCTGTAGATTGGCATTTTTGGACAATGACCAACCAGCACACATGCAATGTTTTCTAAGGCATGTAACACCACACAAAATCAAGTTCTCTGGTGCATAGCAGCCTATGTGGTGTCTTCCGGGGGCGATTCTTCTTTGGCAAGTTCCCTAGCAGTTTGCACACCTTTCTGTTGGCTGAGTTTGTGATTCAGGCATAATTTGGTTGTAGTTTTGGCTATTTTTTTTATTTCTGATTAGGTTTTTTAGTTGTTATATTTGCTGTAATGGCAGAGACTGGTAAATCTGATTTTGGTCTGGGTGAAAACAAGTCAGATTTTAAGTCCCTTTCTCTAATTTAATACCTACTGTTGCAAAAATAACTAACCAGAAACTTGATCTTGATAGACATGAATATCTTGCATGGAAAAAAAAAAAAAAGGATAAACTATTGAGTATTTCTTTGAGGGTGTTGACAAATCTGATCACTTGACCAATAACTACCGATGACAACCCAAAAACTCGAAGGATCATGGAGCACCAGCAACTATTTGGTCTAATAAGCAAAAACTTGGAGAAGGAAGTAGAAAATAATTTTATATACTACAAGACAGTTAGACTTGTGGACCTTCCTTGAAACTCTTTTTGCAAGTAAAGATAATTTAAATCGCATAGACGACTTGTGTGTCTATGTTTCAGCAAAATGTCCAAGGAGAGACTGTGTCTCAAATTTACAATGAGTGGAACAATATCTTTGAAAAATGGGACAGTCTCCTTCCCTTTCTAATTATGTCAACACAATGCATATTTAGCAAGAACAATTAGCTTCTTTATCTTTTCTTATAAATTTACCTACTGAACTCAATCCTGTTCACCAATAGATCTTATCTAACTATGAGCAGTTAACTCAACAGCATACTTTTTCTTTTGTTCTTCGAGCAACCTAAGAGCTGCCACCAGCTTCCCTAACTTCTTTTCTAGTTGACTCCTCTACTTAGTTAATTCTACTACTCAAAGGGGGCGAGGTGGTGGTAGAGAAGGTACAAGCAGAACTTGTAACACGCCCAACACACAAAACAATGATATTTATTTTTATTGCAAGGAATTAGATCACGACAAAAACTTGTCCTAAGTTAATTGGACAATATATACCACCATCTTAATTTGCACATATTACTTTTAGCCCATCTACCAAAATTTGAGCATATAACCTTAACTAAAACTGAGTATAATCATTTGATTTAGCTCCAACTTTCAAGATAGCAACCCTCTACTCAATCTTCTGCTACTCTGATTTAGATAAACAACCCTACTGCATGTCTTTTCCCTTCCAAGTCTAGGTGGGTAATTGACTCAAGAACCATTAATTATATGTCGGGAGAAATAAGTATCTTTTCTTCTTTTACATCCTAACTTCTTCTATTTCTTCTATCACTTTAGCTAATAGGTTAACTGCTTTTATTGTGAAAGTGGTACAACCAATATTACCCCTGATATTTCTTTAACTAATGTTTTGTATTTTCCTAAATTTTCATTCATCTTACTTTCAGTTAGCCAAATTATACATACTTATAACTATAGTGTTTTCTTTTTCATTGGTTACTATATTTTTTTAGGTTTAGGATGTTTTAACAAAAAGATTTTTAGTAAAGAACACAAATCTAGTAAACTGTATGTATTTGATAATGATTTCCCTTAACCTACTTCTACCCCCCTTGCTACTACTACCACCATTACTCCATACCAATTGCACTACCACATAGATCATTCTTCCTTGTCATCCTTAAATTGTTTCCTCATTGAAGTTTTATTTCACATTTTGATTGAGAGTTGTGTCAATTTATTAAATAGCATCATCAATCTTATATTTCTTGAGTCAATAAATGGGTTACATCCCTTTTTTGAGTTAGTTCATTCTAATGTATGGATCCTTGTCCAATTGTATCCAAACTTGATTATTGTTATTTTGTTATATTTGTTAATTATTCAAGAACTACTTGACTTCATTTAATAAAAAATCCTTTTGAGTTATTTGATATATTTTTTTGTACCTTTCATGCTGAAATTAAAAATCATTTTCATACTTCTATTCAAAATTTGCAAAGTGATGATGCTAAAAAAATATTCTGCTACCTAATTTTTTTTTTCATATTTATTCAGACATGCTATTATAAATCTTCTTGTGCAATTACTCCTTAACAAAATGGGATAGCTAAACAAATAGAGATTTCACGTGCATTTCTATTTCAAATGAAAGTCTTTAAGGTATTGTGGGCAATAATAGTTTCTATAACTTGTTTTTTTAATCAATAGAATACCTTCTTCAATTCTTGGAAGTGAGATACCTTATTTTTCTCGTTTCCTTCTCAACCATTGTTCCACTGACTCCACACATCTTTGATTTCACTTGTTTTGTTCATGATTATTGGTCTCAAGTTTTTAAACTAGATCCTCAATCTCTAAAGTATGTTTTTCTTGAGTATTATAACACTCAAAAAGGTTATTATTATTCTCTTGATCTAAGACATTATTTTGTGTCCTTTGATGTTACAATTTTTTAATTAGTTTCTTTCTTTGATCTGTCTAATCTATTGATTATTTATTTGTATATACTATTGCTTTTCAAGACTCCACTCCCCAACAACAGTTCTCCGCTCCCCATTAAGTTTGTTTATTCTCGAAAAAAAAATGTCCCACAACAACAACACTACCATTAAATGCCACGCCAATTGCTAGACAACCATTACCTTTATCTCCTCCACCAACGGCTTTTTCCCTCAGAAAATCCACCTCTTCCATACTCCAACCTTGATGTTCCTATTACCCACCTCAAAGATATTTGTAGTTGTACCCAACAAAGTAGCCTTCCTATATCTCATCCTGTCTCTAATTTTGTGTCATACCGCCTTACATATGTCTTTCCAATCTATTGCTTTCCTAGATCTTATTAAGATTCCTAAAAATGTTTTAGAGGCTCTTTCTCATGATGGGTGACATGCTACTATAAGTGAAGAGATAAAAGCTCTTGAGGACAATACTTGGGACTCCGTGCCCTTGTTAAGTGGTAAAAAATCTACTGGGTACAAGTGAGTGTACATAATCAAAGTCAACCAAATGATTTTATTGCTCGATTAAAAACTCGATTGGTGGCTAAATGTTATGCACAAACTTATAATATTAATTACTGAGACTTTTTCTCTTACTACTAAAATAATATCTATTTTCCTATTTCTTTTTTTGGTAGCCTCTCAACACTAGCTTCTTCAATAACTTGATGTTAAAAATGCTTTTCTTCAAAACGATTTACATAAAGAAATCTATATGGAACAACCTCCTGGGTCCATTGCTCAAGGGAAGAAAGGAAAGGTGTGTCAACTAATAAGGTCATTATATGGTTTAAAGCAATCTCTTTCAGCATGATTTGGTAGATTCAATGATCATATAATAGAGTTTGGTATGAAGAGTGATCATAATCATTTTATATTTTACAAACAATCTAAATCCAAGTGTATTCTTCTTACTATTTATTTTGATGACATTGTGATTACTAGTAGTGATCTGATGGGAATTTCAAAATTAAATAGCTTTCTTCGGTCCATGATCTAGACTACGAACTTGAGACCACTTTAATATTTCCTAGGTGTTAAGATTGTTTGAAGTAAAAAGGGAATTTTTATTTCACAAAAGAAATATATTCTTGACCTTTTAAAGGAAACTAATTTGCTTGGTTCAAAATCATGTATCACCCCTATGATCCCAATTGTTAAACTTGGATTGGATGAGAAAGAATTACTAGAAGATTTGAAACATTACAAAAGGTTAGTGGACCAACTGAACTATCTTACTATCATAAGATCTAACATTTCTTTTTCATCAGGTGTAGTAACTCAGTTCATGAACTCTCCAAGGACCTTTCATGGAATGCAATTGTACACATCTTAGAATATCTAAAAAAAAATGACACGTGAACGTGGTAAATTATATCAAGATCATAGTCATTATAGAATTGAAAGCTTCTTTAATATTGATTGAGTAGGGCATCCTATGGACAGGTGGTTTACTTTAGAGTATTATGCGTTTGTCGATAGACTCGTATCTTGGAAAAGTAAGAAACAAAAAATGATATCTCAATATAGTGCAAAGTTTAAATATCGAGTCATAGCTCATGTTACTATTAAACTTGTGTGGCTTCTTATCTTCTTAGTCAACTCAGAATTACTTCATCTAGAACCATATAATTATAGTGTGATAATTGAGCAGCTACTATCATTGCCAAGAACCTAGTGTTTCAAGAATAGACCAAGTATGTAGAAATTGATTGTCACTTCATTAGGAAGAAACTTCAAGAAGGTATTATCAACGTTAGACTTGTAAGAACTAAGGAACAACTTGTTCATCCATTTACCAAAGTTCCTCCAAGAAAATGAATTGATAATATTCATAACAAGTTGAATATGTTTAATATTTATACTCTAACTTCAGGAGAAATATTAGTGAATCAAGTCTACTAGTTACTTAAGGTCTAAGGCTATTAGTTACATAAGGGCTAAGTCTATTAGTTTTTTTGTGTGCTAAGATATATAGGCCTATATTTTATAACATTATATTTTTATTATAAATAAACATTACTTTCCTCAATTGAGGAAATTAGCCTTACAAATCTCTTCTCTCTCTTAACAATGACTTACTTGAAGAAGTCTACATATAGCAACCACCTAAGTATATTGCTTAGGGGGTGAAAAGGAAGGTGTGTCTACTGAAAAAGTCTATGTATGGACTAAGGCAATCTCATTAGGCATGTTTTAGCAAATTCAATGATGTGATAATAAAGTTCAGTATGAGAAAGAGTAACCATGATCACTTTGTGTTCTATAAGCAATTGAAATCTAGGTGTATTCTTCTAGTTGTCTATATGAATGACATTATGATTACCAGTAATGATCAATTAGGAATTTCAAAAATGAAAAAGTTTCTTCAGTCAAAGTTTCAAATTAAGGACTTGGGACTATTTTTGTATTTTCTTGGCATTAAGATTGCTTGAGACAAAAAAGGCATTTTTCCCATCACAAAAGAAATATATTCTTGATCTTTTGAATGTAACTAGCTTGCTTGCCCCAAAACCATGTAACATGCCAATGATCCTAAGCATGTTAAGCTTGGATTGGAAGATGCTGAATTACCACAAGATCCAAAACACTACAAATAGTTAGTGGGCATACTAAACTACCTTAATATTACATGACCTGACATTCCATTTCTACTAACTGTAGTTAGTTAGTTCATAAATTCTCCAAAAATCTCTCATTAGGATACAATTGTACACATCTTAAAATATCTAAAAAAAGCACCCAAGCATAGAATATCATACACGGATCATGATCATTATAAAATTGAAGGTTTCTCTAATACTAATTGGAGAGTGTGTCTAATGGATAGAAGGTTTGCCTTAGTACGTGTAGTTAGAAGGTCTGTCTAAGGTTTGCCTTAGAGTGCGTCTAATACTGATTGGAGGTTTCTCTCATTAGGAGACTTGACATTCAATTGCATACTTGACATTCCATTTCTAATAAGTATAGTTAATTAGTTCATGAATTCTTCAAAAAATCTCTCATTAGGATACAATTATACACATCTTAAGATATCTAAAAAAAATACCCAAGCATGGAATATTATACAAGGATCATGATCATTACAAAATTGAAGGTTTCTCTGATACTAATTGAAGAGTGTGTCTAATGGATAGAAGGCCTGCCTTAGGATTTGTATGTTGGTGAAAATCTCATATCTAGGAAAAGCAGGACATAAGCAACGGTATCTCTATCTAGTGTTAAATCCGAATATCAAGCTATGGTTCATGCTAAGTCTAAACTTGTGTGGCACTCTTATCTTCTTTATTAACTTGAGATTAAGTCGTCTACTGCTATGTAACTGTGGTTTGATAATCGAGCTGCCACTCATATTACCACAAATCCAGTGTTTCATGAACGAATAAAGTAAGTAGAAATTGATTGTCACTTTATTAAGCACTTTAGGAAAGAGTTATTGATCTTCAATAGATAAGAACTAGGGAACAACTTCTAATTTGATTACTAAGACTCTTCGAAGAAAATGGATTAATGATATTTATAACAACTTGGGTATATTTAATATCTATACTCCAACTTGAAGGGGAGTGTTAGTAGATAATAAGTTAGTTATAGGCTAAAACACATTAGTAAATCATGAGCCATGGGCCTATCTAGTGTAATCCTACTTGATGTCCATGTTTTATTATAAATAGATGTTGCTACCTCAGTTGATGGTATAGCCTCACATATGTCCCTCTCTCCTAACAGACCAAGACTTCCCAATACCCAACTCAAATAGAAATTCTCGAAAGGAAAATTAAAATACACATTAAAAATTCATATGTGACCAAAGATATACTAGACCCAAACATATATTTTACTGCAGATATCTCAAATATACCAAAGGTCATGCTAATAAAAGTGTAAAGTTTTAATATCTTTACTGATTTTACCCCTGACCTAGGGCTATCCACATGCCAATGCAGATTCACACAAAATGTAGCCCATAAAAATAGCCAGTGAAAAATAACCAGATTGGGACTCTGATTCACTCCATTTCCCTGGTTTCATTTTCCATAAATCAACAAGAGATGACATTAATACATACATACATACATACATACATATGTACATATATATATATATATATATATATATATTTTGCAGAACACCACATAAAATATGTTGGACTTGTACAAAAGATTTGCCTCTCAAAAATTGACAACAAAAAAAAAGTTTTTTTTTCTTTTTTTTTTTTTGGGGGGGGGAGGGGTCATCATTATGCAATGATTCCTTTCTTCAAATTAAATAGACTCAAACATACAACTTAGTGTACTCAAAACATGCTGATACCTACAAAATTTCACTATCAACAACAGCAAGTTTCTGAATCACCTGTTTATTGATGATACTACAATAGAAGACTATGTCAAGCCATACATATTTTAGATTCATAGGTATCAATTATTCCCAAAAAAAAAAATGAATAAATAAATAAGATGTTTAGAAAGAAGAAGAATACATTGTCCAGAGAATAACCATTCCGCAGAGAGAAGAGGCCAAAAAATATATAGGTTTCATTTAAAAAAGAAAGGAAAAATGCCCCAAAAAAAAAAAAAGAAAAGAAAAGAAAAACCTCTCAACTTTAGGATGGTTGGGTTTTAAACCCCTTCCCTGGGGCTCAGGGAGCGCCAACCTTGAAAACTTGGAATTAAAACCTTAAACTATACAAAACCTTAAAATTAACATTCATAGTTCACTTAATTAACCATTTTATTTAATCTCCAGATTTTTTTTTCATGAACTTTACAAACAAGTATCACACTATTATTGTATGCTACTTGGCACATTTTTTTCCCACATAATATTGAAATGATTTTCAAGTGACTATTTAAAACTTAATACATCTAATATAATTTTTATGAAAAAATCATGTAACAAGTAAAATCCAATAATATTGCCATACATATTTAAAAAATTCATAAAAAAAACCAAATAATTAAACAAAATGGGTAATTAGACAATAGGTGCTAATTCTAAAATTTTATATAGTTTAAAGCTTCAATTCCAAGTTTAAAAATCCAACCATCCCAAAGCTTAAGGGGTTCTTCTACATTTTTCCCAAAAAACATATGAGTATGTGCACCAAAATATAGATCTCTCAATTGTTTTCCAAACAAAACTAAAAACATTTCTTTCCAACTACACAGTCTTAACATGTTTCACAATGTTCCCTCACTTTTTATTTCAGTAGATAAGAAGCAAAGAAACAGCCAGCTTGTTTCTGCATCCAATTCATATATTTCAACATTGATTAAGGTTAATCACCCTTGTTAGACATACATATTTGTAAATGAGGAACCAAATGGGCCCACGATATGTTTTAATTGAAAAGGCCCATATCTTTTAAGTCTTGAACCAGTAGGATCTTCACTCTATTTCTCCATGTGTTAAAATATCTTTTTGGGAACAATATTTAATTTCCAAATAGTTTCAATTATGAACAACCCTTGCAAGCTAAGTTAAGATAATCATATCGATTTTGCTTAGCTAGAGTTTTAAAATTAAAGTTAGGTACAGCCACTTTTGGTTCAAACTCATGGATGATAAACTTAAAGTCTCTTTATACCTAGGTTCATCATAAAGTACCCCATGCCTAATGTTTAAACTCTTATCTATAACAAGTACCACAAGTTACCAAACTAAAAGAAGGAATATAAACTTTATTAGGAAGTGGGTGGCAAACTACTACATAGGGCATTGTTAATTTTTTCCCATCTTTTTCTCCCATTGGACAGGATCTAATGAGACGAAATTCAAAAATTCTACACCAGAAGCACGAGTAGCCTGCTCTTTTATTCTAAAGTATCCAAAAGAGTACACAAGTGGTTGGCAAAGCTTACTCCTCATCTAAGAAAGTCCAATCTAACAAGATTTACATGAAGAACAAGAAGTCATCTTAAAGAACAAGTTTGCTTCATCAAATCTTCTCCATAATTAGGCTTCTACATGTTGAATGAAGGTGCACCGAGATTTTGTTCTTCATCTTGCATGCACTCTCCCTAGTGCTCTTCAAGTTTTAAAGTTCTCACATTCTTTGAGCCTACACTTGCAAATCGCACTCTTGGGTGTTCGATTCTTATTTTGTAAACCTTTTTGAGAGACTTGATAAAATCAGTCCTTGTGAGGGATAAGCTAGAGATTGAGAGAAAGAGGGAGTCCATCTTGGCAAGATCTTGATAGCTTGAGTTGAGTATTGTGAGAAAACTTGATGAAATTTTCTTGTAAGAACAAGCGTGAGTGTTATAAAAAGAATGGTTGTGAGATTAGGTGTCTGTAACTTATCTACAATTAGTGAAATATCTCAAGTGATCCTTGAGAACTTGAGAAGAAAGGAATAGACACAAGACAAATTTCTTCTTGAACACTTAGACCTCTACCATAACAGTTGTCATTCTTTCTCATCCCTATACTTCTAAATTAGCATATTTAATTACTATATGTTTTTATTCATTTGATTAGCACTGATTTACAATCAAAATATTTTTGGATCAAAATAGTTGTTTTCAAAGGAACCCCCCCACCTTAATTACATGAAAATTTTCAAAAGCCAATCCCCCCCTCTCTTCCTGGGCCTACTGGCCCTAGCTCTATCAGTAAACATGTCCTTCACCCAATTATATAGTATTAGCATGTAGCAAATATTCCATGAAAACAGATTACATTATAGAAAAAGTGTTCAAACTAAAAAAAGACAAAAGAAGAAGAACCTGGAAAACCGGAACACCAGAAAATTTGTTGGAAAAAAAGCCAGACCTTTCCCTCTCCTGTAAACCAGAGGCGTCATAGGATTCATACATAATCACCATGATACACACATATACATATATATAAGGAGTAAAAAGTTAAATAGTTTATACAAGTCAACATTTCAAAGGTTTAAATATGACAGTTCTAAAAGTTACAGATTATTATATCTCCACTGACTTTATGCCTCATAAAAGAACCATACTGTATGTGTAACCAAACCTCCCATTTTGACCAGAACAGAGAAACCAACCAGTATAGTCCAATCAACCTTAATTACAAGAACAGTCATCAGTAGTCAATAAATTTTGCAATCCAGTGAACTAATTTTCCATATGAACCCTTCAAGCTTACACCCCGGACAAACATGGGAAGTCAGGAAGAATTCAATTGGGCTAGTCTCCATTTCATAGCATTTATTCTTGCAAATAGCATTTCCTATGTAAGATTTGAGACAATCCTTCCATAGTTTGTAAATATTACATGACGTATAACATAATTAAGTAAAGGAAATTGAAATCTACTGGCTACCTACAAGTACAAAGAATGACACTCAATCAACTGCCATATATAAAATAAATATCTAAGCAACATAGTTGACAGACTGTATAACTTCTCAATGCTTAACAAGTGCAATTACCTGTACTTACATTATCACCTGACAATTACCGTACAAGC
The DNA here is from genome assembly GCA_020226215.1 of Sindora glabra. Classification (NCBI taxonomy): domain Eukaryota; kingdom Viridiplantae; phylum Streptophyta; class Magnoliopsida; order Fabales; family Fabaceae; genus Sindora; species Sindora glabra. The sequence continues at coordinate 70,481,477 of CM035232.1, read as the reverse complement.
ATAATAAAAAGTAATAACAAAACTGTAGAACGAGGTACATTTAAATAGGAAAACAGAATTCATGTGGCCAAGCTGAGGTGTATTTGTGGAGCCTTATTAGAGACAATCTAACATATCAAATTTGTACCAATAAACTATCACGAAACTGTTATAAAGCAAAAGCTAACAACCTGAAGGTGCTTTGATGTGCATAAACAAGCCTACCCTTGCAAAATTTTTCCCAGATTTAATATGTAGAGGGTTATGCACATCCTGCTGGTTGTCAACAGATTTTTTTTTTTTTTTTACCAACTTGATGCAGTAGAAAATAGAAAGGACATATTCTGCGAACAGAATAGGGTTAAAAGAGTAGAAGCTGAAATGGGAACAATGGACAGAGAGATATAGGATTCAAAATCTTCTTCAATCTGTAAATTAGTGAATGCGATAAGAAAGGCATTAGCCAGCTGAATACAAAATCTTAAGGCTAATTATTTTTGTTTTGGATTTAAAAAAAAAAAAAAATCTATCAAGAGATTGAAGAGAATTACAAATGAAGACAATAACAAACAACATATACACATAATGAGCAATTTGCAGTGGGTATGAACAAAATGACACAGCCCTTGTCTGGATCTATGACAATCACACGCATCTAGATCTTTGGCACAGTAATGTAGCTGCAAAATGGAGAGTTTTGTCCACCATATCAAATATAATTTTCCAGATATACTTCTTGGTAGCCACCACAGCAGATTTATATTATACTTGCTACACTTTTCCCAGTGGAATTAATAGACACTTTAGAGTGCATCCAGAATCAAATCCAAATGCTTAAAAGGAACTTTTCCATCCGCAATATCTATCATTTAACAAATTTAACTATTTTCATTCCATATCATACCATTTAACATGAGGATTGAGAAATTTCCAGATAAAAATCAGTAAGGTAACTTAGTTATTACAGTGCTTAGATTAACAGAAAGTCTAATCACTCGACCAAATTCATTCCAACTACATAACATTTCTGGGAAGAAGAGAGCGTAGGAGGGAAAAAAATGCTCAATCAATCACTCACTTTGAGCGCATATTTTACTTGAGAAGACTCCGGTATCAGTCTGAACGCTACCCCATCCACCTTGAGCTGAAAAACCTGTGGAGAACAAAAATACCATAACACACCCACAAATTTAAACTCTTCAGACATGTAAAACAAACAGAACCTCACAATATATAACACAGCAGACTTAAAGTCTCAACCTTGTTTAAAGCAACAGCCACCACTTTGGACCCATCTTGCATTCCTGGGTCAATACTCTTAACATGCTCGAGGAGAGCCTCAGCGTCCTCTTTCTTAAAGCAAAACAACCCAAGATTCTTCCCCGTTGAAGCACCGGAAACTAACACGAATTCTTCTGCACCATTACTGAGTGCATAAACAGGCACACCAGCCAGACGCTCTTCAATGGCTTCAGTTGACATAGCCCTGGAAGATTTGCGAACCCTTTTATTGCTCTCAGCAATCCGAGCCCAAGTTGGGTTTCTCGCAGAAGAAGAATTCAGATATAAGTTTGTCATCCCTGCGTCTATGGCCTGCTTCGCTTGGGTTTGAACAATGGATAAGGTGTTTAGCAAATGGGTTTTGAAGGTAGAAAGCTTTGGGTCACAGAGAGTTAAATGGGACAGGTTTTGAGCGAAAGAAGAGAAGCGAAATTGAAGGTCGGTGAACGCTTGCTGAAGGTTGAGTTGGGGTTGTTTGGGTAGCGAGAAAATTTTTGGTTCATTGGACTTCTCCAAATTCATATTATTATTATAGAACTTTGAGTATAAGAGGAGATTGACTAAAGAGAATAGCTAGCTGAGTTTGAAGAGTTAGAGAGCGAGGTTTGATTATTTCACAAGAAAAATGTAAAATTGAAGGGAAATGGTTATGGAATGCAGAAAGGGAGACGGACCAGGAGAATGCGGGGACAAAAAACTGAAGTAAGCTGGAGCAATTGTGTAGGTGACGGGAAGAAAGGAATCATTCTTTGTCTGGTGCAAATCGTTGAAAGGAAAATATTATTATAAAAATTTCACCATGAAAATGAAAATTACGTTAATATCTCATGTAGTTTGGTTTAAACATAAAATTTGCTTAAAATTTGTGCCAATAAGTAAAAGTCCACTCTGAAAGTGTAATATAATCACAACGTATAATTCTACTTTTTAATGTTATTAACAAGTTCAATTTAATTGTATAATACATTGAGTAAAATTCAGATGAATTAATTTTATTGGTGAATTATAAGATAATAAATTGAAAATTTTTATCTAAAAAAATGTAAAATTCAATGTAAGTTATTAGATACTCATAATACATGTATGAATTTAATGTATAGAAAAATTTACCTATCAGCAATAAACAAATAGTATATAGAGTTTGAGATTATAAACTCCAAAAAATATCTCTTATAATTGAAAATTAAAGATTTAAATATAATTTTTATCCTTTTAAAATATGAATTATGTAATTTTAGCTTCATTTATTTAAAATAATTTATTTTGATCCACCAAAATATTTAATAGTATCAATTTTGGTCTTTTACGGCATATTCTGTCCACTCTGTAACAGAATTACTGATATTTTCCTTCTTCTTTGGATGATTTTATTGCGGCAAAAATACCGAATTACGATTATTTTATAAACATTTTTTCGTTTTACCGTGATTCGGGAACTATTTACCAGAATACGCAAGGCGCCATTTTGCCCGTGAAGGCTTGGAAGCGCCATTCAAAGTGGCGCCCTCAAGGGGAGGGCGCCATTTGAAGAGGCGCCCTCCAGATGCCATTTTGAATTTCAAATTCTGGGAGGCGCCTCATGAAATGGCACCTCCTCCCCTCTATAAATTCCCCCACCCGGCCTCACCCCCTCCACACTCCAAACTCTCGCAGCCGCTCTTCTTCCCTTCCTTCGTAAACCTCACAGCTACTCTCCACAATTCCTCTTTCCTTCTATCTTTGAAGTCATTCGCAGTATTTTATATTCTTTCATTCACAAATCATTATCTGTTCTTACTTTTGTACATTTCATTCGGAAGCATTTTCTTCCTTGGAACAAATCTGATCTTTTTTCAACTCTTCCTTGGTTAGTATTTTTATAATTTCTGTATTTATATTATATTTTTTTATTTTAAGTTAATTATTATGATTTATGATGTGAAATGATGATCTAGGATTTAGAAAAAATTTATACAAATTTTTATGATATGTGATAATTTATAATTTTTACTGGTTAATATTTTGATAATTTTTGTATTTATATTATAATTTTTATTTTATGTTGATTATTATGATTTATGATGTGAAATGATGATTTAGGATTTAAAAAAAATTTGTACAAATTTATATGATATGTGATAGTTTATAATTTTTACTGGTTAGTATTTTTATAATTTCTGTATGTATATTATAATTTTTATTTCATGTTGATTATTATAATTTATGATGTGAAATGATGATCTAGGATTTAGAAAAAAATTGTACAAATTTATGTGATCTGTGATAGTTTATAATTTTTACTGATTAGTATTTGTATAATTTCTGTATTTAGTTTATAATTTTTATTTTATGTTAATTATTATTATTTATAATGTGAAATGATGATCTAGGATTTAGAAAAAATTTGTACAAATTTATATGATCTGTGATAATTTATCATTTTTACTGGTTAGTATTTTTATAATGTCTATATTTATATTATAATTTTTATTTCATGTTAATTATTATGATTTATGATGTGAAATGATGATCTAGGATTTAGAAAAAATTTGTACAAATTTATATGATCTATGATGGTTTGTGATTTTAAAAGAAAAATAAAGAGGATAAAGAAAAGTGTCTTAAAATAAAATATACGTTTTAGGTAAAAAAAAATTTCAGATATTTTTAAAATATAAAATTATTTAGGACATAGGACATGAAAAATAAGATTATTTTTATTGTATGTTTATTATTACGAGAATATATTATATTATTGATCAATATTTTTAGGTTAATTCTAAAGTAATATATGTTAAAATAGATAAATATCAATTGAGAGTTTAGTATAAAGTCTTGATATGTTATGTAGTATTTCTATTTACTTTATCTTTTTTATTGTACTATTTTATTATTATTTTTTGTTAACTCATGGTATTTAAGCCATATACACAAATATTTTTTAGCATTATGATATATCAATTTTTTTATTATAAATATATTTTATATAAATTATATAATTCATTCAATTAAATAATTTATTATGCAATCAATTCCTTATTACTTTATACCATACGTATTATTTATTTCTTATTTACTCTACTGTATTCTTTTTATATCTGTTCTTATTATTTATGGTTTAAAACATCAACATCATTAATTAACATAAATATAATAAGTTTGAATTTTTTAATTTATTATAATATTTTAAGTAAATTAAAGCTTTAATATACATTTTATTAACAAAAATAATTAATTTCATATTATATTTTTTAGAAAAATAGTTAGTAATTAAATTAAATATTATTTATATAAATATTTTTAAATTTTTGTTGATGATAATTTTTAAATATTATATTTTAAATTTAAAATATATCAATTAAGAGTTCTCAAAGGGTTTACAGTTTGTACATAATTTATTCTTCATTTCATGTACTTTGTTAAATTTTTTCTTCTTTATTTCTTCAATCATTCTATTAAAAGTTGAAATGCAATATATTGAATAATAATAATATAATACAATTTCATTTTTTTGACATAAAATTATTTTTAATGATCAAATATTTTTTTTCAAAAATTCATGTTATGAAAAACGCTAATTGAAATAACTAACTATATATTCCAATTTTAATAAAAGTATTTAAGAATAAAAATTAATTGTCTTTTAAAATTTATTAATATTTTCTTGATATAAAAATTCAAACACTATATTTTAAATTGAATATACATCAATAAAATTTTATATATATTGTTATTTTTATTCCTTTAATATATTATTTTGCAAAATATATTTAATTTAGCGTAATTTTTACATAATTTTTTGATTGATACAATAATATCTAATAACTTTTACTTAGAAATTAAAGTTATTAAATTATCTAATAAATTTTTCTTTCATGCAGGAGCTTTTTTCTGTTTGCTTCTCTTGATACTTACCGGTTAGTATTTTTATAAATTTTATGCTTATATTATAATTTTTATTAGTCATAATGAAAATATTTTTTATATTAGTAGAGAAATTTGTTTAGAATATTATGATATAAATAATATAATTTTTTTTTATATTGATTGTTATGATTTATTATGTGAAATTATGATTTAAGATGTTAAGTTATGATTTATGAAAATTTTGTAGGAATTTATATATACTGTGATAGGTTGTGCTATTAAAAGAACAACAAATGAGATAAAGAAGAGTGTCCTAATATAGGTTTTAGGACCTAGGTGAAAGTTATATTTAGAGAATTTTTTCATGTAAAATCTTAATATATCATAAGAGAGGTACTAAAAATAAAATTCTAGGATATGTGAATGTAACCAAAAGCCTTAAAAAATAGGATATTATTATTGAAAATTTTAACTTTTTTCTATTTAAATAGTAGATATTATAAATGCAAGAATAATAAACGTACTTGAAAATATTATACTATACATAGGTTTATTCAGGAAGCATTAAAATATATATGGAGGTATTGCAAAATAAGTATTAGACGAAGTCAGTGAATGTAAAAAAGAATTCATGACTGTAATAATAAAAAAATACAAACAATAATATGTACATAATTTTGGTTGTTATTTAGTGGTAGGTGTGAACGGAGAAAAATGCCGTAAAAATAAAAAATGTAGTGTATTAAAAATGTTAACTAATTTAATTAGTATAATTTGTGCATAATAACAAAAAAAATGACAATTGAAAAAGATAAACTAAACCATAAATAAGATTATATAGTCAAATATTATATTAGTTTTGGAAAAGAAATAACATTTGCTTGGCCGAAAAAATAATCCTATTATTACTTAGTATTAATAGAATACCTTGCAAAATAGTAATACATTCCGTTCATTTTTAATTATAGTATTAAATACTAGTACATTCGTTTATGAGAATAAAATTTGTATATGAGACTATCTGTCAGTTGTGGGGGTACAGTGAGTGTTTTGCAGCTAAAAGTAAGAAAATGAAGAAAAGTTTAATTGCTTTTATATATTCAAATGGTACAATTATTGAGGGATCAATGGGGATAATGTACGATGGACCTCCCCCAAAGGCATTGAAATTAAGAGGATGCAGCACTATGGATGTTTTGCGGGAGAGAATTCATGCCCGACTGAAACTTCACGGAGATCAAGCTGTGGGGAAAATTATTTACAGGTTTCCACAGCATCAAACAGAGGCTCAATATATGGCATACAAATTAGACGACGATGAAGACTTGGCATGTGCCATAGCAAGCTACGAACAACATCCGACGATGACAGCAATGGAGTTGTACGCGGAGGTGATCACATCCGAACTGCACGCTGCCAACCTGGGTTCATAAGAAAGAGTTCCAACAACTAGATCACCTATGGTTCCAATGGCTAATGTCAGTACTAGTTATTCGATGGTGCGAGAAGGCCTTCCTTACACGGGCGGAATCGAGTTCCACATTTCTAATAGTTATACTTCTGCATTGTACTCATCTGTTGCAGGTGTTTTCCTGAGAAATATATCACATACCATGATAGGTTCAATAAGTTCCTTACCGGTCGTAGAGGAAGAATCCGCTAATCCTATATTCATGGATGCCCACCTTGAGTCTGGTTTTAAGGATGATGAGGTGTCTTGCAGTAGTGATGATGATCGTGACACTGATGATGAAGAACGTGCCACTACACATGGAGACAGTGTTGCAACGTGGCGAGTGAGGAGTGACAATGCTGCACAGACATCATGTGGTGTCCCTCAAGCTGCTGTCTTCTCTCACATTGATTGGGATGCCATAAGGAATCCTAATGAATTTTCAAAAATAATGAAACTAAGCTATGATTACAAAATGGAGGACTTACAGGTTGGACAAGAGTTTGATTGCAAGGAGGCATTAATTGCTACAACCAAGCATTACCACATCAGAAGGTACCACAGTTATTACATGGAGGAGTCGGATACCAGAAGATTGAGCGTAAAGTGTGATAATTACGGGGACGAATGCAAATTCCGCCTCAGAGCGACCAATTTGAAGAATTCTAACTCTTGGACAATAACTAGATTTTCAGGGCCTCACACATGTGTTAATGCCAGTTTGACACAGGATCACAAGTCTCTTGACTCCGAGTATATCAGTTCCTTGATACTGGAGATGATTAAAGTGAAGCAAGATGTTCCAATCTCGCTTATACAAGAGAGGGTGGAAGGCATGTACGAGTATAAAATTTCGTACAAAAAAGCATGGAAGGCAAAACAAATGGCAATTGTCAAGGTGTACGATGATTGGGATAAATCATATGAAGTGCTCCCCAAATGGTTGGATATTTTAGGCTACTGTGACCAAGCTCTGTTCAAGTTGGAGTCAGAAGAATTCGTCACAGTTGACAACCGTGTTGATCCACAGAAACATATTTTCAACCGAGTTTTCTGGGCTTTCAAGCCATGCATTGCTGCATTTCCCTATTGCAAGCAATTCATACAAGTTAATGGAACGCATCTATATGGCAAGCACAGAGGCGTGCTACTGATTGCTGCAACCCAGGACGGTAATAAATGTCCCGTTCCTCTTGCCTTTGCCATTGTTGACAGGGAGAACTACAAAAACTGGAGTTAATTTTTGGCATTACTACGGGTAAATGTTACGAACCAGCAAGGAATATGCCTGATATCAGATCAATACCGAGCTATAAAAGATGTTGTAGCGACCGAAGGCCTAGGATGGCAGCCTCCTCATACTTTTCACTGGTACTGTATCAGACATATTGCTAGCAACGTTCGCAAGAAATGCAAGGATGACAATGTCAAGAAAGCTGTCCTTAAGATTGGTATACCTTATAGCATAATTTCTTTGTTGAACCTTTCATCTATAAATTTGTGTATCTGGCAGTTCAACCTGGTTAACCTATTTGTCTCCTTCTGTTCAGCATATGAGCCCAGTTGGGAAAAGGCCATGGAAAGATTGGACAACCTTGGCAAAGTCAATGAGGAGATTTACAAGAAGTTAAGCGCTATTCCGATGGAGAAGTGGACGCTTGCTATGACGAAGACAGAAGATATGGTCATATGACGACTAGCATAGTAGAGTGCATCAATGGCCTCTTCAAAAGATTAAGGAAGCTACCAATCACAGGCCTTGTTCAACAAACATACTATAGATGTGTCAAGTACTTTGTGGAAAGGGCAAAAGAAGCACATGCTGAACTACAACAAAGTCATATATATGCAAGCAGATTCAGACAGGAGCTTGCAACTATCCAGTCACGTGCTTCTTCTTACCACGTTCATGCTTATAATAGACAAGGAACTAGGGTTGAGGTGGCGGAGGGTCTTGATATGGCTAGGGGATCATGTGGAAAGGTCGTTTTAAGTGTTATTAGATAAAGGGTAATGTGAATGTGGGCAATTCCAAGCATATAGGTATCCTTGCGCTTATATTATTGCTGCTTGTGCCTCAATCAACATATCATGGGAACCATATGTCGATGTTGTATACAGGCTTGACACACTACTCAATTGCTACAAATCTGAGTGATGGCCTATCGGGGAGTGGTCGCAATGGAATAACCTACCACCATTTCTTGTCCTAGTTCCAAATTATGGAAGATTACGTGCAAAGGGACGACCAAAGTTGACCCAGATCAGAAATGAGATGGATTAGCCTCAAGAAAGCGGTGTCAAGCAAAAATGCGGTCATTGTAAGATGAAAAAACATAATCGTAGGCGCTGTCCACTGCTACATTGGGAGGAAGGCCCTTCTTCACGTTGATTTTGATTATTTACTTTCACAGATATGTTATAAAGTATTTTAACCAATGTCATAAGTGTAACGGTCGGATGATATTTTTTTTTATGGTTGTAAAATTGCACGTCATTATGTATATATATGTTACCCCATTACTAGTAATGTGAACAAACCATCAGTTAATCGTCCCAGTGCATATAAATTCTTGTGTTGATCTTTGTACTTAAATTACACAAGTGTGTTAACTTAGTGTGTGTTTAAATTCCATTCTAATGCAATTCTTGTCGTGGCAAATGGCATCCACATCCCGACGCGTTGATCCTGGACCACGGGATCCTTCATTGCTGATGGTTCAGGCCTTACACATATCCCAGTCGATTTGGGCAGGCCATGTATGGAAATAGTTAGATCTTAATAAACTTGGTTAAACCGTTTCTGAATTGTCAGACGCGATAATTAGTGATTTTTTTTCTTTTGCAGCCTGACCGTGTACTCAGGATTCAACGAGCTCATCACTACCATCACCAGCAGCTGCCAGAGTTGATTGTCCCCTTTTTACGAGAGGCAAGTTTTTACGGCTTGGCGATGTGCGAGTTCGTGCCGATCGACCATCAGTTGATCAGTGCTTTTGTAGAAAGGTGGAGGCCGGAGACACACACCTTTCACATGCCGTAGGGAGAGACGACTATTACCCTGCAGGATGTTGCTTTTCAGCTCGGCCTACCCATTAACGGTCGAGTAGTGATGGGGCCCACTGTGTGGGGATGGGGAGCCCTGATAGAGGAGTATTTGGGACTCCAGTTACCAGTGGACGAGAATGTCATCAGAGGAGGGCGACTGAGGATGAGTTAGTTGGAGAGGCATTTCACTCATCTTCTAGATGATGCGGATGAGGTGACAGTGCAGAGATTCGCCCGAGCTTACATTTTACGTCTCATTGGTGGGACATTATTTCCAGACCATTCCGGCACATATGTCCACCTCATGCACTTACTCTTGCTCGGACACTTACATGAGGCTGGGACGTACAGTTAGGGATCTGCTTGCCTGGCCTATCTGTACAGAGAGCTCTGCAAGGCCACCGCTCCGGATTACAGGGAGATAGGAGGGTGTTGCCTACTACTGCAGCTCTGGGCATGGGATAGATTTCCCACTATCGCCCCTGCGATTACTGTTTCAGACATACCAGAGGGGGATGCAGGGATTGGCCCCCTAGCCCACAGGTTAGAAAATTTTTCAAATTTCACTTATAATTAAGTTCACTTTGAAGTTGTTTAACTTAGTTATTGTACTTGGTAGGTGGCACTATCAGAAGACGTTCCAGGATAGTCCGGCACATAACCTACCCTATTACAGATACGTGCTGGACCGTCTTCGACTCGACTAGGTATGTAGGGGATAATGGATATTTTTATTTCAAGGCTTTGTTCATTTCATTATCACATTTAAATGACAAAATAAATTTACAACTTCAGATCGCCTGGATCCCGTATACTGAGGAGGTCACCGCATCACTACCTTAGTACTGTTTTGATGGGAGTGACACGTGGATAGCAGTGGTGCCACTCATTCACTTTCAGATTATCGAGTGGCACCAACCGGATAAGGTTTTGCGGCAGTTTGAATTACGCCAGGCTATTCCTGAGCCACCGAAGCAGGTGGTGGAGGTCCATTACCTTCACTTGTCCGGACGGCATGATAAGGAGTGGCACATCCGCCATCAATCGTATATTGCACTCTGGGATGTCCGGCGAGACTTGTACGCTATTGCCGAGCCGACCACATGACTAGTTCTAGGCCCACGATCCGATTACATGACATAGTATAGACGGGTTACCAGGCGATGTATTACACCCGTTGGGGGAGCGCTAGACCTTGTGGTAATACTGCATGCTAGTTTTCTGTGTTTGATTTTCTTTAAATGCATTAGTATTGTAACTAACTTTAATGTCAAAAATTTGCACAAGTAGATAAGGTGTCCACACTACAGGACTTCACTACACCTGAGGGGCAGGCTAGGTTCACCTTCGATGCGCTTAGATCAACAACGGACTCTATTCTTCAGGCTATTCAGGAGTTTGATCATGTGATTATTGACTCACATGTAGAGCCAGCTCCTCATGGCCATCATATCCCAGACCCTGTGGAGGGTGACCATGATCAGCCTCGCTCTCGTCGACGACGTCGCATTGCTCCACGACATACGTCGCAGGCTGATGTTCCATCCGCTTCGACAGTGCAGCAGACTCCACCATCGACTGCCCAAGAGACCATGATGATGATGCCTGATATGACTGCCTCATCTCATATGTACCTTACTGCACTGTAATATTGCATGCTAGTTTTCTGTGTTTGATTTTCTTTAAATGCATTAGTATTGTAACTAACTTTAATGTCAAAAATTTGCACAAGTAGATAAGGTGTCCACACTACAGGACTTCACTACACCTAAGGGGTAGGCTAGGTTCACCTTTGATGCGCTTAGATCAACAACGGACTCTATTCTTCAGGCCATTCAGGAGTTTGATCATGTGATTATTGACTCACATGTAGAGCCAACTCCTTATGGCCATCATATCCCAGACCCTACGGAGGGTGACTATGATCAGCCTCGCTCTCGTCGACGACGTCGCACTGCTCCACGACATACGTTGCAAGCTGATGTTCCGTCCGCTTAGACAGTGCAGCAGACTCCACCATCAACTGCCCAGGAGACCATGATGATGATGCCTGATATGACTGCCTCATCTCATATGTACCTTATTGCACCTGATGATCCTTCATCCTCCACCATGTTTCCGGCTGCACTATATGGTCCGTCGTAATCCCAGATGTACCAGTTTCCTCCTGATGTTCCATCCTTATTCTAAGCATTTCCACATATAACAGGAGTTTCATCTTCATTCTATGCCTTTCCTTCCGGTGATGCTGGTCCATCACAGCCATATTGTCCTGCATTTGATTCACATACTCAGGATCAGGGATTAGCACATGGTGGCATGATGACAGATGACTCAGAGCTTGTAGATAGAGGTAGAGGTGGAGGCAGAGCAGGAGCTAGGGGCAGAGGCAGAACGGGAGCTGGAGGTAGAGGAGACACAGACACTGGAGATGTGACTCCCGAGCCTGCGTAGAGGGTTAGTAGATATGGCCGCCACATTACTGATCCTGGATGTGGGACTGGACATCACTTATGTAGACATTAGCTTCCTTTTTCATGTTTATTGTATACTTATGTACATCTATCTTACTACTTTATTGGCAAATATCAACATTTAGGATGATTTTGATTTTTATCTGCTTGCGTAGGTACTTATATCTTTAATAATAAACTTTAAAATTATTACAATATTTAATTTTTTTTAAAAAATGATGATAATGACATCTCCCAAATATAATAACTAACATTATTAATTTATTACTTTCACAATTATTATAATTATCTATTCTTTTATTTATTTACCATGTTAAAATAAATAAACAATATTAAAATTAATTAATAAATTTTATCTTCATAATATGAAATATATATTTATTTTTTAATTAAATTTTTTTCTCATTATTTATTTTAATATTATTAGTGAAGAAAGAAATAAATAGTTATAATAAATATAAAAAAATTAATAATATTAATTATAATATTTGAAGGATAAATAACCATCATCCTTGTAAATGACATTAAATATTGTGTTTATTCAATACGTTATGAGTTGAGTCCACCAAATATTTAAGAATAAAAACACGTAGCCCAATTGTCAATATAGATGGGGATGCTGGCCATGTACAATACCAAAATTCAAGTCTTTTGGATTCACAGTAGATACGGTCACCGACTAATTAACTTAGAAATGAGGAGCAAGGGTGCCGTAGGCCAAAGGCGCCATATCGCCTAGCGTCCCTTCCCTTGAGCGCCAACGACGCCATTTCGTCTAGCGTCCCTCGACACGCCATTTGGCGTCTCTCCGCCACTGTGCGTATCTTCTGTGCGTATTTTAATAAAATGTTTCGAAGGAACGGTAAAACGAATAATAGTTTCTTAAAAAATAGTTAATCGGTACTTTTGCCTCTCATTGCCAAAATATTTTATCATTGTGACGAAATAAAAAAGAATTAATTTATGTTATAATTTTAATTTCATTACAAAATGAAAAGATTATTACAACGAAATAACCACATTTTTTTTAATTTTCAACTATCTTCAACTTCGTCATTTCGTATTTACTTTGTTACAAAATAAAAATAATTTTATTGAAATAAATACAAAGTAGCAAGAATATTATTGGAATAAATATAAAATAAAAAGAAACATATCTATTTCGTTATATTTCTTTTCATTTTTAACAATCTTCAACTTCGTATATAAAGAATATTATTAAATAATTCAATAAATTTGCTTATGTGTAAGAACGTATTAAATAATTACTTATAATAATATAATTCTGAATGTTGGAAGTTTATAATTCCGAAAAATGATAAATATTAAGTGTCATTGGATCAAATTTTAAGAGACATTAATATAAATTACGTAATTATTCTTTATTAATCCTATATTTTATTTTAATAATATTTAATTATTTACTAAATATTTATTATTTTTATTAAAAATATTATTATCATTAACTACTTTTTATTTAATTCTTATAATAAATTTATGTATTAAATATCAAAGTGGAGTTAACATATTTTTTATGACATCAAATATAATTACGAAATGAGTAATTTATTATTAAAAATTTATTTTGAGTCACAATCACATATTATTTATTTTAAAAAATTTTATTTTGAAATGACATCAAAATTAATTATTTTTGAAGGAGAAATTGTAGTTAAAGGCATCAAAATTAAAAATAAATGCGGACTGAAGGAAAAATTGCAGTTAAAAGGCAAATTAAAAAAAATGCAGACTGAGGGCCCCATTTTGAATGGTGCCCTCAAGCTTGCCCAGAGGCGCCATCTTGGATGGTGCCTCGCCTCGTGAACGCCATCCCAAATGGTGCCTCCCCCCGCGGTACGTATTTTGGTAATATATTTTGAAACAACGGTAAAACGGGAAAAAGTTTTCAAAAAAATATTATTACAGTACTTTTGCCTTTCATTGCCATGTCCTTGACTTCAACAGTACCCTAAGAAAAAATACATTGGTTATTGAAATAATCTTGTAGAACTTATACCTGTACTTCGAACGACACACTCATCGCTAAACAACGGTCGTCTATGTTGCACTTGCAAAACTTCACTCCAATTCCTATATTCAATGCTGCAACCTAACCAAGGATGGTGATGATAAAACATCATATTTGACTCCGTCGATATGTGAAATCTATGCCGCCAACGACGACAAAGAAGAAAGGCATAGTTCCCACCCAATGACTCTTCGTAACTGGCTTGACATCAAAACCCACACTATTAATTGAAATTATTAAATGAAACCAAAGATTATGAAAAACCCCATTGTTCACAAAACATCAAAAGCCATTAAAGCAAACCCACATTTCCAAATTGTTATCCTATAACTTATTACAAATATAGAATTAAAAAAGAAAGCCATTTTTGAAACTTAAAGGTCTATTTGTTTAGTATTTTTAAAAATAATTTTCTATTTTTTTATTTTAAAAATAGAAGCTTTTGTTTGTCAAATTATTTACAAAATTTATTTTTAAAAATTATAACTTTAAATGTACCACTTAAAAATAGAAAAATAGAAATAATTTTTTTACGTTTGCTTAATTTTTTTATTATAGATGTTAATTTTACAATTAAATAAAAGATTTTCTTATTTACTTATCTAAATACCCTTTATTATTTATTTTCTTTAAATTTAAAAATAGATTTTGAAGATTTAAAAAAATATATCCAAACAAACTCTAAATGACTAGCACCTATATGAAGATTAACGGCCCAAAATCATTAACTTTAAATATTAGTAATCAATTAACAAATTTCAAATTGAAAAAGACAAAAAAACAAAGAATGAATAATGGAATTGGGTGAATTTTTTACCTATCTTTGAAACTAGGTTTGGAAACACAACTACGAGGGAGATGGGGAAAAAAAAGTTTATGCAATTCTATTGGAAGTTGACAGAATGTTAATGTTAGGATCAAAATTAATATAATTAAATATTTAAGAGTATCAAAATATATTATTTAAATTAGGGGACTAAAATCAAGTATTTTACATTTTGAAGACCAAAATTGAATTTGATTCCAAAATAAATATCTACAACAACAATGAAAAAATTACTTTTAAAAATAAAACTCAAGCACAAGTTGTTTGGTTCATACACAGTGGCTAATCAAGTTCTACGAGACAATTTTCAATTTTTGCGTTCCTAAAAATAAAGTTCTTGTTTAGATAGTTATTTTAATAATCTATTTTTAAAAATTATAATTCTAAATATACTACTTAAAATAAAAAATATAAATAATTTTTAAATATTTTTAAATTATTTTTGTGACAATTTTATAAAAAATACAAATTATTTTCCTTAAATTTGAAAATATATTTTAAAAATAAAAAATACATTTTAAAAATAATTTTAGAATATTTTTTTAAAATAAAAGAAAACAAAAACATATCCAAACAAACTCAATCATTAATGCTTAATCGACATCACATGGATTGATTTTTGGAATTTTAGTTGCAATTGAATTTGAATCTTTTACTTTGTGAGGACAAAAATATCTCTCATGCAAGAGACTATGTAAGGCACTCTTTTGTGAGTTTTATAGTCTTAAAAGAACCATTGTAATTAAAATTCTACTTGTAAAGCTTGCCTATAATATTTTGATTATCGTACATAATTATATTAGATATCATATAAGTGCTTTGCTCTCTAATTTATAGGTTCATTGGCATTTTTTTTTATCATTAAAGCTTTTCTTTAAAGCATTTTCCTCACCTATGAAAGGCATGTAAGATGGGTAAGTGTGAGATTAAAATACTAACCAACCATGGTGGCAACTAAAGTAATATTTTGTAGTTGATTGAAAATAAAATAGACATTTTAAAAAATCTCTTGAAAAAGAGTGATCACTTTTATCTATCATACACAAACATTTACTATGTCCTATTTGATTACAATTGACATACTCATGAATGTTCATTTCCTTAAATAAAGCAAAAATTAAATGACCTGAACTAGTAGAGAAAAAAGCATCAAATTGCTACATTGAAAGTAATTTGTCCATATGATAAGTAAGATGGCCAATATGAGTAGAGTAACTTACATCCTCCATAAGTAATGTGGATTCTTTCATTTGTTGCTCAAGGATGAACTTCTTTAACTTTAAATGTTTAATTTCTTCTTCTAATTTTGACATACACATAACAAGATCCTTAACTTTCTACATTTAGTGTTATTGCTACATTTGTTATTGTTGTGTTTCTAAAACCTTAACTTAGTCCACTAATCCATTATTTGTGTTTTCTAAATCATAAATTTTAGTTTGTAATTTTCCACATCTAAAAAGTAACCTTGATAGCTTTAATTTATGATGTATCAACAATTTTGAAATTGAATTTTTGTTAGCAATAACACTCTTAATAATGATAAAGAATAAGGGATCACTATATTCAGCCATGGAATTGATATTGGTATAAGCATAAATTGACATAAATTATCTATACATTAAAGATTTGTAATGTCACTCTCAAGATCCAATAATGCATAGCTTGGAATTTGAAATAGGTTAAGTTGGATAAGAGAAATAGGATTAGGTTAGGTCATAGGAATGGTTGGATTAGGTTTTAGACCAAAAAGATGGCTCAATCCTAAACTAACAAGTCAATTGGACTTGTTTGATTAGTCGATCAATTGGTCCAATTGACCTATTGCCTCTAGGTACCTTAAAGTACTGACTCCCTTTATCATGAAACACAATCTTACTTCATTTTAATATAAAGCTTCTTACCAAAAAAGGCTTATTTTACCTTATTGCTTTGCTTAGTTTGAAACTTCTTTTTATTTATTTATTTTTTTGGCAAGTTTCCTTATGATCTTAAGTATGGTCCTAGCTATGCATTAGAGGCTACTAGTGGAATGCTAGGAAGAAAAACACACTTCCTAAAGTGAGTTAGAGTTTTAATAATCACCTTAATTGAATTTTTTTAAAAATATTACTATATATTTATTTTCAAAAACTAGCTAATTTTTTTTATTGTTAGGAATAGAAAGATTGCATAAGAAAAGATTAAAAAATGAAGTCAGAAACATCTAGGAAATGAAATATAAAATATTTGTTATATGTATGTTTGTAAGAAAGCTTATCTTAGGATTGGAACTTGATTTAAATTAAATAGAAGTAAAGAATTTTGGCAAGACCATTGCTTAGATAATTAAGGATAAGATTTAATGTATAAGTGAAAGAATCCTCATAATGAATTAGGATGAATAGTGAAAATAGATGAACGACAATAGAAAGGATAGAGCAAGGCTAGAATAATCATTTTATTGTAATGTGTACCGAAAATATGTATGTGAATGTTACAAGTATAATGAGTTAAGGGATACATATTGTAACATATGTAGACAAACTCACTTAATTAAAATTACTTAAAGTAATTAGAAATATGATTAATAGCAAGTGAGTGGAAGAAAAGTCCATTCAAAATATTAGAAGAAAAACCTAATAAAATCATTCTTGAAAACCTAAACAAAAAAAAATATTTCAAAGCCCAACTAAAAAGTTTGTTAAAAAAATAAAACTAGAAGTCCATTAAAGCCTAGTACGAAATTTTGTAGGATTTTGAAAAAAAATAATTAATAAATATATAAATAATATTATAATATAGATGAAAAAATAATAATAATCCGCCAAAAAAAAAAGTCTGGGCTAGTATCTTGCTATTAAGGCAAAGGCACATTTGCAAAAGGAAAGTTTCAAAAAAAAAAAAGGTTATTAAAGTAATTGGATTGTGATTTATAATATGTTTAAGACTTTTCAATCTTTCTAAAATTATAAGAATGATTAAAAATTTGAGAAAAATATGTTTTGCAAAGTAGATTTCAAAAGGAAAATTTTGACACTAAAATCATAACTTTCTAAATTCATTTAATATATAGTATTTAAAGGTATAATATAAAATTATAGATAAAATGAGTGAATTTCATAAAATTAAAAATAGTTTTAGAATTATTGAATTTTGCTTATTTTATTCATAGAAAAATTTTACATGAAACATAGTATTTTTATTTATACATTAGTATAATATTATATCCCTAGATCACTAAAATGTTAGAAAAGAAAATATTTGTTTAACATTTTAATTATTATTCAAGTATATGTTGACCCTCTCTATTTCTCAAAATTTCCATAAGCTATTACTTTGCAAATCATAAAGATTTACAAAGCCTTAATTATGTGTCCCTTCCAATTACTATAAAAAATTATTCATCCCACTTCAACATTTTCACATCATTTTTAACCTTCAATAACCCTATTTCTTCAAGCTCAAACTCCTTTTTTTTTAACTTAAGACAAAGCCAACTTCATAATCACATTCTACAAACACTCCAATCTTTTAGTTATCATGAATTGGTAAAATTCTTTCTTTTTCATATTAATTTATTTTATTGAAAATATTAATTTACTCATTTAAATAAAAAAATATGATTCTTGATACTCTTCTATACTTTCTCAAAGATTTATGCAGAAATCCTGGTGAATGGAAACTTTCTCTTTTTTTTTGTTTGTTTTTGCTTGAACAATGTGTATATTTGAAACATATATTGCTATATTTTCTCTATATATAAATATTGTTTTCATAATATATATCAATATATATTAATTATAATAAAAAATCTTTTTGTGTAAAAATAATAAAAAAAAAGTAACTCACATTCCAATAAGCCACCCTTCCAACTTTCAAGTGAAAGTTAAAATAAAAAATGGCTCATAGTACTATTAGCCACTCTTTAAAAGGAAAAAAGTTCTTAATTAATAAATATAATTTTAAGGAAATTTGAAAATGAAAAGTAGGAAGAAAAGCCTAGGTGCTTCGAGTACATTAGGCTCAAAAAGGAAATATTATTATTTTTATTTGTACAAGAATAACAATTCTTTAATTTTGGAGAAACATTTTTGCTCCAAAAAGTAAACTTTGAACCTATTTGAATTATTATAAGCAAAGAAAATATGTAAGGAGAAATCATAAGAGTAATTAGACCCATAAGCATCACTTATGCTTTTTTGCCTTACTTTAACTTCTCGAAAGTCATGTGGTCCCATAAGGAAAAATGTGATACTTAGTACTCATCTTTAAAATTATATATATTATTTTATCAATATTAACCTAATTAAGATAGTTTGGATATGATTTTGAAACAATATTATGGTGAGCCTTGAATTTATTATTAGAAATATAAAATCAAAAATTAATATGATAACCCACATGATCTTGAATTTTATTCAGGGCTATTTAAATGATGAGTATGATAGAGACAATATTTTGATCTTACCATAAAATAAAAGCCTATGATGGCCTATCTAATAAACTAAAATAGTGTTAGAATCTTGAGAACCTATCTTCACTATAATTGCCAAAAAAAGATAAACTAAATAGTGTTAGAAGCTAAAGAGATTGCCTTCACTATAATTGCCCAAAAAGGAATGTATTATCTTCAACCATGAAGAGGGGAAGTTATGACTTAGCGCCTTTTTTATATTGACGAGTTGGATAAGGCTAACTTAGGAGAATAAGGATGATAGTGAGTGGAATAAGGATGGCAAGAGTGATAAGAAAAAGACCTGCATATCTCTTACCATTTATTATAAAAAGATAAAAAAATATAAACATTTCTAAATTTATTTAATATTAAAACAAACTAGAAAGAATTTTATTCTTTGTAATATGTGTTTCTATATATATATATATATATATATATAGATGTTTTTTTAGCTAAAATTCATTGGAATAAAGGTTAAGTAGCTATTCATTGAGTTTTTATACTCACTACTGATTGGTTATTTTTTTTCAAATACTCTTTTTGCATAATGGATACTTTTTTTGTTTTCAGTGATTATTCGTGGAGACTATACTTCACTCTGTTTGGTATATACCATTCAAAGTTTTACTTTATTATAAGGATTAGCCATAATAGACCTACATATATACATTATATAAGTATGGTTCTCGTGACTCTATATGACATAATTATTAGAAGACCTATAGAGAACATATATACTTTCTTTGAAGCATCTATGCACCTTATCCTAGAGCCTATTCTTCGTCAACCAATATATAATCCTGCATAACCTTAGCAAGACTAGCATCCCTCTAGCAAGAACTCTCACAATCATAATCAACCATGAATTAGATCATTAATGTCATTATCTTTATTTCCTATGATTTAACTATTAATAATATATAATTATTAAGGATTCATAATTAAGCCTAATACTTGATGAACTCAAATTGTAACAAGCTATGAAACCATACAATCTATACACTCTATTCTAGATATTTCTATATTCCATTTCTATCATATTTTAACATATTTAGAGTCTTAACCCTATATAATTTCTCTTACTAATTATTGCATATAAGATTATATTTTAAAATTTTGATATTCTTATATTTCTATAAATAAAAAAAAATCCCTTAATTTGTTATTATAAAATCCTTCCTTGAAGATTGCTAATTCTCTTGGTAGTATCTTTCAAAAGAAAATTTTAGATGAGTAATTTTTTTTATTAATCATGACTCCTTTCTTTAAAAATATTAAACCAATTTCAAATAACCATTCTTAAATCTCTTGGTTTTTACTAACTTAGTCTTATACTATTATATCTATTTTATAGTAAGATTTATTTTCTAGAAGTCAGAGAGGTTAATCATCTCTCTTACTTTTAAGTTTTTATATCATAAATCTATATTCCATCCATTTTATCAAAACTATATATTCTAAAGATTTCAAAAATTTGTAATATTTTCCTTTGAGTGATCCAAGCTCACTATTTTCCTTAATGAAGAAGTAGAAACTTCATAGTATTAATTTTCATTCAATTTTAAAATAAAGTTCTATCACCTATTTTCAAAATAAATCTTTATTTAGTGCCACTATCACACTTTTCAAGAAAATGATTTTTAATCTCTAACTTCATAAACATTTTCAATGTTAAATCAATTCTCTTTAAAAAGATAAAAACTCATAAGTTTTCTATGAAACCCTTGTGAAGTTTTCATTTTCATAATGTCTTATAGTAAATGTTTTTTGAAAGTATAGTTATGTATATGATTTTCAACTATATTTTTTAAATTTTAATAGTATACCTCTATATTTCCATTTAATCATTTATTAAAGTTTTCAAAAGTAAAATTTGAAAAAAAAATTACTAGTCAAAAACCATCTAAGAGTTTTGTGTTTATAAAAACATCAGGAGTTGTAGACTAAGCAAAGAGAAAGGTAAGTGAGGATGTTTGTAAGATATCTTCACACCAATTATGATAGATCAGAAAATGGATTAAAATAAAGTTAGTATCAGAGTATGCTCTAGGGAAATGTGGAAAAAGCCTGACTTACATAAGGGTGGAACTAGTAAAAAAAAGGTAATTAGTAATGAAGATAATGAGAGCATTAGAGGTCACTAATATCTTCTAATTAATAATAATTTTTGTTTGCTAACCTAAGTTACTTTATAAGGTATAGCTAAAAAAAGAAGATGCATTAGGGCACATCTTGATGTGTTTGAACACAAATGATGTACAATATTGCCTATAAGAAATAGAAATAAGAATAAATTTAGTGAACATAGGCAACCAAAAGCACCAGTGTAAGTAGTTACTTTGCACAAACTTTAGAAAGAATAGCTAAAATGATAACTTAAAACCTAGGAAATCCAGACCTAAATAAGTAAGAAAATAGAATACCATCACTTACTCCTTTGACCACCAAAGATAGGCTTCAAACTATCCATAAATTTCTAAAACTAAAACCCTAAGGTATGATAACATTGATCTTATAGTTAATCCATTCTAGTTTCTTGACTAGATAGAAAGAATCTATAGAATATTAAGATAGAGTGACACCATTGCTATGGAATTGGTTGGCTATTAGCTTAATAATGTAGCTCATTATAGCTATTGTTATAGTTATGCTCAATACATAAAACACAAAGTTATAGCAATTGTTCCATTCACCCGAGAACAATTTCAAGTTGAATTAGTGGACTGATTTCTACTATTAAGTATTAGAGAAGTTAAAGCTTGAAAGTTTGAATAATTAACTCAGGGATTAATGACAATTTCATAAAAATGATACTTGATTTACATAACTTTCTCATTATGTCAAACATCTAGTATCAACCAAAAAAACAAGATTAGAAGAGTTTGTTAATAGGTTACATGATTATTTCTTAAATTGGATTAATATTTTTTATGACATGACATACTAGCAAGCTTTAAACCAAGCCACATAATCAAAATTGCATTCAAAGGAAAAGAGAAAAATGAAAGACAAGCTCTAGATGAAAGCAAATGCATTTTGAAGAAAGAAGTAGTAGGAAAATAAGAAAAATTGCTACTATGTCAATGAAAAAAGCAAATGAATGACCTAGTAGATAGAGGTTTTAAAGGCAGAAGGCTTTTTAGGGTACTAGCTCAAACTTTAAATTAGAATCCATGATGGAAGCTCCTAGTTAGGCTTATTCAACATTAAATTAACCAAATAGACTACTTTATAGTAATTAGTGCAAATTCAATCATTTCAAACATTGCAGAATTGAACCTAGAGCTTACCTCAAATGCAAACAATTAAACCATAAAACTTAAGATTGTACAATAACTTAGTACAGAAGCAATAATGCAACACCAAACATGCAGCCTACTCAAAACTTAGTTCTTTTTTATATCACTAAACAGGAAAAAAAGGAATGAATGAAGTAGTAGAATCTCAAGCCCAAGTTTATGCCATAACACATCAAGAAGCTTAAACTTCAAATATGATGGTAACATGTACCTTACTAGTTAAAAATCTTTTAGCAAGTGTATTGTTTGATCCTAGTGCTACCCAGTCATTTTTATGTAAGAGTTTGGCTATTAAAATTATAAAATCTAAAGAAGAATTAGAAAAAGTACTAATGGTTGCTCCCCTATGAGAAATGCTAAAGAGGCCACCCAGAGGATTAGGAAATATGGAATCTTGATAGATCACTATTGAATAACAATTAATTTAAAGTAGTTAAAAAAGCATGAAATGAATTATCTAACGTATGACTTAGAAATCACAGTAGTGGTATTTATCTTAAAGATTTGGAGGCATTATCTCTATAGAGCAACTTATGAAATCTACACTAATCACCAAAATTTGAAGTACATCTTTGATAAAAAAAAAGATTTAAATCTATGACAACAGAGATAGATGGAATTAGTGAAGGATTATGACTATTCAATTTATTACCATCTAGGAAAAGCAAATGCAGTAGCAAATGCCTTAAGTTAAAAGACGCCAAGGAAGAGAAAAAGTGTACAAAGAAAAGATATATATGGAGTAATAGCCAATATACAAATACACTCTATCATGGTAGAACAAATCAAATAGGAGCAATCAAAGGATTATAAGTACAATCAAATAAAGAGAAAAGCAATAGTAGAAACCCATTTAAGTGTAAACCATTAAGGGATAATAAAAAATAAGAAGCAGTTGTGAGTTGTGGGTTCTTAGCATAATAAGGAAAGAAATTTTAAGGAAAGCTTATGAATTATCGAACATGATGCATCCTGAAGTGACAAAGATGTACCAAGATTTGAAAAACATATATTGGGAGGAAAAAATAAAAAAAGATGTGATTGAATATATGGTCAAAGGTCTGACTTGTTAACAAGTCAAGGCAGAACATTATTGACTAACTGAACTTTATCAAAACATATACATTCTATAATGGAAGTAAAATAGTATCACTATGAATTCTATTATTGGATTACCTAAAATCAATAAAGGTTACAATTCCATATGGATGATTATGGATAGCCTCATAAAAATGGTGTGTTTCTTGCTAGTTAAGACAACGTATTCAATATCATAATATGCTTAACTCTTCCTGGATAAAATTACACCTCTATATAGTGTAATAACTATGATAATTTTAAATTATAGGACATGACAAACATGTCATTTTTCGCAATCATTTCAAGAAGTAATAGATACACAGGTATGTTTTGCTAGAAATCGCACATCATACATGCACAGTGGAATTAAAATTTTTTGTACGATTTCCACCAAGGATCCATGCGAATTTAGGATGCCATAGATTAGGGATTAGGGTTTGTACCTTTTGGCAAATAATCTACTGTCAGCTACACAGCAAATCCGATCTGCTTCTGTCCAGTTCTCTAATCCAATCTGCACTCCAGATCACGAACCAGAATTGAAACCAGAAGAATCAGATCACAAGTGCAACGTTTGATATGGTTGCACCTCTATGGTATCCACATAAAACAATCTCAAAACTCTAGCTAAAAGATAGGTTAGATGGAGTTTCTCTCCGCTCAAGTTTGTGCTAGCAAACTAGGGTGTTTAGAGTCTCCTATTTTTTTTCTCTCTCAAAAATGCCTCCCAAATTATATGTTGATTACATTGAGCATGAATAGCATCTTGTATATATAGACACCCACTAAAACCCTAATGAAAGGTGAGTATTATGGGCAGATTATTAATTAGGTCCAATATTATGACTTAATTAATAATTAGCCCATAAGCAATATAACATTAACAAAAGGGCCTAATCTAATTAGCCCTTTCATTAATTAGAAATCATAGTCCAACTAGAATTTCTAATTATGTTGCTCTAATTCCAATTTTGATTCATTCTTTATGTGTGACCCAATAGGTTCCCATCACGTTGGCAATGATCCTAAAATCATATTTTAGAATCATAAACAATAAGTGGCATCTAGCAATGCATCATTGCTACCTAAGTAATGAGAATGTCAGTGATCTGACATAACCTTTCAGTGACTATGTAATCAAGTCCCCTTTTATCCTAGATATCTAGATCGAACTCAAGGCATGAAAAGTGTCATCCCCTTTATAATTCGATCTTTGTGTTTCTTGATTCATGAGTTGACCAAAAAGAAGCAAATGAGATCAATATCACATGTTAACTCATTTGAGCATGGCCATGCATTTCATAGTCAAACTCAATCAAGAGGCCCATAAATATCGCTCCTTTAGAAGGAGGGATAAAATCTCATTTACATGACTCATATTCCTCTATATAATTAGTAGTATACTCAATCATTATCTTCAAAGTCAACCCATTAAAGTTAACGTTAGATAGTGTTAAAGTATATAACTAACTATGTTAGAAACGATGGTGACTTCAAGTTAAAAGACTATATGCGTCACTATCACTATAAGAGTTGCTTATGACTCATAAGATGATCCATGTAGCAATCTTATGACGGGTCAGTCTAGTACAATTGTTCTCGAAGATGTATCTATGTGTTAATTTGATATCTCATATCAATCAACCAACATACTAGTCTCTATGCATCATTGTTATCCCTTTCACAATGATACTTGACTAGGGACATTTAAGAGTATTATTTAAGAAATGATTACTCTAAGGATAAATTACTATATCTATTTATTTAACGCAGAGAAATAATAATCTAAAAGTGCCTCATATAAATAATGAAAATATAATACAATGTATGCTTATACAATCATCCTATGATTGGCTCTCAAGGCATACACCAACATGTTTTAGCATGACATTTTATCTATAAATAGATGGACAACCTAAAAGGACTATTCAGATATTGAAAAATATGCTTGTATAATAAAGTTTGAAGGAAGTTAGGACAAACATCTAACTCTAGTAGAATTTGCATATAACAATAGCTATTAGACAAGTATACAAATGGCTCCTTTTAAGGCACTATTTAGAAGAAAGTGCAGATCGCCAATAAAATGGTTTAAACTTGGTGAAGTAAAGATAATTTATCCTAATTTAGTAAAAGGCATAATCGATAAAGTTTAAGATATTAGGAAAAGATTATAAGCAGCATAAGATAGACATAAATCTTATATAGATACATGCTAACAAGAATTGGAATTTCAGGAATGAAAATGCATGTTTTAAAAGTTTCATCAATAAAAAGAGTAACGTATTTTAAAAAGAAAAAGAAAGTTAGCATCACAATATGTCAAACCATTTCAAGTAATAAAAGAATAAAAAAATGACATATCAATTAAAATTACAAGATAGTATAAAAGCAATACATCTTATTTTTCACATATCCATGCTACGAAAATATGTTTTCGATGAATCACATATACTGAGGGAAGAATCAGTACAGTTAGATTGAAAGTTAACTTATGAAAAGCAACCAATGAAAATAATAGATAGATAATTTAGAAAATAAAAATCCAAGCAAGTACTAACAATAAAATTAATTTGAGAAAAACATAGAAAGCAAGAAGTAACTTAGGAATTAGAATTAGGGATGCAAGATAAATATCCTAAATTATTTAGTAAGACTTGACTCTGATTATATAGGATAAACATAGGTTGTTAACAATTCTATGCATCTCTATCTCTTGAACAAACAATTTGAGGATGAATAGTTTTTTTGGGAAGAATTTGTAACATTCATAGAAAAAACTCATTTAATTAGATTTAATTATTGTAATTAGAAGTATAATTAATAGCAATTAAGTAGAAGAAAAGTTCATTAGAAATATTAGAAGAAAACCTAATAAAATCATTCTTGGAAACCCAAACAACAAAAATATATTTTAAAGCCTAACTAAAAGTTTGTTAAAGAAATAAAATTAATGGCCCACTTAAACCCATTAGAAAATTTTATATG
This sequence comes from Sindora glabra, assembly GCA_020226215.1. NCBI lineage: Eukaryota > Viridiplantae > Streptophyta > Magnoliopsida > Fabales > Fabaceae > Sindora > Sindora glabra. The sequence goes on along the minus strand of CM035232.1, from coordinate 70,454,736 downwards.
ATTTTACAAAAAGTAAAAATAATAATTAATAATTATATAAACAATATTATAATGTAAATAAAAAAATAAGCTAACAAACTCAAAAAAAGTGTTATTAGAGTAGTTGAATTGTGATTTATACTATATTTATGACTCTTTAATTTTTCTAAAATCAGAATAGCATCAAAAACTTTGTGAAAAATATGTTTTGAGAAGTAAATTTCAAGAGGAAAATTCTAATACCAAAATCATAATTTTTTAACTTTATTTCATATATAATGTTTAAAAATATAATACAAAATTACAAGTAAAATGAGTGAATTTCATAAAACTAAAAGTAATTTTAGAATCAATAAATTTTGCTTGTTTTATTTATATTAAAATTTTATATGAAGAATAATACTTTTATTCACACACTAATATGACATTATATTCCTATATCATTAGACATGAAAAAAAAAATTTGCTTAACATTTTAATTACTATTCATGTACATATTGATCTTTTCTCTTTCTTAAAAATTTCATAAGTTTTTACTCTACAAATCATAAAAATTTTAAAAACTCAATTTACCTGTAAAAAATTATTCACTCCATTTCAACATTCCCACACCATTTTCAGCCTTCAAACCCCGCTTCTTCATTCTCAAATTCTTTATTTTTTTTGCTTAAGACAAAAGTAACTTTATAACCCTACTCTATAAACATTCTAATCTTTTAGTTATCTAGGATTGGTAAAAATTCTTTCTCTTTTATATTAATTTATTTTACTGAAAATATGCATTGCCTCATTTAAATAAAAATGATATAATTCTTGATATTTTTAGGTGTTTCTTCAAAGATTTGTGTAGAAATTCCTATGAGTGGAATTTTTTTTTCTTTTTTTTAGTTAATTTTTGCTCAAAAATATGTATTTTTAAATATATATTTATATTTTCTCTATGTATGAATAGTGTTGCCATAATATATATATATATATATATATATATATATATATATATATATATATTCATTTGTATATATCTTTTTATATAAAAAAAGCAAAGAAAAAAGGATAACTTATGTCCTAATGAGCTACTCTTCTAGCTTTCTAGTGGAAGTTAAAGTAAAAGGTGGCTCACAATACTATGAACCACCAAAAGAAAAAAAAAAGAGTTTACTTAATAAATATGATATTAGAAAAAGTTGAAAATAAAAAATATGAAATAAAGTTTAGGTGCTTCAAGTACATTAGGCTTAAAAAGGAAATATTATTATTTTTATTTTTATCTGTATAAAGAGTAACTCTTTGATTTTGGAGAAATATTTTTTTTCCAAAAAGTTGACCTTGAACCTACTTGAATTATTATAAGTAAAGAAAATGTATAGAGAGAACTCATTGGAGTAATTGGACTCATAAACGTCACCTATGCTTTCTTGCCTTACTTTAATTTCTTAAAAGGTATGTGGTCCTATAAGGAAAAAGGTGATACTTGGTACTCATCTTTAGAATTACAAATATATATATATATATATATATATATATATATATATATATATATATATATATTATTTTATCAATATTAGCCCAATTAAGATAATTTGGACATGATTTTGAAATAATATTATGCTAGGCTTTGAATTTATTATTATCAATATGAAATCAAAAATTTAATACAATAGTTCCATATAATCTTGAATTTTATTTAGGACTATTTAAATAATGATTACAATAGAGACGATATTTTAACCCTACCATAAAATGAAAGCTTATGATGGCCTATCTAATAAATTAAAATAATATCGAAAGTTTTGAAAGGTTATTTTCACTATAATTGCCTAAAGAGGATAAACTAAATAATAGCTGAAACTTGAGAGGTTGTCTTCACTATAATTGCTTAAAAAGAATATATTATCTTGAAATGTGAATGGAGGAAGTTATAACCTGATGCCTTTTTTATACTGATGAGTAGGATAGGTTGGCTTGTAAGATTAAAAATGATGATGAGTGGAATATGGCTAGTAAGAGTAATAAGTAAGAAATATGCATACCTCCTGCTATTTATTATGAAATAGATAATATACATATACATATACATTTGTGAATTTAATATTAAAACAAGCTAGTAAGAATTTCATTTTTCCTAATATGTAGTTCTATATAAACCTATTAGAATAAGGGGTTAACTAGTCATTTATTAAGGCTTTATACTCATTACTTGTTGGCCAATTTTTTTCCAAATACTCCTCCCACATAATGAATGCTTCTATTATATTCACTAATTGTTGTTCGAGACCATACTTCACTTTATTTGGTATCTATTAGGGTTTTACTTTATTATGAGGATCAACCATTCTGGTCCTACATATTTGCATCATATAAGTATGGATCTCATGTGTTTATATGATATAATTATCGGGACCTATATAAAACCCATATACTTTTTTTAAAGCATCGATGCACCCTTATCTCATAGCCCATTCCTTCTTAACCATCATATAGTCCCTAGCAACCTTCCCAACGAAACCACCATCCTTTTAACGAGAATTCTAACAATCACAACTAACCATGAGTTAGATCATGTATTATTATTATCTTTATTTTCTACTGTTTATCCATTAATTATATATAACTATTAAAGGCTCATAATTAATCACAATACTTGATAAACTTAGATTAGCATAGGCCATAAGACCATACTATATGCGCACTTTGTTCCATATATTTGTATATTCCATTTTTATCATATTTAGAACATTAGCCCTTCATGATTTCTCCTATTGATTTTTTAACATAACATTATATTGTAAAATTTTGATGCTTTTACATTTCTACGAACAATAAAAGTGTTTTTAGAAAACTCTCTCAATTTGTTGTTATAAAATCCTTTCTTGAGGGTTGCTAATTCTTTTGGTAATATCTTTTAAAAGAAAATTTTGAAGGAGTCATTTTCTATTAATCATGACTCCATTCTTTAAAAATATTAAACCAATTTCAAATAATTATCTTTAAATCTCTTGATTTTTAATAACATGGTCCTATTCTATTGTACCTATTTTATAGAAAAATTTATTTTCTAAAAGTTAGAGAAGTCGATCATCTCTTTTCCACTTTTGTTTTATCATAAATTTATCTTTCATCCACTTCATCAAAATTGTCTACTTCAAAGATTTAAAAAATTAGTAATATTTTCCTTTAAGTGATCCAAGCTTACTAAATTTCTTAAGAAAGAAGCAAAAACTTCATGACATTGATTTTCATTCAAGTTTAAAATAAAGTTCTATCACTTGTTTTCTAACAGATCTTTATTTAGTCTTACTATCACACTCTTCAAAGAAAACATTTTTCACTTCTAATTTCAGAAATATTTTTAATGACAAATCAATCTTTTTCAAAAAAATAAAAACTTGTAAGTTTTCAACGAAATAGTATGCTTGTGAAGTTTTCATCCATCACAAAGTCTTACAAATTTTTTTTGAAAGTATAGTTACCTATTTAATTTTTAACTATATTTTTAAAATTTCAATAGTATAACTCCATATTCTTATCTAATCATTTATTAAAGTTTTCAAAAGTAATATTTAAAAAAATTATTGGTTAAAAGTTATTCAAGAGTTCAATATTTATAAAAAAAGGTTAGTATGGATGTTGAAGTTGTCTTTATACCAGCTATAATGGACCAAAAAATTGGTCATGACACCTATGTACACTAGAAAGATGATATGTTATAGCTTGATTAGCCATTACATGATGATGAAATGCCCCATACCACAAAAAAAGAGGAAAGAAAAGGAAAGTAAAGAAATAAAATGATATAAATGAACAAAATGAAAAAAATAATAATCACAAGGTCCCTTTACTTTTGTGTTGGTATGTGACACTAACTCAAAAAAAATTATTTAAGAATTTGAAAATAAGTGTAAAATTATATAAGAATTTGAAAACAAGTGTAATTATTTAGTCATAAAAATTCAGATAAAATGGAAAGTTAAAAAAAAGGGAAAGAGAGCTTTTGGACAAGAAAAATATTAAAGGAAAGCTGACATTTGTTCTACAAAAAAATTAAGGTCTTATTTGGTAACTAATTAATTATATTAGTGGGTAGCTAATTATATTAACGATTAGCTAATAACTGATTATAATATCTAATTTAACTAGCTGATTACATTAGCTATATAAATAAGAATATTTGATAAAATTAGTTATTTATGATTAGTTACTTGCTTGTAAAAAGGTATATAAGGATATAAATATATTTTATGAGTTACTTGAGTATTTTTTTATTTTGATATTTTAGATTCTATATATTATTTTATAAATTAAATTTTATTATAAATAATACATTATTATAAATTATTATATATATTAAATATTTCTTTAAAGTTAAATTAATAAAATTAAAAAGATCTTTAAAAGAGACAGATTAATGGCACTTCTTTACAACTTTCTCTCTTTAATCCTAAATTATGTCCCAAACCTCTCCTATATGTCAATTAGATCACCGTTGGATCAAAATATCCATAAGCCCCACTTCTATCTCCTCCACTTAAATCCCACACAAGTACTTGTCTTCATTATTTGCTAGATTTCGTGGTCGAAGAATATACTTGAAAGTGTTAATTGCATGCGCAATTGAGAGATTGAGGCAAGGTGTCAACGAACTAAGGTAGAGAGAAACTTGAGTGCCGTAAGGTTTTTTTTGTAAAAGAAGGATAAAGTTGAAAATACACAAATTAATTAGAGGTAATTTAATCTTATTATGCACTATTTACGAAATAATTAATAAAAAATACTAGAGAGTGCGTTGTTTTATTTTTAGCTATTTTAAGGATAATCAACTGTTCAAAACAATTGATTGTCAAATACCAAAAATAATTTATTTAATAGGTCAATCAATTAATTTCTGATCAAATAATCAAAAGCCACTCTAAAAGCTTGCCAAACAAGGGTAATATAAAAGAAGGAACAAAGCCTTGTTCTATTAGTTTGAAAGTGATAAATGTGATGCATCTGTACAGAAAGGGTTATGTAGTGATATATTCTATATTATAGTTTGTATGTACTATTGGAAGGAGAAAGGTGTTAGAAGAAAAGATCTGATTAGCATGATAGCTAGCTTGTTGTATCCTACAGGTAAGCATTCGAGATTCATTGCACCGATGATTGAGGGAATCACGTCTAGATGGCATGAAATACCCTAAAGAAAATTAGATATGCTTACAAGTTACAAACAGCATAATCCCTTGAGAAAGTCAGTAGCAAAATTTGAATTTTAAAATAAAATATATTTGTATTCGTTATAAAAATTATTTAATATAAAAAATTTGATAAATTAATTTTTATTAATTATAATTTTGATAATTAAATTTAAAATATAGTAATTTTATATTATTATATTACAATTTTTCTATTTAATACATGTTTAATTATAAAAAATTTATAAATAAACAAAAAATTACAATAGTATATTTTATATAAATATAGTTTCAATTTTATATTTTTAAAATTTTTAATGATATCATTGTAATTGAGATTTTTTTATTTTATTTCTATAATATTTGTTTTACCAAATATAATTATAGAATAGAATATTCATTGTATTCCAAATTATACAAAATATAATTATAGAGTGATTATTCTATTCTATTCTATCGTACCAAATGAAACATAAAAAAAAGCCATCTTTTTCAACTTTCCAAAGGAGATTTCTTCTAAGTGGGGAGAATAATGGTAATTAATGATTATTTAATTATGTTATTTGATGTTAAATTATTTTATTATGTCATTTGATAGCTATTGATAAATTATTTTATTATGCTGTTTGATATTTAATTTCAATTTTATTATTCAAGAATTTTTGGATATATTTGAATATATTTTTATTTTTATGTTTTTAAAAACTACTTTAAAAAATTATTTTTAAAAATTATTTTCTTATTTTTAAAAATTAGTTTTTGAATTGAAAGAAAACAAAGAATAAATGATAATTGGTGTTTCAAATAATAAAATATTTTATTTAATTATAAATTGACATCTAAAATAAAAAAATAAATTTAAAAAATAACTAAAAATTATTTCTATTTTTCTATTTTTAAATTACATATTTGAAATTATAATTTTTAAGAATAAATTACCAAATAGATTCTTCTATTTTTTAAAAATAAAAATAGAAAATCACTTTTAAAAACAGTAAACATACAAACCCTCATTCTTGGTTGACATATTAAGTAGGGATTTTATTCCTTATCGGATTAAGACGAGGGTGGTAAGGAGTCGCCTTCCAAACCCCTTTTTTAGTACCATTCACCGACTATTAAAAATTATTTGGTTTTCATTTTATTTGCTTCAATCTTATACCATGTTCCCTTATTGGATGAAGCTAGAGTTAGTGTAGATGGAGAAGCATGTGCTGATTATGTCAGTTGCATACACTTTGAAGCAAGGGTTGTAATCCAGCTAACAATGAATAGCAAAGAAAAGGGATACCTAAATTGCCACTTTAAGGAGTTTTTTGAAAGTTAAGAAGGTTTGGTAGCTTATGTGAGGTGTCCAAGATGGCACATCATAAAGCTGGCTTCTAGGGAAATTGACCTAGAAAAGTGAAAAAAATTTAAATTATCTTGATCTTCCAAATAAGATCTTAGATATCTTCGGCATGCATGGTTACTTAATAGGACCAATCTATACTATATATAGAAATTAACCTTTACATTTTCCTTATTTTATTCTTTCTTCCTCATGACGTGTCAAAAGCACAGCTACTACAATGTTTGGTTTCCCGCCTAATAGTTCTCGCCTTTATGCAATGCTTCACAGTTAGCACGTTATCAAATGAAGCAGCATTTACATTTTCCTTATTTTGTTATTTCTTCCTTATGACGTGTTAAAAGTTCAGCTACTACATTCCTTATTTTATTGTTTCTCCCTTATAATGTGTCAAAACCTTAGTTGCCACAATGTGATACTTCACAGCTGGAACGTTATCTAATGAAGCAGCTCTAGCTTTTTCCTTATTTTATCCTTTCTTCCCCATGATGTGTCAAAAGCTCAGCTGCTACAATGTGATAATTCACTACGGGCACCCTATCAAATGAAGCAATTGAGCTTTTATTTTGTGGGCCAAGCTCAATATTTTTTTCCTACCTAGAAACCATTGTTCTTGCTGGTGATGGGCTACGCAATCCAATTTAGCATTTTCTGACAGCCTACTTTGTCTACTACTTCTAGGGGGAACGTAATTTTTGCTTTGTCTGAAACAATTAAGGGTGGTATATTCTTGCTTCTCAAATTTTGAAGCAATTAATATCTCTAACTTTGCATTTAATTTGTGTGGGTGTTTTTGATGGTTGGCTTTCATTTGTTTGATGGAGGGATGGGTTTCGTTCTTGCCGCCTTTGTGCAATTTGGTGTTCATTTTCTTTTTCATCCATGCAGAGTTTGATGTTCAACTTCTTCTTCTTGGTTTAATATTGCTTCCATGGATGCATGTTTGCAGAAAGGGAAAAGAAGATTTTATTTTGCTATTTCACAAGTTTAGGTATGGACTAGGGTTTTTCTATCCTGGGATCCATTTCATTTTAAGTTAATTTTAATGGAGGTTTGGCTTCTTTGGCTTTAACTTGAGGTAGATTTATATTTCTATTTTTGTGGCATTAGGGATTTTTATTGGTGTGTTGCGTATTTTGATGTGAATTTTGTCATCAGGTGAAGTCTTCTTGGTTTGATATTGCTTCCATGAATTCATGTGTACAGAAAGGGGAAGGATGATTTTATTCTTCTTTTCTTTTGCTTGAGGTACATTTATGTTTCTAATTTTGTGGCTTTGGGGATTTTTATTACTGTGTTGCATATTTTTATGTGAATTTTATCATCAGGTGAAGTTTTTGTTTCTACGTCCATGTTAGATTTGAGTGATAAGAGATAGGGTGATTGCGGCACAACAAAAAATGGTTATTTAATTACGAGACTGTAGTGCAGTATTGGAACACATGTAATTTGTCTACATGATGATGGTATGTATTTTCTCAGTTTGCAATTGTATTTTCCTCCTTTTAGTTAATCTTTATGTGGATTTAAGTAGCTAAATTAGGTGACATGGCATCGTAACAAGTTTTGTCAAAGTTGAATTTCATCGTCGAACCAAAGAGTTATGTCAAGATGTACTTTTAAGTTATTGACTAAAAGTGGTCCCTTATTTTGTCTATTTATTTATAAGTGATATATAAGTAATGAATCATCAGACACACCATCACATATTGTAAAGCTCATTTATGCATAATGATGATGTTAGACCCATTTTAGTGTGAAAAGACATGTTAATTTGATTGTTAATAAAGAAGCTCAGTTGTCGAGTGCTAAAATGCAAGGCCTCTAATTTGTATCCCATTCACTTTGCCATTATCTGGCTTGTTGGTGCTACAGTATAATAACTCCATATTATTTGTAACGGTTGTTCAGGTAAATGGTTATTTACTTATAAGAATATTTTCATTTTTGGTTAATTGTTGCTAACGTTTCATGGAAAAGCTACTTGTGTTTGGTTTTGAAGTTTTCCTAATGCATCGTTGACTTAAGGAAACAAGGAAAATTTCATCTTGAACTTGCCTTTTTTTTTTTTAACTATATATTTTTATTTTAGTTTCTACATCTGTGGTTGCATTCTGTTGTTGCTATTCTCCTTTGGAGGTTAATGTGAACATTTTGTGTGGTCATGAGTGGTTTTTCAATGGTTTCTTATGCATTGTATTATAAGGTTTGATGAATATATAGTGAGGAGTTTTGCAATCTTATCCACTCTTCCTTCTCCCTCAAATAAGTTACTACTCAAAGAGTATTTTAAGGTTAATGGCCATGGTGCTCGAAACCTAAATCTATCCTTAGCTTCTGACCTAATCACAGAATAATAATGTCCATTGAGTCTTTATTAATTATTCATGCAAGTTATAATGTCTGTTGAGTATTCATCTCCAAACATGCTACTAACAATAATGCTACTAATAATTTTAATTTGCTTTTATAGTGTTTGTTGAGTATTCATGCTAATAATGATATACATTTGCTTTTATAATGTCTGTTGAGTATTCATGCAAGTTATAATGACTATTGATGTTGTCAATATCCAAACATGCTAATAATAGTACAGATTTAGGTTTATAATGTCTGTTGTGTATTCATGCAAGTTATAATGCAATCTATTCTGGATGAGTAAGTCAATATTGATGGAGGTGTAGGCAAGTTACAGATTCACCTAAGTTTCTATTAAGTACTCATTTGCAAACATGTTACTAACAGATTTAATAATGTCTATATTAATAGTTTATTTCATTAGCCTATGATAACCTACTATAGCAACAAAAACTAGTCTCCATGTTATGATTGTAACAAAAATAAACTCTAAGTATATTTGAGTTTCTATGATATTGTAAGAACTTCTTTAATTCAGACTATTTGAGTCTATTTGATGTGGGAAAGTCATAAATTTTTAGTGTACCATGATTAAAAATATATGTAAGGCCATCAACTATAGATACAATCCTTTTGACAATTTCGAAAAAGAATGAAAACACACTAATGTAGATAGACTCTTTGTATCTAAGACAAGAAGTCTATAGATATGCCCGGCTGAGGAGAAGGTTGAAAAGAGTAGAGAGATTAAACTTGAAAAATGCTTTCTATAAAGGTAAAGTGTTGAATTTTCTGTTTTTACATCTCATATCATTCCTGATTTGTTTTAATACTTAATAGTTGATATGTTAATTTGTAATAGCAGATTTCATTCATGAGAGTTCTAAACTAACAAGTGGATCCTTTATCTACACTATAAATCAAAGAAATCTTCATGATGATGGTTATTCAAGCTCAATGGTTTCTACTGATGCCACAACAACTTTGGGTGTCTTTGATACATAATTAAGTAGACATGTGGAAAGAACCACTCCTATTAAAATTTCAATGGTCATGAGTTCAAGCAACAATATGCATAGAAGCAGTGTTCTTGGTGGTGTTTCAAATTACATGATGAAATTAGATAGCAAATTTTGCCAAGTAGGTACACTTGAACAAATTCATTTCCAGCACATGATTAATAATTGATCATAATATTTAGTTGTGTGTTTCCTACTCTGAATTCTAGCCTATGATTATTTATTACAGGGAATAGCAATACGAGAAGAAAGACATCTCATTGTTTTGGCAAAGAAAACTTAGATATGAGTTCAATCCATGAGGGTCTAATTAGCAAGAATTTACCCCAAGTCAATGGCTGCTCCACGATTTCTGCTAATTCTACAATGGTTTTGGGCATCTCTGATACTTAGACAAGTAAAGACATAGTCAAAGCTAGTCCGACTAAAAGTTCAGTGCTCACACTTTCAAACAAGAAGATGGCTACGAGCAATGTGCTTAGTGATATTTTGAATTCAATGCTAAGCTTGGATAGTGAATTTTATGAAGCAGCTACATCTGAAGATATTCATTTCCATAGTATGTTTACTATTTAATGGGATTCTTAGTTATATATTTCATATTATAAATTCTAAATCTCAACTCTTTATTGTAGGAAAGAAGAAACAGAGAACAAAGACACTTCATCATTTTGGTAAAGAAAACATAGGAAATGGTCCAATCCATGGTTCTCCAGTCAATAAAATTTCACCTCACGGTAGTGAAAGTTCAGTCACACTTTTAAAGTCTGGAAGATTTACACTTGCCCCAGCAAAATCAAGTAATTTTGTTCTTCGTGAAACTATTTACCAAGCACCCCAACTTATAAGCATCTGCAATAAAGGTGGTATTCACTAACTGTGAAACTATTTTCCGATGCCTTCACTCTAAGCTGCATCTAATATTGTTTAGGGATTCTCTGCTACTTGTCATAGGTAATGGCAGTCATCATTGCTCAAATCCCAAATTGGAAAAGTCAGTACAGTGTACTATTAGTGACAATATGGGAGTTGAACTAGGTATTTACTCTGATTATAATGATTTTAATAATATAATAACAATTTATGAATCTACATCTACATCAATTTGTATTTTATGACGTCCGCTTTAGAGATTTATTAAAGGTTTACAATATATTATTAAAATAATACAATTCAATTATTTTTACTTTGACAAAACCATTTTGCAATATCTCATACCTAAAGTGATATCATTATATATCAGTTGTAGGTTCTTCCACACCTCCTCAAGTTGGATGTAGTAGCACTTAGGAAGGCATTGTAGAGAGTGTTAACCTGCATGCTCAAGAGACAAGAGCAGTAGAATTCACTCACACAGGTACATATACTTGAATTTTTTCAAGTTGCAATCCTTGATTCCATTATACGTAATCTACTTCTAATTATAAAAAGGTACATCTGCTAAGAAAAGATTCTGCTTTCAAGTCATGGATATTTGAATTCTATACCTCTGTGTTTACGAAGCTCAATCGGTATGTAAGATCCTTTTCTTAAAGTACTTTTAAGTTTTCAACTTCTAATTAAATAAAAATTTCTATTTATGACTTTTGAATATTATTTAGCCTATGTAGATGATGGCAATCCTAAATTCCAGTGTTAATTTTGTAGTGCTTCATTTTGGTATGCTGAAAGATTATCAACTTCTAATAGTAATTCAACTTCTAAGTTCTCTATTTGCTACATGCAAGGCAAGATAAAGCTGCCACCCACAAAGGCAGCACCAGCATATCTAGAATGGTTTTTGATCAAGAAGGAATCATCTATAGCAAGGCACTTTAGAAAAAATATTCGAATGTACAATGCAATGTTTGCATTCACTTCAATAGGGGGAAGAGTGGATAATACTATGAATAATGGTAACAGCCATTATATTGTTGGTGTGTGTCCTAGAACCAATCATATAGATGATTGAAGTTATACACAATGTATTATGTTTTATTTTAGGTAATTTAATTATTATATTTTATTTTTATAATTTTATTATTATTATGCACAATTTATAACTTAATATAATAATTATCCTTGGAATAGCTTCGCTATTCCTAAAATGTCCCTAGTTAAGTATTATTACGAAAAGGATAGTAATAATACATCGAGACTAGCATGTATAGTGACTGATAATTACGAATCATGGATATGTGATATCAAGTCAATACATGAGTATATTGCTAGTGAACAATGTACTGGACTGACCCACTATGAGAATATTGCATGGATAGATGTGTCATAAGTTATTCTCATATGATCACAAATACACATAAACATTTGACCTGAAGTCACTACTGTTCCCTACATGAGGAATTACTCACTTTAATATTGTCCTATGTCACCTTTAATCAAGATGACAAGTAGGACATTGATTGGGTGTGTCATAAATCGTGCAGAGGGAAGTGAGTGATGTAGATGGAATTTTGTTACTCTTGTATAAAAGAGAAATATCCTTGGGCCCCTTGATTGAGTGAGACTTAGAAATGCATGGCCATGCTCAATTGAATTAATATGTGATATTAATCATTTATTTTAAGTCTACTCAGTATCAAGAAATATAAATTAAACATTGACGAGGATGACACATTCAATGCCTCTAGTTCAATTTGGATATTATTACAAAAGGGTTATGATGCAAAACGTTGATCATGTATTAGGTGGATGTCGAATCACAGACATTCTTACTACTTGAGTGGCAGTGATGTATTGCTAGATACCGCTTACTATCTATGGCTCAATAATAAGTCATTGTCAACATAGTAAGAACCTACAGGGTCACATAAAAGGAGTAGGAATAAGACAATAATTAATTAGACTTTAATTATATTAATATCCAATTAATTGAACTTATTTTCGTGCATATATATATTATTAAGAATAATAAATTCACGTAATATATATATATTATGTGATATTATTTGATATTAAAATAATATCAAATAATTATCTTATCAGATATTAGATAAATATATTATGAGATAATATTATTTTGATATTTGATAACTATATGCAATTATCTAATATTAAGATATTTATATTATGAGATAATATTATTATCTAATATTAGATAATTAATAGATAAGTCCTATCTCTTCCCATTATCTCTGGGATAAGGATAAGATGAGTTGTTAAGTGTGATTAGGATTTTGGAAGCATTATCCTAGTTGGACTAGGATTATGGCTTGCTTAAGTTCTATAAAAAGGGACTTGAGGGCAGCACTTTAACAACACGCTCAAAGCTTCCATACAAACCCTAAATCACTCAAAAAACATCCAATCCTAATTCCTAGAGAGAAAAACGCATCCTAGCAGATTCGTGGAGGGTGAGAGGTCGTTGTTCACTCCGTGTGGATACCGTAGAGACGTTGTACCTTCCGGTCGGCGTTTGATTCATCCGCTCTCAAGTTTTGATCAGTAGAAACACAAGTGCCCAATAGGTAAAACCCTAATCATTAATTTATGTTTTTTGCATTGATCCTAGGTAGAATTCGGATCAAATTTTGAATTTCCGCTGCATATGATAATCAGAATTCTTAACATATATGTTTCGAATGAACAGAGAAAACATCCACCTCATCGATAACTTACTCCCTATCAGAGGACAAATGCCTCAATTTGCTCAATTATACATTTATGACACAAGAAATGAAGTTACAAATAGAATTCACGCTGTCAGGTATTGGTATTTAGTATAATCATGATTCATACATTGTTGTCTTAGGTTATACATTCCTCGCATATATGATCTTACATGGAAATATTTCTTTATTTTTATGGCAAATCTAGAGGGTCTAAAAAAATAGAAGACCATGAAATTGTTTTAAAGTTGAAACAAATGTTTGACGAGCATAACAACTTAACCAAATCATTTCATATGGTTAGGGATGCATATGAACTCCAACCTAATTCAGATTTAAAGCTGAGGTTAATTTATGATCGAAAAAGGGATGACATGTTTACAATCTACCCACTGTTGAAGAAATTAGTGGCTTGGTAGTTAGTGATGTTGATTCTGGCGATCCTAAAGACATCATAATTCATGGCTGTGATGGTCGGTTGCAGAGAATAAATGAATTACATCCTCTGTATTTGCCTATCTAATATCCTATTTCATTCCCATACGACGAGAATGGATTTTGTTATGAAATCAAGCATGCTAATGTGGTGTTTGGAACAACCATAGAGAACCAAAGAAAAAGTATAACAAAGAGCTCTGTCTCAGATTAGATTGAAGGAACCACAACTACTTACAAGTTCTAGAAGGTTTTTCCAGCAATTCACCATTGATGGTTATACGATGATTGAATCAGAAAGACTGATTTACATTTGAAATTATCAGACAAACTTATGTGGTGCAATATATAAAGGATTATCTGAAGCTATACTTAGAAGAGAAATGGATGGAACATGTAATGGTAAGTGTATTATACTGCCATCCAGTTTTACAAGAGGAACAAGATACATGATTTAAAACTATAAGGATGCAATGACAATTTGTAAGTAGACAGGTTATCGAGACCTATTCATTACTTTCATATGCAATCCTAAATGGCCTAAACTTCAAAGATATTTTCAAGCATCTTCCCTAAGACTCGAAGACCAGAGTAATATTATTTCATGTGTTTTCCACTTCAAACTAAAGGAACTCATGAAGACATCGAGGAAAGGAGAATTCTTTGGGCCTGTAAAGGTAGGTATGTAAGCTAACAGCTTCTTATTCACTACTTTTCCAATTTCTACAAGATAGAATCATATATAATTGTCTTACTTTACCTAAATATTCATTTGCTATATTGATTGTAGTTGTGTACACCGTCAAATTCCAAAAAAAGGTCTACCACATGCATATATTCTACTATTTCTGTTCCTGCATTGCAAGCTATCAAGTGCTTCCGAAATAAATCAAGTAATATGTGCTGAAATTCCTGACAAAGATGCTGAACCAGATTTGTACAACATTGTTTCAAATTTTATGATTCATAGACCACGTGGGACTGCTAATGCCAAATCTCCATGCATGAGGGATGGAAAATGCACAAAACATTTCCCAAAGAAATTTCAAAAGAGGACTATCATAACCAAAGATGGCTTTCCTATATACAGAAGAAGGGATGATGGGAGAATTGTTAAAAGAAACAAAGTTTGCCTAGATAACTAACATGTTCCCTATAATCCAAGACTCTCGTTATTGTTTCAAGCATATATCAATGTAGAATTGTGCAATAAAGGATCATCTATCAATTATCTTTTCAAGTACATCAATAAAGGCAATGATCGAGCCACTGCAGTAATTTATAATTAAAGAATTGAAAATAGTCCAAATGGATGTGAGGTTAATGAAATCAAACTATATTGTGATTGCCGATATATTTCACCATGTGAAGTTGTTTGGAGAATATATTCCTTTGAGATTCAATATCGATATCCATAGTGGAAAGATTAACATTTCATCTTCTCGAAGAAAATTTTGTATTATACCAGGATGATCAGCTTTTGAATGAAGTCATGGAAAGGCAATCTTGAACAATCAATGTTTCTTGCTTGGATAAGAGCTAACAAAAAATGTCAAAAAGCAAAAGAGTTGACATATGCTGAGTTCCCAGAATATTTTGTCTTTAAATTGGAAGATCATGAATGGCATGAAAGAAAACAAGGATTTGCAATAGGAAGGTTACAACATGTTCCACCAAGCAACAGTGAACTTTTCTATCTTAGAATGTTGCTCACTAAGGTTCGTGGTCCGGAAGGAATAAAAGACATACTTAGATATGGTGGCATTGTACATGATAAATTTCAAGATGCGTGTTATGCAAGGGGATTGCTTGATGATGATAAAGAATTCATTGGTGCAATCAAAGAAGTTAGCCTTTAGGGAAATGGTCATGAACTGAGGTTTCTCTTTGCTACAATGCTTCTGTCCAATAGCATTTCTAGGCCCGAATTTATTTAGTAGCAAACATGGTCAATGCTTTCTAAAGATATTTTGCACATGCACTAAAATTTAAAGACTTTGAAAGGTATGAATTTCTCACTTCCCTACTAAAATTGCACTCAATCTGTATTTAATCATTTATTAGGTGATAAGACATATGAAATATCAAAATTCGCATTGTTCTCATGTTATTTTCCTTTTAGCAAACATGATCATTAGTTTCATGTACTGATGCTACAATTATATAACTGGTATTCATACCTTATCCAATGAAAACACCAGTTCAAACGCATATTTGTAAGAACCTTACATTATAAGCTACTATTATGAAAAAAAAAATTAATCCTTTCACTATTATTTCAAGCTCAGTATTGTTAATTAAAAGAGATTTGTATTGTCATATCCTCAACTAAGTTAAGTAGTCACTATATATATTATAATACAAGGTACATATAGCAGAATATAATAGATGTGGAACCTATCTACTAACACTCCCCCTCAAGTTGGGCTATAGATGTTAATCATACCCAGCTTGTTACAAATTTCATCAATCCATTTTCTCGGAAGAGTTTTAGTAAATAAATCAGCTAATTGTTCCCCTGTTCTAATATGTCTAAGACTGATAATTCCTTCTTGTAACTTCTATCGAATAAAATGACAGTCAACCTCTATATATTTAGTTCGTTCATGAAAAACTGGATTTAAGGCAATATGAGCAGCAACTCAATTGTCACATCATAATTGCATAATCCCATGAGTATTAATGCTAAGTTGCTAAAGAAGGTAATTAACCCATACAAGTTCAGATGTAGCATGAGTCATAACTCGATATTCAGATTCTGCACTGAAGCGAGATACAAATGCTTGCTTCTTACTTTTCCATAACATAAGATTTCCTCTAATAAATATACAATACCCAGAAGTTGATCTCCGATCTATAGGACATCCGGCCCAGTCTACATCAGAAAAGGCCTCCACTCTGTAATGACCATGATTTTTATATAAGACTCCTCGACTAGGTGCCTTCTTCAAGTACTTCAGAATGTGTGTAAGAGCATCCTAGTAGGAAGTCCTCGGGGAGTTCATAAATTGACTAACCACACTTACTGGAAAGGCAATATCAGGCCTAATTATAGTAAGATGGTTTAATTTTCCCATCAATCTTTTGTACCATTCAGGATTTTCAAGTAACTCCCCATCTTTTGGATTAAGCTTAATATCTGTAATCATAGGGTTTTCCCATGGTTTAACTCCAATCATTCCTGTTTCATTCAAGAGATTAAACACATATTTCCTTTAAGATAAGAAGATCCCTTTTTGCTCTTGAGCAATTTTAATGCCTAAAAAATATCGAAGCGCTCCCAAGTCCTTAATCTGGAAGTTAGCTTGAAGAAAGGCTTTCAATTGTGAGATCCCTAACTTGTCACTCCTTGTGATCACAATATCATTAACATGATTTGATGCTGGTAAGGGGGAGGAAGATGGAGATGGCCTAAAGAATGCGGTAGACTCAAAAAATGAAACATCAGAAGAAATAATATAACGATTTAATTTAGGAGAAAAATATCAATACCTTTTTCTAGTACTAGAATAGCTAAGAAAAACACACTTCAAAGACCGAGGATCCAATTTCAACACCTGGGGACGGTGATTATGAACAAAATAGGTGCACCCAAGAATACGGGGGGAAATAGGAAAAAAAAGCTTAGAAGGAAACAAAATAGAAAAAGATACCTGACCACCAAGAATAGAAGAAGGCATGCAATTGATAAGAAAACAAGCTGTAGAAATTGCATCCACTTAAAAAACTTTAGGAACTTTCATTTCAAATAAAAGTGCCCAAGAAACTTCCAGTAAATGTCCATTTTTTCGTTCAGCTACTCCATTTTGTTGTAGAGTGATAGCACAGGAAGACTGATGAATTATACCATGCTGAGACAAATAAACTAAAAACTGTGTAGAGAAATACTTTTTAGTATTATCACTTCAAAAATTACAAACCGTTGTTTGAAATTGATTTGTAACCTTAGCATGAAAAGTACAAAAAATATTAAACAACTTTGAATGATTTTTTATTAAATAGAGTCAAGTCACTCTTGAATAATCATCCATAAAAGACATAAAATAACGAAAACCAGACTTTGAAATAACTAGGCAAGGCCCCAAATATTTGAATATACTAACTCAAAGAGGGATGAAGCCCGCTTGTTAACTCTAGAGATATAAGATTGATGATGTTGTTTAGTAAATTGACAAGACTCATAATCTAAATGAGAGATAGATGCTAAACTAGGACACAATTTTTGCAAAGAGAGCAACGAGTGATGCCAAGGCGACAGTGCAATTGATGTAGAGTAGGGGTAGCAGCAGCAGCAATTGATTGAGAAACTTTGTCATCCAGCACATATAATCCCTCAGATTCATATCCCCTATCAAAAATCTTCTTCGTCAACAGATCCTGAGATACACAATAACCATGAAAGAAGAAAATACCACAATTATAAGCATGGGTAGTTTGGCTAACTGAAAGTAAATTAAATGAAAAATTTGAAAGACACAAAACATTGGACAAAGAGATATCAGAAGTGAGATTAACCATGCCACTTCCAATAACAGAAGCAGTAGACCCATTAGCTAAAGTGACATGTGAAGGATGAGAATTATTAAAGGAAGATAGTATACCTGTTTGACTTATCATATGATCAGTAGCCCCAGAGTCAATGACCCATCTAGAATTGGAATAGGATAGACATGCAGTAGGATTACCTGTATGAACTATGGTGACAGTAAGTTAGGTGGGTGGCAACTGTATAGAGGCCTTTAATTGCAAGTACTCAGCATATTCGCTATCAGATAATAATTTACCATTGATTTCTGACTCTTGTGCTATATGAGCAAACCTGGACTGTTGGGTATTCTTTCCAACTAACTTCGAATAGAATTTCTTAATGTGTCCTTGTTCTTGACAATGATAGCAAATCATAATTGAATCACCTCCTCTCTCTCCTTCACTAGAGTAATTCCGCCAATCACCTTCTCTTCCTCCTTCATTAAAGGGACCTCGCCCTTTTCTTCTTCCCCTACCACCTTTAGAATTACCACAGCCTCCACAAGCACCTAAACTAACTAATGCTGCTGACTTATTCATATTTGAAGATGGAAAAGAGGAAGAAATATCTTTGGATGCTCTTTGAACTCGATAATAAGTTATTTTTCGAGTGAGGGGCTCAGAACTAGATAAGATCTGCTGTCGTGCTATGCTAAACTTAGGAGGTAAACGCATCAAATAACATAAAACAGCTAGTTGTTCTCGTTGAGAATGCATTGCATTAATATCACTAGTAATGGGCAGCAGAGAATTCCATTGTTCATAAATACGATTGAACTCAATATAAATTTAAGCATTAGTCTTACCTCTCTCATCTGATTGAAACAAGGACACAGTCATATCATATACCTGATTCAGATCATCCTTTTTCGAATATGGACCTTTAATAGACTCCCATAACTCCTTAATAGTATGACAATAAGCTGTGTTATCTTCAACTTCAGTAGCTAAAGTATTACAAATCAACCTAAATAACTGACAATCTTCTATGATCCATTATTGATCTGGATCTTCTATGGGTGGTTCTTGAGTAAGGTGATGTGTCATACGAACTTCATCAAAATAATATTCAATTGCTCTTTTCCTAGTAACTGACCTCTAAATCCCGCAAGTGCACAGGTTAAGTCTAGTTATAGTATAAAAGATTATCGTTCTCCACAGGGATTGTTGGTTGAGTACTAACTGAATTTCAAGTAAAATTATCTAGGCGGATCAATTGAGAGTGTGAATCAAGAACAAGTTGTAAAACAGAGCTTAACTATCAAAATAAGGTTTGATTCAATGGAATAAAAGCGTACTTAGCTTAAGGATCCCTTGTACACTTCATTATGGAATGAATTTACTTCTCTAACTTGGTTTACTGTTAATTATGATTGCTGGATTCCCAAAATTAAGCTATACCTCATTGCAAGGCTACTAGCTACTAACCAAAGATTAAATGCCCAGAATTACTCTAGTAATCACTCATCTAGGTTGCATTAACTGGCTTAGAATCCATTCTTGGACATTTCATCCTGTGCAAAAGAATACAATCAGCTTAATTCCTAAGTCTAATTGATATTCCCAATGACCATGCAAGATCCGATTAATTAATTGGTTATTTCAACCTAAAATCAACTAATCCATAACACAAATCCAATATTCCGGATAAATTGGCTTGTTACAGACAGAACAGCAAGATCAAATTATAATTCAACAGTAAATCAAGCTAGATTATATAAAATTCAGTTCCATAACTCCATGAACAAGTTCACCTAAGCTAAGCACAAAGGTTTAGTGTGAAAACATCTCTAGATCAGAAGAAAACAAGAAAACAGAGGAGGAAGTCAAACAATCCATGAAGATCTACAAATTTCTTGCTTGATTCTTCAATTCCTTGCTTGAATCCGTGTTAGAAGGCGCCTTTGATGAGTTTTGATCTCTCCTAGGGCTTCTCCCAGCAGCTCCCCTTGTTAATTCTCAAAATTCTCCTCCTCCTCAGTCTGATCTCGCACAAAAACTTATATTTTTTATGTACACGGGGTCCAACACGGCCCGTGTTGTACCCCGTGTTTCTCTGCGAAAGTTTGAGCGACAAGAAACACGTTGTGTGACACGCCCCGTGTTCTCCTACGAATTGTCAAACAGTAATGTACACGGGGTATTACACGGCCCGTGTTATACCCCGTGTTCTTCAAAGAGACTGATCAGCATATTACACGGGGTGTGATACCCCCCGTGTTCTTCAAAGGCAGATGACAGAAATATACACGGGGTGTGACACGGCCCGTGTTCACACCCGTGTTCTTCTCTGGATGACTCAGTGAAGTCTCGAAGCAGTCCAGAACGAAACACGGCCCTGAACACGGGGTTCAACACGGCCCGTGTTCTTTGCTGAGTGAACAATCTTGCTTCATTGCTTCATGATTTGAATGGTTTTGCCTCTGGATTCTTTTCTAATGCTCATATGTGTCTTTTTATGACCTGAAAACAAAATATAGAGCATCTAAGTGTCCTTTTTAATCAATTTGCACAAAATACTAAGTAAATAAGTGGATGAAACACATAGAATTTAGGTGTGTTTGTGCACTTATCAATTCCCCCACACTTGAATCTTGCTCGTCCTCGAGCAAGGAAGTAGGAGAACAAGAAAATCTGCTCCAATTTTATTCACTTCCTTCCTTTTTTTTTTTTTTCAACAGTGGTTATATATCAACTTATCCAACTAGCAACACTAAGTAAGAGCCTCAAAAAAAAATAGCCAAACTTATAAAATGTGTCTAAGTTCCTTCAAACTCTAAGGTTCAAGTCACCTTAGGCAGTAGCTTGGGATGTACATGGTATGGCTAGGCTAGGAATGAGGGTCCAAAGCTCAAAGTGGCTAACTAGGGGGAAAGTTTTAGGGAAAATTAAAGAAAAAGGATTCAAATAGGCTAAACAAATAAAAAGAAGGGTAAAGAAACATAGCCTCATCATATTTGACATGCAAAGCACATAAAATGTAGCCTCAAAAAGAGAAAATGCAAGTTCTAGAGCCCAAAGACAAGAGTGATGACATAATCTCTCAAGAAGAAAAATGAGCTTTAATTTGTAATGAGAAAATAGCTCAAAAGGCTCAAATCTCACAAGGGTCAATTATGCTCATTGCTCTTAGCTTCAAGCTTTAAATTTTCCTTATCAAATTGCCAAATATGCATTAAAGAAATAAGGCATGAATCAATCACTTTATTCAATGAATTACCTTAAAAATATATATTTTTTTTTTATTATTATTTTTTATATCATTGAATATATCATTGAAATTGGAGCAAATTTCAGTACTCTAAATCATTCAAGCAAGTTCAAGTGCAAAGCATTGCAAAACACTGCTCCCCCACACTTAAAAGTGGACATTGTCCTCAATGTACAAAATAGTAAATGGGAAAAGAGACAGAAAACAGTTGGAGAACTGAAACTTCCCTGACATGCGGATTATGGCTGTCCAGTAAATCGTAGGGAGATCCAGAAGGAGAGACGAGGTAGAAGAGAGAGAGAGAGAACCAGTAATCTAAAAGAAAGAAAATACAATACTGGAAAAGAAATGCGGTTAGTTATTACAGATATTAACATTAAGAGTGCAAGAAAAATAAAAGAGAAGAAAGCAATATAATAAAGAGTAAAACAAAGTGCAAAGTTAATATATGTACAGACCAGATAAATGGGGATAAATATGAAGAATGAGTAAAAAGAAAAATAGAATAACTACTGGGTAGGGGGATCCGGATCATCAGGGGAGGAAGGGTGGAATAAGTGGAACAAGGGCTCCACCATGCCCTCTATGTGCCTGGAGCGTTTGTCCAAGTCATCATAGAGTCCCTCAATCCGCGTCTGACGCTCGGATATCAGAAGGAGCTCCGCCAAGATCTGCTGCTGCCCAGAAAGGATGTTTCTGAAATATGCCTCATGTGGAACTCTGCTCCCGGTGGAAGAAGAAGGACCAACATCAGGAACTGTGCTATCGTCTGGGATATGCTGCTGCTGCTCCTCCTGGGGTGGCTGCTGCTGCTGCACTACCGGCTGAATCCCCATGGCTATAAGAATGCCCCTTCGAAGAGGTGCCATGTGTGAGATTATGGTCAGAGAACCATAAGGCTGGTCAAGGACTCCTAACCGTCTGGCTAGTCGAGTAATGTATGGGCCAGCAGCTATACTACCAACCCTCCTATCCATAGCCTGGGATGAGAAAAAATGAGCGAATGCTCCTCCAATGTTGATGGGTACCCTTTCAATCATACTGTAGAGGAATAGAATATCGAAGTTGCTCACAACTCCATGGCTGTGTCCCCGTCCACTCAGAGTATGACTGAAGATGGAGTGAAGGACTCTCCAGGAAACTCTCCTAAGGCTAGACGCCTTACTCTTGGCGGGATCGTATGTGTGTCCAGTGGCTATGTCAGTCCACACCCGCCACTCCTGGGTCCCGTGGGGCAGTCCAACCAGCATGTCCTGGTATTCCTCAGTAGTCACAAACTCCATAGAGTAAAGTCCCAGGCTAACAGACAGCTAGGTCACACTCATAGAGTAATCAACGCCCCCTAACCTGAACTGAATGGTATCTGGTGAATCCACTGTCCCAAAATATCTCTCTAGATAAAATGTACTGAGAAACTCCAAGGTGAGCTCCCTGTAGGTGGGCTCTCTAATCTTAAAAAAAATTTCCCAAGCTCCCACACTTATAAGCTCACGTATTTCTTCTTCTAGTCCAAATTCTCTCAACACTTCCCAGTCCAAGAATCTCCCTTCTACAATTGGCTTATCCCTGTGTCTTTCATAGGCTTGGATGGAAGCCTCGTCAGTGAAATCCAAGAAGGGGTGTGAAGGTCCTCTGGATGATGTCCCTCTGGATGTACTACCCTTGGTAGTCTTTCTCGCGGTAGTCTTTTGTCTTTTAGACATTGTCTGCAAAAGGAATCAACAAATTTAGAGAGTGTATACCAGCCAGCAGCAAATCCCAAGAATAAAGATTCAGCAATAGCAAACAGCCAATCAAGCAATAAGCTATGAGAGCAATGGAGTGATTATGTCAATGAGGCAAAGCAGGCAATCAAGCATTAAACTTCAAAAACTTGAAACATAACTAACCACAAAGTTCCAATTCAAACAGTTCAAGATCTAACACATGAGTAGTGGGATTGCAGTCCAATAGGAAACTAAGTCAATCAATCACACTTGTGCATCAACAATTCTAGCCTTATTAATCAGAGATTCTAACTTAATTTATCAATCTAAGAATCTATTTTGCTCAATTAATCATCAAAGAAGCAAGTTCAATCAAGAAAACCAGTGAATTGCCATGAACATTGCTTTGTAAGGTCATTCAATCAACCTATCAATCATCAATTTCAGAGGATTTCAACATTCCTATGAATTCTAACATGTAATGGAAGGTAATAATCATTAGAAATATCAATAAACTCCAAGGATTTCAAAGGAAATGCACTAACCTCATGGGATGATGAATAAAACCCTAGTTCATGTAGGACTGAGAAGATGAGTCCAAATCACAGCTTTTTAGCCGATTAAATCGCAAATCTATTAGCTAAACGGTCTCAAATGGCAAAATAAAACACTTTGATCGGTGTAATTTGGCAGTATGGAGTGCGAAAATGCAAAGAGAGAAGCTAGGGTTGCGAGTAAGAGGGAGAGAATGGGGGAAAATCTGGAAAAATATGGTTTTTTTGTCGATTAAAAGCTCCCCCGCACAGGAACACGGGGTCAAACACGACCCGTGTAGTACCCCGTGTTTCTCTCTAAAACATGATAACAAACCTCACAGTTGTACACGGGATCAAACACCACCCGTGTTCTGTCCCGTGTTTCTCTCTGGGGAAGACTAACAAAATGAGTAATAGAACACGGGGTTTAACACGGTCCGTGTTGTACCCCGTGTTTCTTTCTGGAAGGCTAAAGTTTAAACGCTCTCATCAGTGGTTCAACCAGAGAGGTACACGGGGTATGACACGGTCCGTGTTCTATCCCGTGTATCTTTCTGATCCTTCATGAAAATCATAAAGTTTTTACGCGAATTAGACAGTGAGGAACACGGGGTCTAACACAGTCCGTGTTATACACCGTGTTTCTCACTGGACTGCGTTGAAAATCACAAGTTTTGTAAAATTGGCCAGACAGTGAGGTACACGGGGTAGTACACGGCCCGTGTTTTACACCGTGTATCTCACTGAAGTGCGTTTTCAGCCCTCTGTGTAAGAAAACAGACAACAATCATGAATTCATGCCTAATCTACCTCAAAGACAAAGTCCACATGCAAAAATGAGCATTCAACTTCAACACTTAATGACTTAAATTCCTCCACTACTTAGTAACTCAGATTGAAAAGTAGAAAACTAAGGATTAAAAGGCAAGAAAACATAAAAAACAAGCTTGGGTTGCCTCCCAAGAAATGCTTGTTTAAGGTCATAAGCTCGACCCCTATTTCTTTATTAGCCTGGTGCTTCCATTATTGGTGGCCCAGCAACATACTTCTTCAATCTTTGGCCATTGACCTTGAAGTTGCCGGTGCCTTCGCTCCAAATCTCCACAGCTCCAAATGGATATACCTTCTTCACAAGGTACAGTCCAGTCCATCTTGTCTTTAGCTTCCCTGGAAATAGTTTGAATCTCGAACTGAACAAGAGCACCGAGTCTCCTTCTTGAAATTCCCTTCTAAGTATTCGCTTGTCATGCCAAGCCTTTGTTCTCTCTTTATAGATCTTAGCATTATCATAAGCTTCATTCCTCAATTCTTCAAGCTCAAGAAGTTAGAGCTTTCTCCTCTCTCCAGCAGATTGTAGGTCAAAGTTGAGCAACTTGATTGCCCAATACGCCTTGTGTTCCATTTCTACTGGTAAGTGACAGTTCTT
The DNA here is from genome assembly GCA_020226215.1 of Sindora glabra. NCBI lineage: Eukaryota > Viridiplantae > Streptophyta > Magnoliopsida > Fabales > Fabaceae > Sindora > Sindora glabra. The sequence goes on along the minus strand of CM035232.1, from coordinate 70,429,409 downwards.
CCCATAGATGAGCCTAAATGGTGCCATTCCAATTGGAGTTTTAAAGGCAGTTCTATAGGCCCATAGAGCATCATCCAACTTGAGTGCCCAATTCTTCCTTGATCTAGACACTGTCTTTTCCAAGATGGATTTAATTTCTCTGTTGGAAAGCTCGACTTGCCCACTGGTTTGAGGATGATATGGAGTAGAAATCTTATGGGTTACTCCATACCCTCTCAAGAGCGACTGAAACTGATGGGCAATGAAATGAAACCCTCCATCACTTATGACAGCTCTAGGGATTCCAAACCTAGGGAACAACACCTTCTTAAAAAATCTAACTACAGTTTTGGCATCACAAGTTCAAGTAGCAATTGCTTCCACCCATTTGGATACATAGTCAACTGCCACAAGGATGTAGCTGTTGCTGCAAGAAGGTGGGAATGGTCCCATGAAGTCAACTCCCCAAACATCAAATATTTCAACCTCCAGAATGTTATTCAAGGGCATCTGATGTCTCTTTGATATGTTCCCAACCCTTTGACATTGGTCACAAGAAGTGACATATTGATGAACATCTCTAAAAAGAGTCGGCCAATAAAATCCTGCCTGGGCAATCTTTGCAGCAGTTCTTGAAGCACCAAAATGTCCTCCATATGGAGAGGAATGACAGTGGAACAAGATACTTGCAATTTCCTCCTCAGGCACACATCTTCTAAATAGGCTATCAGCACATCTCCTAAAAAGAAGGGGCTCATCCCAAAAGTAGTGCTTTGCCTCAGCTAGAAACTTCTTCTTTTGATACCCCGCATCCGGAGGTAAAACTCCACTCACAATGTAGTTTACATAATTAGCAAACCAAGGGATGGTGGAGGAAGAGACAGCCAACAAATAATCATCAGGAAGGGCATCATTGATTGGCATGTCCTTGTCTTCCTCATCTCCTAATTCTTGTTTCAACCTAGAGAGATGATCAGCTACAACATTCTCAGTACCCTTCTTATCTCGGATTTCCAGATCAAATTCTTACAATAAGAGAATCCATCTGATGAGTCGGGGTTTAGCTTCCTTCTTGCTGAGAAGGTACCGGATGGCTGCATGATCTGTGAAAACAATAACTTTTGAGTCCACCAAGTAAGATCTGAACTTATCGATTGCATATACCACAACAAGAAGTTCCTTTTCAGTGGTGGCATAATTCAATTGAGCTTCATCAAGAGTCTTGCTTGCATAATAAATTGCATGAACCTTTCTGTCCTTTCTTTGGCCAAGCACCGCTCCTATTGCATAATCACTAGCATCGCACATCACCTCAAAAGGTAGGTTCCAATCCGGTGCTTGCATGATTGGGGCGGATATCAAGGCTTTCTTTAACCTGCAAAAGGCATCCAAACAATCTTGATCAAAATCAAAAGGAACATCTTTAGCAAGTAAGTTAGTCAAAGGTTTAGCTATTTTAGAGAAATCTTTAATGAAACATCGGTAGAAACCGGCATGTCCTAGAAAACTCCTCACTCCCTTGACAGAATTTGGGGGAGGCAATTTCTCTATAATGTCCACCTTGGCCTTATCCACTTCTATGCCATGTTCAGATACTTGATGGCCAAGGACGATCCCTTCTCTTACCATAAAATGGCATTTCTCCCAGTTGAGAACCAGATTTACCTCTTCACATCTCTGCAAAACTTGAGATAAATTGGTTAAACAGTTATCAAAGGAAGTGCCATATACAGAAAAATCATCCATAAAAACTTCCATGATATTCTCAATAAATTCAGAAAAAATTGCCATCATACAATGCTGAAAAGTAGCTGGTGCATTGCACAGACCAAAAGGCATTCTTCTATATGCAAATGTGCCATAAGGACACGTAAAAGTGGTTTTTTCCTGATCATTTGGATGGATAGGAATTTGGAAGAAACCAGAATAGCCATCCAAATAACAGAAATATGAATGCTTAGCTAATCGTTCCAGAGTTTGATCAATGAAGGGAAGGGGGAAATGATCTTTCCGGGTTGCCTTATTCAATTTCCTATAGTCAATGCACATTCTCCAACCCGTGACAGTCCTAGTGGGAATTAGCTCATTGTTTTCATTTTTCACTACAGTCAGCCCCCCTTTCTTAGGCACTACATGAACCGGGCTAACCCACTGGCTATCGGAAATTGGGTAAATTACCCCAGCATCTAACAGTTTCATTATTTCTTTCTTCACAACTTCTTTCATATTAGGGTTCAGCCTTCTTTGGTGTTCAATGGAAGGCTTACTGTCATCCTCCAACAAGATCTTATGCATACAAATAGAAAGACTGGTCCCTTTCAAATCAGAAATTGAATACCCCAAAGCTCTCCTATGAAATCTAAGCTGCCTAAGCAATTTTTCTGTTTCTATAGCAGTTAGATTGGCATTAACAATAACAGGATAAGTAGAATGGGGTCCTAAAAATTTATACCTGAGGGAAGATGGGAGAGGTTTAAGTTCTACCTTTGGCGGTTTGTCTTCCTCAGTAATCGCTTTGTTGGACTCCACTTCAAATTGTTCAATAGCTTCATCAGGGAGGGGAAGTGGTGGACTTACTTCCAAAAACTGGGCATATGCAGCAGCTTCTTCAGTTTCAACCACTCCATTTGCAACTAGACATGCTTCAAGAGGATCTTGGAGGCTTCCCTTTTTATGGTCTTCTTTCACAATTTTATCTAGCACATCTACCCTGCATATGGAGTCTTCACAAACAAGTAATTTGATGGATTCATTTAAATTAAATTCAACCTTCTCATCCCCAACAGATAATGATAGTCTACCATTTTTAACATCAATTAAAGCTCCAGCAGTGGCAAGAAATGGTCTACCTAAAATAATAGGGATTTGAGCATCCTCTTCCATCTCAAGGACAACAAAGTCAACTGGTATGAAAAACTTACCTACTTTAATAGGTACATCCTCGAGAATACCTACTGGATACTTTACTGAACGGTCAGCTAGCTGAAGTGAAATCGTAGTAGGCTTCATCTCCTCAATGTTCAATCTCTTAGCAACCGTCAGTGGCATAAGGCTCACACTCGCCCCCAAATCACATAATGCCCGATCAATAGGGACATTTCCTATAACGCAAGGGATGGAGAAGCCTCCTGGATCCTTTAGCTTAGGAGGTAGCTTATTTTGAATGATGGCACTACACTCCTCAGTCAAAGCCACAGTTTCATGCTCCTCTAACTTCCTCTTGTTGGAGAGAATGTCCTTCAAGAATTTAGCATATGAAGGCATTTGTGAAAGTGCATCAGTGAAGGGAATATTGATGTACAATTTCTTCAGCACTTCCAAGAACTTTCCAAACTGCTTATCCAGTTTAACCTTGGCCAATCTTTGAGGATAAGGGACAGGCGGTTTGTACGGTTCTGGAGGAATATATTTTAATTTTTCTAGTAGTTCCCCGTCTTTCTCTTCAGCTTCCTTAGAAATTGAGGCCTCATTGCCTTGTTTTTGCTCTTCTTCCACACTTGTCTCTTTTCCAGTTTCTTGAGTGGCAATAGGATCATTCAATAATCTTCCACTCCTGAGAGTTATTGCCTTGCAATGCTCCCTTGGATTTGATTCCGGTTGAGCAGGGAGTTGGCCATAAGCTCTTGAAGAAGATGCTGAAGCTTGTTAGGCAATTTGAGTTTCCAGCATCTTTCCATGAGTAGCCAAAGAATCTACCTTAGAAGACAGTTGCTTAATTGAATCTTCCATGTGTCTTCCATGTTGTCTAAATTCCTCATTGGTCTTCTCTTGAGAAATAAGAAATTTCTCCAAGAGGCCTTCTAATTTTGCAGTAGAGGATGGTTGGGCTGGTGGATTGTATGATCTTTGACCTTGGAAACCGGGTGGTGGTGGTCTATTGGTGGTGCTTTGTGTGTTATATGGTTGGGTGGGCTTGTAGGAGAAATTTGGATGATTCCTCCATGATGGATTGTAAGTGTTTCCATATGGTTCACTCTGATTTTTCTGTCCAAAACCACTGTTGTTCACATAATTCATTTGCTCAGTAAAGTCTTGGCCCAAGGTGCATTCAGCTGCAATATGCCCTGTAATTCCACAAATCTCACAAACAATGTCAGTAGCACCTGTTGTATTGACGCTGTTAACATGAAATTTGTCAAATTTAGCCATTAGAGCATCTACCTTGCTACCTAAAGTTCCTAATGCATCTACTTTAGCAGATAAATGACTAAAGGCATCTAACTCATACTTACCTGCTGCTTTTCTTGATGGTCCCCTCTCATTTGACCATTGATAATGGTTCAAAGCCATGTCTTCAATCAGCTCATAAGCTTCATCTAGCCTTTTATTCATCAAGGCACCTCCAACTGCAGCATCCACAGTAAGTCTAGTGTTGTAATTCAAACCATTGTAGAAGGTATGAAGAACAAGCCATCTTTCTAATCCGTGATGTGGACACAGCCTTAGTAGCTCTTTGTATCTATCCCAAGCATCGAACAGGGATTCTCCTTCCCTCTGAGAAAATGTAGTAATCTCGTTCCTCAATTGCGCAGTCTTGCTTGGAGGAAAGTATCTTGAAAGAAAAGCCCTCAGTAGCTCTTCCCATGTGGTAATTGATCCAACTGGTAAAGAATGCAACCAAGCTCTGGCTCTATCCCTTAAAGAGAATGGGAAGAGTCTAAGCTTGATGGCATCCGCTTGTACGCCATTGATCTTTATTGTATCGCAGTATTCAAGAAAAATCTGGATGTGGAGGTTGGGGTCCTCCATTGGCAATCCACCGAATTGGTTTTGCTGCACCATAGACAACAAAGCTGGCTTCAATTCAAAGTTGTTTGCCTCAACAGCGGGCCTTCGTATGCTGGATTGAAGACCAGTGGCATCGGGTGCTGCAAACTCTCGAAGTGATCTATTATCCATATTTTGATTTACTGGTTCAGTGTAGACTTCTACTTGGTTGTGAATTGACTGCTGCTCTCTTCTTCTCCTATGCAAAGTTCTTTCAATTTCTGGATCTAAGTCAAGAATTCCTTCGAGACTTCCTCTTCGCATATACTCGATTCTCTGCAAAATGATTAAGTAGCACTAAAACAGAACAAGGTGAGAAAGAAACGTTGTATAAAAAAAAATAAAAAATAAAAAATAAAAAATAAAAAAAAGAAAAGTAAGAAAAAGTAAAACACGATGAATTATGAAGTAAAAGAAAAAGAATTGCCTAGTCTAATTCACTTAAAACTTGTAGTTAATATCAACTGGATACAATCCCCGACAGCGGCTCCAAAAACTTGACCTCTAAATCCCGCAAGTGCACAGGTTAAGTCTAGTTATAGTATAAAAGATTATCGTTCTCCACAGGGATTGTTGGTTGAGTACTAACTGAATTTCAAGTAAAATTATCTAGGCGGATCAATTGAGAGTGTGAATCAAGAACAAGTTGTAAAACAGAGCTTAACTATCAAAATAAGGTTTGATTCAATGGAATAAAAGCGTACTTAGCTTAAGGATCCCTTGTACACTTCATTATGGAATGAATTTACTTCTCTAACTTGGTTTACTGTTAATTATGATTGCTGGATTCCCAAAATTAAGCTATACCTCATTGCAAGGCTACTAGCTACTAACCAAAGATTAAATGCCCAGAATTACTCTAGTAATCACTCATCTAGGTTGCATTAACTGGCTTAGAATCCATTCTTGGACATTTCATCCTGTGCAAAAGAATACAATCAGCTTAATTCCTAAGTCTAATTGATATTCCCAATGACCATGCAAGATCCGATTAATTAATTGGTTATTTCAACCTAAAATCAACTAATCCATAACACAAATCCAATATTCCGGATAAATTGGCTTGTTACAGACAGAACAGCAAGATCAAATTATAATTCAACAGTAAATCAAGCTAGATTATATAAAATTCAGTTCCATAACTCCATGAACAAGTTCACCTAAGCTAAGCACAAAGGTTTAGTGTGAAAACATCTCTAGATCAGAAGAAAACAAGAAAACAGAGGAGGAAGTCAAACAATCCATGAAGATCTACAAATTTCTTGCTTGATTCTTCAATTCCTTGCTTGAATCCGTGTTAGAAGGCGCCTTTGATGAGTTTTGATCTCTCCTAGGGCTTCTCCCAGCAGCTCCCCTTGTTAATTCTCAAAATTCTCCTCCTCCTCAGTCTGATCTCGCACAAAAACTTATATTTTTTATGTACACGGGGTCCAACACGGCCCGTGTTGTACCCCGTGTTTCTCTGCGAAAGTTTGAGCGACAAGAAACACGTTGTGTGACACGCCCCGTGTTCTCCTACGAATTGTCAAACAGTAATGTACACGGGGTATTACACGGCCCGTGTTATACCCCGTGTTCTTCAAAGAGACTGATCAGCATATTACACGGGGTGTGATACCCCCCGTGTTCTTCAAAGGCAGATGACAGAAATATACACGGGGTGTGACACGGCCCGTGTTCACACCCGTGTTCTTCTCTGGATGACTCAGTGAAGTCTCGAAGCAGTCCAGAACGAAACACGGCCCTGAACACGGGGTTCAACACGGCCCGTGTTCTTTGCTGAGTGAACAATCTTGCTTCATTGCTTCATGATTTGAATGGTTTTGCCTCTGGATTCTTTTCTAATGCTCATATGTGTCTTTTTATGACCTGAAAACAAAATATAGAGCATCTAAGTGCCCTTTTCAATCAATTTGCACAAAATACTAAGTAAATAAGTGGATGAAACACATAGAATTTAGGTGTGTTTGTGCACTTATCAGTAACATATTATCATCCTTCAATATCTAACTTCCACTTTGTTATTTTTCCTTCTACTGGTAATAATTCTGAAAAATTAGATCTGAGTTCTCTTCTTGAATTTTCAAAATTATTGGGACCCCCAGAATTGTTCATGAAATCAGAACCAGTATCCATATCCAGCCAGTACAACAGAAAACTAAAAAAAAATTATCCAGAAAATAGAAAATGCCACCTAAAGACACAAAACTACAAAACTAACCTTATAGAGCCCTTCAGAGTCCTCTGAAATAGTGTTACACGGAAGATCACCGCCTGAAGATGTCTCACGCACCTCCACGCACCGTTGCCTACCTCTACGAGTGGCCTTCACACGCCTCCGTACACCAGCGCGTGTGATGCCACGCACCGCCTAGTCGGGATCGTCTCGGCCCGATCTGTTGTCTGGTATACCCAGACCTTCCATACCAGTTGCGGTTCTACTTCCACGGCGTTGAACAGTACCATTCTGGTCTTCACCTCCGTATGCTACCGTACACCGCCACCAATTAGCAATCCTGAGGTCTGGGCTTCCACCAATAAGTGGCTTAGAGAGCCGCTAGTCCCACTGTGACCTTAGTCACGCATAAAAGAAAAATAAAAGAGCAAAGGAAGAAGAAGAGAGAGAGTTAAGTTTTTTTTTTCTCGTAAGGATTACTACAAGGCTCTAGATATCATGTTAATTAAGAGAGATTTGTATTGCCATATTCTCAACTGAGTTAGGCAGTCACTATATATATTATAATACAGAGTACATATAGCATAATATAATAGATATGGAACCTATCTACTAACAAGTATGTTTAGCTAATAGAGATATAGGTAAATACCATGGTACACTAGCAAACATGCAAATATGAAAGAACTTTGTCTCCTAAACTAGGTTTAAGAGATAGTATCAAGTCCTTCTAGCCTATCATGGCTCAGAACTCTGCCAATGTTACCTTAGCGCCTGACCTACTCATTGTTTCATACATGAAAGTAGATAATATTTAACTTTAGGATGTCTACCATACCACAATTAATAGCTTCACCTCACCACTATCAATGATATCGCTATTGGTATGTATCCTAGGAACCAATCATATAGATGATTGAAATAATACACAATGTATTATGTTTTATTTCAGGCAATGCAATTATCATATTTTATTTTTAATTTTTGCGCAATTTATAACTTAATATAATAATTGTCCCTGGAATAATTTCACTATTCCTAAAATACCTCTAGTCAAGTATTATTATGAAAGGGATAGTAATAGTACATCAAGACTGACATGTATAGTAATTGATGATTATAAATTATGGATATGTGATATCAAGTTAATACATGAGTACATTATTAGTGAACAGATGTACTGGACTAACCCAATATAAGAATACTACATGGATAAGACTTGTGTCATTAGTAGTTCTCATATGGTCACAATTGCATATAGTCCTTCGACCTGAAGTTACTACAGTTCCCTACATGAGGAATTACTCACTTTAATGTCGTTCTATGTTACCTTTTAAACGGGATGACAAATAGGGTGTTGATTAGGTGTGTCACAAATTATGCAGAAGGAAGTGAGTGATGTAGATGGAATTTTGTTACTCCTATAAAAGAGATATATCCTTGGGCCTTTTGATTGAGTGAGACTTAGAAATGCATGGTCATGCTCAAATGAATCAATATGTGATATTGATCATTTATTTTGAAGTCTACTCAATATCAAGAAATATAAATTGAATTTTGACAAGGATAATACTCTTCATGCCTCCAGTTCAATTTGGATATTATTACAAAAAGGATTATGATGCAAAACGTTGATCATGTATTAGGTAGATGTCGAATCACAGACATTCTTACTATTTGAGTGGCAGTGATGTATTATTGGATACCACTCACTGTCTATGGCTCAATAATGAGTCATTGTTAACGTAGTAAGAACCTACAGGATCATATAAAAGGAGTAGAAATAAGACAATAATTAATTAGACTTTAATTATATTAATATCCAATTAATTGGACTTATTTTCATACATATATATATATATATATATTATTAAATAATAATATATTTTTCACGTAATAAATATAATTATTATTATGTGATATTATTTGATATTAAAGTAATATCAAATATTTACGTTATTAGATATTAGATAAATATATTATGAGATAATAATATTTTGATATTTGATAACTATATGCAATTATCTAATATAATATATTTATATTATGAGATAATATTATTATCTAATATTAGATAATTAATAGATAAGTCCTATCTCTCCTCATTATCTCTAGTATAAGGATAAGATGAGTTGTTAAGTGTGATTAATTTTTTGGAAACATTATCCTAGTAGGACTAGGATTGTGGCTTGCTGAAGTTTTATAGAAGGGGACTTAAAGGCAGCACTTTTAACACACGCTCATAAGCTTCCATAAAATCCTAAATCACTTAGAAAACATCCAATCCTAAATCCTAAAGAGAAAACATCCAATCCTAACTCATCCTAGTGCTTTGAAACTACTCATATGTGCTACTATCTATCATGTCTAACCTCATGTTATATTTCTTTCAGACACTCAACTTGGTGATGCTGAAAGGAAGAGCTACACACTCCTCCTAATTGAGAAAATACTACGATCAAATGGCAAAGGATTAAAAGACTTTGCTAGTATGCCTGTACCCGAAGGTGATTTGATTGCCCATTTAAGTAACAATCTCATAGAAGATTAATTAAATTTTGATCGTGGGGATTTAGCTAAGGAAGCTGCTAAATTACTGACTTCCATGACTCTTGAACAAAGGTAAATATTTGATACAATCATAGACTCTGTAACTAAAATAAACTAGCTATGTACTTTGTTTATGGCTATAGAGGTACGGGTAAAACTTATCTTTGGACAAGTTTAACATCAGCTGTACGCTCTGAAGGAGAAATTGTCTTAACAATTGCATTGAGTGGTATTGCATCAGTGTTACTTCCAAATGGAAGGACTGCCCATGCACGATTTAAAATTCCATTGTTTATCTTTGAAGATTCAACATGTAACATCTTGCAAGGTTCTGACACTACTGATCTAATAAGAAGAACTAAGCTAATTATTTAGGACAAAACACCAATGATGCATAAATTTTGCTTCGAAGTACTTAACAAGACCTTGAGGGATATACTTCGTTTTGATATTCTAGATAGTGCACACCTACCATTCGAAGGAAAATGTATTGTATTTGGTGGTGATTTTCCCTAAATACTTCCCGTTATTCTAGAGGGTAGTAGGTCTGACATTGTTCATGCATCACTGAATTCTTCCTATTTATGGCATCATTACAAGGTTTTAACATTGACCAAGAACATGAGACTTCAATCAACCTTTAGCATCAAGCAGCAACAAGAACTTAAAAAATTTGCTGATTGGATCCTTAAAATAGGAAATAGAGAATTAGAGGAACCAAATGATGGGGAAGCTGAAATTCATATTCCAGAGGATCTTTTAATCACAAGTTATGATGATCCAATTGAAAGCGATTGTGAAGACCACTTACATAGACTTCCTTTAACAATATAAAGATCCAAATTACTTGAAAGATCGAGCAATCCTTACTCCAAAATTAGATACTATTAATGTTGTTAACTCATATATGTTATCCTTAACTCCAGAGGAATGTGTTGAATATTATAGCTCAGATTCAGTGTGTAAATCTGATTAAAATGGGTTGTCATGTGAAGAAATCAGTATTATAGAAATACTTAATGATATTACAGCTTCTGACTTGCTAAACCATAGACTGATGTTGAAGGTTGGGGTTCCAGTCATGCTTCTTCAAAATATAAACCAATCAACTGGTTTATGCAACGGAACAACACTGATCATAATAAGGCTTGGCAGTGATATGGTTAAAGCTAATGTTATGACTAGAACCAGCCTTGGAAAAAGAGTTTTCATACCTTGCATCAATACGACTTCATCGGATATCCACCTTCCTTTCAGCATTCAAAGAAGATAATTTCCTTTGGTGGTATCATATTGCATGACTATTAATAAAAGTCAAGGTCAATCATTGTCTAATGCAGGAATTTACCTCCCAAGAGATGTATTCACTTATGGACAACTTTATGTTGCAATCTCACGTGTTAGAAGCCGAGCTGGTCTTAAATTTCTTATCCACAACAAAGAAAGGAAACCATTGACCTCTACCTTCAACGTTGTATACAAAAAAGTCTTCCAAAATCTAAGTTTATAAATGTCATGTGCTTCACTATTTGGGTTGGATATCTTAGATAGAAAGTCTAAGTCCTTAGGTAGTGTGTCTTATTTATCCTTTTGTGGCAGAGAACTTACTTCATGGTCTTTTTCTGCATTCTAGAATTTACCTATCCATTAAACAGATCTAATCTTCTAAGTGTTTTAAGTAAGATTTATAAGTGCATTTTTCATGTAATCTTTATTTCTATCCTACTACTGATTATTCAAATTTTAGTATATTTGAATACAATTGAAAAATATACACGCAAAGTGCAGGTTACTTCAAATGTCAAGAAGGGTTAGCTCTATATTTGAGTTGGATCTTGACACTTAGACATCGAAAATTCAAGTGAGGGTGTTTCGGATGTGGTTTACTGACAGAAACAACAATGAAAATCACAAAAGTGTGGAGTTACTACTTCTTGATAAAAATGTAAGAAAGGTTTCAAGTATTCATAATGACAATAATCTAAAGGAGAAATTTTTAACTAATAATAGCTTCTATTTACAGGAAGATAAGATCCAAGCAATAACATTCGGCAAAGTCCTGTGTGATAAATACAAGGCAAGATTAATTGAGCGGAAATGTTATACAATACAAAATTTCCAAGTACTGCTAAATACTGTTAATTATTGTGCAACTACACACCAGTATAAGATTAATTTCCACAGCAACACAGCAGTTCAACCTCTTAAGGCTGACCTACCACTTTCTTCTTACAGCTTTATCCCTTTTGCTGATATTGTGACAGGGGAAGCACCTTCAAAACTTCTCATTGGTAATACACTAAGTTGCTTTGCTTTAATACAACTCCTATATATTGTAAATCTATAATTTGCTTATTTTTGTATAGATGTGATTGGAGAGTTGCATTCCTATGAAAAGCTAGAGGCCTATGACAATGGCACCAAGAAGAAAACTATTCACATCAGAAATGAAAGGTATGGCATAATTTTAATTCATTAGTTATATAATCATTATTTAGTAAGGAATATATCTTAGAAAGCAACAATTAGCACTTATGTCGATCCAATGCAGCAATCTAAACCTTACTTGCACATTGTGGGGAGATCTAGCTGAATATACTGATAAGTATGTCAAAGAGACTGTTGAAACCTATGTTATTGTTCTCTTCCATCTAGCTAGGATCTTATCCAGACCATCAAATTCATTCTTCTACTACATTTTTACCAATATTTCTAGGTTTATAGGTTCTAAATCACATTTCCTATAATAATTGACTTTTATCCTATGATTTAGAGATGAAATCTGTTACAAACTCATAGAGTGCTTCAAAAATTATTTTCAATCCAGATATTCCCCGAGCTGCAAATTTGAGAAAAAGGTAGATGACTATTATTGTACCTTGATTGTACAGATTTTTATTAATATTATTCCTAATATTTGATATGTTATTAAATGAAACTTTTAGTTCAATGTATATGGTAGTTTGGAATTGATAATTGGAAGTCAATCACAAACATTTATTTAAGTTAAGAGTCAGTCTTCTAAATATAAGAGAGAGATTGATTCAGCCAACTCTACTAACAAGATGACAATTCATGAACTGAAGGACTCAATAAAGGTGCAGCTAGATTTCCTCCTAAATGACTTAATGATCTTTATACTATGATTTCTTATAAAACTTATGTGATTACTGGATATCCATTGCGACAATGGTTGCAACAGTCAAGATAATTTTGACTAGATTTAAGTGGTTTTATGATGGGTGCATTTCTTGTGAGAAAAAAGTCAGATGGCTGGATGACAAAATTATTTGCTACACTTGCAACAAGAAACCAAAAATCACAATTCCAAGGTATAAAATTGTACACTCCATTGACTCTTCTATTATTTTCACATTTGCGTGTACATGCTAACTTTTTGAACCTAATGGATATAAAGTTCACTTCCAAGTTGCTGACAACATTGGACGAGCAACATTCATTCTGTTTGAATGTGAAGCTAACACAGTGCTAAAAATGTCAGCTGAGTATTTGTATGAACAGCAAGTTAAGGTAATGATTTGACATCCCCCTCATCTTACTATTTATCATCTACATGAAAGTTATATTGACATTAAATACTCATATAGGAAGATTATGAGGATGGATTCCCTGTTGTGTTAGATTCACTCAAGGACAGAACTTTTCTCTTTAAGGTAGAAATTTTGAAGTATAATGTCAACAATTCGAGGAAGAATGATGAATCCAATGGCTTTACAGTGCTCGAGTTGACTGAGGACGAAGCAAATATGAAGAATTTTTTAGCCAATTTACCTTTATGTCAGGTTAGTTCACTCCTAAGCCAACTATTTTTTTCAAACTAATACAACTTCATTTTTTGAATGGGCTTTCAATCTGGATCATGCATTCTAGTACTGTATGGGTGAATGAAAAATATGCAAACAAGTGATCCTAGCATTGTCAAATTATAAACTACTATGAAATGATGAATGACTAGATGTTTTACACTGCACAACTAAGCATGAAATTGTGAGTATATTTGGATTCATTAAGTGGCGTGGTTGAGGCATAGTAGTAATCAACTAGACTTCTAGGCTTGGAATATTACATAAGATAACCCCTCACATATTCCAATGTGTTTGAATTGAAGGCAGAATGACTCTTAATTTAATTTCTACCTATGTCATTCATTATTATTTTCTTAGTTATAGACAAATAATGATGGCTATGCAAGTATCTACTATGCGGCAGGCAATACATCTCTATCAATAGTCCTAAAGGACTACATCAGAGATGATTGCAATTTTCTTCTAATTGTTTAACATGCTAGAAGATAGGAAGTTTATACCGTTTTAAATAATTTTAGAATGAATATTTACATTTGAAAAGGAACATCAATATTTGATCAAAAATGCATTAACATCAAAATGCAATAGAGTTAATCTGTATAATTCCACTGTCAGTAAAGGAATAGGGAGAATGCTTCTAGCATATTAGGTTTTGGAGAAATATGTCGTACATTGCAATAAAATTTTTGAAGCTTTATCCTACCAATGTAAACCAAATGAGGGGAATTGATTATTCCTCAATCCAATTGTACACTTTACAATTGTCCTGCAAAATAACTTAGAAAGAACTCATATAACATAACTTCACTATCAAACCAGATTTGTGGATGTCTTTTAGTAGCTTCAAATAAGAAGAATTCAAGCACATAACACAACTTGAATAATTTAAAACACCATAATAAAATTTAAACTAAAGAAATTAGGATGGACTTTCTATGTCAATTTGGACAAAAGGGAAAAAGTGCAATAGCTAGAGAACAGAAGATAGGAACAACAATACTAGAAAAGGCAGGAGGGACAAAGGTGGCATAAATCATAGATAATAGATGGGAAAAAATTTTAAATTTTTATATTTTGATAGTATTTTTTAATTATAATATTTGACAGCTATCTTTTAAATATGATCAAACTGCTATTGTCATGTTTTAGAGATAGTATCAATAAAGACTTTACCTTATAACTTTTATTATTCTATGATTTAATTCTGCCCTTAGCACCACAGAATCTTGCCAATGAATTACAAAAAATGTGTTAATCTTCAGAATTCTCATTTAACACTATAGTAATCCTATCATCAATTTATTTTCCTACAATTGAAATTTTAGCCATTAACAACCCAAAGCCACGATTGTTAATAAGCTGTAATCTGCCTGCCTCTCTAATAAATATCATTTTTGGTCCTCAACACATCTGCATTGTAATTTCTGGGTAGTTCTTTTCAAAGGCCATTATTGATTGTTACACATCCCTTATTAGTTCATGTGTGGTCAGAAATTAATAAAATAATACCCTCACCAAGTAATGGTCACGTATTTCATTCTTTGATAACTTCAGTGCATCACTTTTTGCTACCGTTGTTGAACAAAAAAGCAAAACTAACTATGAACCATATTGTACTGTTTGTATCTTTGAAGCCAATCCATTAGTAATGACATGGGAGAACACTTTTTTGGAAAGAGAAACAGCATCCAATTATTTTTTGTTTAAACTATAACCTATTTCCCTACTTACATGTGTTGGGAATTCGAATTATCATACGCAGCAGAAATTTAAAATTTGATCTGAATTCTACCTAGGATCCATGCAAAAGGCATAAATCAATGATTAAGATTTTACCTATTAGTCACTTATGTTTTTACTAATCAAAACTTGAGAGCAGATGAATCAAACGCAAATCAGAAGGTACAGTGTCTCTACGGTATCCATACGGAGTGAACAATGACCTCTCACCCACCACGAATTTGCTAGGATGCGTTTTTGTCTCTAGGATTTAGATTGGATGTTTTCTGAGTGATTTAGGATTTTATGGAAGCTTATGAGCATTTTTCAAAAGTGCTGTCCTCAAGTCCCCTTTTATAGAACTTAGGTAAGCCACAATCCTAATCCTAATAGGATAATGCTTCCAAAATCCTAATCATACTTAATAACTCATCTTATCCTTATCCTAAAGATAATAAAAAGAAATAGGACTTATCTATTGAGTATTTAATATTAGATAATAATATTATCTCATAATATAAATATCTTATATTAGATAATTGAATATAATTATCAAATATCAAAATATTATTATCTTATAATATATTTATCTAATATCTAATAACGTAAATATTTGATATTACTTTAATATCAAATAATATCACATAATAATAATTATATTTATTACATGAAAAATATATTATTATTTAATAATATATATATGCACAAAAATAAATTCAATTAATTGGATATTAATATAACTAAAGTCCAATTAATTATTGTCTTATTCCTAATCCTTTTGTGTGACCCTGTAAATTCTTACTACGTTGATAATGATTCATTATTGAGTCATAGATAGTGAACAGTATCTAACAATACATCATTGCCACTTAAATAATAAAAATATCTATGATTCGACAACCACCTAATACGTGATCAATGTTTTGCTTCATAATCCCTTTTGTAATAATATCCAAATTGAACTAGAGGTATAGAGAGTGTCATCCTCGTTAAAGTTCAATTTATATTTCTTGATATTGAGTAGACTTCAAAACAAATTATCTCAATATCACATATTAATTCATTTAAGTATGGTCGTATATTTCTAAGTCTCACTCAATCAAGGGGCCCAAGGATATATCTCTTTTATAAGAATAACAAAATTTCATCTACATCACTCACTTCCCTCTGCATGATTCGTGAGACACCCAATCAATGCCTTACTTATCATCCCGATTAAAGGTGACATAGGACGACACTAAAGTGAGTAACCCCTCATGTGGGGAACCATAGTGACTTCAGGTCAAAGGATTATATGCAATTGTAACCATATGAGAACTATTAATGACACAAGTCTTATCCATGTAGTATTCTCATATTGGGTCAATCCAGTACATCTGTTCACTAACAATGTACTCATGTATTGACTTGATATCACATATCCATAATTCATAATCATCAATCACTATACATGCCAGTCTCAATGTACTATTACTATCCCTTTCGTAATAATACTTGATTAAGGACATTTTAGGAATAGTAAAACTATTCTAAGGACAATTATTATATTAAGTTATAAATTGCACAAAAATTGAAAACAAAATATAATAATTGCATTGCCTAAAATAAAACATAATACATTGTGTATTATTTCAATCATCTATATGATTGGTTCGTAAGATACACACCAACAACATGTGCATAGCATTATTTCAAACATGCTCAAGCAATATTCTACTAAGTAATTTGAGGTAACAAACAGCAGGTCATTTCACAAGATACTACCAGCATTGCTTTTGCTTCAATGAAGTCAATACAAGGAGAAAATGTACTATCAATTCTACAACTTTTACATGAACTGCATAGCTATAGCATAGATTATAGCTATGCTGTCTTACACATTGAACATAAGTTATTTGATTTATACAGAAGGAGCTATCCTTGGATCACATCACTGACTTAACATTTACTGATGACATTACACCCCTAAAAAAAGGGCCAAGGGATGGTGAAGCTGAAGATGAAATTCCCATTGTAGACATGTTCAACCCGCAAATGTCCTGCACTAAGATAAAGAGACACATCAAAAAGGAAAAAGAATGAAGCAATTTAATTACAAAGAAGTCTAAACTATTTTGTAATTTGGTTGCTCCCTTTTGATTCCACAAGTCAGGAGGAGACTATTTTGTAATTACTTCCTCCCTTTTGATTGTTGTAAGCAACCGGAGACTTACTGGAAGTACAAAACAGCCCAACTGGAGGAGACTATTTTGTAATTATTTCCTCCCTTTTGATTGTTGTAAGCAACAGGAGACTTACTGGAAGTACAAAATAGCCCCACTGGAAAACCTTATTTTGAATGAAATGTTAGAATGTAGTCACTTTCATAAGTAGGAAACATTATCAGGTTGTACCAAACTTGTGATTAAAACCATAGTTAATATTAACTTTCTGTTTCTCACTATATATACTTTTCTAATGCCTTATGTCAAATATAGTAATCTATATTGGTAGGCCATCTTTGCATCCCGTGCATAGCACAGGCTCAGTACTAGTTTAGAGTACAAAATCAGATAATTTGAAAGACTTGATTTCAAATACAAAGGATAAACTTGAACTTCCAAGCAGATCGACTTCAATATGAAAAAACGTAAACATGTAGTTGTTTTATCAATACTCAAATTTACATTCTAAATCGCGTTAGCTCAATAATTTCAGAGATGCTCACCATATGGCTTTCAGTGACTGTAAAAACTAGATGAGCATTATATATCATCATCAACTATGATCATCTACAGATAAGGTCCTAAAATACAGCTCAATTTCTTCTAGAAGTCTTTTATTGCCCGAATGCAATCGCCAGGAGCCTGTGTCTGAACAGGTCTCCGATATCATTAAGTGAATGAGATATCTGCAAACTTCCCGTACATCGTATGTTGTTGATAAAACTTTCTTTATCGGTTCATTTTTTAGGTTATCGTGAGCATTTTTAGTGTACATACACTTTCTGCATTCCTGAAAACATAAAAGATAACATAATTATAGAATCTCCGTCATGTAAAAGTATATTGCATTCTGAGCATTTCTCTTTGCACAGAATAATTAAAGCAAATGTCACCTTATCTGAAGAAACACAAGGAAAAAAAATTATATATTGCAAATATAATTGTAATTAGTTCTATGCTAATACGGTAAAAACTCAGACTAGAACCCCAGAAAATAGTTAGACTTGTAAGAAGACAGTAGGATACTGTTACCTGGAGTAGTTGATTTAGTGTAGCAATTTGCTTAGTGTTCAAGTAGTCAGATTTGACTAATTCTCGAAATAAAACCAGCATCTCTGAGCTCAAACTACAAGCAGCAAGGTTCTCCAGAATGCCAGATATGCATGAATGATTAAACACAGATCTCATCCATGAAGGAACTTTCTGGTGTCTGAGCAGCGCAACTGCTAGATGTATTGCTGGTTTTTGACTGCAGATGAAAGATGGTGATGTCAAAGAAGAAGCTGCTAGTGACATTGTCATATCTTCAGTAATGAACCTACACCAGCTGTTCTTTCCAAATATTACTTTTGTTTCCATTCTTGGGTTCTCCCATCCCAGAAGCAGTGACAGGCAGACAGCACAATTGTTAGCCACCCCTTGGTCGCTATAAAAGATTAGGCCTTCCAGAACACACTTCATGGACATTAGGTGCCCAACGGGGCATTTCAGCTCTTCGTGTTTACTATTTATTTGATCTGATAATCTGATAAACAATTCTAACAAGATATATGAAGATATTATCTTGACCACGGGAGAACCAAAATGTAGAAGTCTGCACAAGTCGTGGACACGGATGCTGATAAAAGCAAGCGGCACGGTTCGATTCGTTGTAAAAAGTAAGCTTTGCCAATCAACAATTCCTGGCAGCATAGCATGCAAACTGGAACAGATTTTAGCATTAACAACTTAAATTGATGTCAATACATTATTAGTAAATGTGATTCACTTACCTTTTGATAGCAAAGTAAACAAGCAAAAGAACAGATACCAAAGTATCTCCCGTGCTTGTCCTCTCACCATATTCAAACAAAGCAGGTCCCTTTGAACAAGCTGCATAAACTATAGTGTGGACCGTAGAAATTATACTGGTATTAAAAAGGATGGCCTTGGAAGCTTCTTCAAGCGCTTTATTTGTGGATTGATGCAAAATCAATGAAAGAATCCCAAAAGCAAAGAGACTTTGCTGTGGCAAAATATCAGCAGTTTCGGTTCGGACCGAATACTCCACCATCTGCAGAAGGGGATATCATAGTCTTAGAACAAAAAAAGTGAAAGAGGTACTGTTTTCTCTAATAACCCACGTTTTGATTAGTCCAATACTTCTAAATCACAAGAATAATCCTCTCCAAATATGTATTTGGTAATCTGTCACAAAATTTATGGTGCGACATGGTTGTTCATGCATTGCCAAGCATAGGACATAGTATTGTACACATCGGTTATGTTTTGCCATCTATAACTCAATGCTGCTTATTTTGCTACTAATACAAATATTATTTTCACCATTGGAGTTTCAAAATACATAATTTGGGAAAATGACACCCCTACCTACAGAATATAAATTATGAACAGTACAGAAAGCAAGAAAAATATTAACCGAAGTTCATATGATAGACTAGCTCAGAAATTAGTAGAAACTAAGGAAGAAAGAAGAAAGAATGAGTCTTTATTTGTAAGAAGTAGAATCTTGCCAGTAATGGAATATACTGGACAATATATGAATGTACAATCTCAGGTTTCTTCGAGAGACCTGACCTCTCCCCTTTTCCCTTTTTCTTATTCTCCGTTCCCCCCCCCCCTCTCCCTGGCTCTCTTCTATTTATAAGGCAGCTTGCCTCTCTTCTCTAACATTGGGTTGGGTTCCTAACAGAATGCCTAACCGAAATGTTATTATTCTGTTTCTGTTGCTTCCTCTGCCTAACCATTGCCTTCTAATCCTATTTATCTTATTATGATATTCTGTTATTCTTTATTACCCTCCTGTTCCTTCTAACATAGACTTTTCTGATTGGAGGTCTACTAACATAATACCATCAATTTAAATGTGAAACTTACAAGGATAACATTGGAGAGGAGTTACATTGAATCCGCAAAAGCCTAGCACTAGATTGGCACAGTTAAAAGTACAATAAAAGCTAGAGTTACAAGGATCAAAATAACACTTTAGCCCAATAGAAAGTTGTTAAGCAGTCAGCCTCTCCAAGGGCAAAATGAGGCCCATATATGACAGATTCAAAATATAAATTATTAAATTTTTATAATCTTTAACAACTTGATTTTGAAGTATATAATAGATGAACACTCTAGTTACCTGAAACAGCATGAAATGAAAATTAAAAGAGGTTTGGCCAATTTCATACCTTCATGGTTGCAGCAATCCAACTCTGATCAGAAGAAAGTGTTTCAGGGTGAACTGAACTCAAAATTTTAAAAATCAAAACTAAGATGGGCATGAGAATTGTTGTTAAAAAGGCATGACTTAAATAGGAAAGGTTCCTAATCACTGTCACTATTCCGTGCAAACATAATTGGTCAGAAGCAGCTGGACAGATGTCGACAACAGTTGCCATAAGGTTTAAAACAGAAATTATGCCATTTCCCTGCCCTGCTTCCTCAGTGAGCTGTGTCAACAAGCATATGAGAATTCTTGCACCATAGCTATCCTCTAAGGATACTAACTCTGCAATTGTCTCTACACTTACAGTTGGATTATTTATTCCATACATGATGTTGTCAACTCCTTCCGAGCTATATCTTCTACATAATTTTAAAATCTGATGGCTCATTGATTTGATTATATCCTCTTGTTGAAACAACCACTTCAAAGATACTGAGCGAAACTTTACAGAAAACAAATCCCATTCATCTTCATTTATGACCTGAAATAAAATCCCCTCGGCTTCTCGACTGTAAGGAATTTGGTACATCATGTCACAAAGACCCCTTAACAGACCGTAAAGATTAACAAGTCGTGTTACTGTCAATGAATCAGCAGTACCATTTTGAAAATTGCTGTTATTGACAAGAATATATTGTTCTATAGAAGCTAAAACCAACTTCTCGTCTGCAAGCCTGGTTATGAAGGCATGAAAGATGTTAGGCAAAATAGATGCTAATGAACTGTTAACAAGGAGAACAGGGAAAAAAAATGAAACAGGAAGCTGAAGCTGAGCTCTACTACCTTTCATCATATAATGAACTGGCGTATAGAATCGTCAAAATGGCTGATTGACAACAAGGCAATTCTGGATTGTTGGTAGTCCTTTGCCCAAGTAAAAACAGCAAATCAAGAGGATCAGAAGGCAGGTATGAAGTAGCCTCTCTGATTGGATGCCCAGAATCATTACCCAGAAGAACATCTACAAGTGAACTGAGTAACAAATATATTCTGCATTTCATCTTATCACCTGTAAATAAACCCAGACATCCATATGAGAAACTGAACCAACTTGAAGAAACCAGAGTTTTTGCAAATTCAAGGGCATGATCATCAGATGGCACAAGCAGTACAGAATGAAAGGTTTCCAACAAACCCAAGATGGTTTCCTCTTCCATTTCATTGATTCCTGTTACAAACCAAGGAAGTAAATGTTTTTTGCATATATCTAAAATGCAGCTTCTGAGTTCCAGTTTACTATTATTGGTTGGGCTTTCTTCATGACTGTATGCATATGCCTCTTGTAGTAGGTACAGACAATGCAAAATTTGATTATCATTCCTTCCAGATATGCAGAGACAAATTGAAACGGCATGTTTTAGCACTTCTTCAATGGATTTTGACACATCTAACAATCCTTGACAGGATGGAGATCTTATAAGAGCCAAAAAGACTGAGCAGGCAAGTATGAATGTCTCAGGAAGCATGCCTAACTCCCCATCAGAATGCTTTCTAAGCATCCTTGTCAAAACAAGAATTAGTTCTTCCAGTTGAGAAGTTGATAAGCTTCCAGGGCATTCAGAAATGCATTTGAAAATGAGCTTCAGTGTCTCACACTGGGCTGGATGAAAAGGAACTTCAGCTACATAACATAATACTGGAATCAGAGTTGAGAACCCAACGACGAGCCTTACTTTAAAGGCTTCCTCAGCGGTTGATAAGAGATCTAACGCTTTAAGACACATCTTGACTGCAGGATCCTTATATTCTGTTCATGTAGAAAAGGGAATTATTAGTCCATGACAATTTGCAGAAAAGGAATAAGTTTTTAACAGTTTGGAAAAGTTATGGAGACTGCAGGTTTAAATACAATGCTTCCAATCAGCCAAGCTAAAACAGAATAGTATGAACTCTTCCAGCACCCAGTCCAAACCAAGAAGGAAAATGTGTTCATTCATTGATGATTAGAAATTAAGTAGGCTGCACATTAGGAAAAGTTTTCTGCAAAGCTAAGAAGAAAAAAAGCCTCCCCTTTTAGCAAGGTTAAGAACAGCTGTTCATTGCAATACCTCAGAGAAAGTTCTTACCTGACAATCTTAATATTTCAAACACATAATCTGCAATGTTTTCCTCCACCAAGACCTGAATATGTTTTCCTGACGTGTCAACTGTAGACAAATATTGGAATAGTAAATCGAGAGTGCTGATTTGGACTTGAATGTCTGAGGAAAGAAGTGGGCCTTTGATGGCTTCAGCAAACATTTTACCCAGAGAAGACCCTCTGGTTTGATCTTCTGTTTCATTGTAGTTGTCTGCCATGGATGAAGTCATGTCACCAGTGTCATATGCACTTGCTTCCCTGAATATATGTCTTCGAGCCAGCACTGTCAGGAGTGCTGATGAAGAATAACAGGAACTGTTAATCATCATAAGACAAGAATGTAAATGTTGAAAACAATTTATAGTTTTATACCAATTTATAGGTCAAAAACTCCTATGGTTAGCTCAAGACACAGCCCATGGAGAAAGAGGAACAAGTGTGTTATCTGTGGTTTACCAAATCACAATAAGGGCAGACAACTTCAGGTTAATTTTATTAATACAAATATTTCTTTAGTTAGTAATCCACCTTTTTGTCTATGAGAAACTACAGTTCTATTTCAAAGAAAGTCTCTTGGAGCATCTTGCTTCCTGTCCAAATAGGCCCCAGAAGGTACCTTAATTGCATTTTCTAAGCTTGAAACAAACAAATAAATAAGGAGATTGGAAACAGACCAATGCAATTCAATCGGACATCATCATTTTGGGTCTTCATCAGAGCATCTCCCAACAAGTACAAGAGCTTTGGACAAAAGCAAATTAAAACACCACTGCCATCTCCCTCTGTTGTGTCCTGGAGAATAGACACTTTGTACAGGATGAAAAGGATTTCTCCACGGATCTCCTCACTGCATTGATAATGTCAAACACTCATAACGTGTGAAATAAATAAGAATTCAATTAAATTTTGATATCTTTCCATTTTTGTCACCTTGGCAACTGAAGACCTATAACAAGATTGTAAATGAGGCCATATATATCTTTGATGTGAGCACAGGGATTATCCATGGCGCACTTTAGAAGCACCCCAAGGCAATGAAGCTGTACTGTCAGAACAATATAAATGACCCATAAATTTTTCATTAATTTACTCATACAGTAGTTTGTACAGAACAATGTTGGAAGTAACATATGCACAAGACGGCAAGGGGTCTTCTCTTTTTCACAAGACCAAATAGCAATTCAAATTATGGTAAACTAGGAAACTAAAATGCTCCTCCGTCACCGGTAAACCTGATTTTGCCCACCCACATATGCACAAGACGGCAAGGGGTCTTCTCTTTTTCACAAGACCAAATAGCAATTCAAATTATGGTAAACTAGGAAGCTAAAATGCTCCTCCGTCCCCGGTAAACCTGATTTTGCCCACCCCCGTCTGATTTACCCTTCTTTCTCTCCAAGTAAAGGCTTCTTGCCTGCTACAATTTAGTGTTAGCAACCTAACAGGAAAGCCAATTTGATAATAGATTCACATTCCAAGTTTTATAAAAGACAAAAAGCTATCCTATCTTTTGACAACTATGCAAAGACTAGAACAATAATACTATTAAAATTCAAATGAAATTTGGGATAACCACGACACAAACAGACAGTTTTTTTTTTAACAAATTCTCATAGCTGGAGTTGAATAAATAAACCGAAATATCAGAATATCAGGGGAAAGAAATCAAATTCTTCTCCAATTTTATGTAAACCTTGATTTTCATTTTTCCCTTAAGTTGAATACTTACTTTTAGCTTCTTTAGCTTACAGAAAGTGGATTTGAACTCAAAAATTAAAATAACAATAATAATAATTATGAGAATCATAAACAAATGAAATCACCATGTGCAATTGACGACAACTCCAACCCAAATCACCAGAAGCCAGGCGATCCGAAACCCTGGCAACAAAATCGGCATAAACAGAAGCATCATCAGAAGCGCAGAGAGCTAGGATCAGATCGATCGCCTGGCATGCAATGGGTTCGTCATCGAAGGAAGAAATAGCGGCGATGAGAGGAGAGACAAGGAAGTGAGAGTGAAAGGTGAGGACGGAACTGAGGAATTGAGGCTGAGAAAGAGCACGAGAGAGCTGAGAGAGAGCGTAGGAGACATGGATCGTTGGAGAGTGAGCATAGGAGATGAGGTTGGAGAAGCAGAGAAGGCATATTGAACCACCTTCTTGGGTTTGGAGATTGAGCGAAGAACGGTGACCTTGTGAACATGAATTGGAGAGGATTAAGCCATCGTCCTGTCGATCTTCAATGTCGCGTTCTGAATACTCCTGTGATTGGCTCAGCAGCATTGTTACTGCTTTGATTCTGAATTGGCGGTGGAGAATTCTGCCGTTTTCGAACTTTTGGCGCCAGACTGGTACGTAGCGTATTAAATTCGATTTTCACCTTCCTAAAATACAAATTTGTAATTTTAATTTTTTAAATTAAAATAATATATTTTAATTACATAAATATTTAATAGTATAATTTAAATTTTTTATTTAATTTTTATTAAATTTTGGACCTCATAACATCACTTTTATCAAATATTTTCTTCATATTAATTTGACATAACTTACAAGAAAATATGAAAAGAAATATCTCTCTAAGCATGAAAAATGTTAAATAAAATCAAAAAAGATTACACATGAAAATTTAATTTTTATTTTTGAAAATTTATTGTCCTCTAAATCCTAAAATATAGGATTTGTCTGAGAAACGGTACATGCGATGAATGCCTAGAAATTAAACAAAATTTGCTAGAAATAAAAGAAGAGAACCAAATTGTAATAATTAAATATTTAAAAAAATTAAAATAGATTATTTTTTAACAAAAAGAAAATAGCACAATTTATATTTCGAAAGATCAAAATTACATTCAAACGTTTTCAAACTTTATTGTATCCATGAATATACATTTAAAATTGTTATATTTAATGAAAAGAGGGAAAATTTTAGTTTAAACTTTAAATTATCTTATAATTTTTTATTTTATTTTTAGATAAATTTTTACATTTTTTTTTAATTAAAATAAAAAATAAGAGAATTCAATTTTTTTTTTGTGGCTGGGAATTCTATTCTGAACGTTTATAAATAGCTCGAACCAATGTATTTATGAAACAACTTGAAGAATAGTGCAAGGAGAAAACACTAACTCCTCACTTAAAAAAATATTTATTTTTTCATTTTCCCATTTCTCTTTATTTTTCATTTATTTTCTACAAAATTATCTTCCTTTCATAAATAATGACTATTAGTTATCTAAAATTTTGCATTATGATTTAGTTGGCGATTTAGTCGCCAGAGGATTTACAAATGTGTTTAATATGATGCATACTATTACACTTTTTTTAATTATCCTTTTTTTATTTAATTACACTCGAAATAAATACAAAAAGAAAAGAAGAGAATAACCCCATTTAATACATACTACTAGCGTCGATTAGAACTTCTAGATACCTACAATAGAAAACAAACATACAAAAGATAAAAGAATATAAAATATATTTATTACTACAAAATTGATGATTTAATTGATAAACGTTAATTAACAATAAAATTAATGTCTATTTTGATATTTAATATTTTTAAAATTATACAAAAAACTTAAGATGACATTTAACAAAACAATCAACGTCTAAAAATTGCATGACAACTTACAAAGTTAATATTATATTCATCTGTTGTCTAAAATTCATTTCAAAATTCACATTGGAAACTATAGAATTATAAGACATTAGTTTTAATTAACAACTATCATTTAAAATATATTTCAAAAATTTCATTGAAAATCATAAAAGTTATGACTTCAGTCTTATAAGTCTTTTTAGAAACCACATAAGCAAAAGACATCTATTTTCTTTAATAACCAATATTTTTTTCTATAAATCTTCATTCTAATTCTTTCTTTCCATATGAACTCTTCTGACATTTATCCAATATATTCTCAAGTATGATAATTTAATACATAATATTACTACTAACTTCTCCTTCCACTTTTTAAGAGAGTGTACAATAAAAGAATCTTAACCTTCGTTTTTCTTCTATTGTAAACTCTCTCATTTTTATTGGAGTCAAAGTGGAACAAAAGAGCTAATAAATGATAATTGTTGATGATCTCTCACTCCACTTCCTTCCACTTCTCCTATTGTATATTTGCTCATTTCCCATAATGTATACAAAGCAAAGAAATTTTAACAATAATGCTACAATTTGTATTAAAAATGAAATTTTTGATATATAGTGATTTTTTCATTATTTTTGTGTAGTTATTTTATTAATATGTAGTTTTTGTTTATTGTTAATTTAGTATAATTATTTTGTAAAAATTTGTAGAAATATTATTTCTTTTTACCTATCAGTTTGTACTTTTATTATGAACAAAGTAATAAAATTTTGTAAATTTGTAGAATTATTTCTCTTTCATCATTTGTATATATATTATTTTTACTTAAAATTCTATAATTGTCATTTCAATTACACATATTAACAATCATAAGACATATAAATAAATACAAATTTCTATGTTAAATTGGTTCGAGTATAACTTTCTTTTTGTATTTGGTTATTTACATAACAAAAATGTCTAATAATCAAAAGGCATCCACTGAGAAAATAACAAACATAAAAATGTTAGTTTTTAGGACAAATTAATTTTTAATATGATTGCATTTTCTCATAGTCTAAGGATGTCTATTTGAATGCCATTTATAAAGAGGTTTAAATGAATGAAATCAAATATGTATAAATGAATGAATTTATTAAGAAATTTAAATAAGAGAAACTAAAGAAGTCTAAATAATGAATCTATAAAGATGTTTAAATGAATGAAACTGAAGTAGTCTAAATAAATAGAACTAAAAATAATTTCTTCTATAGCATTTAATAAATAACTTACAATGTCAAGTTTCTGTGGTGATTGTCATATAAGTCAATTTCAATCATTGACATAGTTCAACCTAAAAAAAATTATAATGTTAGTTTCTTGTGATGATCGTCATGTAAAACCATTTTAATTATCATGATTATTCATCAACAATTTACATGTGATTTTATTACTTAACTAATATCTTAAATCATTGCAATCATATATATGGCTGAGTTAACAATATCAATTTTTAAATAATAATTGACATCCAATTGTTTCACTCTTGACCTATAAATAAGGTTCCCTACTATCTTTCGAGATAGATTTCCATCCATAAAAAATATGGCTTTTGATTTAAGAGGGTGTAAATCCCGGTATTCAATATTACCATGATTATTTGGAAGGTTTAAGGAACTTTCACAATTTCTTACTCTCTTCATCTTAATATTAGAAACCATTTCTTGTAGTCATAGGCGATGCATTAAATCATCATTATCCTCTACACATTGATATGGGCATAAGCATATCCATTATTTGATACAATTGTCATAATTATAAAATTTGATGCATTTCTAATTATACAATAATGATGCCATGCGTTATCTTCCTACTGATATTAAGGTGCTTGATTTCTTCATTTGCTATAAGCATCTAATGCTTCCTATGCATTAATGTGAAAATCAATATGTTGCTTACTTTGTGTGCTATGTCAAACTTTAATACACATAAAGCAAGAAATATGCCCATTTTTATAGTGATACATAGGAAAGATTTATAGCAAATAAAGCAATCAAGTACCTTAAGGTCAATATATACAAAATAGATGGAATCAAGTATCTCAAATGCTATCAAGTAATATAAAGGCATTATAGAGTATATGATAACTACTTTTCCTTTAAATTTTTGTGAGGATGCCATCTATGTTTATTGTGAATGTAAAATCTATTGTTCATAGTAAGTAATAGTTTTTCTATTGTATATATGTTTATGTATTGATAAAAATAAATAAATTAGAGGAATATATGATCTTAATATATTGTCTCATTTCTAATTTTTGTTTCATTTACATTTAATTTATTGTTGTTTCATTTTATTTTATGATAAGAAGAAAAAAATTTTTATCAAAAGATCATTTATCTATCACAACATGAATTTTTTATGTAACTAATGTTAAACATCACTTAATAGCACTAAATCATTATATTAAAGATGTTAGTGGTTGTTTAAAATAGATATGTAATATGAACTTAAATAAATATGTAATATAAACTTTAGATATTAGTTATTATATAGTAATCAACATTGAATATTATGCCACGATTGTGAATTGAAAATGAAAAGGATAAAGCATGGCATGAGTTGAAAATAAAAGGAATGAAGTATGATGCTATTTGTAAATTTAACCCCAAAACTCTTCTAATCCTAAAATAATTTTCTATTTAATGAGATATACTTTCTTTCTAACTTTAAGATGATTCTCTTTAATTTTATATTTTAGCTTACTAATTATTTTACAAGACTAAAACTTAGTTATCCTATGGCTAAATATGCAAAATTTAGCACTTACTAGAAAAGTACAAAATATAAATGCGAGTATTTTTTCCTTTGTATTTATTCTTGTAATTTAGTCTCTGTTTTCTAGTTCGATCTTATTTTGTTACCTATTAAACTTTTATAGGTTTGTATAAATAAAAAATTTAATCTTATTCATCTTTTCTGATATTTTTCATGATATCTACCATTTATTTATATGTAAATGTCAATACACTAATTTTTTATAAATGCTAATTTCATCTACAGACATTGTGTTCAAAAAGCCTTTTTTAGGGGAGTGCATAGGTATTATGATAGATTTAGTGAATAACTCATCTCTGATCATAGTATTGTATACAAAATTTCACCATTTACAATCTTTTATTATTTAGTTTATTTTTTAAAGTTATTTAAATTAGAATTCTCTAGAGTAGTAGATGTTTGTTTTCTATATCTAGTTAGGACTATATAAAAAATAGAAAGGATGAGGAAGTAAAGAACATGGGGATGGGATTAATATTTAGGATAAAGGAGTAAGGAGTTAGGATCTTAGACATGAGGATGAGGTTAAAGTTTCAAATAAAGGAATGACAAATTGGGGGTTAGGGTTCATGTGGGTAAGGTGACTTCATATATGATACCAATTTTTTAAATGAATCGATCTATTATTATGAGTATTAGACGTTAATCGTTAGAAAGTAAATATCATTTAATTTTTTTCCTAAACATTATAAAAATATAAAAGACATCAATTTTCATAAAATAAAAATTGACATTATTGTTATATGCTACAATAGTTTAGAAATTAGCATTGAAACTACATATATTACAACACTGGATAAAATATTAGTCATTCTCTAATGTATAATCCCTAAACACCTAATGTTTATTGATTATTCTATTGTAGTGATCTATTAGGAGGTTGAACTTAATGGATAACTTCTTTCCAAATGTGTTGATATTTGGACTATTGCAAAATAAACCTCTTGTTTTTAAATCATGAAGACCATGAGAAGCAAGTGTAGTACCCAATTGAGTACAATTTCCTTGTTTACTCAGTATTATAGACATTATTTTAAAATTGATGGTGCGAACCTTTAATGCCTTTAAATACCTCTTATAAAAAAAATTATTGATAGATGATGGTTGATTTTTTGCTTAAATAATTAACTTATGAATAACCATTTCCATTTGATACTCTTTTGTAGATATAGATTTCATCAACCTTTGAATTCTATCCTCACCTATATTGTCCATTTATAATTTTTATAAAGTTATGGTAGCTAGCTTTTTCCAAGAATCACTCTTAAAGGAAATGTAAGAGATAGATGAAATAGATTGTCATATAGTAATCTAAATAGTTTGGCAAGCACCTACAATGAATTAAACTAGACTATCATATAAGAGAAATCCTTTAAATTTCGAAAGTAAAAAGGCAATGCCTAAAAGTATTAACTAGAGTTTCCTTTAAGTGAGATGTCATATAGCTTGATCCAAAATGAGTTTTTCACATCTAATACATATCCTGTGAACTTTTTTCCTTTTAAAATGGACTAAGTGTGTTTTAATTGTATTTGAGTGAACAACAACACCTAAGTGCTCAGCATAAAGAAACATGTTTCCTTTATTTTATGAAATAACAAATCAATATTATTGTTAAGAAACTTTTATGGTATTATAATTGGTTCTAAATTTGTACCTTCTATTCCTTTATTTTTTTAAAGGTATTTTATATTTGGTGCATTTCATTAAATTGATTCTAGAGACTTTGAAGTAGACTTTCATTAGTAAACTTCAATCCCTAAAGTTGATATTTCTAAATTAACAATCTTTGAGACAATAACTTTACTTTAAGTGTAGGCATTAATAGTAATAACTTTATGAAGATAATTTTTCTTTATTACTAATGTTGCAATAGTTAAAAATAGAGAATGATTTGTTTGACATTTCTCAATATTATGTATATCTAAGATCTTGATTCATTAATATAGTCATCTTAAATCAATACACTTTCGACTAATCATATTCTTAATCTAGCAAGATGCAAATGCGCAAATTCAAGTGATGCATGTTTTTTTAATTTTTTTACCCTTCTAAAGTTTTTCAACTTGACCACTGTTGGAAGTAGGTTTTTATGATTAAAAACTTTCTTAAAACCTTTAAAAGAAAATTCAAAACTTACAGCTAAAATCAAACCACACTTAGACACTAAACTCAAGCATCTCAAGGTAAAACTAATGAAAATGACAATATAGCAATGTAGATGAAGGTCCAACCTCTATGAATTATCTAACGAATCCATAATTATAGAAACCTCCTTCCAAATTCAAAGTAAAATACCACAACTATCAATCTAAAGATTATCCACAATAACACAAAATCAACTATGATAACTAAGAACAACATCATATATAAAGCATTGATAGCAAAGTAACTAAGTAATTGAATAATAGTAGTAAATTGATATGAATAAGACATAACAAAGAGATGAGTAGTGACATCCAAGAGTTTTGATTTAAGGCCAATCTTTTTGAGTAAGTTGTCATTGTGGTTAATTTGGGGAATGGGATAATTCTGCTTCCCCATCAAAGCTATTAACAGACTTTTCTTGATCAATTAGTTAGCTTAAATTCTAAACAAATCTTGAAACCTTAGTTGCTAACAACAATAACCCTTAGTTTCTAACAATATAAAATAAGAATGATGAATTAGATTCATTAATAACAACATTAGAGAAGAATAAAACTTAAAATTCATAAAATCAACTATGAGCAAAGATTGCATCAACTAAAATAATGGAGTCTTAACCAATGGCAAATTGTAAATCTTGATAAATTGATTTTAGTTAAGAATAAAGAGCTAAAGAATCAAAGAAGAGCATGTTTCCATCAACTATCAAATTGAAAAATGAAAAAAAAACCTTAGGTTGTCTATGGTTTCCTTTTTTCACCTTTTAGGAATATTCTTATTAATTTTATGTTATATCTTTTTTAATTTTCCTTTCACATATGAAATAATTTAAGTTTGATAATTTTAACAAATTAATAAAAATACATTAACCTCTTTTGACATATATATGTAAATTACACTAACTTTTCTTTTTTTAATGCCTTACATATTATCCATATTAAGGATATTTTGTTACAAATACAATAAAATATTTCTTTGACTATTTTTTTGTTAAATCAAAAGTAGGATTTTAAAGTTAATTAAAATATTTACCTAAGATAAGTGCAATCACATATAAAACCTACTTAGAAATTAGAATAAATTAACATTTTAGTCTTTGAAAATTTTAAGGTGTCTCAATTTTATCCTCAAAGATTTTTATCATCATGAATGTTTCAAAGTTGTCACAAAGTAGTTCTACTCTTAGTCTTTAAAATTAGAACTAATGGATAGTTTTGCGTATATCTGATGTGGAGTATTATATTTGACATGGTTGTCAATATAGATGAAGATTAATTGCCAAAATTGTCAAAATAACTCTAAAGGGCTACATCCATTTTGTTTGGTCTCAATGTAACATAAGGCTATCCAAAATAACTCAATCGTGCTAAATAGCAATCAAATAAGGAAGAACCATAATATTATTTGTAAATGTGGAAGCAAAGCAATTTTTCTACAGCAAAAAAAAGAAAATTTTGGTAGGATATTTTAAAAATGTCCATGTTGAAAAAATAAGGACATAAGTTGTGGATATGGTACATTCATGATCATTTTATTCCCATTCAAAAAAATTGATAACTCATGTCATCACTTTGCCAATATGAATATCTATAAAATATCATATTATAGGTTTTTGGGAATTTTTAACTTAAAAAAAATTCCTTTCTTTACATGCCCTTTTTTTGTTGTTGTTTAACAAGGTTAACCTATTTTCAATAGCCTTAATTTGCTCTAAGATCAAATGAAATAAAGATGATCTTTTAGAGTTGTTGCAGTAAACTTAGTAGTTAATTTTCATATCTTTTAGTAGCCTTTAATGATTGAAAATTAGGGTTAAGCATTTCAATTTATGAAATAAATTTTAATTTAGATCTTATCAAACAAGAATTTTAATTTTTATAGCAGATATAATAATTTAAGGTCCGAGTGATTATAAATAACAATGTTGGATATAATAATCCACATGAAACTATCAATTAATTTCAAATTTGAAGACTAACAACAATAGTACTTTGAGATAACTTTGAAACATTCAAGACTAAATTAAAACCATAAATATTTTATTATTAAATTGAGATACTTCAAATCTTTTGATGATCAAATTGTTAATTATTTAAGAATCTATCAAAAAAAATTTGCAACTTCTTATATTTTTTTTCTCTCTCTTATAAGTAAAATACATTATACTTCTAAAATATGCTTCAAAATCAACTTATCCATCTCAACTTTAAAACCCAACACTTAACGTTTTGATGTTTTAATTTAATTAATAATATCAAATAAAATGTTAGTTATATTGAATTTTTTTTAATTTTGATAAATTTCTTCATTATACTTACCTTTTGTTTTAGTTTAATTGACAAACTCTTGTCTTTAAGGCTTTTCTTGTTCATCTCCAAAGTCTAAATCCAATACCTTATATGTATGTGTTAACTAGCTTGCCATATTCCTACTATCACAAAAAAGGTTATGAGTTATTTTAGGTTTTTTATAACAAATTGAAGGAATCTTAATGAATAACTTACATTAAAAGAATTAAGGAAATTTTCCTTCTTCTAAGAGAGTAATTTTTTATTTAGAACTTTAAAAAAGAAATTGATGGCTATTTTATTTTATTTTATTTCATGAGACTCTTTAAAATAAATTATGAACTCTTAAATGCAATTTCCTTTATTTTTCATGTTTTCTTTTAATTTTATACACATTTTGATTCACTTTGTTTTAGTTAATATGATTTGAGATAATTAAATTATAGGTTCTTACTTGTTCAATTGTAAAATATAAGCTAAAACATAAATAAAATTGAGAAAATAATTTAGAATAAACAAATTCCTGTTGAAACTAAAATTAAGGAGAAAAGTTTCATTCCAATTAAAATTTTAAGCAATTAAAAATTAGGTTTAAAATTTTTGGGGATTAAATTGATTTAGAAACAAAGTTTAAGGGTATTGTATATTTTACCTCTATTTTATTACAAACGTAGAAAAAAATCACTTTTTACAATAAGAAATCATGGATTCCTATTGAATGTGAAATTAGAATTCTTGACAATTCTTTGTTTTTTGGCTTTTTGATTTTTAATCACATTTGAACTAGATTTTTTATTGTCTATAGGATACAATTTTTTTATATTTTCCTATAATTTTTGTAACTTATTTGTTAAATATGCACTTTTTATTGTTTATTAGGTGTGAGTTGAAATTTTAGAAAATTTTTGAAGATATGATTCTTTTTTTTTTTTGTTAATTTTTATATATGAGTGCAATTCTTAAGACTTATTTCTAATATTTTAGCTATATTTTTCCTTGTATGATAAAAATGGATTTTTAATAAAATTTAATATTTTGTTTGATTTTTCTTACTTATCAAAATTAGATGATCATAAAACTATTATCATCATGACATATTTTGTGTTAAATACCTTTTTTTGGTGAAAAAATTAATCGACTTATTTTTTCAATAAAAGGAGAGTTTAAATCATACAATAATATTTAGAAAAATTCTATTGTATTTACCAGTAATTTTGCTTTTTCCACTTAATTCACTCATGATTTTAAATATTATAATTCATTCACATGTGTCTTCTACTATTAACAATTTGCCTACTTGAAGTATTTTCTATTTAAATTTTAATAGAGAACCTACATGCATTATATGTGATCTTTACTTCCCTAAATTTTAACTCAATTTGACACTCACCCAAAACTAAATTATCCTAAAAAAATATTAATTCTATTGGAATTTGTAATTTTCTCAATAATTGCTAAATAAAATATGTCAAATAGGATTTTTTTTTCAAAGAAAATTTGTTCTAAGTGAGCATTAAATTAAATCAAAATTTAGGGAAGTAGAAATCAAATGCAATGCATGTAAGTTTTCTATTAAATTTTAGACAAAAAAATAGTTTAGTTGGACAAAGTATTAATGATTGAAAGTACAAGTAGACGAATTTCAACATTTAAAACTATATGAAAATTAAGTGAAAAAGAGCAAAAGATGATTAAATTGTAATTTTCTCATAATATTTTTATATTAATTTGCAAGAGTTTTAATAGGCTAGTGATACATAGGCCAAGTGGGCTAGTATGTGACTTTTATATAATAAACTATATATTTTACAACCATTTCAAAACATGCCTAAACAGGTTTAGCCCAATAAGGTATGGTCTAAATGGATTAGATTGGTGTAGATGTAGCCTAGTCTCCTTTTTTTTAGTTAATATATTAGGTAGGTCTTGATACTTTGAGCCTTAATTAAAAAAATAGCTTAAATAAAATGTTGGCCCCCCTAAAATTAAAAATGAGCAATTTTAGTCCTCATAATTAACAAATTGTTTGATTTTGATCTAAGGGTTCATATTTCATCAACTACTAATAAGATTTGCCTACTTACCAATTCTTTTACCTATATGGCAAGAAAATTACATCTCAATATAGCTGCCTTTTTATTAAGTCATCAAATAAGTTAAAACTAAAATAAAACTTAAAATTTAAAATAATTGAAATAATAATAAAAAGAAAATTATACATTAACAAAAATGCCAAAAATAAACTAGAAATAGAAAAATAAGAAATCAAAATGCAAGAAAAGATTAAAGGTTTTAAGTTATTACAAGTGAGTATATGAGTATTGAGGAGATTTAGGGAATATTTTCAAAAATATTTCTATCATTATTTCTTATTTTTAAAGCCAAAATCAGGCTCCCCCTTTTATTTTTTCCAAAATCTCTTAAACCTTCATTCTTAACTCTCTGTACTCTTTCAACCTTCTCAATTTCATCTCCTCCATTCTTCAAATCAAGCAAGGAAAAAGCCAATCAACCTCAAATTTCTTATTCAATCAAGGTAATAACTTCTTCATTGTTAGATTCCCCTCACAATTCCTTTTAATCTTGATAAGGTTCAGAATATTTTGGTTCCAATAGGAAAATGGAACTTTAACTTAAAAAATTCCTATTTTGGATGTCATTAGGATTAAAGGACTTAGAAATTTACCTCCTGCATCCTTCTTTATATAAGGTGAGTAAATAATCTAACCCTATTTAATAAAATCATGAGATTTAATTAAGTTAATAATAATTTTTAGGTTTTTCTTGGTTATGTGCAAGAATGTGTAAAATTATGTTAATTAATGATACTTATCTTGATATGATGATGGATTTTGCTTTAATGAAATGCTATAAATTTTTTTTTATGGTATGGTATGGTTTAGTAATGAATTAAAGGCATTGGATGAAAAATTATTGCAAATGAATGGTAAAAATCATGTAAAAATCTATAAAATGAAGCCTTAATTGACTATATTGTCAACTATGACCTTAAAAGTTACTCTATGAAAGTCCATAGTCAACCATGTAGTTGATTGTTACTCTCTAGAAGCTTATAGTTGGTTATATAGTGACTATAACCTTTAAAGTTATTGTCCATACCATCATAGTTGATTATATAGTTAACTCTAAGTATTAGAATTTATCTTTGGACATCCATAATCAAGTATATAGTTAATTACTATCTTGTTTTTTCTTATAACATTGTATGTTTTATGGAAAGAAATGATATTTTACCCTTCAAGGGTTTTAAGATGAAGATGAATCATATCAATTGGAATAATAATGATGACATGACAAAATAAAATGTGTCTATATCTACAAAGGAAATAAAATTATGTAAATGTGTTTATATATAATTGAATGTTTGTATCTTAAATATGGAATATAATGAATGAGAACTAAATACTTGATATGTGGCCATGCTATAAAGCATGGTAATACTATGACATATAAATTATGTTGAAAAAGAAATTTATTTGATGTTAATAGAATTGAATTGAGTTGTATGACCATGCACCTAGGTATGACATTAATGTGATAAAAAGTAAGTGAACACCATTTAAGTTATAATATGAGAAAGAGTTTAAACGTGAATTATGTTATAAGAAATTGTGATGAAGGGAATATGAAAAATGAATCTAGTATATCAATAACTATTTATGAAAGGATAAGGCTAACTCAGGAGTCACAAGGGTATTTAATCATTTTTCTTTCCTATTTTATTGTTATGCATATGGCGTGATGAAAATTGAATATGTATATATGAATGATGGCATTGATGAGTTCAAATAATTATAAATGATTAAATTATTATTAATGGAACTTGTGTTATAAAAGATATGATTTAAAGTGTTTATATTGTTAGAAGGATAAATCTAGTTAGTAAATTATTATTGTCATATTTAATTGTTTTAGAGTGTTTGCTTACTAATCCTTGGACTTGCCTCTCTATGTGTTTATCTTTTGCAAATGTTCAAATTTAGTCACCTCCACCACCATCCTAAAATTGAGTTCATAAGAGCCTATATAGTATGGCTTCTACAGTCTAAATGTAACATCACAAAGTAATATTTAAAGTTTTATGCTTTGAAATACTTATTTTAATTAAAAAAGATGGTTAAATTATATTTATAATGTTAAGGTGACATACAGATGTTTTAAATTTAACCTAAGAAATATTATTATGTTTCTATTAAAAGAAAGTGTTATTGGAATATTTTTTTATATAATTGTATATTAAAAAATTCAGAATGTAAGAATTATGAAATATATATATTAGTTGTGATGGGTAACTTTTATCTATGAATTTGTAAATTGTTAAGGATATTTTAGAAATTTGAGGTATGATGAATTTCAAATATATATATATATATCAATATATATATATATATATATATATGTATATATGTATATGATTGTATAAATGATTCTCTTAATAATTATATAGATATTGAAATATTTAAGTTAGGATTTTAAATTTATTTGAAAGGAAGGAGTTTTATAAAATATGAAAATTTTTAAAATCAAAATAGATGGCTAAGATTGAATTGAATAGAGATGGAAGGATGAGATCTAATGAAATTGAAACTTATAATGTATTAAGGAGCACTAGATTAAAGCCCTTAACTTTTTTACCCTTTCACTCTCTTCCCTTTCAACTGCACCTCTCTCTCTTTCTTTCTTCTTTCTCCTTTTTCTCTTTCTTTTCTCCTTCTCTATCCAATGTTGAATCTAACTTTGTACAACTAGTGTTCCTTCTACTACCCTCGTGCATGTTGTCTACTACTAGTAGTCTACTGATCACAATAAAACTCACAGCTAAAGTAGGGCCTTTGATCCTTTGCTGTTGTTGGAGTTTTGGCTCTTTTTTGCTACTGTTGAGCTCCAACTAGCCACTTTAGATAGGGGTATGTTAATCTGTTCTCTTAAACTTTAATATTTAATTTAATTTGATGCTTGATCTAGAAAATTCCATTTTTGTAGGTTTTTAAATACCTAATAATAACTTTGAAAAATAAGAAATTTATGTTACAAAGTGTTCGGATAATATGACTAAAGTCTCCTTATAGTATTATAACTTAATATTTTGGATGATCTAGACTTGAGCAAAGGAAGATGCCTTTTTATAAATATTTTGTGAAACTTGATAATAACTTGAAAAATATAAGAATGTTATGTTATGGAGTGTTAGAATGGTATCTTTTTAACATGCCTAAATCATTAAGTTTTAATATTTATGCTTAAATGGTTTTTATCTAAGAAAAGGTCTCTAAAGTATGAAATTTGGTTTCTTTAAAGTGGAGTTAAAAAGATATTAAGAACCAAGTGTATAGTCTTATAATATAATAGAATTTAGGCCTCCTTAAAGTACAAAGCTCTAATATTTTGATTATTTTATAGTTGATTAAAAAATATATTTGTAAATATTTTTAATTTTTAGGTGATGATCTTAGAAATATAAGAAAGTGATGATATAAAATGATAGAGTGGAACGAATAGAATCTTTTTATAGCATTGAGTTTTAATATTTTTACTTTTATAGTCGTGATTCAAAAATTACTATATAATAGCATATTTTGATTTTATAATTTGACATTAAAGAATATAAGAAGTTGATGATCTTAAATGTTGGAATGTCACGAATTAATCTAGAGTTGTAATTTTTGGGAAGGAAATAAATAATACTTATATAATTATAGTATATTTTTGTAAATTGTGAATAGGAAGATAAAGAAATATGAGCCTAGGTACTCTAGAATTTACAAAGTGGATGAGCAATATCAAATAAGTATATATTTCATACCAAGATTTATTTATTACTTATAATTAATAAATATTATATTTTATAATCTTTCCATTAATTCTACTTATTGAAAATACAATTCACATATGGGATTTGAATATATTTACAAGTAGAAAGCTTTAATTTTAATATTTGTGATTGTTTACTTTATCAAGATGTCATTAAAACAATTAACAAATTGATATGAATATATATATACATACATGTATTCATATGTATGTTTTATAAGATGATGTTATTTATATTTTTTAGGCTTCGTGATGAAAGTAAGATACCATTGTTAATTAGTATTGTTCAATGATATTTATGTCATGGAACAATGGACTATAGATGTGTATGTGTATTGAGTGAATTGTATGGCCAAGCTTAGTAGGCATGATAGTGCTATTAATTATTGTTAACTAATTAAGAATGGCATATGATGATAAATTATTCATTTTGTGTTGTGAATGGATTAAAATTGTATTGTGCGGAGCTTAAGCTTTAGTGTTAACTTATATTGTGAATTATGCTATAAGTGACATTAAAATTGAGAAATTTGATAGGAATAATGTTGTAAATATCAAATGAAAAATTTATGATAATAAAAGTGAGTAGAGTATAATGTTGGCATAAGAAGAATAAGGATGGAAAAGTAGGTAAAGTATAAAGTTGACTCAGAAGTCAAAAGTAGATGTATATATTGTATTTACAAATTTTTATATATTATGTTGTGAAATAGGCATCTAATTGTTTAAGTAATCTTTTTTGATATGATTGTGATATTTTATATGCAATTGAGCCTTGCTGGTCACTTGAACTTAGAATAGATTGTGTGTAATATTATAATGATATTATGTAAATTAAATGATTGATACTATTATGAATTTTGATGTAGAATAGGAAAATTAAGCTATGTTTAGGTAAATACATCAATATGAGAATTGGTATCCTAAGTGACATAATTCAATAGTTTGGATTACAACTATTTACTATTTTAAGACTTAATTAACATTTGATCATTTTATATAATTGATTTTAAATATGATTGTGGTAAATATACACTCACTAGGTTCTTATAAATCATTCCATTTGTTTTCAATGTTTTTAGATTGATGAGTGTGGTAGATCCTTACTATATTTATAGAGAATCAAAGATTGTCTTATTAAGAAATTATGATAGTTGGATTAGGAATATTGATTGAATAGTATTTATGTAATTTAAATGTCAAAATTTTTTAATTGTTGTGTGAAATTTTTGGTGTCATATTTACAAAATTATAAGCTTATTATTTTAAGGTGTGTGGCATTTGAAAGTATTCAAAAATAAAGTAAATTTTATCTATTTTTTTTATAAAATCTATCATAAATTCTGAGTAATAATAAAAATTGAGAGATTTTGGTTGAGTTAAATTAGTGTAAATAATATTAAGACTTACGAAAAGTAAATAGTAGAATCTATGTTGACCACAATAAAATTTAGGTTGTGACTCTAAGATATATCGTCATAAATATTTTTAAATAAATGAACACTATTTTTGATAAATGAAATATTATCTTCTTTTTTTTCTTGATACATGACATCTTCCCCAAATCCCCATACATATATATGTATGATAGTGTAGAATATGAATTAGATCGATGAAAATTGAATTACGGATTTTACATCGGGTTGATTGCAATAATAAAAAAAATGATATTAACACACACTCACAACACACCCGAACCTAAAACTTTTCAACCATATTATTTCTGCAGAATAATGATCGATAACAACCCAAAAAAAAAAAAAAAGAATAATGACCGACATATCTACTTCCAATCTAGATATCCGTGCTGCTGCATTACATATGTCAGCCTTTCACAACTTCTTTTCTCGCTCAGGTAGCGAATGGAGGTTCCGAAGTGTTTGCACCCGTTTGATTGCCCCAAGTCCAACACCTATTCAACTAGTCAACGACAACAGGAGCATTCATTATGTTTGTACCTTGGATACTGGTACAAAGGTTCGGTCCACTCATCATCTTCCATCACGGCCAAGCTCCACTCGTCTCTTTTTTTTTCCCTTCTTTCATTTTTCAGGTTTTTTAAAATCTTATTTTTTTCTCAAATTTAATATTAAAATATTTTAATTTAAAACTTAAAATATTAATATAAAAATATAATTTATTTTAATTATTAATTATATATTCTATTTTAATAAAAAAATTTAAAAATTAAAATTAAAATTATCTATTTAAAATTTATTAATATTTTTATATTAATTTCCAGGTTTTATGTTTGAAATTAAATACACAACAAATGAAATTTTATTATAACTTTACAATTCATGCACTATTCCT
Organism: Sindora glabra; assembly: GCA_020226215.1. Lineage (NCBI taxonomy): Eukaryota > Viridiplantae > Streptophyta > Magnoliopsida > Fabales > Fabaceae > Sindora > Sindora glabra. Next base: position 70,387,888 of record CM035232.1, on the reverse strand, counting down.
ATTATTCTGGTAACTATTTTTCATATTTTTATTTACTTTTATTATTTACAATTATAATGTAAATATTATTGAATATCATAAATATAATATAAAATATTTTTATTATAAAAATATTTTAAATATATTAAATTTAAATTGAATTATTTAATTATTTATTTTATTTTTAACTATAATCAGCATACTTAAAATCAACTTTCAAGTATTATTTTTCAAATTAAAAATATATTAGGTAGAATTTTATCAAAACTTTATAATTCACGTTATTTTTATCTTTTTATCTATTCTATCAAATGCATTTCATTTTTTTCTTGTTCACTTTGATTGTTTAGGGCTCAAAAGTTAATATCATTAGCTATTATAATATTTTTATAATAAAATTTAATAGATTGAACGTTTGATTCAATCAAATTATTTATTTACATATATATTTCAAATTTAATTTTTATCATGCATTATTTTTTTATTTTTTATTTGTTTGATTTCATTTTTTTTACAGTCTTAATGTTTATAGCTTAAACATTAATAACATCAAATAATATAGATATAACTTAATATATTTTATATTTATTGTAAAAATATTTTAAATATCTTACAATTTTAATATAGAAAGTATTAATTGTATTAATTAATTGCATATCTAATTATTAATAAAAATATTGAAACTTATAATAAAGTTTATTTATTTAGATTTTATCAATATTTTCTTGTTCTTAGTTTTCAGGTATCATATTTTAATTTAGATATACATAAATCAAAATTTTGTAAAAGTTTTATTGCTCCCACATTATTTTTTTTTTATATTTTCCCTTTTTCTTTAATCCTATTATAGCTATTCAAATTAATTACATATTTCATTTTATTTTTAATAAAAATATTTAAAATTTAAAATTAAATTTATTTATTTAATTTCTTTAATTTTCTTCAATATTTTGTTAGTAACAGAATCTATTTTTTATCTATTAAAGCACGTCTTCTTTTCACATATCACTCTTCCCTTCTTCTTCATTTTCCTTCCCAAAAATGATGAGCTTCTGTGATCTAAAATTTATGAACTGCGTCATTTTTATTTGGTCCATTATCTATATTTTCCTTTTTCTATTCATTCTTGTTGTTTATAATTAAAATTATTAAGCAATATAAGTATAATATAAAATATTTCATTTTTATTATAAAAATAATTTAAATAATTTAAAACATAAAGATAAAAAGTATTAATTTTGTCTATATATTTTTATATTAATTTCAAATATTATATTTCAAATTAAATCAACATCAATTAATTAGAATTTTATCAAACTTTTATAACTTTTACATATCTTTCTCTTTTATTTTTATTTTCTTTTATTTCCTTTTTTTTTAAATATTTCCTTATCACATTAATATTATCCACACTATAATATATTTTAATTTTATCATAAAAATATTTTAAATAAATTAAAAATTAATTTAACAAAATTATTTAATTATAAATTTAATTTTTGATATTCACTCTTATTATTTATGACTTACACATTAACAATATAACATAATTTATTTTACTTTTATTATAAATATATTTTAAATAAATCAGATTTTTATATAAAATATTTGTTAAATTAATTAATTACATATTTAATTTTTATAAAAAATCTTAAAAATTAAAATCAAAATTTTTTATTTAAGGTTTTTTACTTTTTTATTATATCAATTTTATAGTGTTATATTTCAAATTAAATATATATTAATCAAAATTTTACACCTCACGCTGAATGTATAAAATGTTAAAATTTACTAATTACAAATTTTATAATATATAATTATAAGATAAATAAAGAAATTGTATTTCAATATTTTTTAATTTTTTTTTCTTTTACTATATACTTATTATTCTTATCTTAATGACCTAAAAATTGAATATGTTTGTGTGAAGCGTTGTTTTGAAACCCGATTCAACTTAGCTAATTGAACCAATTGGACCGAAACTCGGGGCACATAATGAGCAAGAATGGCCCAACTCGAGTTAGCATTTTTACTCAAATCTTGAAACCCAATTAAATTTCATGAGAAACGTTTGTGGTGAAGCTCGAACCGTAGACGTTCCACTCAACACTAAGTGAGCAGACCCCTCGGTTAGCTCAAGTCTTTAGCAAATTCAACCCTTTAGTAAATATACTACGAACAATTTATGATACAAAAGGTTATTTTCCTAGAAATTAAACCAATAAAAATATATTTACTTTCACACAATTAATTTAATCAATCTTACCTATTTTAAAATATGTGTTCACTTTATTTAATTTATATTATATGTGTTATTATAAATAATAATAAAAATATACTTATTTTTATATAATCATAATATAAAAGTTTAAAATTTAAATAAAAAATTTAAAACCTTCTATAATTATTTAAATTTTATATTATTAATAAATTCTTAATGACTTAAAAATATTAATATATAACATAATATATTAAATATTTTATTATATAAATTTATAAATATAAAAACTATAATACCAATTGAACCAGTATAATTTTCTCCTGTTCACTTTATCAGATCAACAAGTGAACTGGATTTCAAAACACCGGTGCGAAGGCATGGGATAAAAGCGAGTTTGATTGAAAAGTCACCAACACAATTTGTGACACGTCAAAGTCTTAGAAGTGAACTTATCCCCTTAAGTATATTCCCACCTTTGAGGTTGGGACCGTTGTCAGCGAACCCTACTTTATGAGGGGGAAGGTGTAACGGTCATTTTTATAGGTCATCTAGTTGATTGATCCTTATTCCTAAGTACTGCGAGCCAAGTGCGATAAGCATAGGTGTGCGCCACGGCTTTCAGTGTCTTTCGTTCATTTCGGAGGAGCAATTCTATGTTACTCCGGAAGTAAGGCACAGTGCCTTACTCCGGGAGTGAGAGACAGAAACAAAAAATGGGGTGGGTTTCACTAAAATGGTCCTACCTTATTTTTTTATGTCTATCTCTCTCACCTGGAGTAAGGCACAATGCCTTACTCCAGGAGTAACTTAGAAATTCTCATTTCGAAGAGCAATTAGATTGCATCTAACCTTTTTTAATTATAAACTTTTCGTGGCTAATTTTTTCTTTTTACTTTCAAAATAGTTGTATGTTAAAAAATTAGTAATCATTGTCTAATATATCTTATTCTGTTTGCAATCAATCATTTTTAACATCCGCAACAAATGATCGAAATAACTATATAACTCAAATTATAATATAAAATTAAGACTTTCTATTTATGTTTATATAAAGTTTTTTGCTTGAATTCTCTCACATCATAAATAAAAATTGGATAATTCTTTCTAAGGCTTTAAATTACAATTCATAATCATAATTTTTCATTATTTTATATCATTTTTTTGTATTCATTCATAATTTTATTAATTACAGTAAAATCAAATTACAATTGCACCTACAATCACAATTGCAATTTAAAATCATGATTCATTGATATATATTTAGGGACTTTGTGAGTTTTACAAAAATTGAATAGAAAAATCATAAAATCTGTATATTTTTATGTAAAATTTTATAAATTTTTTATTAAAAATTATATATATGTATGCATTATATATATATATATCAAATACACAAAAAAATTGTAATTTTATCATTAAAATATAAAAATTATCACTCAATAAAAAAATCACAAAAAATATGAAATTTCTTAAAAGTTGCAAAAATATAAATTGATACATATTTTTTTAGTACATAGTGAAAGTCAATGATAACCTATAAAAATCTTAATTTCTACTAGAACTTATAAACGTATAGTAGCATCCCATATTATTTTAGAAACTTCACTTCTTTCATTTTTTATGTTTCAGTTCAAAGCCTTTCATATATAATGCTAAGTAAATTATTATTCTTCTCATTAAAAAAATAATTTTTGAAATAACTTAATATAGAAATGGTTATGGTTGAGGCAAGTCCATGTATCTAGCCAGAAGAACTGTACAAGTTTCAACTTTATATTTAAGGGCAAATAGCATTAACCTTCATTGAATTTTTTATCTAATTATACTTAACATTTATCATTTTTTAGAATTATATGCCTCTATTATTACATCCATTAGAATTAAAATGTTTTATATGAAAATTAATAATTATAATAGGCTTGTAAATAAGTTTTCTTTTTATATGAATTTGTTTATAAAGGAATAAGTATGAGTGGTTTAAAGTTAAATATAGTTAAAAGTGAATATATGAGTGTAAGAGAGACTTTAGAAATTTATTTTTCATTTTACCCCTATGTTTATGCCTTTCATATTCTCTCAAATTCAACCAACTTCCCATTTTTCCTTAATACCATTCATAAATACCTCCTCCCCCCAGTCTCAAGCCAAGCTCCAATTCTTCCTTTTTAGTTTTCCTCTTTTCAAACCTAAGTAAGGTAAAAGATTTTACAATTCAATCTTTATGATGTTTCTCTCGTATTTCACTTCCTAGATTCTTGGATGATTAGGGTTTGGTTCAAATGGAATTTTGGAGCCTAAACTTTATATATTTTATTTTTGAATGTTTAGGAGCAAACTAACCTCCAATCATACAACTTATTATCTCTTCTACAATTGTGTGTAAACATCCTACTTAATCTTGTGTGATTTGAATAATTTCAGTTAATGTTAAATTTGAGTTAGGTTTTTATTCATGTAATACTTAAATAAAAAAACAACTTAGTAGATAGAAATAGTTAAAATAAAGTTGAATAGTGTCTATTGGTGGAAAGTTAGTAAAAATACTTATTGTTATTAGTAAAAGTATTTATTAGTAATCCATTAGAAGTTATTTAGAGAAATTAAAGAAAAATTAAGAGTATTCAAGATCCAATATTTACAAAGTTTAGGAGTAAATTAATATTTTCAACTCAAGAACATTCTAAAATAACCTAAGGTGGCAAAATTGGGATTTTGGACACATCCATAGTAGTATGGATGTCTACTAAAGGGGGAAAGGAGGAATTTGGTTTAGTTAAAGGCTTTAGTGTAATTATGAAGTAAATTTTATAATGATAATTAATTAGGGAGAAGATGATTAAAGGAAATGATATATTTTAATAGGATTCTTGGTCACCAAGTAAAGGAATATTCTAAGGAATTTGGAATAAAAATATTCTAAAGTATATATGCTTATATGATAAGCTTAGGATAGAATATATAAAGAATGATGCTTTAGTCAGAATATTCCTTACATAATCCTAAAGCTATTTGGAGAGCAAGCAATGAAAAGAATATACCTAAAGCATCACGCTTATAAGTTAAAATGGGAATATTCCTAAGAATTATGCTAAGATGATGCAAGCTATATGATGCAATCCTAGATAATGTCATCCTCTTGGTTGCTAAGGGAGCAGTCATATTTTTCTTATAAATAGCTAACTTGAATTCATTTCCTCCCACACTAATAAGAGGCCACAACTAAAGAGAGAGAGAGAGAGAGAGATAAAAGAGGAAAGTTAGGTTTTAAAAAGTTTTACCTCTTTTCTCAAGAGATTTTGCTAGTTTCTTAAATATTCTTGAAAGTCAGTTTGAGATAAAAGCTTTTTTGATCTCTTAGTGAATGTAAAAACTTATAAATCTCCATGAACTTATCTTCTTTTCATATTTTTTTCTTTATACTCTTCACTAACTTCATATTGTCTTGAATGATCCACTTTAGATTCTAGGTCAAGGAAAAAAGTTCTACAATTATCCTTGAGTGAGTAGAAATCTACACTTTTTCTTTTCAATTTTTTTTTCTTGGTGATATTTATATATGAGATATATATCTATTCTATGGTTGATGGTTTGCTAAAATCGTGATTATCATGGTGGTTTAGTTTGAAAAGCCATGATTATCAATATTTTTATATCAATTTTCAAATTTTAGTTAAAAGGGTAGCATATAGGTATTTTGTTTGTAAATAAATATGTATTGCCTAAATCATTTCTCAAAGGGCCTTGGTTTGTAAGGGTTAAATGTAGGGTAGATAAATGGTAGGTATTCTTTTGCGTAAGGATGTTAGTTGAACCAGGTTATTTTGATTATTTGATAGGAATTATAAATAGATATAATTCCTTTTTAATGTAAAATCCATTTATGTTAAATACCAAGATTTTGAGATGAAAATATTAGCATTGATTATTATCCTAATCCCTATTTAGATTGTATAAGTGGTGTTCTTAGATATGATAGGCTATTGGAGACCAATATACCAAGTCTGACGCTAATCATGGTTTGAGGAAGATCATGACATCCACCCTTCAAAACACTTCTACCATTAAAAAATGCAATAACATTAACTTTTAATTATATTTCCTTTTTTAATATTGTCCCTCAAGGTTAGAAGATCATTAATTCTCTATTTTTTACGTAAAAATATTGTAATGTAGTTATACATAAGAAAAGGAGATATTAATTTTAATTTTCAATGGAGAGCATATTTATATATAAAAATATAAAAAGTAATTTTTTAATTATGAGGGATAACATTAGAGAAGATGTTATAATTTAAATATAAATAAGATTGCAATTCATAATGATAGAAATATTTTAAGGATGACAATGTATTATTTTAAAAAAATGAAAAGATATAATTAATCAGAGGTTAATATAATTTATTCTATACTTAATTGTTGTAATATATATAAAGGAGAATTATTAGAACACAAATTTTCTCATCTCTTTTTTTTATTTTTTGTCTATCTAGAATTTCCTCGTCTATACACAGACGCGGTTTTCTTGTCACGACATTGGACCGTGTACTATTCTAAGCATTGATTTTGTCCATCTTATTGGGCTTTTGATTTTAGAAGAAAACTACAGACAGAGAAAATGCATTCAAGTAAGAATGTTTTTCCGGCAAAGTGCACCTTTCCGGCTGTCTGGGTTGGAAGCGGGAAAAAAAAAAATACTATAGTATTTGGCGAGATTGAAGATGATAGTTACTCTGAGCGAGCATTTGGTTCTTAAAAATTAATAAAAATTTGAATAACTTCAATTTTTATTTGATCTGAATAGTAATAATCAACCGATTTATTAATTCATCGAAATAGATCCATCCATCTAATATATTTTAATAATTTTAATTAATAAAATTTACATTCTAAATTTATTTATCAAATTTAATTATTTATGATATTTCACTAAAAATATTTTTAATCATTGTTTAAATATTTCATTAAAATTTTAATTGTTATTTTATTAAAATATAAATTTAATTTTTTATTATATTTAATTATTTATAATGTATTTACTAATATTATCAAATAATATTATTAAACCTTTTATTTCACATAGGGGTATTTATTTTTTATTAAAATAATATATGTCACTGCGACAAATTAATACTTGTGCCACAAATTATATTAAAAAAATTTAAAAATTATGATAATTTTATCTCTTACCATAAGAACAAAAAAATTCAAATAAATATACAAAAAATTAAAAAATTTATGTCATAAGAAAATTTTATTCATAAAAAAATATCACTTGTAGCTCGAACTAAACTATAGGAACACATTTTTTATGGCAAAGTATCACTTGTATTATAGAAAAATTTTATTCATGACAAAATATTATTTGTGCCACAAAGGTAAGCTACGGAAACACATTCCTTGTAGCAAAGTATTAATTATACTATAAGAAAACTTTATTCGTGGCAAAATATTACTTATGCCACAAATCAAGTTATAAGAACATTTTCCTTGTGGTAAAGTATCATTTATGTTATAAATTAAGTTTCAAATGCATATTTTTTATAACAAAGTATCACTTATTCTATTATATAAGTTAAAAAAATTTATCTGTAGTAAAGTATTACTTATGTCATAAATTAATTGTATGAATAAAATCATAGCTAAATATGTCATTTTTTATAACTATACATATAAAAAACTTATTTATAATAAGTGTAAAATGCTATAATATGGTAGATAATTAAAAAAATATAAATATTTATATATTATGTGTATTTAATAAATAGCTAATTCATCACTTAAATTAGAGACATTTAATTAATTGATCGAGTTAAATAATTATTTTAAAATTTTGATAAATAACTTACTTAATCAACTAATTAGCCCTTAATCAATCAAAATAAAAAAAACCTCTAAAACATAATATTTTTAAATAATCAATTTATAAAATATATGTAAAAAAATAGAATTACTCATAAATTATATAGTTATGTAGTTTTATTATTTTTCTTAAAATAATAGAGATAAGAATTAAACCACAAACCTTAAGATATATGAGAAAGAGCTCAATTATTAAGTTTTTAAGCATTTTTATTTACATGTATACTAAATTTAATATCTATTAGAATATAATAATTTTTCATAAATAATAAATAACTATTTAAACTTTCATCAATTAAATATATATAATAAAATTAATATACATCAATAAAATAAATATTATAATATATTAAAGATTATATTTTATAATTATTTAATAAATTCAAATTATTTACATACTAAAATTAAAAATTAATAGAATTAACATATATATAACACATTTATATACAATAATTTCTTCAGTCCGTTATTCTATCCAATTTTTAAAATATTACTTAAACAAAAATAGATTATTCAAGATATAAAATATTATAAAAAGATTTATTTATTTTATCACATCTTATTATTCTTAAAGAATATGTTGATGAAGAAGATATATATATTATAAAAATATTAAAATTATTATATTATATATAAATAGTATGATTTGTGACATAAGTTATAATAAATTTTATTATAAAAATATGTAATAACAAGTTTTATTCATTACTGTAATATTAACATAACTTTCATTAAAAAATTAAAAATAATAAAATTATGTATAACTTAATAATAATTAAATTATTATATTAAAATTTTTAATTAAATTATATTCAAGGGATTGATATATATAAAGTAGTTTAAAATTTCATTTTCATCCCATATCAATTCTAGTTATATTAATTTCATTCTTTACAAATATTTTATATTAATTTCTTCCCTTCTAAATAATAATTTAATTAATTTTTTCTATTCGTTTATAATTTTATTGATGAGTTAGTGACTTGATAAATAGAATGATAAAAATTGAATGTAAATAATATATGAGAAATAAAATTAATATTAAAAATTTGTGAATGGTTGAATAATTTAATTATCTTTATAAATGATAAAAATATGTATTATAAATAAAAAATTAAAATTAAATAATTTATAATAATTTAAATTTTAATTAGTAAATTTTATATTTTTAAATTTTATAATTAGAATTCAAACATGCATAATAGTTCAAAGTTATGATTTGTATGGATATTTATTTCACATAATTCAACCTTTATTAAAGAAATTTTTAGAAAAAATAAAAAATTACTTCAGAAATGTAAAAATGTTACTTTTATCTTTTAATAATTCAATTAATAATAATTAATAAAAAATATTAATAAAAGAATAAAATTAATTAATTAATCATTTATAAGAGATAAAATTGATATAAGATATTTGTAAATGACAAATTTGATACAAATAAAATTAGTAATGAAACAAATGTGAATTTAATCTATAAAAAATAATTTTAAAATAAAATTATAAAGTATTTTAATATTAGTATATTTTTAATATATACATTTATGTAATATTTTATTATTATATAATTAGTGTCATATGAGTATAATTTTATCTTTGAAGTCAATCAATTAATTAAAATTTTATGTAAAATATATTATATTATAATACTAAAAAAGTAAATTAGTGTGGTGGTTAGGTATGACATTCCTTAATTTAGAGACTCAAGTTCGATTTTTCGTGAATACAATGATATGATAACACCTGATTAAATTGGCTACATAATTAATTCAATTTAAATATATAAAAATTATTTTATCTAATTATATTAGTTTTATAGTAATTTTATTTTATTTTTTTCATAATTTTATTTATGATAATATGAGTTACTAATCACGGATATATCTTTCTTGTCACTTTCTTGTCACGTTTGTACTCATGACTAAAAGAATTTATTAGCCACAAGTGAATTTATGGTAAAAAAAATTATTTATGTCACGGGACCTTTTTTTCTGTGAGAATTTCTTTGTCACACTCACTTGTACCATAGGACTATTCAATTGGTATTTTTGTGATTAAATAGTACAATCACGAAAATTTTAATCTTATACCACGATTTTAATCATGGCACAAGTATTAATTTATTGTAGTGTGTATTATATAATATAGTTTATATATAATCATATAACATCTATATTTATCTACATACAGGTGGGGTAAGGTGACCAAGCATAGGCAACCCACCCATATATGTTCACATTCAAAATAGGCATATTTGAAAAGGATTATGGGGATTCACAAGTAGACCACGAGCAGCCCACGAGCAGCCCACATTTTTTATTTTATAATTAAAAATAATTAAATTATTAAAAATATACATGTAAAAATTAAATATTAAACTTTGAAACATCAACGAAAGCATGTTTAAGGGCGTGTTTGATTAAGTTAGATTATTTTTTTTATAAATTATAATTAATTATATTTTTTATTTTTATAATTAATTAATCAAATAAATCTAAAGAAATTATATTATATTATTGTACATTGGATTGAGAATTATATTAGATTAATTTTTTTTAAATATTTAAAATATTATAGAAAATAAAAAATAAAAAAAACCTTGCAAAGGCTTATAGCCCACACAAACTATGGCTTGTGCGAGCGTGCTTGCATAAATCCACAATAAAAATGGGCTAAAAAAAGAGAATGGACCACCTTAGACATATGGCTTACCCACAAAGTTCATAGGCTTGTAGCTCATTTTACACCCCCTAAATACACACACATATAATTATGTATATTTTGTAGACTATATTGGTTTGTTGTGTTAAGTCCATTGGAATAATAATCTGTATAAATTATATATGTTATAATGGATTGATTTGAATGTGACATGAGTTTTATTTTTGAATCAACTTGGTTATTCTCAATCCTGGTTTATATAATTGGTATCATTGTGTCAAAAATTGTCACTTATATTAGTCCATACAATGGGTTATATTGGTTGATCAGAATATGACATAAATTTTATACGAATTAGATGGATCAACTTAGTTATGTTTAGCCCTAATTCATATAATTCATATATCATATTAAAAATTATCACCTATGCAACAAAATTTGAGTGTAACTCTACTTTTTCGTTGCTTAACTTATTTAAAGCACTTTCTATTAGTATTTTGTCTAATTTCTCTTTTTTAATTTATAATTATAAGAAATATTTTATTTCTCTTTTTTTTCTATTTTTCATGTTATCATTTTTTTCATTTGATTCATGAAAATTATTTTAAAAGTTTGTAATTTATTTCAAAAATAGAAAAACAAGATTTTTCAAATTTTTATTGATGAAAAATTTTATTCATTCATGATTAATTTGAGTGTTTATTTGTTTATGTTTACAACTATAGTAAAGGTTACAACTTTGACTAAAAATTGAGAAATTGGGTTCATTGACTTTATAATGTTAAGTTGATAACATAGTTTGATTCCTTTTTTTTTTTTTTTAAGGAAAACACATTTTATTCATTTTTGGTGTAAACTTATTTCTATTCTACTCATATGTAATTTAAATTGTCAAAAAGAGGTAATTAGTAGTTTGCACTATTAACACTTTACCCATTTATATTATATTTTTATCTAAATTTAATAAAAAATATTATGTGTAAGTTGAATACTTTTTAATTAATTTTAATTTGAATTGATTTTACCCTAATTTGTTCATAATTTCTAATTTACTCTTCTATGATTAAAGTGTTAAGGTTTGAGATTTGAGAAGAAATGGCAAAAGACATGATGTGAATTAAATTTTGGGATCTTATTTCAGTTTAATAGATAGGAGAGAAAAGCATGTGGAAGGTAATGTCATATTCTACTATATTTGGGAGGGAAGATAAGCATACGAGGATAAAGTGTTAATGGTGTAGATCGGCTAAAATACCAAATTACGCAAATTTTTAAAATAATTTACCGTTTTACGGCGGGTTGGAAACATATTACCAGAATACGCAGGGCGCCATTCAAATTGGCGCCCCTGGAGGTTGGAGGCGCCATTCAAAGTGGCGCCCTCCCCTTGGAGGCGCCATATGAGGTGGCGCCCTCCAGGAGGGAGGCGCCATTTGAGTAGGCGCCCTCCGAATGGAGGCGCCATTTTGACTGGCGCCCTCCGTAGGGCGCCTTTAAATTTGAATTTTGAAATTCAAAGGGAGGCGCCATTTCATCAGGCGCCTCCCCCCTATTTATACCCGTCCCCTCCTCCAAACCCTGCTTCATCCTCCAAACCCTGCATTATTTTATCGCAGCAGCAGCCTCCCTCCTCCTCCAATATCGCAGCAGCAGCCTCCCTCCTCCTCCAAACCTTCGGTCACATTTTCGCAGCAGCCTCCTCTTCGTCGCTTGCATTTTCGCAGCAGCCTCCTCTCTCAAACCCTCAGAAGCCATTTTGCAGGTCTGCTTTTCTTTTTCGTTCATCAGTCATCATCCATTCTTATTTTTGTACATTGCATTCAGAATCATTTTTTGCTTTGGAGCAAATTTGATCCCAGTCAACTCTCATTTGGTTAGTATATTTGTAATTTTTATTATTATATCATATATTTTTTTAGATTAATTATTATAATTTATGATTTGAAGTGATGATTAAAGAGTTAGGAATAGATTTCTGTTATAATTTATAAATTTTATTTATTTAAGTTTTAATATTTTTTGTATTTATATTATAATATTTATTTTATGTTAATATTATGATTTATAATATGAAATGGTGATCTTGGATTTAGAAAAGATTTATATAAATTTATATGATATGTGATAGTTTATATTTTTTACTGATTGATATTTTTATATAATTTCTGTATGTATATTATAATTTATATTTCATGTTGGTTATTATGATTTACGATGGGAAATAATGATCTACGATTTAAAAAAAAATTATATAAATATATGTGATTTGTGATAATTTATAATTTTTATATAAATATATGTAATCTATGATAATTTTTGTCATAATTTATAAATTTTATTTGCTTAAATTTTGATAATTTTTGTATTTATATTATAATATTTGTTTAATATTAATTATTATGATATATGATGTGAAGTGGTGATCTAGGTTTTAGAAAAAATTTATACAAATTTATATGATATGTGTTAGTTTATGTTTTTCACTGGATAATATTTTTATAATTTTTGTATGTATATTATAATTTATATTTCATGTTGATTATTATGATTTATGATGGGAAACGATGGTCTAGGATTTAGGAAAAAATTTTATAAATATATGTGATCTGTGATAGTTTGTAATTTTTATTGGTTAGTGTTTGTAGATTTTTTACATTTATATTATAATTTTTAATTTATTTTGATTATTATGGCTTATAATGTGAAGTGATGATCTAAGATTTAGAAAATATTGAAAGTTTAACATATTATATTTATTAGAAAACTAACATGTTATTGATAATATTTTTTTTACAATCATTAATTATATTTTATACTTTATGATAATATCTTAAGTTTTTATTAATGATACTTTTTAAATAGTATATTTTAAGTTTAAAATACATCAACTTAAAGTTCTCGGAGGGTTTACAGTCCGTACATAATTTATTTTTCATTTCATGTACCTTGCAGATGATTTTCCTTTTTATTTCTTCAATGATTGTATTAAAAGTTGAAATAGAAAATATTGAATAATATTAATTTTATATAATATCATATTTTTTATGCGTCAAGTTATTTTTAATGATCAAATATGTTTTTTTTTAGGAATTCATGTTATGGAAAACGCTGACTGAAATAACTAATTATATATTTTAGTTTCAATGAGATGAGTTAGGAATAAAAATTAGGTATTTTTTAACATTCATTAATATTTTATTGATATAAAAATTCGAACAATATATTTTAAATTGAATATACATCAATAAAATACTTTATATAATATTATTTTTCCCTTTAATATATTATCCTACAAAATAAATTTATTTTAGCGTGATTGTTGCATAATTTTATAATTGATACAATAACATCTAATAACTTTTACTTATAGATTGAAATTATTAAATTATCTAACAAATTTTTTTTTCATGCAGAGGTTTTTTTCTGTTTGCTTCTCCGAATAATCACCGGTTAGTATTTTTAGGAATTTTATGCTTATACTATAATGTTTATATAGTCATAGTGAAGATATTTTTTATTTCGGTAGAGATATTTATTTAGAATATTATGATATTAATAATATAGAATTATTTATTTTATTTTGTTTGTTATGATTTATTATCTGAAATTATGATTTAAGATGTGAAGTTATGATTTATGAAAATGTCGTAGGACTTTATATGTAATGTGATAGGTGTGCTATTAAAATAATAACAAACGAGATAAAGAAGGATGTTGTAATATAAGTCTTACGACCTAGGGGAAAGCCATATTAAGAGAACTGGATCATGTGAGATCTTAATGTATCATAAGAGAGGTACTAAAAAAGCTCCTGAGAAATGTGAATGTAACCAAAAGCCTTGAAAAAGTAGGATACTGTTATTACAAATTTAGATTTTTTTGCATTAAAATAGTAGATATTGTAGATGGAAGAGTAGTAAACGTACCCGAAAAAAATTTAGGTATCCTTGATTTATTTAGGAAGAACTAAGATATATATGGAGGTAACAAATAATAATGTGTACATACTTTTGGTTGCTATTTCGTAGTAGGTGGGAACAGAGAAAAAAAGTCGTAAAAGTGGACAAATAGTGTATTTGATTGGCTAACTAATTTAATTAGTATAATTTGTGTAAAATCACTAAGAAAAATGATGATTGAAAGAGATAAACAAAACCATAGGTAAAATTATATAGTCAAATTTTATATTAATTTAGGAAAAAAAATAACCTTAGATTGGTCGAAGAAAATAATCCTGTTATTTCATAGAATTAATAGAATACCTTGCAAAATAGTAATACACCGCGTTCATTTTTAATTATAGTATTAAATACTAGTATACTTATTTATGAGAACAAAATTTGTATATGAGACTACTTCTCCATGTGGGGGTGCAGCGAGTATTGTGCAGCTAAGAGTAAGAAGATGAAGAAAAGTTTAATTGCGTTTATATATTCAAATGGTACAATTGTTGAGGGGGATGCGGGGATAATGTACGATGGACCTCCCCCAAAGGCATTGAAATTACGAGGTTGCAACAGTATGGATGCTTTGCGGGAGAGAATTCATGCTCGACTGAAGCTTCACGAAGATCAAGCTGTGGGGAAGATTGTTTACAGGTTTCCACAACATCAAACAGAGGCTCAGTACATGGCATACGAATTGGATGACGATGAAGACTTGGTATGCGCGATAGCAAGCTACGAACAACATCCGACGATGACAGCCATGGAATTGTACGTGGACGTGATCACATCCGAGTTGCGCACTGCCAGCCTTCGTTTTGATGAAAGAGTTCCAAGAACTGCACCGCCCGTGGATCCAGCAGTTTATGTTAGCACTGGTTGTTCGATGGTGGGGGAAGGCCGTCCTTACACAGATGGATTTGAGTTCCACATTTCTGATAGTCATACTCCTGCGCTGGACTCATCTGTTGCAGGTGTTACCCCGGTAAATGCACCCCAAACCTTGGTAGGTTCATCCCGTGCCTTGCCGGTCGTTCAAGAAGAATCTATCGATCCCGTATTGCTGGATGCCCACCTAGAGTCTGGTTTTGAAGACGATGAGGTGTCCTGCAGTAGCAGTGACGATCATGACACAAATGATGATGAACGTGCGGCAACAAATGCAGACAGTGTACCAACGCGGTGTGTGAGGGGTGGTAATGCTGCACAAACATCGTATGGTGTCCCTCATGCTGCTGTCTTCTCTGACATTGATTGGGATACGATACGGAAGCCAAATGAATTTCCGGAAATCATGAAGCCAACCTATGATTACGACATGGAGGACTTGGAGGTTAGGCAAGAGTTCGATTGCAAGGAGGCTTTAATCGCTGCAACCAAGCATTACCACATCAGAAGGCACCACAGTTATTACGTGGAGGAGTCGGATACCAGAAGATTATCATTGAAGTGTGATAAATTTGGGGACCAATGCAATTTCCACCTCAGAGCGGTGAAACTGAAGAATTGTAACACTTGGACCATAACTAGATTTTCAGGGCCCCACACATGTGTTAAAGCTAGATTGACACAGGACCACAAGTCTCTGGATTCCGAGTATATCAGTTCCCTGATCCTGGAGATGATTAAAATGAAGCAAGACGTTCCCATCTCGCTTATACAAGAGAGGGTGGAAGGCATGTACGGATACAAGATTTCGTACAGAAAAGCATGGAAGGTGAAACAAAAGGCAATTGTGAAGGTGCACGGTGATTGGGACAAATCGTATGAAGTGCTCCCCAAATGGTTGGACATTTTAGGCTACTGTGACCAGGCGCTGTTCAAGTTGGAGTCCCACGAATTTGTCACAGCTGATAACCGTGTCGATCCACAGAAACATGTTTTCAACTGAGTTTTCTGGACATTCAAGCCATGCATTGCAGCGTTTCCTTACTGCAAGCAATTCATACAAGTTGATGGCACGCATCTATATGGCAAGTTCAGGGGCGTGCTACTGATTGCTGCGACTCAGGACGGTAACAAATGCCCCGTTCCTCTTGCCTTTGCCATTGTTGACAGGGAGAACTATGAGAATTGGAGTTGGTTTTTGGCATTACTGCGGGTCAATGTCACGAACAAGCAAGGAATATGCTTGATATCAGATCGACACCGAGCTATAAAGGATGCTGTAGCCACCGAAGGCCTGGGATGGCAGCCTCCTTATGCTTATCACCGGTATTGTATCAGACACATTGCCAGCAACGTTCGCAAGAAGTGCAGGGATGACAGTGTGAGGAAAGCTGTCCTCAAGATTGGTATGTGTTAATGCAGGCATTTCTTTATTGAGCGTTTCATTTATAAATTTGTGCACCCAGTTATTCATTTTAGTTAACCTATTTGTCTCCTTCTATTCAGCGTACGAGCCCAGTTGGGGAAAGGCCATGGAAAGATTGGACAATCTTAGCAAAGTCAATGAGGAGATCCATAAGAAGTTGACCGGTATTCCGAACGAGAAGTGGATGCTTGCTTATGACGAAGGCAGAAGATATGGTCATATGACGACTAACATTGTAGAGTGCATCAATGGCCTCTTCAAAGGACTAAGGAAGCTGCCAATCACAGGCCTTGTCCAACAAACATATTATAGATGCGTCAAGTACTTTGTGGAAAGGGCAAAAGAAGCGCACGCTGACCTACAACAAGGACACAGATACGCAAGCAGATTCAGACAGGAGCTTGCGACTATCCAGTCACGTGCGACTTCTTACCACGTTCGTGCTTACAATAGAGAAGGGACTAGGTTTGAGGTGGTGGAGGGCCCTGATATGGCTAGTGGCTCATGTGGAAAGGTCGTCCAGGTGTTATTAGACAAAGGGCAATGTGAATGTGGACAATTCCAAGCATATAGGTATCCCTGCGCTCACATTATTGCTGCTTGTGCCTCAATCAACATATCGTGGGAACCATATGTCGATGCTGTATATAGGCTTGACACGCTGCTCAATTGTTACAAATCTGAGTGGTGGCCTATTGGGGATTGGTCGCAGTGGAATAACCTACCACCATTCCCTGTCCTAGTTCCAAATTATGGAAGATTACGTGCAAGGGGACGACCAAAGGCGACCAGAATCAGAAATGAGATGGATTGGCCTCAGGAGAGCGGTGTAAAGCAAAAATGTAGTCATTGTAAGATGGAAGGGCATAATCGTAGGCGTTGCCCACTGCTTCATGGGGACGAAGGCCCTTCTACACCGTGATTTTTACTATTTACTTTCGCATGTATGCTTTAAAGTATGTTAACCAATGTCATAAGTGTGGCGGTTGCACACTATATTTTATTTTTTACGGTTGTAAATTTGCACATCATTATGTATATAAGGGTTACCCCATTACTGGTAATGTAAAATTTTTTATCACCTGTCATTTTATGATATTATTTATATATATTGCACCTTAAATTTAAGACAGTTTATGATATTATTTTTTAATACCTTAAGGTTGTGCTTAAATTGGACAACACCTTTAAGCTTGTGTGTGTTTAAATTTCATTCTTATGCAATGCTTGTCGTGGCAGATGGCATCCACATCCCGACGCGTTGATCCTGGACCACGCGATCCTTCTCTGCTGACCGCTCAGGCCTCACACATATCCCAGTCGGTTTGGACAGGCCATGTATGGAAATAGCTACACCTTAATTAACCTGAGTATTTACTGTTTCTGAATTGTCAGACGTTATAGTTGGTGTTGTTTTTTCTTTTGCAGCCTGACCGTGTGCTTAGGATTCGCCGAGCTCATCACTACCATCACCAGCCGCCGCCGGAGATGATTGTCCCCTTTCTGCGAGAGGCAGGCTTTTACGGCTTGGCGATGTGTGAGTTTGTGTCGATCGACCATCAGTTGATCAGTGCTCTTGTGGAGAGGTGGCGGCCGGAGACGCACACCTTTCACATGCCGCAGGGAGAGACGACTATTACCCTGCAAGATGTTGCCTTTCAGCTCGGCCTACCCATTGACGGTCGAGTAGTGACGGGGCCCACCGTGTGGGGGTGGGGAGGCCTGATAGAGGAGTACTTGGGACTCCAGTTACCGGTGGATGAGAATGTCATCCGAGGGGGGCGACTGAGGATGAGTTGGTTGGAGAGGCATTTCACTCATCTTCCAGATGATGCGGATGAGGTGACAGTGCAGAGATTCGCCCGAGCTTACATTTTACGACTCATTGGTGGGACGTTATTTCCGGACCATTCCGGCACATACGTCCACCTCATGCACTTACCCTTGATCGCACACCTACACGAGGCTGGGACGTACAGTTGGGGGTCAGCTTGCCTGGCATACCTGTACAGAGAGCTCTGCAAGGCCACCGCACCGGATTACAGAGAGATAGGAGGTTGTTGCCTACTACTGCAGCTCTAGGCTTGGGATAGATTTCCCACTATCGCTCCCGCGATAGCTATTTCAGACATACCAGAGAGGGATGCAGGGATTGGCCCCTTAGCGCGCAGGTTAGAAAATATTTCAACGATCACTTATAATTAAGTTTGCTACGCAGTTGCCTAACTTTGTTATTGAACCTGGCAGGTGGCACTATCAGAAGACGTTCCAGGATAGTCCGGCACACAGCCTACCCCATTACAGATACGTGCTGGACCGGCTTCGACTTGACCAGGTACGCAGGGGGGGTTTTACAATCATTAATTTCAAGGCTTTGTCCAATCCACAATCATATTTAAATCACATGATAAAATTGTAACTTCAGATCGTCTGGATCCCGTACACTGAGGAGGTCATCGCATCACTGCCTCAGTACTGCTTTGACGGGAGCGACACCTGGACAGCAGTGGTGCCGCTCATTCACTTCCAGATTGTCGAGTGGCACCAGCCTGATAGGGTTTTGCGGTAGTTTGGACTCCGCCAGGCCATTCCAGAGCCACCGAAGCAGGTGGCGGAGGTCCACTGCCTTCACTTGTCCGGTCGGCATGACGAGGAGTGGCACATCCGCCATCAGCCGTATATTGCACTCTGGGATATCCGGCGAGACTTGTGCGTTACTGCCGAGCCGACGACACGCCTAGTTCTGGGACCACGTTCCGATTACATGACATGGTACAGACGGGTTACCAGACGGTGTATTACACCTGTCGGGGGAGCGCTTGACCTTGTGGTAATTTTGCGTGCTAGTTTTTTGTATCTGATTTTCTTTAAATGCATTAGTATTATAACTAACTTTAATGTCAAAAATTTGCGCAGGTAGATGAGGTTTCTTCACTACCCCTGAGGGGCAGACTATGTTCACCTTCGATGCGCTTAGGTCAGCGACGGAGTCCATCCTTCATGCGATTCAGCAGGTTGATCATGTCATCATTGACTCACATGCGGAGCCAGCTCCCCAGGCCCATCACATCCCAGACCCTCCGGAGGGTGACCATGATCAGCCTCGCTCTCGCCGACGACGTCGCACTGCTCCACGGCATACATCGCAGGCTGATGTTCTGTCCGCTTCGACAGTGCAGCAGATTCCACCTTTGACTGCCCAGGAGACCATGACGATGATGCCTGATCTTACTGCTCCATCTCATTTGCACCCTACTGCACCTGATGATCCTTCATCCTCCACCACGTTCCCGGCCGTACTGTTTAGGCCGTCGTCACCCCAGATGTACCAGCTCCCTCCTGGTGTTCCATCCTCATTCCAGGCATTTCCACATGCACCAGGAGTTTCATCTGCATTCTATGCCTTTCCTTCTGATGATGCTGGTCCAGCGCAGCCATATCGTCCTGTATTTGATTGGCATACTTAGGATCAGGGATTAGCGCATGGTGGCATGATGACAGACCACTCAGAGCTTGTAGATAGCGGTAGAGGTGGAGGCAGGGCGGGAGCCAGGGGTAGAGGCAGAGCAGGAGCTGGAGGCAGAGCAGACACAGACACCGGGGATGTGACTCCCGAGCCTGCGCAGAGGGTTAGTAGATACGGCCGCCACATTACCGATCCTGGATGTGGGACTGGACATCACTTGCGTAGACATTAGCTTTCTTTTCTATCTCGTTTATATATTTGTATATTTGTGTACATTTATCTTACTACTTTATTGCCAGACATCAACATTTAGGATGACTTTACTACTTTATTGCTAGACACCAACATTTAGGATGACTTTACTACTTTATTGTCAAACGTCAACATTTAGGATGCTTCTAATTACTACCACTTTTTTAATTGCTTGCGCAGGAATAATTACAAATAACAATAAATCACGAAGATCATTGCAATATTTAATTTTATTTAAAAAATGATGATAAGGACATCTTCCACATATAATAATTAATATTATTAATTATCATATTTTCACAACTATTATAAATATCTACTTGGTTAAAATACTAAAATACGTTTACTTCATAAACTATTTTTTGTTTTACCGCAATTTTGAAACTATTTACCAAAATACGCAGGGCGCGAGCTGAAGGCGCCTTCTAACATGGCGCCTTCGCTGTAGCAAATTTCGTTGGGGAGGCGCTATTTCACCTGGCGCCTACCCAGCAAACTTAGGTTTACAACTTATGGGGTTGGGAGGCGCCAAGTGAAATGGCGCCTCCACAGTCCCATTTTATAAATTAATTAAGTTTAATAAAATTATATATTTATTTATATAATTTTAATTTTATTATAATTATATCTTAATTTTTACGACTAATATAGATAAATAATATCATAAAATGTAATTAATTAAATTTTAAAAATCATAATTTCGTTCTAATTATGATAAAATTAAAATTATATAAATAAATATATAAATTTATAAAACTTAAATAATTTATAAAATGGGGCTGTGGAGGCGCCATGTCACTTGGCGCCTCCCAGCCCCATAAGTTATAAAAAAAAGTTTGTTGGGTAGGCGCTAGGTGAAATAGCGCCTCCCAGCCCGCGCAGTGAAATTCGCTGTAGCGAATGCGACATATTGAAAGGCGCCTTCAACGGTGCCCTGCGTAATTTGGTAAATAGTTTCAAAACTATGGTGAAGCGCAAAATAATTTATGAAATAAACGTATTAGCCTATTTTAACCTATCTATTCTTTTTTTATTTATCGTGTGCAAGTAAATAAATAATATTAATTATCATACTTTCACAAAAATTCATGTCTCTAGGGTGCACAGTCAACACAGTCGCCACCTAATTAATTTAGAAACGAGGAACGAGGGTGCCATGGGCCAAAAGTGTCATATCGCATGTCGTTCCTTCCCTTCAGCGCGAACGATGCCATTTCGTCTAGCGTACCTCTACACGTCATTTGGCGTCTCTCCATCGCTGTTTGTATCTTCTGTGCTTATTTCGATAAAATATTTCGAGCGAACGATGAAACGAATAATAATTTCTTAAAAAATAATTAATCGGTACTTTTCACTCTCATTGCCAAAATATTTTATCATTCTGATGAAAAAAAAATATCTAATTCATGTTATAATTCTGATTTAATTACAAAATGAAAAGATTATTGAAACGAAATAATCAGATTTTTTTCAATTTTTAGCTATCTTCAACCTCGCCAGTTTGCATTCATTCTGTCACAAAATTAATAAAATTTTATTCAAATAAATAAAAATGGACAAGCATATTATTGGAATAAATATAAAATAAGAAAAATATATTTATTACATTATATTTCTTTTCATTTTTAGCTATCTTCAACTTTGTATATAAAGAATATTTTATTATACTCAATAAATTTACTTATGTGTAATAACATATTAAATAATGACTTGTAATAATATAATTCCAAGCGTTAGAAGTTTATAATTTCAAAATTGATAAAAATTAACTGTTATTACGTAAAATTTTGAGAGACATTAATATTTAATTATTTACTAAATATTTATTATTAGATATCAAAGTGGAGTTAACATATTTTTATATGACATCAAATATAATTATAAAATAAGTAATTTATTTTCAAAAATTTATTTTCAGTTACAATCATATATTATTTATTTTTATAATTTTTATTTTCAAATTATATCAACATTAATTAATTTCAAAAGGAAAAAAATGAAAAAATTTGAGCGAGGGCGCCACCTTGAATGGCGCCCTCAGAGCGCCAAAGGCGCCATCCTGGATGGCGCCTCCGCCCATGAGGCGCCACACCAAATGGCGCCTCCCGCCACCGTGCGTAATCCGGTAATATGTTTCGAAAAAATAGTAAATCGGTAATAAGTTTTGTAAAAAATATTATTTTGGTATTTTAGCCGTGTAGATCACATGTGATGTCTTTTTGATATTTTAAATTATAAGTAGGCAAGTTATAAATGTGGTTATATTACAACTGGCTAACATGTATTTTTCACTTTTTTTTTAATTATTTGGTTTTTGCAACGAAGTTTATAAATCTTTATCATCATTGAGTCTTACGTAAGCTTCAATTTTAATTGTAAAATTAATAAAAATTAGTTCCACTTAGAGAAAAAGAATTATGAAGTAGAAAAAATTAAGAATAATTATGTTTTCTAATATTGTAAGGCTAACAAGTAAAATAATTGCAAATAATTGCAAATAGCAAAAATTTTATGTACCAAATTTTACGATTTTTATTCATGTACTTGAAAATTTTAAGATAAAATTAATAAATTGATATCTGAAATTATAAGACCTCGTAAGATAATTCTTAAATTATATAAAATTACAGTTTTGTCATTAAATAATAATTAGTACAAATGATTTTATCTCTTTGTATAATAATTCAAGGACAAAATTATCATAATAAATTTGAACAAAAGAATAAAATTATCTATAAAAATCATTGTTTAGAAATGAAATTATAATTTTATATAATTTAAAAATTATTTTACTAAAATCTTATAATTTTAAGAACTAATTTCTTAGTTTTTTTTTTTATCAATTTTGTACTTCAAAATTTGTATTCTTAATTTATTTCCTTTTTTTTACTTGTATTTGTTAATTTAGTTTATGATAATTATTTAGATCTTAAGGTCATAATAATAATTATATAATAATGGTTTAATTACTTATCAACCAACCTACTTCGTTGGTATAAGATATATATTATACTTTATTGTTCAACTACTGAGTACTAGTTTTTAAGTGTTGGGACTTCAGTTTGTCGCTCTCTGACAATGTGTGCATGCCTTACAAGTATATTGAAAGGGGAAGAGTTTGCCATTAACGCTATATGTGAGAATTGAATTCCACGATTTTCCCGGGAAAATAAGAAATTTTCTGGGCATTTTCTTTGAATTTTCCTGAAAAATTCATGCAAAAGACAACGAGAGAGAGAGAAAGAGAGAGAGAACTTTCTGGGCGAATGCTCCTGGAAAATTCATGGAAAAAAAATTAAAAAAAAAAAAAGAGAGAGAAAGAGAGAGAGACACAACTTTCCGAGCCCTATGGCAAAAACAAATAACTATTTGACAGCTGCGTTTCGGTGAATTCGAGCCCGAATCGTTTGCGAGAACATGGCAAAGCCTAACCATTAGCCCAGCAGCTTCAAAAAAGCTCACTTTCTTTATTATATTCTCGGCAAATTCATGATGGTAAAATCGGAAAAGCGATTTCTTCTGGTGCGTTTCTGGGGACATCCATAAGCTCTCCCCGCGAAATCACGATTTCTCCCCTGCGAAATCAGAACAATGGAAACGAAAACTTTGAAGAAGGCTAGAACTTTTATTTTCCGGTAAAATATACTTTTATCGACATCCTTGGAAGATGACACTGCAACAATGGCGGCGTTACAAGAAATCTGAAAGATCCTATAAGTCGGCTTGGGTGGCTCTTTCTAGCGGCCGTTTGTACGGTCTCCTCTTAATCTGCCACCTATCACATTTAGCAATATGGCAAAATGTCATTTGCATTATAAATTAATTATAGAAACACATATGATTACTTATTAGTGCTTGCTACGGTACCCTGAGGGGTTTGGTGCCCGGGGTGGTGTGGCAAAATACAAGTCACTGGATGAGATTACAAAAGTCTTAGCATTGACTTAGTAATCTCATCCAGTGGCTTGTATTTTGCCACACCACCCCGGGCACCAAACCCCTCAGGGTACCGTAGAATTCACCTTACTTATTTCATCATATAATTTCAAAAAATTTATTTATGGTAAAGTAATACTTATATTATAAATTAATTTTATAAATAATATTATAATCAAATATATCATTTTTATTTTAAATAAATATATATAATGCTAATTATAATAGATGAAATATATCCTGATGCAATAAACAATAAAAAGGATATTCAAATATTTATATATTAAACATGTTTGATAAATAACTTATTCATTAATTGAGTTAGGGAGTGCTAACTAATTGATGAAGTTAAATAATTTTTTTAAGTGTTTAATAAATAATTAATTTAATCAATTAATTGACTTTAAATAAATTAAAATAAAAAGATCGTAAAACTCAACATTTTTAATTTGTTGGTCCATAAAATATATGTAAAAAGATAAAATTATGTCCAAATTATATGATTATATATATATATATATATATATATATATATATATATATATATATATATATATATTTATTCTTTTACTTGATAAAGAAAAGAATTAGACCTCAAACTTTAATATATATAAGAAAAAGCTCAATCATTATATTCCTTAATATTTTTGTTTAATTATGTACTAATTTAACATATATTAAAAAATAACAACTCTTCATAAATAATGAATAATTATTTGATTTTTATTAATTAAATTTGCATAATAAAGTCAATATACATTAATAAAAAATTATAATATGTTAAAGATTGTGTTATACAATTAGATAATGAATTTAAACTTTTTATATATTAAAAATAAAAAATTAATAAGATTAACATATATATTTATATATACATATACACAATAGTTTTTTGGGTTCATTGTTTGTTCTAATTTTTAAAACATCGTATAAATAAAAATAGACTATTCAAAATACAAAATATTATAAAAATATTAATTTTTGATTACATCACATTCTTCTTAAAAAATGTGATGACAAAGAATATATATATATATATATATATATATATATATATATATATATATATATAATGTATATACATATATATAATGAAAATATTAAAATCATTATGATATATATAAAAAGTATGATTCGTGGTGCAAGTGATATTAAGTTTTTATTATATAAATATATAATAATAAATTTTACATTCATCAGTGTAATATTAAAGAAATTTTTATTAAAGAACTAAAAATAATAATCATATAAAATTATATATAATTTAATAGTAATTAAGTCGTTATATTAACAAATATTTAAGTAAATTATATTTAAGGAAGTGGTTTATATAAAATAGTAAAAAATTCCATTTTGATCCTTTATTGGTTTCAATTATACCAATTTTATTCCTTACAAATATTTTGTATTAATTTTATCCTTTATAGAAAATAATTTAATTAATTTAGTCCATTTATTTATAATTTTATTGATGGGTTAATGATTTAATAAATGAGAGAATAAAAGTAAGGTGTGTGTGTGTGTGTGTGTGTGTGTGTGTATATATATATATATATAATATGGGATGAAATTGATACTAAAAATTTATAAAAGGTGAAACTTATATTTGTAAATGATAAACATAAGAATTATAAATAAAAATAAAAATTAAATAAAATTGAAATAATTTAAACATTAATTAGAGTTAAATTTAAATATGTATAAAAGTTTAAAGTTATGACTTACATGGGTATTTATTTCATATAATTCAATTTTTATTTAAAAAATCTTTAAAAAATAAAAAAATTACTTAAAAGATATAAAAAATTTACTTTTATCTTATAATAACTAAATTAACAACAATTAATGAAAAAAATTAACAAAAGGATAAAAGTAACTAATTAATTATTTATGAGAGATAGAATTGATATAAGATATTTAAAAGTAAGGGTGAAAACAAGTTAAGTCAAGTCAAGTCAAGTCAAGCCAAGCTAAGTCAAATCAAGCCTTAGCATAAATAAATTAAGCTTGTTTCAAAATTTGCTAGCATAAGTCTCATTTATGACCTATTTGTAGATCAAAATTTTAGTTTAACTTGACTTATTTATAAAACTTTAGAAGTATTTATGCTTAACTGTTAAAATTTAAATAAATTAATGGTAGACTTATAAACTTAAGCATATGTATATCTATATATATATATATCATAGATAGAT
Organism: Sindora glabra; assembly: GCA_020226215.1. NCBI lineage: Eukaryota > Viridiplantae > Streptophyta > Magnoliopsida > Fabales > Fabaceae > Sindora > Sindora glabra. The sequence goes on along the minus strand of CM035232.1, from coordinate 70,361,061 downwards.
TCCTTAGTTAAAAAAAGAATAATAATTTTGTTAAATAAATAAGTTATCAAACAAAATTTTATATGTACTTTTATAGAAGTCTTAATAATTCAATATAATAAAAATTATAATCATATTTCTTTGAAATGAAGAGATTAAATAATAATATAATATAAATTCATCATTCATGAACTTTAAAACTTGATAATATTAATGACTGAATTAAAAAAGAAAAAAAAGATATAATGAAAAAAGATGTTAGGAATTCGGATTATTACATGCGGTGGAATTTTAAAATTTTGATCAGAATTCTACCTAGGATCCATACAAAAAGCATAAGTCAATTATTAGGGTTTTACCTATTGGGCACTCGTGTTTCTACTGATCAAAACTTGAGAGCGGATGAATCAAACACTGGCCGGAAGGTACAACGTCTCTACGGTATCCACACGGAGTGAATAATGACCTCTCACCCTCCACGCGTCTGCTAGGATGCGTTTTTCTCTTTAAGAATTAGGATTGGATATTTTCTGAGTGATTTTGGGTTTATATGGAAGCTTAAAACGTGATTATTAAGTGCTGCCCTCAAGTCTCCTTTTATAGAACTTAGGCAAGCCATAATCTTAGTCCTACTAGGATAATGCTTCCAAAATCCTAATCACACTTAACAACTCATCTTATCCTTATCCTAGAGATAATGGGAAGAGATAGGACTTATCTATTAATTATCTAATATTAGATAATGATATTATCTCATAATATAAATATCTTAATATGAGATAATTGCATATAGTTATCAAATATCAAAATAATATTATCTCATAATATATTTATCTAATATCTGATAAGATAATTACTTGATATTACTTTGATATCAAATAATATCACATAATATATATATATATATAAAACATGAATTTATTATTCTTAATAATATATATGTACGAAAATAAGTCCAATTAATTGGATATTAATATAATTAAAATTTAATTAATTATTGTCTTATTCCTACTCCTTTTATGTGATCCTGTAGGTTCTTACTACGTTGACAATGACTTATTATTGAGCCGTAGACAGCGAGCGGTATCTAGTAATACATTACTGCTACTCAAGTAGTAAGAATGTCTGTGATTCGACATCCACCTAATACATGATCAACGTTTTGCATCATAACCCTTTTGTAATAATATCCAAATTGAACTAGAGGCATGGAATGTGTCATCCTCGTCAATGTTCAATTTATATTTCTTGATGCTGAGTAGACTTAAAATAATTAATATCACATATTAATTTAACTGAGTATGGCCATGCATTTCTAAGTCTCACTCAATCAAGGGCCCGAAGGATATTTCTCTTTTATACAAGAGTAACAAAATCCCATTTACATCACTCACTTCCCTTTGCATGATTTATGACACACCCAATCAATGCCCTACTTGTCATCCTGATTAAAGGTGACATAGGACAATATTAAAGTAAGTAATTCCTCATGTAGGGAACCGTAGTGACTTTAGGTCAAAGGTTTATGTGTAGTTATGATCATATGAGAATAACTTATGACACGTTTATCCATGTAATATTCTCATAGTGGGTCAGTCCAGTACATTGTTTACTAGCAATGTACTCATGTATTGACTTGATATCACATATCCATGATTCGTAATCATCAGTCACTATACATGCTAGTCTCGATGTATTATTATTATTATCCTTTTCGTAATAATACTTGACTAGAGGCATTTTAGGAATAGCAAAATTATTCTAAGGATAATTATTATATTAAGTTATAAATTGCGCATAATAATAATAAAATAAAATATAATAATTAAATTGCTTAAAATATAATACATTGTATATAACTTCAATCATCTATATGATTGGTTCTAGGACATACACCAACAAAAGAGTAGCAATAATTATAATATAACTAGTTAATTAATTTGAGTGGATTAGATTAGAGTAATATATTAGTTAAATAGGCTAATCTAATAAACTTATAATCTAAGCGTAAAGTTAAATAAGTTAGGTCTATTTAATAAATAGGTTAATATATTAGTTCAAGCCTAGTGCGTTTAATTAAATAAATAAATTAAATCAGGTTTTTAAGGAGTTAAACTACAAGTTGCTTATAAATGACTTACTTTATTTTCATCCCTATTTACAAGGGATAAATTTGATGTAAGTGAAATTAGTGACAAAACAAATGAAATTTTAATTTATACAAAATAATTTTTTAAATAAAACTATAAAATTTTTTAGCATTAATATATTTTTGTTATGTGTATTATGTAGTATTTTATTATTTTACAATTAATATCATTTAAATGTATATTTTATTTTTGAAGTCAACCATTGGCTAAAACTTGGTATAAAATATATTATTTATAGTTATATAACCAAAGAAGTAAATTGGTGCAATGGTAATGCTTGACATTTCTTAACATGAAAATTTAGGTTCAATTTTTAACAAATGTGCAGATCAAATGAAAGGCTAGCATTTAGTTGAATTAATTAGATAATTGATTCAATTTAGATTTATAAAAATTATTTTAGCTAGTTATGTTAATTTTTGTAATAATTTTATTTTTTATCATGATTTCTTTGGTGGCAGTATGAACTATTAGCCACAAATATATCTTTTTTTGCCATATTTATATTTGTACCTAGAAGAATTTATTAATCATAGGTGAATCTATGCAAAAAAAATTATTTATGTCATAAGATCATTTTTACCATGACAAATTCCTTACCTAACTCACTTATACCACAAGTCTATTCAACTAGTATTTCCCTATCAACAATAGCACTGTGTATCTTTGAATTCCTCGTGTGATTGCAAAACAAACCAACTAGTCTTTTTCCTCCTAGCATTCTTTAAAGAAGTGCTAATATGCTAGCATATCCAAAGATATTCCTATTTGTCATGTCTATATGTCATTACCCATTAGTAATTCCACTTCAATTTAAGTCCTACATGCTTGTTCCCATTATCTACTATAAATGAAGGAAGGTTCTACTTACTAGCATATCAAGTGCATAACAAGCTATATGAATGACAGCTTATGGTTACATAGAGATAAATCTTATAATCTTGACTCATATCCATTTATCTATCTATATTTATTCTTATTTTGATCTATCTATATCCATCCATTTTATATTATCGGATTATTATTGATCCATCAAAATGAAAGTCATATTAAGTCAATTCGTAAATAACTATTTATCTATTTATATTTATAGGAAGTAGATTTGTGCATTGTATAAGATAATATTGTAAAATAAAGAAAATATTATAATAAAATAATTTTAAAATTTTAATATAATTTAAATAATTTTAAAATTAATTATTTGAAATAAAATATTATAATATTTTTATACATGTGAAGATATCAATTCTTTTGTAAAAAAATAAAATCAAGTCAATCATCTATACTAAAATGCATATAAATTATTGTTTTTATGGTTAAAACTTAAAATAATCTTAATATTACTTTTTTTAATTTTTAAATAAAAAATATTACAATGTTACGTATTACATGTAATGTTCCATATAACTATACATTATATTCTTAGCTATATTATGCAAATATCAAGACACCAATAATATCAGTTTTTATTTTTTAGGCGATACTTTGTAACTTGAAATATTTGTTGATATGTATGCAATTTTAAAAGTACAATTTATCTTTGTAAAAGAATTCATATAATTTATAATTTTGAATTTTTTAATTTTATTATAATGTCTATTTTAAATTAAATAAGTTTTATTTAATGTATATTAATATTAAACTATTTAGTTAACTACATTTAATATTAAAAAATAATTTTAAGAAATTAATGTTAAAAAATGAAATAAAAAATTATAATTTTGAAAAGGAAATAAAAATAAAGAATAAAAATTTTGATAACATAAGTTTATTTGAAATAATAGCAATAAATATAAAATAGTGGTGAAAAATAATATTAATAAAAATAATAAAATATAAAATAATAATAATTTGATGGGTAAATGTATAGGTCAAGTTAATTATATATTCATGGGTCATTCATGACCCATGACCCATGACCATGACTTATTTAAAATTTTAGATTGAGTTCTAAATAGATAAATGAATTAATAATAATTCATCCACTTTTGATCCAATTCATATTTATCCTAATCCATCAATTTACCACCTCTACACAGAGACAATTTAAGCTAAATCTGTTATACACTGGATTGTTTTAAGCTTCATAAATTGTCTTAATGAATATTTATAAAAGTGCCTATGATATACTTATGATGTCTCTTCCTATCATAGTCACCCTGATTGCTTTATTATATCATATATTTAAAAACTATGTGAAATTTAGATAGCACACTCACATGATTTTATTCTTATAAAAAGAATGAAACACTCCTAAAACCTTGAAAATGCAATTATTTTGCTCACAATATCATCTCTTGATGATTGAACATAATTTATGAATAACTTAATCTCCTACTCTTGGAATTTGGCTCGAATTCATTTTTCACAAGGATATTAGTAGCAGCTTGATTAACACAGGATGGTTTTGTATTTTGTTGAGAGAGGAGGTAAGATACGCCTAAAGTCTTTAAATATTATAATCAAGATTATCAGGATGACATACTCCTAAAGTTTTATATTACTACATTATACTATGCTAATACATTGTTACTTCATGAATGTCAGGAAACAAAAATGAAGATGCGATCATATTTCTTCAACAAAAGCCTCTCAATTGAGAAGGTCAACGCCGTCTAGAGCAACTTTCGCATAATCTTGCCCCAAATCAAAATAGAAATCTTTCAAATTCCACTTAATACAGGTTTCAATAACAAGAAACCTTCAGGAATTTGCCAAAAATCCCAACCTGCGATCGCTCTGCTGATCTCAAAATTTTGGTATCTGCCAATGCAATCGCATAAACAATGCAGCATATGGAAAATTTCCGAGAAGCTAGAGGACATACCCCATGAGGAACAATAAAGGCTAATACGCGCCTACGATGGATCAAATGCCATTACCGGAGCTTCAGAAAATTAAATTCAAAATTTGCTTCTAAAGGTACAGTTTAATCTGGTAATGGCTATTTGTTATTATCTTTCATGATGCCTTGCTCTTATCTCTTAGAAATTCGTGGCTTGAAATGCATATTAAGTTGAAATTCCTTGCTAAATAAATTATCAAAATTTGCATATTACCTATCTAATGAAATGCTTACAGCTTATGAATACTTGAACAGAACTCTGCGATATTGCTAGGAATTCTACAGAACCTCTTCTTTCCGTCTGATAAGTTATGTTTGAGTTACTCACCAATTGTTTGACAAAATGCCTAAGAAGGCATAACACACTGCTTTGACAATTGACTCATCACTTTAGCTGTAGAATTCACAGCTACACTGATTTTACTGTCTGTTGTTTCATACGACTGTTACTAATATCACCAATTCCTCTATTATTTACTTTGCACTAGTTTCCGAGCTTACTTTGACAAAAAGTTGATATCATTATGGTGTATTTTAAAAAGCTTAAAGGTGAAATCTTCAATATTGCTAGTGAAAGTGACTAGAAAATTCCATTAGAAGATGACATGACACTGGGGAAAATTAAGTGAAATCTATGCTTATGGCATTTCTGTAAGACTATGTTGGGTAGCTAGGGCATTAGGTCATTGGCAATCTTGGAAAGAGATGGCAATTACAGACAAAATTAGTTATCCTAATTGCTATTCTTATTCTTGATTAAGTTAAACAAAACTGACATGTACTGAATTGAAACAATTCACTTTGTGGCATGAAGACGCGGCCGAAATGGCTGCGGCAAATAATTCAATGTAAAGATTTGGGGGAGCTGTGTTCTGTTATATATGAAGAAATATGAGTAAAATCTTCAAGTGCATAATGAACATGTTGTAAAATGAGACATTCGAGGGAATGTATTTCAAATACATCCATTGCCGCAAATATTTGAACATATCCATGTGAGATGTGTTCTTATGTCATAATGCTAACCAGATGTTATCCTTTGAATGCAAGAAAAAAATGTGTAAGGCACACCACTTAATGCAAAAGCATCTACAAGGAAGATATCACATGATTTAAATGATTATCAATCTTTGAGAGAGAGAGAGAGAGAGAGTAAAATACCTTTCAAAGAGATATCATTTTTGAAAAATGTGTAAGACACATTACAACTCTTTTGGCATAAGCATATTTTGATCAACAAAGTCCTACTGATTAGTAGGCACCTACTAACTAGTGGGCTAATAAAAATCTTATTTGTGATAGGCAAAAATCTTATTGAGTGATAGACATCCATTGAATGGTGGGCTAATAAAGTATTATATGCAACAGACAAAAGTTTTATTTATCGGTAGACATCCATTAATTGGTGGGATAAGAAAATCTATCTACAATAGGTAATAATTAAAATATATAACTCTATCAATTTAACTTGTAATAAAACATTTCAACCTTTTATATTGTGATTGAAACTTTCAAATTTTAAAAAAATTTCAAATTGCCAAAGATTAAAGCATAATTAACTCATAATTTGAAATATACATTAAGGTAACAAAACCACATCAATAATAATAATGAGGACGGTAATAATAACAATAATTACATACTCTAGTAGGCTTTTTATTCAAATATAAACTTCTTTAAATCTATAAACTATTACTTCCAATATTTAAATTTAGACCAATGTATAAATAATTAAAATAAAATATATTTTCATTCTTCAATGAATAATAATAAATAAAATTAATAATAATGTAATAATGCATGTGATTTTAGTTAATTAATAATATGAAATTAATATTCAAAATGTAATAAATTGTTTAATTTGTTTGGAGCTATTGATAAATATTAATTTGAGATTTGGACTTGGGTTGGTTATTTAGATTCACAGGTTCATATTGTATTACAGATTATTAATAATAGTAAATTGCATCGTAATGACATTTCTTAAGCTTCTTTTCAATAACATGCTAGTACTAATTTTTATTTCAAATAGGTGCCAGTTTTATAAATTATTACCATTATATTTCTAAAATACAATTTTTTAACTAAGAGAATCATATAAATCAAGAATTTTGAAAAGGTATAACTTTATGAGTAGTTACTAATTTTTGAATATGAACAATTATTTTTATTCATCTTTCCATGATTTTTTGATAGAAACCAAAAAAATTTAGGTATCACATAGGTCTGCCTAGTAAAAAATGTATAAATTAAGTTTAAAATTTTGACTGATCATAATTTTGTACTTAGTTATCTATTTTGGATGAATTTTTTTTATTTCATATAACTTTTCGAGATCTACATGCTTGCAACCATTCTGGTTGATAAAAAGGGATTTTTTCAATGATTTTTCTTAATTTTTTTTATTTTCTTGTTATTTTTCAACTTTGATTTCATTTTTGTTAATTCAAATTCATTTAAATCCTATATTAAACTTTTGATCTCTAATTCTTTTGGTGTCTAGTAGTGCTATAATAATTTTTTTAATAAACAAAACTACTAAAGAATAATATATTATTATTTGTAGATTAAATAGTAATATATTACTATTTCATTTTAAAACAGTAACATTAACTAAAAATCTTAAATAAATAGATAAATTAAATTTAATTAATAATCAAACTGTTAAATAATAACATGTTACTATTTCTTTCCCAAACAATAATGTGTTACTTTTTTTTCTCAGACAGTAACATGTTATTGTTTGTTTTGTTCCAAAACAGTAACACCAACAAAAATTACTAAATAAATAGTAAATGAAGTTTAATTAATAACTAAACTGACAAATAATAACATATTACTGTTTCTTTTTCAAATAATAATATTAATCAAAATTACTAAATAAATAGATAAATCAAGTTTAATTAATATCCAAATTGTCAAATAATAGCACATTATTGTTTCGTTCTAAAACAGTAACACCAATGAAAAACTCCAAATAAATGGCTAAATCAAGTTTAATTAACAACCAAATTGTTAAAGAAAAATATGTTATTATTTTATTCTAAAATAGTAACACTAACAAAAAATTTAAATAAATAGATAAATTAAATTTAATTAACAATCAAATTACTAAATAACATGTTACTGTTTATTTTCCAAATAGTAACATATTACTATTTCATTCTAAAATAGTAACACCAATTAAAAATTCTAAATAAATGGATAAATGAAGTCTAATTAATAACTAAATTGAGAAATAACAACATATTATTATTTTATTTCAAAATAGTAACACCAACCAAAAATATCAAATAAATGGATAAATTAAGTCTAATTAATAACTAAATTATCAAATAACAAGTATGTTGCTGTTTGTTTCCTAGATAGTAACAAGTTACTATTTCGTTCCAAAATAGTAAAACTAATAAAAAATTTTAAATAAATGAATAAATCAAGTCTAATTAATAATCAAATTATCAAAATAACAATATGTTACTATTTATTCTCTAAATAGTAACATGTTATTTTTATTTCAAAATAATAACACTAACAAATTTTTTTAAATAAATAGATTAATCAAATCTAATTAATAACTAAATTGATAAAGAAAAGTATGTTACTGTTTCATTTCAAAATAGTAATACTAACAAAAATACTAAATAAATGAATAAATTAAGTCTAATTAATAATTAAATTACCAAATAATAGCATGTTACTATTTATTTTCTAGACAGTAACATATTATTATTTCATTCCAAAACAGTAATATTAACAAAAACTCCAAATAAAAAGATAAATTAAGTCTAATTAATAACTAAACTTTCAAAGAAGAATATATTACTATTTATTTACTATTTTTTTTAAAATAGTAACATCAAGACTTCAAATAAATAGATAAATCAAGTCTAACTAATAACTAAACTATTAAAGAAGAGTATTGCACTATTTTATTTCAAAACAGTAACACCAACAAAAAATTTTAAACAAACAGATAAATTAAGTTTAATTAATAACTAAATTGTCAAATAATAACATGTTATTATTTATTTTTCAGACAGTAATATGTTACTGTTTCATTTCTAAATAGTAACATTAGTTAAAAATCTCAAATAAATAGATAAATCAAGTTTAGTTGACATCCAAATTGTCAAATAATAATATGTTACTATGTTTCTAAGTTCTTATTTATTTTTATTTTTATCTTAACTAAAAATTTATTTTAATTCTTAAAAAATTAAATTTTTATAAATTTTATTTATAATTAAAATTTTATATTAATTTAATTTTTATAAAGTTAAAAGTTTTTCAATTTTATTTCTTATGAGTTTTTATTCTTTTATTTTTTTATTTGTATTAAATTAAAAAATTTTTAATTTTAATGTGTGGCAAAGGAAGTTTTTATTTTGGTTCTTTTAGTCTTCTTAAAATGTATTATAAATGTGCTATTTTATCTTTTGAGTATTGTGGTAAATTTTCATATGCCAACACACTTAAATGAAAGAAAGTGAGTCTCGAATATTTTGTTATAATAATTTATATCAAATGACACCGGCTTGATTTTTTTCTCTAATAATAATTTAAGTAATTTCAACTCAATTCCAAACCCACCTTAATCCTAACTTTAATAATAATTGTATGATATTATATTAACATATTTATCAATTATATTAAGATGGATCGACTATTAAATAATTTTAATTAATAAAAATTATATTATAACCTTGTTTATGAGATTAAAATGATTATTATATTTCACTAAATATACTTTTAATCATTTGATTAAATAATTTATTAAAATATAAATTTAATTTTTAATTATATATAATTATTTATAATTTTATTATAAATTGTTCATATGCATTATTGTAAGGTTATGTTCTTACTATTATAGGATTGTTGATATATATTAGGTGTTTAGCAAATTACAAATCAATTTTATCTTAGCGAATGTTGTTGCATATCAAATTTGACATTGGTTATATAATTGATATGAAAAAAAAAGTTATAATATTGATTTTTTTCCTTAAAAAATAACTTTTTTCTTATAAAAATATTTTAATTTTGTTATATTTCACATAAATTTTTAGCAAAAAATGATGTGAGATGTTTATAGAATATTTTTTTAATGTTGATTTTTAGATTACATGTCAAAACATTTACGGTAAAAATTAAATAAATTTAGTATTTTGTTAAATACGTATATTTTAGGTTAAAAATTTTGAAATGTTATAACTTTACATTTGATTATCTATTTGAGACAAATTTTATATTAATTTCATATAACTTTTCAAAATTTATTCATTTGCAATGCCTTCTTGAAATCGTGAAAAATGGTCATCTTTATATATATTCACTTTTTCTCTATCTTTTGTTATTATTTAGATAACTTTGAATTCTATTGTAATATTTTAACAAACACATAATAAGCATCCAAAATTAAAATACAATCTTAAAAGTTATATAATGGAAACATAAACAAAATTTTTTTAAAGATATTTGCACAAAAAATTAAAGAAATGAAAAAGATGAAGACATAAGAAATAAAAGTAAGAAAAATACCTTTTTATATTCTGAACAAGTAACTTGGAATAGGGCATTTACTTTATATTCAATGTTAGCTGAAGGAGTATTAGTAGTTTATTGATGTGTGATGGAAAACAAAATGACATTTAGGATTTTGTAGAGGGAGTTAGATGGAAACAAATAAAAGGAAAAGTGAGGGTAATAATTAGACAAAAATGAGATATATTTTATTTATAATATAAAAATATCATCATTGCCACAATTTTAGACATTAATTGTTTTAAAAATCAATATCTAAAGTATAGGAGAAAGAAAATATATCGGTAATTAACACTAAATTGATGTTCTATGTATCATCATTTTTTAAGTAACTCATGGTTGTTATATTATTAGATGTTAGTTAAGTATAAAACCTATATATTTACCTTTTAAATTTTTTCAAGAAATCATTTTAAAATATTTTTAGACAATAGTTATATGCAAAATGAAGGCCTTGGGTTTTGTGATTTACTAATAACCTTATAAATGCCGTAATTTCAAACATCAATTTAATTTAAAATTAATGTGTTAAAGTTTCAAAATTTTTTTACCAGATTTTTGCAATACTCATTGGTTAAATATGAAACCAACATCCTAGGTTTCATCCAACAACATTTAAATATCATATATGTTGATGTTGGTTAAATAAAAGATTGTCATTTTAATTTTTCTAATATTTTCAAAAATATCACTACATATAAATAGATGCCAATTGATTTTAAAATTAAGGTCTTTAATTTTCTAATAATTTTAAAGATATTATCACATTCAAATAAGTATCAGTTAATTCTAAAATTAACATCTTAAATTTTTCTCATTTTTCCATCAATATTTAAATGCTATATATCATGATGTCAATTAGATAAAAAATTAATATATTAAATTTCCTATTTAAAAATTCACTACCCTTAAATAGACATTAGTTATATTTATGATTTATCATCTTATTATTTTAAATAATTTTAAAATTATCATTATGTCAAAATAAATTTCGATGTTAACTTTGATTAATGTTTATCAACTAACGAGTATGAGTAATTCTATAGTAGCATTTGCCAAAAATCGTTATCCTTACTAATACAGAAACAATTCAATTTAGTCTTAATTAGATATGGCAAAATAGATTGGATTTATTAGTTAGCCTAAAATTAATATAATTTTGCCTTTGCCTAACTAAAGATGCGTACTAGTATGAAATAAAGCAACCTTTAAATATAATATATTATAACATCAATTAAGTAAAAATTTAATATTTTAAATTTTCTAATAATTTTGAAAATACATTATGTTTAAATAAATATTAGTTATATTTATGATCCATCAATTTAATTTTTTTAAATAATTTTAAAAATATCACCACATCAAAATAAATATTTGCATTAACTTTAATCGACATTTATTCACCAACGTATATAAGCAATTCTATGTAGCATTTGTCAAAAATTATTATCCTTACTAATATAAAAATAATCTAATTTTGTCTGATTCGATGTATCAAAATAGATTGAGTTTAATAAATTAACTTCAAACTTATATTATTTTGCTTAGTTTGAGATGAGTATTAGTATGAAAATGATAATAATAACTTAACTTAGTAATGATTGAAACTGATTAACCTAACCTATTAAAGAATTAAAATTAGTAAATGTTAACATGTCAACCTATTGAATTAATCTATTAACTTGGTAATATATAATAAATAATAAATGATTAATTAATTAATATGTATATGTATATATATCTATATATATTAAAATTATAATTTTAATATATTAAAAATTAATTAAGATGATTATAATGTAAGTTAATATTTCAAATTGATAATATAAAAAAAGAATTAGAATAAACTAATTTAGTTAGTGTGTGTATGTATATATTAGATATTTTTAATTATTATGTCCCTTATTTACAAAAATAAAATCTCCTTGAATGAAAATATGATAGACTACATTTTGGCTATTAAGATGATTTAGAAACTCTTAAATTTTATTATGCTTTTTTATCTATCTCACTTTAACCAAAAATCAATTCTAATTTTTTTTATTTTTCATTTGTCCAAATGTATTTAAATCTTGTTTATTTTAATAGTTGGATTAATTTTTTTAGTGTTCCATGGTATCAAAAATAAATTCACATCTTTCAATAATTAAGCAATTCAATAATCAACATATATTAATATCATTAGATATAAAGCTATTGAGGTTAACAAAGCATTGAGGTAACATATGTACTCTTTAAATTGTATACATACATACATACATATATATATATATATATATATATATATATATATATATATATATATATATATATATATATATATTATTTTGTATGTAAAAATATTTAATATATAAATGCAAAGTTCAAATACTTTTAAAATTTGTAAAACTTATTTGTCAATTATCCATATTTTGTTTGTTTGTCTTTCATTTAACCATTTGCATAATCCAATAAATACAATACAATACATTATCAGCTTTACTTCTCAATTCATTGTTATAAATTTTTAGCCTAATTTCTCTCTCTCTCTCTTTCCTATAGTGTCTCCATTGTTTTAGTCTAGAAAATTATTTTCTTATAATATAGCAAAAATGGCATGAGTATATAATAAGAGACTAATAATGCTGATTTATATGATATATATTAAAAGAAGATATGTCATTCTAAAAAAATTCTACCTAATTTATTTCTCCTTTTTCATTGTTATATTTTTTTTTATCTAATTTATCTCTTTCTTTCCTTTAGTCTCCCTATTTTTTATTTCAAAAAATATTTCCTTAAAAATTAGTAAAATGATATAAGTATTTATTAAGAGTTATGACTTAGACATTGATTTATATGGTATATATTTAAAGAGAATGTCATTATAAAAAAATTCTATCTAATTTATTTCTCTCTTTTATGTAATCTCTCTATTATTTGATTCCAAAAAATGATTTTCACAAAAATTAGCAAAAATGACATGGATATACAATAAGAGTTGCAATTTAGAGTGCTAATTTATATGGTATATATTTAAAAAGAAAATCATCATAAAAAAATTTTATGCAATTTTTATCCATTGTTATATACTTCTATGTTTTTCATCTTGAATCTCTTCAACTTTTTTTAGTAAAAAAATGAAGACATAATTTTCATTTTAAACTTTAAAATTTATTAATTTAACAAAAATATATTTTTTCTTAAATTTATATCATAATTATTTTTTTAAAAAAAAAGAGGTTTCATTTGTTTTATAAATTTAGATTGTTGAATAAAATATTTCTATTACGTATAAACTCTTTCAAATTATAGAAGGTCAAAATATGTTAATATTGTTAGTTGATTAAAAATTAGTCACAAATCAAATGGACAACGATGGCATACAGTAAATGAAAGCTTCAAACTTGATAGTTACAAGGAAGGTTAACCCATTTCAATTTTAAAATTTGATCTCCATTCATTGCATGGATAAATTATTGTATAATTATCTCTATTTAGTTTAAATATATAATATTTTTTGCTAAATTAATGCATAATATTTTAATATGGTTATTTTTAGAAAAAAAAAAGTTCAACCTCTCAAATTGACATTTTATAATAGTATAAATTATTCATAAAATTATCACAAATTTGTTGGCTTATGGCATAAACTTATTATTTCATTTTTAGAGGTCATATATTCCATGCAACAAGATAGCTAATAAAAAGAGTAGAACTACCTTTATTTAGTGTGTAGTTATTTTACATTTGAAGTGATCGAAGATTACTATTCAGCCCTATGATCTTTAAAATACATGAAATTTATATCTAGATATTTGAGAAAACAAAAAGTGGATATGAAACTTATCAATCCCTTTTATATAGTACATGGATTATTAAGAAGTAACCAAGAATTTGAACGATTTTAATGATATGCAAAATTTTTTAGATAATTAATGATTTTATAAAACTCTTTTAAGCAAACTCAAATTTATATCCTCTCTTCAACCTCCTCAACATCCCTTTTTTTTAAAGAATATACCTGTAGTCATGACAATTTAAACACTTCCTCATCCTTGACTAATTTAGCAAAAGGATTAGAAAGTTCTAACATATGGACTCATTTTAATCTTAAAAAAGTAGATAATATATATAAAGCATTTTACAAATATTATATAAAATTAGACTTGTTGAAATAGGTTAAATTTTGTGAGTTAACTCGTTAGTTTGCAAACTTTGGTAGACTAAGGCTACCATTTTGGTAACTCGTTTAGGTGCGGTTCAATCTTGACTTGACCCTTAGCTCATGCAAGCTAACTTGCAAATGGCTTAAGTTGGCCTGCATTTATTTATTTTAAAAAATTTTAATTTTTTAAATTTTATATAGGCCTAAATTCCTAATTCATACAAAATTACATTTCCATTTTTTATTTTTAGTTATGTTGAATTATGTTATGAATTATTATTGATAATATTTTTATTTTGTAGGTATTATATGACTTATATTTTATATTTATAGTATTTTTTAAAATTATATATAAATTTTAAATATATTATAACTTATTTATAGATGGATGTATAATATTTTAAAATGATTTAAAATTTTTTTATTGCTTAAAAGTTTAAAAATTTAAAATATTTTAAGATAAAAAAGTCCATGGGATACCCCATTTATCTACCATTTCATGAGGACCGATTAAAACCTCCAATATGGAGACCCATGAATGAAGTGTGTTAGGTTGGTCCACTTAATAGTTGGTCCACACAAACTGACCTGTCTCATTCATTTCCTAACTCTATTTAAAATCTTATAATTATGATAACTATGTTGAAACTATCTCAATGAGACATTGTTAATCTTCTAAACATGTGAATATTGTCGATACTCTAGAAAAAGATTTTAATATGCCTAACCAAAATAGTTACAAATATCAATTATATAAATGAATTTATCATGCCTAAATACCATTTTATTTAGCAAGTTGTGTCTAAAATTTAATGAGCTTTTTCATTACTTTAATTCCTAATAGTTTGGTATAAAAAATTGGTGAAAGGAAAATAGTTTTAACAATTTTTTTAACTCAAAGGTGGAATTGCATTTATATATAATATTTGGGCATCACCCTCCTCAATGACTTGTGTTTGTGTAACCATCCATTATATTGATAATAGTTTAATTTGCTTTATATAAAATAATTAGAATTTAAATTTAATCTACCATCAATGTAAACCATATTTATACTATAACCCACTCATAAGTTGTTATCTAAATAAAAACGCTATTAAAATTTAATTATTATTGTAAAAAAATTTTAATTACTCTTACTTTTTTAATGCAATATTTTCCTCTTATTTATCAATAATATGAAATATTTTATACTATTAGTTAATTAAATTTAAACTCAACGAGTTATATGCTTTAAACTTATTCTGCTACCATATGATGCATCAGTTATTTTTTTATACAAGAAATATTTTTAGTGAGTATATAATATTTGATAAAATATTTTTAATTATTTTTTATAATGCATGTAGTAGTACTAGTACTATTAAAATTTTAGTTCCATGATGGAGAACTTAAAGATGGAATTTCTATTATCTTTGGATGACAAACATCTATTATTGAGTAACAATAACTTTGAAATAACTATTTATATAAAAGATACACAACAGAACAATTTGAAAAAAATGAATCATCATTTGCTAAAGAAGGTAAAAATTAAAAATAATGATATGTTTATATCATATATTATAAAGTTAATTAGTAAAATATCTATATTCATTTTATTTACAAATAATGAAAAATTTCAAAACTAGATTCTATGATTTTTACTGCTATACTTGAGAGGTTTTCACGTGAAAAATAATATGTCTTAAATTATTTTCTTATAATTTTAATATTAGTCTTATTAAAATTGATATTGATAATGAAAATGTATAATTCCATTAAAGTTGTGCTTTTTAAATACATTTATATTGAAATTACAATTTATGAGTTTTAAAAAAATCAAACAAAAGTTTTTTAATGCTGCTAAAAGTTTGGAATATAATTTTTTAGAGGATGGTTTTTTTTTTATGATTTATTCTTTTTAGTTATTATTTCTTTCATATAATTCAATTTAAAATAAAAAATAAATAAATTGTGTTTGAAATAATAATAACAATAATAATAAATTTTAACAAAATATTATTACTGATGTAAAACTATGTAATAGGTTGTTAAATTTGCCTAAGATTGTTTGGTGAATGTTGACATGGCGTCGAGATTAAAACACTAACAACATGACTTGATCTTGACTTTTTAAAAAATTAGTTTGATTTAAAATTAATCTGATGTATACTTTTTAGTTTTAAACTAATTTCATAAGACTTAATCAATCGATTCTGACAAGTCTAGCATGAATTTAGTATAAAAGTAGCCTAATCTAAAATGGTAGGCAATCATGTGACCACTACAATTTAGAGTATATTTAATATAACGATGAAATAATTAATTATTGATAAATTTAAATATATATAATAATTTTATAGTGGCACAACTAATAATAATAATTAATTTTTTTAAGAGAGAGAATTAAAATTAAATATTTTTAGTCAGAAAAATTATGATTAAAGAATAAATTCTTTAATTATAAATTTTCTCTTACTAAAAATCTTTACTCTAATAATATTTTTAAAAAATAACTATTATTAAAATTTATATTATTTATATTAAAT
Organism: Sindora glabra; assembly: GCA_020226215.1. Classification (NCBI taxonomy): domain Eukaryota; kingdom Viridiplantae; phylum Streptophyta; class Magnoliopsida; order Fabales; family Fabaceae; genus Sindora; species Sindora glabra. The sequence continues at coordinate 70,343,865 of CM035232.1, read as the reverse complement.
ATAAAATCAATTTATATAATATAATTAGTCAATATTTGCTTATTTTGATCGCTACAGCATGAAATAGCCACCGGTCTGATTCTGGACACAATTTCCTTGCCCTTTCGCAAAGCGCGTTTGTCGTGAGGAAATTAGACCCACCCCATCTCAGGTCGTGGTCGTCTGTTTTAATTAGTTCGAGTAAACTTTTCTTTTTTTTTTTTCTCATAAATTTTATTTTATATATTTTTATTTAATATCTTTTTATCTATTTTTATTCTTATAAAATATTAATTTATTTAATTTTAATGTTTTACTGTTTAAATAAAAATTAATTTATTCAGTTCAATCCTTTAAATATCTCTCAAAAATAATAAATATATAAAAACATATTATAAAAATAAAAAGAATAAATCATTAAATTAATTCATTAAAAATATAAGTTACATCAAATTTCTTTTGAGAATTTATTTTACATTAGGTAATTAAAATTTGAGAAGAAATTTGACGTGGTATCTAATTTCTAGAAATAAATTTGATGTAAAAATTAAATATTTATAGACTTATATAATGTAATATAAATTTTCGAAAAAAATATGACATAATCTATATATTTTGGAGATAAATTTAATTATTTACTCAAATAAAAATAAGGGGAAAAAAACTTAATTTGACTTTGACCATAAGGAGAGTTCATTCCAGGAAGGAAGAGAGTTGAGCTGGCAGATCACAAAGACTAAAAACACTTTCCGGCTTCTTTTTATCCCTTTTGTCATTTCCAGAGCTACTTTAACTTCACATGCATCTTCTAATAACATTCCCAGAATCACTTCACCTGCAAATCTAAACAAATAAAAATGATCTCTACGAAGCCTGCCCCAAAAGAAAGAAGTGAAATCAGCAACAGAAGGCCGCTTTCTTGTCCAATTGGAATAGCTAAGCAGCTCCCAGCCAGGACTGCTTCTTCTTCATCTGCTCTCCAAAGGCATTACGATGTTTTTATCAGCTTCAGAGGCGAAGACACGCGCAGCAATTTCACCAGTCATCTTCATGCTGCTTTATGCCGGAAAAACATCGAAACCTTCGTTGATTATAGAATCAGAAAAGGAGATGAGATCTATCTTTCGATTTCGAAAGCAATCAAAGGTTCGAGTTTATCTTTGGTTGTGTTCTCTGCAGATTATGCTTCGTCCAAGTGGTGCTTGAGTGAACTTGCTCAGATACTTGAATGCAAGAAATTGCAAGGACAAATTGTTGTGCCTGTGTTCTATGAGATCGACCCATCTCATGTGCGGAAGCAAACTGGGAGTTTCAAGAAAGCATTCGCAAAACATGAGCAGGATCTTGGGCACAACAAGGCCAAGTTGAAGGAGTGGAAAGCTTCTCTCACTGAAGCTGCCAATTTAGCTGGGTGGGACTCTCGCACTTACAGGTAATAATTTCTTTTTTTTTTTTTTTAATTTTTAATTAATCTTAGTTTCAATTTTTAAGTGGTAATTAATTTATGTGGTTTATTTTATTAATTCACTGGCTAAAACTGGCGTCCATCAAGCTTGCTTCACTTCCTCAAGGGAATGCATCCTTTCTCAGAAAAATTCTTATATGACATAACTTTCTCCGAATTTAGATGTTTCGTACCTGATGGAGTGGTTATTAAATATGTTAAATAAATTCATCCTATTTTATAACTTTAATTAACAAAATTTATATTATTAAAAAATTATTATTAACTTGTTTATGAAATTTTAATTATTTATTATATTTATCTAAGAGTATCTTAATCTTCAATAAGTATTATATTAACTTTTTATTGTTATTTTATTAAAATATAAATTTTATTATTATATATAATTTAATTATTAATTATTATTTTTTAAATAATATTTTTAAACTATAAATTCTTATATCTCTCTGTTAATTATTCATATCAAATAAGTTAAGTTGATTTGTTATGCTCTTATATTTTATAATTAAGGCTTGATCTTATCTTAATAAAAATTTATGGTACCTAGTAATAAAAAAAAATCTGTTAAGTTAATTATTTTACTAAAATATTTTAGACTTTTCAAAGGCAAAATCTTAAATAAAAATATATTGCATACTGAGAAGTTTAGAGAAAGAATATAAAAGAGTCATTTAGTTCATATAAGAAATTACTTCTTGCTAGAAGTTCAACTTTTTAGACATTAATTTCTTATATAAACTTCTTGAAAAATACTTAAAATTATTTGATTAATATTGAAGAAGTGACACTTATCAAGAAGTAACTTCTTATATTTTATTTAGTTTAATTTTAAACTTCTATTAACAAAATAACTATTATATTTTTAATTTATTATAATATAAATTAATAAATTTTAATTATTATTAATTAAATTTAATTTGAATAATTTTTTTTAGTATTTGTAATGGACAAAGAAAGTAGAACTTATTTAGGAGGAGGTGAGTAAATAACTTTCTATAATTTATGAAAAATAGAATTTTTTGAAAAATTCTACTTCTTCTAATTTGTTAGATAATGACTAATTAAATAGTTTATTTATTTTTTATTTTTGATAAATAAAACTTTTTATATTATTGTTGCAAATCAAACAATTCCAAAATATAGATATAGAAACTTATCAAGACTTAGGTAAACGTGTTTTAAAAATAAAAAAAAATGACACTCTATTAAATCTCCAATTATTTTAACTTTTATTGGGGAAATATTTTTATTTAACAAGAGAAATATTTTTGTTTTAGGAGAGAAATTTTTACTAGTGGAAGAGTTCTAGAAAATGATACAGATTATTTATGGAAAAAATTGTAAAATTTCCCTTTTTTTTAACCTTAGGATGGTTCAATATTATTTTTTTCAATTTTAGAAATTTAAAAATCACCTCCATAAATTTTATGAAATTTGAAATTAAAACTTTTTATTTACTTAATTAATTATTTTATTAAATTATATATTCTTTATAAAAATTTTAAAATAATAATCAAAATATTATAATATATTGATTAATTTAGTTATTTTTTAAAACCTGATTCTTATATTATATAATTAATATAAATTAAATTATATATAAATAATTTTAATTAAATGCTTATATATAAGGTACGAAATTATTATTTAAAAATAATAAATTAAATTAATATCTTAAAATATTTTGATTTTTATTTAAGAATTTTATAAAAATTATATAGTTTAATAAAATAGTTAATTAAATAAAAGATGAGCATTGTTTCTAAATTTGATAAAGTTTAAAGGATGAATTTCAAATTTTTAAAGTTGGCGGAGATAAAATCTAATTACTTAAGTTTGAAGAGTCTTATTTATATTTTCCTCCTTATTTTTGTGGATATAATAAAAATTCTTGTCATTATTTTTCTAAATTGACCTCTTTTGCCAGTAGACACTGCGGTCAAGTATTTTCTTTTCTACCTCCATTTGAATATTCAATTAGTGCCAACGCCAGCGGTGACATTGGTGCTTTCTAGAATTTCGTCTGTGACTATCAAACTTCAGGATGTTTGATAAAATAATTCATTTCATTCTGTCTTAGTGTGTAAATGTGGTACTGGGAACTGTAATGTTGGAGAGGAATATAATAAGAATAAATACGAAGTAACGGGAGAAAAATAGGAAGCCTGTAAACCGTGGTATTGTTGATCAATGTCTGAGGAAATATAGGCAGGCCGAAAGGTCTTGTGACTACCTTTGTAATTTACACGTGTTCTGTTTGTAATTTTAACAGGTCGCATATTTTAAGGTTAAAAGAGAATTTTAATCTCCCTAAAATATAATTTATATAATTTTATCCTATTTAATTTTAAAAAAATTATTTTAATTTTTTTAATATTTAATTAATGTAATTTTGATTATTTTTTCTAATATCTGCCAATTTTCATCAACACCAATCAATTTGTGAAAAATCATGTTTTTTAAGATTTAAAAAATAATAAACTCTAAAAAAAGTATAATTCATTGAGTTTGTTTAAAATTTTCAATACTTAGATAAATATTTCTTTTTATACTTACATAAAAGCTATTTTAGATTAATAGGGAGGATGGATTTAATAGAAATCACATTGTAAATTCAAGAAATTGACAAAATCAAACAAGAAGACAAAAATTATATCAATTAAATACTTAATAGATTAAAATAAATTATTTTAACTTAAAGGTCAAAATATTATGATTTATATTTTAGAAAGATCAAAATTTTATTTAAGCCAAAATTTACCAATACCTCCCTACCATTAAGCTTACATCTGCAACCATTGTTACCAGCCTTTTCTATTTTCATTGTCCACTGCTTATCGTTACAATTGCAGTATACTATTACCATCCCTTTACCAATGCCACGTTTCTTATCTTTTAATTACTACAAACATTTATGATTATCATGCACTTCTAACACTTTCTTCTATTATTATCATTATCATTATCATCATAACTGTAATATAAGGATTATTTTATTTCAAATGATTTTTCAATAATATATATAATTTTTTATTGTGTGATAAAATAAAATAAAATATATAACATTAGGCAACTATCTAGGTTACATAATGGTGCATAAAACGTTATATCATATAGGAACATGTATCCTTAACTATCTCATGACTTCTACTATGAGATGCACTCATTTCAAAAGAAGAATAATAAAATATTGATAAATTTCAATGCAATATTCTTGGAATTCAAATTTTAATTACAATATCAGGAACATTAATTAAACAAGGCTTTAGTTTTGTGTAATTTCATAAAATCTCTACGGACTTGAGTTATATACTTTAAAAATTTTGCTGGACGTTTATTTACTTGAGTCTTGGAGTAATATTACAAAATAGAGTTAATCGCTTCAAGAGTGATCCGAAGGTGGTAAAATAAGCTATCAAGTTTCTTTTGGTAATAAAACTTTAATAAAATATAAAATATCATCTTAAAGCCTAGGATTCTGAAAGGGTGTAGGACAGCTCAAATATAGTAAGGTATGTACCATGGTTTATCCCTATCTTACGGTCAGGTCTCATCCTTGATGTGTTGTGATAGCTGTATTTTATTATAAAAAATATTATAAATATAAAAAATAAAATTTAAAATTTTATATATTTATTTTATTATTTTATATATAATAATTATTAATTTATATTTAAAATTTAAATTTTATTCTATATATATATATATCTTCATGAGTTGTCTTTTTGGCTCTCGTTAGCCATGTGGTCCATAGTCAATCCCCACAGCTCGTGTATCTAATTATTCTAGCTGCACGAAGTCCTTGAACTCCACTGGAGGCTTTGGGGCTCTATCTCATCTTATATTTGAATAAAAATTCCCACATGAATAATTTAAAATATACAACTATGCCGTTAACATTCTCTTTTGGTACAACAGTGGCCCTCGGTAAGGAACCTATAATCTCTCGGGTAAACCATTCAAATCCCTCAAGACTATTTCACTCCTCGTGGCTTAAGATTGAAAATGCATAATTCCACTCCTCCTTCAATTTAAAAAATGCACAGTTTAATTCCTTTGGTTGTTAGATAAGCTGAATGGAAAATTAATAAAAAGGGATAAATCATATATGTTTAAAGATGAAGTACTCAAATTGCTCTTTTCAAATTCTTGGCCTGTAAATTGCAGGTAAGTTATATTTGAAGAGTGTAAATTATACTTTACCCTAATTAATATCATCAAATCCTTATCATGTATATAATAAGTTTTTCTTTTCTTTCTCTCTCAAAAAATTGCAAGAGTATTTCAATTTTAGCAATACGAAAACTCCCTAGCTTTGTTATGTGTGCATATTACATCTTTTGACATTGATTGCAGCAATTCAGCAATTTACCCTTTTGAACCAATAAGGTCGTGCAAATCATCTCTTCGATCTTTGAATGGAAAAAGTGACCTTACAAGATTTAATTTGTTTTAGTGGATAAATCGCTACAATTAAAATATATAGAGATAATGTGTAAATAACTAATAGTTGTGAGATCTTCTTATATTTTTCCCTTGGATATTTTGTTTAACTTCTTAATATATGCTAGGACTGAATGCGAATGCATTGAGGAAATTGTCAAAGATGTTTTGCAAAAGTTGAATCCCGTGTACCCATGTGAATTAGAAGGCCTCGTTGGAATTGATCAACATTTTGCACTCATGGAATCATTATTGACGATTAGATCAAGTGAAGTTCGAATCATTGGGATTTGGGGGATGGGTGGAATTGGTAAGACCACCCTTGCCAATGCTATATTTGTCCAATTCTCTTCTGAATATGAAGGTGCATGCTTCCTGGAAAATGTAAGAGAAGATTCGGAAAAGTTGGGATTGTATGACTTACGTAATAAACTTCTTACAGGATTAAAAGATGATGAGAAACTTAATGCTGGTGGATCGAAAATAAGATCCCCTCACATTATGAGAAGGCTTAGTCGTAGAAAAGTTCTTATTGTACTTGATGATGTGCATACATTAAAACAATTAGAATATTTGGATGCAAAGCATCATTGTTGGGGACCCGGTAGTAGAGTCATTATCACAACGAGAGACAAGCATGTCCTCCTTAGTAGTGGAATTGATGAAATTTATGAAGTTCAAGGATTGTCCCTTCAGAATTCTTTTCAGCTTTTCAGTTTAGTTGCCTTCAATAATAGCCATCCAAAAATGGGTTATGAAAAGCTATCAGAAATGGCAGTTGAATATGCAAATGGGAATCCTTTAGCTTTGAAAATTTTGGGTTCAAGTCTTCATTCTAGAAGTCAAAAAGAATGGGTTAGTGCACTAAAAAAGCTCATGAAGATTCCCAATACAGAAATTCAAAATGTGTTAAGATTGAGTTATGATGGACTAGATGATGAAGAGAAAAATATATTTCTGGATATTGCGTGTTTTTTCAATGGAGAGAAAAAGGAGAATGTGATAAAGCTACTAGATATTTGTGGTTTCTTTGCAGATATTGGAATAAGAGTCCTCCTAGACAAGGCTCTCATAACTATTTCAGAAGCCAATGATGAAGTATGTGTGCATGATTTGATTAAAAAAATGGGTTGGGAAATTGTTCGTCAAGAATCAATCAATAATCCTGGAAGGCGAAGCCGATTGTGGGATCTTGATGACATCCATGATGTATTTTTAAACAATAGGGTAAGTGAAAAAAAAAAATTTCCCTTAAATAAATGTATCTTTGGAAAGAATATACATATCTTGATATCTTGTAATCATTCTATAATTTTTGTTTGTTAGGGAACAGATGTTGTGGAAGGTATAATCCTTGATGTGTCCCAAATAAAGGATGTGTTCTTGAGCTATGATGCCTTCACAAAGATGAGCAATCTAAGATTTCTGAAATTCTATATCAACGGGGGTGGAATATGTAATGTGCATCTTCCAACAGGTCTCGAATCATTACCTGATAAATTAAGGTATTTTCATTGGGATGGATACCCTTCTAAGTCAATGCCGTCAAAGTTTTCAGTTGAGAATCTTGTTGTGCTTTCCATGAGGGGCAGCCTTGTCAAGAAACTTTGGGAGGGAGTCAAGGTAAGACTTCATACATCACTCTATATTATGCATGAGCATAATTATAAAGGTCAAGTTGCTGTATTTCTAGTTTTTGTGTTATTATAGGCATTGTTTCCTTTTATTACGACAGAATCTAGCAAACTTGAAAGAGATCAACCTTCGTGGGTGCGAGAATCTAACTGAACTTCCAGATTTTTCTCTAGCTCCAAATCTTGAAAGTATAGATCTTTTTCACTGCACAAGTCTGCTTCTTGTTCCCTCTTCTATCCAACATATCAAGAAGCTTGTTTTCTTCAATTTGGAACTCTGCATGAAGCTTAGGAGTCTTCCAAGAAATATTCACTTATTATCCCTCGAAATATTCATCCTCAAGGGTTGCTCAAGCCTTGATGAGTTTTCAGTGACCTCTGAGAACATGGCACGCTTGGATTTGAGAGGAACAACAATTAGAAGTTTTCCATTGTCAGTTTGGCAAAATTTCGACAAGCTTGTTTACTTGAATCTAGATTCTTGCAAGAAGCTCAGGAGTTTTGAATGTCATATTCACTTATCATCTCTTGAAACACTAATTTTAAAAAATTGCTCGAGTCTTGTGGAGTTCTCACTCACTTCAAAGAACTTGGAATTTCTTGATTTAGAAGGGACATCAGTTAAAAGGTTGCCAACGTCAATTTGGCGGAATAACAAGCTTGTTACTTTGGTTCTTCGTGCGTGTAAAAGACTAGACGATTTCCCAAACAGGCCAGAAGTTGAAGAGTTAGCAGCTGTCTATGATGTGATAACGTCTTTTGAAAGTTCCATCATGGTTGAGCCTTGGAATTTAGCTTCCTTAACAGATCTTTCACTAAATGGAAGCAATATTAAGAGTTTACCCGTAAGTATTGAAGATCTTCCTCGATTGAAAAAGCTTACACTAATTGGGTGCAAGAGGATTCGGTCTCTAGCAGGACTCCCATCATCCTTGGAAGACTTATGCCTTGATGAAAGTGACATAGAGTACCTACCTCCAAGAATCAAAGAGCTTTCTCATCTACGGAAAATTACGTTAATCAAGTGCAAGATGCTTCGGACTCTACCTGATCTTCCCCTATCCTTGGAAGATTTAATACTGGATGAAAGTAGCATTAAAAGCTTTCCTGAGAACATGAAAGATCTTTGTCACATTGTAAAACTTCCGCTAATCAAGTGTGAGAAGCTTTGTTCTCTAGAAGAGCTTCCAGTTTTCTTGGAAGATTTATCACTGTACGAAAGCAATATTAAGTGCTTGCCGGTAGGCATCAAAGACCTCTCTTTTCTTCGGAAACTAGCACTAACGAAGTGCAAGAGCATTCAATTCTTACCTGAGTTGCCAGCTTTGTTGGAAGATTTATTACTGAATGGAATGAACATTAAGAGCTTGCCTATGGGGATCAAAGATCTTTCTCATCTACAAAAAATAACCTTAATTGAGTGCAGGAGCCTTCGATCTCTACCTGAGCTTCCACAATCTCTATGTTCATTTTGCGCAGCTGACTGCTTTTCACTGGAGACTGTACCTAGCTCAAAGGCTATCTTGATAGAAGATAGACATACATTCTATTATAATTGTACAAAGTTGGATGTGAATTCACGCAAAAATATCATTCTAGAAGCACCCTTTGAGGCAGCGTTTGCTTCTTTGCAACAAAGAACACGTGTAGGTCCTCTGGTTTCTATTTGTTTACCAGGAACTAAAATTCCAAACTGGTTCTGCTATCAGACAACAAAATCTTCTGTGGAAATCGAAATTCCTCAAACTTGGTTCACTGACTCGAAGCTCTTGGGATTTTCTCTTTGCCTTATCCTTGGTGGTTTCCAGCAAACCAGTAATGAAACCTACGATCCTGATGTCACTTGTTATTACTTCTTAAAGTCTGGTCATTCTGATCGATTCCTTGGTCACTGCTCCACCATAATGAAAGTGCCAGGAGCCTTCATTTCTGATCATATATTCATATGCTATAACCCTCCGTTCAATTTTTGGTTGATGCAAGACTTCAAAAATTTAGTGAAGAATAATGATGCGGACAACCTGAAGCTCTCTTTGCAATTTAAGGGTCCATGTAAAAGATTGGACATTGTAAAGAAGTGCGGGATTTGCCCATTGTTGATAAGCGATAATGCATATGAATATAAATCCAATGAAAGTGAAATTGGAAATTTTAATGAGACGACTCAGCTGGCTGGAAGAAGGTGAAGACTTGCAACCTCACAAACATATAAATGCAGCCTTTTCAAATGGGTGTTGGATAATATGGTACATCCTTGATCTTAAAGGTATACTACACTCTCCTCAGCATTTTTGCTTCTTATTCTTCTGGTAAACCTTTCAAATTGGAAAGTAAATTCTCATATGTATATGCTTGCCAAAAAAATTCTTTTATTGACAATGAACAAAAGCTGCATAAATTCAGCCAGTTAAATCACTATTATTGATAAAAAATATTATTATTCCTTTTTATGGCTAACAATGAAGCGATTGGTTAAATTTATACATGTATACTAACTTTATAGAAGAAATTCTACATGAATGCCAATTTTCTCAACATGGATAAAAAATTGCAACTCACACTGGTTCCTTTGCATTGATTACTAGATTCAGGGTTTTCATTATGGGATTGGACAAAAGCTTGTGGATTAGCTAAAAATGTCATACCATTGGTCAGATGTACCCTTCGCAGCTTGTTCTGTTGAGTTGGTTCTATATCTTCTGGGGATGCAAGTGCAAAACAGCATAGGGTATCGCTATCTGATTATGCATATCCACTTGTGTCTGAGCATTAATTTCCCTTTCTTGCACATCGATCTGAATAATGGGATCCTATTGATGAGGAGAGTCTACATCCGTTCTTGCTTCTATCTCTTCTTCTTGTTGATCACCATTTAAGTTATCTTCAGAAGAATCCTCCTGCTGGAGCTCCTCAAAAGATGAAACCTGATGCTGATGCTCATTGAAAGTGGCTATAGGTTCATCAGCGGGATGAGAATGGAGCTGGTCCTGCTCATGGCTAACTCTAATCTTTGTAGTTCGACACTGAGGTTACGATCCCAAGGCTTTTGCATCGGATACAATGTGCTTCAGATAACACCACACCAGTTTCCACATTAAATTTTCGTCTCATATTATTCATCTGTCTTTGAACTAACCTCTTCTTCACTTCTAGTGCAGGAGTACAGCTTATGCTCAATTCTTCCACACAGAAGGCACATGCAAAAAATGCGCTCATACTCGCATTGTATCCGGATGAAAGAATCATCCTCTAACTTCAAATTGAACCCCATAAGCAGGGGTTCAAGTGTACGGAGACGAACTTTTAGCCTTACAAAATGCAAGTTAGGGTACTCAGACTGCCAATCAATCCGTTGGACTTCAACCAGCATGGGACCCAAGTATTCTTCAAAAGCTATAGTCTGATATTCTAGTGGTAATCCCCAAAGCTGCACCCATACCAGGGACGTCGGCACCCTAGGATGTTGCCAGCCAGCCTGCAAATTTGGCCTCTTTAATCAGGTATGAGTAACATCCCTTGTACCAACCGTGGTCTATTTTCAAAATCATAATTTCTATCCTCCAAATATTGAAAATGGATTACATACACCTTATCTACTCTGCCGATCACTTGAAACTGATCCCTAAGTTGCCATGCAAAATGCAGATCGAACTGTATCAAGTCTACTAGTAGAGATATATCTCTCATCAGCTAGCGAACAGACTAAACAGAAATTCCATGGCTCCTAACTTTCCTGCACCAACTGTGGATTGAACTGAACGGCACGGCACGGGCAGATTTGTTGCATATGCGGCTCTCCTTCGAGATCTTGGCCTTTCAGCCACCGACGAGCTTCCCTACCAACCCATCTCGCGGAAGCGTGACAAATGAAGCAGCCTCTATTATAGACAGCTTCTAGACAGATTTCTCCACAATAATCGAACAATTACACTTCAACTACTATATACCTCCAATTAAATTTTGGTGATTGATGTAGTCGAAACTAATTACTTTGAGTCGAATAGATGTGATTCTACCGAAGTCGCTGTAAGATCTCCCGAAGAGTTTAAGATGTAAATTTTCTTCCTCCTCACATTACTCAATTTACTTTTATCTTGTTGACTGCTTTTAAAAAAATTCTAACATGCCTCTCCAGCATTCTACTTATTCTTTTCTCTTTCCCATTTTTTTTTGGGAAGATGTTCTCCTTCTAACATGCTCCTCTCCTTTGAAATCTTGCCTTCCAGTCTCCGACAAGCTTTCTGACCGTCGGTCATCACGCGGAAGCGTGACAATGAAGCAACCTTAAGATATAAACTATATTTCCTATGATTTATATAAGATCGAGTCGAAAGCTATAGTTTACTAAAGACAAATTAGTTTATATATATTGCTCCGTTCCAAGTGCATCCCTCTGAGAGTTTAATACGATTATGAGGGGCCACTATGATCCTTAGAGCAACTCAATTTCCTCACAATAGTGTCGGGATTTAAAACAAAAATGAGAAATTAAGGACAACAAAATTGATATCAATTGAACTAACCCAAAAGATTTAAACAACCAAATTTAAAACTAAATCAAATTTCCTCATCCTCATAACCAATTTATGTTTTGGTTCTCAACCGGTTTTGCATATTAGCAAATACTTCATTGAGAATCGCAGTTGTAGTGGCCAGAGTTACTCAGCGAAACCAAAACCCAAAGGCCAATACCGCAACCCATGAGCAAAATGTCACGAGACATAAATACAATCTCTTTGATTCACTTTTTATTTAACAAGAATCCAATATTGCAATATAACAATTAACAATACACACACACACACACACACTCACTTAAGCATCAATCTATCCCAAGTTTCGACCCTCAATTTCCCAAAAATATTAAAAGGGATTCATATTCAAGACACCAAGGAAAATCCAAAAATTTAACTCCATGATCTCCTTTGTTCTTGGAAGGTCGTATGCTAATAATCAGAACACCGACAGAGAATTCAAGAATGCCACAAACCACTTTCTAATAATTGTCATGAATAAAATGTAGACATTTCACGCTGCCTCAAGCATCTATAAAGAGCAGACTACAACAACTATCAAAAAGGTCTGATTTCACAGATGTAGAGTCTAAAATGCATGGTCAAAATATCCATGCTTCTAAAGAAAGACGCCTATATATCGAGGTCCACCCTGATGAGAAAATGATTTTCATTAGTTTGCAATCTAGGAAGCATTTAAACATAACTATAAATTAATCCAGACAAGTATCCCAAAATTCAGATATGAGAACGACAGATAGGAAAAAGAATAGACAAAAATATCTCCCTGATTTGCTTTGCTCATGATGCAGAAGTACACCTTAACTTACATTTTCATAATCCTTTCTTTCCGCAAGACCCAGCACCCTGACATACTTCTAAGCCATTTATTTTCTCAATGAGAACCCAAAGAATAACATCTCAGATTTTCTTTCCTTATTCTTCATTCAGTATGAGCTTCTGACCTTTCAGCATTAAGAACAGAGGAAAGAAAGGAAAACAACTGACAGGAACAGCACAATGCAGGACAACACGCATGGTGACATTCCCAAACCAAAGTCTGAAACCCAATATTCTGTATCAGCCTAAAGTATAATATGCTCTCAGGATTGCACAGCTAGCCTTGAAAGATGCTCATAGAAGACTTGAAGGCTCACGTCATCAGTGAAGATCACATCAGAACCAGTCGACATCTCGTGCGCATTATTATATGTGGCTGAGGGGTTCAGCTTTGCTAACAAAAATCTAGCCTGTTCATCATCCAGTAGGAAAAGAAGAAGGGGGGGGGGGGGAGTAACCCAAAAAAATAAGTGAAACAAATTAATAAAGGGACACTCAAATATTAACAAATTAAAAATCTGGAAGAGTATGATATGTTTCATATAATGGCATCACTAATGCTGCAGGACATATTTTAGAGAAGAATCACCAACAGCTACAAAATGAAAAATGGCACTAAAACTGGTCTTGCTGCACATACTGACCTGAGAACCATGTTGATCACACACTACCAATCTAGGGACAGGGAAGCGATCTCTAATGATCATTTGGGCATCTTCACGGGGAGCTTGCAAGAGCTGTGCAAATGCCTGATATATATTAAAGCTGTTAGAGGATGGTGGAAATGAAGGAATGATACAAGCAACCCTAAGATGCTGAGAACAAGATAAATATGAGCAAACCCAAACCACCCACTTCAAACATAAATTGACAGTAATGCTAATATGCTCTCAATCAAACATTCATTAAAAATGTGAGAACCTAATCAGTTGAAATCTGAGCACATACTTGGTGTTGCGGTTCGTTATGATATCCCATGTTGCGCCATTGAGCTATTGTCATTCCATGGAAGATGACAACACTAAAGTACGAATCTAACAGAAGAATCCGGTCTGCAGCAATTGAAGCTACATCCAACAATGTTGGTTCAGGCAGTGAATTAAATGAGTATTTTATTAGAGATGGCTGAAGCATGACAGCAGAATTACTAATATTTTCCCTGTTCAACAACATGCGGAAGTAGGCAGTCTCATCTGGACTGTTGTTAAAAACCTGCAGATACGTTTTACCACAAACATATCACAAAGTTACATTAAATACATATGAGATGCAGAACAGAAAGAAAATCTTCAAAATCACAAGAAATACCTGCACAAACTGTGACCGTCGCAGATTAAACAAAAACTGTGGGAACAATGAAAATGATGGGTTCAAGTTGAAAGATGAAGGATCATCCTTTCGATAGTCTCCAAATTTAGAACAGAGACGAATAAGAGATCTATCAAGCCACCGTGTGGCATCAAATGCTTCCTGTTTGCAAAACATTTTAAAAACAATGTGCTCAGTGAGTCACAGAAATTTGAATGTAAGCTCAAAACACAAGTTTTGCATCATATACTACATGCCCAAGAATAACAGCATGTGAAAATTATTATTTCAGAACATATAGGCAAAATAAATGTTCTGAAATAAAACTGACCCCACTTAGTGGGATAAGGCTTTGTTGTTATTGTTGTTGTATATAGGCAAAATAAAACTACATTGACTTATTTTCTTGAATAGATGGGCAGATGGCAGTAGGGAAGTGCGAGGAAATACAAGTTGAAGAAACATTAAAATACAATTTCGGATGACCTATCATATAACATTTGGAACAACATTCCATCAACACATAAATCACAGGCATAAAAGGACAAATGTAATTAACATCATATTATCACTACCAAATTGAAATCTTGCCAAATTATACAATATTGGAAACTCCAAAAAATGCTTGTTTTCACAGTGACAGAATTTGCTACAGGTTAGAACATATGATTTCCAAAAAAGGAACATCAAATGGTACATCATAATATTTCTTTTGAATAGAAAAATGGTCATATGAAATTTATGCATACCATAACAAAGAGACGAATCAATCAGAACTAACTAAATACCTCTGTCTCCATTTTCAGTGAAGCAAGTCTTGCCATCACTACTGCAGCAGTTTCTTGATCAAATCCTTGTACCAGTTCCTGGATTGCAAAGGCATTTTTTTAATTAAGGAGGTGTAATGCAGAAATAGATATATTTAAAAAAAAAATCTAGAAGAACAAACAGATGTAAAAAATAACAATGAGTAGAGGACAATTATTTGATAGCATCATACACGCAACCAGTATCTCAGGAACATAATGAAGTATGAATTGAGAAAAGTTTCGCAAGTACCCATAGAAGAGGAAGGGAGTGGGGAAACAATGACAGAAAATCCTTTTAAGTACATATGGGACATGATTGAGACATGCCTACAAATTAACTAGTAAATCCTTGATTACACAATTGAAACTCTCTTACCAGATGCATCAGAATGAGTTTTGAATTTGCACACACACACACGTGTGTGTGTGTTATTGTAGTGTCTGCAAAAAACCCTTATATAGGCTAGTGTATATCTCACCAAGGCTATCAGAATCTGAATTCTGAGGTTGTGCGCATGGATTCAGGTTTAGTCTACAGCTACCATTGGACCAATGGTCTGCATAAAGATAGGAGTCTTAACATGTCCATTATAGTCAATGCAGACATGATGCTGACACATTATTTTAGCTAAATTCCATATACTTCACTGATAGAGTTAAATTCCTACCAATTTTTGGAGCATGTCCGTTATGGTCAATGCAGACATCCTGCTTACACATTATGTGTTATTCACTGATAAAGTTGAGGTCAGGACTTCCATGACGCACATCATCTTTGGGGATAATAAGGCATAGTCAATAAATTTGAGTACTACCACCATTTGATAGTCAAAGTTGCACAAAAATTGATTTTTCTAACCACCACACTTTTTTTTTAAATTGCAACTTACCCCTCCCCCCCAAAAAAAAAAAAAAAATCTTTTTCCAACTGGTCCAAAAATATTTTTTGACACTATCTTATATGTCTTATTCCAAAACATTTAACTATATTTTATTATGTTTATTTTTTCTTATCTCCCTTACCTTACAATATTGGATTTCTGTGTTTCAAGTAGCAAAATTTTTATGTTATACTTAGTTAGACTCGTAATCAATTTTTTTTTTTTTAAAATATAATATAAAGTACCATTAGTTATGGAACTTAAATTTATTCACAAAAATATTATAACATTTTTATTTCTCTCTAAATAAATTACTCACATTTTATATCAACATCTTTAAATTCATTCATAATTTTATATGCCCACAAACCTTCGTATAAATCATGTGTAATTACATTAAATATTAAAGAGTTGAACGATGTCCCTAAATACTAATAGTAATAATAAGAAAACAATGAAAATCAAATCTAATAATTTTTGTTGACATCGCAACACACTAGTGAATGATAATGTAAAATTGATTTACATTGATAATGAATTAAATTTAATTCAAATAAGTATTATACGTCCAACTACTAGCAATTACAAGGAAAAACTTATCATTCTAAAATGGTTTTATCAAACATAAAATAGATTTATGTATAATCAATTATTTTATAACCAAATATTGATAACTACATTATGTCCAAAATTAATTGTACCACTGTTATACCAAATACAAATACAAATATAAAATATTTCATTGAAATATTGAGTAAATAGTTGACAAAATGAAGATTCAAGAATAATTAGCAAGTAATTATATAGGATAATTTAGCCTAAATCCTTATATTCAAGCTAATTCCCAAATATTGATTAAATAATCATCATTGACCTTTTATAGTAAATTAAGTGATAATAAAGTAATATTGTAATTGAGATTAGACTTTAAAGTATAATATGTACTTTAAAAATTAAAATGATATGTTACAATACTTGATGAAAAAAATCAAGTGAATAATTATAAATTTAAAAATTATTTTTAAATGATTATTATTTATTAAATTCTGAAACTTTAATTTTTTAAACTAAATCACCTTGAAAGAGATATCACATTGATTCCAAATTTATGTCTTTGTTAATAAAATATTAGCTCTACCTTCATAGTAAATCAATTTTGATGATAAGTTATACTAATACTGAGAGTAATAATCATGACAACTAAGGATAGGAAAATTTACAAACCTAATAATCAATGTATCCATATATTTTTTTTTTAAATTGGTAATTGAATGTATCAATATCGATATTTATTTTATTTAAAGGTGGTTATGCTAATGAAACATGTTCTAGTTCTTTCCGCCATGACATAAGGTTACTTTTTCAATTAGTTCGTTTTGGGCTTTTCCAATAACAAGCCTTGCTTCTTTTTAAGCCTCATTAACCCATTTTTTTCTCAAATACAGAACAATATATAATTATTTAATTATGTACCAATGTGCAAAAGGAAGCACACAAACAAAAGCTAAAGGTTGCCCGTGCCTCCTATTGCTGTACTAATTTGTTATCTTCCTCACTTTTAAATTTCTGTGGTTATTAAAATGCCACATGTCCAGGTTGATTAACCTCGATTTTATCTAGGGGACTGAAGTCCTGCCTTAAATTTAAATTTCTACCTACTTCTTGACAGCTTTTAACTAACATAAATTGATGTATCATATGTGGCAATGGTCGGAAAAAATGCTGGAACCAAAATCAATGCCATTCAACAATACAACTTATATAGTGAAGGAAAGATAACCCTAGCATTACAGGTGCTCTACTAGTATTCAAGAAGCGGGAACTTTATCTCACCATTACATATCATAAGCATGCTCAGATGTAAATACAATTATTCATGGATATTAAAAAACTTGATATTCAGACTTCAACAAGAAGAAAGATGTGAAACTTCCAACTATTTCTTTAACATCAACAACTAAGTGGACATCCGGGCATAAAGATATATCAAAAACATACCTCAGAGGTAACAGAGCTATCTACCCATCTTCGAGTAACTGTTGTAACACGAAGCATTAATTGACCATCTGGACCCTGGTAACTGCAAGAAAATGAACGTTGATATACATTGCCTTGCAAGGCAGATAATAATACTTTAATGAATATCATATGTATAAAAATCCTCCAGCATACCTAGTAAGAAACTGCAGGTACAACTGTGGGTTGGCAGCTCCTGGAGTATTTGACCGATCACTTGATGACAGATCAAACAAGATTGTCAAGCATGTACTTTTATCAAGGCCACACATCTTCCATGCTGTAGTATTCCCCTCTCCTACCACAGTATCAGCTACAGAAGGCCCTTTCTGCAATAGATTATTGTTATTATTATCAACATCTAGAAATGTAAAATTTCTACTAAGAGGTTATTTCCGTGGACCCAACGCAGACACCAATTGTAATTTCATTAAAAAAAGGGGGATGTTAGGGGTATGAAAAACTTAGGATTCTGTTTTTAGAAATAGTTTCCCGTTTATTAAAACAAAAAAGACTAAAAAATTTATTTGGCAACATATTCTCAAATTTTGTTTTCAAAAATTGTTTCTGAAATTCTCGTTTTAAAGACAAGAAACAAGTACAAGTTTTAGATCATTTTTCAAACTTGTTCTTTTGTTCTTGATGGCAGTTTTGTAATTAAATGAAGCTTTTGCTTATTTGCTTAACTAAACATCCTCTATTCTTTGTTTTCCTTGTATTTGGAAATAGTTTCTGAAAACACAAATATTTTTTAAAAACAACTTTTAAAAACAGTTTTTAAAACAAAAAAAAAACATATTCAAACACACCCTAAAAATGATCCAACCTTTTCCAATGATGTGCAAGGCCCAATTGCTCCCTGAATTTTGACTTCCTTGGAGCAATTGATCTCAAGAGTTCCACTGAAAGACAAAGTTAAGTAGGCAATGAGCATGTCTGATGCAGGACAAAGGCATATGGAAGAGAGAAAGAAAGAAATGAAGTCAAAATATCCAACGATGAAATGTCTAACAGAACCAAAACAACAACTTAAGTACATCATTATTATCTTCATGAATACATAAGCCCCAAACTATCATAATTCTAGGTTTTACATATATAAACAAGAATGCAGCAGAAAACAGCTTGAAATAAGGAATACCCACTTGAAACAAAGACCAAGAGCTTGCTCCCCATCCTCAAATACACGCTTAAAAGAGTCCTTGAAAACCAAATGACCAAAACTCTCAGATAAAACAACCAGGCCACCTGTTCTTTCAACTGCAACTTTCATTTCTGCAACTCCAACCTATACATTCAAAACGTGAAGAAACAGCACACATAAATCCTTACTATCCTCCTAAGTGCAAAATGTTTATGATAACCACAAAAACATCATGAATATGTCTGCTGTACAGGCAACAGCATTCTGGAAAACACAAAATAAAGTCTGGATAGAGTTGAGATTGACAAAGTGTTAGTTTTTGTACAAAATGACAATCATAATAAAATTGAGCTTGTTTGGTGATTTTCACAGCATAAAAACACTTTGAAAATGACAATTGCTTTGCTTAGTTAGTCCCCTAGGCTGAGAACAAGCTTAGTCTCCAATCTTTGTTCACATTTTGTTCACTAGAATAATTTCAAGGAAATGGCAACAGAAATAGGAAAGAAACAGAATGATCAATCCATTATCATGCTTGGTATAATTAGGAGTTAAACAACCATAAAGATCCACCCTATGTTATATTTCCTTGTACAGATACAATCATGGTTGTCAGTGTCGCAATCCTATTGAGGATCAGAAGGGAAGGTTGGGATTGTAAATCATAGGATGGTAACAGGATTGTAAGATCCTACCTCAAAGCCCCATATATATTTTATACACCTGCTTATAACATTTTTGTAAGAAGAAATACAATTTTAAAGTATTTAAATATGTATAAATAATTAGAAGACACACACATTGTCATAAATTGAAAGGGAATAATAAATTATCAAAGCTGTAAATGATCTAAATTGGTAAATTTAAAACATTACCCAATTTTGCAAGGCTCATGAACACACTAATTGAACTAACAGCACCCAGTAACCTAAAAACACTACTATTGAACACTATAAAATATATTGCACAGCACAACAAGCAAGAAAGATAGGGTTCTCTGATAGCTCTCCAATGCACAGCACAAATAAGGTGGTGGCTTTCCAAGATTGGCAGCAAACCAGTGAGCAAGGCGGAGTGCAAAGCAGCACAATTTTGAGATGACTGCGATGAAGCTATGCATCTCTGCCCTCTGTTTTTTGAAGATGAATACACAATACAGCAGCAGGATAGTTTCTCTCTAGTGCAAAGCGATCAATTGGGTAATAGGGTAATTTTTATTTTTTTATTTATTTTTTTAAATCCAGCCCAACCACTGAAAGCCCATCCTAAAACAACCCCTACATAGAATTGCAGAACTTGGTGGGATTGTGCGATCCCACCAATTGAAGCAATCCTCCACTATTAGATCACCGATCCCAGCAGCAAACATTCCAGATGATGAGTCATTATGAATTGGGGAGATTGAATTGCAGAATCGTGCGATCCAATGCGGTGACTCACAATACTAACAACTTTGGATACAATAACACCAAAGGGTGACAGTCATAATTGGTGGCGATTGGGGGGGGGGGGGGATGCAATCACGGGGAGAAGGTGGTGGCGGTTTGTGACGATCATAAAGCTAGTTTGTGAGAAGATGAGGTGTTGGGTGATTAGGCAGTGGGTAATCCTAAGATAGTAAAAGACCATTCATGAAGGAGAGAAATGAAGATTCTGACTTATGGAGGGAGTGACCACTTCCTCCTTTGGGGAAGAGGGATTTCAAAAGGGAATCCTATTCCATTTCCATAGTTGCTATGAACAGAGATTTCTTAATTCCCGTCCCTATGGCAGCATTCTCCTCCTACAACCAGATGACTCTGCAGAGGCCCCACATTTAAAACTCGCAAGGGTGCTACGATATATGGAATCTAGGAAGCATTGACATTGATACAGACATAGAGGCTGTATTCATGATGGACCCATATTGTAGCTTATGGGAGAGGTGTCCGTGTCTGATGTGTTGGAAATGTGGACACAGGAAAGAGACTTACATTTGTCTGTACTCCATACTTAGTATCTAACCTCATCATGTAGCCTCAAATAGACTTCCCAAAAAATAATAATAATAATAAAATAAAATAAAGGAAAAATTTACTTTCTAGTAAACTTTGAAAAGATGGCCATTTTAATAGTCATGATACTAGAAGTATTCAGAGCTTAATACACAGAAATACCAAACAACCAAACTAACAATAACCTGTAACATTAATATCTTAATCTAATAATCTAAAATAAATCAATGACATGCGGTTCAATTATAATTATGTATTAATCCCTAATAATACTGTAATATCTGCATTAATCATGTTTCAAGTATTTTATTTAGTAATATGGGCACATTTAGAGTTGTCATGGTAGAATTAGAATTAAAATCTTACTAACCTATTACATGAATTATGACTATTTTGGTCCATATTTATAGGCCAATCTTTATTATGCCTTTCCTAAATTTATTAGGTATTTTCCAGTATAAATGGGCTAGGGACTTATTGCAGATTAAGTTCTTACTTTCCAAACCCTAATCCTTGTTCCTCGATTGCTTGACCAACAAATTGGCCCTTTATGGGCAGCATGCATAGCGAGCACTTCAACCAACCTATGCTATAACCCTAAATCTGTTATCAAGGCTTATGCCTACATCAATAAACATGTCAAAGAGGTTAAGAATTCCTGTCATGATTCTAAAAGCACACCAAAGTAGACAAAATGTAAAACATTCCTCAACTTAAGAAACAGTATAACTAGTTAATGACACAGATTGCTGTTTATGGTGCTCATCACAGTTAAGTGGAAAAAATCCAGGCTGTGAAGAAAGAAAAGCACCCATACGGAGTTACATTTGTCTAAAATCTCCTGCAATGAACCTAAGGGCACATTAGCATAGCTTCAAAGTGAGTTGACCCTTCAATGAATTCATAAATCTGAGTTCCCAGAAATATCTAAATAAAAACATAGTTAGCATCTCCAATTAGAGTCTAATTATGTGGATATTGCATGTGATATATTAATCTTCAAATGTAAATTTCCCTTGCCAAATTTGACCATTTGAAATAGACCTTCAGTGGTTGCTGGTTTCATTTCCAAACTATAAGATGTACGAGTTAGGATTTTCTAGTAACAATTTCCACCATATTCTAAGGCACAAATGAGTTGAGCACATGATTCAATTAAGCTTCCGGTAAAGTTCTTACCAGTGGTGCACAAAAGCTGCGATCAGAAGAGTTGTCAAACTCAGGCATTTTTTTTTCCCACCTGATTTATAGGGGTCTATTGCTAAAGAGTCTAAGTTAAACCGGTAATTTTATAATTGCCTTCTAGCAACACAATTAAGCATGTATGCATCAATAAAGATACTACGAAACAGTCAAGGAAAACTAGAATTCTATAAATAAACAGACATGAGTACCTGATCAAGGGCTGATGCAAAAAGATCTAAAACATGACCCTGGTTAACCAGTTGTTTAGAAAGACTCTCATAAAACTTCGCTGCTTTTTTGAAGTATGGTGCTGCATCTTTATCAAGATCTTTGTGAGAACGCACAGGATCGGATAGATCTTTTGACACAATCTGCACAAGATAGCCATAGCTTCAGCATTAGAGATATGGATTCTTGAGCACAGCCCAATACAAGCAAGAAAATGCACAGCACTATTCAGATCTCTCTTCCAGTTATCTTAATTTTACAAAACCTTCCATTCTTAATCCCAACAGTAAGACATAGAGCTTCCTAACTTTTTTCTCTCCCAAATGGTTGTTTGTCTATCTAGTTTCAATATTAAAAATATTAAAAAAAAAATTGACACAAAGTACAAAAGAAACACAAATATTATCTTCATCATTTAAAAATCTATTGCAGATTCTTAAACAACAGCAAATATAAACAAGCACATTCCAAATCTTTTAAAAGTACCAAAATAAAAAAAACTTTGATGCAATCTTCAAAAGAAACTCAGTATAATTATCTTCAGCATAAAAAATCTCTGTTGACCAAAATCTCCAGCAATAACCAATATAAGAAATGCACAGTACTGCCCAAATCTCCCTTCCACTCATTCTAACTTTAGAACATATTTCTTACAATAATTCCCAACAGAAATGTGGAGTAAGAGTTTCTCCGATTTATTTGAGTCTCCCTCCTTAATATATGTGGCAAGGAAGAAATCTGACCTCGCTAAGCAATCCACCATACTGATAATGGTTATATTGTACGTCTCCTCTTCTTATATTAGAAACATGGTTATTGAATCATGAATAGAAAAATCAATTTAGAAATCATGAATCTTATTGAATCATGAATCCATATAATACAATATGATTTCCATTATGTATAATAAAATGTAAGCATTAATGATAAAAAAAATCATATATTTAAATGCAACTTTAAAACACCAAAAGAATTGACATTCGAAGATTAGAGATTAGGATTGGGACAGGATGTCATTATGATGGAACTCCAAGATTTATCAAAAAAAAAAAAAAAAAAACCTTCAAGATAAAAAAGAAGAAGATGCGTTTGCATAAAGTCAATTTTTTTTTTTAATTTAGTCAAAATATTGTGGTAAAAGCTGATATGAGAATGTTTTCTTCCCCCATCTCTGTCTCTCTCTGAACCAACAAACCTCTTTGTCCCTTACACATCAGTCCACTCCTTCTCCTTCTCTCTCTCACTGGAGCACGCCATCTCCATCATCCTTGTTGCTGCATCTACTCTAACATCCATGTGTACAGGAGCAAATTGAATAGAGTTCGATCCTGATCTCACTAGAAATTTTGCCACCTACGTCCAACTAATTTTGGCTCTATAACTCTGCCTAGCTCCACTGTTTTATCATGCATTAGGGTCGCAAGAACTCAACCCAGTTCCGTTGTGACCAAGACACACATTTGACTGTAGCCTAGTGCAAAATCGTCTGATATGGAGCTTGAATAGTTGGAATCGACTGTACACAAAATTCCAAACCAATTCACACAACTCTTAGTGCGATTCAAGAGCATAAATGATTCTGTGCATGATTCAAATTGATTTGGCAATGGATTGAATCAAATTGCGTGATTTGGAAGATTCTGACTACCATGATTAGAAATGTCCTAATCCTAAAAGTGATGGTGTACCTCATCTTCTTATATGAATATGAAAAAATCAGACCAGTTCAAAGTCTATTAAAAAATCTCCAATTCTAAGAAAATGAAAAGGCACGGTATAGATATTCACTGGAAAGCACTGTCTTTTTACTTCTGTTCCAAACAAAACAGTTACAGCAGGTAGAGATACAAACCTAGACTCAACTAGCACCTACACCATGCGTAAATATATATATATATTTTGTTTTGGCTATATGCAGTGCAGTGCCAGTCAACACAAACTTGAGTATAGATTAAAGGTCAAGAAGCAGGCGCATTTAGTGAACACAGCCAGTTTTTAATGGAAATAAAAACCTTAGAAATTAGCATAAACACAAAAATGACTCTCTAATGTTTTAGTTTGGAATGACAGTGAACTATCATTTCAAATTCCTAATGCTAGACAGATGAAAACCCTTAAAAGCTAATTATTTATTCCAATATATAGCACACATGCGAAAATCATCAATAATATTGTCGACAAAGAACTGAAAACTGATGTACCGTGCCCGGTCCTTCTGTGCATGGACCCCCAACTAATGCTATGATTCTGGCTCCAGTCCCAGGAAAACAAGCACCAAGCAATCCAGCTGCAACACTTAAAGCCACTCCAGTGCACCGGGCTGGACGACTGCCAGGTGACACAGGCCATTGATCAGTTTGTAATTCATCCAAAAGCTGGAAGCCACAGGAGTTGCAAACCATTTGTCAGGAATCAACGTCACAGAAATCCACAGCGAAATTGCATTTAAGAAACACACGTAGATTATAATTAAACGCACCGCATTCAGAGTATATTCACAATCAGATGCAGGCAACAGAAACCGCGTGACACCTGCACTGGGGAATCCACCCTGCACACCCTTTTGATACCCAGGGGCTGTTCTCCTCCCAGAAGCACCAAGACCCAGTTGCTCCAAAATTTGTTCTTTTGAAATCTCCTTACCTCCCCGGAAGACATAAACCTTGGACATATCCGAGAACCCCAATTCATGAACTTGGACCTGGGTTCCAAAAGACACAAAACCCACAAAAGCATTGTCGGGTAGAAGCTCGATTGCCTGTCTGAGTGCAGATTTCACATACCCCATTTCCTCTTCAATCATACATGTATCAAGCACAAAAACAAAAACCGGCGATGGCTGAAATTGATGGGTCGGATCGAGATTTAGGTTCCCAAATGAATTTGGATTCGCAGAGTGAGGAAGACAATATTCAACAGTGGTGTAATGCGGGTAAAGCTCTCCAGGGAGATTGGTCTCAGAGATCGCGTTATAGTGCGGAGGGAAATGGTTGCGCTGATAGCAAAAGGGGCAGATCCAGATCTTAGCAGTAAAGTCCACGCGGGAGAATGGGTTGAGGGCCGCAGAACAGGTCTTACATCGAAGAGGCGCATAAGGAAGCCTCGGGATATCTGGGTGAGGACGGATCACGGCGATGGAGGCAGCAAGTGGGATCACGCACTTGCTAGCTTCAACCTTGGTACGCGGCCAAACATTCCAGGTCATTCGAACTCCATCAACTCCTTCAGGATCTGTGTTCGCCATTTCCGACATCTTGTCTCAATCAACACAATAATATCTCCCCGTTAAGCTGAAATTTTAGAGAACTCACTAATTTTAATCGGTATAACTCTTGAGTTTTCCGGGAAAAATCAACGGATTTGAATTGGGAAAATTGTGAGGGTATTTTCCAGAAAAATTAGGACATTTGAATTGGGGAAATTTGGGAGTTTTCAAGGAAAATAGAAAGAAAGGCGACCCCTTTGAGAATTGAAGGAGACAGGGGTCACCGCACTAGAGAGAGAGATCGAGATGTGAGGTTGTTAGAGGGAGAGGGATGTTTCGTGATCAAAGGCTCGAAGGAGAGACTAAGGTCTCCCAAAGGCTAAATTAATCAATCGCAGGATCAGTGTCAATATCGATAATCAACGATCAATGTTGAATCTTAAAGCTCGGCTTGTGATTGGACGATAGTACGTGTTATGAAAAAAATGGCTTATATTAGAAATTGGAACTAAAAATTTGGAAATGACCGAAAGGGAAATATCAGAGGATTGTCCCCGTGCCATGTCATTTATGCCAGTAAATTTATATTATTGTTATTGTTATGTTATATTTGAGACGTGTTCTTTATTTATTTAATGCATATTTTTATGATTTTTATTTTTCTAAATTTTATCTGCTTTGAAAATTTTTATATGAAGTTAATTTTTTATTTTTCTGATAAAAATTTGTTTCTTTTTTTATATTTTTACATGCAAATTCTTATAAATTTTTAATTTTTTATTTATCAGTTTTAGTATATAAAATTGTAATTTTTATATATAGTATAAATACTGAAATGGAAACTTGGAAACTATTGGTATCACTGAAACTATTGGTATTACTACAAAGCGTTATTCTTCCCCGAAAACTTTTTTCGGTAAAATAGAGTTATACTTTCATATATTAGTTTTTTTAGGGGGGGTTTAATTTCACCTCTCTCCTAATTTTTTTTTTGTTAATTTGAACATTTAGAAAGAATCATCATTATTCCAAGGGTTTCTTTGCTAAAATTTTATTTATTAATTTACTTAAAATCTTTTCTAATTTTTAAAAGAACAAAATATAATAATTGTCATCACCTAATTCATTAAAAATGAAAAATAGAATAATTTAACCAATAAAATGTTAATTTAGTGAAAAGCATGCTAACTTTGTATCATTATCCATCCAACAGCTCATGATTAATGTAACAAGTTGTTAAGTGCAATTGCCTACTAGTCTTTCAATACATGATGGATGAAATGCTAAATATAAAATTATGCAAAGCGCACCTAACTATTATGACCATTTTCAAGTATACATGTATTAATGATACAGATGTGCAAATCTAATCTAACTATCCCATGCCTTATTTGGATACCCAAATCCTTAAGCAAGTCCACTTCTAACTTATTTACCAACAACTAAACACTTAAGGGAAAATCTCCTAAAATAAAGAAGAAGAAAACAAAAAAAAGGTAAGTTTTTTTAGAAACTTAGTGAGTGATAAGCAAATAATAAAGAAAAAAGTTAAAATAGGTATTTGTGTGTGAGAGTGTGTGTATTATGATGCAGAGCTTACAGTTAATCTCTTATTGAAATGGTCCATCCATTATTTCTCAACCTTTTTCACATAAAATTCTCATTTTTATTCCATTAAAATAATTAATTATTCCTTATATAAGGTTTTATCCCATATTTCTCCATACTAATTTATTAACCTTACATGAGAACATTTTAAATTTTTAGATGGACATAGCACCTCAACAAGACTTTAGTTATGAATAAGTAAAGGTTTGAATCTTGGAAATAATACTTCATTAAAGGGGAAGAAATCCATAAATGTTCTAAGGAATGTTTATCCCACTTGGTGATTAACTAAAAAAAATAACATAGTTTAGCCAAAGCTTTTGATTGAAATGGTATATAATATTTTTTGAAAATTTTATACTTTCATCTGCATCTAAGGCGTGATCTCTAATTCTCATATGTGTATATCTAATGATTTACTCACTCTTATTATTATAAAAAAGATAGCACAAAGATTGTTGAACACATCATATTCTTCATGGATGAGAGACTAAACAAAATTAGACATAAAATTGTTAAGAAACTTTAATTTAAATAATATTCAATATTCCTTAAAAGTTTTATTTTCTTTTTATATTTTAGGTTTAATGATGAATTCTTATGTGTGTGTGTGTGTGTGTGTGTGTGTGTGTGTGTGTGTGTGTGTGTGTGTGTGTGTGTGTGTGTATGTTTAATAAATTAATTATTCCCTTTTTTGGCTAATAAACATTCAACTTTATTCTCGAACCACAAAACTATCATAAAGTATAAAGGACTTAACCGTAGAGGAGTGGATAGGGACCTTTTACCCATCCTAATAACATAAGTAACCCACTTTGTGAACTCATGAGCAATTACATTATAGGCCTTTGGACATTAGCACAAAGTAACACCCGATAAAGATTGAAACAACCTTAAAGTTGACTCAAACATAAGACTCACCCTTTATGGACAATAAACAATTCCTAATAATGACACAATAGCCATTTTACAACCACTTTCTACCTAAATGGGCCTTCTTTCAAATTTATAAAAGGCCATAACTTCTTTTTGAATTGCTATTAGCTCTACATCTAGTGCGGATGAGATCTCAAAATTTTCATACCACATTCCTAACACATGTATTTATGGTCATTTATGAAAACTCCTAATACCCAAGTTGCATTAATTTAAATTTAATCACATTCACCACCAAAAGAGCCTATTTACTTGAAAATTGGATTAGGTTAAGACTTGTCCACTTAACCCAACCATTCTTAAAGCCCCGACTTCTATTCCAATATGTGATTACACCTTGATTACAACTAAATCCTTAGTTTTCCTTTTCCATTAAACTTTTTTCTTTTATTCTTACCAATCCTAATCAAGTTGCTCTAGCAAAACTTAATGTCCATAGACTTCCACAATGTAGCATCCTAGTATAGTACCATCGAATATGTTTAGCAACCATCCAAGCAAATCTCACCATACACTTATGCTGTTTCATTCTCACATCATATGGTAATTGCTAATTGCTCATAAGCAGGACCTCCATGAATTCTCACATAATCAAAACCCTAGTCTTGTCAATTTAAACCAGATAATGTGAGTAGTCTCACAATTTTGTAATAGATGCAACTTTATTTTTGGATCCCTTTCACATAAAGGGCATAAGGTACTTCCTGTCCTAACTAACCTTTCTACGCATGATCTGGTAGCTAGTACTCCACATGTATACCTCCATAACATCATTTTATATTTGTTATGCATTTCTAGATTCCAAAAAATAAACCACATATTTTATGATAGTGTATTTGCTAGAAGGTGAGAAATTAGTGTTTTATATGTTGAATTTCCATCATCATTCAAGCCTCAAGTGATATTGTCTTATTCTGCTTTTAAAATAAATATCTTAAGAATACATTTATCTTCTTAAAAGATAAATAATTGAAAAACTAATTGTGAATTTTGAACTCTTTGATTAATTATCACTAGGTGTTGAACTACTAAATTTTCATCCACTATAACCTTTACTTTTTACTAACATATAAAAGCATTAGATTCCATTACTTAACAATTTCTTATAGCATAAGTATTCAACTCAATGAAATCTCTCTTTAGGTTAAACTTTCTTATTAGTCAAAATACCTTACAAAGCCCAAAAACCTCTTTTATGAAGGTTTTACAAAAATTGGGATGTTGTAAATATTTTCCCTTAAACATTGGACCCAAACAGTATTAACCCAAGTATGATAAAACCAAGCTAACTTGGCCATAGGAGTTGTGCTAATATTTTGAAGTGATTTAAACCCTAAACCCTATAGTGCCTTAAGTTTGCATATAAACACCTAAGTCTTTGGATAAAAGTATCTTGGTTTCTTATTAAGAATACTTCACCGAAATCATCTACATAGCACATCTAACTTTAAACAAATTATATAGGAGTTTTAACACAAACATTGAATAATAGGCATTTGTTAGATCGAAAATGATAACATAACAAATTGATTAACCCACGATAATGAATTTTGCTTCTATCTTGTTAATTTTCTTTGAACCTCTTCTAAGAGATACTAGAAGTTTTAAGTTTTTGCTTTTAAGAGGGATAATGGCACCTTTAAGTATTTAGCATCATTTTAAAGTTAAGTCATCCTTAAATAAGTAGTGATTACATCTTTAGTACTCTCGTTAGATGTTCCTAAAAAAGAAAACTCATGAGTTTGCTAAATCAACCTTTTGATTAGACCATATTTTATATTTACATATAAAATTTCATACATGATTCACTTCATCAACATTAACATTAGCAAAGATTAGTTAATAAATAGGAGGTCTTACTTTTGAAATCTTAAGCCTATGTATATAGCTTGCATTTTTTACCTTAAAAAGCATTTGAGAGAAAACTTTAACGTATAATATAAATAAATATAGGATAGTAGGTCACCTTAACATAAACCTTTTGTAGGAGTAAAATTATACGATAAAAAGCCATTAAGCAACACTAAGAAAGGCATTATAAACAAAAATTAATATATCCATTATCAAAGACCTAAAAAATTTCAAGATTTTAAGAGCAAAACCTCATTCCACTTTATCATATACCTTTTACTTATCTAGCTTGAGCCTAATTAAGCCACCTTAACTTTCTTTTTTTAAAATGTATGTACTATTTCTTGAGATAATAGGCTATTTTTCATAAGCCAACATCTTAGAACAAAGGCTAATTGAGTTTAGGAGATTAACTTATTCATAACTCTTTGATTAATAATAATCTTGGTAATAATCTTATAAGTAACATTACATAAGCTAATAGGTATAAACTCCCTAAAAGTTTTAGCTTTAGGAACTTTTGGAATTAGGATGATGAAAGATTTATTTAGCTCTTTAAGTATATATCCTAAGTAAAAGAACTCTTATACCATTTGAACCACTTGGACATTAACTATATCCTAGCATTTTTTGTAAAATAAACCTATTGTTAGGGGAGGTTTAATAGGTTCTTTTAAATAAAAGATGTAAATATAGTAATGGAATATGGGAAAGTAGTTATAAGGGCGGATGAAGATTAAGCACTCTATAAGTATACCATGAATAAGACAAAAGAGCCCATTTTTTCATACTTAATAGACCTTTTGAACATTTTCAAAGGCTTGGAAAGGGTAAAGGGTAAAGGGATTGAGTAAGTTGTTAGAGGTTTCTAAAGATATCTTATAGGTATTTTTTTCTCCTAGTCTGTCTTAGCAGTTTTTCCTTTGTGATCTTTATGTATGTCTTACTTTCTTCCCTATACATTGTTATCCTTTTTTTTATAACTTATGAAGGGAGGTATTTATAGAAGGTTAGTTGCTTAATATGGATAAAGGCTATAAGAAATAATAGTTTTAGTACGGAGGGTCAAACTAATATGGAATCTAAAGAACAAAAGGTACATTATGGTATATGGTAGTGGGTGTTCCTTATAGTGATAATGGCAGTGGTGTGCAGAGGTAGTCGTAATAATGATAATGATAATAGTTTTCTATAGGGTAACTAAAGGCATTGTATGCTAAGGTTAGGTTGAGTATATGATCCATTAAGTATAAGAGCCTTTACATTTGCCATGGTCTAGAAGGCACTTGACTAAAAAGGATAAAGTGTGATATGCCTATTACTTTCTTAAGTCATGGGGAGGCCTTTATTCTAACCTTTTCAAGTTGCATAATCCAAACGGTTACACCTATAAAATTATGAAATTTTATTTTATTTATATATCTAATAATTTTTATGTATACCACTGATTAAAGTTATAGAAAAATTTAGAATAGGAGTTTAATTATAGAAAATGGAGTTTTAATAAAAAATAATTTAATTAAATTAAACATATTATGTGAAATTAGATTTATAATAAGATATATGGAGGAGATTCAAGGTGAATATTTCCTAAAATGCCCTTAACTAAGTTCTAAATTACAAAAATGCCATTTATAGGTTTAAATAACCAAAACCATACCATTCCTTCATATTTATTTCCTTCTATGAAACGAAAATCCCTTCCCCATATTTCTTTAACAATTTCAAACTTAATTAGTGGTCAAAATCATTAAGATTACTATGAGATTTAAAAGGGCTTCCTTGTTTTTTCATTTATTCAAGGTGACTCTACCAGATTTCTTAGCTTTAGCTAGAATGAAATTAAAGGTTAAGATAAGGATTAAGAAATTAAACTGTTATTTGATATGTAATGATAAGAAATGGTTTTAACCCTCTAGACTGAGTCTTAATCTCCTTTATTCCTTTAATTTGAGGTAAATAGATAATCTGTTTACTTGATATTTTAGTGAAATGATTTGATTTAGTTCATTGTGAGTTAAATCCTCATAAAACTTAATAATTTGATATAGAATGTTATTTGAATTATGAATAAGCTAATATAAGCTAAAAATGTTAATGAATATAATGTGAAAATGAAATAGGGAGAATACATATGGCTACATAAAAGATTTAGTCTTTAGTTGGTTAGTTTTCTACATTTTCAAGCACCTTTCTAGAATTTTCAAAAACGGTACTCAATGTAGTATTTGAGTACTACCTATTAAAGGCCAGTACTTGAATACCCCACCAAATACTCACATATGATATTCAAGTATTGGTTTTGTAAATTTAGGGCGAGGTACTCGAATACTATATTTAAATACTAGAATGCCTTCAAGTTTCTATTTACTAATACTTGAGTATGGCATTTGGGTATAGCTTTATTTTGAGAAGCCCACACTCTAGTATCATATTTGAGTATTTAGGAGATTTTCGCTAAATTGCACTATAAAACTAACCTACTATAAAGACATCTTTATGCTTTAAATTAAGTTAAAATGGGAATATGATTAATGGGTGTTAATTTTTTATTGTTCTATTATGATAAAAGAAAGATGAAATGTGATGATAAAATATGTTGATTTATGGGATAATGAAATACAATGAAATATGAAATGTGATGATAAAGTACGATGAGTTATGAAATGTGAAATGTGAAACATGATGATATTAAGAAAGAGATGATGAAATATTCAATTGAAATATTTATTCTAGATCTAATTTATTTGTTAATAAATTGATAAATATTTGGAAGGACAAGGTTTAGTTTGTGAGTTAATAAGGTGGACTAGAAGGCATAAGATGGATTACTTTTTAATTAATTATTTATTATTTATTAATTAATTTTTTGGATTGAATTGTATATCATAATGTTATTTACTTATTGATACTATAAATTATTATGTGGCTTGATATAAATTATAGAATGCTTTTTAAGTAAATTATCTGCTTATTGGGACATAAAGTCTTACTTTTTTCCTTTAAAACCATTTTGCAGATGTTTATATTGAAGCTTCTCAACTATTATTAGCAATTTAGGATTAGAGTAATACTAAGAGTAGCCATAATTATTAAATTAAAAGTTAGAATAAAGGAACCATTGGGATCTATAGTTGATCTATAAATATTCTAAATATCTAACAACATAATCTTCATGTAAAATTTCTTTTAATGATAAAATGAAATGAATAATATTAATTAGATTATTAATTATTATGTGATGATACTAAAAATATGATTAGAAAAACTTATGGAAATTGGTGATGCGATCTACATTAGTTATGGCTAGGCAAGTTGTGACATAAATATTTTTTGAGAATGTAAGAAAAAGTTACTTTATTCCTGTAGTTAAAACAATCCTTGTCTTTGGATTTGATGATTGTTAGTTAGCCTTTTGACCTCTATTGGACCCTATTTGTTCAGGCCTTAAGGTAGAAGTGGTGCCCAAGATAAGATAAATAGTCTTTTTTAGGCTTTAGGTATGGATAAGGACATGAGGTAGTTTTTTGCTATCATGACCTAATCCCGATCATGATTAGCGTGGATCTTGATACCCAATTTTTATAAGCCTTAACATTTTTCACTTTAATTTATTCTATAGAAATCTTTATGTTTATAAGGGAACTTAAAATTACTTTAAATTTTATGAAAAAATAGATAGAATCTCTCTTATTTTTAGACACTTTTTGAGGGTCACATACCCTATAGTACAAAACTTATATTTATCCTAAAAATGACAATAACAAACATACACATAATACTATATAATTTCAAACTTATACATAGATAAACAATTCAACACATTTAACGTTGAATCAACAATATCTTTATATTAAATTCTAATCCCAATCCAATTGTTAAAATCTTTTAACAAGGCAGTCTTGATTTCCTATAGATGTAATAAAACTTAAACATGCTTATTATAACTTGAAACATGGAAAATAGAATATAGTGAGTTATAAGAACTCAATGATTATATATCTACCATCACCTATGTACATACATAACAGTTATAGGCTAATCATATATTAAATTATAAAATAATAATAACCCATTTCTAAAATTTTTGAATTATACAAAATTAAGCCTTAGATTAAGTGTGCATCTACCTCAGATTCCATATCTCACACCATTAATCTTAGTAAACTCAACTATTCATTGGTACATAATATTCTTATTATATCTCATGCTACTCATTTTAGGTAGTCAACACATTTATAAATAGGCAATAAAGTTTAGAAATAAAAGAGAGAAGATAGAACTCGAGAAACCATCTTCCAAAATAAGAGAGAAAAGCTAGGAAAAGTGTTGGAAACAAAACAAAAGTTAGGTTACTATATTGTACATTGAAGTGGAAAAAAATAAAAAAATAAAATAGGAAGTGTAATTGTGAGAGGGAAACCAAAACCAGTAGAGAGAGGAGGAAGGCGATGGGAAATTTTAAAAGAAAAGTTATAAGTTTTGATATTATGCTTTTTACCATATTGTGAGTCCATCCCCTTATAAAATCTTATCCATTCATGATAATTACCATTCCATACCCATTAAATTAAAACTTCTGCATAAATATTTCAACCCCAATATATATAAATATATATTTGAGAGTTAAAAAATGATTATTTAAGTTTCCCACAATTTATTTCATAAATCCTTTATATCCATGTTTACT
Source organism: Sindora glabra (assembly GCA_020226215.1). Taxonomy (NCBI): domain Eukaryota; kingdom Viridiplantae; phylum Streptophyta; class Magnoliopsida; order Fabales; family Fabaceae; genus Sindora; species Sindora glabra. The sequence goes on along the minus strand of CM035232.1, from coordinate 70,309,135 downwards.
TAAATTATTTTCAAATTTCACCATTCACAAAATGACCTATTAAATACAAGTAAATTACTTCATAAATCTTTTTTTTAAAATATATTTAAATAAGTCTTAAATCAATAATGGCCATACAAAAATAAATACTTTCTAAATATTATCATCAATATTATTTTTAATGTCCCAAAACCATTAACATGGATAATAATTTAAAATTAATATTAACTGAATAAATGAATACTTGTCCACAAGTGTCAAATTCATAAGACTTTAAATTTAAATTAGGGATATTACAGTAACACTAAGTATTTGAATATGCTAGTAGAATACCTTGATTGTAACACTAAACATTTAAGCACAGTATTAGAATTCCTCCTAATAATGAACTAGGTAATGGACTATAACAGTAGAATACTACCTAAGTATGAATTGAGTAATGAGATATAGTAGCAGAATACTTTAAATTGTAAAATTACGTTATAAAATATAGTAGTAGAATTCCTTGGATTATAAATTAAGTAGTGGAATATAGTAGTGACTTACTATATAGTTATGAATTAAGTAATGGAATGCTATAGTAAAATACTTCATAATTATGAGATATTATAGTAGAATACCCCCAGATTGTATGCATTATAGAATTATATGACAATATGTATATGAATGTTTAGATGTGTATTAGTGTTAATTGATATAATAAAAATTATAAAGGTGAATGTATGATGAATGATTTAAATGGTGAACTACTTAATAATAATAATAATAATAATAATAATAATAATAATCCATTAATGGTAAATATGGATGTTAATATTGAAAATGGAAATCTCTGAGAGTGTGATGGCATGATATGAAATTGTATTTATGCATATAAATAGATGTGTACTAAAATTGTTTAGTACGATAATAATTGTGATGATGTATATATGAAATTGTGTGTGTATTATCGTATGATTGAGAATGATTGCTTGATGATCATAAATATGGTTGAATTTATGATGAAATTATTAATGCGATTATGTAGATAGTTGTATACTCATAAATAAACATTTATTGACTTGAATGAGTTATTGTGAAAATATAAATTACTATAATGTAAAATGATATTCTTGTAATTCTTGAATGTGATTGCATGTGAGCATTGATATAGAAATTTTAGATAGGGTTGGAACACATGTAAAAATGAGATCATGTGATAATATGAGAAATGTTGAAATGATTACAGAAATGGAAATAATTATAAATCGGAGAGATTGATATATCTAAAGGAATAAGATAGGTTATTTATTTATTTGAATTATTATAAACTAAAAGGATCGATATATTTGGAGGGACAAAATGAGTTATTTGATTATTTATTTATTTAAATTATCATAAATTGGAAAGGCTATTATATTTGGAGAAAAAAAGGTTGCGAGGGATTGTTATTATAAAGGAAGGCATAAAATGGATCAAATGTCTTTGTATCTTTTATTTTTGTATTGATTTTTATGGAATTCCATGAGGATATAATGTTGTTATGTGGTGAACTTGTATAATACATGATACTACATAAATAACTATTGTATTTTAGTTTAATAGATTATTAGCTTACTGAGATATATGTCTTACTATTTTTATTTTAAATGTTTTTCAAATAAGTTCTGAAAGTTCCACTTCTTTTGGTAGATTGTGAAAAATAAGATTTTTGGATAATTGAACTAAGCAGCTTTAATCAAAAGTAAATCATAAATAGAGATGATTTAGGGTTATGTAGAAGTAGTAATAGTTAGGAATAATTTAAACTCTATTATAGGTTGTTCTTTGACATTATTTATTAACTTAAGTTATTTGTTTATAATTTTGTTTTGATACCACAATAAAGTAATCTTAGCTTGTGAAAATTAAGTAATGATTTTCTTGTGGATCACGACTAAGTAGGGTTATGATAGTGTATGATAAAGCCAATAGAGTGCATAATCAATATCTTTGAGCATGGCCATTTTATTTTTCTAAATGGATATAAATTTTACACACATCAATGAAATGAAGGGGAAAAACTTATAATAAAGGGTGCATGTTAAGGATATAAGGAATGTCTTAACAATGGAGAATGAATCTATGGTATCTTGAGGGAAATAATTCAATTGGAGTATCTTAGGGTGCCAATCAAAATAATGGTTCTTTTTTATTGCAATTCATTTGATCCACTATTAGGCTGTAGTATAAAAATAGACCCTTAATATAGTATAGTTCAAATAAAAAACAATAGGTAATATGGTAAGTACAATCCCTTCATCATGCACAACAAGCAACATAATTACATTGAGCACCATACTCATGTACAAAAAGAGACAAATAAGGTTGGTCTATAGTTATAAAGACTAAACTTAAAGGATTGATAGATGACATACATATAATATAAAATACATACCAAGATGACCATAAGTCACATGCATATCATTTAATTAAGGTCAGTGACTCAATTATTAGTTTACATAACGCACGTGGTGGCTTTAAAAAGGTTTATGGGCCATCTTAGGTTGAATAACATGGAGAAGAAGATGAGGAAAAGGAAAATTATGATAAGGTAGATGAAGAAAAAGAAGAAGATTTAAAAGACAAATCTTATGACTAAATGTATTTCTTATTGTAAATATTAATGTTCTCATCTTTTATATACTTTATTTTATGGAGGTTTACATTAATGTGAATATTTGTTGTTATTTCTATATTTTTATAGGTGTTTGTATGAAGCATAGTAGAAATTTACATTTTATGAATTTTTTTAAAAAAATTCTATATTGCTAATGAAAATTTCATGGATATTTAAATATTTTAATTAACTTAATATTTATTTCTAATGGATTAAACAAGCTCATTTGATCTTTTCCTTAAAATTTTCAAAGGAAAATTTTTTTCAATGGAATTATTGCAAAAAAAAATTGATTTTTTTTAAGAGCATTTATCCAATGAACAATCTACTTCTGATAAATTTTTCCATATAAAATAATAAGATTTCTAGTAGTGATATCTTTATGCTAGCCTTTTTCTTTATAAATGACTTATTTCAAATATTGTTTCAACATAATTTCCTTTCAAGTTTTCCAACTCCTTATTATCTTTGTAATCAAACCTTAAAACAATTCTCAACATGATGCCCATCCTATACATATACATATGATCACACATTTATTTTTAGTAAAATAACAATATCATATCCATGCATTAATAACACCACCATCTACCTCATAAGTCTAAAATAGAGTCTCATAAAGAATGAATAATTATTAAACAAATGAAGATTTACTCACCAAGGCCCCTTAAAGATTTATGAGATAATTGTTCTTGAGAAAAGTGTGTCAAATCTCTTTTTATGATTTAAACATATGAAGAACCTGTTAGGGCATAGTTCTTAGAGACTGATTTCTTATTACATCACTTAATTTCTTAAAGAATTTACTTTGATAGCCTTATTTTAGCTTTTAATGAGAATGTAAGCTAGTTTTCTTAAAAGAACTTCAAGTTTCTTTAAACTTCTTAAAGCTCACTAATGTGTGATACCACAACACACTAAAATTAGATTTTATTGGTTTATTGAAAATAATGTAGTATAGGATAACAAACCATGTCATGCCCTTAGTGATCCCTTAATTTGTGCTTTCCAAATAATTTATGAATAATGATTATACAATTGTTTAGGTTATTTATACACTAAAAATAAAAGAAACAAATGCAAATAAAAGTAAAATAGAAAATTGTACAGAATGCACACAAAAAGAAACAAAATGCAAAATACAGTATACTGTGTACAATTAATACAAAACCAAAATTAGGGGATTTTGATTTAGAATTAAGATAAATGTATTAAACAAAACAAAAACATAGAAATAAAATAGCAAGAAAAAGAATCAATATAGTGAACCAACCAATTCAAAGATTTGAGAACTCTTAGTATGGATTAATAATAAATCACTTAATATTTGACTTTTCCAGTTAGCTTTTCAACTTTAAATTATCTAAAATCCCTGCAATAATTCATGAATTCTATGATAGATGACTATCTAGGATTAGTGAAATTAGGATTAATTGAATTAAACAATTGTTATGATTCATAAAATTAGATTAAAATTAATTTAAAGATAAAATTTAATTGAATTGAAGAATTAAATTAAAAACTTCTATATTGATTTCTCAACTCTCTATCCCTATAAGTAAAATTGTGATTAACCAACCACAATCCATAGGGTTGAATACCAATTATACTAAATTAATATTTAACACATGTAAATTTAAAAAAATTAGCATAAAAAATTAAGGAAAGAAAAAAATTAATTAGAAAAGTTAAAATTAAAAATTAGGATCTCATTATCCAATAGAGAGGAGCATTAAAATCCTTAGATTAACTCTAAGTTTAGCTATCTATACTTAAGAACAAGAAAACTAGAAAGAAAGAAAAACAATGTTATTGAATTGTATCTAGAGTCTGTCTAGTGTTCTTACTTCTTAATCTAATTTAATAATCCTTAAACCTTATTAGATCTGAATCATACCTCTTAAGGTTACAAGAATAGAGCCTTACTAATTTTTAGAAGCCCAGAACCTATTTTATAAAGTAACAAATTCTAAGAGTTGCAGTAATGAATTCTTATAAGTTTGAATTCCACCCAATGTAAGACCACTAAAATTATATAATTTTGGTAAATTATGAATAAAAAGTTATAAGATTAGGTCTTAGGAAGCTTTAGGCTCTAGTTTTACATTAATTGGATCTCCAAAGCTCTAAATATGGCCCCAATACCTAAAATAGTGTAAAAATTTAACAAAAACCAAATAAATTCAGTTCATCGCAAGACTAACCCTAAATCACAACACAAAGTCAATTTTATGAAATTAAGCACATGTAACATACTAAGAGGTGCGAAATAGGAGAAAATAATATAAATAAAATTTTACATATTAAATTCCTCATATTTAGTCTTTGCATGACCTCAGGTAAACACAACTTTATTCAAAACAATAAAACAAAAAAATTACTTTCTAAAAACTTTAAAATCACAAATTCACAAGCAAGAAATAATTAAGGCTAGCAAGAAACATAGCACATCATGAAGAAAAACTTAACAAACTTAAAACTAACTAATATAGCAACTTCATTAAAAAAAATAGATTAATATGGTAGATTCTCACAAGATTCACTCTCCAACTCTTAAGTGTTTGGGGAAGGTGTTTCACTTAAATTCATTCTATGAAGTTATTTTATTATAAGCCTTCTAATAATCTAATATCCATTGGTTAAATCACATGCATAACATAAATTAAAAGAACTTCATTCAATGTTGTAATATAACTAAAGAAAAAGGAAGGAAAAATAAGGATATACAAGTTTAGAAATCAAAGAAATTAATAGATCACTTGAATCAAAATATATATGGGCTAATTATAAATAATTATAATTCAATACAACAACCTAAATTCAAATTCAAATATTTATTAACTTTTTTGTACTTCCTTTCCTTTTTTTTAATCAATTTCATTATGTGATGTCACTATATTTGGTAATGAAGAGGTGTTTAATTTATAGAATTAAATATTCCTAAGAATATGATTACCAAGAATTTAATTGTTGCATATATAACATTATTATATTTGATTCAATTAGGATTATTCCTATAAATGTTACAATGTTATGTTTTAAATTATTTTAAGTATTATTAAACTATAAAAATATTCTTATTAAAAATTGAATGGTCAATAATGGCAAGGGGTAACCAATAGTGATCAGTAGTGATAGGTAGTAGTCAAAAGTGATAGGTAATAGTGAATAATGGTCATAAGCAATTATTAGTGGTTAACAATCATTATTAGGTATGGTTGGTGGTTAGTGGCCACCAAAGGTGGATAGTAGTAGATGGTAGTCACTGATATTAAGTGGTAGCTAATAGTAGTCATTAGCAATAAGTAATAATAATAGCGATAATCAATAGTAGTTGGTAATGGTCGATAATGAATAAAGGTGGATAATGGTTAATAGTGATGGGTGATGGCTAATAGTAATCACTAATAATGGATAATAATTAATAATGATTATCGGGATGAGTAGTGGTAAAAGGTGGTGATTGATAATAAGTGATAGTTAATTATAGTCACCCATAGTAGGAAATAATTAATAATAACCACTGATGATAGGTGATGGTAAATAATAATCATCAATAATAAATAGTGGTAGGTGATCGCTAATGGCAATTAACAACAATATATGGTGGTAAAATAAGGTATTATGGTTGTAAGATTTCAATGGAAACATGGGCAAAATAGTGTGTTTATTTTGCTAAAAAATTCTCATATCATAAGAATGTAAGACACCTATCTCATCTTATAGGAATAATTTTTAGGGAAATATTAGGCTAAAATCATTCTTAAGAATATCCCAAGAATGTAAACATTCTTGGGAATATTTTCTAAAATTTAAATCAAATATAAGAATCTAACATTCCTTTAAAATGTCACTATGAATGTGAAAAAGATTCAATGAACCAAATACCACTTAATAGAATTGAAAACTAATAATCTGAGGTTGTTTAAAAGCTAGTAAGCTAACATATTTTAGTTTCACTAAGATTGAGAGTATAAAACTTAGGAAATCAAAGAGAAAGGAAAAGAAACTTATATTAATTCAATAATAGAGGTTCATGTCTTAAGGGTGAAGATAATGATGAAAATGAGAGAAAAATGAGTGTTAGGGAAGGCTATATGGCTTACAGCTAGCCATCTATAAATACTAGAGGCAAAATTATCCAAATTTATTTCTTCTTAAAATATTTAGATATTTTTAAAGTAAAGGCATTTTGTAATTTTGTATTTTAGGTTTTTAGATAATTTAGTTTTATGTAAACCCTAAATTAAGTTACTTACATCCATTGATAGTTAAATCGTCCCCAAAAATTAGCTATTTTCAAGAACTTTTTAATGGCTATAATTTTGTTGACATCAAATTATAGTGACCACATTTTAAATTAAGTTAAAATTCTCAATTATAATTATTTCTCATTATTATTCATGTTTATGATCACTTATGGGTAGTATGAAAGTTTTAAGCCCTCCTCTTCTTTAAAGTTCTAGAAAATTGTTAAAATCATTTCTATTACTATCTTACAACTTTGTTATAGAGCTAATGCTTTGTGTAATCGTTAATTTTCTCTAAAAATTAAAATAATTACCCTAAAATTAATTAAAGCAATCCATGTCACACTAAAAGAATTCTTCTAGATGGAAACTAAACAAAGCAATTTGTACCTCAAAGGGAAGTATGGTAAAGAGATCCATTATCTATGTATGTTTTCATCATTTATGTTAATAGTTTCTCTAGAATGCTTGTTAAAGCTAAAATTGATGAATAAGTTCAAAGGATCAAAGTTAGTAAATAAATAATTTATTTTCTGTGGAAGATTTGATTGTGTTTTTTTAAAAATAAATGAAAATTCATGTGTTAAATTAAGAGAGTTTCTTTTAAAGTTTGGCAAAGTAATAGGTTTATATCCTAATTATAAAGAGTCAAAGATAATGTTTAATCTAAACACTCTTAGGATGTTAAAGAAATTTTTAGGCAATACTTTTGGGCTTTAGGTAGTGCCATGGTTAGGCAAATATTTAGGTACATATTTGCATTTAGAAATTGTGGTAGAATAAATTCAAGAAATCATTAATAAGTTACATGGATGGAAAGGGAAATTATTCTTATAAGCCATGTTTTAGATTCCTTAATTATCTATTAATTTAGTACTCATGTTTTTCCTCAAGGAATACATTCATTAAATTAAGACTTTTATTGCTAAATTTTGTTAGAAACGCAATAATGAACATTATAATTTATAAGTGAAGGCTGAGGATTGTAGATAAGGAGTAAAGAGGCTTAGGGTTTAGAAAATTAGATCCACTTAATAGAGTAGCTAAATAAATTTAAAGAATCATTAAATGTGGAAATTATCTTCTTAACTAATATCTTATTAACAAGTATGGTAAAAGTAATGTAAAGTGAATTTTTTAGCTTCCAAAAAATCCATCTTGGAGATGGAATAGTATTCATAAGGCTGCTTGTATTCTAACCTAATATATCTTATGGAATGTAGGGGATGTCAAATCTATTAGTCTAAATACCAGATTTTTATGGCTTTCAGATAGGCTAATCCTTTGCAATTCACACATGTCCACTATATTTTTAGTGAAAATAGCTTTTAGAAAGCAAATTTAGTAAAGAATTTATGTCATACCATTAAAAATGGGGATATGACTAGTTTGGAGTATCCTATCTAGTATCCTAAGAAACTTTTTCATGCTATGCATGTAAATCTCAAAATATAATATAAGATAAAACAATACAATTATTTTCTTGAAAGCATTTATGTTATTTATAAAGTGGAAATTCATAAATCCATCCTTCATGGTATTAACAAAATTTTTGAGACATTTTATGATGCAATTTAACATAAACTAATCATTCATGAGATGACTAGTAACACATTTCACATCACCATAGCTCTTGATATCCACATTCTTAAGGCATATCCATCAAACATCAAGTGGAAAAATAACAAACAAATGTTAGAAATATTATGGATGGTAAGGTGGATGGAGGATAAAATTTTTAATATGATTTGTAAGGAGAGAAACAGCGTGGTGGTATGTATAAAATTTAGTGAGCATAAATTTTTGCTATACATCAAATGTCAGGTGGAAAAACATAAGGCAACCATATACATACACATATATTGAAACATTTTTAACATTCAAATTTAAAGGTAGTAATCTTTTCTATCATCCTTTAATCTTGTATCATTTACAAATCCATAGGAAAACATGACTGCTTTTTGTTAGGATTTAAGGATCCTTAATTAGGAATATTAAGTTTATAACCTCTTAATTACACTTTGATAATTTCTTATACCCTTTCAAGCATAACTTTCATTTCATGTTCAATAGGTCTACAGACTACCATTCACACTCAACATCCTTTACTCCCTTAATTAGACCTATCGACTTTACTAAATACACTTAGTTATCCTCTAAATCTAGTTATGTAGAATCTCAAGGAAACCTTTGCAAATGATTTTTATATCATAAATATTTACCTTATCTCTTTATTAAATATTTTTAGCTCTTTATCATTAAGGCATTATCATTTTATCATCAAGCTCCTTGTGTAGAAATTTAATTATAATTCATATATTCCTATGATTATAGAAAATATAATTGAATTTTCATTAAAATAGATATACTTGAAATTGAAATTTATTCCAAAGCATAAGTCAATTTGGGGTAAATTTTAAAATTAATAATATGTATCATATATCATTTTCTACAAAAAAAAAGTTCTTGATAAAGAGTAAAAATTTTCACTCATATTAAAGGAAAGTGTTCTCTTTAACAGGGATAACATAACTAAGCTTTTGAGTGTTAAAATCCCTTATAAATTAACTATTATTCAAACCATATTCAATAAAGAAAGTCATTATAAGGGTATGAGAAAAGAGGGCTTATCTAAAAATGTGAGAAATTCTTAAGTTGGATAAAGGATTCAAAGGTTTAGGCCTATATAAAAGCAAATATAAGTAAAGAAAGCAACATCAAACTTGGGCATATAGAGAATTCAAATTTTAAAGGAGAAATCAAAGAAATCTTACAAGTGATTACAAGTAGACCAAAGGAAGTAGAGTTAAGCTAAAATCTTCTTCAAATTGATGTTTCAAGTTTATGGAGCAACTATTCTTTTAGAATGTTTCATTAGAAATAAGGGGTTAGAGGAAGATTAATGGAAATAAACTTGGGAATCCATTAAAAGATTAAGAAAGTAAGGCTCAAGTTTGGGGTTTAATAAGGTTTAATGAAAAGAAATGAGAAAAACAAAGCTTAAAGGAGTTAATAGTCATCAATAAGGTACTTAAAATATTGATCTAACCAGTTTAACCTGTAATAGTCAATTACTGCCTTAAAATAAGGTGATTTTCCTACTTCTAAAGGCTAATAGTCAATTGTTAGCCCTTTAACAATTAATAAGTTATAAAATCTTCATTTTATATCCATTTTAGCAAATCACCTATCATTGAAAAATTAATTGAATCTACTTTCAAATGGTTCTACTTCCATGATAATATATTTTGTAAATTTTAAGATATGAAGAAAATAATGAACAAAAGTAAAAAAAATATAGAATTATGAAAATTTAGTTTTTAGGACTTAAATTATAAAGGTCATAACCCTTTCATATTTTAACTATTTTAACTAAATGACTACTTCATAGTAAATTCTTTAAGTTTATTTTCATTTGAAATAAATTTCATAGACAATAAACTTTTGGTTTTTGAGTTATTCATAAGATCCTTCAAATATTAAAATTGAAATGTTCATAAGTGTAAGTTCAATGACTTGAATGAACTTAATGGCAAAGAAATTAGTTAATGGAAATTTAAAATAACTTTAGGATGTAATAACTTAATGATTCTAATACTACCAAAAAGATCTTAAATTCTTATATTTTTATCATAAAGGCAAGGGACATGATAGTATGAACAACTAAAAAGTTTGAAAATTATACAATAATGCAAGACTATTAGTTGTGCATACAGGACATTGACATATCTCATGGTACCTTCATAATTAAATGGAAGTTAATTAATTCATTTAGTTTGATCCATTAGTTCAAGCAGAAGTAGTCAACCGGTCTTAGTGAAAAATAAATAGTTCGTAACCTTATTTTACATACTTTTAACCATAATTTGGCTATAAGAGCTCTAATGGCTAGAACTTACTAAAGAAAGGTTGGAACTCTTTTGGCCTAGTTTTATGAATCAAAGATGATAATTCATTGATTATTTTTGTCAATTATCAATTTAGTTTATTTATTAGGGATTATTTAATTGTTTGATTACCTAAACTACAAAGAACAATGAATTAAGCCTCTAAATTAATGAAACTAGTTATGGAGAAATGATCAATACAATACAATCTACTTGGTAAGTGGCAATTTACCTTGATCATATCTTTCTTTTTAGAAATTATGTATTTATGTATTTATGATATGTATTTTCAAATTACTTGAACATTTTTTTGTTTGTTAAATTGAAATAGGATTGTTAAAAATTGCTAAAGACTAACTGATAAGTAGTAAATAAGAGCCGTACAATTATGTAGGAAAACAATAACGGATGATATATGATGAATACTAGTGTATGCTACTTGGTATCATCATAGTTTTGCTATGATGATTAATGTTTAGCTTGGGTAAGTTATGATCGTACTCGAGTTATTTCAATAAAATTAAATGAATATGATACCTATTACAAAAGTCTCTATAATAAAAATAAAGGCCTAGTAAGCAACTCAGATTAGTATGATTTAGACATGAAAAATTCACATAAGCTATATAGTGAGGAAATGCTAGATATACTTAGAAACTAAATCATATATTTAATATAATTTATGAAATAAAAAATGATAATAGCATAGGCTTATGATTTGTACAAAAAGAGTTATTTAGGATTACCTCTATTATAAAGGTTATAGGGATCTCTTGAGTATATAAGGAAAATGTTATTAGATTATATGTTTTGGATCAATTAATAGGCTCAAGTATAGGATGGCAAAATGCTCCCTGCACATCTAGTAATAGTAAGATTAATGAAAGATTAAAACATATTATTAAATACATATTAAAACACTAAAGACTTGATTTAGTATAGAGTAGTACAATTTTTAGTTATATTGCAAGTTTTTCAATTTCTATACACTAGTATATACTAGATTATGTTTAATTAAAGACTATGATTAGTCAATTAGTGGCAAGGCAATGTGGTTGATTCTTAAGATTAACTAGACTTAAATCCTATGACATCTAACTAAACATTCCACTAAGCTAAGAACTAACTAGGAATAACTCCTAGAAAATGCATTAAGGTTTTTAATTTTTTGAAAAGTAACCTAACCATATTCAAGGTGTTGGATGTGGTATGGGCCTTAAGAAATACTTCAGTGCATTAAAGCATTGTTAAGGAAGACCTTCAAACTACGATGTCAAGGTGCTTACCATGAGGATCGCCTATAATGTAAAAGCTCAACTTAATAAAGATTAGAAGGTATCAATGTAGAAAGCCCTCTAAGAGTAGTAACAGATACAGTAACAGCAACAATAATAGATGTAACAACATATTTACACTTTGATAAGATAAATGTTTTCCTAACATACTATATAATTAAGGTTCAAGACATTCGTCTAGTCACCCACTAATAACATATCCTTTACAGCTATGACTTATCCAAAGAAGCTGACCTTTATGGCCACTGCTTAACTTGTCACTAAGACTAATGCTTAACTAAAGTTATCCCTTACAATCACTAATAAGTTAAATGTGCTCGTCTTTTCATTTGCACTCACGAACATAAAAGATATTCCATAGACCTTACTCAAGGTATATATTAGCTAAACTTTTACATTTTTCCATATATATATTTGAATTAAGATTTTGATAGTAAGGTTTGCATTGAACAAGGTAACCTTTATGTTCTAATAGTAGTAGGATTACTTATGCACAAATGGTCACTAAGTTGTATTTAAAAAGTTATGAGCTCCATCATCGACCTTTGCCAAATGATTAAGTAAAGGTGGTGGTTGACAATCTTTTAGACTATATAGTTAAGGTGCCATTGTCAAATGATGAAGTTTAGGTAATGTACAAAACCTATAAGAGCTTTATCACATAGTTAATGGCTTTCATTCAATTTCTAGTAAAGGTACCATAATATACCTTCCTACCTTCTTTTTTAATATGATTCAAGTTATATTAATCTTGTTGTTTGAGTTTAGTAACTCATAATCCATATTTCAGTAACCTTATGATTATGGTTAAAACACATTATAGTCTGAGTTTAGTAGCTACTAAGCCCTTGAGTCCTAGGTCCAGATCTTAATAGAGGAAAGGGTAGTGGTAACATCTTTGTGTTTGAACATTGAAAAAGATGCTATTTTGCATCTATTGAGGATAGAGGAGCTCAATGTTTCTTGCATTTAGCTTTGGCTGAAATGAATTTGTTTTATCTTCTTTAACATATTTTATTTAGTTTAAATTGCTATTTGAAAATGCAATTAGCTTATGCCTTTCCTTTTATAGGTATTGTTAAAAATGTAGTGTTGCCTAGAAGACTGTTATTTATTGTAGATTCCTATGCTTATATCACATTAACTATCAAGCCCAAGTTAATAGTTAAGTCAAAATGCTTAGAGACTGTATTTTTGGTGAAGCCAAGGAAATAATGCTACTTCATACTATTTTATTAGGTTAAGTCTTTCTTATGCACTAGTTATGATTAAGTGATTTTTGCATATTAATTTTAACATTTTTGTTATGCCATTGTATTATAGGCATTATTAGATGCTTATTGTAGTGTACCCATTACTTATAATATCTTTTGCAATGACAAAAATCATTAACTAGAATATAATAGGCATTGGATTTAACATTTTGCCTATAATTCTATCAATAACACTTCATAACCATTGCCTATAATACCTTTTTCAACAATGCAAAATTGTATCTTAGATAAGCAATGGTTAAAATATGTTGTTTTGTAGTTAAAAACTAAAAGAAATCGTTGCTTAAAAGAATAAGTAATGCGAGCTAAGACAATAACTAAAAACCATTACCTATATTATAGATAATAGTTTCATAAGTATAGGCAATGATTTTTATCCATTATTATAGATTAAAAAAATGTTATAGTAAATTTTTATTTTTCTTTGTAACATAAGTTTGATTCTAAATATGTATGAGTCTAATGGTTTCAACATTTTGACTAAAAAAGAAATGGCAATAGAGTTGATAAAATTTTTTTAGTAGAGAATTTGAGGAAATTAACTAAGATTAAAAACTACTAATTCAAATTTTACCTAACATATGGTTAATATATGTCAATGAAAAATTTCAAATTAAGTAATACTACTTACACTCTTATATATTCACTTTCCTCTTACTCTTGTTTTGAAATCAAGAAAAGAAGGCTTTCTTAGCTTGTTAAGAAAGAGTTGAGTTAACAAATTTTTCTTAATTTAGAAATAAGAATGAGAAGGGAGTGAATACATGATAGTGTAAGTAAAATTACTATTTCAAGTCCAAGTATAAATTTGTTAAGGAAATTAAGTTGGAATTAATTAGATTTTACTGTGTTAAAAATTTTTGTTACTCTTTAATTTGATTTATTTTCAAATCATGTATACAATGGAATAAATGCAATAAATCCCTTTTCCTTAAAGTAACACTTGATAATCATTTGAAGGTTTCTTTTCTATTTTGTATCCTAAATTTTTGTATACAATGTGGATTGTGGCATGTACTAAAATCCCATAACTCAATAATTTAAGTAGTTAAGAGCACTAGAGTAGCATAAATATTTGAGAACACTCAATTATATCTATTAGCTATCACAATCTCACACTATGTTTTGTAGTAATGTTGATTTTTCAAGCATGGGGAATGATAGGAGAAAATTATGGATGAGTAAGCTTCATGTCAATTTAAATATAATTCATAGTAGAAAATTAACTAATATTCAATTTGAAAAGTTTAGTTATAACTCAATCTTGCATGATGGTCACATTTATTGGTTTGGCTTAAATTTGATAGAGAAATAAGGTATATGAATTAGCTAGTTACCTTTGATATGACTAGAGTATTGATAGAATATTTACTTCCAACTTGGAAAATAGGTTAGAATCTTCTCAATTGGTTATCCATAATAATAAATTTTCAGTCATTAGAGGTAGTGAATTTAATGGAGAGCATGATGGCATTATCATTTTATCTTTAGCCAATATCAAGGATCCTATGTGTTAGATGGAGAGGTTAGTTTTTGTGGGATCAATATACTTTGCCTTCACTAGTTATCTAATAATTAATAACAAGATTTTGCTTGTACGAAAATCTAGGTTTAATCCTAATATAATTATAATAAAGAGTTCATGTGTGTGAAAGCTTTATGACATTGGCAACAACAATGAAAAAGAGTTGTTTCTTTTTAGGCTAGGAAGACCATTTAGGTTTTGTTTTTATGATGTTTACTATAAGATTCTATTCTCCTTCTAGGATGTGTTCTTATTATTTGTGTTAAAATCTTTAGTCTATGAAGTCTGATGTATTTTCTTATTGATTAAATTGTACTCTAGGTCCCTATAGTTTCTTAATTTTTTCTAAATGGATCCTTATATAGTTTAATTTTATTAAATTAGGTGCTTATACTATTATGTAATTTCTGATTGGCCTTCTACCATTAATATGTTGTTAATTTTAAATGATGTGTAAATAGGTTATTGATTGAGCTTAAAATATACTAACTTAGAATTGCCACATAAACTTAGCAAATGCAATTAAGATCCTTTTACTCTTATGAATTTTCTAAATAGATCTTTGCACTTTTTTTTTAATTTTGAATTATGTCCTTGAATGGAAAAAAGAAGAGAAAAAAAATAAAAATAATAAAGTACAATAGTAAAATTTAAAATCTAAATTTAGTATAATTGAGATTGAAGTACATAAATACATATCAAACAACTAAAATAATTCAAATAATATTTTCAACAGACTATCACTAATTAAGATTTTGATTAAATAAAAATACTATGCCATTTAATAAGATTAAAGTTTAAGGTTTGTTAAAAATTAAAATAAGTTAAAATACATATAAAGTGATTCTAATAAATAATATACTAAAATTTTTAAATAAGAATAAATAATTTATTTATGTACTATTACTAAATAGTAAAATGATTTAATAAGTTATTAAAAACATTTATTTTTCTCTTATTTATATTTATTAAATTATGTTAGTGTTTGGCATGAAAAATTAAATAAATAATTTATTCTTATTTAAAGGTTTAAATATATCATTTATTTGAACTATCTAATAAGCATATAGCTCACTTTTTGATAAACTTTAGACTTTAATTTTGTTAAATGGTGCAGTGATTTTAGTTAATTAAATTATAAATTAATAGTACTATATTTAAAATATTATGTAAAAAAATTTAGTTACTTAATGTATATTAAGTGTATCTCAATTTTAATGATAATAAATTTAAAACTTAAGTTCAATTATTATACTTTATTATTTTATTTTTTTCTTGCTTTTGTTCAACCAGGAACCAAATTCAAAATTGTAAAAAGCATAATGACCTATTTAAAAAAGTTATGAAAGTATAAGAATCTATGGTGCAAATGCTGATCTTATATGGCAACTCCAAGTTAGCACATTTTAAAGCTAATTAACAAATCATTTATTATATCATTTAAAATTATCGGGAGACTATTGATAGGGATTCATTTGGAAATTAAATGAAAATATAAGTATCCAATTCGAGTCTTTTAAACTTTGGGATTAATTTGGAAAAAAATAAAAAACTATGGAACTTAGAGTATAATTTTACCTTTCTTATTCATATAGACTACTTTACTAATTATTTCAAGAAATTCAATCCCTTTTATAGTGTTTATTTTAAGCTTTATTTTTGTTTCTTTGTTTTTTTGTCTACGTTTTATGTAGCTTGACTACATGTTTTTAATCTGAATCATTGTGAAAAAATCACCATATAGTGATGCAAAAGGAAATATTTCTTTATAAGCTAAGAAAACTATTTAAGTTATGTTTTTATGGTGCTAACCATAAGATTCTATTCCCTTTCTAGGATATGTTCTTATTGTTGGTGTCATGATCCTCAGTTTATGAACTCTATATAGTGTTTTTTGGTTATTCATATAAACCACCTCAATAATTGTTTCAAGAAATTGAACACCTTTTATGGTGTTTATTTTGAACTTTATTTTTGTTTGTTCATTCTTGTGTTTACATTTTATGTAGCTTGGCTACTTGTTTTTAATTTAAATCACTAATAAAAATGATCATTTAGTGAAAGAAAAATTCATCTCTAATTTTGATAAAATCATAATTAATTTTTTAAGCAATAAACTTAGTGACATATTAGAAATCATTAATAAATAGTGTGTCAATAATGCAAATAGAGACCAAACTTAAAATTTGTTGCTAATTTTTGCCATAAAAGTTAGTAGCCATAATGACCTAAAGTGAATGATGATTGAACATTAATAATAAATATGTCAATTGCTAAACATTAATTTATGATGAAATTTCTATTGCTAAAAGTTGAATTTTTATTATTTTAGCAATCGAAATATCCATCACTACATTTGCTAGCACATTGGGAAAGGATATGTGAAAGGCTTATATTTAGTGACGAAATATTTCATTGCTAAATATGATCTATCATTAATCAAGAAAATTCTAGAAAATTATTAGCACCAATATTCATAAATTTATCACTAATTTGGGAATTATTACTAATTTTCTAGCTATTTTTATAGGAACCTATGCGACAAACACCCAATATAAAAATAATTCAACCAAAACAAATATCAATTCAATAAATAAATTTCTAGAATCAAATTTCATAAAATTGAATGTCAATCATGTAGTCATATAGTGTAAAAACTATAATTTTTTACAATGAAACCTATATGTGTAAAAAAAATAAAATATGATATTTGTTACACATGACAAAAAAAACCCTAAATTATATGGGACTAGCTCTTATCATTCCCTTGATGCTCCTCATTGGGCTTTTCTTCCAACTCAAATGGGAGTTTATCCCCCTAGAGGTACCTCCATAGGTATCTTTAACCTTTAGAGCAAATGATTAAAGTAATGATTATAACAATTAATTTAGCATTACTAAATAGAAAGCTATTGTTAAGTAGTTATCACTTGATTATCCTATGTAATCTCATTTTGTGCCTTCATAAGCTTTTCATTTTGGTGCAGGATAGTATGTTATAGCTTTTATAGCTTGGTCACAAACCATTAATGATGGATGAAAGCACAACAACCTTGCATACCTTTTATTCTATGCCATAAATATGGCTTTTCTTATTTTGAGCTCTAATTGCTTCCATCTATATGGAGGTCTCACTAACATGTATCATGCTAACCTTACCACCCTTAGCTAAAGTCTGAGAAAAGTGCTCTTTTAGCATTTTAGAATAATTATCCTACAAATTAAAAATGAAAATTAAACACTTTTCATAAACTACATATGATAAAATGAATAGTATAACGGTAATTAAATTTTACCCAAATCCTCTCCTATTAATGATTCCTAAATTCCTTGGAACCCTCATTGTTCATATAAGTGTGATTATATAGAAAAACCTTTAAATCAGTTGGCATACACCTTAAACTTGCCACTTGTGAATTAGCATATACCTTGAAACAATGATAGGTTAGTATGTTGGATTTCGAATCAACATACGTAGTGGAAAATCAAAATTTTTGATTCAAAACTCACCAAGGATCCATGTAAAAGGGCATAAATTAATGTTAGGGTTTTACCTTTTATGGGCTTGTGTTCTTTTTGAACAGAACTTTGAGAGACCGAGATGAATCATGAATCAAATGCTAGTCGGAAAGTATAGCGTCTCTACGATATCCACATGAAGTGAACAAAGACTTCTCACTCCGTACAAATTTGTTAGGATATGTCTCTCTCTCTACGATTAGGATTAGGATTAGTGCATTTTTTAGTAATTTAAGGTTTGATGGTAGCTAATGTGTGTATTAAAAATGCTGCCTTCAAGTTCCTTTTATAGAACTAAGGCATATCACATTCCTAGTCCTACTAGAATAATGCTTTCAAAATTCTAATTTCACTTAATAATTATCACTTTATCCTTATCACGGAGAAAGTGAGAAGAGATATGACTTATCCATTAATTATCTAATATTAGATAATAATATTATCTTATAATATAATTATCTAATATTAACATGACATATAATTATCTTATATTAGAAAATAATATTATCTCATAATATAATTATCTAATATTTGATAACGTAATTATCTGATATTATTTTAATACTAAATAATATCATATGATATATCATATATTACGTGAAAATATATTATTATTTTAATAATATATATATGCACGAAAATAAATTCAATTAATTAGATTTTAATCTAACTGAATCCTAATTAATTATTATCTCATTCCTACTCATTTTATGTGACCCTGTATGTTCTTATTATGTTGGTAATAGCCCATTTGTGGACTATAGATAGTGAGTAGTATTTAGCAATACATCACTACCACCCGAGTAATAAGAAATGTCTGTGACTCAATATTCACTTGATGTGTGAATAATATTTTGCAACATAGTCCCTTTTATAATGATATCCAAATTGAACTAGAGGTATGGAGTGTATAATTTTCATTGATGTTCAATTTACGTTTCTTGATATCGAGTAGATTAACTTAAACAAATGATCAATATCTCATATTGATCTATTTAAGCATGACCATGCATTTCTTAATCTCACTCAATTAAGGGGCCCAAGGATATCACTCGTCTTATGTAATAGGAACAAAATTCCTATCTATGTCACTTACATTCCTCTGCATGATTCATGATACACCCAATCAATGTCCTATAACATATCCTGGTTAAAGGTGATACAGGACAACATCAAAGTGTGTGACTCCTCATGCAGGGAATCGTAGTGACTTCAGGTTAAAGGATTATGTGCATTGTGGTCTCATGAGAATAACTAATAACATATGATAATCCATGTAGTTTTCTCATTGCGGGTCAGTCTAGTACATCTGTTTACTAATAATATACTCATGTATTAACTTGGTATCATATATCCATGATCCATAATTATCAGTCACTATACATGCTAATTTTGATATGTTATTAGTATCCCTTTCATAATAATACTTGACTAGGTGCATTTTAGGAATAGTAAAACTATTCCAAAGATAATTATTATATTAAGTTATAAATTGTACAGATATATATAAGAAAATAAAATATAATAATTGTATTACTTGAAATAAAACATAATACATTATGCATTATCACAGTTATTTTTATAACTTGCTCTTGGACACATACCAATAATCTCCCATTTGGATTAAAGCCAATTACTCATGTATCTAATACCAAGTGACAGTATAACCATCATGCTTTTTCTGCACCAAAGGCTTTATCAGTGGATCGGTGATATTATCATCAGTTGGTACTTTAAATATCTTCACATCTCCTTTATCAATGATTTCATGAATGAGATGGAAGCGCCTAAGTATATGCTTGATTGCTAGTGAGATTTAGGTTTTTTTGGCTTATGCAATGACCCTATTGTTATCACAATAGGGGTCACTAGGTTTGCAATGTTAGGAATAATGTCAAGTTCAATAATGAACTTTTTGATCCAAACAGCCTCTTTTGATGCATCAGAGGCAGCAATATACTCGGCCTCTATAGTAGAGTTGGCCATTATTTCGTGCTTTGAACTCTTCTAGCACACAACACCACCATTTAGGCTAAATATATAACCTAACTATGATCTAAAGTCATCCTTGTTGGATTGGAAACTTACATTAATGTAATCTTTTATAACAAGTTCTTCCTCTCCCATATATTAAGAATGAATCTTTAGTCCTTCGCAAGTATTTAAGGATATTCTTAACAGCAATCCAGTGATGTTCACCTGGATTTAATCGGTACCTGCTCGTCATGCTTAAAGCATACAAGACATTAGGATGACTACATAGCATGGCATATATGATAGATCCAATTACTGATGCATATGGTATCTTATTCATGCGGTTCTTCTCATTTTGTATTAAAGGACATTGAGCTTTGGACAAATTTATGCCATGCGACATAAGCAAAAATCCCCTTTTGGATTCTTGTATGTTAAACCATTTTAACACTTTATCTATGTATATACTCTGACTTAGGTTAAGTAATTTTCTTGATCTATCTCTATAGATTTAATACTTAATATATAGACAACTTTACCTAAGTCTTTCATCAAGAAATAATTTCTTAACCAAATCTTTACTATCTGTAGTGTAGGGATATTATTTTCGATGAGTAGTATATTATCCATATATAATACAAGGAAAATAATTGTGCTCCCATTAACCCTTTTATAAACATAAGATTCATCTTCATTTTTTATGAAATAAAATTCTTTGATTGCTTCATTAAAACAAAGATTCCAATTTTGTGAAGTTTGCTTTAATTCATAAATGGATCGTTGTAGCTTACATACCTTTTCAGCATTTTCAAGAGTGACAAAACCCTCAGGCTATGTCATGTACACATCCTTGAGAAGCTTTCCATTAAGAAAAGCAATTTTGACATCCATCTGCTAGATTTCATAATCATAAAAAGCTGTAATAGCAAGTAAAATTCGGATGGATTTAAACATGGCAACTAGAGAATAAGTCTGATTATAGTTTATACCATGAACTTGCCTATAACCTTTTGTGACTAATCGTCCTTTAAGAGTTTGCACATTACCATCCATGTCAGTTTTCTTTTTGAAAACCCACTTGCACCTAATAGATTTTACCTCTTCAGATGGATCAACCAAAGTTCATACTTGGTTAACATACATGGAATCCATCTCAGATCTCATGGCCTTAAGCCACTTCTCAGAGTCTGACCCTTTAATAGCTTCTTAGTAGGTTGTGGACTCATCTTGATCCATTAGCAAAACATCACCATTTTGAGTCACAAGAAATCCATATCTGGCACTCATGGCGTATTCTACCAAACTTACGTGGGCCTTGTGTTACTTGAGCTAGTTCTTGAGCCACAACATCTTGTAGTCTCTGTTCAGGCTCTATTATAGGTTCAGTGTTACTTTGTAACTCTTGCACTTCTTCCATTTCTACTTTCCTCCTATAATTTTTCTTAGAGAGAAATTCTCTTTCAAGAAAAATACCAATTCGTGTGATATATACTTTGCCTTCACTAGGATTGTAGAAATAATATCCCTTAGTTTCTTTAGGATACCTTACAAAGTAACACTTATTTGATTTGGGTCCAAGCTTATCGGAAACTTGACGTTTTACATAGGTCTCGCAACCCTAAATTTTTATAAAAAATAAGGTAGGACGTTTCCCAGTCCATATCTCATATGGAGTCTTTTGAACCATTTTAGAGAGAACATGGTTAAGCGTAAAAGTAGCTGTCTTTAGAGAATGCCCTTAAAAAGAAATTGAAAGATCTGTATGACTTATCATAGATCGTACTATGTCTAACAAGGTACAATTCCTTCTTTCTGAAACATCATTCCATTGTAGTGTTCCAGGTGGAGTGAGTTGTGATATTATACCACACTCTTTTAGATAGTCATCAAATTCTTAGCTTAAGTATTCTCCACCTCGATTTGATCGAAGTGTTTTAATACTTTTGCCAAGTTGGTTTTACACTTCATTCTTGAATTCTTTGAACTTTTCAAAGGATTCTGATTTGTGTTTCATAAGATACAAATATCCATATTTATTGAAGTCATCAGTAAATGTAATGACATACTAAAAAGCTCCTTTAGTAGATAAACTAATAGGCCTACATACATCAGTATGCATAAGACTTAATAGATCATTAGCCCTTTCACCATGTCCAGTGAATGGAGTTTTAGTCATTTTACCTAATAAACAAGATTCACATACTTCATATGATTCAAAATCAAATGAATCCAAGATTCTATCTTTATAGAGCTTGGATATGCGCTTCTCATTTATATGGCCCAAACGACAATGCTAAAGATAGGTTAGATTAAAATCATTTAATTTAAATCACTTAGTGTTTATGTTATAGACAGGCATTTCAAGATCAAGAATATAGAGTTCATTGAACATTTGTGCACTGTAGTAAAACATTTCATTTAAATAAATTGAACAACTTTTTCCTTTATTATAAATGAAAAACCTTTCTTATCCAAACAAGAAACAGAAATAATATTCCTACTAATAGTAGGTACAAAATAACAATCCTTTAATTCAATTACTAAACTAGAAGGTAAAGATAGATAAATGTTTCTACAGCTAGCACAATAACTTTTGCTTCATTACCAATTGGTAGGTCCACTTCACCTTTAGCCAGAGTCTTACTCCTTTATAGTTCCTGCACATTTGTACAAATGTGAGAACCACATCCGTTATCTAATACCCAAGATGTAGAAGTAGAAACATTAATTTTTATAATATAGATACTTGAAGCAGAAGTCTCACTTCCCTTTTTTTTTCTCAGCTCTTCCAGATAAACTTTACAGTTTCTCTTCCAATGTCCAGTCTTACCGTAATGGAAGCATTTTTCTTCCTTAGCCACACCCTTTTTTGGTTTTAGTGCAGAAGACTTAGACTTAGGCTTACTCTTGGATTTGAAATCCTTCTTATTTTTACCCTTGCCTTTACCCTTTTGAACTATCATTATGGTATTGGATTTTGTCTTTTGCAAATTTTGTTCAGCAATTCTTAACATGCTTAACAATTCTGGTAGTGGTTTGTTAATTTCATTCATATTGTAGTTCATGATAAATTGATCATAACTCTGTGGCAACGATTGTAGAATTAAGTCAGTGACCAACTCTTAGCCTAGTAGAGCACTTAATCTCTTAAGTTTCTTAACATACCCAATCATTTTGAGTACATGAGGCCTAACAAGGTTTCCTTCTGCTAGTTTGCATTGAAACAATGCTTTTGTCATCTTAAACCTCTTATGCCAAGCTTGACCTTCATAAAGCTTCTTAAGATGCTCAAGCATGTCATAAGCTTTCATGTTCTCATGTTGCTTCTGAAGTTTAAAATCCATAGTAGCTAACATGAGACAACCGACATCTAATGTATCATTATGATACTTCTTATAAGCATCCTTTTAAGCCCGAGGGGCATTAGCTTTTAGTTCATGAGGAACAAGTTTCTCTAGGACATACATTTTTCGCTTATGTTTGAAAACTATCCTCAAATCCTTGTACCAATCCAAGAAGTTTGTCCTATTCAGTTTATCTTTCTCAAGGACTGATCACAGTGATAAGTTATTTGATGTATTAGCCATTGATTATCTACGACAGAAATATGCAAAGTAAGTATTAAGTTTCAAATATTTAATAAGGTCTTTTATTAAATATACCTCTTACTATTTTATTCAAATTAATAGCCCTCACTATTAATTTAGAAAGTCACATTTGTCTAGGCTTTCTAATGGGCTAAGATTCATATTTCACTAAGCCTTAAGTTAGCTTTGGCTAATCACTTAAAACTTAGTTATTTAGGTAGGCAACACTTGCCACTTGTATCATATACAACTCTTGGATAGTTGGATGAATAACACTTGTTCTAGTCCATCTTATGAACTAAAGCCCAACTCTGTGCCTCTAGGTCTCAATCCTATTAAGATATCTTAGTTAAGTTAAACCCAATGTTTGATATTCAGATATCACTATTATCCAATTGTGTCTCACCAAGATAAACAAGGTACTTTGCTTTGGCAAACCTACCTTATGTCAATCGAGGCCTTGACGAATGCCAAGCATTGGAAGGCATCATTAATTATTACTGACTTAATATTTCAAATGAGGGATTTAAATTAATTATTATCAGATCTCACCATAATTAACCTATTTATTCATGCATTATATCTAGCATATCTCATACATTATATAAAGTAATTGAATAAAATAGACTATTGCATATCATATATCAGGCAATGGATAAAACTATCATATAGTTGGAACATATGCTATCACATTGTAAATGCATGCTCATCAATATCATCACATAATAAAGAAATCAAAATGTCACATAGTATGACCCCAAAATTCTATTATCTAATGATATTCTAAACTAACTCCTCAACTTCTTCTTATCCTATAGCTTCTTAGCTTCTCCACATTCTAAGCTAAGATTGCTCCATTGTGATTACAATTTTACAACAAAAACCCTGAGTCACATTTGGGGGGAGTGAGATGAGAAGAGAATATACATTAGAAAAATAAAGGAAGACACAACACGTAAGTCATATTTAAAATCCATCCATAAAAGCTCCAAGGGCCATACTATGCAACACAATCATGTATCATATGTAATAATTGCTAACAAACAAGATAAGCATGATAATTGACATATATATTTTCATAACATAAATCATAAAAAAATCTTGTTTTATAACAACATTTTATGAACAAAAAATAATTTTTAAACGCTACACAGAGTTAGCATGGCAGTCCCGCTAGTCGGTAAGCAGGTGGGGGTTAAAGGGGCAAAGCCCCTTACGAAGGGTATAGGGGGCGGAGCCTCTTGGGTGAAAAATTGAATGTATCTAACATTCAAATTGTAATTTTTTTTTGTTAACAATTGACACACCCCTTTAATCGAATAATTTGACAATATTTAATATTCAAATCGTAATTCTGAAATAGGATTTATGTCAAGACATATTGGATAGATTTAATCACATCAAATAGATCCAATGCAATTCAAACATATTAAACCATACACGTATATATTTCATACATGATTCCAGATTTATTTAAATGAATTTAAACAGATCCATATATGAAAATAGATTTGAACTAATCATATTAATTCTGTGCAGAATAGATTATATTCTTAAACGCAGAGTATATCACATATACAAAATAGATTCAAGGATTCATCATATGCGCGAAGCCTAGAATTAAACATTAATCCAGAACATATATATATCACATATATATAACATCAGGTTAGATCAATTCAATTTTACATCTTATTAAACCAGTACCATGAACGTCTTGTATAAATCATATATCCATATGATCAAAATCAAAATACAAATCATATATATCAAATATATATCTATGAAATCAGAACCAAACACGAGTTTACATATATCTCATATATATTTGGTTTAAATAAAAACTGATTTGATATTTATTTATCATATAAACATTTATCAAAACATGTAACTCTGATTTAAACCGAAATAGATTTGATATATATTTATCATATAAACATTCATTAAAAATGGTAAAACGCATAATCAGATTTATGATTTTTGCAAGAGATTTGATACCACTATTAAATTTCAGATCAATATACATAGCAGAAAATTAAAATTTTTTATTTGAAACTCACCAAGGACTTATGCAAAAGGGCATAAATCAATGTTAGGGTTTTACCTTTTGTAAGGTCATGTTTTTTTCTAACAGAACTTTGAGAGATCAAGATGAATTACGAATTAAACGCCAATCGGAAGGTACAACGTCTTTACGGTATCCACACAGAGTAAATAAAGACTTCTTACCCTCCACGAACCTCCATAAATCTGTTACGATACGTTTCTCTCTCTAAGATTAGGATTAGTGCATTTTTGAGTGATTTAGGGTCTGATAACAGGTAATGTATGTATTAAAAGTGTTCTCTTCAAGTTCCTTTTATAGAACTAAGGTATACCACATTCCTAGTCCTACTAGAATAATGCTTCCAAAATCCTAATTTCATTTAATAACTATCACCTTATTCTTATCATAGAGAGAGTGAGGAGAGATAGGACTTATCAATTAATTATCTAATATTAGATAATAACATTATCTTATAATATAATTATCTAATATTAACATGGCATATAGTTATCTTATATTAATTTAATATCAAATAATATTACATAATATATCATATATTACATGAAAATATATAATTATTTTAATAATATATATATGCACAAAAATAATCTTAATTAATTGGATTTTAGTTTAACTAAAGCCCAATTAATTATTGTCTCATTCCTACTCCTTTTCTATGACCTGTACATTCTTATTACATTAGTAATAGTCCATTTGTAGACTATAGACAGTGAGCGGTATCTAGTAATACATCATTACCACCCAAGTAATAAGAAATGTTTGTAACTCAATATTCACTTAATGTGTGAACAATACTTTGCAATATAGTCCCTTTTGTAATGATATCAAAATCGAACTAGAGGTATGGAGTGTGTCATCCTCATTGATGTTCAATTTATGTTTCTTGATACTAAGTAAATTAACTTAAACAAATGATCAATATCTTATATTGATATATTTAAGCATGACCATGTGTTTTTTAATCTCACTTAATCAAAGGGCTCAAGAATATCACTCCTATTATGTAATAGGAACAAAATTCCCATCTACATCACTCACATCCTTCTATATGATTTATGACATAACCAATCAACGTCTTATGAAAGGTGATATAAGATTACATCAAAGTGTATGACTCCTCATATAGGAAATCGTAGTGATTTCAGGTCAAAGGACTATGTGCATTGTAGTCTTATGAGAATAACTAATGACATATAACATTCTATTTAGTTTTCTCATTGCAGGTCAGTCTAGTATATTTGTTCACTAACAATGTATTTATGTATCGACTTGATATCATATATCCATGATTTATAATCATCAGTCACTATACATACTAGTTTTGATGTATTATTACTATTCTTTTTGTAATAATACTTGACTAGAGGCATTTTAGAAATAATTTAACTATTCTAAGGACAATTATTATATTTAGTCATAAATTGCGCGATATATATAAGAAAATAAAATATAATAATTGCATTACTTGAAATAAAACATAATACATTGTGATTATCACAATCATCTTTATTATTGATTCCTATGACACACACCAACATAGTATAGTTGTTATAAGCAATTACTTATTATTATAAATACTACCTTATCATCCTTCTTTTATGCCTAGACATAGAGATCAAGTTGGCACTATACAATGACCCACTAGAAGTAGATGCCTTATTTTGGATGAGTTATGTGAGCTCAAGCTTCCCCTTGTACATAGTCTACAACATATCATACCCTAAAGTAATATTTTAAAAAAAATTATAAATTTTATTGTCTTGAAGCTAATTAGTTTAAAAGAAAATAAAGGAATTTTATTTATTTACTTAATATTAAATTTTAAATTTTTTTATTTTTAAAAATTTTGGGATATTAAAATGATATTGATGATAATATTCAAAATATATTTATTTTTACATGGTCATTATTATTTTGAGCCTTATCTAAATATTTTCTATAAAGATTCTCTCATTGATTGAAAATAATTCTAATAATTGTAAGTGAAAAGATTTAAGAAACCAAATACTTATAATGAATAAATTATTTTTGAAAGTTATGAAAACTTGAGATATTTATCTTTAGGAATTGTGAATAAGAGTTCTATAAAAGTAAGAGTTTTTAAAAGGAATGAAAAGCTAAGATTAATTATGATAGGTTGTAATGGTTGAGATTTAAATGGAAAATAGGCTTGCAACATATCGCAATGTGCAAAATAAAAACCTATAACTTTTATTTCTCCCTCACCCATTTTCTTCCATCAAGCACTCTCTCTATGTTTCTTTTTCTCCTTCCTTTCTCTTATCCTTACTACACAATGCCCTGTGTTGATGCAATCACTTCTAACCTTCCCATTGCTGACTTTAATAGCCATTATTATAGACAATCTCTTCTCTTGGCATCTCATTGTGTAGCCTTATGTAGGGAATGGTGAACCGTGGTAATAAAGAGTTTGAGCTTCTCTTTTCTTCTTTAGCATCTTTCTCTTTCTTCCTTTAAGCCTTATGCCATTGTGCATTGCTTTAGTTAATGTTGTCCCTTCCCAATTGAGGCAACCACCAAAGAGCGTACACGAAAGTTGTGAGACGTAACATTAACCCAACAACCTAAGCTGTTATTTTATGTCATTCATCAGCATTCTGACATGATTTATTACTAATGAACTCTAGCCAAGAACTTTTAATGTGGAAGGAAAATGTAGAAAAATGAGTATAGATGCTTTAGAGCTTCTGAAAGTGAATAAGCATCATTAGATGAGTATATATTCTACCATAGATTAATATCTTACTAAAAGATAGTTTGAATGTTGTAAATTATATTCTTCTTATTGATGGTATAGATATCATATCCATGTATATATGTTTATATGATAACTTTTAGAGGTACAATTATGCAACATAGTTTATAATTGATTTACCTTTATGATTAAGAATGAGTGATATGGAACTAATATCTGTGGTATAAATGCAATCATCCATTTGAGTGAATGTTAAATGCCATGCTTAGAAAGTTTAGTAATGGTATTTCTGACTATCGATTGATTGTGATTAAGTTTCATTGATATTTATATGTTATGGTAGTGCAGTAAATAAAATAGCATTGTTATATATATATACACACACTATGTGCTTTGATATTATCCTATGATGAATTAGTTAATTTATATCAAAGTTTCTATAAACAATTATAATATAAGAGCTAAGCTTTCATATGTATATTATTTATGAATTATGTCATAAATGACATTAGAAATTGTGAACTATGATAGGTTGATAATATAAAAGTTGCATGCGAGATTCCTGACAAACAATTATGAAGGATATAAAGTTTACTCAGAGGTCAAAAGGTGAATGCATGTATATTATTTATTATAAATCATTATGTACTTATGATATAACTTTGAGATTTGTTTGAACTTGAATATTAGTGTTTGATATGATTGTAAGAACTTGATGTGATTATGATGATTTAATTGTGATTAAGCTTTAATGACTATTTTTGAATTTGATGATTACCTAAAATAGATTATGTGTAATATGATAATGATATCATATGTTAGTGAATGGTTAAGATTACTATGACTTATGATGTGAAATATAGAATCCAAGCTGTATGTAAGTGAATACTCAATCTAAGGCTTGATTTTGTATATTTTGAAAATGTAATGAGTTTGTATGGCATTTATTTCTCTAATCAAATACTTAATCAGCACGTGACCATTTAATATAATAAAATTAAGGGTTCGTAGTGGTAGATATATATTCACTGAGTTCTCATAACTCACTTTATTTTATTTTAAATATTTTTAGGTTGGAATAAATGTTTTTAAACTTGTTACATACATAGAGAATCAAGATCGCCTTGTTAAAGGATTTTGATAATTAGATTAGGATCATAATTAGAGATAGAGATTTTGTTGATTTAGCATTTAATGTGTTAAATTATTTATCTGTCTATATATCTTGAGATTATGTAGTATTATGTATGTTGATGTTGATGTTGTATTTGATAAACTTCCAAGTTTCATGATTTAGGACGTGTGGCCTTTAAGAAGTGTCTAAAAATAAGGAAAACTCTATATGTTTTTCTATAAAATTGGAAATGAATTTTAGTTATCATGGAAGCATAGAGATTTCCATCAGATAGAATTAGAGTGACTAATATTAAGGGTGATAAAAATTGATTATTGAGTTCTATGCTAGTTATGATCGGGTTCGAGTCGTGACATAACAATTCAATATTTGAAGTCAAATAAATGTTATTTGGCTAATTAAACCTTAGATACAAAGTTAATAATTCAAAACCAATATTCACTTGTTAATCATTAAACCATTACTCTTTAAGGCCATACAAGTATCTACATGTGAAAATTAGTTCGTTCAATGGC
Source organism: Sindora glabra (assembly GCA_020226215.1). Lineage (NCBI taxonomy): Eukaryota > Viridiplantae > Streptophyta > Magnoliopsida > Fabales > Fabaceae > Sindora > Sindora glabra. The sequence goes on along the minus strand of CM035232.1, from coordinate 70,278,773 downwards.
TATCATAACCTAATTCTAATCATAATTAGTGTGAAACCTATTACCCAATTTTCATTTATTATCTCAATCCTGATTAACTCACTAAATAGTATAGCAATAAAGAAGGCAACCTTTGGAATGATGGGACATTTCATTTACCTTTTTTCTTACAAAATAAGAGAAACTTAGATTTGCTTATAAGTCCCCTCAATTGAGGATAAGCTAATCTAAATAACTTTGGAGAATTTAATTCATAATTCCTTTACCTTTTGCGCATACAAAATATGGTTTAAAATTAATACTTAATTAGCAAATGTTTATGCTATAAAAAAACATAAAAAAAGAGCTCCCATGGTAACTAGCTTTAAGGAGGCGATGGTGAAGGCTCGACCTATATATCATAAAATAAAACATAAAGGGGTGAGTCTAGGATTCAGTAAGTAAATACTTTAATCAAGGTAAAAATAACCATATCTATATACCAACTTACTTACTAACCTAACTATCCTCTTCTGTAACTTATCACTTAAAATATAAACTAATCAATTTAATATTAAAAAGCTAGAAGTGGCTCAATCATAGTTATATCATCATAACTACATCATATTAGGATAATTAATGACATTTATGTTTCAATATCATAATGCGATATGTATCAAATAATTATAATAAATATACACTCTTATTGTGACTCCTAGATTAACCTTATACCTTTCACAAGCCCATCTTTATCCCTTCAAGATTAACCTTATACTCTCAGAATTAGGCATTTAGCATTCGTATCATCTCCCCTAACACATTTCTTACATTATAATGTCACAATGCATCTCATTATCATATCATAGCTAAATAGTATTCAACATAATTCTAAGATAAAACTATGCCTTAATGCATTGCCATATAGCATATTCCATATTATGATTTCATAAACAAACTCATTCATAATCTATCTCACATGTGATATCATGTTTAAGTCTTATTTTCTATCATAAGCAGCATAAGATTTGTATTTTCAATGCATATCATATGGCCCATGCTTAGAATTCTCATTTTATATCACAATTCCATGTAAAAAATTCAAATTTATCAAACTCTATCTTATATTGTTGTTTAGGAAGCATAAATCTTATATTAGACCTTTTGAAAAATATGATATCTGAAGTATATTAGGCATAATAAACTATATACTCAAATATGGGAGCTCTAAGAGCAATTTTAGGGTTCATAGTTGACTATATAGTTGAGTACTAGGGTTTAAAGGCAATTTTAGATACTTATAGTTAACTATATAGTTAATTACATGTGTTTAAAGAGTAGTCATGGATGTTCATAGTTAACTAGATAGTCGATTACTAATGTCTGGAAGGAAAGTTTTGGTTATATAGTTAACTAAGCTTACTTAAATTTTTGGGCATAGTTGACTACTACATGAGATTCTACATTTTTTTAAATTTTACTATTCAACCACTCAAAATCTTGTATTTAATGCATTCAATAGCTAATTAAATCTCATATACTTATAAATATGGTCCAACCACGATTCATTGAGGCTACTTTCATTATTTGATCAAGCTATAAATCAACACATTAATCAAGCATCTATGATAATTTTTAAGAAAAACCTAAAATATGCAATCAAATGTTCAATTTCCTGAAATCCAATAATTTAAGATAGGGGTTTATTCACCTAGTATCAAGGAAGATGCTAAGAGGTTAAATTTGATACCTTTTGACTATAATTACACTAAATTCAAGAGGTTCTTTGGTTAGGGTTCCAATTCCTTTTTGAAATCCAAAATAACTTCAGCCTCATCAAACTAAAAGAACATAAAGAGAAAATCTAGAATAATGATGTTCTCACCATATTTAGTTTGAGAATTTGAAGAAGATTTGTGCTTTTCCTTGTTAAATTGAAAAGAGAAAAGGAATGGAAGAAGTTGAAAGAGTTTTTTTAAAGTTAGGTTTAGGAGGATTTAGGGGAAATGAGAGGGGAGGTTGATTTAAGCTATAAAAATGAGGAATGGCAGTAGAGGTAGTTTTGGAAATATCTTCTAAATATCTTCTATAATCACAAATTCATTTATAATAACTTAAAACCTTAAAGTTTATTGTTCTAATTATTTTTCCTCATCCATTTCTCACTAAATTTCTACTCCACAACTTAGTTAAACATTAAATATTATTTTTCTTAATAATTCCTTCATTTTCATTCCTAAAAAATTTTCTTATATGCATATGAGTATTGTTTTAAGCAAAAGTATAGTGGCTATTTTAGTTATCCTTATTGTAAAGTAAATTCTATATCATTATGTTTTAAATGGGGTGTAATAGTGGTAGATCTATCAATAACCTTGTCAAATAACATTTTTTTATACATATATTTACATTATTGATATATATATATATATATATTGCCTTAATAAACTTGAATAAAATTATCCCCATAACTTATTTCTATATCATTTAAAAAGAGAAATTTTATTTTAAACAAATGTAAAAATATTTGAAACTTATTAATTGTGAATAATGACATATATATAAAAAGAAATATTAAAATAAAATAAAATTTATCTTTATTTAAATATATAAAATTTTATAATAATTTTATTTTATTTTATATGTAAATGTTGCATGCATAACTTAAAATTCCTAAACTCGTCATTGGGTTCATTGAAACAAGTTTAGATCACCTTTGTTATATCCTTAACAAGACCATAAGTAAACTCAATAATTAACCCACAACGAAATACATCAGTGTAAAATATAATTGCAATTATTAAAATCTTAACAATAATAATATTATTGAATGTTAAACAATACTTACAAGTTACTTTCCAAATGCTTCCAAACCCTACCATTAATGAGGTCTTTACCATGTGGCAAAGTAGGTGACCAACTTGAATGAGATGTTAGTATAATAATCTATTAAGAGGGGTTTTCAACAAGTTCCTAAATAGGCTTCTAAGCAATTAGCTGTGAAGTATAAGACTCTTAAACAAGTGACTAATGCGGTGCTTGTTAACCAATCAGTGGTAGGTGTGGCACTTCAAGTGGTAAAAAATGATGGAGTTATCCTACCAGCATGACTTCTAGGCCTACGACCACCCTTAATGGAAGTATCCTTACCTTTACATCTTGAAGATATAGTAATCTACAACACATGAAAATTTTTTCAACGTTGATCTCAATTAAATCTTAGCTTTTTATACTTTAACTCTTGTTATCCTATATCATATAATAAATATAATGATGTTACGTGTAAAATGATGTATCAATTAGCGCAAGTGCACACTGTCGTAAACAAGTAATAAAGTGATAAGTAAGTATCGTTCCCTCGAGGATTATTTCACTAAGTACCAAAATTCATAATCCTAACGCTATTTGACAAATCGATTAGTTGGAAAATGAAGTAATTAAATAAAGATCTATGCAAAAAATATTTAAAATAAATATGAATGCAATTGGAGTAAAGATAAATATGAATAAAAACCCTAGGGATCAGACTTCACTTAGTAATTTCGGATTGAATCATCTATCTACACTAATCCAATTTTAACTTCCTTAATTGATAGTCGAGTTTTCCTAAATTAATTACTAGCCTCTTCCAAGGTTAAGTAATTTTATCATTAATTGCTAATTCACTATATTCCTATGTGAATTAAAATAACTAATTATGCATTAGGATTTATGGAACTCATTAAGACTAAATAAACTATATAAATATATTCCTATTTCATATGCAATTTACGATTTTAATTATAGATTCCATACACATGTATCTCCTTCCGGTCTCAACATACATATTGAGTTCATTCAAAAGGTGGCCAATCAATTGAAAGCATTAAGAGCAATAATTAAAACTCAATCTAGGAAAGAAAATCGGAATTAGTTTCAATAGATTAGAATTCAATCCGTTATTATCAAGTTACGTCATCACCTTAGGAAGATAAAAAATTAGAACATAATGAAATTAAAAACAAATTCAAAATTATATAAAAACATCATCACATTCATGATACAAACCTAAAATACCATTATAAATGCATGAAAATAAAAATACTATCCATTAATGTAGGATGATAACTTAGCCTTCTATGTAGAAGGCATACAAGAAGAACTAAAAATGCATGAACTAAACTACTCTCTAAGATGAATGCATGAATGAATGCTGCAAATGATATCTACTTCTACCTATTTATAGGTGAATGAATCAGCTGCAAGTCATAAATCTTGACCATTAGCTACCAATCACATTCTTTAGCTACCATTCATGGTCTTTAACTACCCTTCTTGATTTTTGCAGCAACAATTCTTCTGACTTGTTAGTAATTTTTCACCACCAAAATAGTAGATTTACATCTTCTTGTCAACATATGAGTTGTAGAACTGGATCTTAAATTTCAAATGCCGCAAAGAACTTCTAATTTTGACATTTCTATCTCAAGTTATGATCAGATTAGTAGTTAAAGGTCAGATTTTGTCAGAACTACTGTTTCATTTTCCAAGCAGAATTTGAGCTCTTTAGATTAGGAAACTGGACTTTTCTTTAAACATGAAAATTGTAGGGCTTTTTCTTAAATTTTTAATCATATAAAGAACAACCCAATCCAACATCCAGAACTCCAGATATAGCCTAAAACCTGAAACAAGGTCAAAATACAATATTATCTAAAAAATTTGATTTCATTTCAAAATCAAGACCCATTCACAAAATGCAACTAAATTTATTAAATTTAACAAGATAACATCCAAAAATGCATCATATAAGGGAAAATAAATATATAAATATTTTACGTATCAAATGACAAATATTATGTTTAGAAGGCAAACCAAGCTTTAAAGATTGATTGCCATTATAATAAAGTTAAGGATCTAATGACATATTAGGTTTTAAGCACAACAATGCAAAAATAATGAAATAAGAAAGCCTAATGCTATATTTTTATGTTTGATTAATGAGGCATGAATACATGTTTAAACTAACATAACTAAAATAAAATTACCTCTAGTTTATGAATAATGTCAATTACTATGCAGATTTCCAAGTGATGAAGTCAATCAACCACAAACTATTATGCAAGTACCAAGTAAGAAACAAACAAGATGATAATGATGATAGTCATACAATTTGGCATTTTCCACACATTTATTCTGTAGGTTTTCTATGTCTTTGAGTCATTGCCATAAATTAGTTAGACATAAGATTTAACTTTTGTCCTTTTAAGGCCTTCAACTTGATTTTAGCTTTGTTTATTCTTAATTATGAGTAGGAATAATATAAGATTTGTGCTCAAAATATAGTATATGAGAGGTGTCAGTTAACAAATTAGAACAATAATAGGATTGAAAAAGGGGAAAAAGAGATAACTTTATCTTACACAAACAAATGAAATGCTTTCAAAAGAATCTATTAATGATCATTAGCATATAACCACATAATAATATCAAAATATGTGTCATGTTTATGTCTAAACAATGTTAAGAAATAAATTTGATGCTTACAAAGCCTTCAACCATAACAATATTAAAATGAATTCTTAATTTGAATATAGTAATTCAATCAAATTAGATTCCAAAACTCCAAGCTAAGATTAACAAGTTAAGAAAATTAATTAATCAAATTAATTAAAAACTAATTATAAAATCAAAGAAGCCTTAACCTTAATTTTTTTAGGAAAAATTATCGATTAAACACAAGGGTGGATGCTAATGATGCTCCTAGAGGTGGTAAACAATGGTAGGGAAGGCAAAGCTAGTCATTTTTGGAGAGAGATAGAAGCATGACAGCAAGGAGGGGGAAGAGAGAAAAGGGAAGAGGAAAAAGAAGAAATGAGGGACTTCTATCTTAACCTATAGATAATCTAAGATTAGCAATGAATTATTCTATCACTAGCTTCTTTTAGAGAAATGTTGCATTTAATTTGGCAACAAATTTAGCGATAGGTTTTAACAATAGTTAATAATTCTATTGCTAAATGCCAAAGATGTTTCATTATTGTGCCAAATTTCTTTTTTATTTTAGGCATGTTATCCATTGCTAAATTTTTTAATTATTTAAAAAAATTTATTCCATCATTAATTCCATTTGCAATTTTCTAATAGAAATTAGCAACAAATTGAGAACTTTCCATCACTAAATTTAAATGTTATTACATATTCATTTGGGTAGATTAAAAGCTCTTTGTCGACAATATTTTTTATCGTAATTTTCAATGCTAAATGTTGGTAGCTAAATTTCATGGCACAATATAGAATTTTTTTTAAATATAGGCTACTAGATCTATATCCTATTATGAAAATAATGTTTTTTGAGTAGACTAAGGGTGACATTTTTTAGCCACATTTCTGTTTATTATGTAGTTTTTTCTTGCCAAATCTTATTCTTAATTTAGCTACCTTTACAATATTTATAGCATCAAGTGATTGTTTATTTACAGCTCAATATTAAATATTAAATATTAATTTTAAGACCAAATGTTTATAGAAGTAGTAATGGCAGTTGCACTTTTGCACCAGCTCACTTACAAAATGTTTTTTCAATTTTTTAATACTTATATTATTTTATAATAATAATAATAATTCGTTCATTTTTTTCATTTATTTTACTACATTTTTCTTACATAACTTCTATTATTTATAATTAAAACAATTATTAAATAATATTAATTTAACATAATAAAATTTTTTATTATTATAAAAATATTTTAAATAAGTTAACATTTACTTAAATTAATTATTTTACACTTCAAATATTGTTTCTCCCTCTCCCCCTCTCTCTCTTATTTCATCCATGACTTTTTTTTTCTTATGCTTATATATATTATTTATAACTAAAATGCTAATATCATTAAAAACAATTGATATTTTTCCTTTTCTTTAATCCATTATCTATATTTACAATTTGGATATTGATATTACTAAAAATTATACATGTAATATGTTCTTCATAACTCAAATGTTATTATTATTAAATAGTATAAATATAATATTATATATATTTTATTTTTAGATTATATATATTTTAAATAAATTAAAATTTTGATGTAGATATTATTAATTGAATCAATTGCATGTTATTTTTTAATAACAATATTTGTAGATTAAAATTAAATTTATTTATTTATTTTTAGTCAATATCTTTTATTAATTTTGAAGTACTATATGTCAAAATAATATTTAAAAATTAAATTAAATTAAATTTATATAATATTTATTATTTTTTATTAATAATATTTTTCAAGTATTATATTTTAAAATTAAAAATACATCAATAGAGATTTTGTAGGGTTTATAACTTACACACTATTTTTTTTCATTTCAATTACTCCTTTGTATATTTTTATTTAGGTAATTTTGAGCTTAAAAATAAAATATATATTAAAATATATTAATAATTTCACTTTTTGTTATATTTTTCTTCTTTTTTATATATTTTTCAATGTTATATCCTTTTTATATATTTTTTATTTTTTATTCATTTTTACTATTTAAAGTTTAGATATAATATGTTAAATAATATAGATATAATATAGTTTCTTTTATCTTTATTATAATATTATTTTCAATAAGTGAAACATTTTATTTAATTAAATTAGTTTACTATATATTTCATTTTAAGTTTTATTATTTTACAACTCACAGATAATTTCTCTTCTTTTAATTTGTGTTGTTACATGTTTTTTTACCTTTTTAATATTTAGGAAAAAATAAATATAATCCCTTTGAAGTATAATCTTTTATCAAATAACTCCCATAAACTTTTAAACCCTACAAATAGCTCCCTTGAAGTTTTGGAAAAAGTTAAAAGGTAGGAAAAATAAATAGAATAGTTTAGCGATAGTTCTATTATTACTTAATGGTAGCTTTAAACCATTGCTATTCATGCAACAATTTTTAACCCCTAGTAAATAATACATAATGACGATAGTTCTAAAATTTTTTATTTTTTCCAAAACTTCAGGGGGCTATTTATATAGTTTGAAAGTTTAGAGGATTATTTAATAAAAGATCGTACTTCAAATGGATTATGTGTATTTTAGTCTAATATTTACTTATATTATTTATAACTTAGACATAAAAATTATTAAATAGTATAGATATAATATGATATATTTTATTTTTATTATAAAATATTTTAAATAAGTTAAGGTTTATAGAAAACATTAATTGAATTAATTATTTATGTATCTTATTTTTAATAAAAATATTTAAAAAATAAAATTAATTTCATCCATTTAAAATTTATAAATATTTTTTATATTAAATTTTAAGTATTATAGTTCAAATTAAATATACGTCAATAAAATTTTATCTATACTTTATAATTCATCTGCTATTTCTCTTTATTTATTACATTGTATAACAAATTTAATTTGGAGTGATTTATGAAGAATTTATTAAGTAATAGAATAATGTCTAATAATTTTTTCTTTGAGGTGAATGTTATTTATTAAAATATATAATTAAACATTTATAAATGTCATTATAAAAATTATTAGTTAGTTATTATGATTGTAGTCTATATTTGTTCCTTTAAAGATATACTTCTCTTTATATTATCAATGAATAAGTTATTTATATTTGTTAGAAAAAGCTTATTTAAATCAAACAAAACTTTAAATATGATTTATAAATATTTTTATTGTAAAGATTTTTATTGTTTAAATACTATATAAGGATTTTCTCATAAGTTGAAAATAATAATCATAGGTATAAAGCTTTATAAAATTAATCATGTAAAAGCGATAAATTATTTTTAGAAATTGAAAAAGAGTGAAAAACATAATTTAGGACTTTCAAATTTATTAGGATATTACATATATTTTTATATTGAGAGAAGATTAAAAATAAAAATTGAATTGAGATTTTAAATAAAATTAATTTTATAAAAATATATAAATATATGAGATCATATAAATGATTCTATAATAATTATGTGCATATTTTAAATTATTCACATTGGATTTTAAAATTTGTTTGGGGAAAATTATAAAAATTTGATGGCTAAATTTTTTTTGATTTAAATGTAAGGTAGGGATATTAGCAGAAGAGGTGAGTCAATTGAATATGAGAAGCATATAAGCAAAACCAATAGCTCATGTATATATATAAAGAAAAGTCGGTGCCACCTGTGCTAATTTCGGCTGTCCCTTTTTCTTAAGGATTTTCGTCATTCCCCCTCCCGTACGCTCCAGATTTTTCCACCTTTTTTCACTGTTGTTGCTTCTCTTCCTTCTCCACTGCCCAGCTCTCCCTCTTCTCGCTTCTTCCTTTTTCGGTCGTGGCTTCTCCGTCTATGGCCATTTTCTCCAGCCAGCTATTGTCTTGGTTTGTGCTAGTTCTGGTCTCCCTCTCTTTTCGGTTCTTCTCAGCGCCGCCATCTTGAACGAAGCTGTCATTGGCATGGAGAGCCACCGCTGTCGCGCGCCACTATGCTCCCTTTCTCTTATTCTTCTCTCTTCTTCTCTGGACAATTTCTGGCATTAGGCTTGCATTTCTAGCTATCACTCCCGTTGGTGATCTACTCGTGTCTCTTCTCTACTTGCCGCCTCAGCTTAGCTACTGTTTGCGGGCGTGGGGAGCTATGAAGCAGCAAGTTTCCTCTCTGGCGAGCTTTTAGCATTTTTGGTTGTGCGTTCAGCGGTTGTGCTATCTTCAACTAACTTGTCTTCAGCCATTACGAGTAGGTGATGGGAGGGAGCCATAGTGTGTGGTAGCTGGAAAGCAACGACAGGGCCAAATACCCTTTCACATTCGCGACGTTCCAACAAGTATTTGATGCTGGCGAGCTGCCGGTAGCCTTTATTGGATGCAGAATATGAGGTGCAAGTTGTAGATGCTTCAAAGTAAATGAAGTAGGCAGATCTTAACAGGTTAAGACTTTGCTGCATTTATAGAGATTCAAGCTGCCTTATTACCGGATTTCAACACTTTGATAAGGATCAAAATTAGAGAATAAAATTTTGTTGATTTATGATTTGATATATTTGATCATTAACTGTACATATATGATGAAATTGTGTGGTATTGTATATGTTGTGAATGTTTTTGTATTTTAAAATAATATAAATTTTATATTTTAAAGCATGTGACTCTAGAAAAATATTTCAAAATATGAGAGACTTGTTTAATTTTTCATAAAAATTTTAAGTAAAAATTTAAGCTTCCTTTAAAATTTTAAAAATTCTTGTTGAATAATTAAAATAGAAAATTGTTAAGATTTATAGGAATTGATAATGAAATTTATGTCGATTACAATTAGGATGGATTGTGATATAAATTTTTATGAAAATTAATTTATAATTTATTAACTAAATTAATAAATTATAACATATGATATATGAATTACACAATTAGTTTTTTTTTTGTTAGGAGAAAATTCTCTAATTAATCAAATACAGTGTCAACATCATAATTATAAGCCTTATTCACAATAGGAGGAACCTCTATAAAAAATTTGATACCACTCCTAATTATATTAAAAACACCTTTATGAGCTGCATGATTTGTATTCCTAGATATCCATACAACAGAAAGACATGTAGATGCTTCCAAATATTGTCGTACATCTTCGACTAAAGTAGAAAGATTCCATGGGCAAGTTGAAAATCCTAGCACAACATCTACAACTGTTTTGCAGTCTGACTGAATCATTATGCGTGGGCCATTCGACTCTTCAGCAATGCGGCAAGCTTGAAGAACGGTATATGCTTCTGCTTCTGTCAAGGAAGCTATAAAAATGCGTTTGAACTACATTCCTATCACATGCCCATATCATCTCTGCCAACACCACGACTGCCGCATCACCTCCATGCCAAGCTGCATCAACATTAAGTTTTAGACAATCTACAGGAGGAGGAGACCATACTTGTGCTATGGAACCTTAAGTTAGATTGCTTACACCATAGACTCGAGCAAGCTCCAGATGCAAGTCATCCTCAATCAAGGCTATGAGGCGATCCAAACTAAAGGGTAAGTTGGCAAAAACTAGGTTGTTCGGGGCTTCCCAAAGCCATCTGAAAATAAATGCAGAGCCAGCTAAGATCTTGAAAGCATATTCTGGTGGAGACCCAGTGGAAATTATCTTATTGTTGATGCACAGTAATGCTTCCATTAACTCGAAAATGGACTCCACATGCACTTGTAAAATATGAACACCAAGAATTTGAAACCAGAGGAGTCTAGCGAACTCGCATTCCAACATAACATGCGTATCTATTTTGGGTGCTTGAAGACAAAGAGGACACCTTACGTCTTAAGTGTTGAGCAATGACTAAATGCGGACATTGTTAGGGACCAAGCCTCTGCCAAAACGCCAAAGAGAAACCTTAAGTTGACAGTGCACCTTGACATTCTAGAAGGTGTTCCACATTGCAGCAGTACATTTATTCGGGCGGTAGTGATACTTGGCATGGTATACCAATTTCACAGTGAACTCCCCCGAGTTCTCTACTATCCATTTTAGTTCATCAAAACCTCGCTGTGGCACACGTAACTAAATGATCCGCTCAGCGTCTTCCGCAATGAAGATGGAGTAAACCATGTTGATATTCCAGTTTTTGGATTGATCCAGCCAAAGATCCTTGATTTTCATATTTATAGGAATAATGGACTCTGTTATGAATGTTAGCCAAAAATTGGGGATGGTGGGAACCCATCGTGACTGACCAGTTAGAGTTAACGCTCCACTACACACCAAGTGGCATGCCCTAGTTTTAAGGAGATCACGACAGCCCATAATGCTCCTCCAAATATGGGACCCCTGATCTTGTAACCCCTCATCCAATAAGCTTCTCCCTTGCAAATATTTGTGCTTGAGACAGTTAACCCATACCTTATCTCTTTCCACTTCCAACTTCCATGCAAGTTTGGTTAAAAGTGTAGCATTCATATCTCTAAACTCCTGAAACCCCAAACCACCCATCTGTTTTGGCTTACATAAATCAACCCAGCCTATAGCTGCCTAAAAGTGACTTCGCTCAGGTGTCACATTCCACCAAAACTTTCTAATCATAGTATCCAATTGACTGCAAATGCGCTATGGGACTTTGACAATAGACATAGTATAGATTGGGACTTAATGAAGGACGGACTTAATTAATGTCGCATGGCCAGACCAGGATAAGGTTTTTTGCTGCCATCCTTGGATTCTAATTTGCACTTTATGTAAGAGATATTGGAAATCCTGAGTTCTTTGGGCAGACAAAAACGTTGGTACACCCAAATACTTGGCCTCATCTTTTATAGGTCTTAGCTACATCAATTCCATAACGTGAAGCCTTTGGCCTCTATGGACATTAGAGCTGAAAAGAAAAATACTGGATTTATGAAGATTAATCCATTGGCCTGACCAACTTTCATATAATTGAATACAATCCAATAATCCTATAGCCTTTAAGATATTTGCCCGAGAGAACAGTATAATATTATTAACAAACATTAAGTGGGTAATTGGAGTCCCTTCTATACTCACTTGAATTCCATAAATTTTACCTTTGGATTTAGCTCTAAATAGGATACATGAGGAGTCCTCAGAGACTATAATGAATTGATAGGGTGATAACGGGTCCCCTTGGTGAATACCTCTTGAGGGTGTAAATTTTCCAAATGGACTACCATTGAATAATATGAAAAACGATATAGTAGATAAGCATTGGTGAATCCATTGAGTAAATTTGGGATGGAATCCAAATTGACATAATATATGAAGCAAAAAATCCTGCTCAATTTGATCATATGCTTTCTGCATAACTAGCTTAACACCCATGAGGCCATTTTTGCCTTATTTTTTATTTTTAAACGTAATGATTTCCCACTAAAAGGCCATTTTCGACAATTCATCTCCCTGGAACAAATGTTGATTGAGTAGGGGATATCAATTTACTAAGGATTACATGCTTTCTATTGGCCAGAATCTTAGAAATCACTTTACAACTAAAGTTGCATAGAATGAAAATCATTCAGCTGGTGTATGTTTTAGGATTAAAAGGAGGAATGTCCGGTTTAGTTCTTTCAAGAGGTAACCATTGATGAAGAAGCTTTTAATGGCTTTAATCACATCCTGTGAAATAAACTCCCAACAATTTGTATAAAAAATGCCAAACATGCCAATGGGACCTGGGGCTTTTTGAGGGTTCATTTCTTTAATAACTTTCCATATTTCCTCCTCATCAAGAATTGCACGTAAAGCCTCATTCTCTGATTTAGTAATGACATTCTCCACAAGATTTTCGAGTGTCTTTGGACATACCGACTTATTAGATCTAAACAAATTTGTGAATGTCTCAACCAAATACTCACCTATTTGCTCTCGATCATCAATCCACTAGTTTGGGTGTATTTTAATGGTGGCAATTGGATTCCAGCATCTTCAAATAATCGTGGATAGATGAAAAAAAACACGATTTCATATCCCTTTCTTTCATCCACAGTTCCCTTGATTTTTGGCCCCATTTTTCCTCTTGTCTCTTTAATTGTTCTTTCAGTTCAAAATGTACCTATTTGGCCTGTAAGAGATTCTAAGGAGTGGGCTCTTGATTCCTCCAGCACTCTAAAGCAGCTAGGAGTTCCTTAATCCTCTGGTGGCAGTAGTTGTAAACCTCCTTGTTCCATGCTGTAGTCTATGCTTAACCCTCTTTTTTTTCTGCGTCAATCTAAAGGTAGCAAAACCTTGGATGGAATCATTTTCCCATACTTCCTTGATCACTGGAAGGCATGCGTCATCCCTAAGCCAAGTTGTAATAAGTCAGTATGAGGATCGAAATCCGTTATCTGCTTCCGTATTAAGCAGAATAGGTGAGTGATCTGAATGAGGTGTGGTAAGAGTATGCAGAACTCCTCTTGGATACAACAATCACCATTGGATGCAACAAATTGCCCGGTTTAACCTTTCCTTGATATGGTGTTCATTTCCTCGGCCATTAGACTAAGTGTTGACCACTGGTCTCAATAGGCAAAAGTACCGTATTAATGTTTTTTCAGAAATTTATTACCGTCTTATCATAGTTTGAAAACATATTATCAAAATATGTGCGAGGGCCAGAGGCGCCAGGGTGGATGGTGCCTGTGGGAAGGAGGCGCCGCTTTGGGTGGCGCCCTTGTTGGCCTTGAGGGCGCTGTTCAAACTAACGCCCTTACTGTGCAGCTGGGTGCAATTTTCCTTTAAAAATAATTAATTTTGATATCATTTCAAAATAAAAATTTTAAAAATAAATAATAAGTGATTGTGACTGAAAATAAATTTTTAAAAATAAATGACTAATTTCATAATTATATTTGATATTATAAAAAAATATTTTATTCCACTTTGATATTTAATACATAAATTTATTTTAGGAATTAAATGAGAAAGTAGTTAATAATAATATATTTAATAAAAATAATAAATATTTAATAAATAATTGAATATTATTAAAATAAAATGTAGGATCGATAAATAATGATTACGTTATTTATATTAATGTCTCTCAAAATTTGATCTCATGACACTTAATATTTATTATCTTTCGGAATTATACATTTTCACCGTTTAGAATTATATTATTATAAGTAATTATTTAATACGTTATTACACATAAGCAAATTTATTGAATTATTCGATAATATTCTTTATATACGAAGTTGAAGATTGTTAAAAATGAAAAGAAATATAATGAAATAAATGTTTCTTTGTATTTTGTATTTATTCCAATAATATTCTTGCTACTTTGTATTTTTTTCAATAAAATTATTTTTATTTTGTAATAAAATAAATACGAAATGACGAAGTTGAGGATAGTTGAAAATTTAAAAAAATGTGGTTATTTCGTTGCAATAATCTTTTCATTTTGTAATGAAATTAAGATTATAACATGAATTAATTCCTTTTTACTTCGTTACAATATTAAAATATTTTGGCAATGAGAGGCAAAAGTACCGATTTACTATTTTTTTAGAAACTAATATTCATTTTACTGTTCCTTTGAAACATTTTATCAAAATACACACAGCGGCGGAGAGACGCCAAACGGCGTGTTGAGGGACGCTAGACGAAATGGTGTCGTTAGCGCTCAAGGGAAGGGACGGCAGACGATATGACGCCTTTGGCCTATGGCCCCCTCGCTCCTCATTTCTAAGTTAATTAGTTAGTGACCGTATGTACTGTGAATCCAAACCACTTGGATTTTGATATTGTACATGACCAGTATCCCTATCTATGTTGACAATTGTGTTACGTGGTGTGACGTCAATATTTGGTGGACTCAACTCATAACGTATTGAATAAACATAGCATTTAATGTTACTTACAAGGATGATGGTTATTTATCCTTTAAATATTATAATTAATACTATTAATTTTTTTATATTTATTATAATTATTTATTCATTTCTTCATTAATAATATTAAAATAAATAATGAGAAAAAAATTAATTAAAAAATAATTACATATTTCATATTATGAAGATAAAATTTATTAATTTATTTTAATATTATTTATTTATTTTAACATGGTAAATAAATAAAAGAATAGATAATTATAACAATTGTGAAAATAAAAAATTAATAATGTTAGTTAATAATTTTAGGAGATATTATTATCATTACTTTTATAAAAAAACTAAATATTCTAATTATTTTAAAGTTTATTATTTTCTATTATTTACATATTAACTTAAAATTTGGGAGATGTGCTTCGACCGCCCTCGGAGCCGCCATTTGGTTTGGTGTCTTTCCGCCGCTGTATGTATTTTAGTAAAATATTACGAAAGACAGGTAAAACGAAAAATAGTTTTTAAAAAAATAGTAATTCGATACTTTTGCCTAACGAGATGTGGAACATGGAATAATCCTTATTATTAGAAAAAAATAAACAGACATTGTTTTAGAAAATTTGTAATTAATTTATGTTTGTTAATAATTTATAATAATTAAAGTTATGAACATAAAATTCCAGAGGATAGAATAAAACTCTAGTTAGAAGGATGTTATTAGGAAAAATTGCATATATTTAATGCGTTATATGAGAATTGAATTGATTGTGTGTTTGTGAGAAGAATTGATAATTAAAATTGATATAAGTACCTACGCAAGAAGATAAAAATGTCGTAATAATCAAAACCATCCTAAATGTTGATGTTTGGCAATAAAATAGTAAGATAGATGTGCATGAATATACAATAAACATGAAAAAGAACGCTAATGTCTACGTAGGTGATGTCCAATCCCACATCCAGGATCGGTAATGTGATGGCCATATCTACTAACCCTCTACGCAGGCTCGGGAGTCACATCTTTGGTGTCTGTGGCTCCTCTACCTTGAGATCGTACTCTGCCTCTGTCTCTGGCTCCTGCTTTGCCTCCACCTCTACCTGTATCAGCAAGCACTGAGTCATCTGTCATTATACCACCAAGTGCTGATCCCTGATCCTGAGTATGTAGATCAAATGCAGGATGATATGGCTGTGATGGACCAACATCACCGGAAGGAAAGACATGGAATGAAGATGAAACTTCTAGTATATGTGAAAATGTCTAGAATGAGGATGGAACACCAAGAGTAAACTGGTACATCTGGGATGACGACGAACCATATAGTACAGTCGGGAACATGGTGGAGGATGAAGGATCATCAAGTACAGTAGGGTACATATGAGATGAGGCAGTCACATCAGGCATCATCATCATGGTCTCTTGGGCAGTTGATGGTGGAGTCTGTTGCACTATCGAAGTGGACAGAACATCAGCCTGCAACGTAGGTCGTGGAGTAGTGCGACAACGTCGACGAGAACGAGGCTAATCATGGTCACCCTCCGCAGGGTCTGGGATATGATGGGCATGAGGAGCTGGCTTCGCATGTGAGTCAATAATTACATGATCAACCTTCTGAATGGCATGAAGGATGGAGTTCGTCGCTAATCTAAGTGCATCAAAGGTGAACCTAGACTGCCCCTCAAGTGTAGTGAAGTCCTGTAGCGTGGACACCTCATCTACCTGTGTAAATTTTTGACATTAAAGTTAGTTACAATACTAATGCACGGGAAGAAAATCATACATAGAAAACTAGTACGCAGTATTACCACAAGGTCTAGCGCTCCCTCAATAGGTGTAATAAATCGCCTAGTAACTCGTCTGTACCATGCCATGTACTCGGACCATGGGCCTAGGACTAGTTATGTGGTCAGCTCGGCGATAGCGCATAAGTCTCGTTGGATATCCCAGAGTGTAATGTACAGCTGATGGCAGATGTGTCGCTCCTTATCATGCCGACCAGACAAATGAAGGCAATGGACCTCCGCCACCTACTTTGGTAGCTCAGGAATAGGCTGGCGTAGTCCAAACTGCCGCAAAACTCTATCTAGCTAGTGCCACTTAACAATCTGAAAGTGAATGAGTGGCACCACTGCTATCCACATGTCACTCCCGTCAAAACAGTACTGAGGAAGTGATGCTGTGACCACTTCAGTGTACGGCATCCAGGTGATATGAAATTACACATTTATATTATCATTTAAATGCGACAATAAAATGGATGAAGGACTAAAATAAAAATACACATTAGCCCCTGTATACCTTGTCGAGACGAAGACGGTCCAGCACGTATTTATAATAAGGTAGGTTATGTGTCGGACTCTCCTGGAATGTCTTTTGATAGTGCCACCTACCAAATACAATACCTAAGTTAAACAACTTAAAAGTTAACTTAAATACAAGTGTAAATTGAAAAATTTTCTAACCTACGGGCCAGGGGGCCAATCCCTGCATCCCCCTCTGGTATGTTTGCAATGGTAGTCGCGGGGGCGATAGTGGGAAATCTATCCCATGCCCACAACTATAGTAGTAGGCAACACCTTCCTATCTCCCTATAATCTGGAGCAATGACCTTACAGAGCTCTCTATATAGATAGGCCAGGTAGGCAGATCCCCAACTATACGTCCCAGCCTCGTGGAAGTCTTCAACCAAGGGTAAGTGCATGAGGTGGACATATGTGCTGGAGTGGTCTGGAAATAACGTCCCACCAATCAGACGCAGAATGTAGGCCCGAGTGAATCTCTGCACTGTCACCTCATTTGCATCATCTGGAAGATGAGTGAAATGCCTCTCCACCAACTCATCCTCAGTCGGCCACCTCTGATGACATTCTCGTCTACCGGTAACTGGAGTCCTAGATACTCCTCTATCAGGGCTCCCCATCCCCACACAGTGGGCCCCGTCACTACTTGACTGTTAATGGGTAAGTCGAGTTGAAAAGTAACATCCTGCAATGTAATAGTCGTCTCTCCCTGCGGCATGTGAAAAGTGTGTGTCTCTGGCCTCTACCTCTCTACAAAAGCACTGATCAACTGATGGTCGATCGGCATAAACTCGCACATCGCGAGGCCGTAAAAACCTGCCTCTCGTAACAAGAGGACAATCAACTCTGACGGCTGCTAGTGATGGTAGTGATGAGCCCATCGAATCCTCAGCATACAGTTAGGATAAAAAAAAAAGATTAATAATTATTGCATCTGATAATACAAAAAATGTTCAACCAACTTTAAGATCTGACTATTTCCATACATGGCCTGCCCAAATCGACTGGGATATGTGTGAGCCTTGAGCCGTCAGTAGTGAAGGATCCCGTGGTCCAGGATCAATGCGTCGGGAAGTGGATGCCATTTGCTACCATAAGAATTGCATTACAATGGAATTTAAACACACACTAATATAACATACTTATACAATTTAAGTACAAAGATCAATAAAAGAATTTATAGCACTTGGACGATTAAAGTAATTTGTTCACATTACTAGTAATGGGATAACATATATATACATAATGACGTGCAATTTTACAACAATCAAACAAATCACATCATCCGACTGTTACACTTATGACATTAGTTAAAATACTTCGTAACATATCTGCGAAAATAAATAATCAAAATCAACGTGAGGAAGGGTCTTCATCTCCATGTACAAGTGGGCAGCACCTACGATTATGACCTTCCACCTTACAATAATTGCATTTTTTCCTGACACCACTCTCCTGAGGCCAATCCATCTCATTTTTTATCCATGTCGACCTCGGTCGTCCCTTTTCACGCAATCTTCCATAATTTGGAACCAGGACAGGAAATGGTGGTAGGTTATTCCATTGCGACCACTCTCTGATCAACCACCACTCAGATTTATAGCAATTAAGCAGGGTGTCAAGTCTGTACACAGGATCGATATATGGTTCCCACGATATGTTAACTGAGGCACAAGCAACAATAATATGAGGGCAAGGATACCTATATGCTTGGAATTGTCCACATTCACATTGCCCTTTGTCTAATAACACTTGGATGACCTTTCCACATGATCCCCTGGCCATATCAGGGCCCTCCACCACTTCAAACCTAGTTCCTTGTCTATTATAAGCACGAACGTGGTAAGAAGAAGCACGTGACTGGATAGTCGCAAGCTCTTGTTTGAATCTGCTTGCGTACATGTGACCTTGTTATAGCTTAGCATGTGCTTCTTTCGCCCTTTCCACAAAGTACTTGACACATCTATAGTATGTTTGTTGAACAAGGCCTGTGATTGATAGCTTCCTTAATCCTTTAAAGAGGCCATTAATGCACTTTACTATGTTAGTCGTCATATGACCATATCTTCTTCCTTCATCATAAGCAAGCGTCCACTTCTCCATCAGAATAGCGGTAAACTTTTTGTGGATCTCCTTATTGACTTTGCTCAGGTTGTCCAATCTCTCCGTGACCTTTTTTCGATTTGGCTCATATGCTGAACATAAGGAGACAAATAGGTTAGCTGGGTTGAACTACCAGATACATAAATTTACAGATGAAAAGTTCAACAAAAAAGTTATGCTGTAAGGTGTACCAATCTTAAGGACAGCTTTCTTGACATTGTCATCCCTGCATTTTTTGCGAACATTGCTAGCAATATGTCTGATACAGTACCGATGAAAAGCATGAGGAGGTTGCCACCCTAGACTTTCGTTGGCTACAGCTTCTTTTATAGCTCAGTATCGATTTGATATCAGGCATATTCCTTGCTGGTTCGTAACATTTACCCGTAACAATGCCAAAAACTAACTCCAATTTTCATAGTTCTCTTTTTCGATAATGGCAAAGGCAAGAGGTATGGGACATTTGTTACCGTCCTAGGTTGCAGTAATCAGTAGCAAACCTCTGTACTTTTCATACAGAAACATTCCATCAACTTGTATGAATTGCTTGCAGTACGGAAATGCCGCAATACATGGCTTGAAAGCCCAGAAAACTCGGTTGAAAACATATTTTTGTGGATCAGCACGGTTGTAAACTGTGATGAATTCTTCTGACTCCAACTTTAACAGAGCTTGGTCACAATAGCCTAAAATGTCCAACCATTTCGGGAGCACTTCATATGATCTATCCTAATCTTCGTACACCTTGACAATTGCCTTCTGTTTTGCCTTCCATGCTTTTCTGTACGAAATTTTATACCCATACATGCCTTCCACCCTCTCCTGTATAAGCGAGATTGGAACATCTTGCTTCACTTTAATCATCTCCAGTATCAAGGAACTGATATACTCGAAGTCAAAAGACTTGTGATCCTGTGTTAAACTGGCATTAACATATGTGTGAGGCCCTGAAAATCTAGTTATTGTCCAAGTGTTAGAATTCTTTAGATTGGTCGCTCTAAGGCGAAATTTGCATTCGTCCCCATAATTATCACACTTCACATTTAATCTTCTAGTATCCGACTCCTCCATGGAATAAATATGGTGCCTTCTGATGTGGTAATGCTTGGTTGCAACAATTAATGCCTCATTGCAATCAAATTCTTGCCCAATCTATAAGTCCTCCATGCCGTAATCATAGTTTGGTTTCATTATTTTCGAAAATTCATTAGCATTCCTTATGACATCCCAATCAATTTAAGAGAAGACAGCAGCTTGAGGGACATCGCATGATGTCTGTGCAACATTGTCACTCTGTGTTATTGCACATTCTTCATCATCAGTGTCACGAGCATCATCGCTACTACAAGAAACCTCATCGTCTTCGAAACTGGACTTAAGGTGGGCATCCATGAATATAGGATCAGTGGATTCTTCCTCTACGACCGGTAAGGCACTTGTTGAACCCATCATGGTATGTGATACATTTCTTGGAAAAACGCCTACAACAGATGAGTTCAATGCAGAAGTATAACTATCGAAAATGTGGAACTCGATTCCACTTGTGTAAGGAGGGACTTCACGCACCATCGAACAACTAGTACTGACGTGAGCTGTTGGATCTACGGGTGGTCTAGTTATTGGGACTGGTTCTTGTGAACCCAAGTTAGCAGCGTGCAGTTCAGATGTGATCACCTCCACGTACAATTCCATTGCTGTCATCGTTGGATGTTGTTCGTAGCTTGCTATGGCATATACCAAGTCTTCATCGTCGTCCAATCCATATGCCATATATTGAGCCTCCGTTTGATACTGTGGAAACCTGTAAATAACTTTCCCCACAGCTTGATCTTATTGAAGCTTCAGTCGCGCATGAATCCTCTCCCGCAAAACATCCATAGTGCTGCATTTTCTCAGTTTCAATACCTTCGGGGGAGGTCCATCATACATTACCCCCATTGATCCCTCAATCATTGTACCATTTGAATATATAAAAGTAATTAAACTTTTCTTCATCTCATTACTTTTAGCTACAAAACACTCACTGCACCATCACAACTGACACATATTATCATATACAATTTATGTTCTTATAAACGAATGAACTAGTGTTTAATATTACAAGTAAAAATGAATAAAATGTATTATTATTTTTGTAAAGTATTAATTTAATAGTACGTAATAATTTACCTGCACAGGCCTTACCTATTCTGACCTTTACAGGCCGACATTTTTTTCCAACAAAATTTTAAGCTATTTTTACACTCATTCGTAATTTCCTAAAATGAGCATACATTTTTAATGTTAATTTGCAAGTGTAATTTAAATGATTTAATTCTAATTCTTTTTTTTTGCATAAATTCTGGTGTAGTATAAATAAATTATTACAAAAAAATAAATTTATATTTGAAACAATAATTTGCAACTTTCGCTTATTACAAGTAAATGTTATTTCAATTTAAAACTAATATAATATTTAGCTATATAATCTTATCTATAATTTAGTTTATCTTTTTCAATTATCAATTTTTTTTGTTCATTCTGCACAAATTATACTAATTAAATTGATTAACTTTTTTAATACATTATATTTTTTATTTTCACGATAATTTTCTCCCTTCTCACCTATTACCAAATAGCAACCAAATTTATTTACATTTTATTATTTGTATTTTTTTATGATTGTAGTCATTAATTCTTTTTTACATACATTGACTTCGTCTAATACATATATTACAGTACCTCCATATATATTTTAATACTTTCTGAATAAACTTATGTATATTATAATTTTTCTGAGTACGTTTACTATTCCTGCTTTTTTAATATCTACTATTTAAATAGAAAAATATTCATATTTTCAATAACAATATCCTATTTTTTAAAACTTCTGTTTACATCCACATATCCTAAAATTTTATTTTTAGTACCTCTCTTATGATATATTAAAATTTCACATCCAAAAATTCTCTAAATATAACTTTCACCTTGGTCCTCAAACCTATATTAGAACACCTTTCTTTATCTCGTTTATTCTTCTTTTAATAGCACAACCTATCACAATACATATAAATTCCTACAAATTTATCATAAATCACAATTTAACAACTTAAATCATAATTTCACACCCTAAACCATAATAATCAATATAAAATAAAAAAACTCATATTATTAATATCATAATATTCTAAACAAATTTCTCGATTAATATAAAAGATATTTTCATGATGACTAATAAAAATTATAATACAAGTACAAAATTTATAAAAATACTAACCGATAAGTATTAGGGAAATCAAACAGAAAAAAGCCTCTGCATGAAAAAAAAATTTGTTAGATATTTTAATAACTTTAATCTCTAAGTAAAAATTATGCAAAAATCACGCTAAATTAAATATATTTTGCAAGATAATATATTAAAGGAACAAAAATAATAACATAGATAAAATTTTATTACTGTACATTTAATTTTAAATAAAGTGTTTAAATTTTTATATCAAGAGAATATTAATAAATTTTAAAAGATAATTAATTTTTATTCTTAAATACTTTTATTAAAACTGGAATATATAATTAATCCTTATTGATTAACGCTTCCCATAACGTTAATTTTTTTAAATAAAATATTTGAACCCTAAAAATAATTTTATGTCAAAAAAATAAATTGTGTTATATTTACATTTATTTAATATATTGAATTTTAACTTTTAATAGAATGATTAAAAAATAAAGAAGAAAAAATTAAACAAAATAGATGAAATGAAGAAAAAATAATGTACGAACTGTATACTCTTGGAGAAGTCTTAGTTGATGTATTTTAAATTTAAAACATAATATTTAAAAAATATTATCAACAAAAATTTGAAATAATTTATGTAAATAAAATTTAATTTAATTACTAAGTATTTTTTTTAAAATATAATATGAAATTAATTATTTTTACTAATAAAATGTATATTAAAGCTTTAATTTGCTTAAAATATTATAATAAGTTAAAAAATTATAATTTATTATATTTATATTAATTAATGATGTTGATGTTTTAAACCATAAATAATACGAGTAAATATAAAAAGATTACAGTAGAGTAAATAGGAAATAAACAATACATACGGTATAAAGTAATAAAAAATTGATTGTATAATAAATTAATTAATTAAATGAATTATATAATTTATATAGAATATATTTATAATAATAAAATTGATATATCTTACTACTAAAAAGTATTAGTATATATGATTTAAATACCATGAGTTAACAAAAAAGAATAACAAAAATGTACAATAAAAAGAATAAAATAAATAGAAATAATACATAAAATATCAAGTCTTTACAAAATACCCTCAATTGATATTTACTTATTTTGACATATATTCTTCTAAAATTAACCTAAAAATATTAATCAATAGGATAATATATTCTCGTAATAATCAACATATAATAAAAATAATCTTATTTTTATCATATCCTATATCCTAAAAAATTTTATATTTTAAAAATATCTAAACATAATTTTTACATAAATCGTAAATTTTATTTTAAGACATTTTTCTTTATCCCCTTTGTTCTTCTTTTAAAATCACAAACTATCACAGATCATATAAATTTTTACAAATTTTTGCTAAATCCTATATCATAATTTCACAATATAAATTATAATAATCAATATAAAATAAAAATTCTTCTCCCATTGTAAAATATATTCTTATAATAACTAATAAAAATTATAATATAAATACAAAAATTATAAAAAAACTAATTAGTAAAAATCACAAACTATCACAGATCATATAAATTTTTACAAAATTTTCTTGAATCTTGGATCATAATTTCATATCATAAATCATAATAATCAACATAGAATAGAAATTTTCCTACCACTATAAAATATATTCTCATAATAACTAATAAAAATTATAATATAAATACAACAATTATAAAAATACTAACCAAGGGAGAGCTGAAAGAAGATCAGATTTGCTCTAAAAAAGAAAAAGTTGCTGGATGAAATACACAGAAGTAAGAAAGGATAAAGATTTGTGAATGAAAAAATAGAAAATGGTGCGAATGGCTTCGAAGAGAGAAGGGAAGAGGTGCTGCAAAGAGAAGGGAAGAGGTGCTGCGAGGCTGCGAAGTAGGGTTTGTGCTTGTGCTGCTGCTGCGGAGGGAGGGGTATATATAAGCAAGGAGGTGCCACTTGAAATGGCGCCTCCAAATTCAAATTCAAATGGAGGGCGCCACTTGAAATGGTGCCTCCGCAATGGGGCGCCACCTTGGTTGGTGCCTCCAAGGTGAAGGCGCCGTTCAAACAGGCACTCCCCAGATTTTTGATGCTTCCAAGGCACCAAACGGTGTGGCGCCTCCGTATTCCACGCACGCCATTTAAAATAGAGCCCTACGTATTTTGGTAAATTATTTCGAAACCACGGTAAAACGAAAAAAAGTTTATAAAATTATTGTATATCGGTATTTTTGCCGTCTCAATATCTACAGCCCCTATGTGTTGCACGAACTTCGCAAAAGCCACATCATAGGAATTCCCAACTGGGTGCCCTCCCTATTTATCATTCAAATGAAGTAATGTGTTAAAATTACCCCTGATAACCCGTGGGCTATTCATCCTAGTGTATTGATCGTACAGCTTATTCCACGAGTCTTTTGTCATCTTGATATAGGGAACCATATACAAACGATGTCTTCCATGAGTGTTTGGTATCCAAATTAATCACTCGAACAAGAATCATCCTAGCACAAGCTTCGAGTATGGTAAGAGAAATACTGACTTGCCAAAGAATTGCTAACACATCACTTCGTATTGTAGGCTCCATCGTATACGAATTCCACAGTCCAATTTTCCTAGCCATTACCTGAATCCGTGACTTTGTTGCTTTAGTTTTGCATAAATAAATCACATCCAATCTCCCTTCCCTTACTAGAGCCACAAGGGCTCTCACTACCAAGGCATTATTTAAATCTCAATAGTTCCAACTTAGGATTTTCATGGTGTTGTTAGGGGCGTGGTATAGCCCGCGTCCTCAACCTTCGTAGTGGTACTATTTTCTCGAGCTCCCTCTACACTCATTTTAGGTTGTCTAGCTCGATTTTGCCATTGTGAGATTCTTACGATCTTACGTTCTTCCCCTCAAACAACTTTGTAGGCTATTATTTTCTAATCTTCAAACAGTTACCCTCCTTAGAAATGCCTTCTATCTTATGTTTCTGTACCGTATCAGCAGTGGGCGCGTGGTCTATGTCATCGGCCTTGGTAGTATCAACAGGCAAAGATGTATGTTCTAGGGGTTTCGTCGGACTACCTTGCATGTTCAGTGAGTCTATGATCTATGCAAGTGCCTAAGTAGTAATTGAGTGTTGATTGAGATGAGCTGCTGAAACTAGGTCGAAGTGATCACCATCAAGTCGGGGTGAGCACTCCTTGGATGCCCTCAGTGGGAGAGATAAACACGAAGGAGCCGTAGCGGGTTGATTGGAATAACTTTCCCACCGAGTGGGAAGGAGCGTAAGATTCAGATGATGTGAAGGTCCACCCATGAGTGAGAATTCTTTATTTTGCAGATTGCACGCACAGTACAGTGGCATTTTGGCAAGGCTTGGTTCGTTGGAATCTGGGGGTAATTCAGTGTTATGGATCAACCATGTAACAGCTTTGTCATAGATCGGTGTCGTCCCTAACCACGGCCCCCATCTCTTTATTGGGAATTTGCATTATTATACGCAGCGAAAATTTAAAATTTGATCTGAATTCTATCTATGATTCATGCAAAAGGCATAAATTAATGATTAGAATTTTACCTATTGGGTACTTGTCTTTCTACTAATCAAAATTTGAGAGCGGATGAATCAAACGCCGGCCGGAAGGTACAACGTCTCTACGGTATCCACACGGAGTGAACAACGACCTCTCACCCACCACGAATCTGTTAGGATGTGTTTTTCTCTTTAGGATTTAGGACTGAATGTTTTCTGAGTGATTTAGGATTTTATGGAAGTTATGAACGTATATTTAAAAGTGCTGCTCTTAAGTCTCCTTTTATAGAATTTAGGCAAGTCACAATCCTAATCCTATTAGGATAATGCTTCCAAAATCCTAATCACACTTAACAACTCATCTTATCCTTATCCTAGAGATAATGAGGAGAGATAGGACTTATCTATTAATTATCTAATATTAGAAAATAATATTATTTTATAATATAAATATCTTATATTAGATAATTGCATATAGTTATCAAATATTAAAATATTATTATCTCATAATATATTTATCTAATATCTCATAACGTAAATATTTGATATTACTTTAATATCAAATAATATCACATAATAATAATTATATTTATTACATAAAAATATATTATTATTTAATAATATAATATATGCACGAAAATAAGTCCAATTAATTGGATATTAATATAATTAAAGTCCAATTAATTATTATTTTATTCCTACTCCTTTTGTGTGACTCTATACGTTCTTACTACGTTGACAATGACTCATTATTGAGCCATAGACAGTAAGCGGTATCTAGCAATACATCACTACCACTCAAGTAGTAAGAATGTCTGTGATTCGACATCCACCTAATACATGATTAACGTTTTACATCATAATCCCTTTTGTAATAATATCCAAATTGAACTGGAGGCACGGAGAGTGTCATCCTCGTCAAAGTTCAATTTATATTTCTTGATACTGAGTAGACTTCAAAACAAATGATCAATATCACATATTGATTTATTTGAGCATGGTCATGCATTTCTAAATTTTATTAAACAAGGAGTCCAAGGATATATCTCTTTTATAAGAGTAACAAAATTTCATCTACATCACTCACTTCCCTCTGCATGATTTGTGACACATCCAATCAACGTCCTACTTGTCATCTCGATTGAAGGTGACATAGGACGACATTAAAGTGAATAACCTCTCATGTAGGGAATTATAGTAACTTCAGGTTAAAGGATTATATGCAATTGTGATCATATGAGAACTACTAAGACACAAGTCTTATCCATATAGTATTCTCATATTGAGTCAATTCAGTATATCTGTTCACTAACAATGTACTCATGTATTGACTTGATATCACATATCCATGATTCATAATCATCAGTTATTACACATGTCAGTCTCGATGTACTATTATTATTTCTTTCGTTATAATACTTGATTAGGGACATTTTAGGAATAATAAAATTATTCTAGGGATAATTATTATATTAAGTTATAAATTGCACAAAAATTGAAAATAAAATATAATTACATTGCCTAAAATAAAACATAATACATTGTATATTATTTCAATCATCTATATGATTAGTTATTAGGATACACACCAACACTCTTTTGCTGTGGGATCCTGAATTTTGCATCCTCAATTGAGCACATTCATGTCGTTCATGGCCGAGAATACCATACCTATAGCAAAAGTGTTGAAGTTTTTTGTACTTAAATTTAATCCATATCTTGTTCCTTGTTGAGTTCGGTAATCATGTTCCAGTCATGAATGGTTTTGTTGGAAATAGCTAATATAGAAAAAATATTAAGAAATATGTTATGCATTTTTTGTCAAATAAAAGAAAAAATCAGTAAAGGCGTGTTGTAAAAGCAAAGAAATGTATATTATATTTGGTTAACTTATAAGATATTAAATGTAAAATTTTAAGTTATAATTAGTATTGAATGTTTATAAATAAATATTCTTCAGTTTTTTGTAAATGGAGCTATCAAAGAAGAGAAAAAAACTCTCCAAGTGTAATAATACTTAATAAAAAAAATGCAATGTTATGATATTTTATTGATGAATCTTTCCACTTCCATAGGTTCTCTGCGTTCTGTTTCTGTTTCTATTTCTGTTTTCCCTAAGTTTCTTCTGGTTTTTCAACAGGTTTGTCCACCTATCTACCCGCACATGGGGAAAACCCCTGCGCAGTATCCCATTTATATACGGTTCTTCAGTTGCCAAAACCGAACCAATTTTGCTGGCATTGGACTTACCGTAGAATTCTAGCGGAACATTGTGCAATTGCACCCAGAAAGGCACCCTATCAAACGCTAGATCATCACAATTAACCTTAGATATGAGCAAACGTTTTTTGCACGTGATTATATATGCTTCTGTAAAATATTTTATTTCTTCAAAATTTAAACAAATAATCTAAGAAAATGTATAATGGATGTTATTTTATGGGGCTGGCAAATTTGTGATATATATATATATATATATATATATATATATATATATATATATATATATATACATTCATGTATTCTTACACAACTAACCTTAATTAAGGTTAGAATAGTAAATGATAAACTCTTCCTAACAAAAATATTTTCAAGAAATAAATTTAGAACCTCTTATTACCAGACCTAAATCATTTTGGGACTTTGCTTCCAATAAGTAAACAAATTATTAATTCCTCATTTATAATATTTATAATTAGTATTTTGAAGTTTCTTATGACAATTTTAATGAGTATTTTATTATAAATATATTTACTTTGTATAAAATAAGATTTATTTCTAATATATATATATATATATATATATATCCTAAAGTCATATAATAGTTTTTAATTAAAAAATGAGATATATAATAAATATAATTTTGATATTTTTTATTTCATATTCCTTGTAGAATCAACTAATTGTAAGGTACTTGGTGAGAAATAATGAGAAAAGATAATTATGGTGAAGACAATAATTAGGAAAGATAAATAAACAAAAAAATTTGGACATAATTTTGAAATAGAAAAAGGGAGGGAAATGAAATGAAGAGGCGATACTACTTATTCATCACCTCTAATTCATGTATGCAAGCGAATTGGCTGCTCAAATTACTCTCTCTCTCTCTCTCTCTCTGTCTACGTGTGTGCGTGCATGTGTGAGTGTATCATTAATTTGCTGATAATTGCGTGTCAAACCTCCTAATTTCAATAATATAAAAATAACTCAATTAAGACTAGTTTCAATGATGAATTTATAGATTTTTTCTGGTTTTGACTTGTTTATTAATGAATTAAATTCATCCTCTATAAAGTTTGTTGAATAAATTGTAAGTGTACTAATTACCGGAAAGAACAAAAATTCCCAGTGTAGTGATTAATTTCAATGTGAATTAACTTCTCAAAGTTTACCATCAAGATGATTTGAAAATATATTTCAATTGCACTTTGAACAAATTCATTTTCACTTTTGAACGCCGGAATAAAGAACAAATTCATTAATGGATGATGAATGTATTTCATCACCAACTCGAATTTATGATAAAATTTGACTTGGTCATCCTTTAATTTTTTTACCATCTTTAATTAGATCCATTTAAAATTTTGTTTAATGGACAAACTCCTATATATATATATATATATATATATATATATATATATATATATATATATATATATATTTCCATACTTGAGATTTTTCAAATATAAATCATCAAACTGTCATTTTATTGCTTGTTGCAGTCGTTCATAAGTTACAACAAAATCATTTATTGTTGCAATATTTGTAAAAAGATATAACTGTTGTGTTATAAAATATTGTAATATCCAACAGTACCACAGCTTGCATTTTATCTATTATATGTTAAAACTTTTATATAAAAATTTGTTTTTTTTAATAATTCTTTTATAAAATTTTTTTCTTTACATAAATGGCAAATAAATTTTGACCTACGATTTTTAATATATTATTCAAATCTCTTACCAGCATATAACTTCGTAATGACAAAAGAAGTGACACAATAATTAATATTAATATAAGAAGGAAATAAAAAAATACGATTTGGAATGCTTTTTGGAAAAAGCATGCCTTAGTGATTTTCATGTTGCTATAATCATTCAAGATCTATTCCTTAAATTCAAGGGCATTTGAGATTGGAAATAATTTACTTAAAATTATGTAAAACAAGTGATTTGTCTGCAACTTATAACTGTGGATTGGAAATGTTTCCCATTTTTCCTTTTATTCGTTTCATTTCTGGTAGATTTATAAACCTCTGATAAGATTTTAATTCATCCGAAAGATTTTTTTTTCTTTTGGACACCAATTTTTTTAACCTCATTTCATTTCTTGTGGACAAAAATGTTTAAATATAATTTTTCATCTCAATGAATAAATTCTTGTCAAATATTTGATGATAGGATATTGAATAGTTGTAAGTAAAATAACAATTATAGATGAAATGAAATTTTATTTTTTAATTCTAAATATCATGTATAACAAATTTCAAGGAGATTGAAAACCAATAATTCAAGTTTTACCTAACACATGGTTTATATACAATTTATTAACCTGGTTTGGAAATTATTGACACTTCCCCCAGATTTACAATTTTCTTTTATTTAATTAATTTCTTCTAGGTTTATACCCTGTCATATTGTAAAGCATAAATCCCCCGGATAGAAACTGACGTAAAATTATATGTCCATCGTCATTTCATTTTTACTTTCGGCATCATTTGATTAGATCCATTTGGAACTTTGTATGCAATCGAATGGAGATAAATATTAAGAATCTACTTGTTTCGTTAAAAAAAATATTCTTCATATATACAAAAAATATCATATATATATAAAATATTATATGTATATGTATTAATAAAAGAGTGATATATTATGTATATTTATAATTTCAAAAATATTTAAAATTAAATAATAGAGAAAAACAAATTCTTCTTTAAAAAAAAATTTATTCTCTCAAAATTCTCCATATTTAATATTAAATAAATAAAATATTTTTCCTTATCTTATTATCTTATAACTACATTTTACTATATTTAATATTAATATTATATACACAAAAAATGATATGCAAAATTGAATTTTAAATAAAAATTAAGGATCATCATTAAATACAGGATAATGAAATAATTCTATAAAATTTAATTCAATATATATAAAAGATTGAAAATCGATTTTCAATACCTATAATATTTTTATTTATAGAATAAATTTTCTGTCCGAATAAATAGAATATAAATTAAATTTTATGCCTTTCATATCACAAACATA
This sequence comes from Sindora glabra, assembly GCA_020226215.1. NCBI lineage: Eukaryota > Viridiplantae > Streptophyta > Magnoliopsida > Fabales > Fabaceae > Sindora > Sindora glabra. The sequence goes on along the minus strand of CM035232.1, from coordinate 70,247,124 downwards.
GTCTTTAAATGATAAGCTATAAAATAATTATGGGGTAGAACTGAAACTCCTATGATATTAAGTGAATTTATTATTGTGTTCTCTTTTTCTATTTAAGATATGGTTTTTAAATTCTTTATGAATTGTATTCTAAAATTACAAAACAATTCAATAATAAAAGGATTTAATTTATTAAGAGTTTATACTTCCGTAAAATTTGATCTTGCACTGCTTAGTGCTACAACATAAATTATAGAAAGGCAGAAAAAAAAAGTGTGGTACTCCCAAGATCACGGGCCAAGCATTGAAAATTTGCATTTGAACCAGCCTGATTTCGACGAGATTAAGGATCCGTTTAGTTTAAAAGAAAATAAAATTTTTAGAAAATACTTTCCTAAGAAAACATATTTTTCAAAAATGAATTGATTTTTTGTTGTTTGATGTATAAAGAAAAAAATATTTCTTAGTGTTTGGTACACAAAGAAAAATTAATTTCGTTTAAAATAAATTAAAATTATTTAATTTTAAATTATTATAATTTTACTTACCTTTCAAAAAAAAAATTTTTTAATAAATTTTTTATTGTTCTTGATACCCAATAGTCCAATAATAATTAATTTTTAATAATAAAATATATATTAAAGATATTATAAAATTTTATACATATATTCACATAGTTAATTTAATTAATTGTTATCAAATATTATGTAATAGAGTATCCACAATGAGAAAAAAAAAGGAGAATATTTTAGTAAATATTGCATAAAAATGTGTACCTAAATTTTAATAAATAAAAATAAATTTTATAAAAATAAAAATAAAGCATCCTATTAGTATGTGTCGTAGGAGTCAATTATAGAGATGATTACAATATTACATAATATATTACATTTTATTTTGGTAATATAATTATTATATTTTATTTTATTTTATTTTGCGCAAATTATAACTTAAATATAATAATTATCCTTGCAATAACTTTACTATTCCTAAAATGCCCTTAGTCAAGTATTATTATGAAAAAGGATAGTAATAATATATCGAGACTAGCATATATAGTGACTTATGATTATGAATCATGGATATGTGATATCAAGTCAATATATGAATACATTGTTAGTGAACAATATATTGGATTGACCCACTGTGAGAATACTATATGGATAAATGTGTCATTAGTTATTCTCATATGATTACAAATATGCATATTCCTTTGACCTAAAGTCATTATGGTTCTCTATATGATGAGTTACTCACTTTGATGTCATCCTATATCACCTTTAATAGGGATGACAAGTAGGACGTTTATTAGGTGTATCACAAATCATGCAAAGGAAAGTAAGTAATGTATATGAGATTTTGTTACTCTTGTATAAAAGAGAAATATCCTTGGGCTCTTTGATTGAGTGAGACTTAGAAATGCATGGTCATGCTCAATTGGATTAATATTTGATATTGATTATTTATTTTAAGTCTACTCAGTATCAAAAATATAAATTGAACATTGACGAGGATGATATACTCCATACCTCCTATTCGATTTGGATATTATTACAAAAAGAATTATAATACAAAATGTTAATCATATATTAGGTAGATATCGAATCATAGATATTCTTACCACTTAAATGACAGTGATATATTGCTAGATACTGCTCACTGTCTATGGCCTAAAATGAGTCATTATTAACGTAGTAAGAACCTACAGGGTCACATAAAAGGAATAGAAATGAGACAATAATTAATTAAATTTTAGTTAGACTAAAATTTAATTAATTGAACTTATTTTCGTGCATATATATATTATTAAGATAACATATATTTATTCACATAATATATATATTATATGATATTATTTGATATTAAAGTAATATCAGATAATTACGTTATTAGATATTAGATAATTATATTATGAAATAATATTATTATTATCTAATATAAGATAATTATATGTCAATTTAATATTAGATAATTATATTATGAGATAATATTATTATTATCTAATATTAGATAATTAATAGATAAGTCTTATCTCTCCTCACTTTCTCTAGGATAAGGATAAGGTAATAGTTATTTAGTGTGATTAGGATTTTTGAAGCATTATTCTAGTGAGATTAGGATTATGATATGCCTTAATTCTATAAAAGGACTTGAAGGTAGCACATTACACAATATATACATTGGCTTCAATTAAACCCTAAATCACTCTAGAAAATATCTAAACCTAATCCTAGTAAGAGAAACAAATCCTAAAAGTTTCGTGGAGGAGAGAAGTTATTGTTCACTTCGTGTGGATATCGTAGAGATGTTGTACCTTCTGACCAGCATTTAATTCATCTCGGTCGCTCAAGGATTTATTCAGAAAGAACACGAGCACAAATAAGGTAAAACCCTAATACTGGTTTATGACTTTTGCATGGATTCTAGGAAAGTTTTGGATAAAATTTTTTAAAATTCCGTTGCGTATGTTGATCTGAATCCTAACACATCCATCATGAAATATTTAATAAATAAAAATAAATTTTAATTATGATCATGATTATGTAACAAAGTGAAAAAGTAAAAAGTTTAGGCTTGGGTATAGATATACTGAGTAACAACGAAAATGAATTCCGTTTTTTAAAATGGAAAGTTGTTTTCCTTAAAAATAATATAACTTTTTGGTTAATCAAAATTTATTTTCCTATTGACCAAAATTTTTGAATGTCCAAATAAGGAAAAGTTAGAAAATAAATTCTAAAAATTCATTTTTCCTCCAACCAAACAGATCCTAAATGTGGTTGCTAAATATCGAAAATCCTAAAAAAAATGGACTGCAATGATTAAGAGAGAGAAAGAGAGAGAGAGAGAGAGAGAGAGAATATGCATTGGAATGAGCTTGCAATCTCTAGTTGTGCAATGGAGGAACATTTCTAAGTAGCAAGCTTGCCAGCAAAAAAGGCTATATCCCTCAAATTAAAAATCGTAATTAATAAGTAATTATTTTTATTATAAGTTCTCTTTTAATCAAGTTATATTTTTTATATATAAAAATTGTAATTACTTATTAAATTAGTCTTTTGAGATGTAATATTTGTCTTGTACAATGCTTAGTTTAAATAAGAGATTTGTATTAATAACACTTTTACATATTACTTAGAATCTCACAATTTATTTATAATTTTTTTTATGAAGTTGTTCATATTAAAAGTAAAAAATATATATACATCATTAATAAGGAATTAGCATCAATTAGAGGAGCGATGTGAGTTTGAAAATTATAAAAACTCTATTTTCCTTCTTTTGTCTCTAATTTCTTATATTTTGAATTTGATTTACTATTCTACCTAACATATGGTTTATATATAATTTATTGTGCCGTGGCTTGGAAATTCTTCAAACATTCATCCACATTTTCAATTTTCTTTTATAAATCTAATTTCTTATAGATATTTACCATTAATATTCTAAAGCATAAATCCCTATCTAGAAACTGATGTGGAATCCGATGTCCATTGTCATTTCAATTGTGGGTTAGCATCCTTCGATTGGATCTATTTGAAATTTTGTATGCAATCGAACAAAGGCAACATATACATGCGCACACAAACAATAATCTATATACTTAATATAAAATATAAAAAAATTTAACAAAAATAATTGCTGCTTTTTAAAAAAGGTTATTTTTTCCTACTATCATAATTTTAAATATCACTTTTTAAAATACACAATATAAATATATATAGCACTCTTTGATTTATATAAAAAAATACAATATCTCTATCAAAAATATTTTTCGAAAAAAAAAAGGACCCGCAATTCTAATTCGTGCCTTCCTTACCATGCATATTCTTTAAACTCTAAGTAATAATAAGTTATGGAATAGTTCTGCCCAATAACTAAAACTCGCGTGAAGTTAAGTATATTTATCTTTAAATTTTATTTATTTTTATGTTGAAATGTGAAATTTAAGTATTCATGGCTTATTTGCTTTAAAATTTTTTTAAAATTCAATAATAAAAACATTTAATTAATTTACTAAAAGATTAAACTTCCATAGAACTATCCTACTATATTATAGAAAAGATTTCATTAATTAGATAAGTTAACCTGAGAAGATGCATTAGGATTTAAAAGTGTTAGGCTTAGCACTAATCAATTAAATATGAGGAAAAAAATTCACTTTTATAAATATCACAATTTATTTTATATAAGGATAATTTTAATTATGACAAACGCACCTTTTAAAAGGTTGAATTCTCATCGTCTGATTATAGTGGTGGCCGACTCACATATTGATTTGCATGATAAGAGTTTGTTGAATAAAATTGAATCTAAATATTGCTGCATTTTCTCTTTAATTTATCTCTGATTGCTCAATTATTTTATTTCTGGCTACTCTTTTTTTTCCCTGTCTCCAATCTCCACCTTAATTCAATCTATTTTCTTTCTTATTTTCATTTTTTTACCCTTATTATTACCTAATTCTTTCTTTTCAATATAAATTAAGGTATTGAGTTGAGCTTTATTTGTCTTTCTATGTAATGACAAGTTCTAGACATAGAATTCCTTGTTTTATTTCTCTTCATTTTTTAACTCAAATTTTTATTGACTATTTTTAAATTAAAAATATAATCTAATTAGTGATTATACGTTGTGAAAAATTTTCAAAAATATATCAAGCCCACTTAAATTGAACTAAGCTATATAAATAAATGAAATAATATAAGCATACAAGTAGAGTTTTAACAAAACATATGAATTGAAAAATTATATACCTATAGGAGTATGTTAATTAAAGCCCCCCAAAAAAGGAAAAAGGTAAAATATGATATTCAATAAATTATCTTCAAAATTATTTCATAAGTACTTCAAATGTCATCATTGGAAATACTTTTTTAAGTTATATAAGTTTGAATAAATAAAATAAAAAAAAGAAAAATTGCTAAGTGAGAAAAATAAAAAAGTAAAAAAGAAATAAAAAATGATAATTAATGAGAATGAAAATAACACATAGAGAAGAAAAGAATAATCGATGATTAAGTGAAGAGAGAATAAGACGTATGAAATTAGAGATAAATTGAAAAGAGAACGTACAGTAACTAATAAATATAAGACAAGTGGGGTAACATAAACCATCTCACACATAAACAATAATTTGTGGTTGATTTACCAAGAAGCAACCCAAATATAAAGATCGACCCATCACTAATCAATCCAAAGGATAAGTAGTTTAATAATGGCTGTTCTCAAAAGAACGCATCAGTGACCATATGGTCATTAGCATGTGAAGATTGACCTAACTAGATGCTTAAGATTACTACAACACCAAGTTAGCAAACATTATATCTAGATGTATCCAAAGAGTCTTCTCACTAGGGAATGACTAGTTTATTCATACCTAAAATGATTAATTTATGCCTTCTAGAGCCTTTTGGACAAACATTATAAAAGATGATTGGATGTGCCACCTAAGAGATTTTAAACACTTTACTACACTTTCTCTAAAATCATTATTGACTTAAGTATTAGAGGGCCTTTTACAATATACACTAAAGAATTTTGCCATAGATGATCTCTTTCTATAATCCAACTACTAACTTTATGACCATTTTTAGCCATCAATGATTGACCTCTACCATAGATGACCTCTTATACTTATAATAATCACATTATATATGGTTTTATCTGCTGCTCTTTTTTCCCCATTTTTTACTTGAATTTACTTGTTGCTTAACTTCTAAGATTTTTCCATCAATCAATGATCATTTACTTGACAAAAGTCACAATTAATTGATCTTTCTTAAGAATATAGACTAGTAATTTGGTTAAATATTATCTTATGCCTAACTTCCTCTTTTTTAAGAATCCTTTTTTGCATTTGTATCATATCAAGATTTGAAAATTTTAAGAAGAATTGATCATTTTCCTCCTTTTTTCTTTTAACACTAAAAGACCTATCACACGTTAGAGGAAAATCGATCAACTTCTCATCTTTATTAGAAAAATGACCTTAAATTCTTGATTATTTCTCAAGAAAATTGCTTAAAAATGATCATATTTTTCAACAAAAGGATTATTGGTCTTCTTGCTAAAAGATTGTTAGTATTTAGATGTTTCTTGAGAAAATTGATCCTAAAGTGATCATTTTCTTAAACAAAACTATCTCCAAGGCATTTGTTGAGAAAATATCTAGATCTTGATTATTTCTTATGAAAATTAATTAAAGAATTATCACTTTCACAAAGGAAAAAAAACTCATCTTTCTATTATTCATGAAGCAATCAATCTTTAGTTGTTTCTCGAGGAAATTGGCCATGTAATGATCATTTTCTTAAGAAAACATACCTCTGACCTTTTTTGTAAACTATTAGACTTTGCTCTTTACCAATTCTATGATAATCATTTTCTTAATAAAATCCCTAAAAAGGATTTTAAAAAATCATTATGCATTCCAAGCAAGCTATAAACTAGTCATCATTATGTTAATAACCATTCTATTGATCTTAGCAGTTTTTAAGGCTAACTATCATTAAACTTGTAGCAATGAGTTATCATTTAAATGTTCACTTTTCTAGGCACACGTTGTCCATTTGGCAATCAAATCTCAAGAGTCCACCCCTCGGACTTTTCTTAAATAGGCACGCAAGAAGACTAAATGTTAATTGTAATGTGGAAAGAGAATTCCTTGAAGAAGAAAATTAACAACTAAGGGGATAATTGGAGTTCATAAGGCAAGAGCTCCATAAGATTACAAGCCAATAATGTTAGCTATGTGAAAGGCTTAATCACTACAAGCATTACTAAAGATAGAACTACCACCAAACCCCCCATTATCAAAATAAACCATCATTTAATGAAAGATAACTCAGTTACCATCAATAAAGAATACTAATCAGTTACAAAGTAGAAAGAGTTGAAGATTCCTAGTATGACTATAGCTAGACAAGAGACCATAATCACTATAACCATAAGAATGATGATCAGTTGATCAGTAGGTCTAATAGTCATAGACATGATGACCAAGGATGCTTTTATCAAAACAACAACCTTGAAAGTAATAATGTAAATAGTGAATGTCACCCCTTCATCCTTATTATTATGCAAGTCTTAATCCCTAGAAACTTCAAATTACTAGTGAACTTAGAGTCATATTATAGGACAACTGATCCTTAAAAGCATATTGAAGCTTTTTGAGCATCCATTCTCTTGTTAGGTGCATTTGATGCAATTATATGTAGTGCCTTTTCCACCATATTAAAGAAAAAAAGTTTACGGTGGTTCATGAGTCTAAGACTAAACTCTATAGCTAATTTTCAAGACCTAGCAAATTAATTCCTTGCTCATTTTGTTACATTTTAAGCATATAAAAAAACCAATGCTTCATTGATGAGTGTCAGGTAAAGAAAGAAAGAATCATTAAAAAACTTCTTTAAGCACTTTAATCAAACATGTTTAGAAATTAGGGACTTTAAAGAGAAGGTTACTATGCATTCACTACTAGTCGATGTTCACTTGGGAGACTTCTTAAAGTCTCTTTCTAAGAAACCAATTAAAAACCTAGCAAAGTTATTAAAGAAGGAAACTGAATTTGTCAATGCTAAATAACTTGAAGTAAATAAAAAATAAACAGAAAGGCATTATAAGGAAATGAAAGTAGGAGAGAAGACCATCAAAATAAAAATTCAACCAATACACTCATTAAACATAACCATGAGATAACACCAAAATGATATGAAAATAGTAAAGCTCATAGACAAAAAACCACAAAAAATGAAGGCTAGTAATAAGAATTCACTTCTATTAAAGGTTATAACCTATCGCAAGTACTATAAATACTTATCTTATAATACAAAAGATTGCACCACACTAAAAAATGAAATTGAGAAATTAATTTGAAAGGTCATTTAAAGCAATATGTTAGAAATGACCAGCTAATGGGAGATTATAACAATAGATTAATGACTATAATCCTTACTAGAATAGCAAGAAGTGTAACTGATTCCTAACATCTTTTAATTCACTATTAAAGAAACAAACAGACAAGAGTAAAAAGCTTAAGAGACCATAAAAGCCTTTTAAGGCTATAGATGTGATCAATAGAGGGTTTGCTAATGGAAGAGTGTTAAAAAATGATTAAAAAAGACATCTGTGGTTATTAATGAATATAGAGGCAAAGAAGCCAAGGTCTTTCACATCATTACCTGTATTTTTCACAAGTAATGATTACCTTAACAAGTTTAAGAAAGATAATGATAATCCCATGGTCATTACTACCATGATCATAATTATTATATTAAAAGAATACTAGTTGACCAAGATAGTTTAGCTAATATCCTCCGTCTCAACCCTTTCAAGTGCCTTCACCTTATTAAATATAGCATGTCCCTCTATTAAGGCAATTTAATTAGTTTTTTAGCAAGTAAGTATCAATAGAAAGGTTAGAAAGGTTAGTAAGGTTAAAAGTCACTCTAGGAACTAGGCTCACATCTACTAATATCACTGTGGACTTCCTAGTGGTCAATGTCATAACTTCAACCTATAATGCAATATTAGGAAAAAACATTCCATAATAGACAAAAGCTATTATCTCTACCCTTCATTTATTGATGAAATTTCCCACTAAAAATAGGGTTAGGCAAGAAAAGATCGATTAAGAAACTACTAAGCATTGCTATATGAATAGCTTGAGTAGGGAAGAGTGCTTAAGGCCTAAGGACAACCAAGGTAAGACAAAACCAACTAAAATAGCATTAATTGCAAGATGGTTGCAGCTAACTCCTTAGATCTTAAGGAAGATGAAAAGGAGAAGAACCTAAATGTGAATTAAAAATAAAAAAGATAAAGATCTTCTATCTAGAAGATGAAAGATCAATTAAAGTGAGGAAAAACCTACCTATCAAGTACAAAGAAAAGTTGATAGATCTCCTGAAGGACAATATAAAAGTCTTTACATGGATAGGTATTGATATGCCTTGTATTGAACAAGAGTTCACTTGTCATAAACTAATAATTGACTTAATGGTTAAACTAGTGCAACCAAAAATAAAAAAAAAGGAAGCTTGGTCCAAAGTAGAAGTGAATTAGCTACGGAAGGATGGGTTCATAAAAGAAATGTCTTACACTACTTGGCTATCAAATGTGGTCATGGTTAAAAAAAGTCAATGGTTCTTAGAGGATGTGCATGCACCATACAAACTTGAATTAAGCTTGCCATAAAGACTAATATCCTTTCCCTAAGGGTAGCAATTTAAGTTATTCGGATCAACCCATATATTAAATATGTTAAAATGGGTCATCTATTTAACCCGTTTAATAATTTTATTTAATAAAATTTATATTTTAAAATTATTTGTTAAATTTAATTATCTACTATTTTTCATAAAAATATTTTTAATTATTAAGAAAATATTATTTTAAAATCTTATTATTATTTTATTAAAATAAATTTTTTTATCTTTATTATATATACCTATTTATTATTAAATCATTAATTATTTCTCAAATAAAATTTAAAAAATTTAAAATAAATTCTTAAATAGTTTAGTATATCAAACCCAAACCCGAATAAATATATTGTATTCATGTTAAGTTATCGTATTATATAAAAAATTACCTCCCCCTAATACAGACCATTTGTTTAACAAAGCTTACATATTTGTGATACTCAATTTCTATGATGCTTTCTTAGGCTGTAATTAAATTCTTATATGGTTAGAAGACCTAGAGAGGACCGCATTCATCATAGATGAGAACATGTACTATTATGTAATATCCCAGAGCAACATTTAATTTTCATAAATTTCAATGTTCATGAATAATTATTTAATTAATTAATATTTAAGTTTTATAAATGTTAAAGGTTGTGATTACCTATTTTTATTTATTATTTATTTAATTAATATTTAATTGTAAATTTCCTTTCTTTTAAAGAATTTTGTAATATAAAATGATGTCGATGATATTAAAAAAATATTTATTTTTATGGTGATTATTGATTCAAGATTAGATTAAAATAATTTTACAAAAAATTTCTCATAAGTTAAAAATAATTTTAGTAATTATGAATACAAGGATTTATGGAATAATTTATTTGTATTTGATACATTATTATTAAGAATTGTAAAAGTTTAAAATAATTATTTTTAGAATTTTAAAATTTATAAAATTATTGAAAGTATATAAATATTTTCATGTTAAAGGAAGATTAAAAATAATATTTAAGTTGAGAAATTTAAATAAAATTAGTTTTTATAAAAAATAATTTTGAAATAAATTTTAATGGTTAAGATTTTATGAATGAATGTTTGAGATTAAAGAAGAGGTGAACCTGGGTTGTGTGAGAAACACCAAAATAAAACTCACAGCTCATATTCTTTTTAAACATTCCTTTCTTTTATTTTTAGAAGTCAATGGCTTTTTTAAAGGAAAATAAGAGGTTCCCTTTCTTTCACTTCATTTACTGGCTAGTTCTTTCTCCTCCCTTTCTTTTCTCTTTTTCCACATTGTTGCTCTTTTTCTTTCTCTTGTTGACCTTCTTCTTCAATGTTTGGGGAGTCATATTTGTTGCTAGCTTCCATCTCACCTACTATTATGCATAGCCATAACCACAAACTGATTCTGTTCAACATTAGTCTTCAGCCATGAAGAAAAAGTTACAAACGATGATGGAACGGAAGAGCTTCACGAACAACAAGCTAGTGGTTGGTGATTGTCCAAGGGATCCTAACAACACCTTGCCAAAACTACTCTTCCTTATGCCATTCTCCATCCATGACAAGCAAAGCTACATAAAACAACTCATAACAAAACAACCAATTGCTAACAAGGAGCTTCAACTGCTAGCAAATTTGACATTTTTTATAATAACGAGTTGCCAGCAACCCTTTGGGATGGTGGTGAGTAAGTTTATAGCATAAAATTCTAATATTTATGATATTTTGATAGTTGATTCAAGAAAAGTTCATTTTTACATATTTTTGACACATGTGATAATACATAGGAGAATATAATCTTTTATGTTGTGAAATACTAAAATAGGATAAATACAATATATGTGGAGTATTCTATTTTACCATATTGAAGGATTCACTTATAACATAAGTGAAACCCATTTCATGTATATTATATATTGTGAGTAACACTTATGAAAACTAAAATTTTCATGGAAAGAGTAGTATATTTTGATATTATGGGAAGTTTAAGCTTAAATTAGAAAATTTGTTTTAAGAGCATTTTGGATGTATGATGTCACTTATTAAAAATATCATTTTTATGACATAGAATGCTAAAATAATATAAGTAAAGTGTTTTTGAAGTATTATATCTTAATATTTTAAGGAATTGAGCTTGATTTAGAAAATATCCATTTTATTAGCTTATTTTAGATATTTGGTATAACATTAATAGAATAAAGATTTTATACTCAATATTATTTGGCTAGCATATTTAAAGTATACTCATATCATTGGAATCTAATATTTTGATTATTTTGTACTTTGGATTAGAAAAGTTATCATATACATCAATTTTTGATTTTTTGATGATAAATTTGAAAATAAAGATTATGATAATCTAGAATGAATGAGTGGTACTAAATAAGCTTTCTAGATCATTGAACCTTAATATTTTCACATGTGTAAGTTTAATTTTAAATTATCATGAAATAGCATATTTTCAAATTCTAGTAATTAAATCAAGAAACGGATAATAGAATAGTAATATAGGATATTGAAACACTCTAATTAGATAATATGATAGTAAATTGAGAAGAAAATGACTAGATTCTATATATTTATGAATTATACTTATAAATTATGACAGTAGGAAATAAGCATGGAAAGATGGATATGGATGCTTTGGAACTTTTGTGCATGGATCAGTATTATTAGGTGAGTATATATTTTACCACATATTTTTATCTTAATAAAAGATGATTTAAATATTATGAATTGTATCTTCTTATTAATAGTTTAAATTTTACATTCATGCATATATATATATTTGTACTCATGCATAAATTTAATTTTATGGTATAAGTATAAATAGCTAGTTGAGGGTATAGTAATTGATTAAAGTATGCAGTGAAAGCATAGTAGTGGTGATAATTATTGATAAATTATGATTAAATTCAATGATTTGTATAGTAATGCATATACTATTATGTGCTTGATATTATCCATTAATGAATTAGTGACTTTGCATTGAAATTTTATAAGCAATTATAGTATGAGAATTAAGCTCTCATGAATATTATACATAGGAAATTGTGAATCATGTTAGAGTATTGACATTGAAAATTATGAATGAAGGTGGAACTATGATGTGAAAGCCATATGGTAAATTTTCGGCAAATAGTTATGAAGGATATAAGATTAATTGAAGAGTTAGATGGAAAATTCCTAACAAACCATGCAAGAATGATATAAGAATGATTAGGATATCAAAAAGGTGGATACACGCATGGTTATTATAAATGATTATGTAATGTGATGTAATGTTAGATCTTTACTTATGATTGAATATCACTATTTGATATGATTACAAAGTTTTGATATGATTTGACTATGATGATTTATTTGTATTTGAGCCTTAATGACTATTCTAAATGTGACATCTACTCGAAATGGGTAGTATACAATATTGAGTACTAACATATAGTTGAGACTCCTATGGTTATAATATGAGAAAAAAAAGTTTAAGTTATGTACAGGTGAACTCACATTTTAGGGTATAGTTGCACATATTTAAAAAATTTAGGAAATAGATTTACTAACATTTTCTAATTTAGTACATGATTAACTTGTGATTATTTTTATATATAAAATTGTTCATTTATAAAATGGTGGTAGATATATACTTATTAAGTTTCTATAACTCACTTCGATTATTTCCAATATTTTTAGGTTAAGACTCGAACCTTGTAATATTTATGGAGAAACAAAGATTGCTCAGATTAAAGGATTTAACAATTGGAATCAGCATTAAAGTAGAGATTTATGATGTGTTGAATTATTATATGTGTATACATTTGAAATTGTATTGTTCTGTGTGTAAATTTGTTATTGTCATATCTAGAAATAATAGAGGTTTTGAATCATAGGGTGTATGGCCCTTAGGAAGTATCCAAAAACAAGGAAAACTTTGTTTATTTTTTTGCAAAAATTTAAGGTGAAATTTCAAGTTCTCTTAGAAATTTGGTAACTCCTGTTGGATAGAATGAGTGAGATATGTTAATTGAGTATCGAGATCCATGTCAGTCACGATCAGAGTTAAGTCATGACATATTACAAGTTTATGCCCTCAAATTAAAAAAATATTGAGGCCACTTATCAATAAAGTATATGAATTTCTATAATATCTTTTTAGGTTACAATTAAATCCTTATATGGTTAGAAGACCAAGAGAAGATTGCCATCATCACAGATAAGGGTGTATACTATTACAAGGTCATGACTTTTGGATTAAAAAATGTTAGGACCATTTATCAACAAAAGATGAATAGAGTATTCCAAAATCTAATAGGCTACAATCAGGAGGTCTACATCGATAACATGTTAATTAAGTTTAAAGGCTTAGAAGACTTGAGAGAGATCCTTGGTATGATAAAAAGTATAATAAAAAGATTAACCTTAGTGAATGCATTTTTAGGGTAACAATAAAAAAATTCTTAGGATTTATATTGACTAAAAGAGGGATAGAGGTTAACCTCACTAAGCACCAAGCCATTCTTGAAATGAAAAGTCTTATAACCTCGAAAGAGGTTTAATAACTTAATAGATGGATCACCATTCTCTTCAGATTCATGTCTAGGTATTCCTTTAATTCTTTTTTATCATTATTCATTCATATGTATTATATGCTATTGAAATATGGTGCACACCTAATCAAAACACTAGTAGACCAATAAATACTTACCATTTTATAAGATCCTTGAGGGGTTAAAGAACTTCAAATGGGATAAGGCATATAAAGTTTCCTTTATTAATATAAAAAATTTCTTAGTTAACCCTCACTATTGTCAAAACTTGAACTAAAGGAGAAAATCTTCCTATACTTAACCATAATTGAAAAGGCCATAAATGCTATATTGGTAAAAGAAGTTAAAGGTGAACAAAGATTGGTTTATTTTTTTAATGAAGCTTTATATAGTGTTGAACTTAGTATCAAAGGATAAAAAAATTGACAATCACCATACTAATGGCTTCTAAAAGATTGAAGCCATTTCTAATCCCAATAAATAAAGGTTAAAATTAATTAATTAAAAAAGTTTTATGCAAGCTTAACAAAGCTAATTAACTAGTAGTTGGTCAATAAAGCTCATAAAAAATGGATTGGTCTTCAAACTAAAAAAAGCAATCAAAGCTCAAGTCTTAGCCGACTTCATGGCTAGAATGACTAAGGTTGAGAAAGTAGTGGAAGCATAAGACTAACCTTTACCATTTATATAGACCCTATATATTGATAGGTTATCAAATAAGAATAGAAGAGCTAGATGAAATGACTATTAAATATGCATTAAAGTTTGATTTTATAACTACTGACAATTAAGCAGAGTATAAGGCACTGATTACTAGATTAAAGCTAGTTAAGGAAATAAAAGCAAAAGCTATGAAGGTAAAGAATGACTCTTAATTAATCGTTGGATAACTCGATGGATCATACAAAATAAAGGCCTCTTGTCATAAAGAAGTTAAACATATTGATATTAAAATTTGACTAATTTGACATTCAACAAATACCAAGGGTTAAAAATTATTATGCTGACACCTTTTCAAAATTTACCAGCATAAAAACTATTGTTAATAACCAATCAATCTTATAAGAAATATGAATTGATTTTCCTTCTAGATAGACCTAATCATGAAATTCCTTAAAAAGGATAAATTACCTCTGGATCCTATTAAGGTTGAAATGTTAAGAAGAAAAGTTTGCATTTTTTTATATAGAAAATCGTTAGTTGTAGAAGAGGGATTTACCCATTTTACCCTAAAGTGCCTTTATTTAGATAAAACATATTATGTTTTAAGAAAATTACATGAAGGAATTTGTGGAAGTCACACTATGGGGTTGTCCCTTATATAAAAGGCCATTCAATCTAGTTATTTTTAGCTTACCATGAAAAAAGATGCTTTAAAACTAGTAAAAAGGTGTGAACAGTGCCAAAAGCATTTCGATATCCCAAAACTACTATCTTTAACCCAAAGGCTGATCATTTCTCCATAGCTTTTTGCCTAATGGGTATTAATTTTTTAGAACCATTCCCTATTACCTTAGGACAATTTAAGTTTTTTATTATAGCAATAGATCATTTCATTAAATGGATTAAGGTTGAACCTCTAGCCATTATAACTATTAAAAATATATAGAAATTTATATAGAAAAACATCATTTACAAATTTAGCATCCCCAATGTGATCATAAGTGATAATGGAGCCTAGTTTACTATCAAGTCCTCCAAAAAGTTTTGTAAAGGCCTGAAAATAATACAAAGGTTCTCCTATGTTAAGCATTTTTAGTTGAATGGGTAGTTTGAGCTAGCTAAGAAGATCATATTAGAAAGGCTCAAAAGAAGATTAGATAATTTTAAATAGAAGTGGGTTGAAGAGCTTCGTAGTGTCCTATGGTTTTATAGACAACCACCCAATCTTGTACAAAAGAAATACTTTTTTCATTTAACTTATGGTCATAAGGCCTTAATACCAATTGGGACTAGTAAGCTTAGTTAGAGAGCTAAGCAATATGACTAAAACTATAATAAAGACCTACTCAAGGGAGAACTTGATATACTTGATAAAGATAAGGAAATAGCTTGTATCAAATATTATACTACATACAAAGAGTGGTTAAATAACATAATAAAAAGTAAGATTAAGAGGTTTTGTTAAAGGGTCACTAAAAGGTTTTAGTAAGGGGTCATTGGTTCTAAAAAAGGTAGATAGGCCAAGGAAAGATAAAAAATATGGAAAACTAGCAGCAAACTAGGAAGGCTTCTATAAAGTTACAAAGAATTTGGGAAATGGGACTTATTAGATTGAGAATTTAAAAAGGAAGCTCTTACCTAAGACTTGAAATGTATCACATTTGAAAGAATATCATATTAGTATCCAAGAGTAAAAGCACATCATTTGTATAAAGCTTACCCCTTCTAAAGGGCTGAATGAAGATTTAAAAGATTCTTTACAAACTGTTGTCATTGTCTCTATTTACAACACTTTCATTAATGATTGATCTTCCACATAATAGAGCACGTAGATTAATGCATGTTGATCACTCAAGCATCATTATATAGTGGGCTCCTTATTATTCAACGAGTCAAATTAGTAACAACTAGTCATTCATGCATTGCTATTTGGTAGGCTACCTATTATTTAATAGCTTAAATTAGTAACAACCATTCGCTTAAGCATGTTATTTGATGGGCTCCTCATTATTTGATAAGTTAGGTCAACAACAGTTAGTTGCTTGGGTATTGTTAACTGATAAGCCGCCTAACATTTCATGGGTTAGTACATGGATTGGTATTCACCAATCATTAGAGCAAGGTATTCACCAACCATTAAAATAAATTAAAGTTAGAAACTAAACCAAGTATTGACTGGATGCCAAGCCTAAGGTATCTATGAATTAGTCTTCACTAACCGTTATTGCAAGATAAGATCATTATTCACTAATCATTTAAAAAGTACATGAATAAAAGTGCATAAATCATTTTGACTAGTCATTAATACATACACAAGCTAGCATCCATGGATCACTATTTAGTGATCACAAGAATAACTTTAAAGTTAAGATATAAGTGTGTTTTCATTGATCATGTGCATGAAAAAGCTTAACATTCATTAATCACTTAAAAAATAGATTCATGCATGAATCATCTCACTTTTCATTAATGCATGTATGGATCAATATTCAATAATCATTACTCATTGGTAATTAAGTAATTAAAAATAAACATATAAATTGGTATTCATTAATCGTTAGACCATTTTCTTTCAATATGCAAAGTATTCCTATCATTGGATGGGTTTATTAGGCCTAGAGTTTTGGTAAAAAATTAAGCAAGCAAGAAAGTTATGTAAGCATCTAGGTGATCCATTATATGATGAAATCTAACAAGAAAATAATCAATACAAGAAAGGGGGAAAATAAAGTATTTCATTCATTTGTCATTAATGATTAAGAAATATGTTTAAAATAGTTACAAGAACATGACATGAATAAAATTAACATAAAATATCACATTATACCCTTACACAATTATGATGTGAAAAGCAAAAAGAAAGTCTAAACTCTAATTAGAGTCACTATCATTAAAAATAACAAGGTTATCTTCTTCGTAATCAATTTCACCATAATCATTAGACTCTAAAAGCTCATATATTATATGATTATCAATCATTTCATCTTTTAAGATGTCATCACCATTGATAAAGTTATTAACATCTTGTATAGTAGGATGAATATATTTAAAAGTTGAAACATATTAAGGATTATTATTTTGATCCCTTAGTGTAACTAGGTCGAAATCTCTAAGGTTAACTATGAGAGTAAAGTTCTTAGAACTATTTTCTTGTAAATATAAGATTCCATGGGCACTAACATCATCATTAAAAAGATCCTATATATCATAATGTATCACATTATTTATAACTTTCCAGTTGGATCTGATACGTAAAATATTTACATATTTATTTTTCCTTGTATGATGCATTTTTGGATGTTATGTTGTTTAATTTAATAAATTTAGTTGCATTTTGTGAATGAGTCTTGAATTTGAAATGAAATCAAATCTTTTAGATAATGCTGTAATTTGGCCCTGTCTCAGGTTTTAGGCTATATCTGGAGTTCTGCATGTTGGATTGGGTTGTTCTTTATATGGTTACAAGGCTAAGAAAAATCCCTACAACTTTCATGTTTAAAGAAAAGCCTAGTTCGGAATCTAAGGACCTCAAATTCTGCTTGGAAGATGAAACAGTGGTTCTGACGGAATCTGACCTTTGGTTACTAATCTGATCATAACTTGGGATAGAAATGTCAAAATTAGGAGTTCTTTGTGGAATTTGAAAGTTAAGATCCGGCTCTACAACTCTTATGTTGACAGGAAGATGTAAATCTACCATTTTCATGGTGAAAAACTACCAACAAGTCAGAAGAATTATTGTTGTGAAAATAAAAAAGGGTAGTTAGAGACCATGGGTGGTAGCTAAAGAAGGTGATTGGTAGCTAATAGTCAAGATTTATGACTTGCAGCTGATTCATTCACCTATAAATAGGTAGAAGTGGAGAGCATTTGCAGCATTCATTGATTCATGCATCTTAGATAGTAGTTTAGTTCATGCATTCTTAGTTCTTGTATGCCTCCTATATGGAAGGCTAGGATTTCCTCCTACATGGATGGATAGCATTTTCATTTTCATGCATTTGTAATTGTATCCTTGTGTTTGTATCATGAATGTGATGTTGTTTCTGTTTTATTTTGAGTTTGTTTTTAATTTTATTATGTTCTAATTTTTTATCTTCCTAGGGTGATGACGTAACTTGATAATAACGGATTGAATTCTAATCTATTGAAACTAATTTCGATTTTTCTTTCCTAGATTGAGTTTTAATTATTGCTCTTAATGCTTTCAATTGATTGGCCATCTTTTGAATGAACTCAATATGTGTGTTGAGATCGGAAGGAGATGCATATGTATGGAACCTATAATTAAAACCGTAAATTACATATGAAATAGGAATATATTCATATGGTTTATGTAGTCTTAATGAGTTCCATAAATCCTAAGGCATGATTAGTTGTTTTAATTCACATAGGAATATAGTGAATTAGCAATTAATTATAGAATTACTTGACCTTGGAAGAGGCTAGTAATTAATTTAGGGAAACTCGACTATCAATTAAGGGAGTTAAAATTGGATTAGTGTAGATAGGTAATTCAATCCGAAATTGTTAAGTGAAGTCTGATCCCTAGGTCTTTTAATCATCTTCATCCTTACTCCAATTGCATTCATATTTATTTTAAGTATTTTTTGCATCAATCTTTATTTACTCGCTTCAATTCCAACTAATCGATTTGCCAAATAGTGTTAGGATTATGAATTTTGGTACTTAATGAAACAATCCTCGAGGGAATGATACTTACTTATCACTTTATTACTTGTTTATGATAGTGTGCACTTGCGCTAATTGATAAATCATTTTACACGTAACAGGATCTATTGAGAAAATCATTAATATAGAAAACTTATTTTGCTTGAGATGCAAGTATATACAGATCATCTTTGTACCATTTAGCATTTGTTCTTGTCAATGATAATTTTCTTCTTTCTATAGTTAGTATCATGCTATTTACACTTGAATAAAGTCACACATTAATTATTCAAATGAGATAACTTTTTAATGTCTTCCAATATATCGTAAAATAGGTTGCCTTCAATCCCAAGCATAGAAATCTCACTATTTTGTGTCTTATGCCTAGCATTTTGGGAAATAGTTGCAAATTAAACTCTATTTACTACACATGTTAAACATAACATAGCCATGAAACTTAGATAAAAAACTAATCATAATAGCTTTTTTGCACCTTGAGGATCCATTCTTATGTAATTAGTACATTTCTAAAATTTATTTACCACAACAATAATAAAATGAGTAACAAAAAGAGAAAAATTGTTATAGAAGCAAATATAAGAAGAAATTATGTTAGAGTTAAACTAGGAAGGAAACTTGGTTTTCTATAATTGATCCATGTTCTCATCACCACTTACTTGTAATTGTCTCATATGTTCACTACACAACATAAGTTATTCATTAAAATAGAAGAATTTGGGAGAAAGAATAAATAGTTTAAGAGACTTACTTTAAATACTTTTAGATTTTAGTATAGTTGTTTATTGCAATATCCTAATTTATCCTATTAAAGTGGACAATTTTTTACTTTAATGGATCGACATTTAGATTTGAACATTGATAACTGCCTTTTTGCTTTTACTTGGGCTACATCATGGTTTCAATTAGGCCAATTGAATTTAGTTTGCACCACTTACAGATACATAGAATAAAATGTTAATATTTTATCTACAACATAACCTTTAATAATAAGACTCTTAAGTTAAGCACAATTTTTTATATTGTCCTTCAATTTCTTGATGTATCTTTTATATAAGTACATCTTTAAAAAAAGAATAAGGGCCCATTAGCAATGCTTCCTTAAGCAAGTACATCATAAAGTGCACTGTTATGCTAAAGAATGGTAGAAGGTATATTCTCTTAAGTTTGCAAATAATGAT
This sequence comes from Sindora glabra, assembly GCA_020226215.1. Classification (NCBI taxonomy): domain Eukaryota; kingdom Viridiplantae; phylum Streptophyta; class Magnoliopsida; order Fabales; family Fabaceae; genus Sindora; species Sindora glabra. The sequence goes on along the minus strand of CM035232.1, from coordinate 70,226,874 downwards.
AATAATTTCTTTCTTAGCTTGCTCAACATCCCTCCTGTTTAGTGTTCTAATGCATATTTGATTGAAGTAATTGCACAACTCAATAATCAAATATGACAATTCTTTTGGCAAAAATGCTCATATTGAAGGTGTAAATAATCATTTCATAATGACATAACAATCATAGGATTTCAACCTTTTGATTTTAGTATCATTATCAGTCATATTCTTCCTTAGATTATTAGCAAACTCATTAAAAAGCTTGACATTTTTAATAAATTGGCAGAACTCTTGTTGATTGTTAAGGTTGAGTGCATATTAAGCATATGGTTTCATCAACTTAGCCCCTCTTCATATAGATGTAAATTTAATCTTATATTTATGTCAACTAGATCATGTCTTATAATATCTATGTCCTTTGATTTATATTTAATGTCTAGCAATGTGTTTATATTATTATCATATGTATTTTTCTCAACATGCATCATATTAATGTTGTGCCTTAAATTCATTGTGGGCTAATACGGAGGTTAAAAAAATATGCTTTTTTTACTCCATTTATTCCAATTAAGTTCATCTACACCTCCTTTTCATTTCACTCCACCATATTGCATATATTTTTTTCTAGGAAGTTTCCAATTAATTAATTAGTAAGCATAACATTAGTAAACTATCTCAACAGGGCTCTCCTTTTAATCTTCCCATTGAACTTTTTCTTGTTTTGCCATATATGACTTTTAGAAGAAAGTGAGAATAACCAATATAAACTATTTTTCCTTTAATCTGCATTGATGGAATATCTTTATTACAAGTTAGGCATGCTTTGTACTCTTGTCCACTCCAACCAAAAAGACCATTTTATATAGAAAAAATGTTTACAATCCATAATAATGCCGCTTATATTTTAAACATACTGTTAGTAGTAGTATCTCGAGTTTTAATCCTATAGCTATTTAAACTCTTTAAAAAGTAATCTTAAGAAAACATTTATATCTTTTAAAGGTCGTGGTTCATTTGTTAATAGACTTCATATGAAAAAAGACTATTTCATATAAAGTTATGATGGCAAATTATAGGTGGTCAGAACCATTAGCTATATGTTGTAGAACAAGCTCATATCACCAAAAGGATTTAATCCATCTATACTTAAACCTAGTCATACATTCATTAATTTCACAAAGAAATTAAGATGCCTTCTATCAAAATCCTTCTAAGCATCTCCATCGATTGGATGCCCTGTGACCTTATTTTCCATTGACTATTTTGTATGATGCCATATCATATCTTTTTACAATATGCCTTGTTTGTACAATCACTTCAACTTAGGGTTAATGAAAAATATCGTAACACTTTGTATAGCACCTTTCTTCCTTTAATGTTTTTATTAATTTAATAGCTCTCTCTATAGATTGGATAGTTTTGTTTTGTAGCATGTTTATTCTAAAAAAATCCACAATCATACTTGCAAACATGAATTAATTCGTGCCTTAGTCTTAATTTATTGAGTCATTTCTTTGTATTGTAATATGATTTTAATAATTTCTTCTCCTTCAGAAGTGCTTCCTTCAACAATTTCATGAAAGAATCAAATAACTTACTACTCCACTTATGTAGCACTTTTAGATGCATAAACTTCACTAAAAAGTTCAAGGCTAAAAAGTCTACATAATTAAGATACAATTCTATTTTGATTTCTATGAAAAAATCTTTAGAACTTTGATCATGAGGTATGTCTCCCTTGCGGCATCCTCATTCCTATCTCTATCATTCTTAACTATTTGATTAGTGATATAATGGTCAATAAAATCATGCATAATGTCAACCATTTAGTTTGTATTATTAGGAGGTGCCCACGTATAACCTTGGCAGTTAATGCATCATCCTCACCATGATAAACTCCATTTGTGGGCAACAAATTAAATCAGTTATTTATTAAGTGTGCTTCTATGGCATAACCTTTGATATAACAAACTTATATACTTCTCACATAGACATCTTACCAATCCTTTATCATCAACAAAGCTCATAACTCTCCTAGTAAATGCCAATATTCTAGTACTCATTGGATAAGTGATATCATAAAGTTATCTAGCTTTTGTCAATAGATATGGTATAACCGACCAATAATGTGACAACTTATTATAGAATTCAATCTCATATATATGTTTGTTATGTGCTCAAAATTCATCATATCACTTCAACTCTAAAGCATAAAATCACATCTCATTTGAGATATTCTTGTAATTATTATCTCAACTTATCCATAATACATTTTTTAAATGTAGAAATTTTAGTAGCATTTCCTTGTAATTCTCCAAATGTGCAAATTATACACTAATATAGTACACACATAAAGAATAATAAGGAGACAAGAAATTTCTATAGTGTAAAATAATGAGAAGATAGGTTAGCAATAATAACTAAATGATTTATCCTAAATTGTCCAAATTTATAATACAATTTAAGGGTTGGTTTGTTTATAAAGACTAACTAACTAACTCTTAAATAAGTCTAAGGTTGCAAGGCAAGTGCATTTTAATTTGAAATTATTGTAATTTTATAATTACAATAATTTTAACTATACAACAAATTCATTATACTCATTCATGGAGGATAAATTTTGTTTGTACATAACTTTTAATATTCATTATTCTACTTAAGATTAATAATAGTTCGTCGATAGCCATGACTCTTTTATTATACTAGACCTTGCATTAATTTATTCTTATACATTAAATTAAAAGGAAATTAATATTTACTTTTTATAATTTATTATATTGATTCTTAAAATTTATATATTTTATTATTTAATTTTTTCTTCATCTTAAATTGAATACCTTTTTTAACTTATTATTTCATAGTTCATTTCATCTCATTGTTTGATATCTTCTTGTTCATTATATTAACATTAATCTTATACTCATTTAATATTGTGCATAAATGTTTATCATTTATTCACTATTTTATTTGAATTTTTACTCTAAATGTCCATTAAACAATATTTTTTCTAATTTGCATCCATGTTTTAATAATTACAATCATTCATATTTTTTATAATTTTATTATTTAAACTTTTTTATTTTCCTCACTTTGATTTTCTAAATATATGTTCTAGAAATCATATAATATTATATTATTCACCATTTTCATTCAATTTTAATATATATATATATATATATATATATATATATATATATATATATATATATATATATATATATATATGTATATTATTTTGTAATTTTATGGTTTATTTCTTGCCACAACATTAATATATTCTTTTTCCTTAAACTAACATAAATTTATTATAAATCTAATGTTATACATAAGTTTTTTAACTCCTAATAATCATATCTTATTCATCACTTTACATTGAAACATAAAATTATTAAATACTTTACCATAAGTTATTTAATAGTATACATTATTTAATTATTTAAAAATTTTCATTATGTACTTTTTTGCTCATATTTTACATTAAAACAAAAAAATTATTAGATTCTTTGCATAATAAAAATTTTCAAATTTTTATTTCTATAATTTTTAATTTTTTATTATTTAAAACATAAAATATTTTGTATTACTTATAATAAACATTATTTATGCATTAACATAATAATAGTTCATTGATGAGAGTGACTATTTTCTTCCATTAAACACTTAATTAATTTTATTCTTGTTCATTAAATTAAAAGGAAATTAATAATTAATTTTTTACATCTTATTGCATTGATTCTTAAAATTTATATATTTTGTTATTTAATTTTTCCTTCATCTTAAATTAAATACTTTTTAACTTATAATTTCACAATTTATTTCATCATTGATATCTTCTTGTTCATTACATTAGCATAGATCTTATGCTTATTTAGAATTATGCATAAATTTTTCATCATTTATTCACTATTTCATTTAAAATTTACTCTAAATGTCCATTAGAAATATTTTTTCTAATTTGTATCTATCTTTTAATAATTTCACAATTATTCATATTCTAATAATTTCATTATTTAAATTTTTTATCATCCTCACTTTGATTTTCTATATATATATATATGTTTTAGAATTTATATAATATTATATTATTCACAATTTTCTTTCAACTTTAATATTTGCATTATTTTGTAATTTTACAATTTATTTCTTACCACAATATTAATATATTCATTTCCATGAAAATAATATAAATTTATTATAAGTCTAATATTATGTATAGATTTCACTCCTAATAATCACATCTTACTAATTACTCAACATTTGAACATAAAATTATTAAACAATTTACCCTAAGTTATTTCATAATATACATTATTTAATTATTTACTATTTTGCATTACTTAGTTATTTTTCTTGTATTTTACATGGAGACATAAAATTATTAAATGCTTTGCATAATAATAAATTTTACGATTTTATTACAATAATTTTTAAATTCTATATATTTTCATTATGTAATAATAATCTCACCATTGTTAACAACAAATATCGATTCATCACATATAACTAGCATACAAACTACTTTACAAATTTTAATAAAGAAGATACATTGATCACATGTAATTCAAAAATAGTATCTAGAAATTACAATTTATCTATTTTTTACAAAAAACACAAATTAGTGATTATCAACTATAAATGCATTTGTCAAATTCAAAGTAATAAACATAAAAGGCAATCAAGTAACAACATATAAATCTAAAATATTACACAAAATCAAAAAAATAATTAGTAAAAATAATTTATCTTAAAATGGGGAGACACAGAACAATTGGAGATAGCAAAAAATGAAAATGGCTACCAAAGCACAATTAAACAATTTGAACATATTACAAAATTAAAGTAAGAAAATGTAAGAAAGAATGAAATTTTGAGAACAATAATGGAGAACATGAAGGAAAATTACCTCAAAATGCCAATGAAATGGTAGGAACAGCTACGATCTGCATGTGGATATAAGAAGGAAATAGCACTCTGCAATTTTTATGAGGCCACCCTATATTGACAACTCCATGTTATCTAGATAGAAAATCTTGATCATTTGGATTGAAAATTTCAATTATCTGATTAGGGTTTTATGGACCCATACGACATTTTACATGCCCTTAAACTCTATTCAAATGACAAAATTGCCTCAATAGATGCTTATCATAAGTTACATCATCACCTATGCAAACGACAAGTCATTGGTATTGGCTTAAAGGGCCCTCCATTTTCCAATGATCTTATGTAGATGACAAATTATTGGTGTAGGTTTTTAATTTTTTTTTAAAAGAATCTATACAAACAACATGTCATATGTATAGAACTAAGGAAAATTGTGGTGTTTGTGAGCTATATATAGATGATATGTCATCTATATAGTTTTTTTCATGAAAATTAAAAGAGGTTGATGCCAACAACATGTTGTCCATATAGAATTACTAGAATTTTTGGTGTCATGAGTGCTATATAAATGATGTATTGTTGGTATAGGATTCTTTTTTTTTTTAATTAAAAGAAAAGCTTCATGTAGATGACTGAATTTTTATCATCATTATAGGTGTTGTCAAACCAAACTCTTTTTGTTGTAGTGAAATACAAATTATTAAGTAATTGATCTAATTTGAATAAAATCTATTGAATAAATATCTATTGATTTAAATAAAATCCATTAAATATAAATATTTTTGTCATACCAAAAATTGTACCGAAAGAAATTCAATTGTATTTGATATATAAGTTTACGGAATGAGAATTTATATGTAAAGGTAACTTCATAGTAAAGAAATCAATTAGAAAAAGAATTGTCTGGCTCAATTAGCAAAGTAAGGTAACTTTCATAAGGTGACTTTCGTGATTGACTCTGATATATAAGAACAAATTCAAAATTAAACAAATCAAGTCACGCTAGTGTATTCTTTTGTAAAGAACACCCAACAGTATTATCGGTCCAAATTAGACCTGACAATCTTGACTCATATCCATTTATCCATCTATATCCATCCTTATTTTGATCCATCCATTTTAGTTTTAGGATAAATATGGGTTAGATCATTATTGACTCATTAAAATTAGAGTCATATTAGGTCAACTCATGGATAACTATTTATCCATTTATATTTATAGGAGATAGATTTGTATACTATATAAATAATATTATAAAATAAAAAAATATTATAATAAAATATATTTAAAAATTTAATATAAATTAAATATATTTAAAATTAATTTTTTGAAATTAAATGTTATAATATTATTATATATGTGACAATATTAATTTTTTTTATAAAAAAGTAAAATCAAGTCCAATTTTTTGTATTAAAATCTATATAATTTATTATTTTTACTTTTAAAACTTAAAAATAATCACAAAATTACCTTTTTTAATTTTTAAATAAAAAATCTTATAATGTTACGTGTTATATGTAATATACCATATAACTATATGTTAAATTCTTAGTTATATTTTGTAAATATTAATAAACCAATAAGGTTAATTTTTATTTTTAGGTAATACTTTACAAATTAAAATCTGATTATTGATATATATGCAATTTTAAAAGTATAATTTATTATTGTAAAAGAATACATATGATTTAGAATTTAGAATTTTTTTAGTTTTATTGTAATATCTATTTTAAATTAAATAAGTTTTATTTAATGTATATTAAAATTAAATTATTTAATTAACTACATTTAATATTAAATAAGTTTCTAAATGGATGTTGCTTTCTTATCATTTTTACTTGATTGCTTCCCTCTTAACTGTTAACTTGTTGTCTTCGTTCATGCGCATGCCAGCTACCATTCTCATTTTGCTCACGATTCATGCTTTCATTATAATTATAAATTATAAATTCAATGTAAAGTGCTAAAAATTAGATGAAAGAAGGCTTTTAATATCGGATCTCAACGAAACAAAATACATATAAATCACAGATTATTAGTTGAATTCCTTCTTTTTATAATTCGTTCTAATTTGTTATTTGCGATGATAAAATAAAAATATATGCTATATAATAGTTATCTACTAAGATTTGTTCTTTTTGATCGTTCATCCCCTGAATTTTACTATTAATGATAAAAAATTAAATAATTTATGAATATTATTATGAAATTTTAAAAAGGTTGATGTGACATGTTTAAACTTTAAAATTGGGCATTTTATCTATCGGAACAATTTGATGTATATGTTACTGGGTAAAATAATTTGATGCATAACATGTAACTTATGTTTGATGAAAAATATTTTTAACAATATAAAGTTATAAAATTTTATTATTTAAAAAATAGCTTATTTATTTAATATAAAATATAAAGAGTTTAAAAAATTATTTTCTTTCAATACTATAATCTTAAATATTATTTTTTAATTATAAATATGAGTAATATATTATTTTTATTAATATATATATTAGAACTAAAATTTAAATTAAAAGTAAATAAAAATAAAGAATAAAAAATTTGATAGAATAAGTTTGTTTTGAAATAATACTAATAAATATAAAATAGTGATGAAAAATAATATCAATAAAAATAATAAAATATAAAACAATAATAATTTGATAGATAAATGGATGGGTTAAGTTAACCATATATCCAAGGGCCATGAGTCATCCATAACCCATTTAAAATTTTATATTGGGTCATAAATGGATAAGTGGGTTAATAATGACCTATCCACTTTTGACCTAATCCATATCCATCCTAATCCATCCATTTGCTATCTCTAGCCGGAAACCAACCCAATAACCACACACACACACACACATACACACACATATATATATATACATACATATATACATACATATATATATATATACATACATATATATATATATATATATATATATATATATATATATATATATATATATATATATATATATATATATATATATATATATATATATAAGTATGAAGTGCATTGTAAATAAGACTATTGCATAAGCGGGAAGTTTACATATAGTTATATAAATAAGATTGTTAGGTTGAAGCCTATGTATGTTGTGTTATATGATACTATATATGAAACTTCTATTTCATATTTCTTCCTTAAGGTAGATTTTATGTTAGAATAAAATTAAGATTACTTATCAATCAAGTATTTTGAACAAGGGTTTAAAGTATGATAACGATATGATATGGGAACCTTCATAGAAGTTTGGAAGAAATGTAAAAATAATTGCTAAGAAGTGGTGGAGTTAAGGCTAAGGACCAATACACGTATTATTTGATAATCTCAAATTGTAGTGAATATCTTTTTATCTTAATTTTTTCTTTATGATTTAGAGTCTTACTAGTTAAATTGTTTGTATGTTTTATTGTGCTACTCTAATTATTTAATTGTTTCATGATTTATTCAGAAAAGAGATTTTTTCTTTTTAACAACCAGTAACAATGTGAGATTTGATTATGTATGGGAGTGATAATTTAAGATAGTAAGAGCATGGTGTACTCTCATATACAAGACACTACAAAAAAATAATTGTTTAGCAACGGTAAAATCTATCAACATTTTTGATAAATCAATTGCTAATTATTTCAGGGGTGGATTAAAAATCATCGCATTGGTAATATTATGCAAGCTAATTAATATTCATGCATGCTTCCACTATCTTTTGTCATTATGCATGTCATAATTTTAAATTGCTGTTGCATCGTATTTGCAATTATTAGAAAAATTATAAATAAATAAAAAATGCAATCATTGTAATCTAAAATTATGAAAAAAATGCCATTGTTGTGCAATTTGTGATGACAATATTGTAAGCATGCAATATTATAGTTGTAGATTACAATTTAAAACCTGCTTTAAAAGGGAGCATCCAAGATGTTCTGGCACTACTAGATATAACAATTTCAATTTGTTGATTTGTGCAGTATTGCACATCGTGAATAAAATTTAATGGTTTAGGCTTATTAGTATATCATAAGGTAACATGTCTTAGTTTTTTCCTACTTTAAATTACAATTGCAATTGAGTCATCTCGAGGAAAAAAGTTATATAGTTTTGATACAAAATTATCATCAAGGATGTTGTACTACCACAATATTTACTGTTATAGAATCAAATTTGAAATAAATTATATATAAATATAAAGGCTAACGCTCTATTTACGTGTAATTTCCCTTTTTTCACTTAATCTATCTGTTTATTAGAAGTGACAAATGGATGGATTAGGATGGATATGGATTGGGTCGAAAGTGGATGGGTCATTATTAATCCACTTATTCATTTATGACCCAATATAAAATTTTAAATAGGTCATGGATAACCCATGACCCTCGGATATATGGTTAACCTGACCCATCCATTAATCCATCAAATTATTATTGTTTTATATTTTATTATTTTTATTGATATTATTTTTCATCACTATTTTATATTTATTAGTATTATTTCAAAACAAACTTATGCTATCAAATTTTTATTCTTTATTTTTATTTAATTTTAATTTTAATTTAAATTTTAATATATATATTAATAAAAATAATATATTACTTATATTTATAATTAAAATAATATTTAAGATTATAGTATTGAAAGAAAATAATTTTTTAAACTATTTATATTTTATATTAAATAAATAAAATATTTTTTAAATAATAAAATTTTATAACAATATATTGTTAAAAATATTTTTCATCAAACATAAGTTACATGTTATGCATCAAACTATTTTACCCAATAACATATACATCAAATTATTCCGATAGATAAAATACCTAATTTTAAGGTTCAAACATGTCACATCAACCTTTTTAAAATTTCATAATAATATTTATAAATTATTTATTTTTTTATCATTAATGGTAAAATTTAGGGGATGAAAGATTAAAAAGAACAAATCTTGGTAGATAACTGTTATATAGCATATATTTTTATTTTATCATCACAAATAACAAATTAAAACGAATTATCAAAAGAAGGAATTCAACTAATAATCTGTGGTTTAAATGTATTTTGTTTCATTAAAATTTGATATTAAAAGCCTTCTTTCATCTAATTTTCAGCATTTTACACTAAATTTATAATTTATAATTATAATGAAAGCATGAATCGTAAGCAAAATGAGAATGGTAACTGGCATGCACATGAAGGAAGACAAAACAAGTTGATGGTCGAGAGGGAATCAATCGAGTAAAAATGACAAGAAAGCAACATCCATTTAGAAACTTATTTAATATTAAATGTAGTTAATTAAATAATTTAATTTTAATATACATTAAATAAAACTTATTTAATTTAAAATAGATATTACAATAAAATTAAAAAAATTCTAAATTCTAAATTATATGTATTTTTTTACAATAATAAATTATACTTTTAAAATTATATATATATCAATAATCAGATTTTAATTTGTAAAATATCACCTAAAAATAAAAATTAACCTTATTGGTGTATTAATATTTATAAAGTATAGCCAAGAATCTAACATATAGTTATATGGTATATTACATATAACACGTAACATTATAAGATTTTTTATTTGAAAATTGAAAAAGGTAATTTTGTGATTATTTTTAAGTTTTAAAAGTAAAAATAATAAATTATATAGATTTTAGTACAAAAGATTGGACTTGATTTTATTTTTTTATAAAAAATTGATATTGTCACATATATAATAATATTATAATATTTAATTTCAAAAAATTAATTTTAAAGATATTTTATTATAATATTTTTTTATTTTATAATATTTATTTATATAGTGTACAAATCTACCTCTTATTAATATAAATAGATAAATGGTTATTCATGGGTTGACTCAATATGACCCTTATTTCAATGGGTTAATAATGACCCAACCCATATTTATCCTAAAACTAAAATGGATGGATATGGATGGATAAATGAATATAGGTCAAGATTGCCAGGTCTACTATTTATGGTTTATGTATTAAAATTTTATTCTTTAAAAAATATCTAGTTAATTTTTGAATAATTATAAGGACACTTCAAGAAAAATAATTTATACCGATAATATTTTTTTATCATTAGGATAGAGCATAAGGTTGTGTGGTAGGTAGGTTTGGCATGAAATATTTGTCTAGGAACTCTATACTATTGATAAAGTTATTAGTGCAATGTAAAAAAATTTAAAAAGATATATTAATTTTTTTATCAATGATATTGTCATGAATGAAGAGTATTTTTTTAAAAAAAGAAAAAAGTATTTACTACACAAATTGAAATGCTTGCCTATATGTTAGATAAACTTATATCAATGATAATGTCATCATTATAACTAGTCTCAAAAATTGAGGTGCCACAAGTTAGTGATAATTAATGAAGAATCCTATACGGACAACTTTGTCATTACTATAAAAATTCTTGGAAAATTTAATTTCCAAATTTTCACCCTATCTTGATAACTTTATCCTTAAGATTCTTAGGAAAATAATGAGACACAAATTGGCACTAATTTTTAGGAATTCTACATTGACAATTAAATTCTAGTTGTGTTGGTGATTGAAAAAATATCATTGATGTAGACTTGCAACATAAAATTTGACAAAATGCTATTTCCTCCATTATATGTGCGAGGAGCTTCCGTGGAGAGAGATTTTTAGCCATCTCAAATATGTTTCTCCATGTTTTCTTTGTCACTTCTATCCTTTTTTCACTTGTAAAATAACTAGATTGTATTGCTATTACTTCCGTACATTGTCATTTCTTCTCTTCATTATTACTTTGAGGCAGCCTTAAATTTCTTAAGTACTCTATTTTGGACATTAGGATTAGTTGTCATAATCTATGAATTGTGTATTTTGATTGAAAATATTTTGTATTGCTATGAATATATAATAGTGATTTGTTATTATGGTTTTGCCATATGTAAGAGCTAGTTATAATATCTCTATTAAATTTATAAAAATAAGAGGTATGCGACTAGCATAAAACTCATTTTCTTTCATGAAGTTAGTTATGGAATGAGTATATAACACTTAATATGTTTTTTTAAAATTGAAATCATTTTCAATTCACTTATAAATGAATTTTAGTATTTAAAAATAATGTCAAAAAGTAATAATTTTAATTCATATATTGTGTTTGAAATATATTTAAAAATGTATGATATTCAATTAAAATAAAAGATTGATTTCTCTATCACAACCTTACATTAAACATTAAATAAATAAACAATTTTATTATTATAAATATTAGTAAATGAGATTATTCTTATGAAAGATATTTTCTATCAAAAGAAATAAAACCGTGGTAATAATACAGTTATATCCGATATTTTCTTTGATACCTTTTTTTCCCTCAAATTTTGGATGAAAACCTAAGAATTTGTGCACATGTTAAGTGACTACTTCTACAATATTTTTTTTAAAAAAATTATGAAAATAGCGTTTACATCTACTTCAGCAATACCAAGTACTTCGGTTATACATCAATTAATTTTCACCGTCAAGAATTTTAAAATTCAATTCATTTACCAATAAATTTCAGTATTTAAAAGTAACCTAAAAAATAAATTTTCATTTACAAAAGAATTCTGTTTATTTAAAATATATATTAAAAAATGTATGAGATTTAATTAGAAGGGAAATTTTAGTGATATGATGATAAGTAAAATATTGGAATGAATGTAAAGTTTTTAATATAGTATATATATGTCTTATGTCAAATGAAATAACTTTTATTGAAACTTTTCATAAATTTAATAGAGTTCACATTGATATAAATATAATTAAAATATTAATTATACATAAAATGAATTTTTTTCTCAGATTCAATAAATTATTTTAAAAATTAATAATAGTAAAATAAAATCTTATTTTTAACCGTTTCGAAGGTGGTAATCTTAATATCAAGAATTACATTTATCATACAAGAGAAGATATATTATTAATAAATGCAGACTGCATTGCCAAAATGTGAAAATGAAAGTTAAGTTACTAATTGTGATTTAATGGTAGAGATTTGAATAATTTATTGAAAGCTATATATTCAAACCTTCACACCTCAATAATAATAATAATAATAATAATAATAATAATAATAATAATAATAATAATAATAATAATAATAATAATAGGCAGCTTACGTAGATTTTTCTTTTAATGATGAATTTACTGGATTTCTTTGGCTTTTCCTTGTTTATTTGTGAACTTAAATGGTATCTATTCAATAAATCAAGTTATGGCAAAGTTTGTTTTGAACAAAAAATATGACTACCCTAAAAAAAAAGGCAAGTGTACTAAATTCTATATTTGATTGATGCTACGATTTGAATAAATTCATTTTGAATTTTTCATGATGGAATAAACCCCATTTTCTAACTTCTTTTCTCCACTTTATGCAAAGAATAAAAAATAAGTTTAATTTCAATTTTGATCTTCTAATATATGAATTGGATGAATTTGATGTCCTTAAATTAAAAACTTATTTTTATCCTTCTAATATTCAAATCAGCTTGAAGCTGATCCTTCTTTCGAACTGCTAAAAGGACTGACTAAGTGGCTGACGAAGTTAGCCGTTCCCTTCGCACTGCATTCTAGAATAATCATTTTAAATGCTCATATAAGGAATGTATATATGTTCTAATCATTTTAAATACATTAATGTTATTGATTTAATTCAGCTTATAATATATAAAAATGCATATGTATAAAAATAATGTAAAAAATATTACATAAAAATATTATTATTCTATTATTAATTAAACTATACTTATTATTGTATAACACTATGAAAAATATAAAAATATTTAATTTGGTTAAAAATTTTGGAATAATCATAATATTATGCATATATTATACCTTGTTAAGTACTATTTGATAAAAAGTAAAAAGTTAATAAATATAATTAAATCTCCAAATATCACATTAAAAAGGGGTTGTGATTATTACATTCTTGAGTTTTCATTACTAGCACTAGTGATACTTTATTTTTATTTTTTTATAATTATTCATCCCTCATATAATTTATAATATTAAAATAAATAAAAATACTAAATTTTATCATTAAATTTCATTTTAATAATATCAAGTACATGTTTATTTTTAATTATATTCTTTATTTTCATAATTTATTTTAATGTTGCATGTAAAGGAGCACAAATAATTTAACAAAAGTAAAAAAATAAAAGACTAATAATGCTAATTATAATATTTAAATAATACAATAGTCATTTCCTTTATAAATAAGAAATGAAATGTTGTATTTACTTATTTTTTTATGTTTGTGTGGATATATATATATATATATATATATATATATATATATATATATATATATATATATATATATATATATATATATATATATATATATCATATAATTTGAATTAAATTAATGATGTTATTGTGTTTAAAATATTTTTTTTATTAAAAAACAAATATTATTAAAATAATACATAAGTGCTTATACATACGTAAAAGTATAGGTACTTTAATTATTTTAAACATATTAATATCATTAATTTAATTCAAATTAATATATATATATATATATATATATATATATATATATATATATATATATATATATATATATATATATATATATATATATATATATGTGTGTGTGTGTGTGTGTGTGGATAGGGGCGTGCACATGCGTACATGCACAAATAAAAAATATAAGTAAATATAACATTTAATTCATTATTTATAAAGGTAATAATCATTACATTCTTTAAGTTTCATCATTAGTATTATTGATATTTTATTTTTACTTTTCTTAAATTATTTATCCTCTTTCACATATAATACAAAAATAAAGGATGAAAATATAGAATATAGCCAAAAATCAAATATGTATTTAATATTATTATGAGGAAATTTAACAATAAAATTTAATATCATTTTTTATTTATTTTAACATTATAAATAATTAGATGGATAAATAATTATAACAAAAATAAAAATAAAGTACCACAAGTGTTAGTTATGAAAATTAAGAAATGTAATAATCATCACCTTTTTCAATACAATATTTGAAGATTTAATTATATTTATTAACTCTTTACATTTTATAAAATATATAGTACATAACAAGATATAATATATGCAAAATATTGTGTTTATTCCAGAATTTTTAATCAAATTAAATATTTTTATATTTTTCATAATATTATGCAATAATATATAAGTTTAATTAATAATAGAATAATAATATTTTAATGTAATTTTTTTCACATTATATATATATTATAAGCTGAATTAAATCCATAACATTAATGTATTTAAAATGTTTAGAATACATATATTCCTTACATACGTATTTGAAATGGTTATCCTAGGATGTACTGCGACTTTCAGCAAGCAGGCAGTAACCAATTCCGTTAGCCACGTAGTCAGTCTTGTTAATGATTTGATGGAAGAGACCATTTTTAACTAATTTAACCGTTGGAAGGGTAAAAATAAAATTTTCAGTTTAAGGGAATCAAATTTGATATAAATATTAAGAAATTAAAAATAAAACTAACGATCCATTTTACATAATAAATAAATTAATTTATAGTTTATTGTCATAATTAATAAGTTATAAATTAATTTTTAAATATATTTTACGTACTAATTTATTAAAAAAATATATTCTAATTTAATAATTTATATTTAGTAGTTTAAAATTTATAAGATACCTTAAATAACTTATAAACACCTCTTCAATTTTTTTTAAATTTATCTTTATTTTTTTATTAATTAATAACTAATATCCTTCATAACATAAATCTAAATAATATTTTTTCATAAAATATAATCAATTTAATTTTAATATAATTATATCTTAATTTTAAAATATAAATATATAAAAATATATATGTAAATAAATATATAATATCATAAAATATAATTATATAATTATAATTATAATTAATTATAATTTTATTATAAATAATAAAATAAAAATTATGTAAATAAATATATAAATTTATGAAATATAATTAATTAAATATTAGATATTATATTTTTATTTTTAAATATATTAATTGTATTAATATAATTTAATATTTAGATAAATATGAATTATTTTAATTTTATATATTTTTATGAATATGTTCTTCCATATTATTTTACAATTTCAACTAATTCAATAATTAATTTTATAAAATATTTCTTAAATAATTAATTAATTTATCAGTTATTAGTTATTAGTTAATTTATTAGTTACTAATAAACTTATTAATTATTAGCCAACTTGTTAGTTTCTAGTGCGTTAAGCTTAAAAAAAATTAGTTTTTACCAAAATCATATTTAGTGATTAAGTTCAATTAATGTGTGCGAAACAGGGAGTTTCGATCTAAAAAAAATCACTCATCAATTGTAGCCGATTAGTTTAATAGGAGGCTGCAAGCCGGTATTATCCAAACGTTGGTCACAGGGGATTAGACTTTCACTTCCTGGGGATTTATGCAAGTATAGATGGCGAAAAAGATCAACCAATAAGATTTTGACATTAGGACAAATAATTAAATTATCATCAATTTGCTTAAATAAATGAAAGAGATTTTATAAGCTTTGTTTTGCGCAAGTAACTGATAAATTAACTGATAATTAATAGTTGATAACTTATAAGTAACTGATAAGTTAGTTGAAATATTTCATAAAATTTATTATTGAATTATTTGAAATTATAAAATGACATATTAATAAAAATAGAGATATAATTAAAATAATTTATATTTATCTAAAAATTAAATTATATTAACATAATTAAAAAATTTAAAATAAAAGTATAATATTTAATATTTAATTAATTACATTTTATAAATTTATATATTTATTTACTTATATAATTTTTATTTTATTATTTATTATAAAAATATAATTACACAAAATAAAATTAATTATATTTTATAAAAATTATTTAAATTTATATCATAAAGGATCTGAATCATAAATTAATAAAAAAATACGGATAAATTTGGAGAGAATTTAAAAAACTAATAACTTATAAGTTATAAGTTATTCTGAGTAACTTATAAGTTATAAGTTATTCTGAGTAACTTATAAGTTAGTGAAAGAAACATCTTTAGAATATTTTTATAAAATTAATTTATTTATTGTACGAAACGGAGTTATAACCTCACCTCCTCCGCACCAATTTTAATTACGGATTTGCCGCTACTTCAAATAAAACAAAAGTATTTTTTGAGTTTATTTATTTAGGTGTACCTCTCTATTGAATTCAAAACATTTTCTTAGTAAGTGACTCCAATAAAAACATTGGTTGGTTTGGCAATGAAAATTTGTACAACTATCTCTTTTAAATTAAAAAAAATTGATAAAAGATAAATCGATCGATCCAGGTCCTTAAAACGGGACTGTGTACTAGATATCAATATTCTTCAAATTCCTCTTCTTTCTTTTACAATAATGATAAGAAAACTTGAAGGTAATTATCTGTGCGTTAATTATTCAGATATCTTGCTGGAAGTTCACAACTACTAGGCTGTGATCACAAATTTTCAATTTAAATAAGTCTTTTCATCTTAAGAAAAAAATGATTAAAGGGAAAATGGAAATAATCAATTTTTTTTTATATTAAATAGTTATGAAATTACCTTTTATAGTATTTTTTTAAACTTACGCTATTAATATTTTCCTTTCACGTTATGAAAATATTGAGGTCTGGGCGGTTGCGTTCCAGTGTAATTAATTAATTAAAGGGGAAATAGGGGTTTTGGTCCTCGAAAATTCATTAAATTTGCTATTTCATTCTTACAATTTTAATAACATAATTAAATCTTAAAGTTTCAAATAATTTGTAATGAACTTCTCCCTTTTAGCTAATATTAAATCTAATTAACAGAATTTTACATGCTATCTTAAGTGTCAATTAAATTTTACATATTAATATTTTATCTTTGCTAAGTCATCAAAATTCATTTATTCCCATTAAAATAATCTCCATCAAAATTGAAACATATTTATTCACAATTAATTGATACTATGGTTTTTATAAACTTTTATTATGTAAGATTAGTGAAACTAGTTTACAAAATTTTAACTTGTAATCATTTCATTTTAATTCTGAGTATATAATTAACTTTTAATCATTTTATTTTAATTCTCATTATATGATTGTAATTTAAAGTTAAATGTATTTTAATTTTGAATAAAGATAATTTTAATGAGAATCAATAAATTTTGATGATTAAATAAAGATAAAATCTCAATATGTAATATTTAATTGACACAGACTGTGCTAACCATCAATATTCAATATGATAAATCGTTAGTTACAACTTATTTCAGTTTTTAATTACTAACTCATCTTTTAAAAAGCCGTCAGAGCCACCTGTACGTGTAAAATTGTGAATTATATACGTTTCTTGCATGAATAAGTCTGTTAGCTCTAAAGACTACATATTCTGTGTTATGGCATGATATTAAAAAAAATGGTATTTCGTTTTTTATTAAGATTATTACTTAACTAAAATTGTACTCAGATAGAAAGTTAATTGGGTAAGCATGCATAACTCAACAAATAGTTGTCAGTTATTTTTCTTTAGGAAATTAATTTAAACTATTAAAAGCTTGTTCAGGAAATGTATTCCATTTATAATTTTTAACAAGCACCCCACACAACAAAATATGGGCCTCATGATTTGAGAAATGTCCTTGACCACTTTGATCCCAATGAATGATATTAATTTTCACATTATAAGAATAAGACAATAAAGAATATAATTTTTTTAATCCCTGATCCAATCTAGAAGTAGTTCGATATATGGGCCTCATTTGTGAAATGTCCCTTTTTTATTTTTTTTTCACCACTTTAATTTTCATACTCTCTCGTAAAAAGTTAGATAATTTTAAAAAAGTTTGATGTATTTATAAGAATACATGTCCCACGGTCAAGTCTTGTCACTAATGGTTAAAAAAAAAACAATTTATTGTTTAGTAATTTTTAACGGTCACAAGTGTCACAAAATGTTCTATTCTATTTTTGAATTATTCAGCTGTAAAAAATTAGAGATGAGGTAAAATTGCTTTGCACATATATTTGGACGGCCAAAACTTGTCAATAGTTATGTTTAATGCCATTGATAATAGTATTTGTGACATCACTTGTTTCCACAATCCACAACAGTCAACTAGCTGTAATTAATTCAATTTTCAACCGTCAATTTTTGTTTTTATCGATAATTATGGCTGTTAATAAAAATTAATTTTCTTGCAGTGGATTTTGAACATTTTACTACTCTTTCTACATTCTGCTCTCTTTACGATCACTACAGATTAAAGCATTAGAGGGCCCTTTGTGATATACACCTCAAGATTTTGTTGCAGGTATGCTCTTTCTGTGATCGAACTGCTAGCTTTACGGTCATTCTCAGCTGCTCATGATTGTCCTCCACCACGGACTGACTTGCTCTGATAAATTTCAGGTAAAGTTTTATTTATTAAATTCTAGTCACAAGAATATGAATTAGTCAAAACTGCACAAATTTTAAAAATTATCATTTAATTTAAATGTCAAAAACCTAACTTTTTAAGTAATGGAAGTTGTTATAGAATTACTCATTCTGTATAAACGAAACATATCAACAAAACTACAAATTAAATAAGATGAAAAATCAGGTGTTTCAGCTAATAAATATTTCCCTCCAATTAAATTGCGCTCATTGGCAGAAAACTACTGAACAATTCTCATTTAATTTTGCACAATTAAGTGCACCAACATAAATCATAGAAATTAAGATATGAAGTATGGTAGTTCTTATGACACTGGATTGGCATTGAAAATTTGTCATGGAATGAGCATACAACCTCTGACCTTAAATGTAGTATACTATACTAAGATTGTCAACAAAAAGGTTGTATCACTCAAATTAAAAATTATAATTAATCAGTGATTGATTTTTATTGAAATTTTTTTTTATCAAATTAGTTGTCTTGTTAGATAAGAATTTTCATTTCTAGTTAAGTAAATTTTTGGCATATAATATTTGTACTTTGTAAGGCTTGTTCCAGGTGACAGAGTTTGCATTTGTAACCCTTGTGGATTTTACTTAAAATTTCATAATTTACTCATAATCTTTTGTAGAAATTGTTTGTATTGAGAGTTAATAATATACACTCCGTTATTAAATGAAAATTAGTGCAAATTAGTGGAGGGTTAAAAATATTTTGACTATATTTATGATGTGAGTTTAACAATAATAAAAAACTCTTTATTCTCTCTCTTTATTTCCATAATGAATAATGGATTTATTTACCCTTTCACCAATAAAATAAGCTAAAAATCAGATCATATTAAATATTACTCATATTATCTTTTTATTTTCTACTTCTTTGACGCTTAAATTGTTTCGACCTCTATTACGTCAAAATTGTGCCAATAGCTAATTAGAGAAGATTCTTAATTACTTCAAGTATAACACTTGTCTTTAGTCTCACCTCATTTGTCTTTAGTCTTGGTTATTAAATGAAAAATAATTGTCAACTTTGTTATTCATCTATTGCTTTTGTGGGTTTTGCTTCTATACAATTTTTGAGAAAGTTGTTAATTTCATAAAAAAGTTGCAACTTTTACACTAGTAACTTTTCATATAATGTTATAATTTTTTCATAAAAAATTTCAAATATAACCTTCATTTTGTAATACAAAAATATTTGAGATTTAATAAAAAAAGATAGTAAAATTTTATGAAAAATTAGACAAAGTCATAACAATATTATATTTTTCAATGTGATTAGGGATGGGAATAGATTGGTTCTAAGTAGATCAAATTCCAACTTAATTAGATTCAAACTCATTAAAAATCTATTATTTTAAATCCATTAAAGATTCATACCGGTTAAAAACCTAATTAAAAAATAAAAAATGAATCCATTTAACCCTGCTAATAAAAATATAATTTTAATTTTTTATTAAAAATAAAAACTTATTCTTTTTTTATTGAAGATAATTATTCTTGATAATTTTGAATCATATCTATTTTTTTATTCCTATGCATTCTTATTTTAATTTATCTATACTATTCATATTAATTTTTGGATAAATGTGGATTGTATTATTATTGACTATATTAAATAAAGGTTATATTCATTCAACTTATAGATAATTATTTATCTATTTACATTATAATTAGATACTCTTATATTGCATAAACTAATATTATAAAATAAAAAATATTATTCCATAATATCTTTATAATTTAATGTAAATTTAAATACTTTTATATTTATTTACATTAAATAAATTATTACAATATCCTATATATATGCAATAATATTGATTTTCTCATAATAATAGGTTAATTATAAAATATATTATTCAAATAGGTCTAATATAATATTCAAAAGAGATTCAAGATTTATTGAGTATCTACAAGAAAAAGATTCATATATTATATAAATTAATATTAACTAATGTAATGTAGTATTCAAAAAGGACTTAAGATCTATTAGATATTTAATGAGAAGACTCAAACCCAAACTATTAAGTAATTGATTTAATTTAAGTAAAATTTATTAAATAAATATCTATCGATTTGAATAATACTATGAATATTTGTGTTATACCTAAAAGTTATATCAAAACAAATCCAGTTATATTTAATATATATGTTTATAGTATAAAAAATTATATGTAATTGGATGACTTCCTGGCTAAACAATCAATCAGAAAAGGAATTGCAAGGCTCAATTAGCAAAACAAGGCAACTTTCATGACTGACTTTCTGTAATATTACACTATATAATAAGGTGCTTGCTACGGTACCCTGGGGGGTTTCAAACCCGGGGTAACGTGGCACAATGCAAACCATTGGATGAGATTACTAAGAATTTTGGTAGTCTCATCCAATGGTCCAAAATGCACCACATCACCCCGGGTTTGAAACCCCCCGGAGTACGGTAGAATTGCCCATATAATCATATTTTGTTCGTAATTTTATTAATTACTAATACAATTTCAATTTTCAATAATTTTGTCCTGTAATGATTATATTTATTCATAATTTTATTGATCAATATATAATCACAACTGCAATTACAAATGCAATTTTCAATAATCGCAACCTCCATCATATTACTTAGGTCTCTCACTACGACCCCACTATCTAGTAACTCATTACTACAATAGAAAACTCGATAATTTAGAGGAAATTTTATGTTGCAAATTCCAAGGAATAATTAAAAAAAAAGTCAATATAGACTAGTTTCAATTATGAATTTACTGATTTTCT
This sequence comes from Sindora glabra, assembly GCA_020226215.1. Taxonomy (NCBI): domain Eukaryota; kingdom Viridiplantae; phylum Streptophyta; class Magnoliopsida; order Fabales; family Fabaceae; genus Sindora; species Sindora glabra. Next base: position 70,204,750 of record CM035232.1, on the reverse strand, counting down.
CTTGGTTTCATATGGTTTATGAATTAAAATAATATCTATTCAAATGAATTAAATTAATAGTTTGTAAAGTTTGTTTTGAACAAATTGTAAGTGTACTAATTACCTAAAAAATGAAAAAATAATTAAGTGTAGTTACTGATTTCAATGTGAACTTCTCAAAGTTTATCATCAAGATGATTTGATACTATATTTCAATTACACTTGGAACAAATTCATTTTGAAATTTGAACGCTGGAATAAAGAAGGAGAGAACAATGGGCACTAATTTGTTCCTTATTCTTTTATACCATATATCCATCAACTATAATAAGGAGAGAACGTATATATAAGAATTAAGAAAAAAAAAAGTGAACCCATAACTATCAAATTATATATTATTGGGTAAAACTAAAAAATGAGTTCAAGTTACGCATTCATTTTAAAAGTTACATAACTTTAATATTTTAATTTTTACCGTTAATGCAAAATCTTATGCCATAAAAACATTATGACCTTACGGCCCATTAAATTTACATAGACAAAGGCCCATAATTGAATTTGGAATTGAAAAAAAAAATGAAAAAAAGTAAAACGTTTAAGGAAATGCTGAAAAGCTTCTGACTGCTTTGAAATTTACATCGTTAAATCTTGCATGCTAACTTATCTTATTAGATTATTGAGATCAAAAGATGACAAAAGCATTTCTTCTCCAACATGAACTTATGATGAGAATAGACTTGGAATCAGATTTTGTCATCTTTTTCAATTTTTTTAAATCTTTAATTACATCCATTTAAAATTTTAATGGACCAACTCCGCTCGATATTAAAACATATCGATATTTTCATACTTGAGATTTTTTAAATAACATAAATCATCAAGCAGTCATTTTATCGCTTGTTGCAGTTGTTCATAAGTTACAACAAAGTCATTTTTTTATTGCAATATCTACAAAAAGATGTAATTTTTGTTTTTATAAAATATTGTAGCAGCCAATAGAACCACAGCTTGCATTTTATATTTTATGTGCTAAATTTTTCATATAAAAAATCATTTTTCTTTCATAAATGTTTCATAAAAATTTTTCTTTACATAAGCTTTGAATAAATTCTAACATGTAAATTTGTGACATACTGTTCAGATTTTTCATCCCTCCGTGTCTCACTATATGTGACTTTATGATAACCCCAAAATAAAAAGTTATAATAATTACTATTGATGTATGAAGGAAATGAAAACATACGCCTTGGTATGGTTCTTGGAAAAACCATAACTTACATTTAATTTATTTTGGCACATCATATAATACAGTATAAAGATCATCAAATCAGATAGTCTTGTGTGGTAAAGTATAATATATTTTAAGATAATCCATTATACTATGTTTAGTCTATTATTATATAAGATGAATGTTTATATAAAATTATTCTATCTTGTATTTATTATCATATTGTGCAAGAATATGTAGATTTAAAGAATAACTAATTTAATTAAAATATCTTTATATAAAAAAACTAATAAAATAATATATATATATATATATATATATATATATATATATATATATATATATATATATATATATATATATATATATATATATATATATATATATATATATAGATGGACGCACACATATAAGATTCATAATGTATTAATAATATAATGTAACATGCTTTGCACACATGCACGCACGCACACAAGTGCATATATACGTGTGTATACATAGTGAAATGTGTACACAAGTGCACACAAGTTAGCTTTCTTGTTAAATAAAAAAAATTGTAATTACTTGTTAAGTAAGCCTTCTAACATATAATATTTGTATTGTACAAAGTTATTTTAAGTGAGAGAGTTTATATTAATAGTCTTCATAAATATTACTAAAAATTTCACAATTTATTTATTATCATTTAATGGAATTGTTTGAATTGAGAGTGAGAAGTATAAATCATTAGAAAAAGAAATATATCATTAATTAGAGGAAGACTAGAAGAAATTTTTATTATTTTTACGATGTGAGTTTAACCTTAATAAATTTTATTTATCTGTGAAATAAGCTGAAAATCAAATCATATTAAATGACTAAACCAATTTGACGTTTTTACTCATACTATTTTTTTATTTCCTACTTCTTTGATCCTTAAATTGTATCAATCTCTCACCTCTAGAATATGCTTAATTTCTAACAAATTTGATCATCACAAAATTTGTCAAAAAATAAAATCAAAATGCAGACAATCATATTTTTTTCAATTGAAGAAAAAAATCAGTAAAAAATTCATCAGAAAAAATATTAAACTTTGATCATTTTCAAATTTCCCATCAAAATAGATTTGTTGGGAAATTTTTTAAAATTTTTCTGAAATTCATCAAAAATTAATTTCTGATAAAAAATTAATTGAAAAATTGGCACAAATTTTTTTTAAAAAAATTCTTGTTGTTTTCGACAGATTTTCTAACAAAAGAATCTGTTGGAAACTTGAAAATTTCTTACATGCAAACAACACCACTCGTATCTCTCCATTGCCATCATTAGAAAGATCTTTTCTTCCCCCCACATTTGATTATTATATTTTAAAGGTAAAATATACGATCTATACTGATTAAATTATTCATTATGATTTCTTTATCACTTTTACTGATTTTTTTATTCCTTTTTATTTTTCATATTGTATTATTTTAAATGTGATGTGTAATTCTAGATTTGAGTTGTGTAGAAGTTGATTTGGCTTCTGTCTTGCGTTCAAATAAAGCTAGTATAAAATTTTCACGATAAATTGTTTAATTATTGAAGAAAACAATTTTTTCAGAATAAGTAAAATTAAAATTAAAGAATTATGATTGATTATTTATATTTTGAATTAAATTTAGGAATTATACTTTGAGTTAGAACGAGCAAGATGAATTGAAATGTTTTCTTTTATTATTTTATTTGAATAATATGTTTTATATGTTATTTAGTTTATTTTATATATTCAATTTATAAATATAAATGTTATTATTCAATTCAATATCATCTTATTATCCATGATATTTATTAAAGAAACAAAAGATCAATTTTGAAGAAATTTTTATAAAGAACTAATTTTTTAATTTCTAAAAGATTTTCTACAAATCTTTAATGAATTTTCAAAAGATTTTTAAAAAAATTCATTTTAAAGAAAAAATTTTGTATGGCTAAAAATATATGAAAAATTTTCTCCAACAAAATTTTTTATTGAAATTTCTTATAAAAAAATAATTTTTGATGAGTGCTTGTATCACAACCTATCCTTTGCGTATGTGACTAGCGTAAAAAATTACTATAAGTAATAACCTACTAGCCTTGTTCATATAGCGTGTCTAATGCATTATATACCATATACATGTTAATTAACAATGCTTTAGTAAAGGTTGTGATTTTCCAAATTTGAATTTAGATGTATTGATGACTCATTGTACAAGATTACTTCAACTATCCAAACTTTTGTCTTGATGCCAAAATTCTTGAGTAAATCCACTTTCATCCCATCTAATAGCAATTGAAAGCCTAAAGGAAATTATTATATTAGAATACTAGTACTAAAAGTTTTAGATTTATAACCTAAGTAAATAATCATAATCCCATACCTTTGCTAGGTGAGGGAAAAAGTTTAACAATAGTTGTACTTGTCCATCAGAGGAATACATCATATACACACAAACAATTCAACTTCATTTCCTTCATAATTCATTAACACTTATATGTAAACTACACACAATTTTCCATTAGCAATAACACATTAAATTACCTGCACTCATTAGTGCCATCATTCCTACACACAACTCCATATTATGGTCTCATCATATCATATGTACAATAACAAGATAAAGAAAGCAAGTACACATCTTTGTGACTCAATTAGCCTTATACCCCCCACAAGCCATTCCCTTATCATGAATCACGATCCATATATCACAATTCACAATATTTCAATCCTAATCAAGCCATTCCCTTATCATTAATCACGATCCGTATATCACAATTCACAATATTTCAATCCTAATTATTTCTTTCATACAATACATTCCACAATTCGTTGTTCATCATGCCTCTTTGCATGGTTACACAATTCAATTCATTTCAATTACAGAATAACATTTATATCAAGTAACAACTTTACCTTGCCTTATTGCATGGTCACAAACACATGGTATCCATTTCATAATAATCATCTAATTTATATTAGTATTGATAAAATGTAATTTAAACAACATAGCACTATCATAACTCCATTATATGGCCTTAATTAGCTATTCCATTTTATATGCACATAAGCACTTAATATATAAATTTTAGAACTTACAATAACATTACCATGTCTCCAATACCCCTTTAACAATAATCCCATTTATATAAGTACTCATATATTAAGTTTAAGTACCATTCATGTCTACATGTCTCATAGCTTAATTCTATTCATTATAAAAAATAACTTTATTCAAGTTCATGCTAATAGCTATTATACTAGCACATGTGTGAAATAAGGGAAATAACGGTTAATTATTGGTAGGCTAATGGTTGGTCGTTCACTATTAGGGAGTGGCCCTTTCAATAGGAAAACAATTGACCATTTTGAACTAAAAAATTGGTTATTTACTATTAGAGTTGACCTTACCCAAAATTATGCAACACTTTATGACCAAATATCCAACATTCTTATGGGATTTTGTAGAAATCCTAACATGAAAAACACTAGTCATCTACCACAAATTTTGCTAAAACTCATTATTTATATTGCCTAATCGTACCAAATCATAAATATAATTAATATGATCTCATTAAGAACATTTCTAAGATTAAAACACCATACTTGTTCATAGATCATATACTTATTAAAACTTTAAAACTAAGACTTAAACACAAACCAAGCCAAAAATAATTAAATGCTTAAAGTAGAGTTAAGATATTTACTCATCTAGTATGGAGGAGGATTTTAAAGGTTGGATTTATTGTCTCTTTGCCTTAATATATCAAAATCCCAAAGATTTCCTCATTAGGGTTCATTCCCCCTTTTTTTGGTTCTAATGTTCAAAATCCTCCAAATTTCAAGAAACCTAAGGATAATATAGTTGTTATGGAAATCTTACCTTGTTTATATGAAGGATTTGATGAAGATTAACTTTCTAAAGTGTTAAAAACTTTCTAAAGTAGGCATAGTTCATTTCTCACTAATGTCTTAGAGTATTTTGCTAAGCATTACTATCAATTATTAGAGTTACATCAACCTAAGCCATAAACAAAAGCTTCAAACATTAGCAAACATGCAAAATATCCAAACTAAATCAATTCAAATTTCATATATAGTTGAGATACCATTAGGGCATACACCCCATCCATTTGTACAGTTATTTCTATAGGTTCCAAATAATCCTCGAATATGTAAAGTTATCAATATTGATATTGCTTCAACAATAGTAATATACATGCTAATAATATTAATAGCAATAACACTAATGTTATTCATACCGGTATTAGCAATAGTCATAGTCATAGTAGTACTAGTAGTAGTAGTAGTAGTAGTAGTAGTAGTAGTAATAGTAGTAGTAGTAGTAGTAGTAGTAGTAGTAATAATAATAATAATAATAATAATAATAATAATAATAATGTAATAGGTTTATATCTATCATATAGTCACAATAACACTGTATACAGTGCCAGATTGTACCACCAAGTAAGCAACCATTGTATGATTAGTTAATTAAATTGCATAGCCAACCAAGTAGTAGAAGATGCTTAGTTAAAATCAAATCTTATAATGAATCATACATGTTTTTCCTTTAAGGGTAGTATCTCTAAACATGTTCTTCATATATCATTATCTCTACTATCAAATTACTTTTCAAATTCTCAACTCTCTTTTTAGTAAATATATATATATATATATATATATATATATATATATATATATATATATAGAGAGAGAGAGAGAGAGAGAGAGAGAAAGAGAGAAATAGAGAAAGATATGTGAGAAACATAAAGTCCTAGGTTGAACCTAAACTATACTTTTGGAACTTTAATTCACATCTAATTGACTTTGTCATCATGTTTAACTCTACAATTTACTCAAACTATAATATAAAGGTGTCTAGATTACTTGGCTCTAAGCATATCTTTACATCTTTCATTAACTTCTATGCTATTTTATCACCCATTAGCCTTGTTACACTTTGTTACTCTTTTCACAATCATAAAAAAATTAGTTATTAAAATAACCATCACATATTTACCTAACAAACTCCTTATTATCCTACTTATTCATTTAATTGTAATAGTTAGGTTACCTTTACTTCAATTACCTTAGTTCATTATAACTAAATTGATTTTTATACTAATATAACTATGCATCCCTAACATGAAATGCCATAACTTCCATATTACTTACTCAAACATTACCTTATGGCTACCCCCAATGTCATGTATCACTCATAAACTAAATAAATCAGTCATAGTAGCAATTGCTAGTGAACTTAATACACTCAATGTATCTTAGTAACTCTAAACTTTCTTACTAAGATTTACATTCTTAACTCCTTTTGGTTTTCCATCCTTTATCATTCAAGTTGTAAATTCATAATTCTTAACAATCAATCAAGACATCCTTGAGCACTAAAAAGTCACAATACACTTCCTCAGCATTGATATGGAAGTATGAAATCTAAGCAAGCCCATATGCCAGAAATATATATTCATCAGGTCTTTTTAAAGCACAAACATGCAAAACAAAATTAGTGATTTAATTTTTTTATTGATTCAAACTATAAGTTTATATCTTTTCTTGTACTAAAGTAATCACATCAATTACTTGTTAAAAGTCATTAACAAATTTGACGAATAATAATAAATTCAAGGATATAAAGTACTCACTCTAATTATCCTTAGCTACTTATGGGTGAAAGTGAACTTAAGAGATTTTGGCATATGAAAGGTAATTAACGAATCTATTTAGGTCCTTTTATGATAGTTATTAGTTACTATTGGCTTTAATATTTTTAGACTTTCAATCAGTTAGAAATCTGTACTCCATGATGTTAATCAAAATGCATTTCTAGTTCATAAATTATGTTCTAATACTAAGTTTGTTATAACTTAAGATGTAGGAAGTCACTATAAGTGACAACCTGCTAACATTGTTCCTATAACTTATTTAATGTAATATATACCATAGGGATGGTCAAAATTGCCTAATCTAGCTTAATCTAAACAATTAAATCCGAAATTATATGGGTTAAATAGATTAGACTTTTAAGTTTGGATAGAATTAGATGAAATATATAAGACTAGCTTTAGTTATGGTCAGGTGGTAGGTCACATATGCCCTAACCACTTATATCCAAACCAACCGAACATTGCTATTCCCATTGAGAAATAACAATGTTGCTCCTACTTTAAGAATATTCTAGACATTTCTTTACTTTTATTACTTTTCTATTAGAAAAATATTAAAACTTCTAGTTTCCATTTATCTTACTTTAGTTTCTTTAATGGAAGAAGAAATTAGAAATCTCTTTTAATGCTTGAATCCCCCACCATAGCATTGTTTATCCTTCTACTCTTCTTTTCCTCACTATCTCTTCTATCATATGTTTAATTGTGTCATTCTCATGTTATCATGGCTTGCCATTATGAAGATGCTTAGATCCATTACAATGGCTAGTTTTATAGCATCTGTGGCTTCTAACTCCAAAATCACTGATAAAGATGGTTGCATTTTTTAGATTTAAATGAAAGAAGTTAGCGCCTATAGTACCAATCAATCATAATTTAAGGGAAAAATTCTAACCATGATGCATTGAAAGCCATATGAGGGTTTTTTTATTAGAAGGTGGACTAAAATAAAATTTAGAAGCAAAATTGAAGTTCACTAGCAAATGATAGGAGTGCCATTGTTGAGTGGTTTCAAAAGCGAGATTGCACATTTGAGTTTCAATTTTAGAAACTGGTTTGGCACTAAGCTTAACTTAGCAATAATCGCCAATAAAGACGTTTACATCATTTGCAAGGTTCAAGATATTGGTGATTAGATTTAATTTTTCAATTTTATTTTCTTGGATGGTTGTTTAGTGAGTTCAAATTATGTAGAAACTCCTTTTAAAAGATTAACTTGAGATGGAAGAATACTTCTTGAAGAATCTGATTGAACCTATTACAATATTAAAATTTTATTGATTGGTTGAATTTGCATTATTAACCGATCCAAACTGACCAATTTCCACCCTTAATGTACCATATGCAAGTTAACCATGCTCTTGTAGAGGATGCAATTTTTGAAATTTGAATGTAAACATATTAATGATTCATTATACATGATTACTCTAATTGCCCAAATGCTTACCTTGATGCCAAAATTTTTGAGTAAACGCATTTTCATCCCATCTAATGGTAGTTAGATACCTAAGAAAAATGATTTCCAAGAACATAAACAAAGGAGGGGAAAAGAATGAATTTCCTTAACCAAAAAGAGTTATTATATTGGAATGCTAGTATTAAAACATAGAAAATCTTGGTTGTAAATAATGACATTCTCATACCTTTATTAGGACAAGGAAAAAGTTTAGTAATAATTGTACTTATCTATTAGAGGAATACAACTTAATGTTAACTTTATGGATTTTTTTAGATTCCTATAGGACTATTTCAATTATTAGCATTTGGAACACTTTTATTCCTTTTGAAAATTGCAAATAACAAAAGCACTAACATAACTTATAGAGTGCGTATGTATAACTATCAATAAAATTAATATGATTAATGTAAACAATTGATCAGTAACAAATTGTGTGAAACAATTGTAAGAAGAAATTTTATTTCTTTATTATCCAAGAGATAAACACAAGAAATATTTTTTTTAATTAACAAACTAGCTTTTCGTTTCTATTCTACTTTAGTTAATGAGATAATTTCATCTATAAACCTTACTATGCCTTTAAACTTATATATCCAAGATAATATTTACCTTTTATTTATCTTGAAGGCTAAATGTCTCTTGACACCATTCATACAAAACAAATTTATCTTAATAATAAGTATGCATATACTTCACATATAAACATAATTGATTTCATAATACTCATTTATACATAGAATAAGTATGATTCTTAATCTCAAAATATTGGTATTTCATACAAATCAAACTTTTTTTATGTCATTCCTTAGTAGCTAAATATATTTGCAAACAACATATCATGTTTATATATTTTCTTTTTATTAATCAAGCACAATATATCAAAATGATAAGATAATGTAAAATGTCTACTAAATCAAAGAATTGACTGAAATCTTAAAGGATTATGTTTTTAGGTATGAAACAACATGTTTTTCAAATATGAACTATAATGCCTCTTGCATATAAATTATCATATTTATTAAATATGAACTATTGTATCTCTTACACATAAACCATCATATATTTTACGCTTAAATCATCATGTTTCTTGTACATGAACCATTATGTTTCTTCTAACCATCATGTCTCTTATATATGAACCATGAAATCTCTTGCAAATAAATCATTATGTCATTTGCACACAAACTATCATGATTAAACATGAATTTTATCTTTTGATCATGGACTATTATGTCTCTTATGCACCAACCATCATATCTATTAAGTATAAATCATTGTGCTTCTTAGTCATCTTTCAAAAAAAAAAAAAAAAGAAACTATTATTCCCTCAGATGTGAACAAATATGCCTATTGAATATAAACCAAAACATTTTTTAGATACAAATCATCATATCTCTTGGATGTAAACTAACATGTCATTTTGATATAAATTAACATATCTTTTCATTCAATATGATTTTTCAAAATATGCAAATTTAACAATGCACATGTTTCCAATCTACAAGCTTTCTTTCTATTTATGAATAATAACAAGTCATATCTATATTATTCTCACATCTAGTTAACCTTTTTTCAAACAATAATCAACTAGATTTCATAAATCATGTAACATATATTATAATTCTATATAAATTTCATCTAACTTTATATTACCAAATTAGATACATGAGGAAATCATTAATAATCCATATGCCATGTATAAAAATGATTTAGAAAAATTAAAAAAATTATGCACCTCTCCATTTGATAATCATCTTGTAAAGTTTCAAAGGAATACACATTTAGACTTTAATTAATTTATTGTTTCAACTTGAATTTTGTCCACTTAGATCCGTATACCTACAAAATCTCTTCGGGAGTAGACATAATACAAAAATTGCTATATGTTGTTTTCATTCCTCTTATGACTTCATAGATTTCATCATGGTTTGATTTCCAACTAATTATTACATGCAATAGTGTTAGCTCCGGCCTTTTACCTTTGTAACATTGTCTATCTCCCTTCTTAATAAAGATTTCTTAAAGCATTCATTGAAAGCTTTCAAAATGCTTGCTAAAACAAACAAACAGCCATCCTACATTTCCTCCATTTTCTTTTTGTCATAATTCCTATTGATTCGTCCTTAACATTTAATTTGATAAATCATATCATCATTCATAAAATCCTATAGATTGTTTAAAAAAATAAATATAGAGATGGAATGATAAGAGAATAGTGAAGAGTGATAAAATAAAAAGGAAATAGTGAAAGAAATATGGAACAAGAAGGAAACTATTTTGAGGTGTATATTACACTTTTCTAAGGGGTTTTATGACCCCAAGATACAAAAAAACTTAAATTTCTCCAATTTGAAGTGGTGAAAATGGTTTAGTAGAAAATCAAATTTATAATTGTTGAACAAATATGACTTCTCACTAAACATTTATGAACAATTATATTTTTTCATAGTAACTACTCACTAAATAATTGTTATAAATAGTTGTCTCTTTTCAAAATTTTAAATTTTGAAATAAAAGGAAATTATTTGTTTACCACTTTGAAATCAACAGTGAAATTACTCTTTATGTGTATAGACTATCAGGGAAAGTTTGTTAATAAATCTATTTATGATCTTCATTTATATACTCTTTAGAAGTAGTTTTTACGAAGCAATCTAGGACTTTGAAAGGTCACTAACTTTTATAAACTATCAATAGAATAAAGTAGAAAAATTTTAAAATATAAAGAATAGAATCATTGATATAGCTTAATGAAAAAATGAAAGCAAGGGCTGGGCAGATTGAGGATGAATGTGTCTCAAAGGTAGATAGAGTTTGTAAACTTTTGGGAAGATGATTGTAAAAACACAATTCTCTTGATAATGGTTGATTGATGCAATTTTGGCTAAAAAAGTTCTAGAAGTTAAAAAAATAATATTAAAAAGAAATTTAGTAATAATAAGAATAATAATAAAGAGTTTAGTTACATTTTCATCTATTTTTATAACTCTAATTACTAACTTTCCTTGTATTCTAAAATTGTTGTAATGTCAGAATGCATACTTGAAAATTTCAAAAAAAAATTTAAAAAAATTTGGATAAAATGTAATTCCTTTTAATATGTGAAGTTTTATAAACTTTTTTAAAAAGTTGAATGTATAATAGATTAAATGAAGGATAAAATTTTGTGAAGGTTTACCATGATTTTATCATTGAATTGTGACATCTAAACCTTTTTAATACCTTAGTAATCTACTTAAATTCTAATTGATTCTAATTTATTTAAATTCTAACTGACTTCAAATTTTTAAATTTTAAGGTAAGTAATATTATTATGTTAATTCATCACTAAAAGTGTGAATTGAATTTAAAAGTTAATGATATCAATTAATTAATTGGTTCAAAGATTACAAGAGAGTGAGCAATTACGATTGTTTAAGAATGATCTAGACATTTGATGTAATTTTGATCCAAAAAAAAATTCAGAGGTCTTATAAAAAATAATAAGAAGAAAGAAATATGAAGGCAATGTTACATTGAGTGCCAAAATATTGTCGAGTTAGTGCCGATTAGGCCGTTGTCAAAAACACAACAAGACGCGAGTTTGGCCAAAATACCATAAACATAATTAAGTTTGGACAAAATGCACATGTAAATGCAATGTTACTTGAGTATCAAATATTTAGATTTTTTTCATAAAAAATATGAATAGCCTAAGCCCAGTTTTTACGTGAGTGCGAGTTAAGTACATTATTATTATTATTATTATTATTATTATTATTATTATTATTATTATTATCAGATCTTACATCAATAGAATAAGATTAAAATATAAAATTATATAATTTTTTTCAAATGGTTATATGACTTTTTCTATATAATTATATAATCATTAATTATGTTTTAACCCTAATTATTAATGCAAAATTAGATTATCATAATATACACTTCCATTTTTTTACATAATTGTAATTCTCTCAAATGAGATGTCCAAAAATCGCCATTTTAATAATTTATTATTTTCTGCACATAATTTATTCTTTTTAATATGTCAAGTTTAATAATAACTTTTTTTAAAAACTTTGAACGTATAATTGATTAAATAAAGCATAAAATTTTGTAAATATTTTCCATGATATTATCATTGAATTATGACATTAAACCTTTTTAACACTTTAGTAATTTATTTAAATTCTGATAGACTTGACATTCTTAAATACTTGGATAAATAGTATAGCATTTATTATGCTGACTTATCACTGAGGGTGTGAATTAAATTTAGAAGTTAATAATATTAATTAATTAATTGATTGATTGATTCAAAGATTACAGAGAGCAAGTGAAAGCCACTCCCTCTATGATAAAAAAAAAAATTGAGTGGCAAAATATGGGTAACTTTTATTTATTGTTTTTAATAACCTTAACTAAGACATTCAATTAGTAAATGAAATGAAAGCAATATTAAATTGTATATAAATATTAAATTTAAATTGTGAGGATGTCACAAATGGGACAGGGCAAACGTTTTAAATTCAGTGCTCATACTCAACTTGTGATACTTGAGTTTGACAGTACTATAATAATAATAATAATAATAATAATAATAATAATAATAATAATAATAATAATAATAATAATAGACCACTTCCTACATGCCAGGAATATTGGAGGTTAACCAAGTCAAGTTAGATCTAATATTGACATTTCCAGGTGATAAAACAAAACAAAACAAAAAACACTCGAGCTTAATTATGTTTAAATTTTAACAAAACATTAGCTCACCAAAAGAATTTTGACTAAAATTTGACTTAATAATATCATATATAATCTTTAATAAACTCAAAAGTAGACTTGCTCTCACTACTCAAGACCCATGAATCATTAGTGTAATATTTTTCAATGATTAATAATAATATGAATATAAATATTTTTGGATGGTCATAGATTACTCTAATATGCATGTCTTAGAATATACAATAATTCAAAAAATAATTAATATAAGTATAAAGAAAATATAAATTTCATTTATTTTGATTTGTTTCTTTTAACAATTTGTTGCAAAAAATTCAAATTTGATAATCACGTATATGATCAAGGTGATAGATAAGAGAAAGCAAACTAGTTAAGTACCAAGTTATCTTAAGAATAAATAATGTGCAAAAGTTATTATTATCATTTTTTACATATTATTAAAAGAATTTAAATTTAATTCATCATTAGTGTAAATCATATTTACATTAGCATGCATCTAAATGTTATTATGTCATTTAAAAAATTGTAAAAACTCCTTTATTATGATCAAAATTTATTAATTGCATTTATTTTTTCTAATGATGTGTCCTCCTCACATTTATTGATAGTGGAAATATTTCACATTATCAATGCATCAAATTTAAACTCTTATTAAAATAAGTGGTTACATATATAAATTTAAATAATTTTAAATAAGAGATGATATGAGTTATCTTCTAGTAAATTTTGAGAAAAATATTAGATATTAAATTCCTTATTCTTCATTTTATTAGTTAATTAATATTTATTAGTTTATAAATGTCACTTCAAAAGAATTTAATATATATATACTTTTGAAAAAATAACTAGTCACATAAATCTTTCTTTATCAAAAATTATCTTAAATAATTTTCACATTAATTAATAATATCATTTTATTGAATGATGTAACGGGTCATAAAATTGGAAAATAAATTTTAGTGAGATCATTAATTAATTTAACCTTCAATTATAATAAAAAAATTGTAAAATCAAGCTAAAATTAATAAAAAATGATAGAGGTGAGTGGGTGCACGTGGTCCCACTCATCACTACCTAGGTTCACCCATTATCTCATCGTAAAATATCTATACTATTATAAGGTTGATTGATAGATTTGGACTCCACTTTTTATTCTTTCTAAAATGCCCCTAAAAATGTAATTAATATGCATCCTATTATATTAATGCTAAATTTCATATAATAAATAAATTAATCTATAACTTATTAACATGATCTATAAGTTAATTTTTGGAGATATTTTATACATTAGTTTATTGAAAAAATAAAATCTAATTTGATAAATTATTTTTAGTACCTTATAACTTATAAGTTATTACTTCTTTAAATTTCTTCTAAATCTATCAGTATTCGTTTTATTAATTTATAACCCATGTCCTTTATATTATAAACATAAATATATTTTTTAAATATAACTAAGTAATTATAATTATATTATAAATAATAAAATAAAAATTATATAAGTAAATAAATATATAAATTCATAAAATATAATTAATTAAATATTATATATTATATTTTTATTTTTAACATATTAATTGTGTTAATATAATTTAATTTTTAAATAAATATGAATTATTTTTAATTATATATTTATTCCTATTAATATATCTATTTATGTCATTTTATAATTTTAACTAATTCAACAGTTAATTTTATAAAATACTTTATATATAATTAGTTAATTTATTAGTAATCAATTATCAATTATAAGATAGTTAAAGCTCTATTTTAAGCAAGTAAATGAGAAGTTAGCTGATAACGAATAAGTTAGTTAATAACCAAAAAGTTAGCTAATAGTTTATGATTCTATTTCACGCAAGGAGCTAATAAAAAATATAACAAAAATAAATATATAAATTAAAATAATTCACATTAATGAAAGACATGGAAAGTAAATTAATAAAAATAATAAGAATAGATTTAAAAAGTTTATAAACATAATAACTTATAAGCTCTAAGTTATTAAAAATAATTTATTAAATTAGAGCTTATTTTTTTAATAAACTAATATATGAAATACTTCTAGAGGCTAACTTATAATTTATTAACTAGATTAATAAATTATAAATTAACTTATTTGTTATATAAAATGAAGCTTGTAATGATTGTTAATAACTGATAAACTAGCTAAATATATAAGAAATGCTTTATAAAATTAGTTATTAAATTAGCTAAAATTATAAAATAAAATAAAAGAGTATATCAATAAAAATAGATATATTATTAAAATAGTTCATCTTTATCTAAAGAATAAATTATATTAACATAATTAATATGTTGAAAAATAAAAATATAATATCTAATATTTAATTAATTATATTTTATGAATTTATATAATTATTTAATTTTATTATTTATAATATAATTATAATTATTTAAAATATAATTACTTATAATTATAATTATACTTAATTTATAATAAAATTATAATCACATAATTATATTTCATGGCATATACATTTATTTATGTATATATTTTTATATATTTATAATATAAAATTAGAATATAATTATATTAAAATTAAATTAGTTATATGTTATAAAAAATATTTATATTTATATTATAAAGGACATGGGTTGTAAATTAATAAAAAGGATAAATTTGAAAAAAATTTAAAAATATAATAATTTATAAGTTATAACTTACTCAAGATAATTTATCAAATCAGAATTTATTTTTTTAATAAATTATTGCACAAAATACCTTTAAATGTTAACTTATAACTTATTGATCAGATCAATAAATTATAAGTTATGGTTAATAACTTATAAATTAATATATTTATTACATGAAACAGAGCCTAACCCCCCTTCCCTGTATCATAAAGAAACATATTGGAGAACAACCTTTTTCACATGCGCTCTCTTGCATATTTAGAAGCCTCTTTTTTTAATTTTTCATTCTTCATCTATTTTTCTATATTCTCTCATAATATATTATTTATATTTACTTCCATTAATTCTTTCATCATTTCATTCTTATAGCAAATCTACATCTTACAAACTAGAAGAAAGGAGACATCGAATTGTATAAGAAGAAGAATAAGGAGGACCATAAAGGAATAACATCGTTATTGGGTGCAAAATCGAAGGTTTGAGTTAAAGTTATTTGCTTAAAGACATTTATGCAAACTTATAATTTTTAGCCATCTGATAGTAAAATCTACCATTAAATAATTATTTCGTTGTCTGTGCTTCATGTATAGTTTACCTTTTTACATAGCATAATAATGTCATTGACAAATCCCTTGAAAAAAAGATAGCGAACGTGAGACAGTGAGAGAAATATAAAAAAAAATAGATAGTAGTGAATTGAAGAGCAATTACTTCATAGATATATTAACTAGGTTTTAATCTTAGAGCTACGGTTCCTTTTTTTTTTTCTAAAATTCTATCTAGATAACAAAATCATATAATTATTCTCTAATAGTTTATAAAACAAAACAAAGATAACAAAGATTCAAACTAATTAAGGCAAGCTATTATAAATTCAATAGGACATTTCCTTTATTAATTTAGATTTAAGGTTCATCAATTATTATTTCTTGGTATGTAATCACATTTTAATTAGATATCCTATTAGGGTAATTGCTCACACAATTAGTTTCATTAATTTGTTTGTAATTACTAATCATAAGCTAATATCAAGGGAGAAGAAAGAAGTTTGAATCAATACATATTTATTGATATGCAATTAATGAAAAGAATGGAGGATTAAACAAAAGAATGGAATTTAAAAAAATATAATAGAATGAAAAGATAAAGAGTTATTTTTAAGATATGAAAATAAATTTGAGTTTTGCAAGGATATAAAGAATGTTGGGAGGGAGGGAGGGAGGGAAAGAGAGAGAGAGAAATTAAGCAAGAATAGATAATAATAATAATAATAATAATAATAATAATAATAATAATAATAATAATAATAATAATAATAATAATTGATAGAGCAATTTTATTGTATATATATTCACTATGTTTCAATGACCTTTATGTTTTTTAAATTCTATTAGGATGTAATTAATTCCTGATAATTTATAAAACAAAAATGAGATAACAAAGCAAACTAATGAAGGATAACTTAAACAAATTGAAGATTCATTGGTGGATTCTAATCCCTCATATTAATTAATGAGCTAAGTTATTATTTAATTTATTTAAATATATTAAAAATTCTCCTCAAGAAAATTGTACTACTATCTAAACTTTACTTTGACTAACCATTTTTATTTATTTATTTCTAAATCCCTTTAGCTATTTGAAACATTGAAGTCCACTCAACTTAATCATAAAACTTTGTTATTTATAAACCTTTTTAAATTTTTAGAAATGTTTGAACTATAAGTTAGCTTACTTGACATCATTCAACAATTTCAATTTATGGTTACAATTCACCAAATTCTTCCCCTTTACCATCACAAGATAAATGTACTACAAATTAGTGACAATAAAGCAAGAAAATTTAAGAAGAAAATTAGAATAGAAATCACCTTAATAGAAACCCAATAATGTAATCGGGTAAAGTTTAGGTAAACTATAAATATAGTTTAAGGGTATATCTATTTAAAATTTTTATAAAAATCATATTAGGCATTAATATGAGTCAAAATATCATAAAAAGCCTAACATTGTGTTTAGGAAATTATATGAAAATCTAATAAGAAATTAGAGGTTTAGGTAACCTAAAATCGACTTGAGTAGTCTGAAAACCCAAAGATTGGGTTCAAAATTGAAATAAATTATTTTAGTTTGCTATAAATTTTGGAAATAAAAAATTCAAACTCAAAATAAGGCCCCATCTTGTAAAAGAAGCTTATGCATTTTAGTGAAAAAGTGAAATATTAGTGGCATTTGTTAGAAAGCTTTTCTAAGAATTTTATCTTGCTAAATTTTAGTTGAATTGTGAGAAAAATTTGAGTATTAGGCTAGAAAAACCATGCCTAAAGTGCAAAAATTTATTAGCAAAATTTTACAAAAAAAATAAAAGTAGGAACTTTATGTTAGAAGCTTTAAAAATTAAGGTTTATATAAAGCCTTTTTATGACATTTTTTGCACATTTTTTTTTGCTCATTTCCTAGCCAAAACCATGACTCCTTAGGGTTTCCTTTACAAAGCTTTCAACTTCTAATAATCTCCTAGAGGTTTTTCAAGATCAAATTTTAGTAAGGTAACTTAGGTTTTTTTTTTTTTATCTCTTTCAAGTTTTCATAATCATTTCCTCTCCAAAATTCCTAAAATTTGATTTATTTTAGTAGAGTTTCTCTTTTGCTATTCTAAAAGGTATCTAAAAGGTTAAAGACTCAAGAAGTTAAGGTGAGTGACAATTACTCCTTCTTTTTATTGAGTTTTTCATGAAAGATGAAAAGATTTAATAATAATTGCCATTGTAATGTAAATTAAGCTATGATGCTTAATGGTTTGATTTTGATGTTGTATAAGTATTAATATAAGGATATGATATTGGTATTATAGTGTTAAGATGAATAGGAGAAGATTCATTAAATTTTTCCTTAAGAAATAACCATAGGAAAATTATAGAAACAAAATTTTGCTAAAAAAGTTTAATAGTATGTTTTTGTTTCACTTTGGAATTTAGGATTAGAAATTGTTTGAATTTCAATTTTTGGTTTAATCATGTTACAAAAAATGTTAGGATAGGCATACAAAATTTTAAGAATTTTTAGAGAAGTTTAGAGTTATGAAAAATGCAATTAAATGGACTTTCATTATAATAGCCTGAAACAAAATTTTGGATTTTGTATGCTACTCTATGGTGCTATTTGTGCCATAATTTGTTTGAGAAAAATTAAAGTAATTAATGTTTTTGGATTATTAATATGTTACTGACCTTGTATAAAAAATTGATAGTAATTAGATTTGATTTGAATGCTAAAAAGTCCTTTTTCTACAACAACTCCAAAACTACCAAAAAATGGCAATCTTGAGTTTTTGGTTGTGTGAATAATAATCATGTAAAATTTTTGTGAAATAATTAATTCTTTTCATTAGTTAACATATTAAGAATGGTGTATCAAAATTTAGTGAAAATTGGAAATGGTTTAGATATTGAAAAAGGGTTTTCATTACGATTGTTCTTGTGCTATTCTATTTGAATTTCCTCATTTTGGTATTGAGTGAATAGTACCTAAGGACAATCAAATAGTGACAAATTTGTTATTTGATATACATCAGCATGTTGGAAGCATTAAGTAAAATTTTGATAAAAATTTGAATGGATTAGGAAACCGAAGAAGGCACCTAACCATGTAAATACTTCATGTTATATAACAAGTTTAATGCTTAATTATTCTTGCTGAGTGATGTTGTAAGAAATTGAAGTTTAAGGAATAATTGATGATGCTTGGACTAAAATTGATATTTATACAAAAGAGTTAAGTTTTATTACGGTCTTGAAAAAAAAGAGATGTGTATTAACCTTGATATAATGTTATGTAAGGTTAAAAATAAAAAATATATGACAATGGCAAGATTGTATGGTATAATTGATATTTTGACCATATCTTATAAATTTAAAATGAGTAATTGATGCTATGACTAGCACCATAACATTACTCAAATTAAATTTGAATTATAGAAGGGATTTATCCTTCTTTTACAAAGAATGAGAGGAGTGATAAGGCTTAGAAGGATAAGGTTAGTAGCTTAATATCCAAGGTAGCAGAAGATAAGATTGAACTAAAGATATAAAGAAAAACCTATATATTAACTATTATCATTCTTTAAAGTAATTTTTGTAAACATTATATAGAAAAGTTATAATAGATATAATAAAGTTAAATTAAATTACTATTTAATTTACATTGTTATATACATATGTCTTTGATATATTATGATGAAAACTCCTTAGACTAGGAGAAAAGTAGTCAATCATTAAATATTTTAATACTCATACTCTTTGTTGTTAATCTTTTATTTACAGATCATGAACATGGATCACTGAGGATTGATTGATATCTATACAAGAACTTTCCTGACACACTAGGAAAATTTCCAAGTTATATTCTGTTATAAATTTTAGATGATTGAGATAGGGCCTTATATTGATAATCCTATAGGACTCAGAAAACTAAAGTATAAGTTAAATCCTTTCATTATTAATCATGTTTTATCCAACCATTTATAGTAGGATATAATTAGTAATTTTAATTCTGTCAATATGCTAGATCCTCTATCTCCCTCTTCCATTGAATTTAAACTTGAGGAAGAGCCTAAATGAAAATAAGGTGGGTCAAATTAGGAATTTCTCTACTTACAACACTGGTATGTAAACTTTTTCATTTTTTTTATAAAACACTAGTACTATTGTATAACTCTTTTTATATACATAAATTATATTTTAAAATTTTAGCATATACAACTAATTCTACTTTCTATAAATGCTTATTTTATCTTAGCAAAGTTAAGTAGTAAAGAGTTAGAATTTTTTAAAAGCTTGTAAGGATAGTTAGCTAGTAAATTGTTACTAGTTAATTATTTCTTACATTGGTCATGATACTTGAAAGTTAGGTTGTCATAGATTCTCTTTACACTTAGCCATTTAAAATACTATGGTTATCTCATATTGTTTGCTCAAAGGATGACAAATTAATCTTAGCATTTCTCTAAAACAAAATTAAAAATATAGAAGAATACTTTAGCGAATTAAAATCTTAAGGTGTAGGATTATTGGAGGTCTAGTAACTCTATTTACTTTCAAATAATTTATTTATAATCTAAAATCATAAGGTAATATTAAGTTTTTTGTTTTAGCAATATATCAAATATTACTATTTATTACATTTTAAAAAGTTAACTTTCAAATTTCAGATAAAAAATACCAGCCAAAAATTTTTTCAATTAATTTTTTAAATTTTTTTTATTTTGGGTTGAAAAGTAGTTATATGAGAATAGATTTACTAAAACTAAGGAATAATTGCATGATTATATTATCAAATTTATCTCAGATAATTATTTATAGTTATTTAAAGTTTGAGTCATTAATAAATATCTTAAAATTGAAATAAAAATATTCATGATTTAAATTTAAATTAAAAATAAATAAAAGTCAACGTCAATTATACGGTTTAAATTATTTTGTATACATTAGACTTATTACTCTAATAAATCATTCAAAAAGCATAAGCTATATATTATTCATATCATGATGTAAAAATCAACGCTTGCCTTTATTTTCTAGAATCCTTACAAAGCAATGATGGATAAGAAGTTAAAAAAAATTATATCAATTTTTATAGAAAATATATGAATTATGTACTCACTAAATTGGCTTATCTTGATTCTATTCTTCATGTTCTTAATTTACAAGTGCTATGTGATATATGCTAAGTTCATTGCAACTATGATAATATGTTGTACTGAGTACAATCATTTATACAATTTTGATTTCTCTTTTGGTGCTTGCTATGACAACTAAAGTGATAATAATTATGGAAAAATTATTGCACTATTATGTATTTTTATTTACTTTAAATTAATTTATAGTAGAATTTCTTTCAATTTAATTTCATGAATAAAATGCCATACTTGAATTTGCTTATATCAAATAGATAATATTTTTTAAAATATTTAATTTCTTGAAATAAAATAATTCTTTAAGAATGCAAGAATGCACTTAAGTTTATTCATAAATATACAATTTATTTAAATAAAAAAGGCCTCTAAACATGTATAAGAGTGTATGTGAAGAGGCTAGTAATAATAAGAATATAAAAAATTGACATATAATATTTGTACTATAGAAGGCGTGTTTCTAATGTGAGAGCTTGTATTAATAACCTAATAGATATCATTTAAAATTTTATAATTTACACATAATTAATTTTTATATGAATTTGCATGTATTGGAAATGGAGAGTGTACACATCTTTAGTTAAAAAAATTAAAGGATTGTAAGATGTTTTGAGCATATTTACTATATGAATTTAATGATATTCTATTTTTTTGGCTCTTTAGTAAATTTTGTTCACTATTTCAATTGTGAAATAAGCTAAAAATGAAAAAGTTTAAATTTTATTCATTGTTAATGTAAAATATCTCACATTATCAATGAATGAGAAGAAAATATATTATTCAAAAAGTAATAATAATTTAAAATTTTTAACAACAATAAAGAATTTTTAATAGTGTTTTTATTGATATAATAACATAAGAATAAATGATAGTATAAAATTTATTTATACTAATGATTGATCAAATTTAAATCTAAAATAAAGTTATATTAAATATGGCATAAAATTGATGGTTCACTCCTATTATCTTTAATTTTTTTTAGTTCTTTGATTTTTAAGCCTTTGCCACATTGAGTTTGCCTAGCTAATTAGAGGGAGTTTTTTAAATATTTTGAGTATAACACTTGTTTTTAATTTCAATCAATAAATAAAGGGCACTTGTTAATTTATTATTACATTTACTAGTTTTATGGGTTTTGCTCTCGTATAATTTTTGAGAAAATTGTTGAAATTGTAAATCATAAAACTTGTCATTTGTTTCTATAAAACTTATAACTTTTTCATAATATATTTAGTGTTAAGGTGGAAGTTATAACTTTTTCATCAAATCTTATAATTTTTTCATAAAATAATTTCAACTGCATCAAGTGTACTTATAATACAAAATTATTTGAAATATGATAAAATTGCATAGAATCATATCAATATTATATTTTTCAATTTGGCATAGAAACAAATCCAATTGTATTAATATACATATATGTATATAGTATAGGAATTTACACACACACACACACATACAACATACATGCATACATAATTACTTGACTTGCACACTAAATAAGTCAATTAACATTATTATAGTAATGCAATTCAACATTAGTCACTTGATGTCAGTTAAATCAAAAATTGGCATATATAATGATGCAATTATATTTTTGAAAATATGAGTAATTAAACATGTTAGTTCAACTAAAGAATCAATGTTATAACATTTGAAAATCTTTTTATGTTGATTACTAAAGAATTGATGTTGAAAGAAAGAAAAGTTAATTCAAAAAATTAAGATATAGTTAAAGTATTAGTTTTTCAATGAAATTGATGTTTAAAGTAATGCTAGCCACCATTGTTGGAAAATGAAATCACATAAGATGTTGGTTTTTTTTATAAATAACCTATATATTTTCTTTCCACTACACTTTAGACATTGGTTTCTAAAATAACCAATATTTAAATTTATAATTTGTGACATTTTGACAATATGAAGAAACTTTAGAGGTTGCTTCTTAAAAAAGCAATATGGTTTCTTTTCTTGAGACTATAGATGTTAATTATTAAAATAATCAGCGTATGAAGTCATAATAGCAGTAGCATTTTTACATTCTAAATAAAGTACATGTCGTTAGGTTTTTCTTGATTATCACTCTCACTCTACTTCTTATTTATTTCCAAGCTTAATCATGACCATTAAAAAAATGCATTTTAGTGATGAAAAAACCTATCACTAATAATAGAAATTTCATTGCTAGAAAAATTGTGGCAAAATCAGCGACAAACAAAAGGCTATTAGTATACAATGCATCGTTAATTCAATTAGTGACAAACTAGAAATATTTATTGCTAATTCAATTGCTTTTCTATTAATAATTTTTAGATCCAACAATGAACAAAATGGACAACAATGAAATTAACAATGCAAGTACCATTGCTAAATTGATACTTAATGACATATTTTCCATTAATGAAATAGGATATAGTGAAAGGAATATCTGTTGCTATTTTCTTCGGTAAATTTATGATTTGTGATGGAAATATCCATCACTATTTTGTTAAACATGTCACCAGTGCTCATCCTAAGCCAAGATCGAACTCTCCATAAGATTCACAGTTATATTACTTATAACTTCCTTATTCGTAGACAAAGCTTATTAGGAATTCTCTGAAATTCTAAAAATTTATTAGCATTAATATTCATAAATCCATTATTAAAAGTATTGATAATTTTTTCCCATTTTAGGACAACCTATATAACAAACATCCATGCATAAATACACTTTAACTACAATAACACCAAATTCAATTAATAAAATTCATTTGTAATATTGAATATCAATTATTTAGTCATTTAACATAAAAATTATCATATAAAATAATGAGATCTATGTATAAACCAAAAATTAAAGGTGTGTTTATTTGTGTTTTCTACTTTTTGTTTCTAAAACTGTTTTTAAAAATAGGTTTCAAAAATAGTTTTTAAAAACAATAAGAAAAAAATGTTTGATAAGTTATTCTGAAAACAATTTTAAATTATAGTAATACCATTAATGAAGTGTGTTTTGGAAATAAAAAAATAAAAATAATTTAAAGTTATTTTTTTAATTTTAAAACACATGTTTTGAAAATAATTTTTAAAAAGAAAAAAGAAAAAAATTAAACAAACAGATTCTTTTATTCTTTTATTTTTAAAAATAGAAAATTGTTTTTAAAAATAGAAACCAAACACAGTCTAAATCTAATATTTCTAACAAAATATAGAAACCCTAATAAGTGGAAATTTGGGATTCTTAAGTGTGACTTTTTAACCCCTTTTAATGTCTTTTATTTTTATATGAAAAAGAATTCTACTTGTTTCTCAATGCCTCAAGCATTTTAGTATCTTTCTATTCAAACTTCATCTATTATAGAATTCATCATGATGTTTACAAAGGTTAGGCATTTAAGAGCTTCCACTAGATAATGATTTTCTTATTTTTAACTATATTTTTGTCATAAAGTGAAGTATGTAGTTTGATAAGTCATATAAAGATTATAAAATTTAATAGAATTAGGGAGTCTATCAAAGTTATGCAATGAAATAAATCATTAATGTTTTATGAAGCCTTCTCTAGAAAGATCTATTATTGCAACCCTAATTATGCCATCAAAATCTCATTTAAGTTTCAGGACCTTCTTTTCAAGGTTCCTTCTTTTGTAACCTTAAAAAAATGGTTCATTTCTCTTATGTGGGACCTTAATAGCATAGATAATCTTACAATAATAAACATTCTTAGAGAAGATTTTACAAAGCATCAATGGTTCATTTTCTAATTGAAGATATTGCATATAAAAATTGAATACTAAATTTTTTTAATTTGATTTATGTATTTTCATAGAATTTAAATGTTTTATGTTGCACAAAATAATGATGATTTTTCTTTCACTTTTTCTTATCTTTAAAATTCAACAGAATAAATCATTATAAATTTAAGGTGCTTGCTAAATGTGTAAAATGTGGCAAGGTGAGTAGGATTTGTACAACCTTGCCAGGATAACAAGTTTGAAAAAAATTAGAGAAATATGGTCAAGCCTATGGGTAGATTTCATTTTTCCTCTTACTATTAGGAGTTATTAAATTATTAAATGCTTATATATAAGGATCAAAAATTGAATCTTGGATGTAAAGGAAGGCACTTTTAAGGACATTGGACTGGATTAAATTAAAAATGTCTATTTTTTAAAATTATAAATGGATAGTTAGATTTTTTTTATTTTATGTAATGGGTTAGTCAAGTAAAGTTAAGAAATTATATTATGCTATTGGACATTGGAATGAGTTAAAAAAGTTCCTAAGTGCTCAAAGAATTATGAAAAATCTTAATGGAAAAAAAAAACTAGGCCTACAGGTGAGATCACATAAACTTCGGCCTATATAAGTTTGCTTGCATAAACCTACAAAAAAAAAGATTCCAAATAAGAAGCTCGACCCCTCATGTCCATGAGTAACTTGTAAAGTTCGTGGGCCTAAAACTTGTTTTACTCCTCTAGTGTTTGTTATGATACTTCAAGAGTTTTAAAATTTAAGGTAATATGACAAACCCAAAAATCATTAAATTTAAACTAATTAATCATAATTGTTCATCTTTTAACAAATGTAATTAAATAATTTTAATTTGATGTTTCTTAGATTGCTAAATCACCTTGAGTTTTGAAGTCATGACATATCACAAAATTCATTTAAATTTAAACGTGTAACTAAAAAATGGTTAGTATAAAAAAAATTATATACAATGGCCTCCATTCCTTCGGAAGATTTTATGAGATATTCGTATTTGTTTATATATGAAATAAAAATTATTTTTTGATAAAAAGAGAGAGAGATAAATATAAAAAATATAGATTTATTGCATAAATTTTTTGAGTTTCTTGCTTTATATTTTGTTTATTTTATATAAATAGTTATTTTAGTTCATAAACACTATAATATCTTTTTGTGATAATTTGTTCTTTTTGTTTCCAATTTATTTTTCATAAAATATAAAAGTCTAATGGAGCAAGCTAACAATATAAGCATATACTATTTGTTGAGAATAAGCTTATAAAAACAATTGATTTTTATGAGTTATTTCATTTTTAATTATAAATGTCCAATTAATTATATAATATGTAATCATAATATGAATTCACATAAGATATGAGTATATGTTATTTATAGTTAATAAAATTATTATTTGCAATGTATTAATAAAGTTAGGCACTTTATTAATGCTATTGTAAATTTTGGAATATATGATTAATCTTGATCATATAAAGTTTACAAATACACTGGGTATATCAAATAGGATCATAAATGAAATCCATATAACTATTGTTAAGATAAATGGAATTTCATAAGCATTAATTTTTTTTACTCTAAATTTAAGTTATATATAATTATACTCTTATAGATATAATCACATTTGAAATGCAAGTAAATAAGACATAATTTAGTATTGATATATTCTGTAATTTGGTGTTAATATATTTATTAAGAATATAACTATTATACGACAATACAAAATTTCGTGATATAACAATTTCAATGGATTTTAGTAATTACTCATAAGTCTTAAGGTTAAGCATGTTAGTTCTAATTAAATTAGTAGAAAGATGATTGGTGATCATTAAAAAAATCAATAGGTGTTAAGATATATTAAATTGATTTTATTAATTTAATTGAATGTTCTACAAAGGGGCATAACTAAAGAATTAATGTGACATATGAAAATAGTTTAACAAAATTGACATTTTATTTGAATTTTTATCTAAACAAAGGCACGTATAATTGGAGTATAATTTTAGTTCAATGATGGAAGGATCATTGAAATTAAATAATCAAAGTTTTTAATTATTTAGGAGCTAATTATATATGTACCCATCAAACTAACTTAAAGCCTTGTACATATTACTATTGGATCAGGCTAACTGAGAAAATATTATTAGACTAATATATAGAAATACATGCATTACCTAGTCATTGGGTTCATGCACTAGCTTATTATAGTTGAATAGTGGGAGTTAGTTTTCAAAAATATCAAATTCTCAAGTATTTTGCCACATAATTATCTAAAAAATAAAGATATAATTTAAATAAAATCTTACTAGATATAATTTGGATTATTTTATTTATTAAATAAAATCATATCAAGAATAAGATAGAAATAATATTTTATTTCTAAATATTTATAGGAGATATATTGTAAATCAAGAGCATCTAATAAATAAGTTTTAAATAAATCAAATATATTTCAAATATTAATTGAAGATATATTTTTAAATAGAAAATTTCTAATTAGTAATTTTTGAAATTTGAAAATTTAAAATTTTAATGAGACATTATTAGCTTTAATGAGTCATTATTGGGTTTTAATAAGACATCATGAACCTTAATAAGACATCATAAGCCTTACTGAGAAATTATAAGTTTTGATGTGACATCATTTTTGTTCTAATGCTCCTCAATAAATAAAATTCTAAGATTCTAATTTTTGATTAAGGAACTTGGAAGGAGTTTCAAACCCATCAAAACTTCAAGATTTTAGTTTTCATATGAATATAGAGTGAGCTTCAACCTTGTCAAAACTTTGTCAATTTTTAGAAAGAAGTTCTAAAAGTTAAGTGAACAATTTTTTCAACAATTTATTTTCAAAATTGTTCTTGGTGCTTAAGTTTGAATTTATCAATTCTAATTACCTTTTTGTTCTTCTTGTACATTAACCAATAGCCCATACCTTGTGTGTTTTCATAAAGAATAAAATTTTTAAAATTTATTCTCTAAACAAATTAGTTTTTTGAACCATTTTTTAAATGGTATCCAACACTATCTAGACTTGGCAAATATTTTGGTGCACTTATCAAATGTAATAATTTAATTCAATCAAGGCATTTTATTCTATTAACATGAGATAAAATTATCATCTTTCTTTGGATATGATATAAGCTAATAGGATAAGAGTAAATTTTTTCTCCTTTTTATCTACAATTTCAAATGATAACATTGTGAAATTAAATAAAAAGTTATTAATGAATAATGGATTACAAATCAATGGTTGACCATGGTGGACTACCACCCATTATTATTGAACACTACTTGAAGTTATTATTAATGGTATCCACCACTATTGACGATTCCCCACTAGTACCCACCAACTTGACCATCACCTATATCATTCATCACCATTAATCACTACTCATCACCACCTATTACCATTAACCATTATCACTACCACCTACCACCATTTATCACCACTTGCCATCACCCACCACCATTAACCCCTTCATCGATTATTGTTAATCATCGCTTTTTATTGTCACCGACTATAATTGACCATTATTGCCATTATTCATTACCGTTAGCTAATACTTGCCATCATCTACTATTATTAACTACTATATATTGTCATCTATTGCCCACTATTACCCTTTTCTGTTGATCATTGCCCAATACCACCCACCACTATTGACCTCAACCATCTATTGTTATTTCCAAAAATATATAAATCCTAGAATTAAATGCTATTTAAAGGTAAATTTGACAAAAAAAAATAATACTTTTTAATACTATTCTCATTATATACAAGTGATAAGAAAGACCTAATTGTATAACTTTATAGTATCATCTTTTTATATATTTGTGCTTCAAATGTTAAATAATTTTATATCATATTCTTTCATTGGCCTATCCCATCCTATTTTATATTAGCATGTCATCCAAATGGGCCCTAATTTTTTTTTCCGTGCACTAATCATAATTTGAGATATTTACAAAAATAAATGGATCATTTAATAACTTTAAAAAATTATTTTTATCCCCTAATATTTGATATTTTAAATTTAGTTTAAGAAATATTTTTAACTAATCATAGTTAAATAAAAATGTCATTTATTTAAATTAAATTAAGAATTATTTTTATTAAAAATAATTTTTTTATCTCATTCAATTAATTTTCTCAACTATACTTTACCTGTAAATATATATTTTAGTTTAGTATATGAATTTACATTTATAATTGCATGACTTGCACACTAAACAAGTCAACTAGAGAAAGATATACTAGGTTCAATAGGGAAAGTAAACTAATTTTCATGATCGACTTTGATAAAAGCAAACTGCAAATTAAACAAATCAAGTTAAGCCCGTTCAGCAACTGGACTCGCCACTTGTGGTTAATAAAAAAAAATTAACGACAAAAATGATAGTTGAAGTAGATAAACACTAGGAAAGATAGAGTATCCTTTTGCAAACAACCTGCAGCAATAATAGCAACCCGGACCATTGTCTTAAACTGCGATTTGGATTCCCAATGTTGCGAGCATTATTATTGTTGTTAACTATATACTCTCTACAATTCTTTAAGCGTAATTTAAAGTTATTACATAAATATTAAAAAACAATAAATGATTTTAATTTTAAAAGAGATGATAAGTTATAATTTATCAATATATTCTCTTTTAAAAATTAATTGATAAATAACATTATTAAGTATTTATTTAAATAATAGAAAAAATATTTAAAAAATACAATAAATATAATCTTAATTTTTTTAAAATAATAGATAAATAACAAAAATTATTTCTCTAAAACAATATTTAAAAAGGAATAGAAGATGTATATTACAACTGTAATTTTTTTTTTAATTTTACACTGTAATCATTTTTTTTTTGTAATGTTATTCATTATAACTATAATTTCAAAATCTTTAGTAATTTTGTTCCATAATAATTATATTTCCTCACAATTTTACTTATCATAATATAATCACAATAGTGATTAAAAATTAAAACTGCAATTTAAAATTATGATCCGAGCAGTAGAGATATCTTGAGACAATCATTAGAAAAATAATTAATGATAGCATTATTCTCGTAATACCTCAAGGGCGGGGACTCTCGCACTCGTGGCACAACGGGGTTCAATAAATCTTGGACACGCGGTGGATTCGTTATAGCAGAAGTCATGAGACGAGATAGGTACAAACTACTGTAGCGATATTGGACCACGGTAAGATGGTTTTCTTGACTGCGCCAGTAATGGGAAATAAAATGATGGGGACTTTAATGTCCTAATAAAAAATTAGGATATTAAACCCTGCTTTATTTACTATTGTTATTTTTCTTTTAGATTTATTGAAAAATTATCAACCAAATAAATGAAAATTTGCATTCAAGCTTATCATATTATAGTTTGAAGTTTTTACCGATTTTGCCTAAATAATTATATACAGTATTTAAATAATTTCTTATGCAAATACACAACATTTACTATATATAATTAGAATATTTTATATTAATTTATAATAATTATATGTTCAAATTAATTGTGGAGTTTAAAAAAATAATAAAAATAGTAGAAGTGTGAAATTAGTGAAACCTGATCATATAATTTAATGTATAAATTATTTTTATTTTTTACTAAATACATTATCAAGCAATATATGCCCAACTAATTATATCTAAGTGTGAAATTTTAATCATTTCAATATCTATTCATCAAAAATTCAATTAATGCGGACTCTGTTTATATGTAAATACCTTTTAGCTTAACTTGATTATAAAATTAGGTTGACTGAAATTTTTATAAATGTTTTGTTAAAAAAAATACTTTAAGTAGGAAAATGCTTTAAAAGAATACTAAAATTTGAATGTCAATCGTTAATAATTGGGTCAATAATATACTTAATCATTTCTTTTTAAGAGTTATTTTAGAGTTTATTTATTTATTTATCATTTTAGAAAATTAAAATTATATTTATTACTTTCTTTTAAGGTGGTGTTTAATTTATGAAATCATTCTCACATTATTAGAAATGTTATAAGAGAATGTAAGATTTTCATATATAATTCAAATTTTAAAAATTTATTTTTAAAAATATTTATATTCTCAAGAATATTTTTAACCTAATATTTGTATAGATAGAATATAAAGAAAATGAAACTATGCTTGATGAAGGAAGTACACATTACTAATAAGTTTTATTACTTTTTATATGTATAATTGGCCCTAAAAATTATTTTTAAGTGAATATATAATATATTGAATTTTCTTATTTTTTTTCATCACTTATTTGTCCATATCATACTTGGGATACATGAAACTTTTAAAATTATCGTACTTGGGGAATTTATTAAAATATTTAACATTGACTTTGATGGTTTTTGAGTCAATTTATCAATTTCAATTGAAGGTAAAAGATTTAAAATTTTGTAAGGATTCCTTTTTTGTACTTTTACGTGAAAGTTGAAACTTTTATATGAAGCCTTAATAATTTTCCATAGAAATTTATATTTTAGTACAAATATTATGTGTAAGTTCAAAAAAAAAATGAAACTTCAAGAAAATTGTATTATAAGAAAAATATGAAATCTTTTAAATTGTTATACAAAAATTATGAAAAATATGAGTAACTTTAAACTTTTCCTAAATTTATCCTTGCCATTGATACTAATATAATTGGATAAAAGGTATATGAAAAATATGAGTAAGTATTTGATTATCAAGTTATAACAATTTTGAATCTATTTTAACATATGTTATTGAACTCATATGCACTCAAAATAAAATTGTCTAAAAAATTTATCAAACAAAAATTTTAAAAAATTATTCCATTTGCTTTTTATATACATATCTTTAAATTTATAACCAATTTTAGTAAAAAATTAAAATTAAGTTCAAAATGTAAATAGCCTGGTTTTTATCTTTTTTTTATTGGTACTATGATATGACATTCACTAATAAGCCTCAAGAACAATTAAAGAAAAAAAAAAACTAATGAACTTCTAACATTGAAAAGGCCAACATTTTTAATGACTATGTTTTATTATATTAGTATATTTTTACTAAAAAATTGGTTTGAACTCAAATAAGAATTTAACGTATTTTCTTTCTTTGATTTTAAAATATATTTTTTACATTTATTAGAGTTGTCAAATTTTAGGGGGAAAATGTTTGAAGTTTTTTTAAAAAAATGATAAAAGTCTCAATCAATTCAACTTTATAATCAAATTAGGTTAAATTTTTTAAATATTAATAGTGTTAGGACTAATGAATTTTCAGTAAATAGAAGTTGGGCTAGTCAAAATTTTACACCCAATTATAATTAGTTGGATATATATTGCTTGATAATGTATTTAATGAAAAATTAAAGTAGTTCATACATTAAATTATATGATCTGGTTACATTAATTAGACACTCCTTCTATTTTCATTAATTTTTTAAATTGTACAATTAATTTAAATTTATAATTATTATATATTAATATAAAATTATATAATTATATATAATAAAAAGTATGTAATTGCATGAAAAATTATTTAAATATTGTATATAATATTTATCTAGTAAGAATTATATTCAATTAGGGTCAAAACTACAATTATTATGATATGATGTACTTGAGTGAAATATTTTGGTAGATGGGTCTTCCAACCTATTGTAAAAAACTAATGTACATAAGTGTAAAAATAAAAATCGAAGGATTAAATTGGAACATTGAAAGCTTTAATTTAAATTACGTCACATTTTTTTAGCAGTTCCCAGTAAATTCAAAAGCAAAGCAATAGTGGCAAATAAGCCACATAAGAAGGGTTTAATTAATGCCCTAGGTTTTTTACTAGGGCATTAAAGTCCTCACAAAATAAAATTCTTTAAAATAATTTTTTTTTGTTGTTGGAAAACCCAAAAAAGGGAAATAGTAGATAAAGAATTTTGATTCAAATAAATATAAAACAAAATTATAATTAATATTAAGGAAATGCTTATTATTAACCATTAAGTGAAACACCTTATCCATAGTCAATAAAAAATAATGGCTCAAATATAATTTTTATTTTCTTATATTCAAAGTAATCATATTTAGCCCCTTAAATGAGATATTCTATTTTTGTTTCTCTAATATACAAATTAAATTACATTTGGTTCTCATTAATAACTTTAGTCAAATTTAGGTGTATAAATGAACCGAATCAAACTGAATATCTATATGCTCAAACTATGTTAAAAATAAATAAGTTCAAATTTGAATTGAACATTATTAAATTTAAATAATTCAAACTTGAGTTTGAATTTGATTCGAACACAACACAAGTTTAGACGAGTTTACACGAATATATTTTAGTATGTTATTAGACTTAATTTTAAATCAAACTTAAAATATTTGAATTTCAATTCAAGTTAATGCAATCTATCTCAAATAGTTTGATATCTCATATAAACTTGAGATTTTATTTTCTAGATATAAATCAAACATTATATTTTTTTATCTAATTTTGCTTATTAATATAAATTATTCTATAATTGTTATATCTATTAAAAATATCAACATAATTATTACATAATAACAACAATTACATTTAGTAAAAAGTAATATATACTATAGAAAACTAATTATTTCTACCAAAACATCATACCTTTTCATGTAACCTTAATACTACTTTGTGATTGAATTTTTTTTTCTTTTTTGTAAGTAAAAGACTACTTAAACTACTAGATATACAAATTTAAATATTAGCAATCAACTGCGAAATGCACTACGAGATATAAAGTCTTTAAAAGACATCAAGTACCATTTAGGCTAAAGATTTTCAGCTATGTGATTTAATTTTTTTCATGCATTATATTATTTATATATAATATAAAAATAAATAAATATTTTTTATTGTAGGCTCATTTAAAATCACAAATAATTCAAATTAAGTGGTATAAAGATAAAATTGGCTCATATATTAATTAAACTCAATTCATTTAGATTTGATTCATTTAAAATTGAACTAAAATTGAGCTTTTTGCAAGTTGATCCTAAATTGCTTGTGAATAGTTTGATTCATTTTCATCTCTAATCAAAATGAACATTGAAAATTCTAACTAGCACACAAAACTCTAACAAGATTGTACGTTTGTAATCATTTGAATGAAAATTTGTTTATTTTGTAATGTTAATTGATAAATCAAGGTGTTTTCACACAATGAGTCATGTAATTTTATATTTTTTTTCATATAATAAGGATAATTTTACTAATGTTTTTCTCTCTAGAATATTATTGAAGATTTGGGTATTAATTTGGAATTTTCATCTTAAATTTGATAAAAACTAACAATTTGGATGTAATTTTATCTAAATTGTATTTTAAGGGGTCAAAATAGAATTTTTTTAATGGAAACCCAATGTGATGATTTTAAATATTAGGAGAATCAAAATTGTATTTTAGCCAAAAATATTAGCATAAAAATAAATTATTTACAAAGATTAAGGAAAAAAAATCACCAATAATAGGGTTAATCATGTAGGAGAAAGTTTTATTAGTCGACTGATTTGATTTGTTGCCGCAAAATTCAGAAAGAAAAAAAAAATATTCAATTAAACAAGTTTAGTATTAGTGCGATGCATGAATATATATATATATATATATATTAGCAAATTTTATGCTACCAAATCTTATTTTATGAATACTTGTAATAGTATGAATAATTAAATTATTAGACACATACAAAAATTATAAGGATCAAAAATCAAATTTTAAATGTAATGAAAAGTATAAATTCTTTAATAAATGGAATATCAAATATGATTTGGATCAAATGTTCTCAATTATGGTTATACTAACTTTTGATTAACTGGCAAACATTCAAACATCGAAAGTAAGCACAAGATAAAAAGTTTAACATATGCGGTGCCATTAAACCTCCTACTTTTCTACGGAGTAACCCTAAACTTTGATTTTGAGAGGTTTCTTTGGTACTAAATGCTCTAAGGTATTTTCTAATTTTCATAGTTGATGGCCATTAAATAAGTGATACTTGGCTATCTAACCTCCCATAACCAAATATTCACTGGCAATATATTTTTACAATTTAGTCCTATGAAAGAGGCTCCTTATTCTCGAGCCATCCTCATCTTTTCTGTCACGTCTCTTCTCTTACTTCTTCCTAATTCTTATTGTAAAAGCATATGTCTGATGTCTGATTTTTCCTTTTCATCGTTGAAGATTAAAGTATTAAATTCCGTTGTTTTACTGGTTTATGTGAATAGAAAATTAAACGCATTTTTGACCTTATTCATTTTGTAATCAAAAGGAACAATTTTCCATAGAAACAATTTTTTTGACTTATTAATTGAAACAACATAAAATTGTGAATGTATTTCACAAAAATTATAAAGAAAATTCTACCACTTATTAAACAAATGGAGCCAAAAAATTGAGTAACATCTTTTTATTTTTATTTTTTAAGAATAAAAAGCATGAAGATATAAAAAAATTTAAAGTAAATAGGAATATAAATTTTAATGAGTAATAAATAAAAAATGCACTACTGGTTAAGCTTTTGTACTTTTTGATCTCTTCACATCACTCGATTTTTTTTATTATTTTGTGTATTAAATCAATTGATTTATTAATTCTCACTTTGAACATGAAATCAATATAAAATTATATAAATTGATTTTGTAATTTAACAAATAGTGCAACAAATTTATATCTTCTCTTTTGGTGTTTAATACTAATACATGTGTTGTGTTAATGTAAATTTGAACAAGAGAGACAAATCATTGAATAACTTTTAATCAAATGTGCTAATACATTTGCAAAAATTCATTTTTTGAATTTACATAAATTATTATAAGCATGGTTTCTAATATCTGCATAATATTCATGTTTATTTATGAATTATTATTTATTAAAATTAAATTCAATTTCATTAGTTTTATTTCCTAATTAATATGTTTGATGATGACTAAAAAAATATGACGCTATTAAACTTTTGTTATGCATTATTAATCACTATAGAAATATGCAAACTGATTTTCATTTTTAGTCATAATAAAGAGAAATTTTGTAGATTAATATTATGATATTTATTGATAACCGTAAATTTTGAATTTAATTCACTATTAATATCAAAACTTTTTTATTGATGTGTTTTCCTTTTATTCAATGATAATATAAATAATAATACATGTCTAGTGGATGAAATATAAATTATAATCTTGATAATTAACTAATATTTTTTAAATTATAGTTATTAATATTTACATCATATATTTTAATAAATAGCTGTAATATCCAAAATTCAGTTGAATAACATCTATAAAATTTTCTTATAAAATTTAATCTATTAACAGTTTATATGTGATTTGAAGAGATTTTAGTTAATGATTTTATTCAAGAACTTATAAATATTGAAATACTGTTTCAAAAATATTCAATTGTTAATTATTATTATGAATATATATATTAACAGTAAGAGTTTAAAAGATTTGTTTAACTATTTGTTTTGAATACTAAATACTAAATAGTCAATATTGTTCATTTTAATATAAAATATCTAAATTTTAAATTTTATTTAGTTATTTAATGATATTATAGTTTTATTACAAGTATTTTAAATGAATATAGTTTTGAAGTATGGTCTTAATGAAAACTGTTTGGAAATAGATAAACTTGTAATATCTACTTTGAAATGAATTTATTTTATTGTATATTAACTTTTTTGTTTCAAAGATTTCTTTTTATTAAAGGCTCTGCTAGGGTTTCTCTCCATAGCAACTGTCATTCCCAACCTGCACACAGGACACTCATCGACAGAGGAGACTGACCTCCCTGAGCAAAGCACCAAAAAGCATAAACGAGATCAACATAGTTTTTGAGGGAGGAATGACAAGCTTAAAATGATACGATGACCTAGTTTTACCACCACATGAAGGAGATAACACATTGGCATGTCCCCTTTTTATAAAAATATCTTGATAGGGTGGGATACACTAGACGAGCACCGTAAAGATGATTTCGACGACGGATGTTCTGAGGAGATGGAAGATGACGGCAAACAGATGCAGACAAATGGCATTGATCATAAGGAGATTGAGAACGAAGAGAATGATAATGGTATTGAAGTGGCTGATAAGGTAATAGATGGGAAACGAATCAGTGCATTTTTAAAACTATCTATAGAAGAAATTATTAGAATTTGAAAGCCCTGGCGAAACTATTTGATTATTAAGCTACTTGGGAGAAAAGTAGGATTCCGCTTTCTTGAAAGGAAATTGATTAGCATGGGGAGGGGCACAAAAGTGTTTGAATTGATTGATTTGGGATATGACTATTACCTAGTCAAGTTTTCTTATGGAAGCGACAAGGATTTTGTCTTGATTGGTAGGCCTTGGATAAAACTTGACCATTACTTGACAGTACAAGAATGAATACCAAATTTCAGTCCTGTTATAGTAACTATTGACCAAGTAGCCATATAGGTGCACTTTTTGTAATTAGCCATGGAATATTATGACAAAAAA
Source organism: Sindora glabra (assembly GCA_020226215.1). Taxonomy (NCBI): domain Eukaryota; kingdom Viridiplantae; phylum Streptophyta; class Magnoliopsida; order Fabales; family Fabaceae; genus Sindora; species Sindora glabra. The sequence continues at coordinate 70,167,083 of CM035232.1, read as the reverse complement.
TGCCTTAAAGCTCTAGGAAATAAGATTGAGAGAACTATTAAAATTGACTATATGACAGAAGAGAAGAGAAGAGGAAATTATGCAAGAGTATGTGTGCTAGTTAATTTAAATAAGCCATTATGAAGGCATGCACTTGATGTAATTTAAATGTGGTTTATACGATAGCTATGCAGATGGATGTGAGGTGCAAGTAAATACTAACATAGATGTTTCAGAGTGAGAATTAAAATAAAGAGAACAAACATAGAATCATGGAGAAACAAAGCCAATACATCAAAATTCTACGAATACTAATATAAAGATGGAATGTGGAGAGTGGATGGTGATTTAGAAATCAAGAAGAAATCAAAGGAATAGGACACGCCATGCTAACAACCATAAGAATCAACAAGGTTACGAATCCTACTTTTCAAAACTAGCTAATCCTATTTATAAACTTGAAGAGAATTCCATTCAAGAGGCCCATAGAGATAATGAAAAGGTGACTCGAAGAGAGTAAAATGTAAATCAAAACACAACTAAGTAGCTTCAAACAAAGAAATCAAAGGCAAGTAAGAGGAGTTACAAGGTTGATATATGAAATTAGAGAAATCTAGAAAGGGAAAATGACAAGGCTAAACATTTAAATAGAAATAGTAACATAGGACCTACCAAAGGAACCCCACTAAAAAATGCCCCAGTACTACAAATAGTATCCTTACCCCTTGAAAGGGAAGTGCTATTGAATATTCAGTAACCTGGACATAATGAAGATTAGATGAATATTGATGTTTTAGGCAAACCCTTTAAGGTTATAGGGAACTCAAATGGCAATCCTAATACATAATTAGAAGCACAATCTATGATTGAGGAAACTCCTCAACCAAAAGGAAGACTAGATTTGAATATGTCATTGTCGTCAGGAAACCACATGGTAATCTAGCTGGATAACTGATAGGTGCTGCCATTCTTTATCTCTCTGAATTTTGTTTCCCTTTTTATTTTCACCTTTGTTATGTTAGCATAAATAAAATTCTCACTTGGAATTATTGAGGTATTGGCAACTTGAATTTCATTGTTTAAGCCAACAATAATTTTTATACTTATAAACCTAATATAATTACTCTTTTGGAAACTAAAGCATCAATAGCTAAAGCCTTTGAAGTCATAATTTTTAAAAATAAAAGAACCTATTTACTAACTTGTTTTTAGAATTTATTTTTAAAAACTATTCTTAAATATGTAACTTAAAAATAAAAAAATAAAAATAAATTTTAGTTATTTTCTAAACCTATTTTCTTGTTCTAGATGTTAATTTTGTAATTAAATAAAATATTTTCTTATTTATAATATCAATCATCCTTTAGTCTTAATTTTTCTTCAATTTAAAAATAATTTTTGAGAATAAGAAAACATCTTTTAAAAACCATTTTTGATAATAATTTTTAAAAATAAAAAAATAAAAACATATCTAAACACACCTATGGTTCCCTAAGTTCCATATTCAAGAAGACTGAGGATTATTGGGAGGCATATGGATTGCTTGGAAAGGCAATAAAGTAAATATCTCTACACTAGCCAATTCCTTCCATTTTGTTCATTTAAAGATCATTAAAGAGATGGGCATTAGTTGGATTCCCTTTATCATATATATGAGCCTAAATTCAAATCAAAGGAGGGAGATTAACTACTAAAATTTTCAAGGTTTGTTCAACTACCTTGGGTTCTAGTAGGTGATTTTAATGACATTGTAAATTATTTGAAGAAAAAAAGAAGGCGTGACTATTTTAGGAAGATGTTGCAAAATTTTCTTGAATTAGATTGAATTATGTAGTTTATTGGATCTTGGTTGGCAAGGTTTTCGATTCACTTAGAGGGGTACTACCAAAGATGGATATGATAGAATCTTTGAAAGACTAGACAGAGTCCTATGTAATGCAAAATGGAGATGATTATATAATAATGTTATAGTTAATATGTTATTAAGAGTGTATTCTGATCATTCTCTACTCTAATAAATCTAATGGGTGACAAAAATGATAGTGGAAATGAGCCCTTTTGTTTTGAAATAATGTGGCTTCCACATGACCAATTTAAACCCTTCCTTGATAAATATTAGGAGAAAAATGTCTCCATTGTGAAAAATATATAGCATTTATCAAATCATCTTTAGGCATGGAACAAGAATGTTTTCAATAATATTAAAAAGAAAAAAATACAAACTCCTAGCAAGAATTTAAGGGGCAAAATGCTATGGAGAGAAAGTGGAATCCCCACCCAAATCAACTCGAAAAATAACTCCAAGAAGAACTAGTAAACATGCTTAAATAAGAAGAAACTCTCTAACATAAAAAATCTAAAGTGAAGTGGATCCAAGACGGCGATTGAAACACCAAGTATTATCATACAAAAACAGTTATCCAAAGAAGATATAATAAAGTCCTTACTTTATAATGAATTAGGCCATTTGATGACAAAGGTTAAATTACTAATATGATTATGGATTTCTATAAGCATTTATTTATAATTATGGAAATGAATACTCTCAACTAACTACTACCATATCCTACCTAAGAATAAATGAGGGGAGATTCTAATAGTTACTCAAACAAGTTTCTTTACCAAAAGTTAAAAGAGAACTCTTTGATATGGGTGCTACTAAGGCACCAGGAAGTGATAGATTCCCTAGTTTATCCTATCAAGCAAATTGGGATGAAGTAAGGAAGGACCTATTATATTCGTTCATGAGGTATTTGAAGGAAAATAGAGCATACATACAATAAATCACACTTTGATCACCCTTATTCTAAAAATAAATAAGCCTAAATTTTTAAACCAATTTAGGCCTATATCCTTGTGCAATATGACCTATAAGTGTGTTAAAAAGTAATTGTAAATCACCTAAAAAGCCTAATGCCAGAGTTAATATCACCTTTCCAATCTAGTTTTGTTCCTAAATGATGCATCCAAGACAACATCATAATCACAAGTGAGATGATACACTTAATGAAAAGGAAATTAGGTGGAATTAAACTTATGGCTATCAAAATTGATTTGGAAAAGGCTTATGACAAACTTAAATGGAAATTTATAGTAGACACTTTAAAAGAGGTTAGTTTTCCTACTCATTTAATATCATTAATTATAAATTGTATTTCTACTTTGAAGTTAATTGTATTATAGTATAGCTCTAAAATAATTGATTTCTCTCCTTCAAGAAGTGTTAGGCAAGAAGACCCCATATCCCTATACATTTTTGTCCTATGTATGGAAAAATTATCTCACTTGATTTAAGAGGACATGAATAATGGACATTGGAAACCCATTCAAGTAGGGAGGGCTAGTCCTTTAATATCCTATTTAATATTTGCATATAACTTGCTACTTTTTGTAGAAATGTCTATGGACTAGATGAATTGTATTTCTATATGTCTAGATATTTTCTACAAAGTATCTTGTCAAAAGGTAAATTAGCAAAAATCAAAGATATTTTTTTCAAAAAACATAGGATTTGATTTAAGAAATGAAATACGCAGTTCAAGTGGCTTCACTTAAGCTATTGACCTCAGCAACTATCTTGGAATTAGTCTCTATAACATAAATAAAGGAAGAAAAAACTACAATGCCCTTCTTGAAAATATAAACACCAAGTTATCCAGTTGGAAGACAAAAACTTTATCTGTAGTAGGAAGGATTACCTTTGTATTGTCTGTTCTAACTAACTACTTATTTACTCCTTGCAAATGGAAAGAATTCCTAAAAGTTTGTACTTCACTATTGAAAAACTATAACAGACTTTATATAGGGACATGATACAAATATTTATCAAAATTATACCATATATTGGGAAAGAATTTGTCAACCCAAAACCTATAGGGAATTGGGACTAAGAAAGATGGAGAAAATGAGTTCAACACACCTTATAAAAATTTACTACAAACTATATACGAAAAGATATAATCTTTGGTTAGAGTGTTAAAAGGCACATATGATGGAAAGGGGAATGGCTTTTTGATATTCACTCTACAGCTAGAAATTCTATAGTATAGAAAGCCATTCTATCTGTAATCGTTGACACAACTAGTGGACTTAGATGGTGAATAAATAATGGCAATTTGATGCACTTCTAGATAAACAGCTAGCTAGATTTAGATGGATAGCTACTTGACTATGCACTAGTCAAGGTTAGAGATGAACCAAACAAAAAAAAAAGCCAACATCAAAGACTTCAAAGTGGGCAATGATTAGTATTGTTCATGTCTCAATTCTATACTCCCATCAACCCTCATCAAACAAATTTAGAATGTCTATCCCCTAATAAATTATGTTGAAGATGATGCACTCACTTGGTTTGAAATTGCTACAAGTATGTTCATTATTAAGTTTGCCTTCAAGAAAATTACAACTGTTGAATGGTTAAATCCCCATTTTGTCTAGAAGCAAATTTGGCAATTAAAAATCCCTTAAAGGATTCAAGTTTTCACTTGGCAGTCTTGTCATAATAGGCTACTAATGAAAGAACTCACTTCAAAATGAGGACACTCCTCTAAGTATTGTAGCCATTGCAGAAATAAGGTGGAAATAATGATACATTCCTTACAGGATTACTCGTGAGCATAGAGACTTTGGTAACAATTAGTGGATCCTAAATACATAACAAAGTTTGATACGATGAACTTACCAGATTGGTTTGGCTTAAATCTCTTGCATGATATTGGAAGACCTGACCTTAATCACTTTAAATGGCAAATAAGCTAGGTTGTTGCATTTGGAAACCATGGACATGGAAAAACAAAGAAGTGCATGACTTTTCCTTCACCAAACCTAGACACAAATCCAATGCTATGTTAAGTTATGTATAAGAGATAATGAGAGACAAAAAGGTATTCTCCTACAATGGCAGAAGAATAATTGATCAACTTGAGGTGAAATGGACCCCCTTCTGCTAGTTAAGCTAACATAAACATAAATAAGGCTATTAAATTGCTGAGTAACTCTACTAGTTATAGGGGGACTATCAAAGACACAAATGGAAATTAGATTATCGGTCTTACTAAATCACTTAGATCATGCACTTTATATGTTGCAGAATGTTGGGGGGAATAAGTGGATTGATAGTTGCCTAAGATTTGCGACTCTAGAAAATTTAACGAGAATATGACTCTAAATCCCTCATTTCATCTTTATTAAGTTTGTTGAACAAGGATGACTAATTGATTATAATTCTCTATGAATTACTTTCAAGACACTAGGAGGTAAAAATTATTCATATTTATAGATAAGGTAATGAATGCATTAATTGGATGGCAACCCATAGCATGTCATTGGAACCAAGGTTTCATATTTTTCATAGCCCTCCTCCTCAAATATTTATATTATGTATTGCTACTGTGTTAGGAATCCCTAGGATTCCGAATATTGTTATTACTTAAAATGTTTTCTTCCTTTTGGGCTTCAGCTGCATTATTTTATCTAAAAAAATTTTCTTCTAATAAAAAAATCTTTTACTAATTATTTAGTATATTATATAATAATAAACTAAAATCTTAGTAATAACATTTTCTTCACCAACTAAATTAATTTTGTTCTATTTAAAGTTGGTTAAATATTTGAAAGTGATACTTATTGTAACAATTAATTATATACAATCTCATGACATATTAAAAAAATATTTGTAAAGTAACTTTAATATATTAAATTTTGATTTGTATGATTACATTGATTGATATTGCATATCCACATGTAATATGTTTTTTAAATTATCCCATTTATATAAAAATTACAATTAAAATTTATAACTTTTTTATAATTTTTAATGATTTAGAAAGTAAAAAAGAAAAAAAAAGTTTAAATGTGTGAGTCATGTGAAACTAATATCTTGATGTTAAAGATGACTTACTTTTAATTTGTTTATATAATCAATTATATCAAAATTTCAAATTTGAATTATTAAAGATTTTAATATTTTATATATTAAATTATTTATTATGCTTTAATTGAATAGAATTTAAACTATTAATTTATTGAGTTTTTGAAAGTTTTTATTCACATATTTTTAATAAATTCATAATTCATTACAATTTATAACAAAAATAAAATTAATAAGGGTATTTTTTTTTAAAAAGTAATAAAATTTTTAGAAATATAAAGTATAAATTAAATATAAAAATATAATATATCTGAGAATATAAAAAAATATTCTCAAAAAAATATATATTAAATTAAATATAAAAATATTATATTCTAAAAATTACATATTTAAAAAAATGCACTTCTCTAAAAATATAAATGAAACGCTTCCTTAGATTTTTCTTTTTCAGAGCCTATTGCCTACTTTAAAGGCCATGTACAGGGATGGAGCCTCTTACAATTATTGGCTTTTTATGCACTAACGTGCAAATTTAGCTGGTGAGAAAGTATTTCACATGGAGTAGTTATCGTTACCCACTCCCTGCACAGAGTTTGCTTCAATGGTAATGAACCTGCCACGTGTCTAGATTTTATTAGCCCCCATTGCGCCTTGGGGTGAGGTCTCGGCTTCCATCAATCAAGATGACCTGTTCAGTTGCTAAAGCAAGGAAAAACGAACAGCAGCTATATATTAAAAAAATATATACATATATATATATAATGAATTTTTATTAAATTAAAATTTTTAAATTTTAATAATTTCTTATATGAAATGAAATATTAAATTATTATATAAAAGGATTAAAATTTAAGAATTTTTAATTTTATAAAAATTAAATTAATAAAATTATTACCAAAATATAAAATTGATAAAATTTTAATTTTATAAAAATGGAAATAAACTTTTGATCTAAAAAAATAATTAATGAAAATCTTGCTTCAACAGTGATGGATCCAGCAGTATATATAGAAGAACCTCACATATAGTGCTTGTGCAAACAAAGTGTAGTGTCCCACTCAAACTCAGTACTAATTAAGCCATGGCTGTGTTCCTGCCTGTTTTTGCACCATCTTTGTTGTCAAGTCTGGCTGCAGCCCTTGAGATTGGAGCTGCTGCAGCTGCAGTAGGAGCTGCTGTAGCTGGAGTAGGAGCTGGTGCAAAACTCATAATTGATGCAAGAGCACAATCGAACCGTTCGACTCCTCGCCCAACAGCGACACGCGTGGATGCTCCTCCTCAGCCTGTTCCTCCGCAGAGTCCTGGCAACAACAGCAGCAGTGGTTCGGATTCTGGTTCGGATTCTGATTCGGATTCTGATAAGAAACGAAGAAAAAAGTTGGCAATGAATAAAGCACGGCTGGTGAAAAAAGCAGCCGAAGAAGCGGTGAAAAGTAGCAGTGAGAGTGATAAGAAAGTAAGTGCTGTTAATTACTATTCATGCTTGCTCCCTATCTTATTTTATCACACGTGATGATTTTAAACTGTGGTTACGACTGCGTTTGTGGCTGTGTTGTAATTATTAAAAAATATTACTAATAAATACAAAAAAAAAAAATGTGACCCGTAAAATTACGAAAAATTACAACTACGTACGGTGCGGTTTGTGATGATAATAGAGTGCAATATTGCAGACTTTAAATTGCAATTGGGTTACTTCGCCCTATATATATATATCATTTTGACACAAAATGACCATCGGGGAGGTTGGTGCAAGATGCTTCCATTTGTTGTTTATATATGTGTCAAATTAGGTAAAATTTAATCTAGAAATTTTGGTTTAAATAATATTCAATATTTTTTGAAATTTTTATTTCTTTCCTTACATTTAGAATTTAATGGTTCAGATTTTAGGAAATACAAAGTATGTGCGTTTTAATCATGTCTTCCATTAATGGGTAAAGTATTAACGTTGAAAGTGAATAAATTTTAACTTTTAAAATTACAATTCGATTAAAAAAAAGGTGAAATCACTTATAGATAAAATTTAATTTATCCAAAATAATACACATATGAAAAGAGCCGTGATAAACTATTCTGGTGGAAGATGCAATTGAATGAAAATGTTTGCCATGAACACAAATCTGATATCTTTATTTAATTAAATTTTAATCATGTCATTCTGTTCAATAAGTTTACCTCCCACGTTTCATGTTATGTTTCCTGTTTCCCCATGTCTGCAGAAGAAGAAGAAGTAGGAGAATTCCAAGAAGAAAGTGAGTCAGAACTAAAGAGGAGCATATATATGCTGGAAACCAACCCAACAACCTTATATCTATATTTAGTGTGAAGTATATATAAATAAGACTGTTGGGTGTAAAACCTAAGTATGTTGTGTTGTGATATGATATTATACATAAAACTTCTACTTCATGTTTCTTCCTTAGTATTCAAATTTCCATTTCGCAATGAAGCATAGTATTATATTTTCCTCCTGCTATGAGGTATTAAAACCAGAAAATTTGCCAACGCCCTTGATTGTTTTATCGAAAGAAAGTTTGTAGAAAATTTCATTTATTTATATATAAGTAAGGGTTATTAAGTTATCAATATATTTTCTATATAAAATAAATAATACAAGATAATATAATAAAGAAGAAAAATAATTTTTATTTAAAATAAAAGATGTTATTTCTCTATTACACCCTCATATTTAATATTAAATAAATAAATTATTTTATAATTATAAATACAAGCAAATAAAATTTTTCTTTAAAAATATTTTTTATCAAAAGAAATAAAATCTTAGTGGCACAGTTACACTCAATATTTTCTTTGATACCTTTTGACCCTCAAATTTTGGACTCAAACCCAAGATTTTGTGCACTTATTAAGTGACTACTTTTGCAAGTAAAAAAATTATGAAAATAGTGTTTATATTTCAGCAATACCAAGTACTTCAGTTATACATCAATTAATTTTCGCCATCGTAAATTTTAAAATTGAATTAATTTTATTTTAATAAAAATAATTTTAATTTATTTATTAGCAAATTTCATTATTTAAAAGTAATGTTAAAAATAATACTTTTTCATTGACAAAAGAATTCTCTTATTTGAAATATATTAAAGGATGTATGAGACTAACTAAAAGGTAAACTTTAATAATATTGTAATAAATAAAATATTAGAATGAATATAAAATTTTTAATATATAGATATCATGTCAAATGAAATAAATTTTATTAAAATTTTTCAAAAATTTGATAGAGTTCACATTGATACAAAGATTCAAATTTAATTTATTATTAGTATAAATTAATTTTGCACTATTATTCATTCATGTATTATTATATTATTAAAATTCTTTTACCATCAGTAAAAATTCTTAATTAATATTAATTTTTTAATGAAGTGTCATCTTTTTATTTATTGAAAGTATAAAAAGTTTAACATTGATAATGAATCAAATTTAAATTCTTGATACAAATATAATTAAAATATTAAGCATTCATAAAATGAATTGTTTTATCCAAATTCAATAATTATTTTAAAAATTGATAAAAATAAAATAAAATCTTATTTTTAATGTTTCAAGGGTGGTAATCTTAACATCAAGAATTACATTCATCATATATACAAGAGAAGATAAATTATTAATATATGTGAATTGCATCGCCAAAATGTGATATAATGGTAGATATTTGAATAATTTATTAAAAGCTATATGTGATTGTTATAATTTACTTATTTATATTTTTAACTATTAATACTTTACTTATCTAAACTATTTTCTGTCCAAAGTTTAATAAAAAAATTCACATGCATTACATGTGATTTTTAATTTTCTAAATTTTGGCTCAATTTGATGCATACTTAAAATCAATTTACTTTAAAAAAATTATATTTGACACTCGCTATTTATTAACTATGGATTAAATTGTGGAAAATAAATTTCCAATAGGATTATAGTTTTTTCAGCTAATTTAGTTTTTAATGAGTGTTAAATTGAATTAAAATTGGAAAAGTAAAAATAATATAAAATGCATGTTAGTTTCGATTAAATTTCAAACAAAAAATATTTTAAATGGATAAAATATAAATGGTTAAAATCATAAATAAATAAATAGTAACACTTAAAATTATAAGTAGGTTAGATGAATAAGAGAAAAATTACATTTGAATAAAGTGTAATTTTTTCATATATTTATGATCTAGAGATAGATATTAATTAGGACATGACCAATTGTTTTAAAAATTATTATGTGCATATTTATTTATTATGCATATTTTTTCATTGATTATACAAGATTATAATTATATTTTTCTATATAAATTAGCAAAAAATTTTATATTAAAAAATATTAAAATATTTAAAATTTCACTTATTGTAGATAACTATGTACTGAGATAAAGAAACTAAAGGAAATTCATACGATGAATTAAAATGCGGAATAATTACTTGATGATTGTAGGTGACGCTGACTTCCACTATATGCACTCTAATTCACACAGTACACAAGAATTACACTGAACTCCTGCTTGCTTTTTCACACTGACTTCACCACCCAAATGTTGGTTCGTACAGAGAAGTCAGAGAGAGAGAGAGAGAAAAAATGTAGAAGGGGAGCTAAGAAAAACTTTTTGATTAAATGTCTACAACTAATCTCAGTAGTTTTACTATTCTGATCATGGCTTCATAACTGCTCCAGTAGTTTTTCTCCCATTTTCAAAAATGGGGGAGGTGGTTATCAAAATAACCACATCCAAATCTAAATATAATCTTAAAATAAAATAAAATAATTTTTTTCTATTTAATATATATAAGATGTGAGTCCCCTATTATGGGTATACCCCACATTTACACTTTACATCTCCCACTCACACATAATGGGATGAGCCATATCGTATAACATTCATCTCTCTTTTGGATTTTCATACTTAGTGCATCGTCGTGATCGCGTGAGCATGATGTCTTATCAAGTGTTCTTGTATTAGAAATCCTTATAGGATTAGCACAAAACAACCTTATCTTCCATTTATTTATATTATGCCTCGGATGCCTTAGATTATCCCATATACACTTTCCACTTGTAAATCTGATCCTTCACGAGCTTTAATGTAAGCTTAAATAACTATTCACATATGCATAGTATCCACACTTATGAAGTTACCTAAACTAACTTCATAATGGACATGTCTCAGATATTAGCATAATTATGTATATGTTGGAAAATCTTTCTTTCGCCCACATATCATTTTAATTTGAAAATAGCTGCTTTCCTAGTATTTTATCTCTTAGACCATTTATATCATAATCATAAGATGCATACTAAGATAGTGAGCACTATATCATCTCTCTATGATATCGTCAAAGTCGAAAGGTATCCATGAAAAGAATTTTCTTTTTTGGGACTCACATAATAATGAATCAGGGATCTTTCACTTGCTTCCCGTTTATGGTTCTTTTACACATGTGGTATGAATCACATGCTATGGTGTTTTCCTTTTAGCATGAAGGCTTTTAGCATAAAGGCATATGTCATTTTTTTTATTAGTGACACCATACAGACTTTAGTTCAAGCACACACAGTACCTAACCTGAATTCTTCCACTTCTCTTGACTCATTTTTTATGTCAAACTTTGAAGAATTTGTTGTCTGATTACAGGTATTGTGAAAAATGGGATAATCCACAAGTTGATCCATATTTCGTTTCTCAGATCTCATCTCGACCTTACTTTTTTTTTGTTTCTTTGTCGAGGCGACATATTTTAGTTTGTGTTACTTCTCTACCAAAAAAAATAACATTTCTCACTGTTATATTGGTGAACACATGTCTCATATCTACCCATTCCTCATGAGCGTCAGAAGCGGTTGTTCATGTGAGAGAATCAACCTTATCAACTTGTACGACATACATACAAGACATTTGTAATTGAATGAAATATACTTTGTTCATTTCAAATTCGAAAATGTTTGATTACATTATACGCATACCAAGAGACTTTACATGTTTAATATACACATCTCTAGGTATTGGCTTAATAAATGGATCTGCTATCATCTTTTTGCATAGAAATGTGTTGAACGGTGATCTCCTTTTATGCTATGACATTTCTGATAAAATGATATTTTATATCAATGTGCTTAGTCTTGTTGTGGTACTTCAGATCCTTTGCATAAGCGATGGCTGCTTCACTATCACAATATATCAAGATGGTATCTAAGTTTTCTCCACAAATTCCTAAATGTTCTAGAAATCTTTTTAGCCATATATCCTCTTGTACCGCTATAAAACATGCTACAAACTCAGCTTCCATTATCGATAATGCAATGCATGTCTACTTCTTGCTACACCATGATATGGCACCATTGTTTAGCAAGAATAAGTATCCTGATGTGGACTTTCGCTCATCCAAATCTCCTGCCCAATCCACATCAGAATATCCAACTAAGTACAAATCTTTTCCTTGGTAGCACAACGCATAATCAACCGTGCCTTTTAAATATCTCAGTATTCACTTAACATCTTTCCAATGCTTTTGTCCGAGGTTTGACTAGTATCTACTTACAAGTCCAACAGCATGATAAATATCCAGTTTTGTACACATCATTGCATACATAAGACTACCAACCGCACTGGAATAAGGAATTCTTTCCATTACTTCCTTTTCAGACTCATTCTGAGGGCACATGTCTTGACTTAATGGTTCATTCTTATTTACAAGTGTATCCATAGGTTTGTAATCTTTCATGTTAAATTTCTCGAGAATTTTTCATAAATAAGTTTCTTGAGAAAGAGAAATCAATCTCTTAGAGTGATTCCTAATGATCTTGACTCCAAGGATATAGTCTACCTCACCCATGTCCTTCATCTCAAAATTCAAGAATAGCCATTCTTTAATGGCCATAATCGATTTCAGATTATTTCCTGCCAATAGTATGTCATCCACGTAAATGGATAATATCAGTAGATTGCCTTCATACCACTTGATGTAAACACAATGGTCTTCCTTAATCATTTAAAAATCAAATGAGGTTATCGCTCGATGAAACCTCAAATACTATTGTCTGGATGACTGTTTAAGTCCGTAAATGGACTTTTAAAGTTTACAAACTTTCTTTTCTTCTCCTTTTTGTATGAAACCTACTAGTTGTTCCATATAGATTTCTTTATCCAGCTCTCCATTGAGAAAAGCAATTTTTACATCTATTTGATGTAATTCTAAATATAAATTTACTACTATTGCTAGGAGCAATCTTATGGAGTTAAAATGCACAATAGGTGAAAATGTATTCTCATAGTCTAGTCCTTTCTATTGTGTATACCTCTTTGCAACTAACCGAGCTTTATATCTTTCAATTGATCCATCTGCTTTCCTTTTAATTTTGAGAACCCACTTGTTCCTAATTGCCTTTCGGCTAGATGGTAGGTTAACTAGTTTCCAAACTTAGTTAGTTGTTATTGAGTCTAATTCATCCTCCATTACCTTCTTCCACTATTCCTTAAGAGGGCAACTCAGAGCCTTTTATATTGTTTTAGGCTCTTCTTCATCTTGAGGAGTAACAATAAGTACCGATTCTTTAATTAAAAAACATATTTTGTATACACTTCCTCTTTTACTTTTCCGTAGTGGGGTTCCTTGTGTTATGTTATCTTCAAAAGTAGGGTTTTCTTTTACTCTCTCAGAGCTCCCACTCGGAATAGCATATACTTTTTGAGAGCTTCCACTTAGATAAGATGAATAAGACTCGCTATTATCCATTTGATCTTACTATTCATAAAATGACACAGTACGATCAATTTCACCTCTATTAGGAAATTCACTTTCTAGGAATGTAGTAACTTTTGATTCAAGTTTCGTTACTATTCCATCTTAATTTTCATCGATGAAAACGTAACCCTTAGAAAGATCTGAATATCTTATAAAAATATATTTCTTCCCTCTTAAACCTAATTTTCCATATCTGTGAGAAGTATTATGGACATACGCAGTAGACCCCCATGGTCTGAGTACGCTCAAATCAGATTGGCATTTTGTCTAAAGTTCATAGGATGTGGATGTAACAAACTTTGAGGGCACACGATTAAGTATGTAAGTGGCTATTAATAGAGCATCTCCCCAATATGAAAATGGTAAATTTGCTTGTGCCATCATTAACCTAACCATGTCTAAAAGAGTTCTATTTCTTCTTTCAACTACTTCATTTTGTTGTGGAGTGCTAGGGATTGTTAATTGTCTTATTATTCCCTTTTCTTCACAGAGCTCTTTGAATTGTTTCGATAAGTATTCACGTTCACGGTCAGTTCTGAGTGCTTTAATTTTTTTATCCATTTGATTTTCAACTTCACTCAAATAGCGTTTAAAGCATTCTAATGCTTCTAATTTGTGTGAAATCAAATAGATTTGACCGAACCGTGAGTAATCATCAATAAAAGTGATGAAATACCAAGCTCCGTGCCTCGCCCTCACACTCAAAGGACCACATATGTCGGAATGAATTAGTTGTAATAGAGTTTCTGCTCTAATCCCTTTTTCAAACAGTTTTCTAGTTGCTTGACTAATTAAACAATATTCACACAAGGACATTTTCAATTTTGAAATTGGTCCTAGCAAGCCTTCTTTTGTTAGTTTAATTATTCTATTTTGATTAATATGTCCTAGCCTAGCATGCCAAATATCTATATCATCATTTAGATTGGAAGTAGAAGTAGTAAAGCAATCGTAAGCAGAATTGTCAACTATATCTAAAATGACAAATCTATCGAAAATGAAATCAGAACCATAATATATATTGTCTTTAAAAATATCTACAATATTATCATGAAAATTGATCGAAAAACTGTATTGAAGTAGGAAACTAATAGAAATTAAATTCTATTGAATATTAGGTGTATATAATACATCATGTAAAATTAAGATCTTTCATCCATGCAAATCCAATTTGTATGTCCTAATTCCTTTAACCTCAATCTTTGCGTTGTTTCTAACGTATAACCACTTGCTTTGACTCAATAATTGACAGTAATTCATATAGGATCCTTTATCCTTGCTTACATGGTCTATGGTGCCTGAATCCAAAATCCACAAAGGATGAGATTCTGTTAAAAAAATAGTACTAGAAACATATGAAAGATGCAAAATTTTAGTATCCAATAATACCTTGTTCTACTCATTTTACTGAGTGTAATCTGGAGCAAAATAACCCATTCTTTGGCATATATAACACTTGATCTTCTTCAAATCAAAGTTCTTTAAGCCATTTCTTCCCTGTGAAGGTTTTCTTGCCCTTGGAATGGGGTCCAGTTTTTTTCTTCTAGAACTTTTTGTCTTTCTTGTATTTAGGCTTAAAATGTGAGAGTCCTGATCCATCTGCTAGATAGGGTTATTTGAAGGATCAATAAGCCTCCAAACATTCATCCTCAAGTTTCAGATGTCACACCACATCATCAAATGCAATAATGCTTTCATTGTGAGTCAAGTTTACCTTCATGTGTTCCTAATTAGTAGGGAGTGATCTAATCACTACTTGCACTTGCTGCTCATCAAAAAGTGCATGCCCCATTGTTTTCAGCTCACGAATCATGTTTGACATTTCTCTCAAATGTTGTTTCATCGGTGTATTAGGCCAAAATTTGTAAGTGTTAAACTTAATAATGATTCTTCTTAGTTTGGTGGCTAAAGTACCACTAAAATTTTCTTTCAGGCTTATCCATATTCCCTGAGCAGTTGGGTATTTCTTGTATTCACACATGAAGTCATCTGTTATTACACTCAAGAGTGTGACACAGGCAATACTGTTCTTCTTTTTCCAAATAGTATAAGCTTTAGCATATCTCCTATGCTGAGCAAAGTTTCCATGTTCCGGCTTAATCATGACATGGTTTAGGATTTCTAGAGCATCTTGCTCTTCTAATATGTAAGAAATTTTTCGATGCCAAATGTTCCAATTATCCCCATTTAACTTATCACATTTATTCAACTTAGCAATTATACTCTTGCTAGCCATTTTGTTGAATCACAATTCATGAATATTTCCTATGAGTATATAATGTCTTTTGTTTGCATGGTTCTCATATAGGACAATAATGATATTACTTAGTTTATGGTCGGGAGTTTACGTTTGTCATACCCTTATCGCATGTTTGTCTAAATACTATTATTATTTCCTATCGAGATCGTACTCATGCAAATGTTATATCGCTCTCAGGACAATGCAACCTAAGAGCTCCCATTCAAACATAGAATTTCATAAGATAGACACATTTGAAATGATGATAAACATATATTGATTGATAATTTAGTTCAAATAAAATAAAATAAGTTCAAGAAGCTAATTCAAACAATAGAAATAATAAAAACTTGTAACAACTAAAAAAATACAAATTCAATACTTAAAGTTTCTAGACAAGCTTCCTATTCAGAACTCAGGTTCTTCATTTCTTTACAAATGTTAAAAAGTTTAGGTGGAGTTCTGGAGTGCGCTAGTCCAAAATAGTGTGAGTTCATACCTTTGAGTGGACCTTTCAAATGCAATCCTTTTTCTAGAGTACTGTGACCAACTCGTTGTGCAATTTTCATATTAGGGAATTATGAAAGAAAAATTGACCTACTCTAATTGTTTTTAAATTGTCAGAGTTCTTACATTCTTAATTCTTCCATACACTTTTCATGATCCATGCATCTTGTGACTCCGATGTTGTTGTCCTTGCATAGCCAAATGGTCTTCTTGATTGATTTCCAAAAATTGTCATTCGGAATTTCGGTCAACATGTAATGAACCCAAAGGTAATTTAGGAACACTTTTCCTTTTCGTTTGAGGTCTGTTTTCAAGTTTCTTACTTCTTCCAAAGAAGCATTTATAGGGTGCAAGGTATCGATGTTTCTTTTGTACAGTTGGTGAAGTATGACGCTAAGGTCTTTTGGTGTGTCCACCTAATCAGATTCTCTCAATTCCTCTCCAAAGTTCTCCACAAACTCATACGGGTTGTATTCTTCCAATAGCCATTATTCCATGATTGAAAAAAAATTTTAGTAAAAAAAAAGTCAATTTTACCACATTTCCAACACAAACAATGTTACAAAAAAATCCAAAAAAATTACCATGGCATAAATCTCACTTTTTAAAAATTTTAAAAATAAACAGTGGCAAAAAATACCATCACACGCACTTTCACGTGCCGTCATGCACAAAAAATCAGCTAAAAATTAAAAAATTAGCCAAAACCACATGCACAGCTAGCACGTGCAGTTCATGCGCCGCCATGTGCGGAGGTTTTAGCCACTATAAAAACACCAGAATGTTTAATTTTTTATTCTTTATACATTGGTATGTGACACATGACAAAATGACATGGTAGTGGACCCCACGTGCCATTCCCAAGAGTGAAGAGAGGAGAGAGAAAAATTTTCTATTATTTTTTTATTTTTTTAAATATGAAATGACTTGTCATTTACTTATTTTTCAAAATGACATGTCATTTTGTGCAATTGGGTTGACCCATTTGGTCAAAATGACATGTCATTTACCGATTGTCCAAAACAACATGTTGTTTACATCGTCTTCAACCTCCAATGGGTCAGACTAGGTTAACCCGACCCAGTTTGCGAACCCATTTAATCCAGAAACTTCAAATGACCATAACTTTTGATCCGAAGGTCCGATTTGAGTGATTCAAAAACCTACAGACTCAAAATTTCATCCTCTATCATTCTAGGATAGTTGATGGCCTAAAAACACAAGAATCCTAGGTTCATATAATTTTCAAAATCCATATGTAATATAGAGGTTTAAGAATTTTTTATGTTCTATAAGGGTGGGCTGCATTTTATTCGAGTTTTATGCAATCCCAGATGTTCTGATTGTTTTCTATCACTTAGGAAATAGTAGATATGATAGAAACAAAAATTTATGCTTTATTGCTAATTATGCCATACATGGAATTTTGATTTTTGCACATAAAGACAAATAAGCATTTCATTTTCAATAATCATCAAAGCATGTGAATTTTTTAGTACATTGTGCAGAGAGGAAAAATTCATACAAAAACATACATTACATCATATATTTCAGTCACATCTTACAGAGAAGGACAACATCAACCTAACTAGGCTCTGATAGCAATGAAGGAAATTCATACGATGAATTAAAATGCGGAATACTTACTTGATGATCGTAGATAATGCTAACTTCCACTGTATACACTCTAATTCACACGGTACACAAGAATTACATTAAACTCCTGTTTGCTTTTTCACGATGACTTCACCAGCCAAATGTTGGTTCATACAGAGAACTCAAAGAGAGAGAAAAAAAATGCAGAAGGGGAGTTGTCATGGTTTCGTAACTGCTTTAGTAGTTTTTCTCCTATTTTCAAAAATGGGGGAGGTGGTTATCAGAATAACCACCTCCAAATCTAAATATAATCTTAAAACAAAATAAAATAATTTTCTTTTCTATTTAATATATATAAGATGTGGATCTCCTATTATGGGTGTATCCCATATCTACACTTTACAAAAACAAATTAGAAATCAACTAGAATATTAATCTTATTTAAAAATTTAATTTTTATCACAGATTAAACTTATATTTTCACATGTATTTATTGCTCTTTCAAGATAAAATTTTTCAAACCGTTACTCTCAGATCTCATTTTTGTAACTGAATATCTTGATATACTGGAGGGAAAAGAAGACTCAATTCCATTTTTTTTTTTGCAAATCTTACAACCTTTTTTCTTTTTTTATAATAATTAGTTTTATAGTATAAAGATATTTGTTTTCATAGAAAATATTTTCCATAAAATATAATTTTAAAGTATTAAAATGAAAATTTTTTTATTTCTTTAATATTAAATAATTTTTTTGAAAAAGTATCTTTCTTTATTTTAAAAATAAATTTATTTTCCTCCACTATTATATTTTGAAATTAAAAAATTAACCTCATCTAGAGAAATTTTTTGTCAACTAGTAAGTACAAAACTTTTATTTCCATTATCAATAAAAATTGAGATAAATGTAAGAGGTTGTTTAAAAATTAATTATTAAAAATTTCTTGTTTATATCTTAATCTTTCTTGCATTTTTTTCAATTTTTATTAATATCATTTTTATCATGAAATATATAATTAGTATATTACTTATTTATCAATATATATACATAATATTTTTCTAAATTATTGTTTTCAAATAAAATAACTAAAGCATAAAATTTATTATAAAATTTGAACAAGATTAGTAGAATGTGCGTATGTACAGATCAAAAACTAGTAATAATAATAAGCAGCTTACGTAGACTATTTTTTTTAATGAAGAATTTACTGGTTTTCTTTGGCTTTTACTTGTTTATTTATGATTTTCAATGGTATCTATTCAAACGAATCAAATTGTGGTAAAATTTTAAGTTTACAATATAACTATGGGAAATATTTCGGTGCAGGAGTATTGATACATCATTAAATTTAATTATTATATTTTATTCATTTTACATAATACTATATAAATAAATGAAATTTAACATTTTTAAATTAGTGGTGTATTAATATAACTAATAGACTATAATTATCACCTATAAACAAGGATGTAAATGAATCAAGTCAAATATTTGCATGTTTGAATTTGAGTTCAATAATATTAAACAAGTTCGAATTCATCAAACTTAAAAATGTTAAGTTCAAAATAGAGATTAAGTTATATTCAATTTTAAATGAATTTAAACAAATTTATATGAACTTATAACAGTTTAAAAAGTTTTTTATATTTATATTATATATAATATAAAAAATATATTTTATACTAAATTTATTTAAACTTGCAAATAACTTGAACTAAATAATAAAAGATTTAGAATCGATTCGTTTAGATTTAATTTGTTAAAATTTAAACTCAAACTAAATTTTTTATGAATTAATTTAACTACTCATAAATAACTTAATTTATTTGAACTCTTGCATATAAGTATCATAATCGTACGCTTTATTTTGCGGAAATGCAGAAGGAAATGGGTAAAAAAAAGGGGAGGGGGAATAAGTAATTTTCAAGAGAATATAATTGGAATAATAAAAAGTGGTGTGGGGCCACAATACTATTTTCTTATTAAATTTAGGAAAAGAAGCAGAAATTAGTCTGTTTAAGATTGCCCCTTGCTTTATCTTGTTAAAAAAACCTATGTTGGACTAACTTTACCATTGACTTATGAGTGTTAATTCAAACAATTGATTAAACTTAATTAATAACTTAGTTTCTCTTATCTTTCTTTTTTTTTTCTTATTTTTCACACAATCAAGCAACAAAAGAAAAATTAATTTTCCTATCATTTTTTTCCACTCATTTTCATTTATTTATTTTTCTTATTCCACCAGTCTAGAGTTAAAAAAAGAAAAAATAAATAAAAAAGAAGGAAAGTGTACTAACTTCATGTGAACTTATCAAAGTTTTACAATCAAGATTGATTTGACTGATACTACGACTTGAATAAATTCATTTTTTTAATTTATCATGATGGAATAAAGAGGAGAAAAAGATGCACGCTAACTTATTCCTTGGTATTATATGTCATAAATCTATCAGCAATAGTAACCTAATTATATATCAAGAAAGGATTAGGTTCAAAATTTTCTATCTCAAGGATTCACTTGCCTAATATTATATCTTTACACCATATAAAATTATTAAACTTCAGTAGGGTGATAAAAATTTACAAATTGATTATAACCGACCAATTATAACCAAATTTTTGCGTTAATTTTGGTTATTTTTTATTAATGGTTTGTAACAGATTATATTTTTTTTAGCAAAAATCAGACCTCAATTAGTTTTATATTGTATGAGCTTAGCCGCAACGAATCAAAATCTGACTAAAAATGTGACATATTATGCTACGTTTGCGGATGACAAAAATACCTAGACTCAATGTGTTTGATATTTATCCAATAAATTTTTTCTAAATTAGATTTACTGCTTAATGGTTTAAGTTTGGATTTACCTATTAAATATCTAATGGATTTTGAATGCTTTTTGGGTACCTGTTTATATTTATTATTAGTCTATTATTATATGAAAATTAATATTATCACATATATAAAAATATTGAATAATTTAGTTAAAATAAATAAAATTAAAAATATTTAAATTTACATCACATTATAAAGATATTTTAAAACAATATAACGTAGGAATATCTAACTATAATGTAAATGGATAAATAATTATTTATGGTTTGACCTAATATAATTTACATTTACTTTAAAGCTATTATAGATAATATAAATGAGTCAAAATAAAAATAGATATGAATAAAAAAATGGATATAACTCATAATTGTTAAGTGTAATTATTATAATGGGAATAATATAATTTATATTTATCCTAAAGTTAATATGTATAGCATAGATGGGTTAAAATAAAAAATAGATATAAATAAGAAAATAGATATAATTTATAATTATTAAGTACAATTATTATTAATAAAAATAATTTTTTTATTTTTTATTAAAAAATTTTAATTATATTTATATTAGCATATCCAAATAGAACTATTTTAAATCTTTTAATTAGATTTTATTAGACCTTTAATGGATATGAATCTTTAATAAATTTCAAATAATGGATCCTTAATGGATTTAGATCTAATTAAATTTAGATTGAGTCTACCTAAATCCGACATATTGTCATCCTTAACTATGCTACATGTACTCAACCATATCCTTTGCACTAAAATAATCTATACTAAAATAGAATAGTGATTGGAAAGTTTGCACTCCACTTTTCTATTTTAAAAAAGCAGTCATGTTCAAATGTATTTATTTGTTTACTACTACTACTACTATTATTATTATTATTATTATTATTATTATTATTATTATTATTATTATTATTATTATTATTATTATTATTGAAATACGATTTAGTTCTAGCTTGTCTACCATATGGTGTTCTGCAATAATTGATATGTACTACGTGAAGTTCTGTAATATTAAAAAAGGAAAATAAACATTAAGACTCTATAGGGTCGAATCCATAATTTCTAATATAAAATTATGAATTAATACCACTATACCAATTATCTTAATAAATATTTTATTTTCTATCTAATATGGCTAACGTGACCATATATTTCAATTTCAATTTTAAAACTTTTCACTATAATAAATAATATATTTTTATTAAATTTAAATACATAATTATTTTGTAGATAAATATTATAATTGATAATTAATATTAATAGATACTAATTTTAATTTCAATCTTACTTGAATCAATAAAAAATTATTCTTGATCTTATTTTAATAAATAAATATAAAAAATATTTAATTTTAAGTGGTTTATGTAAAATTCTTTTAATGAAAGAAAAACATAAGATTCAGAAGAATTAATACTTCGAGACCAATTAAAATTCATTTCATATGATAAAGTAATTAATGAGAGTCAAATTTGGACATATTTAATTAGTAAATTCATCATATTTTTATTATTAATTATTTTTTTATGATTGCACCATGTTGACTAACATATTGATTTTTTTAGATGTTATTGGAAAATTAGTTCTATGCAAAAATATGGAAGATGTAACTATGAGAGGAAATATTAGTAAAAAAATGGACATTAAAATTGAAGATTTGACATACGTACTCATCACCAAATTATTCTGATTGAATATTACTTATTGTCAATTATTTATTTTTTTCTAACTCATTCACCACCTATAAATAAAATATTATTTTTTATAAAAATTTTATACTTTTCTATAAAAATTTTATAAAATTTTTATACTTTTTTTATTCTTTTTCATAAAATTGCACATTAATTTACCGATCAGCAAATTAATAAAATAGTAAATACTAATCAATGTTATACTTAATCAATTCTATTTTGCCTTTTCAAATATTTTTCAAATTTATTCTTGTTCTTTTCATTAATTTATAACTCATTTGTTTCAATAATATAAATTATTTTAATTTATATAACTTTTTTATTAATATATTTTTATATCATTTTATAATTTTAGCTAGTTTAATAGTTTATTTTACAAAACATTTTTTACACAATCAATTAACTTATGAATTATCAATTATCAATTGTTAGCTAACTTATCTACTATATACATGAAATATAGCCTTAAGCTATGGATCAATACATATGATTTTTTACTTTTAAAATTAATTAATGGATTAATTTAAAACAATTATACTTTTCAAATGATCTTTTTTCTTTTTATATCATTCTTGATTTGCAATTGATTAATACATATATCTATTTGGCTTGCATTTCTATAAAAAAATATGCATTTTTCATATGCATAATATATTTTGAATGTATTGAATTATTCTTGATTAATTATATATTAATAAGAAATTAATTTATTCTTTTTGTATTGATTGTGCATAATATATTTTAGATGCATAGTATTAAATATGAGATAATTGCCAAGAGCTTTAGGCTTAAATGACATCCAATATTCCTTGAAAATTTTATATTTTCTACTACATTCAATGTTTGATCCTTGATTCTCGTATATATGCATCTAATTGTTTAACCACTACTATTATTACAAAAAAATGAGATAATTTGTAACTTTAATTCAATTTATAAAATATTTTAAGATTATTTTATGTTTTGATTTTACATTTCCTTGTAACAGATATAATTAAATATAAGCTCTTTATATAAAATGTCAATTTTCAAAGTAATATATATAACACATAATTATATATTCTCTATTTGCTTAATATGGTTACTCTATTGGCTTTGAAGGATTGGACTTCTCTAAAGTGTATTTTACACTTTAAAAGATAAAGTGTTTAATCTTACCATTGATTTTTTTTATTTATTATTATTTATAAAATCATGAGTCAAAATCAATGGTGAGATTGAGTATTTTACTCTTTAAAGTGCAAAATATACTTTAGAGGAGCTCAATCTAACTTTGAGATCTATTTATTTAACAAACAATTATAAGACAAAAAAATATTCTATATATTTATAATTAATCTTAATTGCTTGAATTTTATTTATATATATTGTATACATTACTAAATATATAATCTTAACTCAATAAATCAATTAGTGCTAAATAATTACTTAATTATTTTCAAAATTATATAATACTTTTCAATTTAAATCAATTAACATTATTTGTGATTGAGACTTATTCAATGACCTATTAATTTGATTCTTTTTATTAAAAATAATTAGTCTTTTTATTTTATTTGGATTTCACTATTTTAAAATTAAATTACTAATTAATTAAAGTATTAACTTTGATTATCTTGCATAATTTGATATAGTTCATTATTATTGGAGAGAATCTATTAAATTTTTGCAAGAAACAAAATGATTTTAACACATTTTAAAATGATTATCTTTTTTTAATATTACAAAAGATTATTTTTTTATAAATATAAAATCATTTATCTTCATTTATTGACTATTATCAGTTGCAATTGCACAAGATGATATTTTCACCTTAAATTTCTACCTCTATATATTTGTACAGGTCGTTTTTCTCTTGATCTCTATTATGTGCCTCAAATAAATTGTATTACAATAATAAGATGATACTTTAGATTTACTTTCTTTAAAAGTGTCAAATTTTCTATTATATAATCGTACAAATTATTTTATTTGTAAAATACTTATCATTGTGTGATAAAATACAGACAAAATAAATTGATTTATACTGTGTTAGAGGTGTCAAGCATACATACAATAGAATCATGATCAATTGGAATGGTTCTAATAAAGATAAACTAAATTTTTGACAAAATAACTATTTTTTAGCTTTACACGTGATTTTCATAATATAATTTAAACTTGATTTTGAAATTTACTTATGAGTTTAAATTTAAATATTAGAAGTTAAGATTTATTAAAAGTGATCGTAATATCTTACATTTGTGTATCTTTTATTTGGACGGATTGCTCATTGCCAGACTTTCTGTAATATTGTTCAAGTCTTAGTTGTAGTTCATTAGATGATTTTTGTTTTCTCTTCCTACGAGAAAATTTAAAATCACAGGATAATATACTCACAAAATCTATGCTAATATAGACTGGCAATTGGGGAGTTTGGACTCCACGTTTTGGTTTTCAAGAATACGTACTCATATTCTAATCTATATATTTATCTATTTATATTAATATAAAAATAGGGTTTGGTCCTAGCCAGCTTACCATATGTTGTTCTGTGATAGTTGATTTGTACCATGTGTCTTTTTGTAATATTTGGAAAAAACATAGACATTAATATCATTTAGAATCAAATTCATCACTTTTAAGATAAAATCATAAATTAATATCATTAAATTAATTATCTTGATAATTATTTTATTCTCTATCTTAATGTGATTAAAATGATCATGTATTTCAATTGTAATTTGAAAACTTCCCACAATAATAAATAATATATATTCCTTATTAAATTTAAATATATAATTATTTTGTCAATAAATGTTATAATTCATAATTAATATTGATGAGCACTAATTTTAATTTCAATTTTACTTGAATCAATAAAAATTCATTCTTGATCTTATTTTAATAAATAAATATAGAATAAAATAACATATTTGATTTTAAGCAGTTTATGCAATAAAATTTTAATGAAAGAGAAATATTTGACATTTTTATTTTCAAGTGAAAGTCATTTATTGAAATATATAATGTTAATCTATACTAATATATAAAGGGGATTGGAAATTTTGGACTCTACTTTTATGTTTCCAAAAATATTCACATTAAATTTTACAAATTTAATATAATTAAGGATAAATGTATACTAATGCATTTACTTACAGTTAAAACTCTTCATCTCTAATAAAATGTAAAACAAATTTAAAAAATATTGAAATTTCAAAACTTCTCATCACTTCCTCTTCCTTATCCATTAGTTTCTCTTTTTCTCTCCCTCCTTAGAGCATCTCAATCTACATTCAGTCCCCTATTCTCTATGTTACACAACCACCAAACTCATTTTAAATAAAATTCAGTCCCCTATTCTCTATTAGTTCAGAAGTTTTTTTTTTTTCATAAGGAGCTCATTTCAAAAGCTTTTCTTTGCGTAAGGGAGTCTCTCCATAACCGTATATTATTGAATTTGGACAATTGTGACCTCAATAGATGTTACATTTTCAATTTTCTTTTCCTTCTCCATCTCTTTCTATCTTTTTATATCACAATTTTGCTTATTACAAACAATGGAAAGGCATGAACCTCATTGTTTATAATTTATTTTGAAAATTAAACTTTTTCTTATTGTTTATCTCTCATTCTATTTTTTTATTTTTATTTTTATTTTTTTCATAAGGAAGCTAAACTGTGAGCATATCAATAAGCTTGAAAAATTGGTAATATGATCTGAGTAGATAGTATGTTGTCACATCTAATTTTCTTCATCTCTTTCTATCTCTTTGTAATGGAATTTTTTATTAGTAATGGTAATAAGGCATGAACTTCATAATATAAGCATTTTTAATTAAAAATTTTTACTTTGTGATTTGAAAAATTAAACTTACATTTTTTGTTTTTCATTTATTTTGAGAAATATTAGTTTTGTTTTATTTTTTTGGGATCCAATTTCATCGAAAATGATCATGTATAGGATTGATTATCAAGATGGAGTGGAAGACAAATAAAGAAGGAAGAGAATTGTGTTATCCGAATAAGTTTTTTTGGTTTTGATAAAATATAAAATATTTGTGTTTAATGCATTTTGAAAAGTTAATTTTAAGATAAAAAGAATACAAGTAAAAAAGTTATGAATCAATTTTTTAATGTGAATTTCTATGGTACTATAAAGCATAAGTGAAAGTGTGTGATGCTATGCGTCATGTGGCAAAATCTTATGCAACACTATTTTTAAAAGACAATCTCAACCATTCACTAATTTTAAAAATTATCATTTTATCAACTACCACACTCTTTCTTCCTAATTTCTTCCAATTACTGCTCCCCCCCCCCCCCCATTAACAATGCAAAATTTGGATTTCTTCTCCTGCATGCTCTGTATTGTCTCCTT
The DNA here is from genome assembly GCA_020226215.1 of Sindora glabra. NCBI lineage: Eukaryota > Viridiplantae > Streptophyta > Magnoliopsida > Fabales > Fabaceae > Sindora > Sindora glabra. The sequence continues at coordinate 70,140,238 of CM035232.1, read as the reverse complement.
TCAATTGTCATTTCTCTCTCATTATAAGATGCTAAAATAGTGCAACTATATCTTAATCTTCTTTGAACTCCACCCTTTTGTAATTAAAAGGAAAAAAGGTCTGGAATTAAAATAGTATATTATTTGAATTTTAGCTTGATTCTAGAAGAAATAGATGAAAAAATAATCTAACGAAATATAAGTTCTGTTTTGAGAGTGTCTTTAAATTGAAAGCTCCACTCTCATAGGGGATTTTTTACTGTATATACTCCAAACTAAGGGACATTTGAAGTTCTACTGTCTCTTTTTTGTTCATATTCGACATTAAATATTTCTTATCTATTTAGATTGGTTGCATAGAAGAGAATTAATAGGTTAAAAAAAATTTAGATGGTTCATCTATATCCAAACTATAATTATTTCTTGTGTGGAAGAAATTTTTAGGTTAATTATTTCTTTATAAAACTTTTAAATGAGACTTTAAATTTATTTTAGCCTCAAGTTTTTTTTAACAAATTAATAGTTAAATAAAAAATAAAAACAAATATTTTTCTCTACACAAATTTAAAAATTTCTTACTTCAAATGTCTACTTTCTCTCCCTCTCTCTCTCTCTCTCTTTCTTTCTACTTTACACATACACATATTTCTAAACTTCATACTTGTACTTAACCTTAAAAGTGTATAATAAAATTATTATTTTATTACATAAAATAACATATTAATTATGGTAAAAAATTGATCAAAATTATTGTTCATTATTTAAACATTGCATGTAATAAAAAATTACTTTCTACTATTTAAAAAACACTCATTTATATTAAAATAAATGTATATAAAACTTGATACTTTTGCATTAAATTAAGAAAATTGTTATTTATCCAAAAAATTGAAAAAAGTATATACTATATTTTTAAATTATTTATTTTAATTATTTTATTAGTGACTTTATTTTTCAATAATAAAGTCTTTAGTTACTGTAAATTTGTTGAAGAAAATATTGTTATGTACAATGCAATAAAATAGTATTTAGACATTAATGTATTACGTCCAAATAATTTTAAAATATTTTTATTTAAACTAATCAAATTTTTTATAGAAATCATGCTATTGTTCTTTTAGTATAACATAATATTTTTCACTTTTTATTCTTTTAAATTATTTAGTTTAGTATATAAAATCAAATAATGTGAAGAAATTATTAGTAAAGGACCAACATATATATGTACACACGTACTTATTTATTTATATATATTTAAATACATTTTACTTAAAAATTAGAGATAAAAAAATATAGGTGATTTATTATCTTAATTTTGACCTAATACAACTAGGCCATTTTCAAATTTGATACATTAAATTATTGGTCATGTTTTCTTTTCTAATGTTGATCTCTATTTTTTTATTATTTCACACATTATGAAGAGAAAACCAATTTATCTAATTTATTTTTAATTTCATCTTACATAAAAATTGTTAATAAGAATAAATTAAACGAATAAAATAAATATCTTATTTAAATCATAGAATGTATACTGTAAAAGCTTGTGTTTAATATAATTTATAAAATAAGAAAAGTAAAAAGAAATACATATATTATATTTTTATAAGTGCATATATAATACTTTAGTTTTTAAATAAAACTTACTTAACATATTTTAAACAAGTTTAAAAATTTAAGTCTAGATACGTGTAAGAAAAATAATATGTATAAACATCATTTTTTTTTAAAATATCAAATTTTATTGAAAACAATATTAAATTTTATTACTAAATTGAGTATTTTAAAAAAATTTATTGTGTTTTAATTCTTAAGAAATAAGTGAAGGAGATAATTAAAAAAAAGAAATAAAAAATAGTTTCATAAAGTAAAAGTTTCGATTTTTAATTTATTAACTATTAACTTACTTTTACATTTTTAAAATGATTATGTGGTAATTTTTTGAAAGCATTTTAATTTTGAAAGTTATAAATTATAATGTATTATAAATAAACTTAAATTAATAATCATTAAGTTAGATTTATTACATGGTGAAGTGTAACAAGATATATATAAATTAATATAAATAATTCAGTCAAATTACTTATTTTAAGTTATTGGTAAATCTAAAATTTTAAAAAATTATGATTTAAAATAAAAATATCATATCATTAATTTTTTACTTATTAAACAATTTTTCTAATTATAAATACTAACTATCTATTTTTGTATTATTAAAATCTAATGATTCACATTTTGCTACAAAGAAAAGGTATTAATACCAAAACTTTTGATCCAGATAGAATTATATAAGAAAATTTTACATGCTGATAAAATCCCTTCTTATTACCCCTGCAATAAAAGGTCCATGAGTACATTGAATTCAAAATAACATATAGACAATAAGAGGAAAATATGTGAGATTTTGAAGAGATGGAGATCTTAATTTTCCTTGAATATGATAGGCTAAAATCAAAATTTTCAAGAAAAATAAAACAGCCATGAGCAGCATTTTCTTTTAAATGTTTTTTTGACTAATTCTAAATTTTTAATGAATTTAAATCTTGAAGCATTAGAGACTCCAAAATTAGCTTAGAGCACCGTAGAAACCTCCTTTTTTAATATATTTTATTGTTCAATTAAAAAGTAGTTAGATAAAGATCAATATATTAAAATAAGCAAATAATTGTAAGATTTAATTACCAAATTTATCTCAGAATTTTTGAATTAGATAAACATCTTAAAATTAAAATTAAAACAAAAAGATTCATAATTTAAATTTAACATAAATAAAAGTTAGAGCCAATCAAGTGTCACTAGTTTTCTACTTCACTTGATGAACTTGGACTTGGACTCAAACACATATAACATAGCACATTATATGTATCCAATAATTTTGGTATGCATTAGACTCATTATTCTAACAAGTCATACCAAAAGCATAATCTATATGTTATTTATGTCATAGTGTAAATATAAAAACCTATCCTCATTTTCTAGAACCTTTACAAAGTAATAATGGAAAGGAAATATAAAAAATTATATCAATTTTTTTTTGCAAATATATGATTTATATATACTTACTAACTTAGCTTGTTTTGATTCATGTGATATAACAAGTTCATAACAACTACAGTAATATATTGTACTAAGTACAATCATTTATATAATTTTATTTCATCTTTTAGTGTTATGAGAACTAAAGTGATAATAGTCATAAAAAAATTATTGCTGTATTATGTATTTTAATTTGCTTCAAATTAATTTATAATAGAATTTCTTTTGATTCAATTTCAAGAATAGTAACATATTTGAATTTGCTGATCTTATAGTCCTACTATTTTAAAAATTTATAATTTCTATATATTAAAAAAGAATTTGAGTACACACAAACATATTTAAATTTATTTAAAAATATACAAATTTTTAAATAAAAAGGTCTCTGAACACATGCGAGAGCATGTATGAAGAGGCTAATATATTGAGAATGTTAACTGAGGAGTATAGTCTCCTGCCAAGCTTTTCCATCAACGGGATGTCGCATCACCCCCTCATCTCTTCACTTACCAATGTGATGCCATACCATATTCTTTAAAGTATGTATTGACCCATACAATCACTTTAACTGAGGAGTTAATGGAAAATAGCAAATCACCTTTTGAGACACCTTATTTCCTTTTATATTTTTATCTACCCATCAGCTCTCTCCACAAATTGGATAATTATCCTTCAAAGCATGTTCTTTCCAGAAAAGTGCGCAGTCATGTTTGCACACATGAATTGATTCATACCCCAATCCCAACTTGTTGAGCCATTTCCTAGCACCGTAATATGATTCGGGTAATTTATTATCATTTGGAAGTACCTCTTTTAACAACTTCAAAAGAGCATCAAATAACTTATTTGTCCACTTACGCAGAACCTTCAAGTGCATGAGTTTCACCAAAAAGTTCAAGGCCGAAAATGATGTACATCTTGGGTACAACTCTATTTCTACTTGTTCGAACAGATTATCACAACTACTATAGTTTGCTTCAATGTCCCCGTCAAGTGCATTCTCACTCCTTTCCACATCACTACGAACTACTTCTTTAGGTACATGAGGGCTAATGAAATCGTGTAAAATATCTGCCACTTCATCTTTATTGTTAATAAATGCCCCCCAAGTTCTCCTAGAAGTTGAAACATCTGCTTCACTATGGTGTACCCAATTTATGTATAATGGATAAAATCCATTATCTATAATATGTGCCTCTAACATTGGTAATGTTTGAAATGACAAGTTTACACACTTTTTGCATGGGCATCTCACCGAACCCCTTTCATCAACAAAGTTTTTAGCTCTTCGAACAAATGCCACCATACCATTCCAATACTCATCCAATAAACAATTTAGTAGATGTATCTAACTTTTATCTATAAACATTGTATCACTAAACAGGAAGATAATAGTTTTAGGTGGAATAAAGTGTTGTGGCTAATATTTGAGATGTACCCTAAATTCACCGTATCACTCCAACTTTGAAAGGTAAGGTCCTATCCCATTCGAGATACTTCTATAGTTACATTTTTACCTAATTTATCCACGCTCATCATTTGCTTCGTGCAAAAATTTCAACAGCATCTCCCCATGGTTCTCCAAGTGTGTAAATTATATATCCATATAGTTTATACCCGGAGAATAGTTAGGATGCTAAGATATTTCCACAATATCAAATAAAAGCCAAATAAATTGCTAATAACGACTACAAAACATATCTCAAATTGTCCAATTTCTCAGGACAATTCAAGGGTTAATAGTGAACAACTAACCCTCAAATAAGTTTAAGCTTATAATGTAAATGTAAATGCAGTTCTATTTAAAATTATTGTAAAAATAGATTTACAATAATTAAAAATAAAGATACGACATTTTATAAGAATCATTATTTAGCCATCAATATTGTTATTCAAGTGTCTTATGATTAAAAATTAATAATTTTTTAAATATCCATAACAGTTGTTATGTTTCATAATAAATTTATGGGAATTCAAATGTATAACTTACTCTACTATATGTATAAGGTGCACAATTCAACATCCCTAAAGAGACTTGCATTTTATGATTGCTTGTAAATTATCATACGAGGGAAACTTTTCGATTTCTATTATCATAAGGTTGTTTTGGTGATTTTGTTAGGAAGTCTTTTCATCTCCAGTACCATATATAACAATTATATAAGTATAATATATCACAAGTTATTATAACTAAATAATAACATTTATCATTACAACATTGAAAGAAAGTAAGTGTTTACTCATAAAATAAAAAATCATTGTTTGTCAATATTTCTTTTAATCTAATAGTAAACAAATTAAATAATTTTTATCATTTTAATATTTTATAATTCTATTCCTTTCAGTTAAATTTAAGCAAATTCTAAGAAGTTTTAAAATAAATAACACCGAATTAATATTCAAGAGATTATAGTATTAGTAGATTTGGCTTAAATTTTTTTCATCATACAGTCATTGTTAATTTCATAAGTTATTCATTAATGTAATGTTATTGTAATTTTAGCTATTAGAATTAGGTACATAACATATAATTTCTCAAAATAGTATTGAGAAATATTTTTTCATTTTTAAAAATTATATTCCTTAATTTAAAAATTAATATTTAATCCGAGAAAAAAAATTATATTACATAGCGGTTGAAATTGTTAATTGCAAAAATAATTCACTTAGTCACAAATTTGACATTGAAACTAAAAAAATATAATCTTCTTTAAATAATATAAAAATATAATTTATTTTAGTTGTGTGGAGGGTCTAGTTTTAAAAAATAATATTAACAAATAAATTTTAAAAATTAGTCAATTATAAATTTTACTATTTTTAAAAGTAAAAAGTAAATTTAATTTATTAATAAAGAGGGTGATTTCATATGACCTTAAGTTTAGTTGAGTTTTTCTTTCTATGTAATGTAGATAGTATAATTTGGATTGTTAGGTTCCATTTTCATGTGGTCTAAAGTACCATTGAATTTTTCTTATTATGTGGTATAAATAGTATAATTTAGATTGGTAAGTTTCAATTTCAATTTTAATAAAGAAAGAGATTATATTATTATAATCTCTTATTTTAAGCTATCTTTATGTACTTACCCTAATTTTCTATGTTATATTATTTCAACAAAACTAATAATTTTGAAATTTCCTAAATTACAATATAAATTTTAAATTTTATGGAAAAAATATCATAACAACTCTATCTTACATTAGTCTAATAATTTAATCTACACACATATCATATAATATAAAGTTATAATTTAAGGAGTACATAATAACAACAAAATTTATATTTACAAATTTTATGCTAAGATAAATTTATGTAAATAAATTTAATATTTACAACATGCAAAACAAAATAATACGAAGTTTCATATTAAATTGAACATACTATTAATTCTATTAATTCATTGCCAACTATTAGTCTCACAAATAATATTGTACAATAAAAATACTATAAATTTTAATTCACATACCTTAATAGTAAAAATTTACTGATCAAATATACTCTAAATACTCCCAACAAATAATGATGAATGCTAATAATAACTAACAAATTAAAATATCAAATATAAAAAATTATTATACATTGATATATATAAAAAATAAATACACTAAATTAGAGAAAAAACTATAAAAGAAACTTACCTAAGGTCCAGCTTTTCTTTTGCAACCATGCAAATGAGAGGCGAGGAGGTGCAGATGGTATATATAGGCACACCATTCAACGACGATAAAAAAACTCGATCATCAATGAAGAGTCATCACTATAGGCTAAGCCTTTCAGTGACAACATTGTTATTGCTAAAGGCATGCCCAATTTTTGAGATTGACTTTCAGCGGCAACTTTTATCATCGCTAAAAGGTAAAGCCTTCACCAATGACAAACGTCGTTGCTGAAAGTCTGCCTCAAAAATTAGGGAGACCTTTAGCAATAATAAATGTCATCACTGAAAGGCTTAGCCTACAACGACGACATATGTCGTCGCTATAAAGGTCTTCTTCAATTTTCAAGGCAAACCTTCAACAACGACGTTTGTTGTCGGTAAAGGCTTTACCTTTTAGTGACGACAAAAGTCGCCACTAAAGTTCAAAATTTCCCGCTAAAATTTTTTTTAACTCTTTAGCGATGACAATTGTCATCGCTAATACCTTTGTTTTCCCACCGAATTTTTTTTGCACTTCACTGACAACATTGTCATCGGAAAAACTTTTACCAATGACCAAGATTTTATCGTCGCTAAAGGTGTCGTCATTGTTGCTAGCATTTTCCTGCTATTCCAATAAAAACATTGTAGGTTTCAAAATGAAAATTTATATGTCTATCTTTTTTAAATTTAAAAAATATATATTAAAGGGAAAAAGGAAATACTAATTTTTTTTGTATTTAATAGTTATGAAATTACCTTTTATAGTGATTTTTTTAACTTATGCTGTTAACATTTTCCTTTCACATTATAAAAATACTGGGGCCTAGGCGGTTGCATTGCATTTTAATTAATTAATTAAAGGGGAAATAGGAGTTTTGATTCTTAAATTTTCATTAAATTTGTAATTTCATCCTTACAATTTTAATTTATATAATTAAATCTTAAAATTTTAAATGATTTGTAGTTAACATCTTCCTTTTAACTACCGTTAAATATAATTAATAAAATCTTATGTAGAGTTAATTAAATTTTACTTGTTGATATTTTATCTTTGTTAAGTCATTAACATTCATATATTCCTATCAAAATCACCTCCATCAAAATTAAAACATATATATATATATATATATATATATATATATATATATATATATTTGGTAATAAAATGGGGCCAAGGCCCAAAGAAGGAAAAAGATTAACTCAAAAGAAAGTCTCAAGTCCGAGGGACTCCTGTCGCATCAACAGTACACAGCATAAAAAGTTGGGGAGGAGGACTATGGAACAAATGTAATCTTGGTTGCAAGGACAAGCTATGGGAAGCCATCCAATCAACACACTCGTTACCTTCTCTATATGTATGAACAATTTCAATCTCCCAGTGCCGTGAAATTACTTGATGCAGAATAAGGATTAGGTGATTGCCTTTATGTGATGGATTTAGTAAAGCTGAGATGAGTGCTTTAGAATCACATTCAAGCAGGACTTTTCTAAATCCCGTGTCCTAAGCAATCATCAAACCATAAATGGCCCCCCAAGATTCAGCAACATAAGGAGTGCATAAACCAAGAGGTTTTTGCAAAACCAACCAATTGCCAAAATTATCTCTTATAATTCCACCACAACTAACAAAATCACCCATTCTTCTAACAACTCCATTAGTATTAATTTTGATCCACCTAGGGGGAGGGGGCTCCATTTGATATCCATCTGCTCGAAGATCCTATTGCCATTAAGTGAAAGAGAATTTTTATCTCTCAATATCTCCTGCACTTAGTTCAGAATAAATTTGATCAGATTTAAGGGTCTAGCGAAAGTAGGATCATGTATTTCCTTATTCTGGCAAGACCATAAGTTCCATATTCCAACTGCCCAAACAATTTTCCAAGTTAGGTGACTAAATTCTATTTTTCCAATAGCCTTTGAAAGATTTAAAACAAACTAGTCACCAAGATCAATCATGGCAAATTCAACAATATGACTAGGGTCCACTAAAATATGCCACGACCTCCATGCACGAGGACAATTCGAATTACATGTATGATAGTCTCCATTTTGTTTCTATAGAAATCACAATATTTAAAGGAATGTCCCTATTTTGATGTGAAATTCTTTGTTAAAAGTCTATTATGACACGCCTGCCAAGCGAAGACCTGAATGCATTGTAGGATGTCTAGTTTCCAAATTTGCTTCCAGACAAAATAGGGTTGGAACCAATTAGTAGCAGAAATTTTTTAGAAGGCAAAACTGATAGAGAACATTCCTATACCAAATCTAGACCAAGAAAATGCGTCTTCTACATCCTGAAGTCTTAGGGGATAAATATTTTGAATTTATTTGATAATTTCCAATGGGAGCACCAAAGATAAAAGAGGCCAATCCCAATTATACCCATCGATAAACTTCTTTACAGGCATAAGCTTCTGCTCATTCGAAATATTAGTCAAAGCATGGTCTAACAACATTCCTTCCATCTCTAACCATCGGTCAGTCTAAAAATGCACAGAGGAACCATTGTTAATTCGCCATCTAAGGCCATTTTTAGTTTCATCAACAACCGAAAGAATAGCTTTCCAGATTGGAGAGTCACCTGAACTAAACTGTAATTGGAAAGGCCAATCAGCTCTTCTACTGTATTTGCCTTGTAGCACTCTAACCCAAAGGTTGTCACTGTCCGTGAAAAGTTTGTAGCAAAGTTTCATGAGATAAACTGTATTCATTTTCTCCATTCTCCGTAGGCCTAGACCTCCACATTGCTTAGGCTGACATATCTTTTCCCATTATACTGTATAGGACCGATGAACAGTTGCATCATGACCCCATATGAAGTTTCGTTGAATTTTCTCCATATCCAAACATACACTTTGGGGAATTCTTTTAACTTGCATAAAGTAGATAGGGATGCTGGAGAGGACAAAACTTGCTAGAGTGATTCTTCCAGCCATGGAAAGGGATTTTGTTTTCCAACCAAAAAACTTAGAATTCAAATTTTCCAATAAAGCACTATAGTGTTTCCTGCTTCTATATGATCTGTGAAGATTAATGCCAAGGTAGTTATCGAGGTCAGAAAGCTAGGTGAATCCACTTGCACTGCAGATTCCATTTCTCAACTCAAGAGCAGTGTTTCTTAAGAAAAATATCCTTGATTTTTGCTGATTTACTTTTTAACCAGATGCTTTGTAGAAAAGGTCTAGACAGTTAGAGACAACATTCATTTGATCCATGGATGCCTTTGTAAAAAGCAGTAAATTATCAACAAACATGAGATAGGAAATCAATGGGTCATCCTTCCTAGCATGTATTGGTTTCCAATTACCATTCTGAACTTCTTCTTGGATTAAATGAGATAGTTTTTCCACACATAACACAAAGATATACAGGGACAAAGGATTTCCTTGTCTAATTCCTCTTGAGGGTGAGAAATCAACTATTTTAGAGCCATTCCATAGCAATTTAACTGAGAAGTCATAATACACTGCATAATCAAAGAAATCAAAGCATTTGGAAGCCCAATCTCCTTTAATGTGTCAAATATAAAACACCAATGTAACCTATCATAGGCTTTTTCCAAGTCAATTTTGATGGCCATTAAACCAATTTAACCTAACTTCTTTTTCATCGAATGTGTCATTTCATTGGCAATTATGATGTTGTCTTGTATACAACAACCAGGTATGAAACTTGATTGGAAAGGAGAGATTAATTCTGGCATTAGATATTTCATTTAATTAACAACTACCTTTGTAACACACTTGTAAATAACATTGCATAATGAAATGGGCCTAAACTGATTTATAAACTTAGGTCTATTTATTTTTAGAATAAGGGTGATCAGGGTGTGATTTACTATGTGTATGCTTCGAATTCCTTCAAATACCTCACGGACGAAAGCTACAAGATCATCTCCTACTTTATTCCAATTTGTTTGATAGAATAAAGTGGGAAATCCATTAACTCCCAGAGCTTTGGTAGCACCCATATCAAAAAGTGCCCTTTTGACCTCAGTAAAGGAGACTGGATTGCATAATCGGCTGAGTTTCCTTCTCTCAATTCTAGGAAAAGAAAAAGTAGTGGCCAGATAAGAGTAATCATTACCATCTTCAGTAGATAACTTTTTGCAGTAATCCACAATCATCTCAGTGATTTGGCCTTTATCCTCTATCTATTGGCCTGATTAATTGCGAAGTTAGGAGACCCTATTGGATCTTCTTCTAATAACTGTCTTTGTATGATAATATTTAGTATTTTGATCTCTGTCTTGGATCCATTTGGCTCTTGATTTGATGCCAGAGAGTTTCTTCTTATTTAAGAACCATGGCTAGATCTATTTGGAGATTCTTTTCCAGGTAATCCAAATGAGGATTCCACTTCCTTTCCATAGCATTCTGAACCCCTCGAATTCTGGCTAAAAGTTTGTATTTCTTTTTCTTTATATGGCCAAAAAATTTTTTGTTCCAATCTTTAAGGTGATCCAGGAGGTGATGAATATTATTAACAATGGAAACATTCTTTTGCCAACAAGTTTCCAGGAAAGGCTGAAATTGATCATGGAAAAGCCAAGCAGCCTTAAAACGGAAAGGTCTATGTCCACCGTCATTTTTATCCCCTCTTAAATTGAGAAGGAGTGGGTGATAATCTGAGCAACCCTTGGTAAGACTGCAACCACAGCTTTAGCATATAGACGTCTCCATTCTGGATCACAGAAAGCCCTATCTAATCATTCGAAAACTCTTTCATAAACAGCTTTGATAGGACCTTTCCAAGTGAATTGAGATCCTTGCCAGCTAAGGTCTAACAAGCCATATGACTTAATCCAGTTTGAGAAAAATTCACAACGCCTCCCTGAGATAATAGCTCCTCCATTTTTTCTGAAAAATTTGCAATGTCATTAAAATCTCCTGCAAGAACCCAAGGTTGAACAAGAGATCTTGAGAAGTCTAACAACTGATCTTAACACTCCCTCCTCTAATCTGCATTTGGGCTCATGTAAATAATAGAGAGAATCCAGTTATTCCCCCCTATCCTCCATGACTTTTAGGTGAACATATTGAGGGGAGTTAATAATAATAGAAATATTAACTTTATCATCATTCTACGCAATCTAAATTCCTCCTGATAAGCCTCGACCTTCTTGAATATGGTAATTAGAGAATTTTAATTTCCTCATGATTGCAAGGGCCTGTGCTGCTGATACTTTTGTTTCTAAAAGAGCAACAACATCAAGTGCATACTTAGAAAAGATATTGTTGGCTTGGGCAATGAAAGTCAGGTTGCCAACCCCTTGGCAATTCCAAGTAATAAGTTTATTCATGATAAACAAAACATGAAAAATATAAAAAAGTAAAATTAGCAACTGCAAGGATAAAATAGGTAATGCCTATTAATTGTCCAGTTGGATTACCATTTGGTCTCCAGGTAACAAAGACATGTTTAAATCCAGCCTTGACTATGGCGTCTCCTCAATCATAAATTGTGCTTCTATGGATGAATGAGGATTACTACGTGAGCTCCCATTAATATCAGGTGATTTGCCTAGGATGTCAACATTCATCTGGTCATCAAAGGCTTTAGTTTGATGCAGGAGCGCTAGATCATTCCTCTCACTAAGAATAGAGCTGGGCTGTATAGTAGGATTATCATTTATTCAGATCCTTTTTATGGGCATGGGTATTTTATTTGCATTCAAATGATTAGCTATATTGGTATCCTTTTCTTGAAGCACAAAAGGAGGCTTATTCTACATTTAAAGCTCAGCATTGTGGTGTCCCTCACTCACCTTCGTGTTGATTTTTTTAGGTTGTTTTGATAGGTTAAGATTCACATTTTCTTTTCCCTATGACTCCTTCCCTCCATCCTCATAGGCCTATTTGCTGATAGTTTCATCAAGTTCATATATAGGATTTGCTAATGCAGAAAAATAGGATCCATCACCCTGTTGAATTCCCTGATTATTTGTACGGGTTGTCTTATTCCTATGGCTTCTTTTATGCCTCTGAACATGCTACTTTTATATTCTCATTGTTCATTCTCTCCATTTTTTATTCTCCAACTTTACTTATTTGTTCTCCTTGGTCTCCCAACATGGCATCACTACTTAGGTTTGTAGTGTAGCCATCAACATAATGATCATATAAACCACATTTGAAGCAGATTAAATGTATGCCTTCATATTCTATCCTTATGTTTGTATTCCCCACTCTGAATAGGGGAATTAGAGGTTTATTTAAATCAATCGAAACACAGACCCTTGCATATTTTTCCCTCACCTTCTCTTCTATCATGAAGTTAATTTTGATAGTCTTCCCAATCCTATTGCCTATAGCCTTAAGACATTTTCTATCATAATATTCCATAGCCAATTCTGGGAACCGAACGCATATAGTTACATGATCTATCATTGCTGTAGTAGGGTTGAAATTTAGCTTCCACTCTTGCATAGTTAAATAGTGGTCTAGTATAATCCAAGGGCCACCAGTCAGAACGAAAAGCTTATCACTTGCTAAAGAGAATTTGACCAAGAAGTAATCATAGCCTAAGTCAATCAGTTCAAATACTCTTATGCCCCTCCACATGCTGATTAGTTTTTTTCAAGAAATCAAAAACTAACTTTTCTACCCAAAAAACAAATAATTAAACAATTTCGCCAAGGCTTTTGGATTCGAATTGTTCCTCTGCAAATTGCTTTAAAACAGGGCAAATTCATTTTCTATCAATTACTTCATCAACCACCTCAACACCATTCTGATTATCTTCATCATCAAAATCAGCATTATCTTCGTCATTCAGATGCATGTGATCGCTGTCGTCCCCCATCTCTTCAGAGCATTCATCATCAAATGCACCAGCAGAATTCCCACAACATGCTTTATGACCAATTAAAACATTTTTATAGGAATTTTGGAAGGCCATAGCATTATCCTCTGAATGTGGTTGCAAGACTAAATCATCATAATTTCATACACCCGTTGTTCTTCCTTCAAAATTTGATTGATCTCTTTTATGCTTCTCGATGCTACGCTTGAGAAGATCCATCTCCTCTGTTGTTGAAATTCCATTGTGCAGAATTAGGGCAATGTCGGCCATCAGTAGGGAAAACCCTAGCAGAGCCAAAAAATGGGGAAATGAGATGTAAAGTCATTTGAATTTCACCTTTGTTTAAACTAGTGTTAAATTAAAACATATTTATTCACAATTAATTGATTCTATGATTTTTCAAAGATTTTATTCTACAAGATCAAAGAAACTAGTTTACAGAATTTTAATTTCTAATTATTTCATTTTAATTCTCATTATATAATTTAACTTCTAATCATTGCATTTTAATTCTCATTAAATGATTTTAAGTGAAAATTAAATATGTTTTAATTTTAATTGGGGATGACTTTAATGGGAGTATATGAATTTTGAAAATTAAACAAAGATAAAATGTTAGCTTGTAATATTTAATTAACACAAAATGATACATAGAATTTTGTTAATTGGATTTGACATTAGTTAAGAGAGAGGATTTAATTACAAATTATTTGAAACTTTAGGATTTACTTACATACATTAAAATCGTTAGGATGAAATGACAAATTTAATAAAATTATAAGATTTAAAACTTTTATTTTCCCTTAATTATTACAAAGTATATATTCATAAAGAATATAGGAAATTTTAAGTTAGAATAATTAATTTCATTAATAAATAATCGTGGATAAGTGATTATTAGAGTTTGAATAGAGTAGTACAATTAAACAAAAAAGAAACTCATAAAAGATTTTAGTAAACCTTTTGCATTTACTTGAGTAAATTAATTAAGGTTCAACCAATGTATTCATATATCAAAATCTTGTTAGTTAATCTTCATATGCATCTATGCCCTAACAAATTACCTTTGTATGAATGTCTAATCTTAATTACTAGGGTTAATTAATAGAAATTTTAGTCCATGCATATTTGAATTGTTATAATTTAATTTTATGTAATTACATTCTAAATTTTAAAATTTATAATTAATCCTTCATATTTAACTTGTATTAAATCTATGTAATAAGAACCAAGTTGGAATTTAGTTGGAATTCAATTTGTTTCGTTCATCGTTAATGATTGTAGGGGTAAAAACTCATCCTTCCAAATCACGTTTTCTTCTAAAGAAATTAATGAAGATGGTTTAAAGAATTTAGTTAGGTAAAACATAATAAGTTCGGGGAAATATCAAAAAGTAAGTAAATTTAGTAGACACGTGGAATTCTATTATTTGAATCTAACATTAGTTCTTACGAGGACTTGATTACAAATAATTTTAACGTCGAGGTATCAAGGTATGTAATTATACAAAAGACAACTATAAGAATTAAATTATGAATCTAATAAAATTGTAATGAATAAAGCCTCTACTAACCGTCAATAATAATATATTCAATATGGCAAATAGTTAATTATCTATACTATTATAAAGCTGATTGATGGATTTGTACTCCACTTTCTACTGTTCCAGAAATAACCTTAAAAATGTAATTAGTATACACCCCACTATACTAACTTACCTCCCATATATCACGTAAAAATATACTGGAGAATAATTACTGATCCATATCCTTTTAATGTTTCAATAAATTCTCATTCTTCATCTCTTTCACTATATTCTCTCATAATATATGATTTCTATCTACTTCAATTCATTCTTTCATCTTTTAGATCTTACAGTGAGTCTACGTCTTACAAACTAGAAGAAAGAAAACATCGAATTGCATAAAAAGAAAAAGGAGGAGGGCTATAAAGGAATAGCATTGTTTCTATGTGCGAAGTTGGAGGTTTGAGTTGGAGCTATTTGCTTTAAAACATTTATGCAAAGTTTATAATTTTTAGCCATTCGACAATAAATTTTACCATTAAATAATTAGTTCTTTATATGTGCTTCATGTATAGTTCACATTCGTATGCAGCAAAATAATGTCCTTGCAAATCCTTCACCAAGCCAAAGTTATAAGTACTTTCCATTCTTCTGTCTTATTACTTTTTTGAATTAGTGCATATTTATTAATATGCAATTAATGAAAATTAGACAGAAAAAATGATAGGAAAGAGAGGGATAGAACTTAGAACCTATGTGAAAGAATGGAAAATTATATAAAAGTGAGAAATTTAAAAAATGATATAAAAATAAATTTGAATTTTGAAAAGAGATTGAGAATGTAAAAGATAGAGAAAAATTGGGAAAAAATAGATAGTAATAAATTGAGGAGTAGTTATGTTATAAATATATTAACTACGCCATTTGTTTTTTCTAAATTCTATCCAAATAATGAAATCATGTGACTAATCTCTAATAGTTTATGAAACAAAAACTAAGATAACAAAGATTCAAATTAATTAAGATTAGCTACTATAAATTCAATAGGACATCTCCTATTTGGGTAATCATATTTTAATTAGATATCCTATTAGGGTAATTACTCATACATTTGTTTCGTTAATTTCTAAATATTTTTATGTTATACATATGAATTTTTAAATTTAACTTCTTATAAAAATGTTATAATATTTTATAAAAAAAATCAAAACTTCTTATTCTAAATATTTATTGAATCTTATGAAAAAAGTTATAAATTTTATATAAAAAATTACAAGTTCTTTGAAAATGTTAATTTTTAATAAAATCATGCTACTTTTCCACAATCAATAAAGCAAAACCCTAAGTTTAAACAAGAGATTATTATATACAATCTCTTGGTAACTTTTCACATAAAATTTATGTTTTTCTTATTTTATAACTTTTTTTCTATAAAATTTCCAATTTTTTCATAGAATTCTTATATATTTTGTGACTTTTTTTTGTAAATATGACTGTTCATATTTTATAATTTATGAACAAAATTGTAACATTATAAAAAATTATATTTCTATTTTATAAACACCTACATGATTTTATGAAAAAATATAAATTTTATGTTAATAATTGTTATTTTTTAAAAATATAAAATTATGCAAGTTTCTTGAAATTCTATAAAAGGAAGAAATTAATTTTAAATAATCACTCCTGAAAATTTAAAAATTTTACATGACAGATACAAAATTTTATCACTTGACTTCCTAAAAGCCTAAAACAAAAAACTTATGATTTTGCAAGTCACGGTTTGCTTTGAGTGGTAGTTTCGTTAATTTGTTTGTAATTACTAATCATAAACTAATATCAATGGAGAAGAAAAAAGTTTGAATTAATGCATATTTATTGATATGCAATTAATGAAAATTAGATAGAGAAAATAATAGGTAAGAGATGATAGAAGCTAGAACCTACATAAATAAAAGAATGGAGGACTATACAAAAGAGTGGAATGACAAAAAAAAAAAACAATAGAAGGAAAAGATAAAGAGTTATTTTTAAGATATGAAAATAAAATTAGATTTTGGAAGGCTGAAAGAGTGTTGGAGAGAGAGAAAAATTAAGTAAGAATAGATAATAATGAATGATGAGGCAACTTTATTGTAGGTATATTCACTATGTTTCAATGTTTCAATGATTGTTATCCTTTTAAATTCTATTGGGATTACAAAATTATGTAATTAATTTCTAATAATTTATGCAACAAAAATTGAGACAACAAAGAAGCAAACTAACAAAGGATAACTTAAATAGATTGAAAACTAATTGGTGGACTCTAATACCTAATATTGACTAATAAGCTAAGTTATTATTTAATTTATTTAAATATATTATAAATTTTACCAAATAAAATTGTACTACTATCCAAACTCTACCATAACTAGCCATTTTTATTTGTTTATTTCTAAATACCTTTATCTATTTGAAGCATTGAAGCCTACTCTACTTAATCGTAACAATTTATTATCTATAAATGTTTTTCAATATTTAGAAATGTTAGAACTATAAGTTAGCCTAATTGTTATCATTCAAAGGTGTCAATTTATGTTTACCAATAACCAAATTCATGCCACTTACGGTCTCTAGATAAATGTACTACAAATTAGTAATGGCCACTTTAAATGATTCTCTTTATGCCTTTTATAGTTATTAAAGTCATAAAAATTTGCAATTATCTTATATTGATTGCTCAAAAGATGACACATTATTCTTAGCTAACAAGTTAGTCAAAAAGCATAAGTTACATATTATTCATGTAATAATGTAAATATAAACATTATTCTTAGCTAACAAGTTACTCAAAAAGCATAAGTTACATATTATTCATGTAATAATGTAAATATAAATACTTGTCCTTTTTTTAAGAATCCTTACAAAGTAATGGTGAATGAGAAAAAAAATTATATCAATTTTTTTTGGAAAATATATCGTTTATATACTTACTAAATTAGTTTATTTTGATTCTATTCTACATGTTCTCAATTTACAGAAGTTATGTGATATATGCTAAATTCATAGCAATTATGATAATATGTTATAACAAACACAATCATTTATACAATTCTATTTTCTCTTTTAGTGCTTGCTGTGACAACTAAAGTAATAATAATTTTGGAACAATTATTGCGCTAGGTATTTTTAGTTGCCTTAAATTAATTTATAATAAAATTTCTTTTCATCTAATTTCACAAATAAAATATCATACTTGAATTTGCTTATATCAAATAGAAAATATTTTTTAAAATATTTAATTTCTTTAAATAAAATAATTTTTAAAAAATGCACAAATGTCCTTAAATATATTCATAAATATATAATTTCTTTAAATAAAAAAAACTTTTGAATAGACGCAAGAGCGCAAGAGGCTAGTTATAATATAATATGAATAGTCATACTTATAACACAAAAACATATGAAGCTCTATAAAAAAGTTACAAATTATTTACAAAGTAAGATTTCATTAAAAAATTTACAAGAAAATGCACAAGTCGATATATATAAATATTTCAAAATGTTAGTAACCGGTTGGTTACAAGAACATTTGTCCTCAACTACTGCAAAAATTACATTCCATAAAGTTAAAGTAAATAGAACTCTAAATAACATGGCAAAGAATAATTGGTCAAACTTTTCATACTTTATATGTATCTCACTGTAGACATTTATTCACAATTAAATAATTCTAGATAAAGTAAAAAAAAATTGTCAATTGATAAATATCAATAAGGATAAAAAAAAAGGACACTTATACTATATAATGAAAATAAAGAGATAGTAATCATTTAAAATAATCACAATTTAAAATGATAATCTTTCATACTTGGTTTTAAAACACTTTGAAAAAAAACCTTTTTTGCTATATTTATAAGTCATCAATCACAATCACAAATTAAAATCTTCAATTCTTTCTTATTGTGCACCCTCAAAATTACAACATAAAATTGAGCAATGATTGAATATATTTAGATCAAGTAGATAGACTCCAACATAAGGAAGTGACTATCCTTGAATTTTATTGATCATCATTGAATAACAAATTATTATTGGGAATTGATGCCTTTGAAATGTAAAAAATAGCCTTGGATCTAAAGGAATTAAAAGCATTCTAAGAATGTAAATAATGCCCTACATATCACTTGAAATTAGTTTTGCTTTCAAAATATGGTTAACCAATTCAATAATTATTAGTCTAGTACCATGACAAAGGCCAAAAAAATGGTTAGTATTTCTTAGTAATATCACAAGAACACTACTCTCTAAAACTAATTCATGATTTAGAATACCAACATATTTAAAGGTGTTCAAGCATTCTAATATCTCAAAATTTAGTGGAATGGACTTATAAAGGCAATTAACTTTTGTGAGTTATTTCATTTTTAATAGAAATAATGATAAGTATTTTCTAAATATTTATTTTATATAAAAATTGAATAAAGGCCTAATTAATTATATAATATGCACTTATGTCATCATAATAAATTAATTATTATTCATAATGTATAAAATATATGAGTACAAGTTATTTATAATTAATAAAATTAATTATTATTCATAATGTATTAATAAAGTTAGATACTTTATTAATGCTATTGTAACTTTTGAAGTATATAGCTTATTTTGGTTATATAAATTTTATAGATGTATTTGACATAGTTAATAGTATTATAAATATAATCCACATGACTATTATCAAGATAAATGGAATTTCATGGGCATTGATTTGCTTTACTCTAAATTTTGAATTATATATAATTATGTTCTTATAAATATGATCACATTTAAGTTGTAAATGAGTGAGACTCAACTACAGGTCAACATAATCTATAATTTAGCATTGATATACTTATTAAAAATATAATTATATTATGAGAATATAAAATTTGGTGATATAAGACTAGATTTTGACACTCGATCGTAAATTTTAGGCTTAAGCATGTTAGTTCTAATTAAATTAAAAAAAAGCTAACTGATGATTATTTGAGAAATTAGTAAGTGTTAAAATAAATTAAATTAAATTTATCAATTTAATTGAATGTTATGCAAAAGGTTATAAGTAAAGAATTAATGTGGTATAAGAATATAATTTAAAAAAACTACCAGATTCTTTATATTTTTATCTCAGTAAAGGCACACATAATTAGAGTGCCAATTCCTTATAGAAAAGATCATCAAAATTAAATAATTAAAATATTTGATTATTTGAGAGCCAACTATATGTATACTCATAAGATCCTCAGACTAACTTAAGACCCTATACATATTATTTTTAAATTAGATTAATTAAGAAAAAATTAGTAGATTGATAAATCATTGGGTCAATGCATGTGGCCTAATATTGTTAAATTGTGGGAGTTAATTTTTAGAATATTCTTTTAGACAATTATCTAAACATCAAAGGTAAAAGTTAGACAAAACTTTATCAAATATGATTTAGATCATTTATTTTATTAAATAAAATCACATCATGAATTTGATAGAAATGATATTTGATTTTTAAATATTTATTAGAGATATATTTTAAATTAGGAATATCCAATAAATGAGTTTTAAATGAATCAAATATATTTCAAATAATAATTAGAGATTTATTTTTGAATAGGAAATATTTAATTAGTAATATTTGAAATGGAAATTGGAAACCTTTATGATGCATTTTAAGGCTTAATAAACATTGTTAGCCTTAATGAGTCATCATAAATTTTAAGGGAACATGATTAGCCTTAATGAAATGTTATGATTCTTAATATGGCACTACAAGCTCAATGTGACATTATGAGTAATAACGGTTTGGGATATCAATGAGCATAGTTGCTTATCTTAATCATCATTGATAAAAAAGATCCTAAGGTTCCAATTTTTAGAGAGAAAATATGGAATATCAAAACTTAAGGTTTCAATTTTTGACAAAACTTGAAAAGAATTTTAAACCTATCAAAACTTTAAAGTTCTAGTTTTTTAAAGAAAGTTTCAGACTTATTGAAAGTCTAAGAAATTTTAGAAAGAAATCCAATAAGTTAAGTGAACAATTTATTCAAAAACTTTAAAGATAAATTGTTCTTGATGCTTAAGTTTGAATTTATTAATTCTATCAATCTTTTGCTCTTTCTATATAATATTTAATGGTCTACACCCTATGTGTTCATCCTTGAAATATAGTCTAGAAGATCTTGCGGATGGTAATTTAAGTATATTGTGTTAGCATTTTCTTCAATAGTACTAAGTAATCTTCTTAACATAATAATTATATATATAATCATAAGTATTTGATCTTATTTATTTTCTCTATAGTATATTTTAAAAAAATTGATTAGTGATTTCAAAAATATTTTTTTTAAAACTAGTTCTCTAACCAAATTAGCTTTCAAAACTATTTTATTAAATGGTATCTAACAAGTAGTATCAAAGAAAGCTTATCATATGTATATATGAATATTTTGTTGTTTGTATTCTCTCTCTGATTTTATGTATTATGTATGTGTTAGATGAGTGGCATTAGAATTATCTTTTAATGTCATTTTATAATCTATTGTAATGGTGAATGTTTAATATTGTGGTGGTTTGTAATTTTTAAATAATGGTTGTTCCAATTCATGGAAGATATTTGCTTGCATTAATTTTTTTTTTTGGTTTGTAATAAAAAGGCCAACCAATATTTCCATGCTTCCCTTTTAGTTTATTTTTCTTAGATTTTTGTAAGCCAATTTTGGCATAGGAATTACTAATGTAATTTTTAATTTTGGCAATTACAAGAAGTGAAAAGTACAAAATGATGGCAAGGAGAAACATATATTAAAAAAAACTATGTTCATGTGTAATTTTTTTATTGGATTGGAATTAAACTCAAGAATCCAAAAAGGTTGATAACCTAATTTTGAAGTGGATCCAAGCAAGAAATTTGGAGAAAAGACGAAGACAATTATTTGTTGAATTATTTGTCTTTTTTTCCTTTAGGAAACCATGGATAAGAGATATTTATTTATGTGATAATTATATTGCCATATGTGATTATTAAGCATGCTATATAGATTTAAGTTGTGCAACTCTATGTACCATGATACATATGTTACAATATTTAAATATTATTATTTTAAAAATATTGTATGTGATAAAAAACTAAAATTTCAAAATATTAAGTAGGAAAGGGTGTAATATACCCATGGGCTCCATTGTTGGTCCATTATAATGTAAATATATATGAACTTTTAAAAGACAAGTATATATTGGTATATTATAAATTTAATCTCTTGCGAATAAAATAGAAATACTAACACTAAAAATACATATTCCCTAATGTGAATATTTTAATGGGAGTAATATATTGAAACAACAGTTATTATACTTAACTAATAATTAATTATTAACCTTCCTAAGAAGCTTTATTAGTTAATTCTAGGCCCTAAAAAGATAATGATAGTTAATTTTAGGACATAGTTCTAAACTTATCTTGAGAGAATTAATCTCACATAATTAAGTCTAGCTAGCAAGAACATAACTTCCACAAGGATAGCTTGTTTGAGTAAGTGCTAGATCATCATTGCATTAAAAGAAATGTATGATTTTATTTGCATCATTATTTATATGTTTAATTTTATTCCAAAGTTGTTCATTATTCAATTTATTATGCTTATTTTATTTTAGAATTGAAAATGAGTGACCAAAATCAAATCCCCAATTATCTCCATAATAGTAAGCTCATCATTAATGGGTTAGATGCCTATCTAAATTGGAAGAAAAATGTCCTTGATGTTTTCACTTTGAAAGGATACAAGTATGAATAAAAGCTATCCACCAAAAGCAAAAAATATTCAAGAAGAATGATACAAATAATGTAGTAGTTAGAAGTATGCCAATGCCATTGCTATAATCATTGTGTAAGGTTTTATCTCTAGTAACCTAGAAGACATCATTTTGAGCAATAATATAACTAATAAGATCTTTGATTACCTTAATAAATTCTTTCATTTTAAGAGTGTCGATGAAAAGAATAGTGTGCTTATATATTTTGTTAGTTCAAAGATGGCTCCAAATGTGAGGGTTCATAACCATGTTTGGAGCATTGTTAATATTATATATTGGACAAAAGTTAATGGAGCAACTATGACAGGGAAAATGCAAATTCTTTTGATACTTGCATCATTTCCTAATACATAGAATGAGGCAAAAATAAACTATTATGTAAGTAATGAAAAGTGCTTTCTTTAGAAACTTAAAAATTAACTCAAAGAAATTGAGACTTCTGCATTGGCTACTGTGATTGCTATTCCTTTAACTAGTATTAAAGTTGAAGGAAAGAAGCAAAAAGATGGTTATGATAAGATTAAGCAAGAACCAATGCATTGCTAGTTTTGCAAAAAGATGGTCATGAAAAGGAAAGCTGCCTTTTGTTTAAATAAGAAAGGATACATGGATGGACGAGTGATGGATGAATATTCATTATGATCTAATTATAAAACAATAACATTAGTATATTATTTTTCAAGTTTAACTATCTCCATGTTTAGTTTTTATTTTAGTTGTATTACAACAAAGTTGTTATGTTCCAAACTTGTTTTATTTATGAAATAAAATTAGTACATATTCTAGAAAAAAAAACTATAGATTACTATTTTTTTGTAAATATTTATATTACACCAAAGATAGTTATTTCAAGTCCAATGCCTTAAAGGTATGATAACATCAACCAAAATAGGTTATAAAGCAAGATAAAAAATGTATATTTGGATCCATTAGATTTTGATCATCACTTTATGGATACCCTCTTTAGAATGGAAGATGTTAAGCATACAAATTTAAATGGGCTATATACTTGTATGGAGCCCATAAGCAATGTACAAAATTCATAGAAGTTTAAAGTATAATATCAACTCAGTTGATAATTACTTTTAGAATGGGTATAGGTATCTAACTAATCTTAAATCTGAATTTTGATAAACTCAAATGATTTAAGATTGAGAAATAATTAGACTTTCCTTTATAAGAATTTATTATTTATTCAAAAATAAGATAACTTCCATAAAAAGAACTTGAGAAATAGCAGGAGTTAATCATCATGCTTATACCTAAGTCACCTCAATAAATATGTGTAACAAAAATGAAAAGATTATCTTAGATATAGTGAAAACAATAATAAATAATTTAACTTTGTATATCTTTTTTTTAGCAAAAATGATTTATACATAATAAAAAATCTTCTAAATGATACAAACTTTGGTTAATTAAGAAATATGTTTATAGAATTATCAATAAAATACAAACTTTATTTGTGTTTTATTTACAAATTAGGCCATTAGTATCATAAATTGAAGTTTAATCATGAAGATTATGCATTTGCCAAAATCATCCAAATAAAAAGGAAAAAGATTCAAAAATAATTCTTGAAGAAAATTATTTTCTTAGAAAAAGATTAAATGAAGAAGAATAAACCAAATAGCATAGCAATTCTTGCAAGTCTCTATGGTAATACTATAAATTTTGGAATTTCTATACTTATTCTTGAATAATTAGAAATTAGAACGAACAATAACAAAGAATGTTGACTTGTGCAAATACAATATAAAGAACCTTGTCATAGTGGGAAGGTAAATAACTTTACATAAATCATGTGTTTGAGACATACACTATCTCATAAGAGCATGGTTCAAAATCCCAAAAGCTATAAAAAGTTCTAAAATAAGTTGAAAAGGCTATGAACCAAAAATTGGAATTTGAAAATTCCAATTGTGTTCAATACATGTAATGACACTTTAAAAAGGTTCACTTTTAAGGAGTGACTAGACTCACAAGGAATTGGAAATAAGTTATAGATAAATAAGGAATAAGATTTATGACTAATCGATATTTATTATCTAGTTATAGTATTTGAGAACTATTAGAATGCCTAGTTCATTTGTATGTAGTCTTAATTATGAGAATTAAGAAACAAATGATGGAGTTGTACATTTTAGTGAATCCTTAAAAAAAGGGTTTTTAAATACAACTACTCAAAGGGTTCATATAAAAGCCAAACTATCAATAGAGTATAAGTTGCAGTTATCAATATATAGATTGAAGCAAGCATAAATGTGATGAAATATTAAACTTGATCAAACTTATAGTATTGATCAAAATATTAATGATCCATGTGTAAACAAGAAAAGCACAAGACAATCATGTTACTTCTAGATCTTAAGTGTAGATAATATTTACTTTTTAGAAACAATGTAGGAATATTATTGAAACTTAAAAAATAAATTATAATATAGTTTGATATAAAAGGATCTAGATAACATTGAGTTTGATTGGTCATGCTATTTCATGATGGCATAATCAAGTAAGTAAAAAACTTGATGTATCCTAAATAACATAAAGAAGGTACTGATATTATGTCAAGCAAAATAGACCCTAAGAAAAGATTTCTTCTTTTCAGATATAATTTTTAATTAAAATTTTAACTTATAAAAAAATAAAGAAATATAACTTTTATGATGGATTTCTCATATGGAAAGTCTAAACACATATCAATGTTCTTAGATATGTTATAAGCATAGTCAACAGATATCAACCAAAGGCATAAGAATAGGATTGACTTATATATTCTATATTATCATTGTTAAATATAGATTCACGAAAATCAACATTTTAACTTAAGTTGAGAAGTGGGAATTTAGAGAAGAATAAAGCAAAGCTTTATGATCTTCTATATCGAGACTAAACATTCTGTTGTCTTAATATTGAATATTAGTAGTATGCCTCTAGAAAATTTACTAACAAGAACTTGAGATAGTTTTGAATGGTAAAAATCACTTATCATTGAATTGTTATTACAATTAGTAAAGGTACAAAAAAGCTTTGTATAAGATATAGTGCAACATGTAGAATTAAAAGACATGGCCAAAGTATTAATTGTTAGTTCAATTAATATTGAATGTGAGCAATCTTTCAACTAACACTTAGAATTTATTAAGATATAGCAAATTCCCTAACTTCTTTAAAAGCTAGTGGGAGACTATTGGGAATGAACTTATAAAAGTAATAAGGTTTTACAAGTTATTTCATTTTTAAAAGAAATAATTATAAATAGTACTTATTTTGCATAAAAATTGAATAAGGGTTCAATTAATTATATAATATGTACTAATGTGATCATAATATGGATTCACAAAAGATATGAATACAAGTTATTAATAACTAATAAAATTATTATTCGCAGTGTATTAATAAAATTAATACTTTATTAATGCTATTGTAAATTTGGATTATATAGCTTATTTTAGTCATATAAAATTTACTTGATATATTGAAGATGATCATAAATGAAATCCATATAACTATTGTGAAGATAAATGAAATTTCAAAAGCATTAATTTACTTTACTCTAAATCTTGAGTTATATATAATTATGTTCTTACAGATATAATTATGTTTGAGTTGCAAATGAGTGAGACTTAATTATAGGTCAATATACTTTATAATTTAGTATTAATATATTTACTAAGAATATAATTATAGTATGATAATATAAAATTTGATGATATAATAATCTTAGTGGATTTTAGTACTTGATCATAACTCTTACTGGTCATGTGGATGTAGGGAAAATAGAGGGAAAAGAATTTGAAGAGGATAAATTGGAAGAGAAATTACACATTTCTCCTATTTAATTGCTAGTAGAAAACAAGAGAGATAGAAATCAAAAGAGAGAAAAAATGGGTCCCATTAGAAAATATTTCTCTTACCAGCTAAGGAGGAAAAAAAGAGGAGAAATTTCATTATATTCATGTACACCCATTTTCCTCAGCCCATTTCTACATAGCTTTTTCTCTGCATTTCCTCTTCTTCAGCCCTCTTTTATGTAGCTTTAGGTCCAAGTTAGTACTACTTTATGCACTATTGGATTTGCCTTTTTTATTGCTATTTTGCTATGTGATATAGTTGACTGTTGAATGAAGTCACTGGTGTTTGTTAAGACTAAAGTCAGTGGAATCTTCTCTCCTCATCTGGCTTATTATCAATGGTAGAATTACTTACATCGAACTACTCTGTGTTATCGAAAGTTGAGTTGGGTAATGGATGGCATGCTGCTGGCCAGATATGTTGTACTGCTACCTATTACATTAGCCAAACATTTGATAACATTATTAGAGGAGTGCTACTCTACTAGATTGGTAATGGGTCCAGCTGGATTACACTTATCCAACTCGGTTTGGAGAGAAGTGGACATAATTTTCCTTTTTTTTTCTTCATTCATTTTTTTTTTTGCTTGTTTTCTTCATTCCACACTAGGATGAAGTAGATTTCATAATGCATTTCTATAGGTAGAATTGCTTAGTTATAACAATTTTAGATATTTACATTTAATTATAGAGTTTTTGGATAAATTTATGTGAATGTAGTTAGTGTAAATTATTTTAGAACTTGGTTAATGTTAATTTTTACTCCAAGTTTAAGATTATGAATTGAATTCTTGTTTGATGGGTTCTTTGTGCAATAGAATAAATTAGTTGTAATAATTTCAATAATAAAATAAAGTTTCAATGAATTTAATGAATTGATAGTATAATTAATTTTTTATTTTATGCAATGAAGGTATTATGGTTATTTTACTCTAAGAAATTTTCTTTCATTCCAATTTTATCTTAATCTAAACAAAATTAAATAACTTCTCTCCCATTTTCTTTCTCTCCCACACTCTCTCTAACCAAGTACAATTAAAAGAAAATATCTTCTCTTTTATTTTCTTTCTTCCATTTTCTCTCCAACCAGACATAACTAAAAATATATATATTCTCTCCTTTTTTTTCTTTTTTGTCTCATTTCTTTCTCTCCCATTTTCTTTCTCTCATATTTTCTCTCACAACTAACCAAAGCATTAACCCTAAGCATGCTAGTTATAATTAAACTAGAAAAAAAGTTAATTGATGATCTTCTAAAAATCAGTAAGTACTAAGATATATTAAATTGATTTTATTAATTAAACAAAACTGTAATGCAAAGGGACACAGAATTAATGTGGCATAGGAATACAATTTAAAGAAACTATCAAATCGTTTGAATTTTTATTTGAAAAAAGGTATATAATTAGAGTACAATTTTAGTTTTATAGTGAAAGAATCATTGAAATTAAATAATTAAAGTATTAATTATTTAGAAGCCAATTATATTTATTCCTATAAGATCTCCAAATTAATTCAAGGCTCTTTACATACTACTAATAGATCATATTAATTAAGAAAAGATTATTGAACTAATAAATAGAAACATATGTATGACCGAAGTCATTGGGTTTATGCATGTAACCTAGTATAGTTAGATTGTAGGAGTTAGTTTTCAAAAATTTTAATTTATAGAATATTCTTCCAAACAATTATTTAAAAGTCAAAGATAAGAGTTGGATAAAATCTTGTCAGATATAATTTTGACTATTTATTTTATTAAATAAAATCATATCAAGAATCTAACAGAGATGATATTTAATTTTTGAATATTTATTGGAAATATATTCCAAAGTAGGAATATTCAATAAATGAGTTTTAAATGAATTAAATATATTTCAAATATTAATTGGAAATATATTTTTGAATAGGAAGTATTCAAGAAATATTTGAAATATAATAATATGAGTCTTAATAAACATTATTAGCCTTAATAAGTCATCATGAACCTTAATGATACATATGACCCTTAATAAGATTTATTAGCCTGGATGAGCTATCATGAGTCTTAATGAAATACTATTAACTTTAATAAGACATTATGATTCTTAAAGTGGCATTATAAGGCTTGATGTGACATTATAAGTGAATACATTTTGGGATATCAATGGCATAATTTCTTATCCTAATCCTTGTTCATAAATAAAATCATAAGGTTTCAATTTTTAGAGAGAAAATACCGAATAAATTTCATACCTATTAAAATTCTAGAGTTCCAAATTTTCAAGAAAATTGGAAAGATTTTTATGCTTATCAAAACTCTTAGGTTCTAGTCTTCGTAGGAATATAAAAAAAGATTTAGACTTATTGAAACTTTAGAGTTCCATTTTTCTAAGAGAGTCTTAGACCTATTGAAACTTTTTCAGATTTCAAAATGAAATTCAAAAAGATAAGTAAATAGTTTATTTTCTAAATTATTCTTAGCACTTAAGTTTGAATTTATCAGTTCTAATAATCTTTTTATTCTTCTTGTATAGTACTTAAGAACCCATATCCTATGTGTTTATCCTTAAAACATAGTTTGGAAGATC
Source organism: Sindora glabra (assembly GCA_020226215.1). Classification (NCBI taxonomy): domain Eukaryota; kingdom Viridiplantae; phylum Streptophyta; class Magnoliopsida; order Fabales; family Fabaceae; genus Sindora; species Sindora glabra. The sequence continues at coordinate 70,110,991 of CM035232.1, read as the reverse complement.
TTGCATATAACAATTTGAAGATTTTATGTTGGTGTTTTCTTTAACAAGCATTAAGTAATCTTCTTAACATAATATACATATATATATGATCATAAGTGTTCGATCCTATTTATTTTTATTGTGCTATATTTTAAAAAAATAATTAAATATTTTAAAAGAATACATTTTTAAAACCTATTCTCTAATCAAATCAATTTTTAGAACTATTTTTCTAAATGGTATCCAACAAAATCATCACATGATTCAATCAAGGCATCCTCTTTGCATATATTGTCACTATTATAGTAGACTTTTGATTCACCAGGGGGAAAAGTTTTATTTATTCATAAAGTCAATGACTTCTCATGTAAGTTCTAGTATTCTTCTTTTTTATAAGTAAGAAGCATTATTTTATTTTTACAAAAGAGATAGATTAGCTCAACTTACATTTGAACCAACTGGATTTTCTAGATCATTAATAAAGAAATATATTGGAATCACAATTGTTGTTTTTCCATTTTTAGACTTTATTACTTTTCCATTAATTACACTTAAAATCCATTTTAAAAATTGTTTTATATTATTTGAATTTTTTCCTATGTTCCAGTAAAGAACCTCATTTTTTTGTTCAATGTATGGATCTAACAAACATCCTAAAGATAGAAGAATTGATTGTCTTTTAGAATCACTATGGGTGTTTGTTTGTCATTAGGCTATCTAGTTTTTTCCATACTTAATTTAAAATCCATTATGCAAATTGTTTTCTATCATTTGGATTTTTGCTCCCTATTCCAATGAACAACCCCAAGTTTTGGGTTAACAAAAATCCTAATTATTGCATAAATTATATCTATCTTCTATATTTTGAAAACAATTAGTGGTATTTTTATGAAATCACCCCTAATACCCACAATTTTCATTGCAAATAGTTGATCCATACTATTGGATTTGATAATCTTAAAATATCTATAAAAAATTATCAAACGCCTCGAAATATAATTTGTTACATATTAGAGATTTATTCTAAATGATAAGCTTTGTTTTGATTAAAATTTTAGCCATCTTACTACCATGATTTAGATTGCTTGTTGATGATTCATTGATTTGTAATGGAATACTAAATCTGGAGTGAGTGGTTTTTCCTTTAGGCAGTAATAATAATATAATTTTGTTTGATGAAACGTTTTGAACAATCTAAACCTTAAATAATAATAAATATTATTTCGTAGAAAATAAAACTATACAAGAAAGTTTTATATGTTCTATCATGAGTAAAGGCTTATTAATTAATAAACAATAATAAATATTATTTTATAAAAAATAAAATTAGACAATATTATTTAAAGAGTTTTGCATCGAAGATAAAGCAATAATAAAAAATTAATATTATAATTTTTTAGATCAATTTATTATATATCTTTAATTATAAATAAAAATATTTTCTCTTATTAATTTTAATATTTAAAAATATATCAAATTGAGACTAAGAAAATAGTATCTCAAAATTTTTGAGTGAAAATTTAACTATTATAATATATGTGTGCATTAAGATATAAAAACATTATAAATATATAAAAAAATATAAAGGACGTACAAGTAACCAAATTTTTAGTAATAGTGAAAATATTATTTAGGCACAAAATAAATATCAAAATATAGTTTAAAATTTTGAATAAAAATTAATACATAAAGGACCACATTTACACATTATATATATGAAAAATTGATCCACATCACATGTTCGAATATAATATATATATATATATATATATATATATATATATTGTGAAATAGAACCCATGAAAATAAAGGGACCCACTTAATTTGAGCGCTTGCGCTAAATTCAAACTCGTAGATAATTTGATATTTAAAAATTTATTTTAAATAATTTCATATAATACATTCTATGTACATAATAATATTTTCTCCTAGTGGAAAGCCTGACACAAAACAATTTAATAAAACTAAATTAATTAATATAATTTAATTTAATAATATATAATTTGATATCTCAAACAAATTTAGTGAAACAATTTTAATCATTATAATTATACCTATCATTTATTTCAATAGAATATAAAGTAGTATATCAATGAGATTTATAATGGTAATCAAATTGATTAATTATCATAAATTTAAATCACAAAAGAAGTAATTTAGGAGTTAAATTTTGAAAGTAATAGAGCCTATAAGAGAGTATACATTATTGTACAAAAATAGGAAAAGGTTAATATTGATTAGTATAAAAGTAGACGGCTCAATGACATTACTAAATAATTATATTAGTGATGTCACTAATAACAAATATATTAATTCAAATAGCAAGTTGTTCATGAGTACAAATGTTTTCAATGGTAGGAGAGAAACTGGGACTCTGGATCAAAACCACCTCTATAATATTATGCACCTAGCGAAGGCACTTGTGACCTACCATATTACGGATACGACTAATCCAGAATAATGAAATAAAAGGAAATTATTTTAAGTATATTTTTATATCTACAATAACACTTAAAACGGATCATGGACAGAAAGTAAATCCATAATTATTTATTTAGGCCAAATTAATTTTATTTCATCATTCAATAAATGATCCCAATAGCAAATTTTGTGTGATTGGATACACTATAAATAGTTCCATTCTGATAATTTGGCAAAAACATTATTTAAGCTACATCTCTTTTTTTTTTGTGAATGTAAATATAGCATAATATTTTAAATTTAATTATTGTGAAGGCACTAATTAAGAATTATTGAAGAAGTTCCTTCCGCGCATTTAAAAATTGAAAACTTTCACTACTTATGAATTCACTTCACATCAAAGAATCATAAAACTCAAATAATAACTTATAGGAAAATTTTAAGGTGCTCCAAAGGTATTAAAACCCTGAGTGGTGTGACACAATCTCATCCATTGGATGAGATTACTAAAGACTTAGGTAATCTCATCCAATAGATAAAATTATATTACACCACCCAGGGTTTGAAACCCTTGGGGGTACCATAATCTTCCCCTAACTTATAATACCTTTTTCTTATTCTATAAAAAATATTAAAATTAAAAATTATATAGTATATTTAGGGCTAATAATGAATTAAGCTAGTTCATAAATAACTCATGGCTTGATTCAAATTTTGACTTGGTAAACTAAATTTACAAGACAAATTAAGCAACTCATGAGCTGAATTATTTAACTTATGCTTTAAATGGGTTGAGTTTGAGTTAATAAAAACTCAATTTGTTTGCATAACAAACCGACTCAATATGCATACATATAAAATAAAATAAAATATATATATATATATATATATATATATTATAATATATATTATATTTTTAAAAATATTTAACAATATTGAATTCTAAAATTTAAGATAATATATATTTTTTTTGATAATATATTTTTTGCTAATATATTACTTCAATATTTTTATAAGAATTTCAAATATTATTTTAAATAAAAATATAAATTAATTAGATCGATATTACTTGATAATTTTTTATTTATAAACTTGTCATAAGAATGAAAATCAAAGGGCAAACTTTAATAGATAATTTTTTAATTTTACTCGAATAAGTCAAATAATTGAGTAAATAATTTTTACTTTAAATTTATTCTTTTAAAATACTTAATAATTTTATATTTATAAGTTAAATAATTAAATAAAGTTCATTTTTCACTTGTGTTTTTTAAATGAGGTTTATGATTTTTAAATGAAATAAATATATAAAGTTATGATTATCAATAAAAAAAATTAAAAAATTCAAACCAATTCATCTTTTAGAATCATGTTGTGGTTGTAATGTAATTTTATATTTTAAGATAAATTATTATTTATATTACATTAAATATGCTTATAACACATCATTTATATTTTATTATTTATGTCATTAATTTGCTAAAAATATTAATTTTCAAAAGTATTCTAAGATATTAAATTATTAACAAAATATTTTATTATTATAATTAATTTAAGTTAATGAACTAACTTGAGTTGAAAAAATTAACTCAATTCAAGCTTAAGTCAAGTCATGAGCTAGACAAATTTAATATAAGTTAATCCTAAATTGAGACTAACTAAGCTTAATTCGATTCATTACTAGCCTTAAGTATATTTATTTAAATTAAAATTAAAATTTTCAATACTATAAATAAGCTTTTATGAAAAAATTATATTACATTAACCAAAAACAAAAATTTTAAGAGTATACTATCCTGTAATTTTTCATTTCTTCATAGGATGACAAAACCAAAATTATTTAATAAGCTACAATTTAAAATATAAGTTATTACAACTTAAGACTTGAGCAATATTTCATATAGTTTTGGAGAGAGCAATTTGTCCCCAAAAAAATAAATAAATAAAAGACACACAACTGTGATATATGATGATCATTTTTAATAAATCTTAACTTCTAACATTTAAAATTGAAACCATGGGTAAATTCTGAACCAAATTTAAATTACATCACTAAAACCACGTGTAAGGCCAAAAAATAATTATTCTAGATAATGACTAATATCATAAAAAGTTAAAAAAAATTAGTTTATATATGATATATGAGATTGATCGTTACTGTAAATTGGATGCTTATAATTGACATGAATACATTCTTCAGTAATCACCAATATTGTTGTTTTCTGCATATGGCTGTAGAAATCAAATTTGGTTGGCCAACCACCATCTTTCAATGGAATAATGGAATAAGAGTTGGAGAGGATGAATCATCCCCCAATAGGTCTTAATAACCTTTTACTAGATGATGTTTTTGGAGTTTCTATCTCACTTAAAATATTTTTGTAATCATTTTTTTCCTGGGCTTAGGCCGAACTATTCATAAAAGAAAAAGTGTGAATAATTTGAAGAAAAGAATTAATTAGAATAATAGATAACATTAAAATATATAAATATCCAAAATCAACCTCCTTGCATAAATTTGGAAAATTGAAAATAATGGAGAGAATGAAATACAAAACAATCGAAATAGAAGAAAAAAAATATAAAAGAAATTTTCATCTCTTAAGTCCATTTCAATTGATCATGATATTATTGGATATTGCTTTAACATCTCTAACATAATATAAATCAATTTATTTTTCCTACATATATTAATATCAAACAAAGATCAATCTTTTTACAATTTAAATAGACTGCACAGATTATATAATAAAAAATTTAATATTATTAGAGAGGACAAATGCAAATTATGATTTTATTGTCATAACAATGCAGTTTACTTAAAATAAGTAGTATATTGAATAGCAAGACAATTTCTACAAATATACAGAGATCGAAATTTAAGATGAATAAATCATCTTAGGTAATTGTAATTGATAATTTGATTGAATCAATTATGCAAATATATAGAGGTAGGACTTTAAAATTAAAAGCAACAAATATATAGCATTCAAATAGTATTATGAAGAATAATAAACTCATGTAATTAGCTTTGTGTAATCATAGATGAAAGGAGGCATAAATTCAAAGACTTAATTTTTTTATTTTTAAATTCAATAAATGAAAATGAGTGATTTTATATTTATTAAAAAATTACTCTATTCTAGGACCCAAAAAGGACACAATTTTAAAATGTGCTAATTTCATTTTATTTCTTTGAAAAATTTAATTGATTCTATATAATAATGATGAATTATATCAAATTAAAAAATGCTATAAGTATTGAAAATGATATTAAAAATTGAGTTTTAAATATTTTATATCCATTAGATTATGTTTTGCAAATTTGTCACATAATCCTATATTTAATGATAGTCATTGACTTGCATTCAGAATTGAATTTCATTTCCTATTTTTGATGCATATGATATTATTGTATCAAATTATGTTAGGTAAACAAAGTTATTAACTAATTAGTTAGTAATTTAATGTTAAAATAGTTAAATTATGTTAAAAAATACTCATTATGTTTTATAAAGACAATCAAATTAATAGACCAGCGAATAAATCTCAATTACAAATGAAGCTAATTGATTTGAATGAAAACTGTTATATAGTTTTTTTAAAAAATCAATCATTTAACGTTAATTGATTTTATTAAGTGACCATTATATATTTAGTAAAGCGTGTTATATGTATAAATAAAAGTCAATCAATTAAGAATATAAGTATATAAAATATTATTTTTTCCATATTATAATTACGTTAAATAAATAGACCTTAAAGCTGATGGCATAGCCAGCAGATGGCGGTTACATAATTATGTGTTATATATGTTACTTTTGAAAATAGACATTTTATTTAAAGAAGTTATATTTAATTATATCTTAATTATGAAGAAATATAAAATTAAAAAATAAAATACTCATAAAATATTGTATAAATTGAATTCAAGTTACGAATGATCTATAATTAATTAGTACCATGCATCTGAGATGTATTGTGCACAATCAATACAAATAAAATAAATTAATGTATTTTTTACTGATATGTAAGTGTGATTTAATATACTTGAAATACATTATGCATCCGAAAAAGACATATATATATATATATACTCAAATAGACATATGTGTGTAGATCAATTGTAAATTAATGATGATTTTAAAAAAAGATAATTTTAAGGGCATGAGTTTGTTTAATTAATGGATTAATTAGTTTAAAAATTAAAATATTATATTTATTAATAGCTTAGAACTAGTTAAATTAAATATAATATTAATTGGTGTCTGCAGTTTTATTAATCAGTTGATTGGTCAATTAAGTTTCTATTTGAGAAACAATATTTATTTAATATATTTTAAATTTCTCTAACAATGTTATTAAGATTATTACAATTGTATTATATTCACTCTCTCAGTACGTCACTCTAGACAGAAAACAAAGGACGCCACTATTAGATACTATGGTATAGACTTTGACAAAAAAATACGTAAGTTTTAAAGGAATAAATATGTAAATTCAATCATAATAACTCACGGCGTGGGCTCAGTAGTGTTTCATTTGAAGGCCAACCTTTTTTACTGTTTCTCTCCTACAAGTACGCCTTCTAGAATTAATTTGTTAATCAACGTAGTGCATAAAAAATTGATATAAAAAGAGGTTGAATATTTATAATATAACAAAAAATATTTAATTCAAATTTATGAATTGATTAATCAACCTAATTAGTAAATAGTTTTAATATATGGAAAAAATTCAACACTCCAAGAAACAATCGTTGCATTTTTTTAATACAATACATAAAAACCATGTATATCTAACTTCGTCAATAATGAATTGAAATCGATGTCAATCAACTAGTCAGTTTTTCATATTTTGACAATTCTATTATATCATTAAACCATGTATAACTCATTTTGAGAGCAATGGTAATTGTTTTGAATCTTTCTAACTGGAAACTTCAATAATATAAAAAATTTCTTCACAAAGATGTTTTTTAAATTTGTTAATGTGAATCTTAGAAATTAAAAAAAAAAAAGGAATCTTACTTCCCTAAGAAAAAGAAATAATATATCATATGAGAGAAAAAAATGATGACATGGGTTATGCAAACAATATTATTGCATGTATAACTTTTTAAAAAAAATTGTAAAAGATTATACAGACAACACGTGTCATTTGAGTAGTCTAAAATTTTTCAAAAAAAAAAAAGTTATATAGACTATAAATGCAATCTATAAAGCTAGAAAAAATTTTAAAAAATTTTAAATAACAAGTCTTTGCCTTTATCTATTTTGATGACATGCCTACATAAACGACTAAAAATTTATTGTTTATACAACCTAAGGCCTAGAAATTCCCACTAACACACATGTAAAAGCATTCCATGCATTGCTTCTTCTTTTTCGTCTTCCCAAAAGAGCCAAGGTACGTATCTTCTCCCTTTTTATTTTTTATTTTTACATTTTTATGCTTTAATTTTGTTTTATTCTTACATCTATTTTGTTAAATGATCAATTTACATTGCTTCATTGATGATTAATATTTTGGATTATTACTTCACTATTCTATTGAGGTAGGCTAAAAAAACTCATACATTTTTTAATGGTATATTGATATATAATATAAAGATGAATTTTTACTTCATTAATAAATATGATAAAATTATTATTTAGTGCATGTAGATATATTTATTGCTTTAAACATCTAATGATAATGATACAATATTTGAATATGAATTATTATTTTATAAGATTTTATATATTATTCAATGTGATAAAATTATTATTTTGTATATCTTAATATGTTTATTAGTTTGAACATTTGATGATATTAATATAATATTTGAATATGAATTTATCTTAATACTTTATTGTGTTAGGTAGCAAAATTCTTATTTTGTATTAAGTTTTAAATTTTTAATTTTTTAAAAAATCAATAAATTCTATACAAACAACTATGTAGAGATTCCAATTTTAACAATTTTTCAAAAAAAAAAAAAAACCTCTACATGATGTTTTCAATTTTTAGTTTATTTCAAAAAATAAAATAACCTCATCGTCTATATAGAAGCTTCAATTTTTAAATTTTTTTGAAAAATATTAAAACAAACAACTTTTATACAAATAAATTTTTTCATCTATATAAGTTTGAATTTATACAAATGACAAAAGTCATCTATATAGAAAATTTATATTTGATTGAATTTTCCCCTACATAAATGAGTTTATAATCTGTATAAGTTCATTCTATTCAGATGAGATTGAAAATTATCTGTGTAGGTGACAATATATATGAATCTATATAGATGACTCATTACAAATGATGACATCATCTAAAATATATATAAATAATCGAACAATCCCATATAGATTATTTTTGTCATCTGTGGTGCCCATTTTTTTTTTATAGTGAATAAAGAAACAACTTAATTAAATTTTTTTGGACAAATGCACAAATTTATTTGTTGAGAAGGACAATCTCAATTGTAATATTATGGCATATACCATAGACATATGATTCCAACTTTGATAGTTAGATTATTAGGATGTAATGTAAACCATTATCATCGAAGAAACACAAATCACATATAATTATTTTGTGCATACATTTACTAATAAAAAAAAAAAATTGATGCTATTAAATAGAAATGAAAGATGATATAATTTACAGAAAATGGTGAGAAATATATTTATCAGAGTTGTTCGCTATTGAGTAGAAAAATGAAGCAAATCGAAACAAAGAATGACACGATATTGAAAAAGAAATGTTCATTGGTATATATAAGAAGAATAATAATAAAGAATTGCATAACATAAATAATAAAAAAACTCCAAAATTAATACATTTATTTAAAATAATTCAAATTGATTACAATATTTATAATGATTTAAAAAATTTTTACTTAAAATAATCATGAATAGATTTTCCTAAGTATAATGTTTTTAGAAATTAAAATATTTAAATTAATTCAAATTGATTAGAATAACTACAACGGGTTAAAATTTTCTAATAAACTGAATTGTGATTGGATACCTATAAATATAACATTTTGAAAAATTAAATTTTTTTAAATTAATTTAAGTTGATTATAATAATTATAATGACTTAAAATTCTACACTAAACTGAATCGTGAATGAATATCCGTAATTATACATTCTAGAAGAGGTTCCTGTTTCTGTCAATATATAATAAATTATAAATAAATATAGATTAAAAAAATCTTAAAGTGATATTTGATATAATAGTTTTGAATGGCTTTATTGCATCAATTATTTTACTAATTTCATTGAATAAATTTGTCTAATTATAATTATAATATTTTTAGCAAAATTAAAATGATGTTATGAATAATTAACTTGATGAAATATATTATTTGATCAAAAAGATGATATAATAGGAAATTAATTGAAAAGATATTATGTTTAACTTTTTTAGTGATGATTTGTTGCAATTAAAATATACTACTTAGTAATTAAAATTTCATTAATATCCTAAATTATAATGATTTAATGTTAATTTTTATGAAAAAAAATTCAAAACGAATGATAAAAAGCAGGCAAATGAAATGTACACTCTAAGAATGAACATTAGAACAAGTGTACTTCACTTGCTTTATATATGTGAATTTAAAGAGTATCTAATAAATCCATTAAATTCAAGCCTTATAAAGTTTGCTTTGAACAAATTATAATTGTAATAACTACCGGAAAGAAAAAAATCGCAAGTTTAATGGGGACTTATCAAAGTTAACCATCAAGTTTGATTTGATTGATACTGCAATTTGAATAAATTCATTTTGAATTTTTCGTGATGGAATAAAGCAGAGGAAAATGCATACGAACTCATTCCTTGTTCCTTTTATGTCATAAATCTATCAGCAATAATGACTTAGTATGCATTTTCCTCCGCTTTATAGCATTAACTCGGAAAAAATAAAAATTTGCTTTCTATCTATAGGATTCACATTGCTAATATTATATCTTTACAAAACACAAATGAAATTATCAAAGTATAAAGCATAATTAATATTAATATATTCAATATTGTAATCATTAAATATTTTTTGAGAAAAATACATTTTTTCTACAAATTTTGAAAAAAAAAATTACTTATTAAAATGGATGTTATAATTTTGAGTTATTTTGTTTTCTATAGAATACGAAAAGACATTGCAAGAATGTCTATAGTTTGGGGCGGTTTTTCTAGCAGTTTTCCCACAGATTTTCCGGCGCTGTCACATGGATTTCTTGTGGATTTTTGCTTTCTTGCAGAATTTCCCATGGCAAAAAATTCATGGGAAACCGTTACCCACAGATTTTCCTACAATTTTTCCCATTGATTTTAATCTCCTCAAAATTTTGAACTTAAAAATAAAAATCATTCCCCACAGATTTTTCATAGATTTTAGCTGCGTCAATTTTAATTTTTTTAAAAAAATATATATTTCCCATAGACTTTTTTATGGCAAAACTAACTCAAAATAATTAAAAATTAAAAATAAATTCAATTATTAAAATTATTTAACCCTTGAAAAATCTATAAAATTATACAAATTTTTATAATAAAAAAACAATATTATAAGAAAATCAAGATAAAGTTGAGCTAAACTTTCAAATATAAGTTACTTTAATTTGGTCATAAGCAAAACTCATTATAAATTGATCATGAGAGAATTTGATATTTAACAAAAGAGTTTAGTCATACAAAATTACTAATAAAGCTAATTAAACTTAACACAACAATAAGGTGAGAGAAATCATTTTTTGCTATCCCCGTGTTACTATAATATTCACAATTTACAAAATAATGATAGATTGCCTACTATTTAAGATCTTCACAAAGTAGAAGAAAATCTTGGTGGCTTCACTGATGCAATATGTCCACTCTCCACCAATAATTATTCATAATTCATATTTCATATAGAAGTAATTGGGGGAAATATATGATTATCATGTTAACCAAACACTGCCCCTGGCTGCAATAAAGGAAAGTGCTTGTCCAAGAGACAGAACAACTTCTTCCTTTATGCCCTCAACGTAAGTTCCCTAAAATACAAGTCAACATAAATAATAACTATATTTCAAATTTTCAAATTGACATTAAAGAAACAAGGAAATTTTATTAAGAGTTTTTTTCTCATTTGAGAATCCTAAGCATGATTTAACAAAGAAATACATTTGCGGAAGTTTAAAAAAAAAAAAAAAAAGCTCCAAAATTGAGATCTTCTAGCGTATCCTTTGCTTTCTAAGTGTCCTTCAAGAGTGTTACTTTCTACTTTGTATCTCTGTTTCAATGCTTCTAGCTTGCATAGAAACTTCTCCTTTGTTTTCGGGAAAAATGGAACCTTGATTGACTTGGTCTTTCGAAGGGCCATGGATGTTCATTTTTTTTTTCTTTTTCAATCGTAGATTGCAAGCATCTGCTTTACTCAAGCAACTATTTTTCAATAGTAGAGCTTGGTGTGACTGAACTAATCTGGGTCTCTATAGCTAACTCTACCAACTCAATTTAGCATTTAAGTTTTTACTTGAAACAGGCCATTACTCTTGGAAGGTGGTTGATCAAAATCAATTTTTTCTCAACATGCAAATGAAATACAGGACGGATCTGAACTTGCATGATAGGATAATAGTGGAAAGGAACTAATTTTGTGATCAAGATCTAGTTTTTTCAGTAGTTCGTTTACTACTCAAGTTTTCTATTATCATTTCTCTCTTGATTTATTTCACCATTTCTAGATATAGAGAAATAGCGTGGACCAAAAATAGCACCGGTTTAGATGTGGATAATGATCTGTTTTTTAAGGACAGGAGCCATTTTGTGGTTTATCAGCAAGAAGAGGATGAGAAGTGTTGCAACAGTACCAAAGACATAGCACTAGTTGGGTTAAGTGACCTAATAGCTTAATTGGTTATCTTGTTGATGATAAAGACTTATCTCCTTATATGATTCAAGCTAACATTGATCATGCATGGACTCTGCCAGGAGATGTGCATGTTATGGCTAGATAGGGTAAGCTCTACATTTTATGTTTTGAAAGTGAGGAGGATAAAGACTATATTTTGAATAATAGGCCCTGGGTGATCCAAAGCCTGATGCATTTCATCCAATGGAGGCGGAGCTTGAGATTACCTTATTTGCATGTCCATTATATCTCCATCTGAGTTCAAATTTAGGATTTCCCACTTGAATACTTTACAATTGATTTTGCTGAATGTTTAGGTTCAATGATTGGACCCTTAGAATGGGTGGATTGGCCAGAAGCTTATCCCAAGAATATCAAATTTTTGAGGGTCGAAGTGCGGATTAATCCAAAGGAACCTTTGTTTATGGGTTTGCCATGAGATAAGATAATGATAGCAAAGTATGGTTGTAATGCAAGTACGAAAGACTCTATAGGATGTGCATTTTTGTGGAAGAATTGGTCATAAAACAAATATGTGCCCAAAATTTCCTGACCAGATTGAAGCAAACCTTCATAAGACAAGCTAATAATCTAGGAACACAATTTAGGGTAAGATATGCAATAGATACTACTCAAAGGCATTTTACAAATGCTGCAAGAGCCTTTGTAAGACATGATTCTAGAAGAACTACTACAATAGATCTAAAGTATAAGCGTGGTATTCTGAGACATCACCTTTCTGATGTCACACAGGTGGAAGTTGACTAAAATCCTCCTTTTTTCCCCTACCGATCAGCAACAACATTAATCAACTCACCAGTGGAGAATTTAATCTTGTAAAATGGTCACGGTATGTTAGAGCCTGAAGAAGCGATGAAAATTGACCTTTTCAAACCTCAGAATGCAGGAAATAACCTTCAACAAGCAACTCCCCTTTCAGCAAGAAAATTCCCCTCAGCAAACTGACTAGTTGACAACAAGTACTCAGAAATATTCCACTAGCACCACCACCAAATTACATACCTAAAGTTTTGTTCAATTCAGCAAATGATCACAACTTAGGAGCTATGCAAAAAGTTTGAACTGTGCTATTGCATAATGGTCAAACCTTATTTACCAATGACAATATTATTCAAGACGATGGAGCAGAATCTAGTGCAAATGCTAAATTGAGATAGCATTCCTTACAACTTCAGATAGACATAGAGGAAGGGGGAATTCATGTCATTAACCATCCTATTCCTACAAAACATGATATAGAAGAACATGTGACACCACCATTTTCAAATGCAGATCATAATATTTTTTTTTCCCAGGCTGCAGGGGGTGAGGAAGTTGCTAGGCACCATCTTGTGACTACTAATGGGGACTTAAGTTTGGTTCAAGCTTCAAACACTCATGATTTAAACTCTTTGGGAGGCACACAAGAAAGAATGACAAATGCGATTACTAAGCCTTGATACCCTCTATATCATAGACTTTATCACTTACTAAAGAAATGGAAAGCTTATAGACAATCAGAGTCTATTGCAACTATAAGAACCAAAAACATATCTTGTTGGGGAAATACTGAGTGATCTCTCAATGGAGGGGAGGGTATTAGTACTGCCTATACAAAAATAGAGATGTTGCCTCTTATTTTCATCAGCAAGGAATGGGGCATGAAATTACAATTGTTGAAGTAGAAGAAAAGGGTCAAAGGGAGGAACCAATTACTGCTTAACCAGGCATTTAAGAGGACAAATTTTTTAATTAAGATAATAGAACTCAACAGCTGAAGAGGAAGGTGACTACGGATAAGATGGAAATTAAAAGAAGAAAATTAAATAATTTGGAAAGCCAATATTGCTCTCAAAGGGAGAAAGAATAGTGTAACTCTATAGATATCGTAACAGTGGAGGTAGATAAAGGGTGCTCAAAAAATGAAGATTAACGTTTTAGAAAAATTGCAGACTAACATACAATGTTAGAAATGGAAATGGATATGCTGAAGTTTGCAAATCTATCTCTAGGGTTTGGGGAGGTTGTCTTTAAACAAATTCCCCCGGAATCATGAGGATAATATCATGGAATTGTAGGGATTTAAGTTGGCCATTACAATGCAGAGATGTGGACAACTTATTTTAGAGCATAATCCAAACTTGATTTTCCTAGCAGAAACCTTATTGACAGTGAAAAAAAGGAAAAAAAAATGAGTATTATGATGAAGAGTTTTTTGGCTGCTGCAACGTTGTGGGAATGGATGCAAGAGGGCATAATGGAAGGCTGGTTTGTTTATGGCATTATGAAATTAAAGTTGATCCAATTCAAGTGAACACACGTTAGATTCACTTAAAAGTGGATTAATTGGAACACCACCAAACTTTTGTAATAAGAGTTTATAATTCAAAAATCGAGATTGATTCAATTAAAATAAAAACAAGCTTCAAATTCATAACTATTTTTTGCCTTTCAAATGTCACTGAAATATGAAAATTTTAGAATTTCTTTTAAACTTTCTAATAATATAAAGATTATCTAATTTTGACATTTGAAACTCATATTATAACTAAAATCTTAAAATAATGTAAAAATTTAATATTAATTAAACAATTTAAAAATATTAGAAAACTATTATCCAATTACATAATAAAGTTAATTTCATAAGATTAAATATATATGTAACACACTAATAGGTATAAAATAAAAAGAAATAATATAAATAATATTTTGCAAATCACTAACATAATAAGATTCCCAGTAATTTTAAAATTACCACAGCTTTAATAAAAACCTCATTTATTTTATTTATCTATTATTTTAAATTTTTATATAATTTTAAAAATATCATCATATCAAAATAAACTTCAGTAACAATGTAAGCTGATATAAAATAGCAATTCTATAATAGGGCTTGAACCTATAACCTCCATTATATTACTTAGGTCTCTCACTGCTAACCCACGATATAATAACTTATTACTACAACGGAAAACTAGATCATTTATAGGAAATTTTTTGTCCCGCCCTCCTAGGAACAATAAGAAAAAAGTTAATATAGACTAGTTTCAATTATGAATTTTATTGATTTTCTCTTGCTTTCACATGGTTTATGAATTAAAGTAATATCTATTCAAATGAATTTAATTTGTAAAATTTGTTTTGAAAAAATTGTAAGTGTACTAATTACCTAAGAAATGAAAAAAAAATTCTAAGTGTAGTTACTAATTTCAATGTGAACTTCTCAAAGTTTACGATCAAGATGATTTGAGACTATATTTCAATCACACTTGGAACAAATTCATTTTGAAAATTGAATGCTGGAATAAAGAAGAAGAGAAAAATGGGCACTAATTTGTTCCTTATTCTTTTATATCATATATCTATCAAATATGATAAGGAGAGGACATCTATAAGAATAAAAAAGAAGTGTAACCAAAACTATCAAATTATATATCATTGGGTAAAATTAAAATGAGTTCAGGTTACACCTTCATTTTAAAAATTACATGACTTTAATATTTTAATTTTTACCGTTAATGCAAAATCTTATAACAGAGAAAACTTTCATGAACTTACGACCTATTAAATTTACAGAT
Organism: Sindora glabra; assembly: GCA_020226215.1. Taxonomy (NCBI): domain Eukaryota; kingdom Viridiplantae; phylum Streptophyta; class Magnoliopsida; order Fabales; family Fabaceae; genus Sindora; species Sindora glabra. The sequence continues at coordinate 70,095,123 of CM035232.1, read as the reverse complement.
ACAAAGGCCTATGATTGAATTTGGAATGAAAAAAAAGGTAAAACTGTCAAGGAAATCTTGAAAAGCTTCTGACTGCTTTGAAATTTACATCGTTAAATCTTACATTCTAACTTACCTTATTAGATGCTTGAGATCAAAGGATGACAAGAGTATTTCTTCTCCAACACGAACTTATAATGAGAATTATCAGATTTTGTCATCTTTTTTTTAATTTTTAATTGAATCATTTAAAAGTTTTTTTAATGGACCAACTCCGATATTGCTTGTCGCAGTTGTTCATAAGTTACGACAAAGTCATTCTTTTATTGCAACATCTGCAGAAAGATGTGACTTCTGTTTTTATAAAAAATTGTAACAGCCAAGATTACCGCGGCTTGCATTTATATATTTGTGCTAAAATTTTCACATAAAAATTTATTTTTCTCTGATAAATGTTTCATAAAAATTTACATAAGCGGCGAATAAATTTAACCTATAGATTTCTGACATATTATTCAAATCTTTCATCCATCCCTATATTGTGACTTCATGATAACCAAAAAAAAAAAAAGTTGTAATAATTATTATTGATGTGTGAAGGAAATAGAAAAAGATGCCTTGGTATGGGTCTTGGAAAAACCATAACTTACATTTAACTTATTTGATATATTGTATAATATAGTATAAAAATCATGAAATAAAATAGTATTGTATAGTATAGTATTATGTATTATAAGGAAATAGATTATACTATGTTTGGTCTATTATTATATAAGATGAATGTTTGTATAAAATTATTCTCTCTTGTATTTGTTATCATGTTGTACAATAACATATAGACTTAAAGAATAATTAATTTCATTAAAATATTTATATATATATATAAATAATAAAATTATTTAAAATAAATTTGAAATATGTAATTAGATCAAAATGCCCTTCAACAACAATTTTTTAAAAATTATATATATATATATATATATATATATATGTATGTATGTATATATATATATGTATGTATGTATATATATATATGTATGTATGTATATATATATATGTATGTATATATATATATAGATAGATAAATAGATAGATACACACACATAGACACACACATATAAGATTTATACTATAGTAACAAAATAATATATTATGCTTCACCAATACACACACAAATGCATATATACGTATGCGTGTAGTGAAATGTATACGTCGATGTATGTATAATAGACTTGTAAAAACATATGTAATAAATCAATTCAAGAATATAAATTCAATAAATATCTCTTATAAAATTTTAAAAAATAGTAAAAAAATTCACTATCTATATGTATCATAAATATAGTTTAATATTATTCAAATTAAAATTTTAAAATATTAAATTAAAATGTAAGTGTCAACATAAAAAAAATTTAATTTAATTTTATAAAAAAATATGTAAGAAAGACATGAGCAAAAAATGGAGACGAAAAAAGAAATTTTCAATTTAACAATTTAGTGAGAAGACTTTTAAATAAATTATACTATCTACTTAAAATCTCCGAACATATTATAAATTGTATTTAAATAATCTATCATATACTATCAAATCTTATCCAATGTGCAAAAATGAGACCTTAGTGATTTACACGTTACTTTATTCTTTCAATATTTATTCCTTCAATTTAAGGAGATTCGAGATTTGATATTATTTACTTAAAATTATGCACTACATGTGCTTTGTGTGCAACTTAAAACTGCGGATTGAAAATGCTTCCCAATTTTCTTTTCTTTGTTTCATTTTTCCCTCCCAGATTTATAAACCTCTCATAAGGTTTTAATTCATCCTGTAAGAATTTTTTTTTTTAACTTTTTGGACACCACTTTTTTCCTCATTTCATTTGTTGTGGGCAAAATATTTAATTAAATTTTTCATCTTAATGAAATAAATTCTAGTCAAATATTTGATGAATTGATCAGATATTTAATAAACTCTAGTCAAATATTTAATATTGTGTAGTTGTAAATAAAATATTTTTATTATTTAAATCTAAATTTCATATATAACAAAATTCAAGAAGATTGAGATTTGATTCAAATTTTACCTAACATATGTTTTACATATAATTTATTAGTATGGCTTGAAAATGCTTGAGACTTTCATCCACATTTTCATTTTTCTTTTATTTAATCTCTTGTAGATATATACCTTGCAATATTGTAAGGCATAAATCTTGACGCGGAATTAGATGTTCATTGTCACTTTATGTGTACGTTGGCATCCTCTGATTAGACCCATTTGAAATTTTGTTTGCAATCAAATAAAGGCAACAGAGAGGGAGAGAGGCATATATATATATATATATGCATGCGTGTGTGTGTGTATGTATGCCTTTCACACTACGCGTATCCTTTAAACTCTTCAAATTATAAGTTATGAATAATTCTGTCGCGAACTAAAACTCATACGAAGTAAATAGTATATTTATGATTGAATTGTCTTTTTTTATGTATGGGTTATTTGCTTTAAGTTTTTTTTAAAAAAAAAAATCAACAATGAAAATAGTTAATTTATTAAGAACTTAATCTTCCTTAGAGCTAACCTAATATGTTATAAAAAATAATTTATTAATCAGATGAATTAACATTAACTTAGTGATAATTCATTGTGAAAAATTTTCAAAAATATATCTAGCCCATTTAAATTGATTTAAGTTATATAAATAAACGAAATAATATAATTGAGCAGATAATTAGAGTTTGAACAAAACATACACTATAATCCTAATTGAAAAATTATATATTTGCTGGTGTATGTTAACTAAAGCCCAAAGAAGAAAAAAATGCAAATTATGATCTTCCATAAATTATATTTCAAGCTATTTCATAATTAAGTACTTCAAAATTAATGTCAAAGATCGCTTTTCTTTAAAGTTAAATTAGATTTAAAAAATAAATTAAAATAATTGTTAAACATTGTTAATGGTAGATAAAAAAGATGAAAAGAAATAAATAAAAGATGATTAATGAGAATGGAAATATGGTAGAGATTAAAAAAAAAAGAATAATTGGTGATTAAGGGATGAGAGAATAAGACATAAGAAGTTAGAGAGAAATTGAAACCAAAAAAATGTAGCAACATTTTAGATTGAATTTTATTTATTAAACTCTTGTCTCATAAGAATATGAATCGGCTAGAATTACACAAATTTTTTAAAAATTATTATTTAATTTAATGGTGAAAAACTCGACTTTCTGTGTAATGGAAGTTTACTGAATAAGGACCATTTAATTTTGCACAATTAAACGCATCAACATAAATCATAGAAAGATAAAAAAGTGTGGTAGTTCTTGGAGCATTGAAATTGTCATGGAATGAATTTACAAGATCTCGCCCTACATGAGAAGAACATTTTTGGGTTGTAAACTATACTGGATTGCCAGCAAAAAGGCTGTATCACACAAATTAAAAATTATAATTGGTAATTCTTTTTTATTACCAAATTTTTAATTCAAGTTAGCTTTCTTGTTAAATAAAAGTTGTAATTACTTGTTAAGTAAGCCTTTTGACATATAATATTTGTTCGCTACAAGGTTGTTTCAAGTGAAAGAGTATGTATTGGTATACATCCTAAATTTTCTTTCTTTTTTTTTCTTTTCTCCCTAATGGTAATCCTCTTATAGATCACTTAAAATCTCATAATTTCCTCGTGATCTTCTAATGCAATTATTTGTATACTAAGTGGGAAGTTAAATTGTTAAGACAAAAAAAATGAAGTGAATCACTGGGAGGTATTTGCCATGATGTCCCCAAAGTTTCAAAATATAAAATGATGTGATAAGTTTATAAATTATTATATTAAAATTATTCAATTATAATTTTCTATTTTTTTAATGGATGTGATCAATAATTTCAATTTAATGATTTTTAAAATATCCCATCATCCTAAATTTTAAAATCCCAAGGGAATTATAAAATTTACCTCACTTAAAAAGACTATAAAATATTTTGAGTATATTTATTATGTGAGTTTAATCATAATTAAAAACTCCATATGCTCTCTCTTTAATTCCTTAATGAATTTTGTTTACTATTTCACCTGTGAAATAACTTGACAACCAAATCATATTAATGAGTAAACCACTCTGATGGTATACTCATACGTCCTCTCCTTTTATTTCATACTTCTTTATCTTTAAATTGTATCAACTTCTCGCTGTTAGAATATCCGTTTGTCCATCGGAATATTCGCCAGAAAATGAAACCAAATTGCAAACAATTAGATTTTTTTTTCAACTAAAAAAAATTGGCCGAAAATTCGTTGAAAAAAAACCTAAATTTGAGCGTTTTCAAAATCCCCACCAAAATAAATTTCATCGGGAAATTTTCTAAAATTCTTTCAAAAATCCATCAAAAAATGATTTCTTATGGAAAAACCCATTTGGCACAAAATTTTATAGAAAAATCTTGTTGTTTCTAACAAAAATTCCGTTGAAAATTTGAGAATTCCTTTATATACGTACAACACCACTCCTATCTCTCAATTACCGCCAGTAGAGAGTTTTTTTTTTTCCCCCTCACACTTGATTCTTGTGTTTTAAAGGTAAAATTTACCTTTTAAATAGATTAAATTGTTTAGGATTTGTCTATTACTTTTATTAATTTTTTATTGAATCTTTTTTATTTTTATATTTTTTTTTAAATGTAATGTGTTGTTTCAGATTTTAGTTTGTGAAAAACTTGATTTGGGTTTAATTTTGCTTGTAAATAAAGTTAGTACAAATTTCTACTATAATTTGCTTAATTATCGAAGAAATCATTTTTTTAGAATAATAAGTGAAATTAAATTTAATTATTTATATTCTCAATTAAATTTATAAATTTTATTTTGAAAATGAGTAAGATAAATTGAAATATTTTCTTTTTTATTTTATTTCAATAATCTATTTTATTGATTTTTTTATTTGAATAATATGCTTTATATATTATTTGATTTATTTTATATATTCAATTTATAAATTCAAATGTGCTTATTCAACAAAATATCATTTTATTATTTACCATATTTATTAAGAAATAAAGGATTAATTTTGATGAAATTTTACAAAGAACTAATTCTTTAATTTCCAAGATATTTTCAACAAAACCTTTTATGAATTTCCAAAAGAGTTTTTAAAAAGTCATTTTAAAAAAATTATGGCTAAAAATACATAAACAATTTTGTTAAAAAAAATTATGATCGAAATCTCTATCAAAAAATTATTTTTGATGAGTGTCTGCAAATCTATCATAAAATTAAAACCTCCAATAGAACTTTTTTTTATTTCCGATGAAAAAGTTAGTTGAAAACAGTTTTTTTTTTTTTTAAGTATCTACCACATAAAAATTGCCAATAGCTAATTAGAGATAAATTCTTAAATGCATCAAATATAACACCTATTATTTTCTGTTTCATCTAATGAATAAAAAATAATTATAAACTTTATTATTTATTTGGGTTAAAGTTAACAATGTTCTTGGTTTACGTGGGTTAAGACTAATAATATGTGTTAAAGTTGAAAATTCATAAAACTCTCCTGATTAGAAGGCATTAGAAGGCTCTTTATCGTCGTATTGCTTTATCATTTTAATCAACGCGCGCAAACTAAATTAGTCGCAATCTCTGTTTCAACCTGTGAAATTTGAGTGTTAACAGTAGTACATGCACTTAAATAAAAAACAACTATATTTAATCAATATTAAATTGATAAATAAAATGAAAGCAACATTAAATTATACATAAATATTAAATTTAAATTGTGAGGATGTCACAAATGGTACAGGGCAAACATTTTATATTCAAAGCTCAATTACTCAACTTGTGATATTGATTCAGATAGTACTACAGGCAATGTTAAAAAGAGGAGGAAAAAATGGAAAAAAAACAACCCTACTTACTACATACCAAGAACATTGGAGGTCAACCAAGTCAAGTTAAATCGAATATTGACATTTTCAAGTAATAAAACAAAAAAAGAATGTACTCAGGCTTAATTATGTGTAAATTTTAACAAAACATTAGCTTTGCTCGACAAAAATATTGAATCTAAAATTTGACTTAATAATATCATATATAAGATAATCTTTAATAAACTCGAAAGAAGACTCGATCTTGTAAAATAAAATAGTAAAGAATGTTAAAATTTGTCATACAATAATTGTACCGTAGAACGCTTGCTTCAAGTGAGTAAGTTTGTATAAATAACTCTAATAGATATTACTTAAAATCTTATAATTTACTCATTGTCCTTTTTTTTCATGAAATTGTTTTTATTGGGAATGGAGAGTATACCCTTGGTTAGTAAAAATACGTAGAGGACCTTAAGATATTTTAAGCATGTTTGCGATAACGGTGATTAAAATCTCCGTGCACACACACTCCCTCTCTTTAATTCTTAAGCAAATTTTGTTTATTATTTCAACCATAAAATAAGCTAAAAAAATGAAATCATGTTAAATATTGAGTGAACTAATTTAACAGTTTACCGTATTATCTTTTACCTTTGTTTGATATGCTAAAAAATAGAATTCATTTTAATAAAATGATTTCATTTTATTTTTAAATGAATTTATTTGTCTAGGATATATTATATAAAATATGATTTCATTTCATTTTAAAATAAATTTTTTTTGTTTGAAACTTTATTAAAATTTGTGGAATTCATTTCAAATATTTATATTTACAATATTAACCTTAAGAGTGAGAAAGAAAAAATTCAAAGAGAAAGAGATAGCTATTAATAATTTGAAATTTTGAGGGTAAAAATGTCTAATAAAAATATTACATTTAAAATAAAATAAATTCCTACCAAATCCTACTTAATTTCATGAGATATCAAAATGGTAATAATGTAAATAAAATAAGATTTTAAAATGAAATGAAATCTAAAAAAATTAAACCTAAACATAATTTTTTAATATATTGATTTTAAAATGAAATGAATTCTAGTTTTAAAGTGTACCAACTAAGGGGTTAATATTTTTTTATCTTTAAATTGTATCGAAATCTGCCACATTGAAATTGTCAATAACTAATTAGAGAGAGATTTTTAAATATTCTAACTATAATACATGTTTCTAATCTCAATCAGTAAATAAAAGGTAATTATTAACTTTACTATTACATTTGTTAATTTTTTGGGTTTTCCTTCAATACAATTTTTGACAAAGTTGTTGATTTTATAAAAAATTAAGTTGTAACTTTTTCACAAAACTTATAATTTTTTTTACAAAATTTGTAATTTTTTCACAAAAATATTTAGTATTTAAGGTATGAAGTTGTAGCTTTTTTTATCAAATATTATAATTTTTTTATAAAAAATTTTAACTGCAATCAATATATTTGTAATACAAAAATATTTGAGATTTAACGTAAAGATGGTAAAATTTTATGAAAAAATTGCACAAAATTGTATCAATATTATATTTTTCAACGTGGTATAGAAACAAATCCAATTGTACTGATATATAAGTATATAACAATTCTAATATACTTAAACTAAAAGTCTAAATATTGATGCATTAACCTTGTGACAAATTGAGAATTGCTAAATTTCAATAATATAAAAATGGATAGTTAAGATTTATAATTAGGAAACTTATTTAATAGGTGAAGAATTGATAACATAATATTTCTATTTCGAACTATAAATTTTCTTTTAATTTTAGATTTACCATATTGTTTATATTAATTTATATGCATATTTTTATACCTCTTTCTTAGATGATAAACATAATTTAATAATTATTAACTCATGTTTATTTATAATACATTATAATTTAAATCCTTCAAAATTAAAATACTTTCAAAAAAATTACCACATAATCATTTTAAAAATATAAAATACAGTTAATAGTTAATAAATTAAAATTAAAATTTAAACTTTTACTTTATGATGCTATTTTTTTATTTCTTCTTCTCTTTTTTTTTTTTTTTGAATAATCTCATTCACTTATTTCTTACACATACATAGTAAAATCTTTTAAAATACTCAATTTAATAATAACATTTATTATTTCTTACATGTATCCAAAATTAAGTTTTCTAAACTTGTTTAAAATATGTTAAGTAAGTTTTAATTAAAAATTTAGGTGTTGTATATATACTTATAAAAATATAATATGTGTATTTTTTTTGTACTTTTCTCATCTTATAAATTACATTAAACATAAATTTTTACAACGTACATACTATCATTTTCAAATAAAATACTTATTTTATTAATTTAATTTATTATTATTAATGATTTTTATATAAGATAAAATAAAATAATAAAAATAAATGAGATAAACTTATTTTTCTCTTTGTAATGTGTGAAATTATAAAGAAAACATAGATTAATATCATGAAAGAAAATCCAATTAATAATTTAATGTATTAAGTTTGAAAATGGGCTATTTATATTAGATCAAAATTATAATAACAAATTACCTATATTTTTTGGTCTCTAATTTTAGGTGGAATGTATTTGAGCATACATATATAGGTAAGTATGTATGTATGTATTTTGGTTCTTTACTAACAATTTCTTAGTATTGTTTGATTTTATATACAAACCTAAATAATTTAAAATAAAATAAGTGAAAAATATTATATTATATTAACAAGAATAATAGCATGATTTCTATTAAAAATTAATTAGTTAAAATAAAAAAATTTTAAAATTATTTGGACATACCATATTAATATTGCCTTATAGATAACAATATTTTCTTCAATAAATTTACAGCAAATAAAAACTTTATTGTTGAAAAAATAATGTTATCCATAAATAATTAATGAAGTATATAAGAATATAGTATATAACTTTTTTCAATTTTTGAGATAAAAATAATTTTCTTTATTTAATGTAGAAGTATCGAGTCATATATCTATCTATCTATCTATCTATATATATATATATATATATATATTTACTTTAATATATATGAGTGATTTTAAATGGTAAAAAGTAATTTTTTTATTTCATAAAATGTCTAAATAATGAATAATAATTTTCATTTCTTTAAAATAATTAAAATATAATTTTTATTTAATAAAATAATAATTTTGTTATATACGGTTAAATACAAATATAAATTTTAAAAATATGAGTGTGTGAAACAAAGAGAGAAATAGAGAAAAAATATTTAAAGCAAGAAATTTTTAAATTTATATAAAGAAAAAAATTTAGCCTTACTTTTTATTTAACTATTAACTTGTTACAAAAAGGCTTAAGCTAAAATAAAATTAAAACAAATTTAAGGTTTAAATTACAAGATTTATAAAGAAATAATTAATCTAAAAATTTCTTATATATAAACTGTGTCATCTTTTTATTGACTTGTTAGTTAGGTTATTAATATCCATAATTAATTATAAGCTGAGTATGGAATAACTATCTATAAGTATATAGTGTAAGAAGTTGCGTACTTTCTCACGAAACAAGTCAACTAGAAAAACATATGCTAGGTCCAAGTGCCGGAGCAAGCTAACTTTCATGATTGACTTTGATAAAAGCAAAACTGCAATTTAAACAAATTAAGTTAAGCCAGTCCAGCAACTGGTCTAGCCGCTTGTAACTAATAAAAAAATTAATGATAAACTTAAAAAGACAAAGTTGGAGTAGAGAACATTAAAAGGGATATAGAGTATTCTTTTGTAAAGAACCCGCAATCCAGATCAAAGTTTTAAATTGTGGTTTGGATTTGGAAGGTTGCGAATAATATTGTTGTTGTAAATTACATTCTGTAATTTCCACTATAATCATCATGTACTTTTTTTCATATTTTTATTAATTACAACTGCAATTTCAAATTTTGCTAATTTTATTTTATAATAGTTATATTTATTCATAATTTTATTAATCGTAACTGCAACTTAAAGTCATGGTCCAAGTAGTAGAGATATTCTGAGACAATCAGAAAAATAATTAGTGATATATAGCATTACTCTTGTCATACATCGAGATTGCTCGTCTATAATATAAAAGAGGGTTTTGTTTCTCCTTTTTCTTATTAATTTCATTTTCCCTCCTAAATTTCTCTTTCTTCTTTTTATTTATTTATTCTTCCTTTATTTATTTATTTATTATTTATATATTTGCATCCCTTGAAACAACTTCTCTTTTTTTATTTATTTTATTACTTCATTACATTATATACATATTATTTTTTATTTATTTTATTTCATATTTTCATACATATTTGTATTTATAATTCTAATATTAATATTACTAAGTAAAATAAATATAATATAATATATTTTATTTTTATTATGAAAATATTTTATATAAATTAAATATTTAATTTAATTGAATTACCTAAGGGCATTTTTTTGTTTTTTAATTCATTTTACAACTCATTTACTATTTTTTATTTATTCTATTACATATTTTTCTTTTTTTGCATTTAGGGTTATTTTTTAAAACTCAAAAACTAACATTACTAAAAAATATTTTTTTATTATAAAGGTATTTAAAATAAATTAAAATATTTAATTAAATTAAATTACTTAATTATATATTCTATTTTTACTTTTATATTACTTTATAGTTTATTTTTTAATTTTTAATTTATTGTACCGTATATTTTTCTTCTTTTTTATTTTCATGTCCACAGTCATTTTCTATTTATATCATGACATTTTTTATTTTATTATAAATATATTTTACATAAGTTAAAATTTTGATACAAAGGGTCTGAATTAAAACAATTAATTGTATATTATATTTTTTAATCAAAATACCTAAAAAAATAAAACAATTATTATTTGTTTAAATTTTGAAAATATCATCTTGATATCAATTTTTAAATATTATATTTCAAATTGATATACATTAATTGAGATTTTGTCAATATTTTATAATTCATACATTATTTCACTCTTTTATCAATTTTATTGCATTTTTTATGTTCATTTCTATTATCTATAATTTAGAAGGTAATATTACTAAATAGTATAAATATAATATATTAATATTTTTAAGTAGTATAGACATAATAAAATATATTTTTATTATAAAAATATTTTGTATAAGTTCAAATATAATTCAATTTTATTCTTAATTTATATATTGTATTTTTAACTCTTGAGCACTCTTTTTTCTCTTTACTTACTCTATTGCTTTATTACTTTATGAGTCAAATATATTTTTTATCTATTTCATTATATATAGTTCGGATGCTAATATCTACTTTATTACATATTTTTTTATATATGCTCAATCCTATTATTTGTAGCCTATCAATTATATAATCTAGTATTAAAAGAATTTAAAATTTAAAATTAAATTTATTTATTTAAATTTTGTAAATATATTTTCCACATGAATTTTTAAATTTCATGTTTATATTTATTATAAATTAATTAATATTTTCTGAAAGTTTATACACTATTTTATTTTTTAACTATTTAATTACATATATTTTTTCTTTCATATTTACCCTTATTATTATATACTGCCCATATACTAATATCATTTAATAGTGTACATATAATATAATATATTTATTATTATAAAAATATTTCATATAAGTTAAAATTTTAATTTATTTTATTTTAAATTATTTAAATATATATTTTATTTTTAATTCTTATATTATTTTACTATTTATTAATCGTCTCTCTTTCTTTTATGAGATCGATCATTGCATATTTTTCTCTCTGTATAGATATATTTTATTTTTATTATAAAATTATTTTAAATAATTTAAAAATATAATTTAACTAAATTTTATTTTTTAACTCTTATATTACTTTGCAATTTACCAATTATTTTTCTTCTTGTTCTTTGTTCCGTGTCATGTTTTTCAATTTTTTTTCGTTTACAACATGGGCGATAAATATCACTAAATAGTATAGATACTCTATATATTTAATTTTATTATAAAAATATTTTAAATAATTTAAATCATGAACGTACAAAGCATTAATTGAAATAATTAATCACTTATTCTATTATTTAATAAAAATATGTAAAAATGAAAATCAAACCTTTTTATTTAAATTTTTTCAATGATTTCTTGATATCAAATTTTTAGCATTATTTTCCAAATTAAATATATATTAATTGAAAATTTTACAAACCTTTACAAATTGTGTACCATTTTATTGTTTTATTCATTTTATTTCGTATTATTTTTATATACACTTCTATTATTTATAATTATATGTGAACAATATAAATATAACAATATATTTTATTTTTATTATAAAAATATTTTAAATAATATAAAATTTTAATTTAATTAAATTTTTAATTATATATTTTATTTTTAACTCTTATATTATTTTATTTGTCATTTAATATTATTTATCAAATTTTGAAGAATTTTTTATCCTCTTTTCATTTGTCATTTTTTAAGTTTAATAAAGAATTGATTTTTTTTAACTTTATACTTCTTTTTTACTAATAAATGCTTCATTATTTTATAATTATCTTGAAATATTTTAACAGATTTATTCCATCATATTTCTATTTTATTTTCAATTGTCTTGAATTTTGTGCATTAAAGTAAATTTTGATTTTAAACTAAAAGGTAGTTAACTTTGGGAAGTCAAATAAAAATAATACACTAACTTACTTTTTAAATTTTTATAAAAATAATTAAATATGATAGATAATAAGAGACTGAAAGAGTACTTTACAACTCATCTACTTTTTTTTATTTTTCTTTATTGCAGTTTTTTATAACCATTACTATTATCTACAATTTAAATATTAATATCACTAAAAAGTGTACAAACAACATGATACACTTAATTTTTTTTTTATTTTTTAAATAAGTTAGGAATTTAATTTAATTGAATTACTTAATTATATATTATATTTTTAACTTTTATAATACTTTATAGCACATCCTTTATTTCTCTTTTTTTTATTCGTTTTATTACATACTTTCTTTTTGTATATCCATTATTATTGTTTACAATCAAACGCCAATTTCATTAACATATATATAAATATATATATAAATATATATATATATATATATATATATATATATATATATATATCAAGGTATATAATTAATCTTGTTATAAAAATATTTTTAAAATGTTAAAATTTTAATTCAGATACCATTAGTTGAATCATATAATCCATTTTTAATAAATTATTTAAAAATTAAATCCAAATTTAATTAATATATTTTTCATGTCTTTTTAAGTATTATATTTCAAATCTTCAGATTCAACAAAAAGATAATAGAGATCTTTTTTTCTTTTGAAAAATACAAGAACAAGAGAATGAATACATTGATGTTGAAAGACAAAAAAAAATTTCATTTCTGTATTCAATGGAGTTCGTAAGTATAAGAAAAAGTTCAGTCAAATAGAATTTTTTTTGTTTGATCATCTTTTGATTGTTAATACAATATATAAAGACCATTACTATAAATATACACTAATTTAGATTTTATTCTTTTTACATGTCACGCACAATTTTTTCTCTATTTCATTATATTTTTTTCTGTTCAATTTATATATTTATATATTGAATACTAATATGGCTAAATAGTATTAATATAACATAAAATATTTTATTATAAATCTTTTGATAATTAAATATTTAATTTAATTAAATTATTTTACTATATATCATATATTTTAACTCTTATATCACATTTTTAAAAAAATTTAACTTCAAATCTAATTATATAATTATAAAATAAACATGATATATTAAATTTGGATATTTTTATAATTTTTTATCATATATTTAATATTTTTATGTTATAAAAATAATAAATATTCGTACATATCCACGGGCCTAAAAGCTAATCAGCGTCTAAAGTAAAGAATAACAAACAGTAACATTAATATATTAAAAAAAAAAAAAATCTTGCTTCACCAGTGATGGGTCCAGCGGTATATATAGAAGAACCCCACAGATAGTCCTTCTGCAAACGAAAATCTAGCGTCCCACTCAAAACCCAAACTTGGTACTAATTAAGGCATGGCCGTTCTGACACCAGCCGTGTCGTCAGGTCTGGCTGCAGCCCTTGGGGCTGGAGCTGCAGCCGGAGTTGCTGCAAAAGTGATACATGATGCTGCTGAGAGAAATGCTGTGTATAATCCTCCTCCGCGGCGTGGATGTGATTCGAATTCTGTTGAGAAACCACCAAAAACATCAGGCAAAGAAAAAGCGAAAGATATAGCGAAAGAAACAGGAAAGACACTAGGAAAAGCAGCAGCAGGAGAAGGGATACGCCGAGGGATAGACGTAATTAAGAACAGCGGCGGTGGCGGAGGAGGGAACGGCGGTGGCAGGGGAGGGAACGGCGGTGGCGGCAACAGGAGCGGCAGCAGCGGTGGTAAGAGTGACAACGAGAATGAAAACGGTGAAAAGAAGGTCAGTGCCGCTAATTAATATTCATGCTTGCTTCCCCCTACCTTATTCTATCACACGTGATGATTTTAAATTGGTTCCCATCGTGTTTGCGGTTATGTTGTAATTATTAAAAATCATTACCAAAATTACTAAAAATTATAATTACGGTGCCACTTGTTATAATAATATTTTATACAATATTACGGGTTTTCAATTGCAATTGAGCTCCCACGAAAAAGGAAAAAATCATTTTGATACAAATTTACCATTGGGGAGATCAGTGCTAAAAGCTTAAGTTTCGGTTGTTTTGATGAAAAAAAATTTTAATAAAAATATAATTATAAATTATATTAAGATAATAAAAAATAATTAATATATTTAATATTAGATGTAATGAATTTAATGAAAAGTAACTTTTTTTCATGTCTCTTTAAAAATTGTGTTTCTCTTCTATCTTAACTTTAGAAATCATATTTTTAATCATAAAATATATAAATATATAATATTCATTCATTTATATATATACACAAGAAAATAAGATTATCCAATGAAAATTATTTTTCAAAAAACAAACAGAACTATTTGCTATTTACATGTGTGTCAAATTTAGGGAGACAGAGCATGTACCTTCTACATGTATTGGAATGACAATGGTGAAAAGAAGGCAAGTGCTATTAAGATTGATTTATACATGCTTCCCCCGATGTTATTATTTTATTATAAATGGTCAAAAGAAGGCAAGTGCTGTTGACATTCATTTATACATGCCTTTCTTATCCCATCTCGTCATTTCATTGTGCATAGCATGATTCCTAATTAGAATTGTGATTGTATTTGCAATTATTTAATGATTATTAGAAAAATTGCTAGTAAATTTATTGGTTACAGGAAGAAAATTATATAAATTTTTTATCTTTATGATATGATCCACCGTGATAATATTGCATTTTTGAACTGCAATTTAAAATCTCACTATATATCGCAACTGTAATTGAGCTACTTTACAAGTAAAAAATTTACTCTCATTTTAGTGAAAAATTATGATTATAGAGCTTGATACTACCTCAATATTTACGGTTAGGGAGTGAAATCTGAAGCCAATTAATTGTATATAAAAATAAATATTTCACTACAAATAAAAATTTTTCCAGTTCTTTTGTTTTCTTTGCTAATATTGGGAATATATATACCAGAAGTCGAAAATCGAAGGAAACAAAAACACAGACGTGAAAGGAGCGAAGATAAACTGTTCTGGAGTGGAAGATGAAATTGAATACAAATGTTGGCAATGAACATATTTGATCGATCTCTTTAATTGATTAATATTGTTCATTATATTTACTCTTACATTTCATGTTTTGTTTCCTGTTTCCCTTATGACTCCATAAGAAGAAGAAGAAAAATGTGAATCAGAACTAAAGAGAAGCATCTATGTGCTGGAAACCAACCCAACAACATTATATAGAAATAAGTGTGAAGTAGATATAAATAAGACTGTGGGGTGTAAAACCTAAGTATGTTGCGTTGTGATATGATATTATATATAAAATTTCTATATCACGCTTCTTCCCTAGTATTCAAATTTCCAATTCGCAATGAAGCATATTACTATATTTTCCTCCTGCCATGGGGTATATTATAACCAGAAAATTTGCCAACACCCTTGAGTGTTTTATCGAAAGAAACTTTTTGTAGGTAGAAAATTTCATTTTTTTATATATAAGAGGTATTAAGTTATCAATATATTTTTATATAAAATAAATAATACATGATAATATAATAATGAAAGAAAATAATTTTTAATTTAAAATGAAAGATGTTATTTCTCTATTATACCCTCATATTTAATATTAAATAAATAAATCATTTTACAACTATAAATACAAATAAATAAAATTTTTCTTATAAAAAATATTTTTCATCAAAAGAAATAGAATTTTACAGGTAAAGTTATATCCAACATTTTCTGTCTAATTAAATTCTAATCATGTCATTCTGTTCAATAAGTTTACCTCCCACGTTTCATGTTATGTTTCCTGTTTCCCCATGTCTGCAGAAGAAGAAGTAGGAGAATTCCAAGAAGAAAGTGAATCAGAACTAAAGAGGAGCATATATATGCTGGAAACCAACCCAACAACCTTATATCTATATTTAGTGTGAAGTATATATAAATAAGACTGTTGGGTGTAAAACCTATGTATGTTGTGTTGTGATATGATATTATATATAAAACTTCTACTTCATGTTTCTTCCTTTGTAAATTTCTAATTGGCAATGAAGCATAATACTACATTTCCTCCTGCTATGCGGCATCAAAACCAGAAAAAATGTCAACACCCTTGACCGCCCCTTTATTTTTATCGAAAGATTTTTTTTTTAGAAATTCTCATTTATTCGTATATAAGTAAGGATGTTATATTACCAGTATCTGATGACTAAAAGAAAAATAATTTCCTATTAAAAACGGAGAATATTATTTTTCATCACACCCTATATTTAATATTAAACAAACAAAACATATTTTATCTATTTAATTTTTTTTATAATTATAAATACAAGTAAATGAAATTAGTGTTACAAAAAGTATTTTTCTATCAAAACAAACAAAATTTTAGTAGCATATTTATGTCTAATATTTCCTTTAAGATTTTTTCCCTCAAATTTTCAAACCTAGGACTTGCACATGTATTATACGACTTGCCAACTATTACCAAGATAAAAACTATGAAAATGATGTCTACTTCAATAATATTAGTAATTTAGTTATATATGAGTTAATTTTCACAGTCATGAATTCTAAAATTGAATTCATTTTATTTCAATAAAAATAATTTTAATTAAATTTTAAACGAATTTTGGTATTTAAAAATAATGTAAAGAAGATAATAAATTTTTATTTAAGATATATTGAAAGATGTATGATTAATTAAAAAATAAATTTTAACAATATTATAATAAATAAAATACTAGAATGGATATAAAGTTTTTAAAAAAAAAATTAATATGAGCAGTTTGATCATTAGATACACACACAAAATATAAAGTCCAACCCTAAATATAAAGGGAAGGCATAAAATCTTAAACAAACACTGAACATCACTTAAACCAAACACTTTTAATATAATGAATATAATTTTTTTATAGCAAGGATGAATATAAAAAAAAATTGGTAAATAAACAAGGCAAGCCTAAAAAAAAGAGAAACTACAAATGGATATTACAAAAGGTAGAGATCCCAATGACATTACTACTAGACACCTAAATTTGCAAGATGTTGATGAAGAATGCATATTCCCAGGTCAATCAAAGCATGCAAGCCAATCTATACAAAAATTTCCTTCACAATAAGTATGTTGAATAACCACTTGCCAATTTCTTTTAAGAAGCTCTTCACACTACATCGCAAGTGATCAATAATGCACAAGACCATTAAATAACCCTTTCAAAATATTGACAAGTAACATTGAATCAAATTCCAGAATAACCATCCTATGCCTATTTTGCAAGTCAAAAAGATTCCATGATAAACTCCCCATATTTTAACAACAAGAGTTATGCAAATCCCGATATTACATACAAAACCAGAAAGTTAATTATCATTTTTATTGTAAATAAGTACAACATTTAGATTTGATTTAAAGGCACCATCAACATGAATCTTAACCCACCTAGCAAAGAGACAATTCCACTTTACCTTAATCTTAGTATAATGCATGCTTTTAGTGGAAATCTCATCAAAAACAAAGACATCATTAACCTAGTTGATATAATTCAAAATGAAACTTGAAGGGTTCCAAAGCTTAAGGAAATCCTCACTTAAAATGGACTTATTATACGAAGTCCATAACCAGCAAATTGTACAACTCAAAAAAATTATCCAATCACTGTAAGAAAAAACATGATTAGTAATGGACCAATCCTTCACTAAACGAGCATTTTCCCTCACTAAATTACTATTAGTGAGGAACAAAATCCCTCGTTATTCCCTTGCTAAAAATCACCTCATTAATTATTAGCGAAGTTTGTATTTTTCTTTTGGTAAATTAGCCAAGGGTATATATCCCTTATTAAATTTGAAAAATTTTATTCTTAAAGGTTAGGTAAGGACTCAATTTTGGATATTTTTAGCAAGAGAATAGTGAGGGATATATCCCTTGCTAAATATTCAAAAATGGATTATGTCTCTTACTAAGTTAGTTGCCAATAGAACTAAACCAAATTATGCCCTCTCTAATGATCCCTCGTTAATTCTCTCATTAAAATATTAGTGAAAGACTTTATTGCTTGCAAATACTTTAACAAAGTTTGTGTCCTTCACTAAACTAAGGGTGCTTACCAGGCCAGCCTACGTGGGCCAGATCGTGTAGGCCCAATCCATTAAGGCTCGCATCCTAAACAGGCCTATATTTTCTATCTGGTCTGTAGTAGAGGCTCGATGTCAACCCGCAGGCTAGCCCACATTATACTCTTCCCCAGTTTGACCAAATTCATTATTCATCTATCCTCCCCTTCTTAAGAAGTTAAAGTTACACTCACTTCTTACGTAATTCTTTACTAATCAAACAACCTTTAAAACGGATAGAAAGAAGCTGCTTCATATTGTCACTACTATATAATCTCTTTAGAAAGACTGACTTCACAAAATGCAATTCCTCAATGAAACTAAGATTGAAATAAAAGGAAGGCAAAGTGCACATCAATATAGCCTTCTTGGAAAAATCTATTCATTCTAGTTAATGATTGGACTTTGATGTCATCACGACTAAATTCAAGCAAAGTTATGACTAGACAATAATACCAATTTAAACTAAAAACCAACGGATGCTACCATTTATTTTTATTAAATTAGGTAATGCATCCAGTATGAAGATCTGATAGAATTTACAATGCTTACTGACATCAAAGGTGAAAGCAACAAGGGATTGATATAATTTTAGAACCTAAAAATGGTAGCACCACTAGACAGCTTGGAAGTAAAGACATAAAGGCCATGATCGTTCCTGTTAATGATGCCTTTGTTAATCCTAGACTAGTAAAGCTTTTCTTGAAATAATAAATAGACTAGGCTTGTTAAAAATCATCCAAGATTGTTCTTCTCCATTAATAACTCTTGATTCTGGGTTTAAAATAAGGCTTGTTAAGAATAATAATAAAAAGGGAAAATGGTAGACCTTCAAATTAAGAATAAACTATGGAACAATGCTCTCTTTCACTAACACAACAGCACAACCACCCATCCAATGCTAGTAAGCCTTGCCCTAAAAGCCCTATTTTCATGGCAAACTTCTACAAGATTTAATAATGTAATAGATTATGGGCTAGAAAAGTACCCAAATTTAATATCCAATTAACATTAAGAGTGCCAAGGTCAGCAAGGGAAATAACAAAAGATAGCATTATACTAGAAAAAACCCAAAAACAATCCCTCAATGAAGTGCAGTCCATCCTTCTTCCATCATTATGGTTGTAAATGCATCTGATATTGATTTTATAAAAAAGAAAATTTCAAGGTTATAAATGAAAATCATATGATGATAACTATAAGCACAATATATAAAATATTCTTTGACAAATCTATTATAAATACCTAAAAGAAAGTAAAATCATTGAAAGGAATGGACTGCTATATCTCAATTGACTATTATATCTTAACTTTTGTAATGGACTGCTATATCTTAACCATGACTATGTTCTTGTAAAGGCAAAATGCCCTGTTACATAGAATGAATAACATAGTAAAGAAACAATATATATTGATCATTGCATTATACAAATATTTATAACCTTTTATCTTGATGGAATAACTACAAGATGCTGCCAACCATTTCTCAACCTTCTTAAGAATTATTTCCTGCTTGAATTTCTATCCAAGTCAACCAAAAAAAAAACAAATACACTACTATCCATATAATTTATTCAAACCATGAAAACCACACATTTAGGCAAGAAAACCCAATTTGAGTCATTAAAACATAACTAAGTTATAAACTACATTTCTAATTATCTAAAACATATTCTAAGTTTCAAATTCAACATAAACAAGCATAACAAAATTTAAACATTTGAATGCTGGAGGCTTTTTTTTATTTTTTGCTGACTAAGAAGCATTAAAATACATCTTACCTTCCATCTCCAATATCCTCCACAATCCATTGAAAAACCTAAGATAATTAGATAACATTAATCCATAATACAAAAAATAAAAATCTAGCTTGTGCATCAATATAAATGAAATGAGCAAGTATTGCAAGGAAGTCTTACACCTATAGTTATTGTCCTTTTACTACATGATCACCATCATCTAATACAACATCTTCATCTTCTTCCTCATGTTCCCAACCTATATATTAATTAATAATGAGATTCTTTATTTTCTAATATACTACTTATCAATAAGTTAAAATAAAAATTCAATTTCTCTAAGTTAAAAAAATTACCATAAGATGAAAAATCATGTAGCCAACTATGTGTGCAAAGGAGAGCTTGAACTCTTTTAGAAAAAAGATGACTCCTATATTTATTCAACACATGACCTCTAATACTAAAAGCCAATTCCAATGCCATAATAATTATTGGTACACTCATCAAATCACATGCTATATAAGCTAAAATGGGCCATCTAATACTATGATCTTTCCACCATTTCAAGACATCTAAATCTTTATTAGTAGAAAAATCAAGTTTCAGCGTATCCAAATATGCCTCTAATTGAGATTTGGAACACTTGATAATATCATCTTCATCATCTTCTGCCAAAGAAGCCCACACCTATTAGACATTTCATATAATAGAACAAACAATTAAAAAACATTAAAATTAACTTAAGCATGATACATTCTAGAATATGAATTTACAAAATGTAAAGATTCAAACTTACATCGGTATTTGAATTAGAACTAACTTGTATCAAAAAGCTGTTGAAGGGTTCGCTTTGGTGATATTAAGCATGTGATAGTATTAATAAATTTTTTACATATTCTTCATAGAGCCTAAATAGCTTATTCTTCACCACATTTACCCTCTCTCCAAAACTAAAAGGATCAATCTTAGAAAAACATTACTTCAACATCGACAACTTCACACGTGGATTAAGAATGACTACCATTGTAAGTAAAACATTATATTTTTTCTAATACTTATCAAATTTTTTCTTTATTCGAGAAGCCATGTCCTTTAACACCTCATCTTCTCCATTCAAATGTTCCAAGAAAAACAACTCAATTTTCCAAACTTTGGTAAAGTATAAGTTAGCAATTGGATAATGTGAACTAGATATCAATTTTGTCATATCATAAAATAACTTAAAAAATTCACATATTTTCTCTCTCCTACTCTACTTCTCACTTGATGGACAACATGTGTAATTTGAATCATCACAAGCAAGCATAGAGAATGCACACATATACTTTAAACCACTTTCAAGCATTAAGTAAGTAGAATTCCATCTAGTGGGCAAATCTAAAACTAAATATGCATTCATGCCAAGGCAAGTCTCTTTCAAGCACTTTTCAAATGCCTTCATCCTAGCCTTTGATGCTTTGACATATTTAATGCTTTCTCTAATTTTTTTCATTAGCAATGGAAGTCACTTTCAATCCTTCTTGAATAATTGAATTTAAGATATGAGCACAATATCTAATGTGAAAGAACTCACTTTTGTAAAGTAAGGCATTGGACAAGCAAAGTTATTCTTTCACAATAGATTGCATGTTATCATTAGAGAAAGCATTGTCTAATGTCAAAGAGAAGATCTTGTTATGTATCCCCCATTCTTTTAAGATATCTATTACTTTCCCAACCAATTCAAATCCCAAATATGGAGGTTTCATATCACAAAAGGCAAGAATCTTACTAGTATGCTTCCATTCTAAATCAACATAGTGAACAGTTAAACAAATATTCCCTTCATTAGAATATGCAGTCCATAAATCATAAATAAGGCATATTCTACCATGAATTTGTGCCAATTATTCTCTCAATTTGTTTTTATTTTCCAAATAAATTTTTCACACATCAAATGCAATAGTATGCCGAGAAATAAACTTCACATCATTATTCAACTACCTCCATACTTTCCTAACCTCATCATATTCCATATATAAGAAAGGTAGGTCATGCATTATAATTTTCATGGCTACTAATTCTCAAAAACTTTTTAATCAATTTTTTTTACTTTCCTTTATAATCAATTATCATGCTTCCAACATCTTGTTGCTTTAAAGCTTTAACCTCTTTATACTTACTCATGTGACGACTAAGGGTTGAAGTGTCATATTTGTTACCACCCACTACACACTTGTCATTACACCCTTTACATTTAGCCATAGATCTACTTTTTTCATCCATTCCATCCTTCTCAAAAACTTGCCACACAATTTAAGTTTTCTTCTTAGATTTTTTGGATTGAGGTTCACTAGTATCTTCAATGTCTTTTTTAAGGAACCTACCCTCAATTTCATATTCATGTGTGCTTATAGGCCTTTTTTGTTTAGAATTAGAACCTACTTTTTCTTTAGAAGTCTCTAACTCATCCACATAATAGTATCATGCTCATTCCCAATCCCAAACATGATTCCTAAACCTTAAGTATAGCTGCACAACAAAGTATATGACCATAAACCTATTTGCAAATATTACAATTCTATAATAATATATAATCACACCACATGAGTTGTTATGAAATTCACACATAAACTATATAATTATTAGCTATTAGTAACCAATAATCTTTAATATTCTCTCATTGATGTGGAATCCTTATGTATATTAATTTTTTTTAATTAAAAAAATCCTTATAGTATAAAATAAATCAAAAGCCAAAATCCTAATACCTACTTGCATAATCAATGACAATCACTAGTTAGTTAGTTCCAAATAGATTTTAAAGTATTGAGATAAGGCTTTAAGGGACCATAACCACATATGGCTTCATATTGATAGATTTTGAGCTATAACAACTATTTCATTCAATTTTTCCTTTTCGTAAGACAAATATTTCCATCATTGTTGGACTCAGTTAATGGATTCATCTAAAATAGCAAATCCTACTCTAACTAAGCAACTAGAATTCAAAGCCAACTAGTAGCTTTAAAATGAAAATGACATCAAAGTTCATAACCAAATAAAAAAACTTTAAATAATCCATAAATATTTTATTAACGTTACCTACAACAGTGAATAAATCCTATAAAAGATATACGATTTTCATACTAAACGATACATATAAGAAGCTAGCTTAGAATGTTCAAACATGGCGCTTAATTTACTAAAATTAAGATTTAGTTTAATAACCAAATGAATCAAGCAAATCTAAAAAAAATTATAAATATATACACTACCAATGCAACAGTTACCATTTATGCCTTCTTGCCACATATTAATCTAAGAGAATATTTATCAGCAATTATAATTGAATATTTTTAATAATTTTATAACACAATTTTCATTAATGAACAATTTATTTAATATTTGGTAAACTTAGAAATTATAACACAATCAAACCATTAATGAAAATTAGACAGAAAGTGTGGAAAATATTGTATAAAGATATTATCAAAATCAGCAAATTACCAATTAATTTATGGGTTAAAAAAAAGAAAAATCTTCAATCGAGTCAAACCAGATAAAAGTCAGATTCAGTTATTCACAGCTAGCAACTTAAGTGTTTGACATTAGATAAAATTGGTTCAAAAATGCAAGAAAATTAAACCAATGGTTGATCACAAAGAAGCTTCCCAAAGGTTCAAAAATTCAAATCAAAATTCTTACCTTTCCGTAAGTCGAAATAGGCTGAAAAAGTGAGAAGAGCTTCACACAAAGAGAGCTTGATTAAAGGTTACCAAATCATGGTGCAACTTCATAGAGCATTCATTGAATCACTAAGCTTAGCTAGGGATTGCCTTTCACTGCTTCACTTTCACAATTTTGCACTCTACTTCTCACTTTTGCTAGTTACAAAGATGGATTGGGTTGGGTTAAGGCAATTGCCATTTACCAATTAGGTCAATGGGAATACACATTGGATAGGGTGATCTAGGACCACTAAGTAACACCGTAACAAGCCTAACAGCCAGCCAGCCAAGGCCTTTTTTTTAAAGGGAAAGGAGGAAATTCTTGCCTCGTATACCAATCTACAAACAAGCAAATCTAACCTGCACAATTCGTGGTCCATCGAGTTCAACCTACATAGGTCCGCATCTTTTGCAAGCTTATTTTATCAAATCCAATCTGCATAAAATCTGCAGGCCAACCTACCAAGCCCATGGACCAATAGTTCATTAAGCACCCCTACACTAAACCTTTGCTAATTTGAAGGGATGTGCACTAAAGCAATCTATTCAAAACCTTCGCTAATTTGAAGGAATGTGCACTAAAGCAATCTATTCAAAATAAAACACCCATGTTTGCAATTGTATCAACAACACAACAAAGCCTTTATTTAAAGCAATTTTTAGAAGGCCAAAGTTAAATAACCTTGTGCACAAAATCACTACCTATTTATCATCACAACACAAAAATATGAAAAAAAAATTGCATTCAATTAAAAAGAATTATATATATAGAGAGAGAGAGAGAGAGAGGTGCAACATGTAAGTTAAATTTATAAAACATGATCAATAAAATTTCATAAGCAATGTTGTGAAGACGCAAACTTAAACTTGAAATGTAATACCAGTAAGCTTTTTTCATAAACAAACTGCAACAAATAGTATATTTCATAAGCCATTGTTAGAAAAAGGATTGTTTGAAAGTGGTGGAGCTTATGTATCCCATTTGTTTTGAGTAAGAACTATCAACATGGACAAGAATTGGGATATTTGCTCATGCAGTTAAGTTATTTGCTACTCATTTTGCACTTGATGTTCAGCTACTTGGCCTACTCATTAATTCACACTCAACGCTATTATGTTCTTTAATTGGGGAGTTGTGACAATATCCTCAACTTTGACTTGAGGCTTGCTAGGCTGTGGTACAACAGATGATCTTGATTGCTTTGATGCTAGAACTATACCCTCTAATCCAAGCCCATAAGATCTCTCTCTTTTTTTATCCACCAACTACTTTGTAAAAAAACATTGCATCATCTTCTTCAATTAATTGTATTAGTATTTGTTCATCTTCTCTCCCCTTGCCATTAGCTACAATGCTTGATGACGATTCCCCAAATTTCTCCCTACACAATTCATTTTATCTTTCATGTGAACAAAAAACATAGCCAAAATACTAATGGATGCTTTTTTAGGTACAGTAAAGTAAATACTAAGCGAAAATGCTATTCATATAATTAGTTCTTTTTTAAGTAGATCACTTAATGACCAAAAAAATGCTTACAAATATTTCATTCAAAAATGGTCTCAAAATAAAATTAACATGTCTACTAGTATCATTATAGCAAAATCTTATATTATTAACCTAAAACATGACTAAAATATAAATTACTAAGTAAACTAAAACATAACCAAAATATAAATTACTAATCAAAGTCAATTGAGACTTCTTGCAAACAAACTTCTCACCATCCCCTGACCATCCCTGTGAATTCTCAAAAATAACTCTGATGATGTAAGCCTTATCCCTGTTAGTTTTTCTTGCAACAAAGTTCAACAAAAATCAAGGGTGTACATGTAATTCAACCAAAAACATAAAAATAAAATTATTGTTCCTAACATGCTATCTTTCATGTTCAATCATTATGATTGATCCTCCTAGATGTAAGGACAGACCTAAGCCACCACAATCAAAATTTCTACTTTTAAGTAACATTTAATTTACAAAATTTTATATTTTCAGGAAAATGTATATTCCTGATAATGTGATTCTTGTGAATTTAATTAATGAGAATGTAATACTCTTATGTTTGATTCATTATAAATTTTTTTAAAAATATTTTATCAAATTTCTAGATATATTATATTACAATATTTAGTTCATATTTGATATTATTAGAAATCTTGAAATTATTTCAAAAATATCCTTATTAAATTTTTATTATAAAATATAATATAATAAATTATATTTTTATTTAAAACTACACAAATAATTAAAAAATTAACACCTAATAAATTAAATTTTAATATTTAATATTCAAAAATTCATTAAAGTATATATATATAATATTTTATATTTTATTATATTTTAATATTTAATGTATTATATTTTTATATGTCATACTTTATTATATTCTAATATTTTATACTTTATTATTATAATTATTAGTAATATTATTATTAGATCAATTTTCAAAATGAAGTGAACATAATTTATTTAAGTTATTATAATAACATTTAATATACTTGATATTTTTTTATAAAATTATAAATTTTCACGATTAAATTATTTTTATAATTATATTTCATACTGATATCAAATTTTATATTTTTTTCTAACATAAAATTATTATTTTAGTTTTTATATATAAATATCTTTTTTTAAAAGAAATTCCAAACTTATATTATTTTTTAATGAAAAAACTCATGTATATGTAACTAGAATGTAGCCCGCCGATTCCCACGAGCCTCGATTTGAAAATTATTTTAATATTAAATTGAAAAGGTAGATTTTCAAACGTAAAGATTATATTATAGTTCATAAAATTATAATTTTATTCCATTTAACTTATACATATATTAAATAATTAAAAATCAGCATCTAAATACTTACAAGCAATTGTATTAGAAAAAATAATATGTTCTACAGTGTCTAAATGTGAGTAAAAAGTCTGACTTTAATGTGTGGTGTCTAATCAATAAAATAATACTAATTGAAAAAAATGCTTTAAGAAGAAAATTAATAATTTTTTCTAGAGCAAAATATTTAAAAAAATTATTATCCAAATCATCCAAACTTTATGTTTTGAGAATAAATTAAAAATAATAATAATTAAATGTTCTGATAACTATTTCAAAAAATATGAAAAAGAAACTTGCTCTCATCACTACACATTAAAGCTACTTTAACATGTGCCAATTACTACTTAGCAAAAACCCTATATAATAACCTTCCTGCATAAACTTCACCTCTCAATATTAAAACAAGCTAACATAGTAACATTTGACTTCTTAAACAAAATTATGGATTTGCAATTTCTAATAACCATAATAATGGATAGCAATATTTACTTGTAATCAATCCACCCAATTATGATAGCAATCAGAAATTTAAATTAGAGTTGCCATCATAAATGCGGTCATATTACGATTTTCACTATTGATATTATGGATATTATAATGAGCATTGTATTTTTTGTGACTATAATTTATTTCAATCTTCTCACATTAATTTTAAAAGAGTCAAATAATTTTAAAATTTCTAAAATTTTAATTAACATTATTTTTATACAACTTTGGTATATTTAAATTAATTTAAAAATAAAATTTATCTAATTGTGACATTGATATCATGGCAAAATCATGTTGAATACTTCAAACAACATAATAAAAGTAATAAAATGATATATTTTATTAATGAAGCATAGTATAAATTTGTTTGCAAAGATTTCATGTAGAAAAGAATATGCAATCTAACAAAATGTAATATCTTTTTCTTTTAATTAAAAAGATGTAATCTAATATCTCATAATTGTTATAAGTTTATTATTAATTTTATTTTATATCCAACAGAACAATCCTTAAAATTAAAGTGTTAATAAGAATTAGAGATAATTTTTAGTTGTTAATTAATTAATTAATTAATATAAATTAAAAATCAAAGTTGAAAAATACCTTTTTACTTTTATGCTAGAATGCTTCCGATCCTACAACTTTCTCAAGATCTAATGAATATTTAATATTTTACTTTATAATCCATAGTACACATTTAAATTTCACTCCAGATCCCAATAGGATTTATTTATAGTCATTATTTTTCCATCATCCAAGGATTGTGATTGTGCTCAATCACAACAAATTTTATCTTTCCTCCAGCTACCCTACTCTATATAGTACGTACATTAGTCCTATCAAGTCAATTCTTTTATTTTTTTTAATCTTATTCAATCTCGTTTCACTCAGACTTCTCTTCCTCCTCTGTGCCAGCGATAAAGCTTATTTGTTGCTCTGCATTTCACTGCTTCCAATTTTTTTTGCGTTTCACTTTCATATGATTTCTTCCTCTCTTATTTATTTTGTCTCTTCCCTCTTTTCTTCAACGCTTTTACTCGTTGACTTCTTTATTTTTTAAAACTGATACTCCCTCGTAGATATAAAACTTTGGTGTATTTTATATTATTCCATGAGTTTGAAACTCATAAAAATACGATAAAATTTAAATTATTAGATGAATGAAATTATTGAATAAGTAAATTCATCCAATAACTTCTATTTTACTATATCTCCATATATTTCAAACCTATGAGATAACAAAATTATCCTTTTTTTCTCATTTATGCTCTTCTATATCAATTCATGATTGATTGCAATGAAAATGTTGTGCAAGTGAACTCATCCAATAACATACATTTTGCTACATCTCCATGAATTTCAAACCTATGAGATAAAATTCCCCTTTTTTTCTCATATATGCTCTTCTATATCAATTCATGGTCGATTGCAGTGAGAATGCAGTAAAAAATAGTCCCGCCACAATCACATTAGCGCTGCAATGCATCCGCAACACATCAAAACAGCAATGATTTTCAATCACACTACAAATGCACTCAAATGCGATAACGAATATTTTTGCATCCACCAAATTGCGGCCGCATCAGGAGATGCGGTCCCCATTTTAAAACCATGATGAGTCATAAACCGGCAGAACTGCAAAACATGAATGGCTACGTTCGGAAAACAGTCCTAGCATAGTTTTCACACAAAAGGTGCTTTTCTTTCAATGTGGATCTAGCTTCTTCAAGGTATTGTTCAATGTTTTTTGCTAATTCTCCAAGATATAAACACCAAATAGATGCAGGAATGGAAGACAATAATAATGATCTTTTTATACCATGAAAATTGATGTTATTTTTACAATGAAATTATATGAAAAAGAAAAAGCATAAATAAATCAACTAATCTTTTCAACGTAATACAACCGTGCGATACACAGGTATTGTCTTATTCTATGAAATATTGTTTTAAACAAATCATATTATAAAATCAAACAGCTTTTAACGTTAGTAAAGGATTTATATGATTTAATAGAATACTCAAGTTAATTTAATTTTTATCTGATAACTTCTTTAAATAAAGATGTTTTAATATTTAAAAAAAGAGAAATCAATTGATTATTAATTTGTTTATTTCTTTCAATAATTGTTTCAATATTAAATGTTTTATTTTATAATAAATAAAGAAATCATACATTTATCTTTAGTCGATCTAATGTCAATTTTGAAAAACTTCTTTGAAGATAATATTAAAGGCCATACTTCCTTCATCATGAATGAAAAATTTTTATTCTTTTCTATTTTTAATTCTCAGAATAATAACATACAATATAATTGAATATTTTGGTAAATCAAGTCCAACTTTTTTGGTGATTAACTTTTTCTCTTATTTACAGACGTTGAGTATAATAAGGTCAGTGACAAATATAGGATCCAAAGATTGGTGGGAACAAATATTTGTATACTGTATGTAAAACATATATAACAAAATAACATGCAATTAATATATACATTTAACATTTTAATAAAAATATAAAATAAAATAAAGAGTTGTAAGCAAAAATTATAGTAGGAAAAATTATATAAATAAAATAAAGAGTTGTAAGCAAAAATTATAGTAGGAAAAATTATATCCTATTTTTTTGCCAATAAAACTAATATATCTAAATATAAAGTACAAAATTGAGTTTTAGAAGTATGTAAAAATGTAAATCTTCTGCACTTTCACTTACATGTGCGATAAAACATGTAGATAAAAATGAGTGATTGTATTAATTTATGGAAATAAGTAATTTATCATAAAAATGAAATATCTAAATGCTAACTATTTAACATTGCATTAATTACATGAATTAAAATAAAAAAATCTTATATAATTCTTAATTGGCATCTAATCTTAAATGATATTGACTCTTTAAAAATAATAATAAATTAATAGTCATAAATTTACTCAAAAATAGAATAAGTTATAAAAGAATAAAAAAAATTCACAAAAATTGCAACTTCTAAAAAATAAATCGGAGAAATATGTGTGGAAGCAAATACCATTCAATGGTGTCACAAATTTTAAATGATTGACAAAGGCAACAAGATCAATCTTATCATCATGATATGTCTGGAATGCGCTTGGCTTCATTTCATTCCCCGTTGCTTGACTTCGTCAAGAGCTGAGTTTAGCAATATATATATTAGGCCTGGGTCACACAAGACATTTATGCATTACCTTTCTATTATATAAAAGAGATATCTATAACTGCATTTAGTTGGCTATACAAGACTTCTTTTCGGCAAAATTTGATTCCTACATTTTACTCGAATTTGACAGTAAATATACCACTTGGATATCTGATTAGCCTTTTGCATTTAGAATGTAAATTTTCAACATTTGAACAATGTTAATATGATTGCTCACCATCAGAAATACTTAAAATAAAACAACACAAGGTGAGCAATTTTGAATATAATACAAGTGTAAGAGATCTCTCACAGTGCATCTTAATACTCGAGCTCCAAAAGCCAATCATGCATTTGATCTTTTACTGCACCCAATTGAAAAGTTGGAATAATTTTGAGAAGAATACTCATTAAGTTAATCTTTAAAGTAAACATACAGATGTAAACAAAGGAATATGGTAGAGAGAGCGAGAGAGCAAACTTACCACAATCTAGAAGGGGTTAAAATGATTTGTAATTGGTGCTTTTCTGGTTGGTGCTAATGAAATGCAAGGCAAAAAGAAATCTCTGCATAGAAAAAGCTTGCAAGGCATCTAATCCAATCTTATAACATAATAGAAAAGAAAAAGATTTAAAACTGATGCAACAGTCTAAGATGGAAAACAAAATAAGATCAAGTTAGAATAACCCGAGAACAAACTATGGAAATCACCTGCAAGAACAAGGCAAAGGCAAAAGCATATTAAATCTAAACTAAACCTTACTTCAAGCATTACGGGTCACTCACTGTATTGGATGTTCCATGTTTATGATAAAAAGTATAGTTTTTTTTTTTTTTGAAACCAAAACTAGAAAGCAACAAAGGAAAGGAAGAAATCAGACAATGAACCTCAAAAAATTAATCGACAAACCTCAAAGGGGATCACCATTCACCCCCCCCCCCAAAAAGGCAAAATAATAATTTTGGAAAATAAAATGAAAGGATTGAACTTGTAATAGGAATCATCATAAAACAAACAAATAAAATACAACTTTTAATAGGAATCATCATAAAATAAACAAAAACCCCCACAAAAACACCAAAAATTTAATGAAAAACTTGCAGAATATTGGCGTGCTGGATATCAGCTTCAAGCACTTTCAAGGAATCCTTGAAAGGCTTTCGCATGGAAGCTATGTACATCTTCCCAAAAACCAAAAGAGGAGAATTTTTCCAAAAAAATTGAAACCAAAATCAGAATCACACAATGCTAAATCACTCACAAATTTAGAAACTCACGAAACCCTGAAACTCTCATTTGGGTGCCCGAAAAAACCCTGAGCATGAACTTCTCGCTCTAGAAGTAGGGGGCTTTCTCTGTTAAAGACACAGTGATGAGGAGAGAGATAGAGGATGGCTTCTTGTTGCTTCCATTTAGTTCTGCTCTTGAAAGTAAACATGAAGGGGTTGGGTGCAGCAGACTGAAACCAAAATGAACAAATCAAACAATCAACAAAATAACTCAATGCAGTAGAAAGGTAGATTAGAAAAAGAAACAAACGTAATCACCAAAATAGCATGTCCTCAGATAAATTGAAATTATCAGAATCCCTAAACACCAAAACGGAAAAAAACAATTAAATAAATCAAAAGGCAACCAACAAACCCGCCGAAAAGCTAAATCACAACGTGTAACTCATAAAATGGTACATCAACTAGTTCTACAAAACCAACAAAAAACCAAAGAACCAAAGCAGATCTAAACGAATTAGAGAACAGCGCAAGTATAGAAAAGCAAAAATGCGCTAGCTTGCAATAGAAAGGTGATGCTACTAGCCATGTTTGAATAGTGTAGAGGAGGCAAACGGTGTAATTTACAGCAATTTTAGTATAATATAGATTATATTAAAATAATCTTCCAAACATTAGGAACAACAATAAAAAAATTATAGTTAAAAAATTAATATTATTGTATTTCTTAATAATAAAAAATATTTTAAAAATAAAATGATAATTATTTTCTAATTTAAATTAAAAATTATTTGATAAAATGATAAATAAGAAAAAGAATTAAATATAAGAATAATTTTATCTTTTTATTTTAACATCAGCATTCCCATCTCATGAGACCATAAGATTCTCACCTCCACCTCTCCTCATGGAAATATTTTGAGGAAAAATTGGGTCAAATATTTCCGGAAATTTTCTTTTTTTTTTTCAAATCTTAAACTAAACATGAAAATGTAATATTTCCCTAAAGTATTCCCGAGAATATTAAAAACATTCTGCAAATCAAATGCTACCTTGGTGTTTTGCTCAGAAAATTTTTTGAAGCTCTCTTTTGTTTGCTACATATTGAGCATAACTTGCCAATTTCGATCACCTACCAATCTAGGGACCTCTTCTTTCTCTCTTTCTAATTTCCTTGCCTTGTATAGTAGGTCAGACAGACATTCAGCACATTTCATCTCCTATATCCATCAAATGGCAGGCTCCCAACTCACATCTGACAGGTACTCTTTCTGCAAGATTGAAATAAGAAATCCAAGCATGTATAAGATAGATTTAGGGTTAATAACCAAAAAAAAAAATAGTTGCAAGTTTGATCTAACATTAAGGAGTTTAACCTTAAATGCTGCAAACCATCTACCCTTCCACTCATTAAGCACTTTTGAAATGAAGATTTTATTATTTTAACAATTCTCCTCACAGCAGTAACATAAGAAAATCTGACAAAAGCAAACAATTATCAATCATCAACTCAATACATATTACTCCATAAAAGTAGTTGAATTCAATTAATACATACACTTTTCCTTCTATCGCCAATTGTGTCACGTGGAGTTGTGTGTGGTCAGGGGCATCTACTAGCCCAGTATCACTCCATGGAGGTGGTTGTGTCCCAGCATTCCCCACTAGTGTGCGCAACATTGCCTTCTTCAGCTGGGGAACCACTTCCTCTCCACTCTGAACAACTGCCTCATCCAGCTCTACTCCTAGATCTTGCACCTCATCCTCGTGGCATAATTCTTGCATGTCATTGAACAGATGGCATTAATTTGGAAAAGGTTACACAACCAATTAATATGAAAAATTAAATGTAATACCACACAATCAGTTAACAGCAGAAGGCGTAAACTGTAATAGCATAAAGTAATTGTGAAGCATTAGATTCAATGCATTAAAATGTAATAGCACACAATTAAAAAGTGAATTTTCTAATAGCATAAATTATTTCTAAAGCATCATTTCAAATCAAAAACAAAAGTGAAAATTGTAATAGCATAATTAATATGAAAATTAATATTGGGATTTGAAGTGTCCAAATCTAAAGCATTAGATTTCAAATTGAAATGCATACTCAATCAATGAATGGCATTGGCAATAGTATTGTTTACTCTGGTTGAAAGGTACTTCAACAAATCATAGCCTTACTTACACTACGTTCCAAGTTAAAAATGCTCAACTAGTACTTATTCACCTCTTTTACTAATCAACAATATCCAAAATCCAATAATACAAAACTATACAGAAAAAGGAAACGCCTCCCTGAAACTAACACCCATTTATTCATGCAAAAAACAAAACAAAATCATAGCATTGTTTACTCTGATTGAAAGGCACTTCAACAAATCACAGCCTTATTTACACTGCGTTCCAAGTTAAAAATGCTCAACTAGTACTTATTCACCTCTTTTACTAATCAACGATATCCAAAATCCAATAATATAATACAAGACAAACATACTACATAATAAGAGTTGTAACCTTGGATTTTTCCCCCCTAAATGAAAGAACTCAAGTGAATAAAGCATAATTACAAGTAAATCTAAGGCATTAATTCAAACCCAGGTGGCAAAATGATCTTCTAGTTCAGAAAATCTGGATCTATGTAATTGCTTGTCTTGAAGGTAATCTGGAAACAACAGATTTTTAAACATTGGATGAACGTAAATTAACTTAGTAAACATACAATTGTCATTTTTAAAAACTCAAGCAACAAAATAAAAATTCTGCACAATGATAGAAAAAGCAATATATATGCACCGTAGCAAAACTCTAAATAGATCATACATAACATGCAATTTGTTATGTCATTATAAGCAACACCACACATTTCACTCTAATTGTTAAGCAAAGGAAATGTAATAGAAATCAATGCAAATTATCATATATGCGTTTTCTTTATTTATCCATACAAAATGATGATGGTAAAGCAGCAGTCCAGACAGGCCTAGCCAGTTTAACCAATGCATTACCAAAAACATTAAAAGGAATGTGAGGGCATGCCGACAAATCCAAACAATATCTCAATTTGCTTTTCATTAGCTCAAATTCCAAGTGGGAAGAAACGTGGAAATGGATGACGAGATGATGTTTAATTAAATGTGCATTTGGTCTGCAATCAGGAATATTTCAACAGCAACAACATGTTGTTCATTGGGAATGAAAAAAATATATATAAATATAAAAGTGGTGTGATAATGCGTGGCATACCATGAAATGAATTTGCAGACGAATATTTTTAGAAATTGACCATAAGGGCCTGCACCTACCCTTTCTTCAACTTTGAGCCAGCAGCATATGTCCCCATTTCAGAAAAGGCTTCTTTACCTTTATCCTTACCCTTGTGAAAAAGAATAAATTAATACTTGTGATGATTATATTAATAATATGAACACAAAAAATTTGACAGTGGGGCTTTAAATTAAATTGGCATAATATATGAAAGATGTCCACATAAAAAAATTGAAGTAAAAGTTTTATGTAGTTAGCTGTTGAAAAAAGTCAAAAGATATTATCTGTAGGAAATCTTTTTATTATAGCCAAAGATATTATCTGTATCTTTTATTATAACTGTAATCAGGTTATTTTTTATTATTCTATTTTTAGTAGATTGTATTTATAGGCTCTTAATTTTAGAGATTACCTATTATACAATTACTGGGCTATTTAAGCCAATGTAAAATAGAGGATCAATACAGAAAAATAAAAGAAAAAAAATCTTTATGGTATCAGAGCAGGAATTAGTTTGATTCCTGGACGTACTCCTCTGTTCTCCTCTATTTTTATTAGAAAAAACAAAGCACTTTCAGTTTGCTCTAACCATCTCCCATCATGTCTGAAGCTATTTCTGAAATTACAAGCCTCCCATCTGCATCCAATATTGTCGAGGCTCATATCAACAAGTGGAATGATTTAAAACCGCAAAGGAGTGAGGAAAAACCCCAGGTATGGTGTGATCATTGCAATAAACCACACCACACTAAGGAAACTTGCTGGCATCTCCATGGTAAACCTGCAAACTGGAAGCCGAGGAACTAACGCCAACAATCCTCTGCAAATACCGCTGCTAAACAACCCAATCCATTTAGCAAGGAACAGATGGATCAACTCCTAAAACTGCTAAGCTCCAATCCAACTACTGGTACTCCTAATTGTTCTATGGTTCATGCAGGTAGAAAATCAAACCCTTGGATCATTGATTCTAGAGCTTCTGACCATATGACAAATTTATATCATTTATTTCATTCGTATAACCCTTGTTTTGGTCATGAAAAAATTCGTATTGCTGATGGTAGTTTCTCTTCCATTGCTGGACAAGGAAATATTAATTTGTCTAAAAGTATAGGTCTTAAATCTGTACTCCATGTTCCAAAACTCAAATGTAACTTTCTATCCGTTAGCAAACTCTCAAAGGATTCTAACTGTCGTGTTATTTTTTCTAAATCTTCCTGTGTTTTTCAAGACCAAAACTCAGGGATGATGATTGGGAGAGCTAAAGAGATAGAAGGACTTTACTACTTTGATGAGACCAATCCTAGCAATAAAAGAGCTCAGGTCTACAGCAGTATGAGTTTGAACCCTACTTTAGACAAAATAATGGAATGGCATCTTAGACTTGGTCATCCTAGTTTTTATTATTTGAAACATTTATTCCCTGATACGTTTAAGGATGTTGATTGTTCTGTACTTTAGTGTGAGACTTGCTGTTTATCAAAAAGCCATCGAACTAATTTTGCACCTAAACCATACTATCCCTCAAAACCATTTTTTATGATCCACAGTGATGTTTGGAGGCCTTTCAAAATAAAAACATTATCTGGAAAAAGGGGTTTTGTAACCTTTATTGATGATCACACCAGAATATGTTGAGTTTATCTCATCAGCAAGAAATCAGAGGTTGAAACTCAATTTGAAACAAAAATCGATATTCTTAGATCAGACAATGGAACGGAATATTTTAATGAATGTTTAGGGGACTTTCTAAAGAACAAAGGCATAATTCATCAATCTACTTGTCGTGATACTCCTCAACAAAATGGGATTGCTGAAAGAGAAAATACACATTTACTTGAAGTTGCTAGAGCAATCATGCTTTCAGTGAATGTTCCAAAATATTTGTGGGGGGAAGCTATTTTGATAGCATCATATTTAATAAATAGAATGCCTACTCGAGTCTTAAAATTCACGACTCCTCTAAACAAGTTAAAAGAAAACTTTCCAATTCTTCGAATGTCATCAGACATTCCTTTGAAGATTTTTGGATGCATGTGTTTTGTTCACATTCCAACCAAGTTTCGGACAAAATTGGACCTCAAATATGAAAAATGCATTTTTATTGGATATGCTCCAAATAAAAAGGGTTACAAATGTTTTAATCCTGTCTCAAAGAAAATCCACATTAGAATGGATGTGATCTTCATGAAAAAAACACTATTTTTCAACAAAAATCAACTTCAGGGGGAGTATGGCTTAGATGAAGATGATTTTTGGCAAGTATCTCAACCATTACCTAAAATGATTTTAACACAATGTTTTTGAACAAGAAATATCTAGTGAAAATAATAAAAATGAAGAGGATCATAACCATCAAGTACCAAAAGTGATTTTGCCTAATACAGGTGAAATACTGAGAAAACCAGTAACTGAGTCTCTGGTTTATTCTAGGAAAAGGTTTCACAAAAAGAAAACTATTCAATTTAATCCTTTAGCTCCTTCCCAACCTCAAGAACCAAGTAATGGTCTCCAAGAAACACAGGTAGTTTCTAATCTTGACCCCATTTTTGCATCTACGGAAACTCAAGATCCGGAAGTTATAAATCTGGATCTTCCCATAGCCATCAGAAAAGGAGTTCATAGCCATCAAAAAAGGAGTTCATTCTTGTACAACAAAACATTCCATTGCAAAATATTTATCTTATCAAAAAATCTCACACAAACACAACTTTTTTATCAAAAATCTCTAACTTGTCTGAACCTAAAACAATATAGGAAGCACTCAGTAGTCCACCTTGGAGGTTAGCAGTCAAGGAGGAGATGGATGCTCTTTTGAAAAATAGAACTTGGGAAGTTGTTGATTTGCCAAGTGACAAGACCACTGTTGGATCTAAGTGGGTTTTTTCTGTGAAATGTAATGCCGATGGAAGTGTTGAAAGATACAAAGCACGACTTGTGGCAAAAGGGTTCACTCAGACTTTCAGAATAGACTATTAGGAGACTTTTGCCCCAATAGCCAAGATGAATTCAATTCACGTCCTTTTGTCCATAGCAGCAAATCATAATTGGCCTCTGCATCAATTTGATATGAAAAATGCCTTTTTGAATGGTGAGTTAAAAGAAGAAGTGTTTATGGATCTCCCGCCAGGCTTTGAGAAGAGGTTTAGCGAGAACAAGGTTTGCAGATTGAAGAAATTCTTGTATGGACTCAAGCAATCTCCTCGAACTTAGCTTGAAAGGTTCGGGAAGGCCATAAAAAAATATGAATATCAGAGTCAAGCTAATCATACTATGTTTTATAAACATTTAGGGACAGGAAAATTAGCTATACTCATTGTCTATGTCGATGATATTATCCTTACAGGTGATGATGCTAAGGAAATTGAGGCATTAAAAGGAAGAATTGCCACAGAATTCGAAATTAAAGACTTGGGGCTAGTGAAATACTTCCTTGGTATTGAGTTTGTTAGATCAAAGGAGGGAATCTTTATCAATCAACAAAAGTATGTACTTAATCTACTCAGTGAAACTGGGATGCTTAGATGCAAGGTAGCTGAAACCCCAATTGAATGCAATAAGAAGCTACAAGTAACTAATACAGCTGATGGTGTTGATAAAGAACAATATCAGAGACTTGTGGGAAGATTAATCTACCTTTCACACACTCGCCCTAATATTGCCTTCGCTGTCAATGTAATGAGCCAATTTATGCACTCTCCAAACTCTGATCACTTAGATGTTATCTATCGAATCCTTAGGTACCTAAAGGGGACTCCTGGAAGAGGACTACTGTTTAAAAATAATAGACACTTACAGATAGAGGCATTTACAGATGCAAATTGAGCTGGGAATGTCACAGACAGACGGTCTACTTCAGGATATTGCACCTTTGTAGGAAGAAACTTAGTGACCTGGAGAAGTAAAAAGCAAAATGCTGTGGCGAGAAGTAGTGCAAAAGCTGAATTTAGATCTGTGGCTCATAGAATTTGTGAAGTTTTGCGGATTAGGAGAATTCTTGAAGAATTGAAAATTTCTACTCCACCACCAATCAAAATATATTACAATAATAAATCAGCAATTGCCATTGCTCACAATCTAGTTCTTCATGATCGGACCAAGCATGTGGAGATAGATAAGCACTTCATTAAAAAAAAAGATCGATAAAGGGGATATCTGTATGATGTATGTTCCCTCCAATGACCAAACAGCAAATATCTTAACTAAAGACCTTCACAAGAAACAGTTCAACAATTTAATTTCCAAGTTGGCATTAAAAGATATCTTTATGCCAACTTGAGGGGAGTGTTGAAAAAAGTCAAAAATATTATCTATAGGAAATCTTTTTATTATAGCCAAAGATATTATCTATATCTTTTATTATAGCTATAATTCAGTTATTTTTTGTTATTCTATTTTTGGTTATTCTATTTTTAGTAGATTGTATTTATAGGCTCTTAATTATAGAGATTTCCTATTATGTAATTACTGAGCTATTTAAGCCAATGTAAAACAGAGGATCAGTACAGAAAAATAAAAGAAAAAAAATCTTTATTAGCTTTTACAAATATTTGTCAACGGAGAAATTAATAGACCAAGACCACAATTGCATTCTTTTTTTCTAGTCATGAACTTAAGAAACAGAACACAATGGATAAAACCATAGTTTGTTTATCACCCCCAAAAAAAAAAAAGGAAGAATCATAACACAAACCTGTCATTATCATTTGACAACATGGACCAATCATGCCATTTTCTAATTTTTAGGATTTTAGGATTGATGGGCCTTAGATGTCCAGTGTGTTTGTTGTGATCTTTCCATGGCTTCTACAACAGTGGGTTTCCTAGACTAAACACCAGCTTTGCTTACAGAAATTGGGAACCTTCCATCAACACCCATGTCAGCTTTGTTTAAAGAATTAGGTCGTAATTCCAACATTCATAGTCCCAAAAACATTCTCAAATAATCTGGAAAATTGAAACTAATTGGATATCAGTACTTGATATAATTCTGTCCACCTGGAGACTTCTTTTTAGGATAATTCATCTATCTATTTACTGTATACTTAAAACATAACCTATTAGCATGACAGGGAAAATAGTGACAATAAGGCATAACCGCAGAATATCTAGCATGCTTGAGAGTAATTGAAAATAGTTCAACAAATACTAACTACCCATTTTAATTCCTTTACTATAATTTACTTAAATTATAAATTTGAAAGTAACCTAAATTTCAATCTACAACTAAAAGCTGTAGCAAATACATATGGGCCAGAGCATAAGTTAGAATAAAATACCAACAAGAGAGGTCGTAATCACAAGGACTTAGCAATTGCTTAAAGAGATCACTGCTTGAAACTTGATTTTCTTCTTTCAGCCTGCTGTTTCGGGCTGCACAACAGGGTTTTCAGGCATCAAAACTCCAGCATCATTCAACACATCAACACTGGAAAAAGCTCTCCCTAAACAGTATCAAAATTTAGTATAAAGTCGTATGAAATACCATAATATACATAATCAAATAGATATCTTAGGATCTGGGATTAATTTGACAGCATCAGCAAGAAAGCTGCTTAACAGCACCAAGAATCAAAATTTGAGATTCCAAGGTGTTTTTAAACACTTCATTATAGCAGGGCAAATAAATAGAAATGATAAAATTTTAAGACAATGATACAACAACCAACATTGAAATAGGATGGAATAAAAAGCTCTAAAGAGGGAAAAACCAGAAAGACCAGAGAGAGACAGTTTCTGTTCATCACAATACGTCAATCGAATAGCGCTCATCGCCCAAAAACAAAGTAACACATACAACACCCAGTGACCCTAAACCAAAAAACACAGCCATTTTTCACAAATTCAAGCACAACACAACTTCGATGCTACAATAAACTTGAGGCCCTAAAATTTTTCAGGAAAAATCGAGCTGTGACAATACCAGAAAACGCAGCAACATTCAACATACAAACACCAGAAAAATGGAGGTAAAACAGGGGAGACACACTTTACCGGAATGCAGGCTCGCCGCCGCCGTCAGTCACCACCTCTCGCCACCGTAATGTCCCCGGAATCCTCCCCAATCTCAGCAGCAATGGCGAAACACTCTTCTTCCCTGAACTTGATTTGGGGATTTCTCGTCTAAATGACGAGCTGAAACGTACGAGAGGAGTTTAAATTATTTTTTTTAAATATATATTGTGAGAGGATTAGCGAAGGATATATCCTTCATTAAAAAAACGAAGTTTAACTTACTGGTCCATCTTTCACTAATGCTTTGCTTGGCTTAAGAGGAAAATAGGGTAAAAAGAAAATAGGAGAGAAAAAAAATAGGAAAGAAAGAAAACAGGAGAGAAGTATTTTTCTTACCCCTTGCTTGGCTTAGGGGAAAATGGGAAAGAAAGAAAACAGAGAAGAAATGAATTTTTTTTTTTGTGAGGGAAAATATAGGAGAAAGATAATAAGATTTTTTTTTTAATTTTAGTTTGGTGTAAATTAAATTGAGGGGTAGTAAAATTTATTAATATCAAGTGTTCATGAGAATCTATCAATATAAATTAAAATTTTAATTACATTTTTCTTTTACCAAACTTGCATAAAATTAGTGCCGCAACAATAAATAAGAAAAAAATGGGTTATAAAACTTTGTTTGCATATTTTTTAATATTTCGTAACCTAGAATTTTTTTTGTAGATTTGAACCTAAATTTTTGTAGCAAGTTCAATCTCCAGTTAGAAATATCTTTCTTATACAAATCAAATGAGCACATTCTAAAATTGTCAACTCATGGCATATCCTAGATTTATAGAAATGATACAAACTTTATAATTTTTCCCCTGGTGCCAAGCATTAATAACAAACTTCTACCACCTGATTAATTATACAAAGTAAAGTTTTCACATAAATCCAATACAACATTTTCAGTCAGCACATTCAGAACTACATTCTCATTTTAGATACATATAGATTCATTGTTCATTAGTCTATGACATAATCCAATATTATGGAGTAGCATAACACACAACTGATACTATAGCTAGACAATCAGGATTACGATAACATAATCTTCAGGTGGCTTCATACTTGATGCCACAACATCTACAGCAATAATTCTTTCCACAACCTTCAAGCAATTGGCCCTTCATCTTGACCTAAACATTTACCAAACAACAAAACCACAATTTAAGTAGTAGTTAAGATTGTGAAAAGAAGAATAAAGTCAGTGATGATAGGAGAGAAAGCAACATAGATACCTGGAAAAGCCAATAACTCCAACATAAAGGCATGTCAAAATAAACCTGCATCCTTCATAAGATCTAATAAAAGATTCCAGCGCATCTCATCTGGCACGCCAAAAAATTGTTGCCTTGCCTTCTCATTTGAGCATAGGAAACGATAGCACCGCACTCGGAGTTCTGGCATGACTCCTATCTTCTCCAGCTCACTCCAAACATCTGTTGGGCTATGGTGCTGAGGTCTGCTTTTTTTAATAATGGAAACACCTTCTTGAGCTATATCTGCATGTCTATTGGCAGCTGCAACCCCTTCACGCATCACCTCAGTTAGGTTGTTTATCCCCAGGTGCATTTTCTCATATCCACTCTCAATCACATCAATTAGTGCAGCTTTCCTTTTGGAACCTTCAAAAGATGATGTTCCCTGTGATTGATTTCCTTGTGATTGATTTGAACCACCGCCTACAGGACTGTAGGTGTCCATGTTTCCTGTAGAGATTGGGGTTTCATTTCCCCAACGGAGATCAGATTCTGACATGCCATCGAAACCATCATTTAGGTCAAAGTTCTCCCTCCCCCAACGTTGCACTTTATCTCTTGCACTCTCAGCTTGTGCACCTGTTGCTCTATCTTTGCTAAATAATTCCAACAGCTTATCATAATTATTGATTGGGGTTCTCCTCCATTTCTGTGCTTCAGGTTTGTCCTGTATTAATGCAACCATGATTAGTAATCTCAATACTTTAGGAATGTATTAGAACTCATTACCCAATAAAAATAAGTACATTAAAATGCTTTACCCTAATAATCTCTTCCCACACCTCGGGTTCTGCTTCAAATAACTGGGTTGTAGGATTCCAGCCAACTCCACTCCACATATGAAACAGATCATAACATTCATTGAAAGTAACCTTCAATGTTTTCATTCTGTTTTTAATATGTGTTTTTTGCAGGAAAGGTCCTATTGCTGCCTTCAATGTCTGCAGCACAGTGCTATATGCATAAGAAGTGAAAGTACCATCTGGTCTATTCCCTTTATGAACTTTTTCCTGTAATGCATCTAACAATACAGTATCTATTTTCGGTGTCCATCGTAAGTTATCTTTGGAGGAGCTCCCTCCTTTCTCTGATCTTCTATTCTTGGACATGATTTAACCTACAAATTACAAAGTGGAGTAAATATCAATAGATAAGCCAGAAATATCAATGATGATCACTATGTTGAATGGCATGTTAACTAGGTACGTATCCATGACAAAGTAATAAGCTATCAATCAAATAAACCTGTATATCTATTTAGTTATGCACA
Source organism: Sindora glabra (assembly GCA_020226215.1). Lineage (NCBI taxonomy): Eukaryota > Viridiplantae > Streptophyta > Magnoliopsida > Fabales > Fabaceae > Sindora > Sindora glabra. The sequence continues at coordinate 70,051,516 of CM035232.1, read as the reverse complement.
ATATATAGACTGAGATCTAAATCACAATTTATAAATAACAGTCATAACTTGTCACAAATGAACCAAGCACATAGATAAAAAATACAATTACATGAACCAGTACAGTTAGAACTCCAAGGTCTTGCATTAATACAATAGATTACATAAAACTCTACATCATACGAAATAAACTTATGACAAACTCTCATCATAATCATTCCACATCTGATTTGCTATGCTCTCTCTCAAAAGGAATCCTTGTCTATAGTCTTCCTCTGAAGTCTGTGCCTCATGCTCTCCATGATCATCTGTCACATTTTAGAGAAGCTCACGGTCTACTTCATCAATCAATTGCTCATTAGGATCAATATCCATGAAAAAGTTATGCAATATGCAGCAGGCAATGGTAATGTCAGACATGGTCTCAAAGGAGTAATGCAGCTCTGTGCCACTGGCAATGATCGGAAACCTTTTTTTCAGAACTCCAAATGCTCTTTCAATGACATTCCTCAATGAAGCATGTCGATGATTAAAGAGTTCCTTTGCATTTCCAGGGCCACGTGTTGAGTATTCTTTCAGGTGGTAACGTACTCCTCTATATGGTGTGAGTACACCACCTTTCAGTGGATATCCTGCATCTCCTAGGTAATATTTGCCTACCACAAAGGAAAGTTGTGTGAATACATATAACGTAGCATAAGATCTATGTAATTTTATTAGCTAAAATTTTCCTCTTATTCTTGGTGCCTAATCAATTCATAAACTGGACTTACCTAATGGTATTCTAAGTTTATCTCCTCTCTTACTTAAAGCATGCTTCAAAACCCTAGAATCAGATGCAGTGCCTTCCCAACCTGCTAGTAGATAAGTGAATCTCAAATCAAATGTGCAGGCAGCAAGGACATTTTGGGTTAGGAAGTCTTTCCTTCCTCGAAAACGAGGGGCATCTCTAGTTGGTACTTTCACTCGTATATGCATTCCATCTATAACTCCAACACAATCCTGTATTTTTTAAGTCATAGTAAATCTTATGATATGAAAGTCAAAGACAGTCTAAATTTACTGATATACATCAACACATTTTATGCTATATGCACTTTATTTTACCCTGAAATAAGGAAAGAACCTGCTACTATTAAGTATTTGTTGAGGAATCTCTGATCCTAAAGGTTGCACGAGGAACTCACTCTCCAATGAAATAATGGCTCGTAGAACGTGATTAAAATGGCGACTAATTGTTTCTCTTGACCGGTGGAAGAAGAAAGAGACAACTCTATGCTTAACATTGTGGCCTATAATATGCAAAAACTTAGCAACTTGCTCCTCAACTGTAGCATGCACAGAATCCCGAACTCTACCGGTTCCCCTTAATTTTTCACATAATTGAAGGAATGCACGAGGACTCATACGTATGACATCATGACATTGATCAGTTGTTAATAAATTACGCATCAGTTGTTGCCGCATTTCATCTTTTTCACGCTCCCATGAACCACTAGGGGCATGGATAAGTGTAGACTGTAAGGTTGACAAATGCATAGCATGTACAATGATACACATTAGTTGGACAATGCACATTCGCCATCGTATTTCCCAATCCTCTAACGCATTTACATTAATCAACTGATTTAATTCAACATCCTCATTAAATACATCGTCATTTTGACCATCCATTACTACTCCTGTGGGAAATAGAGAGTAAACATGTTAATAAGATCCAGTAAATATTTGAAAAACTTATAGTAAGAAATTGCTTAATATGACATAAATATACAATTCATTTCCTCCTATATGGAATAAGAAATTACTTTCCTACAACCATGATTAAGTTGTTATAAATTACTTACAGATTGTAGATGGAGTGTCCGCAGGTATCAACTAAGCTGAGAGAATCTATCTATTTCTAATATCCAATAAGTGAAGCTGCAGTAATAGAAGAAAATCTTAGGTGTAATTAATGTGTTCAACCTATTATGAATATGACTAACAATAATTATCAGATTTAATGTATGCTTATCAAATACAGATATTTTATTGTTTAAATCATATGGCAGTTTCCACATTCCACTTTCCAATGTTACCATAAGCAGCATTCATAGATAGCAAACCAAAGGAGAGAAAATATGATACCATGAATACATTACTGACTCTTCTTTACATTACAGTTAAATAAAAATTTGCCTACTCCTTTAATTTTTTTAATTTTTTTTACTATAATTAAAAGGCATGATAGATATATTATTAATATTAGTTGAAAATTTTAAAATTAAATCAATCAAGCTAAAAAAAAGAAAATTTTAACAAGTAATATTTATTTATGTAAATTAAATAATTTTCAATGATAAGTAGGAAATGTAGGCATAAAAAAATTTACTTTATGCACAATTCAAATGAAGCCCTTTTACAATAACTCATTCCAAATAAAAATACCACCACATGATACATAACCTGAATTAATTAAACAATAAGATTTTATTACAGCTTAGAATGAAACCTAAATTACCAATTCATCTAAATTAGCATACTAGATTTTTTACTGTCTAAATAACACAACTAATTATCTATATGTAATTAACCAATTGTTTAATTCATGCTTGTACAGAAAAAGAAGGATAAGGGGCAACATTATGTAATACTAGTTTTTTTTTTACAATTAATCATAATAATATTAATTTTTCCCAAAAAAAAAATTGGGTTAGGGTCGTGTACCTGCAGGCCGGGTCAGGTTCGGATCCGGGTCGGATCCATGTGACCCGACGCTGCAGGTTATGATAACCCGATAGCAGCAGCAGCACCGGAGGATGGAGAAGCAGCAGCACGCCGGTCGGAAGATGGAGCAGCAGCGCGCCGACGAGAAGATGGAGAAGTAGCAGAAGCACATGGCGCCAACCTGCGAGCAACACAGCCAGATTCAACACGCGGGCACAGGGAAAATAGCTCAACTCTTGCAGATCTGAGAGGCAGATCGTGTTACCTGCAGGATTCAGCCGTCTGGAAGAGACGCCGGTGAAGCAGCAGCGAACCAACAGCACGGGCAGAAATGAGAAGAACGGACCAAGCTGAGAGCACAATGACTTCCCCTCTCTTTTCTTCGCATATTTGAGGTGAAAAAAAAAGAGTGGACCCCACTGTACGGTTTTCCTGCATTTTTCACTTCCCTCCCTTTTCTCCTGCGTGCCAAGCAGCATAATTTTTACTTTTTCTTGTACTTTTCTGCACTCCAACTTCTTTCTCCTCTAAAATCCACCGATCCAAGCAAGGGGTAAACTAGTAGTTTAGCCCCCGGGATTTATTTAATTTTTTATTCGATAAAAAATTGATAAAATACATATAATTTTATTTTATATAAAAATAAAATTAAAAAATAAAATATTTATAAGCACTTATTTTAATTCTCCTAATTTTTCTACAATTGATATAATTATAATAGTCAAAACATATAATAGAATGAAAACTCTTTCTTAATGTAATATTAATCTTGATAATATTTTTATGCAAAATATTTATTTGAAAATATAATTTAGGGCACTTATAGGTTCTCTTATCAACTGGCATGATATTAGGTTATGCATTTGAAAATAAAATTAAGTCAATGATCAAAGTTTTTGTCTGTTTAGTTTCCTTGGCTCATTAATAGAAATTTAAAAAAATTAATTTGTTATATATTAAATATAAATATAAAAAAAACTTCTTTAATATGAAAATGGCCAAAGTTTACTCTAATTCTAAAAATTTAGAATAAACTTCTAAATTACATAAAATTTTAGAATATAATTCTCATCATTTATTTATTTAACCTCTTTATTAAATTATAAAAATTTTCCCCAAGTTTTTTAAGTAAGAATTCCAATAATATTGTGAAAAAATGCTGGGTAAACCATTGTACAATAATATCACGATTCTCATTTCAAAATAATATATAAATAGCAAATGTTAATTCCAAATTTTGCATTCTTAAAAGTTTGATCTTCAAATTTTTAAAATTGAAAGTGATAAAATCCTACCATCCTAGAGTTAAAAGAGAGTATTTTATATTTTTTAAAATATAAATATAATAAAATTATCCGCTACCATGAGATTTTTAAAACAAAAGGAAACTTAAGCAACAATATGAAAAAGTTAAATATATAATAAATATAATTTTTTCTTGAAGACATATCAATATTATTCTTAGATCATTAAATTATCTTCTAAAGAGTTAAAGACATCTATTTTGGGGGAAAATAAGAGGCATATATCAATAAAAACTTTAATCTAAATATAAAATAGGAATAGGTTTTGATACAATGCTAATGAAATTTGATTTCAATACTTTCATTCTAAATGTTCTAAATTTAAAACTGTAAATTTCAATGAATAATAATAGAATTAGGATCAAAATAATATTTTTCTATTAAAATAGTGCACTACTAAGCTAAGTTTGATCATTTTTGTAATACTTAATTTTATTATTTTTTGTTAATAAACTAAGTTTGATTTAAATAGAAAATAATAAGAATAAATTTTAATCTAATGGTAATGGAATTTAATTTCATTACTTTAATTCTAAATGTTCTAAATTTAAAATTTGTAAATTTCAATGAATAATGACAATAATCATAGTAAAAAAATAATATTTTTATTAAAAAGTGCACCGTTAAATTAAGCTTTTATATCTATCCAGCTACATCACTTACTTTTTTATTATTTTTTTAGTGTATTAAATTTATTGATTTGTTAATCTTCAACGAACTTGATATAAAAATGTATAAATTGATTATATATTCTAACAAATAGTATGACATAAGATTGAGATTAATTTTTTATTTATTTAATTACGTAAGATTGAAATTGATATTATATTTTATTAATATTAATTAATAAATATAATGTTATTTGTAAAAATAATTATTCATTTAGGCTTTGTTTGGTAGGAGAGAAAGAAAATAGTAGAGAAAAGAAATTTTATACTTTTTTCTTTTCTCTTGTTTGGTAGAAGAGAAAAGAGGAGAGAAAGAAAATAAAAAGGTGAAATAAGTGGTTATTATTTTCTTAAATTTTAAAATTTTATTATTTTTTCTTTCTCAATTTCCCTACAATTCAAATTTTAAAAATTTCTCTTCTTTTCTCTTCTCTTCTCCCCTCTTTTCACTCCAACCAAAGAAAGTGTTAAATTTATTAGTATAAAGTTAAAAAATTGGTATTACAACCGCACATAACTTCTAAAGTTGTGATAATATTATTGAAGAACTCTTTATACGAATATTGTATTGTCAAAATAATTATTATATTCTTAAAAATTGTAATATAGAAAATATGAGAGAGAGGGGGAGGTAGATTGATCATTAGTTAAATAAAATATGGATAATTTTATATTTTTAACCATAAATGATATAAGAAATTGTTCCTAATAAGGTAGATGTGCCTAATCAAACAACTCAAAATTTTTCTATTCCATAAAAAAGTTGTGCTTGCAATTTTATACTAATCAAACATTGTCTAATAATAATATGATAAAAAAAAATTACACAAAAAATTGTTACATGGAATGTAATAATTAACCTGAACAATTCAATGTTGCTTTCATATAAGTAAGATGAGAATTAGAATAATTAAAACAAAGGTATATATAAACTGTGGGATCAAAAAATGGAAGCCCAAAATATGGCTGACTAGGTGTCTATATGCACACAGAAGTTAGATCATATTTAAAATAAACATATAAGAATAAAATAAAAATAGAGCAAAGGAGAGGAAGCCACCATAATACACGTGGAATGGTAGTACCATCGCAAAGTTTATATTTAGATAGATGCACAAGAAGGAACTGATTGGATTTATCTAAAATCCAATTGGGCAAAGACATTCCATGTGTCTTGCAAGGAAGGGTTATTGGAAGGCTCTTAATCTATAAATGGTATCTTTCACAACAATGCCTTTTTCTGTGATAAAGAAACCAAGAGCATTGAAGGAAAAAAGATCAATTCCCACAAACTGAAGTGAAGAAACTATAACAGTACAACAAGTCAGAATATCGCATAATTAACCCACCTCCTAGATGTTCGTGAAGTGTTAACATTAAAGGGAAACAAAGATAAAATAAACCAAAGTAGGGCAAGAGTATTCCATTGGTAAATATATATATATCTAATCCAACAAACTTAACTTAGGCCTTCTGATTAGCTTATTGGAATTTGAAAAATACTACAGAAAGCACGTATCATGTACCTTGACCTGATATGCAATGCTTCTACCTAAAGCTAATAAATCTGAATTTAAGGCATCTTGCAGCAAGACAACGCATAAAGATTCTAACTCATCACTAAGTGTCAAATGGATGAGTTAAGATAGATATGGATTGAATCAAAAGTGAATGGATCATTATTGGTTTACTTATCCATTTATGACCCAATATAAAATTTTAAATAGGTTATGGATAACTTATGACCTTTGGATATATGATTAACCTGTTCCATCTATTTATCCATCAAATTATTATTATTTTATATTTTATTATTTTTATTGATATTATTTTTTACTACTATTTTATATTTATTAGTATTATTTCAAAATAAACTTATGCTATCAAATTTTTTATTTTTTATTTTTATTTACTTTTAATTTAAATTTAAATTTTAATATATATATTAATAAAAATAATATATTACTTATATTTATAATTAAAAAATAATATTTAAGATTATAGTATTGAAAGAAAATAATTTTTTAAACTCTTTATATTTTATATTAAATAAATAAGATATTTTTTAAATAATAAAATTTTATAACTATATATTGTTAAAAATATTTTTCATCAAACATAAGTTACATGTTATGCATCAAATTGTTTTACCTAGTAACATATACATCACATTGTTCTGATAGATAAAATGCCCAATTTTAAAATTCAAACATGTCACATTAACCTTTTTAAAATTTTATAATAATATTTACAAATTATTTAATTTTTTATCATTAACGATAAAATTTAGGGGATGAACAATCAAAAAGAATAAATCTTGATAGATAACTATTATATAGCATATATTTTTATTTTATCATCGCAAATAAAAAATTAGAACAAATTATAAAAAGAAGAAATTTAGCTAATAATTTATGGTTTAAATGTATTTTGTTTCATTGAAATTCGATATTAAAAACCTTCTTTCATCTAATTTTCAACACTTTACACTGAATTTATAATTTATAATTATAATGAAAGCATAAATCACGAGCAAAATGTGAATGGTAGCTGGCATGCACATGAAGGAAGATAAAACAAGTTAACGGTCGAGAGGGAAGTAATCGAGTAAAAATGAGAAGAAAGCAACATCCATTCAGAAACTTATTTAATATTAAATGTAATTGATTAAATAATTTAATTTTAATATACATTAAATAAAATTAAAAAAATTCTAAATTCTAAATTATATGTATTCTTTTACAATAATAAATTATATTTTTAAAATTGCATATATATCGATAATCAGATTTTAATTTATAAAGTATGACCCAAAAATAAAAATTGACTTTATTGATGTATTAATATTTACAAAGTATAATCAAGAATATAACATATAGTTATACGATATATTACATATAACACATAATATTATAAGATTTTTTATTTGAAAATTGAAAAAGGTAATTTTGTGATTATTTTTAAGTTTTAAAAGTAAAAATAATAAATTATATAGATTTTAGTACAAAAGATTGGAGTTGATTTTATTTTTTTATAAAAAAATTGATATTGTCACGTATATAATAATATTATAATATTTAATTTCAAAAAATTAATTTTAAAGATATTTAATTTATATTAAATTTTTAAATATATTTTATTACAATATTTTTTATTTTATAATATTTAATTATATAATGTACAAATCTACCTCCTATAAATATAAATAGATAAATGGTTGTCCATATATTGATCCAATATGACCTTTATTTCAATGGGTCAATAATAACCTAACTCATATTTACTCTAAAAGTAAAATAAATGGATATGAATGGGTCAAAATAAGAATGAATATAGATGGATAAATGGATATGAGTCAAGATTATCAGGTCTACTTACCACCACCTAGTATCATCATATTCCTACAAATGTATATTAAGCAAGCGAGAAAAAATTAGTGAAGCACCAAGAGAGAAAATGAAAACACAAAAGTAAAAACTAACTCATGAAATCAAATTAAAACAAATGTACAATCGTTCCAGCCACAATTCATATTATGACACCTATTGCACTTCACAAACAATGGTAGCTCAATTGCAAATTTTTAAGTTAGTGGCTTAGTTGACCCCTCTGCTATGGAAATCCTTTATCAGTGGTTTTTGAAAGCTCACTTGAGCATACTCTATTTTCATTGTCAAGTGAAACTTAGGCTTTGGCGCATCCAAAAGGTTATGTATAACAAATAGAAAATAGGTAAATATCACTAATAGATAATTAATTCTTCAATATAGATATTATAACTTATGATTCTCAAAAAGATTGAAGGGTTAAAGAGAAATCAAATATACCTCCTAAGGAATTTAGATTTCTTATGACAGCTAATATGAAGTGATGTGAAATCAGATGAAGGGGATGAAAATCTCCGTGAGTTGAATGTCTTAGTAATGTGTACAAACCTAGCTGGCTTCGTAGGAGAGAGACTATAAGTCGAAGACAGGTGAACGGCAGTTAAGCTTAAACTTAGAATTGAACTCAGAGAAGACAATCTTGTGTATACACACAAAAGAACAATATCTTATGTTGCCTAAATCAAAGCAAGAAGATAATCATAACAAAGACCTCAAGTATTGAACCAAAAAAGGGAGAGAGAAAAAAAAACGAACTGCTGAATCTTGAAGAACAACTGTAGAACAACGAATCTTGAAAATAGCAACAGAAATCCAAACAAAGTTCCTAGAATAAAAGCCTGGAAGTCCACTGGATCAAAACTAATAGCCATACAAGTACTCAAATGACCAAATCACATACACAGATATATAGGAAAATTAATGAACAACTTCTCTAATTGATATTGAGATCCTCCATTAATAGAGAAGAACCCATATTATATATATATATTTCACTTGCTCCTTTTTATTTTACTATTGAGAACGCAACTTGGTCGAGCTTCATATTCCTGCCCTTCAGCCTATAAACAATTCTAAGACACTTATGATTATAATTTTAAGTTCAAATATCTGGCTTATAAGGGGCAACATAACTAAATATGTTCTGTGACTACTTTAGACTCCATGTCATTCATGATGCCAGCACAGTAGATATTCATGGGTTTGCTTAAGACTTGAATCCATCTCGTGTCACTTCTCAGTGTTGGTCCATATTGCTGAAATCATTGCAAGTCAAAGCCCTTTAGAGACAAGTATTACTACGCACCTACTTCTTTAGCGTCTATGCACTATTTAATTTGAATGAAATTTGTGTACAAAGGCCTGTGCAAACATATATAGCTGCTATTTTTTCAAAAAAATGCATTTGCCATCTTTTCACCCATCTCAGCCATCTCTTATGGATGGGAATGCTTCATTTGATTAGCTACCAACTTTTAGGTCTTTGGGCCTCATGTTCTTCATACCTTTACAGGCCATCTTCATCAACTGTGGATTAGATATCATTTGCAATTATTTCTATTTTGGGATTTCCATTAACAACTGAATATTGTAGATCAAAAACCAAAAAGTGAAGTATCTGGAATGGGGGGTTTGGTGGGCGGACGAAGAACAATTGTTGCTATCACAATTCCTAGGTGGGTCATTTAGCAAGAAATAAAATAAAACCTATCAAGCAAAGTGACCATTCCATTTATACTCGTTATGCTAGTACAAGCCAGAGAAAGACGCAACAAGAAGGCTTTCCCATTGAAGACTACTAGACTTCTCATTAGTCTTTCTATCACCTTGTTTTAAACTCCATTTAATTGATGATTTAATATTTGAACCAATGTGCTTATTTTATAATTAGCAATTCATTTTCACTGTCCATCTTGTTAAGATCTAATCAAAGTGATGCAGTAAATATTTGATGCTTGATGCAGCTGGTGGATTGAAATACTACGATATGGTTGAAGAAAAGGGCCCAACAGCTGAAAAGGGAGCAACTATCCTAATTGATAAATCTGGAAGAATGTCTGCTTGTTATATTATATATATATATATATATATATATATATAACTTCCATCTTGAACTATCAAACAAAAAAACCATTCAGTTCATGATTCTTGTATTTGTATGCTTGAAACTATGCTAATAAATAGTATAGAGAACAATTACCTTAAGGGTTCCTTAGCATAGCATTATAAGTGTAGCAACTATTCCCACTAAAACTTGATTCATCAATGTTCCTCAAATTTATAATATCTCCAAGAAAGACTCTTGCAACATAGGACTTTTGTGAAGTATTGTCTCTATCATTTTCCTGTACATATAATTATAGAGAACTATCCTTAGTAAGATACAAAAGTCGAAAGAAAGTATTATCTAATCAACAAACTGATATACATTTTCATTGCATATGAAAGTAAGCATTGATTTATTTAACTTGCCAACGGATAAAAATTGAGTGTCCAAGTTAGATATACAAATTGTGAACATATTAGTTTTCTTCTTCCTAATCTTTCTATAAGAACCTTTATTTGCCAAAAGTATAGGAAATTGATCATGATATACTATGTTGTTTACATTTGATGAACTCTTAAATGAATTTATGTTAAATGAAATGTTTATAGGCATGGAATAACCTGTAAATTTAAACAAAAAATAAGAGAATTTCTATTTTATTAATTCAAGAAAGCAATGTAGAAAGCATACAACCAAAGATTATAAATATTAATATAATGTGAAATGCTCACAAAAAAATTGCCAATTTCAAATTTTTCTAGCTTTAAGCCAAAAAAATATTTTTTTCTCTTTTACTTTATTTGATTTATAATGAAAAAGGCCAAATAGAAGCATCTTTAGTGTTAAAGGAGTTATTAACCAAAAAGTCTACAAAATACATGATTGAATAGGACTGAAACCATATTCAACCAAATATATTTTATATGCTAAGAGCATTTGGCTTAAATGGCATTTAATGTTTCTTGAAAACTTTGCATCTTTTATTACATTCAAGATTCAATCCTTAGTCCTCATGTGTATACATCCAATGGTTTAATCACTCCTAATATCACCAAAAAATATATATTTTATGTAAGGAAAAAAATAAAAAAAGAAACAATAGAATGTTAACATAGAGATTCTACTATTATTTAGAATAGGATTGAAACCATAATTCCTAATATTAAATCCTTTATCCCACAAAATATACAAAAGAACCATATACAAAGAAGTAATATGCATAAAAAAGGTTACCTTAATTGTTGTTGTTTAGAATAGGACTAAAACCATAGCCCGTGCGCTTACTCAAACTTGATTTAGCAGTATCAAATAAATTTGCATCATCACTAAGAACCACCATTGCAAAATAAGGTTTCTTTAAATTACAATTCTCTTTATTATAACCTAAAATGAAAAATATAAAATTAGACTTTCTTCAAAATAATAAAATCCACTATAAATAAAAAAAGTAAGAAATGGACCTTTTGGTAAAGCATCTTTAGCTCTAATTTTGCTCAATCTTATTAGTCTTATCCTTATCCTTGCTCATTTGTATTGAAATTGTTGAAAACTCATACCATTCAAAGAGATTTGAATTTGATTTTCCTTTAAAGTCATTATATACCCCAAATTTAACTATGATTCTTGTAAAACCATAAATTTCACTGTAAGATCATGCTACTAGTAAACTAATTCTCAAATCTCCATTAGAAGTTTAAATGTTTCAAAGTGCCAATTATATTCTTTTGGAAAAACACATTTTCTAATATCAACAAGTGTAGCATTTATGGTTCAAACTAATTCTTAAATTTCCATTGGAAGTTTAAATGAAAATAAAATGATAATTATAGGAATAACATGGGGTTCCCTTAAACTACTTGCTCGTTGGCATTTTGTTATTCGATTTGCTCTTTCCAGAAGGAGTTATATAATGCAAACTTCGCATTCTCAAAGAAAAGCCCTCAATACTCACATTTTTAACATTTAACCATTTAAAGTTTAAGAGAAAAGGAATCTATCTAAAGGAAGTTCACTAAAGAACCAAACCAACTAGAAACTTCTTTAGACAAGGAACCTCTTGCTCTCAAATATAAATACACATGCTCAAAGAATGGAATTATTAGTCAATAGAGAAAATCAGTGTTGTAGACTGTAGCATCTAACCATTTCTAATACATACTATAAAGTATAGCTATCACTACAAATATGTCAATCAAAAGCAAAATAATGACTTTATTTACTCCCCTACTCTTTTCGTAGGATTTTAGAAATAATAATAATAATATAAAACTATTATTACAAAGCATTATAGACCAAAGAATTTTTCAATATAAATTCATAAAAATTTAAAAAGGAATAAAAATTGAGATAATGAATACTTCAATTCAAAATGCATGAATAAAATACAAAATGGAATAAACACCCAGTTTATACATAATAAAATAAAAATCAAGCCAATGACATCCTTCAAAATAGCACAAAAAAGTGAGAAGGCAACTAAGTGTTATTCCCACTATTTCAATAACAAATATGATCTTTTTAATATCTTATCTGATGATCTTTTTGTACTCATTTTCTCTAAGCTCAGCTCCAATAATTCTTCCCCATGCAAACTAAATGACTTAGGCCAACACCATCTAGAGAAAAGAAAGCTACTCCCTTATGAGAAGCGAAACAATTTGTGAAAAAAAAATAAGACAAAAGTATCTGTCATGCTTTAAACACCAAATCTCACAAAACCTATTTTACATTCAAACAAAAGCTTGTCTTTTAAAGATAAATGCTTGGTTTAAAAAAAAATAAGACCATTAATAATATATTTCCATTGATTAAAAATGAAGTAGATCACACAACTGTTGCCCATTAAAAATAAATAGCTTATACTTTTTTATTATTAAAATAATCAAAAAAAGTATAAACCATTTATTTTTTATTATTTTAATAACCTTGAGACTTAAACTAGATAAACCCTAACAATTAAAAATAAATGGGCTTAAACATAAGTCCAATAATAACTATTTAATATAAAATACTGGAAAAAAATCCTAAACCTGAGCTTGGTGTCTTGCTATAAAATAAGAAAATAATTTAAAAATGAAAAAAAGGGTAAAAATAGAATGGAATAAAATAATAAAAGTAAATAACCTAGGGATGATACATTAGCAATGTAGTACAATTCTAATATTGATATTTAGATAAATGAGCCAAGAACCCACTAAAATTTTAAAAAAATGGGTCATTCTTGCACCTAAATAATGATTCATGTAAGGAGGGAATTATCCCTTACTAAATTTAATGATGATAGAATTCCTCACTAACTATATCAAAAAAAATTGAAAACAAAGGTGAACTTCAGTTATTCAATTTTTCCTCAATATTCCCTCATTGCTCCCTCACTAAATAGGAAAATTAATGAGGGAACAAATTTTTGTTGCTAAATGACTATTTTCTTATAATGAATAATCACCCAAGGAAGTATCCATATGATCTTTCACATCATTCCTGAAAAGGGAGGATGAAAAAAAAATAGCTCTCTTACTAGGATAAACTAAATTTTGCTAAATTTGCTTTGCCTCACAATAATCCATCAAAACATGAATTTCATCTTCCATTTTTTCTTGACAAAGTGTATACTACTGAACCTAACCTTCATTTGCTTCTTTTTTTATTAGTGAGCAAACCTTTATAAAGATAATGTCATGCAAACAACTTAATGTGTTCTATTATTCTAGCCACCCAGATTTTCTGCTAATGAAACCTTGGATCACAAAATTGTTTTGAAGATAGATTAGCATAAGCAAATTTTCATGAAAAAGAATACATGTTATATTCTTAATATAGTATTAGACCAAATTTTTGCTAAATTTTTCCATAAAAAAGAATCTATATTTTTAACCATAACACTATTATTCAAATCAAAATTTTACCTATAGTTTTCCTTCATTACAAAAACCCACAATAAAGAATCATCCATAATTATCTTCCATATCAACTTCAAGAGACATGCATCATTCATAAGCTTTAGATTACACAAGCCTAACTTTTTTGGCTTGTACATGGTTTCCCATAAAATAGTATATAGGTGTTTCTCTCCTGCCTCATGTTCCTAAGATAAACTATGCTGAATTCGCTTAATCTCTTTCAAAGTAACAGAAGGAATTATAGTAGATTGCATAGTATAAACTGAAAAGGCCCCCAAAATAGTTTGAGCAAGGACCACCCTATCGACCATTAATAGGCAATTAATCTTCCACACTAAGTGTGAGTAAGTATGGTGAGTTATTCCTTTATGAATGAGCCCAATTAGAAACCCAAATTAGAAGATCCATTGAATCTACATCTACAAATAATACTATTCTACAACTCCTCTTGCACATTCTTGGAAAAAAATTAGTTTATCTTAATTAAATTTTTGGCCCGCTATTTGAACAAACCACTTAAAACATACCATAATAGGATTTATTTATTGAAATGAAGCTTCCTAGAAAAGTAAAAGATTATCAACAAACATAAGGTGAGATATTCCAAGACCGCTTCTTCCCATTCTAAGAGGTTTCCAATTTTTAGCTTACACTTCTTCACATATGATATGAAACAATTTATCCATATTAAAGACAAATAAATACAATAAAAGCAAATCACCCTATCTAAGCCATTTAAAAAGAGAGAAATCACTAGTTTTACTACTTTTTTAAAGGATATTGAATAATATAAAAGTGGGCATAATTTATGATGAGTTTGATTACCTCTTCTTCCATTTAAATTTGCCCTTTATAAGCTTTTTCTAAATCCACTTTAATAGAAAAGAAGCCCATCGTCCCCTTCATAGAATAAACCTTTCCTATGCTATTATAATATTGTCTTGAATGCAATGCCTAGGAACAAAGTTAGCTTAAAAAGGAGAAATCAAGGATGGGGGAACATTTTTTAGTTAACTAACTAGGATCTTTGTTACATATTTGTACAATACATTGCAAAAAGAAATAGGCTTGAATTAATTAATGAATTCCAGTTTCTCCATTTTAGGGATCAAGCAAATGATAGTCTTATTCACGTCCCTCAAATCACTACCATGAAAGGCCTCTAATGTGTAAGATTTTATTTGTATTATTTTCTCCTATCTTATGCTTCTTAATGTGTTACATATACTTAATTTTATAAAATTGGATTTGTTATGTGACTTGGGGTTAATTTTATAATATTTTAAAATTATTCGATTAATGCTAAATTTTTACATTGTTTCAAGTTTTTAGCTATATCTTGAGTTTTGGATATCAAATTTAACTAATCCTTTTACTATTCAAAAGCTTGAAGGAACTTCTACAATTTTCATGTTTTGGTTAAAATCCAATTCGAACATTCGAAAGGTTTAATTTAGCTAAAAAATTGAAGCTTTATTTTTATCTATGCTGAGCCAGTTTCGATTTTAAAGCCACATCTAAAGCTCTAATGGTTCAAGTAAGGTAAAACTAGTGCTTACCAACAATTTTCATGTTTGGAATTTAACAAAAATATATAGTTTTTGTAATCATACTTTGGTTAGAAGTCAGATTTATAAGATTTTATTACAGTAACTCTTATAATGCATTATTTTGTAAATCAAGTTTTGGGTTTCTAAAATTAGTAAAGCCCTATTGTTTGTAATCCTAGGAGGCATATGGCTCTAGTCCATTAGTTTTAGTCTCATAGAAAATTAGATATAAGGTTTTGTGCCTCCAAAAATAAGAACATTTCTTCAACACTTCTATACAATTCTATATAATAACTTTTCTTTCTTCAAGTTTCTTCTTCTTCAACCATGAAAGGTTAAGTTTTTGATTAATTTAAGGAATTTGAAGTTTGTATCTATTTAGATTATGAAATCCTAAGTTATAATGTTGACTTTTTCTAATTGATTTTCTTTTTTTTATCATTCTTTGTACTAATTGCTTGCAAAATTATATGAGTTGAATGTTAATTTAATATAATTTATGTTCAACCTTGTGATTTTTTATGTTTATCTATTTTTATGTTGAATTATAGTTAGTTAATCACTATCTTTCATGTAGGAATTGAGGGTTGAAAAACTAAATAAGAGGTTTTTGATTTAATCCTTCAATTCAATTAAATTTTATTGTCAAATCAATTTTGATCCAAATTTACATGTTATTATAATTGCTTAATTCTATTAATCTTAATTAATTAAATCTTAGATAAATATCTAGCATAGAATTTATGAATTACTACAAGGGTTCCAAATAATCCAAGGTTCAAAAATCAATTAGAATGATCAAATATTTTGTGATCTATAATTAATCCATCAAAAACCTCTCAAATCCTTGGATTAATTGTTTTGCTATACTAATTTTATATCTCTCTATTTTATTTCTGCATTCTATTTTTAATAGCATATTTTGTTTAAATTTCGAATCAAACCACTCCTATTTAGTTCTATTTTAATTTTTTCATATTGTTTGTATCTTGTCTTATTTGCATTCTATGTATATTTTGTTTTGCATTTTATATGCATTTTATTTTGCATTCTATATGCATTTTATTCTATATTCTATTTGCATTTTATTTATAATTATAGTTAGTAAATCATTGTGAAAAAATATATCAAATGAATCACTAGAGATTCGACCTAGTTGTTACCTTATATTGCAAATTTTTTACAAAGTAGTAATATATAATTTTGGTGTGTTGGGATATACATCAAAATTTTGGTGTTGTTGTCGAGGATCTACTTAAATTCATCCCTTTTCATCATTTACTAGCTTTATATTGCATAATTATTCAAGCATTCTAGTCAATTTTTGTATCTATTAGTGTTTCCTTCCCTTTTATGATTTCTGTCATTTTTCTGCATTTTATTGCATTCTTATAATGGTATATATACTTCTTAAAGTTACTTATGACAACATGCTTGTTGAATTTCCTGAACTTGCTAAATTTATGGATTATGTTGATGGCCATAAGTGTATTTACTATGATAATGATATTAAGTGTACCATATGTACTAAAATTTATACATTTATAAGTGATGAAAACAATGTTTTTTCAAAAATTGTAAAAAATAATGATCATGGAAGGATTTGATTTTTAGAGAAAAAAAGTACTTTCTTACTGATTATTCTAGTTATTTTATTAATTATGTTGAATTTATTATACAGGATGATTTTGAATACTCAAGAAAATGTAATATAAGAATAGCATTGGAAGAAATTACGCTAAATGATCCCCATTTTCAAAAGACCTCTTTAATGAATGATATAAAGATTGGCAATTTGGAACAATGAAGATAGTTAATCATCACATAGATTCTAGTTGAAGAAATTAAAGTTATGTTTAGTAAAAAATATTTAAAAAAGGCACTTTTTAATAGATAACCCAAGCTTTTTACATTTTTCTCTCTCTTACCTTTTTCTTTTAATTTACTTATCCTTTATCTTTTTAGATGTTGATATGTTTTATATTGAGTATAATGCAAAATTTAAGTATAGGGAGGAGACTTCTTGGATTTATATTATGTTTTATGTCTGCATTTAATACTTTTAAAGTGAAAAAAATTAAAAAAATATAATTTAAAAAAAATATATTTTTCACTTATTTTTAAGTCATTTTAATTGCTTTTTATTTATGGAGATTTTACATTTTTCATAAGTAAGATCCAATTGAAATTAGATATAATTCATCACATAATTAAATTAATAATTTTACTTTTTAAAATTGATTAATATAGTAATAGATTTTGAATTGGTAGATTGAATTCTGGTACAATAACTTTTCTTATGAGATTTTGAGTCTTATATTAAAATTTTATATTATTCTCTTTCTTTCTTATATGATATTCTTCTATAATTTTTATTTCTCTAAAATTTGCTTTGATTGTTTTTGAGATTACATTTGTATATATATGCACAAAAATAACAAAAGCATTCTTTATTTGTTTAAGCTAAAGCCTAATAACTAACCTTATAAGATTTTGATAGTATAACTTTTCTTATGAGATTTTGAGCCTTATATTAAAATTTTATACTATTCTCTTTCCTTCTTGTATGATATTCTTCTATAATTTTTATTTCTCTAAAATTTGCTTTGATTGTTTTTGAGATTATATTTATATATATATGCACAAAAATAATAAAGGCATTCTTTATTTGTTTAAGCTAAAGCTAAATAACTAACCTTGAATTTTTATCTTTGTTAAACTTTGTTAAATTTAATTATCTTTTCTTAATTGATTAGCTTATGAATATTTTTTAATAAAAAAAATCTTTATCTAATCTTAGAAATTAGTAGAGTATTTAAATTTTTGGGAAATAGATTTTTAAATAAGTGTGGGGGGTGAGTGTGTATCTTGTGAAAATTTATTATCTTGAAATTCAAAGGTTAGTCAAAATAAAAAGAAGAAAAGACAATAAAAAATGGTAAAAATACAAAAATGCAAAAGTGAAAAAAAAGGAATAAGATAGAAAGAAGTTAAAAAAAGTTGATAAGTTTTTAAATTTAAATTCGGGTTATTATGTTGAGTTATTTGTTCATGATTAGCCCATATGTTTATAGTTCAAGTACTTTATTAATTTATTTGGTTTCTACCCCTTTCATATCTTCAATTTTCCTTTCCTTTTCCTTAACCACATTACAACCTTAAAAAAAATCCTTTTGATTTATGTTATACATGTAATTTGAGTAGTGAAAATTAGATGATAAGCAAGTTTATAGTAAAACAATGTGATAGAATGAGCTTGAGTGAGATAATTACTCTAAACACTTGATAATTAGAGAGTGAATTTATGACAATCTATCATGTTAATTTACTTTTTTTTAATAAAGTTGTTATGTTAGTTGATTTCAAGTTTGTCAAAATCTTTATTCATGATATGTTATGTCTCTTAATGGCTTTAATTGTTTCTTACTTGTGAATTTATGATTTTGAAGTTTTTGGAAAGTAATTCTTTTATCTTTAGTTTGAAATAAAGTTATGTCATGCCTGAAGTCATGGAAAGGCTAAATATAGAAAATTTTAATGTGTAAGATTTTATCTATATTATTTTCTCATATTTTATGCTTCTTAGTATATTACATATGCTTAATTTTGTAGAGTTGACCTTATTATGTGATTTGGGATTAGTTTTATAATATTTTTAAATTATTTAATTAATGTTAGATTTTTTATATTATTTTAGGTTTTTGGCTATATCTTAAATTTTAAATATCAAACTTGGCTAATTTTTATATCATTGGAAAACTTAAAGGTTTGTATTTTGATCAAAGCCCAATTCGAATATCTAGAAGGTTCGATTTAATCAAGAAGTTGAAGCTTTATTTTTATTTATGCTAAGCTAGAAATTGAAGAAGTGCAAGACTTACAAAGTAACACTGAACCTGTAATAGAACCTAAACAAAGACCATAAAATGTTGTGGCTTAAGAACTAGCCCAAGTAACACAAGACCCATGTAGGTCTGGTAGAATATGCTACAAGCCTAAGAAATATAGATTTCTTGTGACTCAAAATGGCGATGTTTTGTTCATAGATCAAGAGAAGCCCACAACCTACCAAGAAACTATTAAAGGGCCAGACTCTGAGAAATGGCTTAAGGTCATGAGATCTGAAATGGATTCCATGTATATTAACTAAGTATAGACTTTAGTTGATCCACCTGAAGGGATAAAACCTATTAGGTGCAAGTGAGTTTTCAAGAAGAAAATCGATATGAATGGTAACATGCAAACCTTTAAAGGGCGATTAATCGCAAAATATTATAGACAAGTTCATGGTATAGATTATGATGAGACCTATTCCCCAATTGCCATGCTTAAATCTATTTGAATCTTGCTTGCTATTGCAACTTTTTATGATTATGAAATCTGGTAGATGGATGTTAAAACTGCTTTCCTTAATGGAAAGCTTCTTGAGGATGTGTACATGATACAACCTGAGGATTTTATTACTCTTGAAAATGTTGAAAAGGTATGTAAGTTACAATGATCTATTTATTAATTAAAGCAAGCTTCACACAATTGGAATCTTTATTTTGATGAAGTAATTAAAAATTTTAGTTTCATCAAAAATGAAAATGAATCTTGTATTTACAAAAGGGTTAGTGGGAGCATAATTATTTTCCTCGTATTGTATGTGGATAACGTACTACTCATTGGAAATGATATCCCTACATTGCAAACAGTAAAGACTTAGTTAGGGAATTGTTTCTCGATAAAAGACTTAGGTGAAGCTGCCTATATATTAGGTATTAAGATATATAAAGATAGATTAAGAAAATTGCTTGACCTAAGTCAGAGTATATATATAGATAAAGTGTTAAAATGATTTAACATACAAGAATACAAAAGGAGATTTTTGCCTATGTCAAATGGCATAAACTTGTCCAAAGCTCAGTGTCCTTTGACACAAGATGAGAAGGACTGCATGAATAAGATACCATATACATTAGTAATTGGATCTGTCATGTATGCCATGATATGTACTCGTCCTGATGTCTCGTATGATTCAAGCATGACGAGTCGATACCAATCAAATCCAGGTAAATATCACTAGACTGCCATTAAGAATATCCTTAAATACTTACAAAGGACTAAGCATTCATTCTTAATATATGGAGGAGAGGAAGAACTTTTTGTAAAAGGTTGCATTAATGCCAGTTTCCAATCCAACAAGGATGACTTTAGATCGCAATCAGGTTATATATTTAGCCTAAATAGTGGTGCTATATGTTAGAAGAGTTTAAGGCAGGAAACAGTGGCCAACTCTACTAAAGAGATTGAGTATATTGTTGTATCTGATACATTAAAAGAGGCTGTTTGGATAAAAAAATTTATTACTGAACTGTCATTGTTCATAGCATTGCAAACCCAGTGGATCTCTATTGTGATAACCATGGGGCCATTGCATAAGTTAAGGAACTTAGATCTCACCAATGATCCAAAGATATACTTAGGCGCTTCCATCTCATTTGTGAAATCGTTAATAGAGGAGATTTGAAGATATATAAAGTACCAACTGATGATAATATTATCGATCCACTGACAAAGCCTTTAGCACAAAAAAAGCATGATGGTCATACTATGTCACTTAATATTAGATACATGAGTGATTGGCTCTAGTCCAAGTGGGAGATTATTAGTGTGTGTCCTAAAAGTCAATCATAGAGATGATTGCAATATTACATAATGTATTACGTTTTGTTTTGGCAATATAAGTATTATATTTTATTTTATTTTATGCAAATTATAACTTAAATATAATAATTATCCTTGGAATAGCTTTGTTATTCCTAAAATGCCCCTAGTGAAGTATTATTACTATCTTTTTCGTGAATATTTGAGACTAGCATTGAGACTAGCATGGATAGACATGTCATTATTACGAAAAGGATAGTAATAATACATTGAGACTAGCATGTATAGTGACTGATAATTATGAATCATGAATATTTGATATCAAGTCAATACATAAGTACATTATTAGTGAACAATGTACTGGACTAACCTATTATGAGAATGTTGCATGGACAGACATGTCATTAATTATTCTCATATAACTACAAATGCATATAATCCTTTGACTTGAAGTCACTACGGTTCCCTACATGAGGAGTTACTCACTTTGATGTCGTCCTATGTCATCTTTAATCAGGATAACAAGTAAGGTGTTGATTGGGTGTGTCCTGAATCATGCAGAGGGAAGTGAGTGATGTGTATAGGATTTTATTACTCTTGTATAAAAGAGAAATATCCTTATACCCTTTGATTGAGTGAGACTTAGAAATGCATGCCCATACTCAATTAGATCAATATGTGATATTGATCATTTATTTTAATTTTACTCAGTATCAAAAAATATAAATTAAACATTAACAAGGATGACACACTCCATGCCTCCAGTTCGATTTGGATATTGTTACAAAAGGGATTACGTTGCAAAATGTTAATTATATATTAGATAGATGTCGAATCATAGACATTCTTACTACTTAAGTAACAGTAATATATTGCTAGATACCACTCACTGTCTATGGCCCAAAATAAGTCATTATTAACGTAATAAGAACCTACAGGTCACACCAAAGAAGTAGGAGTAAGACAACAATTAATTAAATTTTAGTTGGACTAAAATTTCATTAATTGGACTTATTTTCGTGTATATTTATTATTAAGATAATAATATATTTTTCACGTAATATATATTATATTAAGTGATATTATTTAATATTAAAGTAATATCAGATAATTATATTATTAGGTATTAGATAATTATATTATGAGATAATTTATTATCTAATATAAGATAATTATATGCTAATTTAATATTAGATAATTATATTATGAGATAATGCAATTATCTAATATTAGATAATTAATAGATAAGTCTTATCTCTCTTCACTCTCTCTAGGATAAGGATAAAGTAATAGTTATTTAGTATGAGTAGAATTTTTTGAAGCATTATCCTTGTAGGACTAGGATTGTGATATACCTTAGTTTTATAAAAAAGACTTGAAGGCAGCACTTTGATTCACGCACATAAACTTCAAGAAAACCCTAAATCACTCAAAAAACACTCAATCCTAATCCTAGTGAGAAAGATGAATCCTAGCAGTTTTATGGAGGAGAGAAGTCGTTGTTCACTCCTTGTGATACCGTAGAGATGCTGTACCTTCCGATTGGCGTTTGATTCATCTCGGTCTCTTAAGGATTCGTTCAGAAAGAATATGAGCACAAATAAGGTAAAACCCTAATGTTGGTTTATGACTTTTGCATGAATCCTAGGAAGGTTTTGGATAAAAAAATTTAAAATTCTACTGCGTACATTAATTTGAATCCTAACACTAATTAAGATCAGACTAATGCTTAAATTTTCCTATAATCCAAAATAATAACTTTCATGTTTAAAGTTTAGTAAAATTATGCAATTTTGATGGTCTTACATTAGCTAGACATTAAACCTAGGAGATTTTACTGCAGTAACTCTTATAGTGCATTATTTTGTAAATGAAGTTTTGGGCTTCTAAATTTAATAAGGCCCTATTGTTTGTAACTCTAAGAGGTACATGATTCTAGCCCATCAAGTTCAATCCCATAGGAAATTAGATATAGGGTTTTGTGCCTTTAAAGGTAAGAAAACTTCTTCAACACTTCTATACAACTCTAAATAACAACTTTTCTTTCTTCAAATTTCTTCTTCTTTAACCATGGAAAGCTGAGTTTCTAATTGATTCAAGAAATTTGAAGCTTATCTCTATTTGGATTATAAGATTATAAATTATAAAGTGGACTTTCTCTAATTGATTTTCTTATTTCCCTCATTTTGTGTCCTAATTTATATTCAACCTTGTGATTTCATCTATTTTTATATTGAATTATAGTTGGTTAATTACTATCTTTCATGAAAGAATAAAGGGTTGAAAGATTAAATTAAATATTTCTAATTTAATCCTTCAATTCAACTGAATTTTATTTTTAAATCAATTTTAATTTAGTTTTATAAATTATAGTAATTACCTAATTCTACTAATCTTAATTGATCAAATCTTAAATGGTTATCTAACGTAAAATTCATGAATTATTATAGGGGTTCCGGATAATTCAAGGTTAAAAAATTAATTGGAATGGTAAAATATTTTGTGATTTATGATCAATCCATTAAAGAGCTCTCAAATCTTTGAATTAATTATTTTGTTGTTTTGATTTTCTATCTTTCTATCTTATTTATACATTCAAACCATCCCCCATTTAGTTCCATTTAAATTTACATATTGCTTGCATCTTGTCTTATTAGCATTCTATTCTACATTTTGTCTACATTTTATTCTGCATTTTATATGCATTCTATTCTATATTTTGTATGCATTTTTTTCAATATTCTATTTGCATTTTATTTATAATCATAGTTAGTCTATCATTGTGAAAGAATAAAAATTTGCATAGTTCCATTTAAATTTACATATTGCTTGCATCTTATCTTATTAGCATTCTATTCTACATTTTGTCTACATTTTATTCTGCATTTTATATGCATTCTATTCTATATTTTATATGCATTTTGTTCGATATTCTATTTGTATTTAATTTATAATCATAGTTAGTCTATCATTATGAAAGAATATATCAAGTGAATCAGTAGAGTTTTGACCTAGTTATTATCCTATATTATAAAATTTTTTATCTACTAATAATATTTAATTTTGATATATTATGATGCACATCAGCCTGCTTCACAAATTTGAACACCCCATGTGCTAAGAAAATTGCTAGGAAACCATCAATATTGAGAGCTTTGTCTCCACCGATATTAAACATAGCTTTACGTACCTCCTCTCTAATAACCTAAAAACATAAATTCATATTCTGCTCATCCGATAATATGGGGTAAGAAATCATTGTCTTGGGAAACAAAGCATTGTCAT
Organism: Sindora glabra; assembly: GCA_020226215.1. NCBI lineage: Eukaryota > Viridiplantae > Streptophyta > Magnoliopsida > Fabales > Fabaceae > Sindora > Sindora glabra. The sequence continues at coordinate 70,027,040 of CM035232.1, read as the reverse complement.
CCAATAATTTGATATGACATATATATGTTTTATATCCTATGAAATAAATTCTATCGAAATTTTTTATAAATTTGATAGGATTCATAACGCTATAAATGCAATTAAAATATGAATGGAAAATAAAATGAAAGTTTTTCTACAAAAATTAGATTCAATAAAATTATCTAAAACTTTTAAGAAATAAAATAAAATTTATTTTTAACCATTCAAAATGGTGTCACATCTAAATATCAGGAACTGCATTTATCATACAAGAGAAGGAGAAGGTATATTTTCAATCCATGTAGTCCGCATTGCCAAAATGTAAAGGTGAAAATTAAGTTGATTTTCGGTTACTTGATATGATCAAACGGTAGGGATTTGAATTAATATGTTTAAACCTTCTCACTTCAATAATAATAATAATAATAATAATAATAATAATAATAATAATTATTATTATTATTATTATTATTATTATTTTGATGAATTTACTGATTTTATCTGCCTCTTCATTGTTTATTCATGAATTTAAAATAGTATCTGTTCAAATGAATCAAATTCATGCTTTGTAATGTATGTTTTGAACAGATTGTAAGCACCCTTCGTGACCACCCAGAAAATAAAAATCGTAATTGCTGTGCAAACTTGCGCTTATCAAGTACTACCGTCGAGATTGATTTGATTGATGCAACGATTGAATGAATTCATTTTGAATTTTCCACGATGGAATAAAGAAGAGAAGAGAATACAAGCCACGTGGCATAATTTTAATGCACAGTTAAAATAACTAACATCAGAAAAATTATGTAAATTTCTATATATATTTATCGTAAAATTTTTAATAGAATTATATTTATATACTTTTTAATAATTCATTATATTTATATATTTTTTAATAAATATAATTATTAATAATAAATTAAAATATATATATATATATAAAATTTTAACCAAAAATTTCGTAACCAATCTATATATCAGACCTCCTTTAAATTTTATTTTATTTTTGATACAAGAAAATTACATTGAATGGGGAGGGCCCCTCTGATGCCACGACCTTGGCCTAGCCAAGGGAGGGCCAGCTCAGTGGCCCTCTAAGTTTTGTTAAAAAAAGCCGTTGATAGTTTGTGGATTAGTTACGGTGTTATTCGGTTAGAAAAAAGGGAAATGCCGGTTCTTCTTTACACAAGCCAGCTGGTAATTCTCACGTCAAAATTTATTAAATATAAAAATTTTATATATATTAAACTAATTTTTAATTTTTAATCACCAAATAAGGCGAATAATTATTTCAAAAAGCATAGCATTAATAAATTTCTTTTCTCCCCATGAATATCATTTCCAAGATTGCAACTCCTATCAATTGATAGGTAAAATTCGTTTGAAGGTAGAATACTTTTCACTAAATCAATATTTTATTAATTTTTTTAATTAAATAACTTAAGAATCAAAATTAATAAAAAATAGGCACTTTTAATGATATTATTATACTTGATATTATTTTTAAATCTTTGCTCCAAGAATGTTAAGTTTATTGTATTAAGGGATTCATTACTTTTACTATCACAAAAAAAATTATAAATAATAGTAGAGAAAAATACAAAATATTCTTTAGGTAATTGAATTTTACCTTTTCAACTTCAAAAATTTATAAATCAAATTCTTAAATTAACAAAAATTAAAATTAATATTTATTTTTCACTTAATTAGTTATTTTATTAAATTGATTTTTTCAAAAAAGAATTTATATAAGAATCGAAATATTTTTTAAGTGATTGAATTTTACCCTCTCTAACTTTAAAAATTTAGAAATCAAACCTCTTAAATTACACAAAACTTGAAATTAATATTTATTTTTCACTTAACTAATTATTTTATTAAATTAGATTATTTTTTAAAAAGAATTTATGTAAGAATCAAAACGGCTTTATATTATGGTTTATCTCGTAAATTTTTTTGCTTATAACTTCTATGTGACATAATTAGTAAAAATTAAGTTACATATATATAGAATTTTAAGTAAATAATTAAAAATGGGTTGGAAGATTGAATGCAAAAAAAAATGACATAGTTAAACAACGTACAACAATTTTTTTATTTTTGTTTAAAAGGTTTATTAAAAAAACTGCATAATTTAATAAAATGAGTAAATGAAGTGTATTAATTTTAAATTTTGTATTATTTAAAAGTTTGATTTTCAAGTTTTTAAAATTATAGAGGGGTTAAATTATAATTATCTCACACTTGAAGTAATATTTTATATTTTTCTCCATTTTATTTTTAAAAAAATATTACTTAAAATTATTTAATAGCATTTAATGTAACCTACTTTTGGCAAAATTTGTATTAATAAACTAAAATAAAAATAATTGAAAGCCATGACCATGTCCATGTTTGATTTTAATAATAAATTATGTTGATTACATTATAAAATAGTTTTAAGCATTTTTCAGAAAAAATAAAATGACAAATATTAACTATTGATAACGATTTTTATCTTATTTAATTAAATAATAGTTTAATTTATATAAAAATTGTGCATAAAATAAAATGTGACATTAGTAAAAAATGATTGTGAAAATAATTAAACCCATTTGTTTAAGCCAATTTATTAAACCTTGTTTGCTTACATTAAATCAAATAAAGAGAAATTTTAGTCGCTGTCTCCTTGCTTCAATAGATTTATCGGATGCTTTGTTTGTTAAGAAATTAGCCCTTCATGTGTTATAAATCCAATGGTCGAAACATTGTTATATTCAATACAACAAACCTATATTTGTTTTTGTACTGCAGAAATCTCCGTCATAAATCTATCAGTAATGTTAACCCAGGCCTAATAGAATAAGTTGAAAAATAAAATTTCGGTAGGAAGTTGAAAAATAAAATTTCTTTCTATACGAAGGAGTACCTAATATCATTGGATAAATTAACTCGCCCTTTTTGAAGGTGAGATTTTGTATATTTATATTTTAGTAATATTATATGTATTAAAAATAGGATTTGAAATTGGATATTAAATGTAAATCAAGGATTATTATTATTATTATTATTATTATTATTAGATGGTGAGGTAAACTTATAAAGTTCAATTTAATGAATATAAAAAATTTGAAACTTAATCAAGAATCTTATTTTTAGTATATATAACATTTTTATCTATATTTATACTATTTTTATTTTTTCAAAATATGTATTAATCCTTCTTTTCAAATACATGCACTTCTCTTCTTTTTTTTTTTTTTAACATATACTTATTTCCCTTACTTTTTCAAAAATAGAAAAAATGAGTGTATATTTCTCAAAATCAAAGAATTGTAAATATAGTTAGGTTAAAATTCAAAAAATGTCAGTATAATTTATCTAATGTTATATCTTTATAGCATATACAATTATTGAACTTTATACAATGATTAATTATTAGGGCTATTTAATAGAAGTTTTAATCCTCATAATTTAATTATGTTTGTAATTTAATTTTTATAATTTTATTTTATAAAATTATATTATAAAATTTATAATAATTTATAATTAAGTTTTTATTGTCAACTTGTGTTAAATCCATATAATTGGAACCAAGTTAGAATTTAGTTGGCAATTCAATTTTTTTATGGTTCTCAATTCATGATTTTAGGAAGAAAAAAAATAACCTTCTAAATCCTTGTTAACACATAGATTCCTTTTTCTTTAAGGAAATTTATGAGGATGTTACAAGTTAATGCTAGTTATGATTGATGTGGAACTCACTATCCAATTTTCACTAACTTAATCCACTTCCCATACAAAAATACTCAAGCATACATGGGAATTATGGGCTCCAAACACTATTTCATGGCTTGCGACCTTCCAATACTATGGTTATTTAGTAAAAACAGACTTATGCAACCTTCCACATATCACACCAAGTCCATCACATTTCCTATTCTATGCCACATATCAAACTCAATCAAGATAATCTCATTCATAAACTATATGTCAATCATATCACATTTGTTGCACTCATAGAAAATTAAATTATAATATTTCAAGTATTGATTATTAATTATTTGATAAATTGTTTGATTGAATAATTGATTTGAAAATTTTATAAATAAATTGAATTATGTAAATGCAATTGAATGGATATGAATAATAAATTGTATCATGAAGTATGAGAATACAAGGATGATGGAAAGTATGATGGATCAATAATTAAAATTTTGTGAGGAAAGAGATAATAGTCAACTATGTCCTTTTAAGTTGCTCTTTGGGTAGGCATAGTTGACTATGGCCCAAGCCGATTAGTTTATAAGCAAGTTAGCATTTATCCATTTTTCCTTAAAATACCTCTTAGCCAGTTCATACTTAAAATGGCTTCAAATTAACTTTCCTTTTACTTTTAACTTATTTCCTCTTATCATCTCCCAAAGCTTCCAAAGGAACCCGAGAGCTCTTAAGGAAGAAACCTCTATCTCTTCATCAATCTTAACTCCTCAAGGTAAGTAACTCATTAATTTTTACTTTCTCATTGATTAACCTTTTCCAAACTTATCTAATTTCTTCTTTAAACATGGATATCAAGCTTAACTAATTAACAAGGGCATAAATATCAAGCTTAACTAATTGACTAGGACTGAACCACTAAGAACCCTAACTTATAAACCTTCCCTTGTTTGATGAATTTAGGCTTCAATAATCTTATTTTACATTCCAACCTTCAATCCTCAAGCTTGTAGGTAGTATTCTACCTAATCTCAAATGAAAATTTGACATTTTGATGAGTTTTGAAAATACTATGATATGTTAATGATTGTATGTGGAAATAATGATATTGCATTGGGTTGATGATTTATATAATGGGTTATAATGTCTAGAAGTGATACATAGAGCATTTAATACCTTGGTCAAAGTTTCATATGAAATTAATGATGTTAAGGGTGAATTAAATATTACTATAGAATTGATTATTTACCTCAGTTAATAGATATTGATTTCAAACAAAATTAACGTTTATTTTGACATGATGATATTTTTGAAATTATATAAAAACCTAAGATAACAGACAAGAATATGACCAATGTCTAAACCTTGGATAGAAGTTTAGAATGTCAATTTTTTACTTACCGTTATCTAAAAGGTATTTTAATAGTCTTGTTAAAAATCTCAAAAGCATAGAACATCAGTTTTAGTTAACAGTCATCATCTAAAAGATATTTCAAAAGTTTTACTAGAAACTGTAGATGCATAGGATGTCAATTTTATTTAATAACCAACATTTATTATTTTCCTATAAATTTTCTCTCTAACTTTCTTTCCATATGAAACATTTTTTACATCTCACTCTCTAATATTCTCTTAATATCTATCCAACAATCAACCATTTTTATTGTTAAAGTATCCAATGTAGTCTCATGATTAATATGGAGAAAAATAAGAAAAAAACTAAAATTTACATCTAGTATGATGATTTTAATACATAGTATTTCTGCTATTTCCTCACTCCACTTTTACGAAAGCATGTACAATGAAAGAACCTTAACCTTCAATTCTATCCCATTATATATTTTCTTATTTCTCATAAAGTAAAAGTGGAATGGAAGAGTTAATAAATGATAATTTGATACAATAGGAAAATATTAATCTTTAGTTCTTTCCTAATATATACTCTTTCATTTCCCGTAATTTGATGTGTGGTTCTTTTATATTCTTATTCCACTTTCATATCCTTAGAGAATACAAATCAATGAAATTTAAGCAACAACACTAGAGTTTGCATGAGAATAAAGATTTTGATATATAGTAACTTTGTTGTTGTTTTTATCTATTCATGTAAATATGTAATTTTTATGTATTAATAATTTAGTGTAGATATTTTGTATAAATCTACAAATATTATTTCTCTTTACTCATTTGTTTGTACTATTAATATAAATAAAGCAATAACAATTAAAATTGTATAAATTTGTAGAATTGTTTCTTTTTGCTCATTTGTAAGTTATTTTTAACTTCCAATTCTATAATAAGCATTTTGATTACATAAATTAATAAAGAGAAAACATATCAAAATGAAAATAACTTTTTGTGTTAAACAAGCTTAAAATAATTTTCTTTTCATATTTGGTTATTTACATAATAGAAATTTGTAATAATCAAAAGGTCTTTATTAAGGAAATGGTAAACATAAAAATGTTGATTTCAATCCTACACATTGAGTACTATTCTAATAAGTAAAAAAGTTATTTTTCCTTAACAAATTAAACTTTTGATCATGCAATCTAATAGTAGTGAAATTGCATGATTTCATCATATAACAATATCCAAATATTAAGAAAATAGTTATGAAACTGTATTAGGTTTTGATAAACATTCTTATGCTCAAAAATTTTGATTAAAATAAAAAAATTTAGTTTATTTTTCCCAAAATTTTCAGAATTAAAATAATAGTTTTAAAGCTCATATTTTAAATTTTTTCAAGCTCAAAACATATTACACTGCTTACTACTTTAAGCAATTATCAAAATTGCTTAAATTAACATCCTAAACTTTGAAATTCCTTTAAAAATATCAAACTTTAATAAAAATATTTAAAATTTTTTAGAATTAATAATTAAGCATAAAATAATATTTTCAATCATTTTCAATCATAAAACAAGTTGCTAACATCACCCAAAACAATTATCATTTAAAGCAATTTGTAAAAAAAACTTTATTACTTGACAGCATAGTTTTAAAAACATTTTTCCTGCATAATTCTATAATATTTCAAATGTGTTTCTAATCATAATCTTGCTGCAAAATTTTAGTATAAATACTTAATAACATTAATTAAATAGTTTAGAATAAATTGTAATAAGTTTTCTTTATAAAAATAGAATTTTTTTAAACAAAATAACAAGGATCTTGAAAACTTGTAAAACTTAACCTAGTAATTTTTACTTGAAAACCTTTGATATAATCATTCTAAAACCTTTCTTTTAAAGTATAGTTTAGTGTTTCCTATATTCTTACCATGAAAATAGAATATCCCCTCTTTAAACATAGAGAACCCAAAAGCCTTTTTTGCATAAAACCAAATCCATTTTAAATTTTAGAACTTAATTTTCATGCATTCTATGATTTTTAATTTAAGATAATGTAACATCTTTTGAGTAATAAAAACATAATTTTAATTTTTTTCTTAGAAAACCCAAGAGTTTCAACTTACTCTCTTTTCAAGATTTTTCTTTTATTTCCATGTAAAATCATGTTTCTGAACTTCACTATTTTAAAGAAATCATCTTCAAAATCAATATTTTCAACTTCTCATAATAAAACTTTTCAAGCAAGCTTTTCAAATTAATCCACCATAATAAGCATGGCTTCAACACAACAAATGAAAGTCATCATAAAAACATATATACATTTTATATATAAACATCATCAAAAAAGAAAATTAAGAAGAAAAAAAGTGGATCTCTACTCATTCAAGGATATTTGTAGAACTTGTTCCTTTTACTTATAATCCAAAGTGCAACACCTAATATAACATGAAGTTAGTGAAGAATTTATAAAAAAAAAGAACAATAAAAAGAAGATAAATTTATAGAGGTTCATAGGCTTCTACTTTCATTAGAAGATCAAGAGAGTTCTATATCTAACCAACTTTTAAGAATATTCATGAAACTAGTAGAATCTCTCTTAAAAATAATTAAAACTCTTAAGAATTCAACTTCCCGCTCTTCTTTTTCTCTCTAATCATGCATCTCTTCTTGGTGTGGGAGGAATTGAATTTACTAGCCTATTCATAGGGAAAAAAATGTGAGTGGTCTCCAAGTAATGATGTCATGTTTGCATCATTAAGATGATGTCATCTTGCTTACCTAAGGCTTGCATCATCCAAGAATATTCCATATTCTTTCTTCATGCCTAAGTTTTGCTATTAAGTTTTTCATCAATTCTTTAATTACTAATAAAAGTTAAATTAATTAAAAATTACTTTAGTGTCCTAAAATTAAGTCACATTACCCTAAGACCCTCAAACTATATTAAAATCATTCCTTCCTCCCTTAATTTTGCTCAAATGCCTTTTAACTAAGCCAAATTCATCCTTCCTCCCCTTATGGATGTCTATGTCCTTTAAAATAAAGGGAATTTACATTTTTGTTACCTTAGGCTTATTTTAGGTTGCTTTTGAATAAAAATATTAATTTATTCCTAAACCTTATCAACCTTAATTCTTAAATACTCATAATTTCTTAAAATTTTTCCTATATGACTTTTAGTAAATTTTCATCCACTAAGACTAAAAAATGATTTTACTAACAATAATAAATATTTCTACTTGTTATTCACTAATAAACACTATCTAACTTAATTTTGATTTTTTCTACTTATTAGGTTACTTTTTTATCAGGTATTATCTCCCCCTTGGAGAAAATTTATCCTCGAATTTTATTAATAAGATAGAGAAAATAGAATTGTCTAAAGCTATAAAAAGTCTTACCAAATAATATTGACTACTTTTTCTTTATATCCATTTCCTCTTCCCAAGTAGCTTCTTAATCACCATGTTTCTCCCAAGTCATTTTAATTGTAGGTACCTCCTCAATATCAACTTCTTAACTAATTTGTTTATTATCTTGATTGGTGTATCTATATAGGTTAGCTTCTAATTTAATTATATTAGTTTTTCTTTTAAAACATGGAACTCATCAAAGATGTGCTTTCATAACATTAACACATGGAATATAGGGTGTATTACCTTTATACTTCCCAATAACTCTAACAAGTAAGCTACTTTACTAGTTCTTTTTGTTATTAGATAAGGTTTAACATATCTCGGTGCTAGCTTCCTTTTCCTACTAAATCACATTACTTCTTTCATTAGTGATACCCTTACAAATATGCTAACTTTCATCTGTGCACATCAAAGAAGCTTTCTATCTATCTCGTGTCACACATAGCCTTTCCTTGATAACCTAAATTTTATTCATTGCATCTTCTACCAAATCTAGCCTAATTATTTTTACTTCTACAAACTTAAATTATCTTATCAACAATCATACTTCTTGCCATACAGGGCTTCAAATAAGCCTATTTGGATTATTGCTCGATAGTTATTATTGTAAGCAAATTCAATCAGAGGTAAGTACCTATCCCAACTCCCTACTCCCTTCAAAGTCAATTGCACAAGCTCTAAGCATGTCTTTTAGTGTCTAAATCATCTTTTTCAACTGTTTACATGTTTATAAGTGAAATGCTATGCTAAATCGTAGTTGTGTTCCTAACATTTCATGAAACCCTAATAAAAAATATAATGTGAACTGCATCATATAATAAAAAATAATCATAATTGGTACTCTATATAGTGGTATGATTTATTCTAGAAAGATCTAAGCACATTGAGATGCTAAAAACATCATATTAACTAGAAAGAAATGTGTTAGTCTTTGTAAGATGATCCACTATAACTCATATGGAATTATACCTTTTGTTAGTCCTTGGCAGTCCTATAATGAAGTTCATTATAATGCTTTCCCACTTCTATTCTAGAATATAAATGTTCTAGTGAAGTCTAATAGGTTGTTAGTGTTTTTCTTTAGTCTACTAGAAGGTCAAATATTTAATCACATAATTTGCTATGCACTTTTTTATTCCTTCCTACTAATAGACATTCTTTAAATTTTTGTACGTCTTTGTTGCACTAGGATGCATTGTGTATGATGATTCATATGCTTTCTTCAAAATTTTCTTTTTTATACATTTAAGAACCCATAATCATTTTTTATTTCTTATTAACCTAATATCATTAATGCTTACATGGATTTCTTCTTTTGCAATTACTTTTTCCTTTAATTGGTCATATTTAGTATCTTTCAACTGTACCTTTTTAAGTTGTTCCACTATTATGAATTGTATTCTCACACTAGCTATTTCTTTGAGGGCTTTATCCTTCTGTGCTTTTTCTATTTTCTTTAGATCCTTCTGACTTGAAGTATCTACCATAACATTTACCTTTCTAGCATAGTAATAAATGCAACATTTGTAGTCCTTCACTAGTTCCATCCATTTTTTTAGCATAAATTTAAATCCTTCTACTTAAAGATGTAATTCAAGTTCTTATGATCCATGTAGACTTTATAAGTTGCTCTACATAGATAATGCCTCCAAATCTTTAAAGTAAATACTACTATTTCCATCTCTAGATCATGGGTTGGATAGTTCTCATGTTTTTTCAATTATCTTGATGCATAAGCAATGATTTTTCCATACCACATCAATACATATCCTAATCCAACCTTTAATACATCATAGTATAATGTATATCCCTCAATTCCATTAGAAAAGTTAATACGTGGTGTAAACATCAAACATTTTTTTAGTTTTTGAAAACTTCTTTCACATTTATCACTCCATAAAACTTAAGGTCTTTTTCAAGTTAACTTGATCAATGATGAAGCAATCTTTGAAAAATCCTTCACGAACTTCCTATAGTATCTAGTTAACATAAGGAAACTACATATTTTCATCACTGTCAAGGGTTATAACCATTTAACTATAGCTTCCACCTTTCATGAGTTCACTTGAATCTATTTTTCCAAAATCACATATCCTAAAAAATGGACATTCTTCACCTAGAACTCATTTTAAGAACTTAGCATATAACATAGATACTTCTTAAAGGTTTATAAAGCTATTTGTGAAGGTTGTGCATGTTTATCCTCACTTTTTAAATAAACTAAAATATCATCAATGAAAATGATGTTAAACTTATCTAAGATTGGCTTGAACACTTATTCATCATATCTATAAAAGTTGCTCACATATGTCAATCGAAAAAATATAATTAAGAATTTATAGTGTCCATAATGAGTATGGCATGCTATCTTCGAAATATCTTCTTTACAAATTTTTAGCTGGTGGTATCTAGATCATAAGTCAATTTTTGAAAAGTAGCAAATACCTTGAAATTAGTCGAACAAATCATCTATCCAAAGTAAAGGATAATAATTCTTGATAGTAACCTTGTTCAATTGCCAATAATCAATACACAACCTTAATAATCCATCCTTTTTTTAATAAAAAATACTAGTGCACCTCATGGGGAAACACTTGGTTGTATGAAAACTTTATCCATTAGATCTTGTAATTACTCCTTTAACTCCTTCCAGTCAATCGATACCATATAATATGGAAGGATCGATATCAAGTTTGTTCTAGGAATTACTGTTGGTGTGTGTCTTAGAACCAATCATATAAGATGATTAGAGTTATACACAATGTATTATATTTTATTTTAGGCATTTTAATTATTATATTTTTTTTTATTATTATTATGGTATTTATAACTTAATATAATAATTATCCTTGGAATAACTTTGCTATACCTAAAATGCCCCTAGTCAAGTATTATTATGAAAATGGATAGTAATAATACATCGAGACTAGCATGTATAGTGACTGATGATTATGAATCATGGATATGTGATATCAAGTCAATACATGAGTACATTGCTAGTGAACAATGTACTGGACTGACCCACTATGAGAATATTGCATGGATAAACGTGTCATAAGTTATTCTCATATGATCACAACTACGCATAAACCTTTGACCTGAAGTCACTACGGTTCCCTACATGAGGAATTACTCACTTTAATATTGTCCTATGTCACCTTTAATCAGGTGACAAGTAGGGCATTGATTGGGTGTGTCATAAATCATGCAGAGGGAAGTGAGTGATGTAAATGGGATTTTGTTACTCTTGTATAAAAGAGAAATATCCTTGGGCCCCTTGATTGAGTGAGACTTAGAAATGCATGGCCATGCTCAGTTGAATTAATATGTGATATTAATTATTTATTTTAAGTTTACTCAGTATCAAGAAATATAAATTGAACATTGACGAGGATGACACATTCCATGCCTCCAGTTCAATTTGGATATTATTACAAAAGGGTTATGATGTAAAACGTTGATCATGTATTAGGTGGATGTCGAATCACAGACATTCTTACTACTTGAGTGGCAGTGATGTATTGCTAGATACCGCTCGCTGTCTATGGCTCAATAATAAGTCATTGTCAACGTAGTAAGAACCTACAGGGTCACACAAAAGGAGTAGGAATAAGACAATAATTAATTGGACTTTAATTATATTAATATCCAATTAATTGGACTTATTTTCATGCATATATATTATTAAGAATAATAAATTCACGTTTTATATATATATATATATATATATATATATATATATATATATATATATATATTATGTGATATTATTTGATATTAAAGTAATATCAAGTAATTATCTTATCAGATATTAGATAAATATATTATGAGATAATATTATTTTGATATTTGATAACTATATGCAATTATCTAATATTAAGATATTTATATTATGAGATAATATCATTATCTAATATTAGATAATTAATAGATAAGTCTTATCTCTTCTCATTATCTCTAGGATAAGGATAAGATGAGTTGTTAAGTGTAATTAGGATTTTGGAAGCATTATCCTAGTAGGACTAGGATTATGGCTTGCCTAAGTTCTATAAAAAGGGACTTGAGGGCAGCACTTAATAATTACGTTTTAAGCTTCCATATAAACCTTAAATCACTCAGAAAACATCCAATCCTAATTCTTAAAGAGAAAAACGCATCCTAGCAGACGCGTGGAGGGAGAGAGGTCGTTGTTCACTCCGTGTGGATACCATAGAGACGCTGTACCTTCTGGCCGGTGTTTGATTCATCCGCTCTCAAGTTTTGATCAGTAGAAACACGAGTGCCTAATAGATAAAACCCTAATCATTGACTTATGCTTTTTGCATGGATCCTAGGTAGAATTCGGATCAAAATTTAAAATTCCGCTGCATGTGATAATCCGAATTCCCAACAATTACAACAATTGTGAATTTAATCTCACAATTAAGCAATAATCCTAGTAACTTATTCCAAAAAAAAATCTTGACACTCACTCACCACTGAAACTTCACTCACTTTAGGTTCTTCAATTTTAGCTCTACTTATAGTGGCAATCCAAACTACCTATATTTTTTTACTAACCTCCTGGCCTTTGCACAAGAAACAAAGGTAGGAATTTTTCTCATTTCTTTCCTTGAAATACTCACACCACATCTCTTTTTAGTTGATAAGTTACCATCATATTGTAACAATCCATACAAGCACGGTACTTAGATAACTAATCCATTCCAAAGATTACATTATAATCTACCATATCCAATACTATCAAGTCTACCTTAATCAGATAATTATCTAAACTAAGCATGCATTCTTTAACACCATATGTTGCTATTATAGCCCTTTATACTAAGGTAGTAACTACCATAATGTTTTCTAATTCTTCCTTGGGTTTTAAAATTCTACTTGCTAAATTATAGGACAAAAAAGAATGAGTAACTTCCAAAATAAACAAGGCTATTGCATAAAGATTCTTATTTTGTAAAGTACCTATTATGATAGCATTTGAAGCTGAAGCCTCTTGCCTTATCATGACAAATACTTTGACTTAGGCCCCAATTGTCTCTTTTCTTCCTCTTCTTCTTACTCATCTTTTAAGTATTGTTAGTGATCTTATAAAGGTAAATACCTATGTGTCCTAAGTACTAAAGGTAGCATTATTTCTAAATGGAGCCATCATAGAGTCTCATGCTCTATGTCCTATTCTTCCACATTTACAGTAGGATCCATAGGATCAAATGTGGTTCATATTGCATTAATTGTAGAAAAATGGTCCTTTTAGTAAATTTAACACAGAATAGATCCTCCTTGGTAGATTTATTGCTCTAATTATGACACTAGCTCTCTAGCGAGTTTTCATCCCTTGAAACTTTTTCCTACCAAATTTTCCTCTAGCTAGTGCACTCTACATACTCCCAGTCGACTTCTAATAACTACTACTTCCACTTTTAAACCTTGTCCTTTTCTTACCAAAACCTATTTCCCTGTCATGCTTCTTTTTGGAACCTATCTCTACTTGGAAAGCCAAATTCAACACTTACTTATAAGTTGCATCCTCTAAAACATTAACTTAATTATAATAATAGTCTAAAAGTTCATGTAAGATTGATTTACCTTTACCTTCTTAGTGTCCAATGAAATATAAGAGTTTGGTGAATTGAGCATTATACTGGGCTATTGCCATTGATCCTTAAGTAAATTGTTCAAACTTTCTTGCTTTTGCATCCCTAAGACTTAGAGGTAAGAAACGGTCAATAAGTTCTTCTTCAAATTATGCCTAGGTTATTGGATTATTACCTCATAATCTTAATTCTATGTTCTGGTTATACTATTGGTGAGTTATATCCTAGCTAGTGTCATGTTAGTTCTACCATCATAGTTTCACTACACTTTAGCATTTTACAAATTCTTTCTATTTATTTAAGAAACTAGTAGAGGTTAGCTAATAGGTCAATACCATTGTAGCTTAGAGGTTTCCATTTTATGAATTCATGAATTAATTACAAGTTATCCTGGTAGGGTACTAGAGGAGGGGTTATTTATTATTCAGCCTATCTCTATTGCTATTCCCATGATCAAGTACTTTTTTGAAGGTTTGTTACAGCATAGTCACCTAGGCTAATTCTTCTTGATCATTTCTGTTTTCACTAATATAGGAGTTTATGGACTTTTCATTTTCCAATTCTCCTAGATTTGCCCTAATTCTCACCGTTGCATATGAAATAACTTATATAAAAAATTACTTGCTCAAGTTAAAAGATAATTGGTACTTCTAATAAACCTATTAAGATTGTTAGCAACATTTGGTATGGTACATTCTTATAATCTTTCTGACTAGAGTTTTACTTGCTCTATCCCCAAATTTCATTATTTCATTACTTATATAGACCATATTTTGGTCATTCTATAATTTTACCTAAACTATACTTTGATACCACCTGTGTCATAAACTATACTCTGATATCAGCTATGTCATAACCCTATTTTTATGCCTTTATAACCGGTGTAATGAATTTAATATATCAAACAAATATCTTTAGAAACCTTTTTAAACCAACTAATGTATGAAAAATTTATTATTTCCTAAAATATGCACAATATAGAGATACAAGATTTACTAATAATTTTTTTCTTCTGTATCATATCTAAAGATAATTTTTTTAAAAAATTAATGAGATTCAATTTTTTAAATACTTTTTTAAAAAATCAAAAATATCAAAATCTTTTAGGAGTCAAGTCTAACTTAAATGAAAGAAATTTCCTTTTTGATTTGTAAATAGTTAAAATATAATGACCTTAGAAAATAGAAACTTTTAATAAAGTAATTTCTAAAAAAACTTATCTATCAGAAGGTCATTACTTCTAGTAGATTTCAAATAGACAATTAAAAAAACTACTTTAAAAAAGATAATTTATTAAAAATAAAAACATTTGTTAGATTAATAAACCTTGTTTGAATATTAATTTCTTCAAACTTCCTTGAGAAACTAAAAAGATGCTTTATAAGAAAACTTTCTAAAGACTAAGTAATATTTTTATTTCAATAATTCAAACCATAAAACTAACATAAAAAATAGAATCAAGTTTATAAAACTTTAAAAAATTAAAAGATCTTACTCTATTTAAAATACTTTGGAGATAATACTAAGTTTTGAAATTAGTTTCTTTTTTATGGAAACAAATCAGGATCAACTTAAATTTAAAACTATATGAATAATACTTAGGAAAGTACCTTGGAAATATTTAGAAAAATATTTGGAAATAATATATATTTTTACCTTTGAGGAAAAACTCTTTTTCTTATGTTTCCTCAAAAAATTGCCATTGGTCCTTTGTTATTGTTTTGTAATAACCTTTAAATAAAATATATATGAAAAGAAGCAAATGAAATATATAGTAATTTAAATTAAACATCAGCATAATAAAACATATGTATCTTTTATACAAATAGAGTATGCAAGTTTTACCATACCTTTTTTTATCATAATAGCTATGATAATGTTGTAAAAAGTCAATACAAATATATACAATAACTACAAATTAAAATAAAAAAATAAAGTTATAGCTAACAACCTAATTGTTCACTAATGCATAAAAACTTATATCTATCTTGTAGTTCTTAATATGGTTAAAATAGAACTTTTACCAGTAAATACCATAACGTATGCACACTCTACCAAATGTCTATATGCTTAATAAGTGGTACCGATACGATATTAACAAATATATATTCACAAATAAAGTAAGTAATAAAATTATTCAATAAGATAGTTATCACACAATTTTTCTTATTAGTTTTAATTCAAATAACATAGATACGCAAGATATATATAGATATATATTTATATATTGAGAACTCATTTTCTTACTAGAAAATATTTCTTATTAAACCATTTTGTATACAGCATTATTAGCATAATGTAATTTAATAGTGAGTACAATACAAACATTTGAACAACTATTAAATAGCTTAGAGGCATAAAAGGTTCTTTTTTGTCACTTTAAACTAACCTTATCCCACATGTATTCCCACATTATCCTTCTAGGGTCAACCTTATCTGACTTATCTTTTCATGTAACTTGGAAGTTAAGGCATTAAGCCAAACCATAAAACTCTGCAAAAGGTCTCATATCATATAAATATATCACATGTCACATATGGTATTCAAACTAATGACATTCAAGCTAAAAATGTTAAATATGACATATAAGTTCATATTCAACATATAACCACAATTTCACATATGGCATAAAGTCAATTTCCCATTACTAACCCATTTCACATAAACAAAGTTAATATGCCAAATATAGCCATAACTAGAATATAAAAATAATTTAACACAAGATATTCACAATTTTACCTTATCACTTTTCTAGTAACCACAAACATTATTAATGTTTCCATTGGATATATTATGTCACTTTAAAGAGCTCATCAACATAGAGCTTCATTTACAGATATTCTTACATATGAATATAGTAATGTATAAATAAATCATAAAATAGTTCATATCAATATTATCAAAATTCTCATTACTGATTAAACATACTCTTAAGCTAATAATTTCATGTAATTATGTGTGATTCATCAATCAAAATATCAATCTAGGATTGATATTCATTATATGATTTTTACAACAAACAAGAATATTTAACTTGGATTTTTTAAGTGTCACAACTTCTATTTACAAGCAATTTCAATCCTACGCATTGCATATTATTCTAATAAGTAAAAGAGCAATTTTTTCTTAACAAATTATGCATTTAATTATGCTACCCAATAATAGTAAAACTATATGATTTCATCATATAATATCTAAAAGTCGAGAAAATACTCACAAAACTATATTAGGTTTTAAAATTTTTCTTATACTTAGAAATTCCATTTAAAGTAGAAAATTTTAGTGCATTTTTCCTAAAATTTCTAGAATTAAAATAAAAGTTTAAATCTTATATTTCAATTCTTTTCAAGCTCAAAATCTATTACACTACTCACTACTTTAAACAATTATCAAAATTGCTTAAATTAACACCTTTAACTTTGGAATTCCTTTAAAAAATTTCAAATTTTAATAAAATCTTATAAAAATGTTTAAAATTAATAATTAAACATAAAATAATATTTTTCAATCATTTTTAGTCATAAAACAAGTTGCAAAGATCATCTAAAATAATTACTATTCAAAGTAGTTTATAGAAGAATTTTACTACTTGAATATATAATTTTAAAAATAATTTTTCTGCACTATTTGATAAGCTTTCAAACATGTTTCTAAGCATATTCTTGATGCACACTCCTACTATAAATACTTAATAATATTAATTAAATTGTTTAGAACATAGTATAGCAAGTTTTTCTAATAAAAATAAAAAAAATTTAAAGAAAATAGCAAGGATACCAAATGCTTGTAAAACTTGACTTAGGTGATTTTTGCTTGAAAGCTTTTGATATAATTATTTTAAAACCTTTATTTTCGAGTTTAATTTAGTGTTTACCAATTTTTTTTACTAGAATTTCCACTCTTTAAACATAAAGACCCTGAGAGCCTTATTTATGTAAAACCAAATCTATTTTCAATTTCAAACATTGATTTTCATATATTCTATCATTTTTAATTCAAGGTAATATTACATCTTTTAAGTAATAAAAACATAATTTTCCCTTTTTTAAAAAAATTAGAGATTTTCAATTTACTCTGTTTTCAAGATTTTTCTTTCATTTCCATGTAAAATCATATTTCCCAAATTTCACTATTTTAAAGAAATCATCTTCAAAATCAACACTTTCAACTTTTCATCATAAATTATTCAAGAAAAGTTTCCAAACTAATCCGCAATAGTAATCATTGTTTCAACACAACAAATGATAATCATTAGAAAAATATATATACATTTTATATATAAATATCATCAAGAAAGAAAAATAATAAGAAAAAAAGTGGATCTCTATTTACTCAAGGATACTTATAGAATTTATTTCTTTCACCTAGAATACAAAGTGTAACATCTAAGATGATATGAAGTTAATGAAGAATCTAAAGCAAGAACTATGAAAAGAAGATGGATTTGTGGAAGTTTATAGGCTTCTACCTTCATTAAGACACCAAAAGAATTTCTATCTCTAATCAACTTTCAAGAATACTTAAGAAATTAGTAGAATTTCTCTAGAAAATAATTAGAACTTTCAAGAACTCAACTTTTCTCTGTTCTTTCTCTCTAACCATACATCTCTTTTTGGCATAGGAGGAATTGAATTTGCTAGCCTATTTATGAGAAAAAATGTCAGTGGGGTCCAAATAATGATGTCGTACTTGCATCATTAAGGTGACTTCATTTTAATTTTCTAATGCTTACATTATCCATGAATATTTCATATTCTTTCTTTATGCTTAGCTTTGCTATTAAGTCTTTCATTAATTTTTTAATGGCTAACAAATCTTAAATTAATTAAAAATTACTCTAGTATTTCAATGTCACGACCCATCCTATTCGTGACTGAAGTGGATCCTATTATCAGTTTTCACAAACTTTAACAATTTTCACTCCTTTTATTCAATGGGAGTTTCCAAATTTTTAGGACTTAAATTTTTATTTTAAATTTTTTGCAGAAAAATGGACAAAATCTCCCTCTTTTTAAATACTTTTTGAGGGTCACACACTCTATAATTCAAAACTTGTTTGATTTCCAGATATAATAGAATTAACACACATATAACAATATACAAGTCTCAAACTTATACATACATAACCAATTTAACACTTCAATTAATAAACCAATAACATCCTTATTTTTCTAAAAAATGATCCCATCTTAAAATTGGATTCTAATTGTTAAATCCTTTTCTCAAGGTAGTCTTATTTTTTCATGGATGCAATAAGCTAAAATATCAACTTAAAAATATTAAAATAAAATAGAGTGAGTAACAAAAACTCAGTGAGTATATATCTACCTCTATTTTGCAGGTAATTAGTCTTATATATAATATTTACACATTAATCATATACTAACAAACCTAAATTCTTGGATATCTAAAATATGTGAAACCATAATCTAAATGAGAGTCTACTTACACATAACTCAAACTCTGCTTCTCATATCCCAAACATAAGAGTCTCAACTATCCGTTAGAACTCAATATTACATATTACCTACTCCAAGTAGACATCATATTCATAAATAGCCATTAAGGCTCTAATGTAAACAAATCATCACAATCACATTAAATCTCTGCAATCATGTCAAACAATGATATTCAAACACAAGTAAAAACTCCAATATTATATAACATCACATAATGTTTATAGTGGCCATACATGTATCCACTATCTAATTTCAAGGCCACTTTGATAGTTTCTTAACTATTCATCAAGAATTTCCCATCTAACTCTCAGCTCGATTTTATCCATTTCTCATATGTTATTAGGAATTTCTCTTCTGGCTATCATATCATCCCTTCATCACAAATCATGATATCCAAGGTCATTGCTTTAACATAGTTCATAACTTCCAATGCCTTATAAAGCTCAATTCACAGTGTAGTCATTTTACTAAAATTTCACTCTATCCATATCTCTAGATGCAACATAAGCTCACATAGACAATTAATCAATAATTACAAGCCATCAAAGCATATAACATTAGTCAGTAATACAATCTATTACAATCCTATTACAATCAATCAGTCACTAGCTAACAAGGATATAACTATACTTTTATTGCGCACTCTGATTAGTTAGCAATCACTTAGTAGCTAACTACTCAAAAATTAAGTTTATATATAAATATAAACATGATTATGGATATGAAATATGTAGTATTAACAAAAAGAATATAATTCACCATATCCAAATTATCTTTTTATTAAAATAAAAAATAGTGGTTAGATATATACTCATCTGATAATGTTGATCCACCCTTGGAAAGCTTCAAGGCATCCTTATTTATCTTTTTTCACATTTCTCTCCATATATTACAATTCCTATTCCAATTATAATATAATAGCATTCTTTAATACTTATTTCTTTTATTTCTCCATATTAACCAGTAATTCAACTATGCCACTAAATTATCTTAGATTCTCCTTTCTTTATTTTCAAGCTTATCATTGAAATATAGAAAGTTTTTATATGTCTTTAACTTGTTTCTTTCATTTCTCCATATTAACTAGTAATTCAACTATGCCATTAAATTACCTTAGATTCTGCTTTCTTTATTTTCAAGCTTATCATTGAAATATAATTGAAATATAAAAAATTCTTGTATGTCTTTAACTTCTTGGAAAGAACTAGAAAATCATGTTCATCATTGGAAACTCTTATCTTGATGATATAATTATGTCTTAAATACGTTATAATATTTTTTATCATAAAATTCTTATTAGTTCAATAGTATATCAGTTATCCAAAATAAGATGGTAAATGAGAATTTCCCAAATTATGTTAAAGTCCTTAAATATTGGAATATTGAACTTCCAGAATATTTTAATCATATTATTTCAACATTCCATATCATAAAATTCTTGATTTTCAAAATCATCAATATGTGCTTGTACTTACCCACAACCTGATTTTCTAAAATGTGTAACCATTGTTGACAATATTATAATATATTACTCTATATTGGGTCTACTTCTTTTGTCTAAACACTTTGTAGCATAAATTATTTGTTTCCTAAACTTAAGTTATTTTTCTAAAATCACTAGAAATGGATCCCATAGCATCATACTTGAATTTGCCATTCTATAACATATAACACTCCATTTATAATTTATTCATTCTATTTTAATATTTCATAATATAAAAATTATATATATTTGTATATATTATCATGTACATCACACATACACAATAATGATTTCTCTTCAAGTCACTCAAATTAGTAAGAATCAAGGAGTGTTTGAAGGGTGAAAAGTCTTATTGGCATCCTCAAGACCCATTAGAGCTCGCCGATGGTGGAGACCATCTTAGTTATCCAAAAAATGTAAAATTATGAGTGCCTTGTTTCACCATAGCTTTTGCCCGATCCTGGCCCACAAGCTGATGCTAAGTTACAACAGAAAAGATGGAGGAGAAAGCAGCTTAGTCACGTCTTAGCCCTGTCCATGAGATCCTTTCATCTCATCATCATTCATAACCACAACTCGAAGAGAGATTCTAGCTCCATTGATGATAAAACAAGCAGTAATGGTGTGTGGAAGGAAAATGGCATCACAACTCCAGCAGCACAATTGATAGGGAGAAGTTATCCTAATTTAAGGAGGGAAAAGACTCCAAAGGCAGCAGAAAGAAAAATAAGCAAGTAAGCTAAAATTCTTCTTATTTCTCATTTACTTTTATATGTCCATTTTATACAAAAGAGATCCCTATTATATAGAAGTGGATTTCCTTGAACTTAGGAATAAAAAGAGACATGGGTCATTACATTTACCACTATTTCTTTAACTGTCATGATCCAGTCAGATTATAACTTCTTTTAGCTTCTTAATTCATGTGGTAATCTTTAGTCCAGATTGGGGGCCTGTTAACTCACTTGGACTTTTGGAATGGTACTTGTGCTTCTGGTTCAACTTGCTACACTTCTAGCCTAGCTTGTCCCAACCCTGAACCAGCTTATGATATGGTATGTCTAGGTCCAAACACCGTATCAATAACTTCCCCATTTAGAACGATCTTGTCCTCAAGATCGGGATATGTTCAAAGGAGCTCAAAGGATTTTACCTAAGTGGATTCAGTAGTAGGCAAACCTTCCCATTTAATAAGGTATTCCTTAGTGGGCATGTTGTGTAGCAAAACCTCATGAGCAACAAGTATGAATTCAGGTTGGACAACAAAATGCTCATTTGAGATGGTTAGGAGAAATGGGCAAAGAGCATGCTAGGGGCTGTCACTGCACCGTCGAAGCTTGGAAACATGAAACATGGGGTGGATTTTAGACAATGGCAACAGTGTGAGCTCATAAGCAATTAGGCCGATACGCCATTTGATCTAGTGGGGACCAAAGTACCTGCGTGATAACTTTTGGAAGGGATGCTGCTGAACTGAAGATCATCAATAAATTTTTAGTTTCATATAGATAAGGTCTCCTTCTTGAAATTCAATGTCCTGCCTATGTTTATTGTGTTGAGCTTGCATGCGTTGTTATGATTTGATAAGGTTTTCCTTGAGAGTTCTGAAAATTAAATCGTAGGTTTGGAGAGTATTGTTAATCGATGGTATTGAAGATAGGTTGAGAATGTAAAAGGAAATAGTTGGGTTGGGAGCCATAGAGTGCCTGAAATCAGGACATATTGATGGAACTGTGCAAGGATGTGTTGTACCAAAACTTAACTAGGTGGAGGAAACGGGTCCACCGTTTAAGCCCATTATAAGTGAAACAACACAAATAGGTTTTTAAGCAACGGTTTACCACTTCCGATTAACCATCACTTTGGAGGTGGTAAGAACTGCTATATTGAATAGTAGTCTCTAATTAGGAAAATAGTTTTGTCCAAAATTTGCTTAGGAACAGTGGGTCTCGATCTAAGGTAATGATTTTAGGAAGTTCGTGTAGTTTATAGATTTCAGTTAAGAATAGGGATGCAAGAGAAGTAGTTATGTAATTGGGTGAGAGAGAGAGGAAGTGTGGAAACTTGGTGAAACAATCAACAATAACCCAGATAGTAGTTTTATCGAAAGAATAAGGCAAGTGCGTGATGAAATCCATTATGATATCTTCCCGAGCTTTAAAAGAGATGGGTAAGGGTTAAAGAAGGCCATAAGATTTTTTAGCACTATATTTGTTTTATTGGCAGACGTTGCAAGAGTTTATGAATGTTTGGGCATCTTTTTTCATAGTAGGCCAGTAGATGGAGGAGGAGAGTCGAGGGAGGGTAGGTTTGATGCTTGAGTGACCTCCTAAAGGGGATGTATGGAATTTGGTAAGTAAGGATGATTTAATAGGAATGTTATGGAGAATAAAAAGCCTGTCTTTAAAAAAATAAGTTTATTGTAGAGTTTAAAGTTAGGGTAGTTTTCTAGTGTGTTTTGGATCTTTTGCACTAAACTAATGGCATCTAGGTCATTATCGAGAAATTCCCTAAGTTGATCTAACCACAGAAGTGTAGAGGTAGAAAAGAAAAAGAGTTAAGGGGTGTCAATCCTTGAGAGAGTGTCGACAACCTTGTTCTACCTCCCAGATTTGTACATAATTTGATAATCATAACCCAATAACTTGGTGAGCCATTTATGTTAGTTTAGGGTATGAATGGTTTATAGGAAAAAGTGTAGGATGCTTTTTTAATCAGTAAAAACTCTAAATTTGCTGCCCAAAAGTTATTGTCTCCATTTTTTTACTACCTCAATGATAGCATACATTTCTCTATTATAAGTAGAGGCTATCTGAAGGTGAGGAGAAAGTTTCTTGCTGAAGAAAGCAATTGGATGATCTTTTTATAATAATATTGCACCAATGATAGTTCTAGAGGCATCTGTGGTGACATCGAATGGTTGGAAAAAATTTAAAAGGGTTAAGATAGGAAGGGAAGTCATGTTTTTCTTTGAGTGTATAGAAGGCTTGTGAGGCTTTAAAGGTCCAGGTGAACTATTGATGATGAAAGAGATTTGTTAGCGGAGAGGTGATGGAAGCATAATGGTAGATAAATTTTCTGTAGTAACCTGTGAGGCCTAAAAAGTCATGGAGGTCAGTTATTATTTTAGGAAGAGGCCAATTGAGGATGGATTGAATTTTGTCTGGGTCTACTTTGACACCTTAGGAAGAAATGATGTGGCCCAGATAAGGGATAGAAGAGACTACAAAAGCACATTTGGAGAATTTAGCATAAAATTACTGAGAATAGAGGAGGTGAAAGACCTGTTAGAGGTGGTGGATATGATCTATAATAGTTTTGCTATAAATAAGTATATCATCAAAGAAAACAAGCATAAAATGTCATAGATGATTACAGAACAGGTCATTCATGGCAGATTGAAAAGCAAAAGGCGCATTAGAGAGACCAGAAGGCATAATGAGGAATTCATAATGGCCACCTGCAGTTCTAAATGCTGACTTATGAGTGTTTTCTAATGCTATATGGATTTGATGATAGCTTGAGTGTAAGTTAATTTTAGAAAAGATGCATGCACCATGGAGCTCATCAAGTAGTTCATCAATAGTAGGAATGGGGAATCAGTCCTTAACAGTGATAGCATTCAAGGCTTTGTAATTAACATAAAAATGCTAAGTGTCACCTTTCTTTTCGACTAAGAGAACTAAGGATGAGTATGGGCTTTGGCTAGGTTGAATAACTCCTTTTTTTAGCATATCTACAATAAGGTTGGTCATGACCTCCTTTTGGATATGAGGGTAGCAGTAAGGTTTGATGTTAACAGGGAAGGAGTTAGGAATTAAATGAATGTGGTGATCATGGGGTTTGGATGGGGGTAAGGATGTGGGCTAGTCAAACAAGTGTGAATATTGGTTGAGTAAGGAGTTAAGTTCAGGGATAGAGTGAGCAGGTTGATTGTAAGGTGAGGTTTGTTCTGGTGATAACGTTACATAAGTGATAAAATGAATCAATGAGAGGGATTGTGATTTTAGTAAATGTGTAAGTTAGTAGGGTGTGGCAGCATGAAGAACAGTGTGGCCGATGAGGGTGATAAGTTGTCCATTGTAGGAAAAAGACATGCAAGGAACTGAAAAATCAATTACTATGGGTCTAAGGGTCTGTAACCACTAAACTCCTAAAATAAGATCCGCACCTTAAATAAGTAGAACAAGGAAAGGAATACAAAAAGTGTGGGTATCTAAGGAAATGTTAACATCAGGATACTAGCCAAGGCATTGTAGGAAACTACCATTGCCTACCATCACAAAGCATTTGTTGATGGCTAATATGAGGAGATATAAAAATTTGGCAACCTATGGTTGAAGGATATTATGTGTACTCCCTGAATTGATAAGAACAATGAAGGAATGGTTATTAATGGTACCAGAAAGATAGAAAGTTTTAGGATGATCATATCCTAGAGAAGCTGCTAAGGAGAGATGAAAATAGGCTGAGTCATCTTAGGTGAGTGTATCAGGTAATGAATCAGAAATGGAATTTGGGGATTGAGTTATCAGTGGTTGGTGGGCAGTGGAGGAAGAGTCGGGAGAGGTAAGGAAGGGTCATCAAGATCATTGTCTAGGATTAATAAAAGGAATTAGGGAGTTTTGTATTTGTGGCTAGGGTGGTATTTGTCATCACAGTAGAAGCAAATACCTTTTGATCCTCTTTGCTGGATATGTTCTTAAGTGACACATTTAACAGGGGTAGAGGATAAATGAATAGCAAGTTGGAAAGGATAGGTGGTATGGATTTAGTGGAATCTAAGGTGACTAGAGGTGATGCAGAGGGTGGAAAGCGGTAGGTGGAAAATAATTTAAGGCGAGAGTCTTGGATCTTAGACTCCACCAATTTTGTAAGGGCAATTGCATCTGTGATGGTATGAGGCCAAAGGATGGAGAATTCATGTTAGATATCACGGCATAATCCGGGGAGTAAGCAGTTGAGAAGGGAATCTGGGGAAAAGCCAAAGACACAATTGGAAATTCATTTGAAAGTTGTTTAATAGTTCGAAAGACTGCCAGTTTGACTGTTGGGAATTCGGATTATCACATGCAGCGAAATTTTTATAATTTTGATCCGAATTCTACCTAGGATCCATACAAAAAGCATAAGTCAATGATTAGGGTTTTACCTATTGGGCACTCGTGTTTCTACTGATCAAAACTTGAGAGCGAATGAATTGAACGCCAGCCGGAAGGTACAGTGTCTCTACGATATCCACACAGAGTGAACAACGACCTCTCACCCTCCACGTGTCTGCTAGGATGCGTTTTTCTCTCTAAGAATTAGGATTGGATGTTTTTTGAGTGATTTAGGGTTTATATGGAAGTTTAAAAACGTGATTATTGAGTGCTGCCCTCAAGTCCCCTTTTATAGAACTTAGGCAAGCCATAATCCTAGTCCTACTAGGATAATGCTTCCAAAATCCTAATCACACTTAACAACTCATCTTATCCTTATCCTAGAGATAATGGGAAGAGATAGGACTTATCTATTAATTATCTAATATTAGATAATAATATTATCTCATAATATAAATATCTTAATATTAGATAATTGCATATAGTTATCAAATATTAAAATAATATTATCTCATAATATATTTATCTAATATCTGATAAGAAAATTACTTGATATTACTTTAATATCAAATAATATCACATAATATATATATAACGTGAATTTATTATTCTTAATAATATATATGCACGAAAATAAGTCCAATTAATTGGATATTAATATAATTAAAGTTTAATTAATTATTGTCTTATTCCTACTCCTTTTGTGTGACCCTGTAGGTTCTTACTACGTTGACAATGACTTATTATTAAGTCATAGACAGCGAGCGGTATCTAGTAATACATCACTGCCACTCAAGTAGTAAGAATGTTTGTGATTCGACATCCACCTAATACATGATCAACGTTTTGCATCATAACCCTTTTGTAATAATATCCAAATTGAACTAGAGGCATGGAATGTGTCATCCTCATCAATGTTCAATTTATATTTCTTGATGCTGAGTAGACTTAAAATAAATAATTAATATCACATATTAATTTAACTGAGCATGGCCATGCATTTCTAAGTCTCACTCAATCAAGGGGCCTAAGGATATTTCTCTTTTATACAAGAGTAACAAAATCCCATTTACATCACTCACTTCCCTCTGCATGATTTATGACACACCCAATCAATGCCCTACTTGTCATCCTGATTAAAGGTGACATAGGACAATATTAAAGTGAGTAATTCCTCATGTAGGGAACCGTAGTGACTTCAGGTCAAAAGTTTATGTGTAGTTGTGATCATATGAGAATAACTTATGACACGTTTATCCATGCAATATTCTCATAGTGGGTCAATCCAGTACATTGTTCACTAGCAATGTACTCTTGTATATGTATTGACTTGATATCACATATCCATGATTCGTAATCATCAGTCACTATACATGCTAGTCTCGATGTATTATTACTATCCTTTTCGTAATAATACTTGACTAGGGGCATTTTAGGAATAGCAAAATAATTCCAAGGATAATTATTATATTAAGTTATAAATTGCGCATAATAATAATAAAATAAAATATAATAATTAAATTACCTAAAATAAAATATAATACATTGTGTATAACTTCAATCATCTTATATGGTTAGTTCTAGGACACACACCAACATTGACGTAGTCTAAAAAGGGTTGCTTGGTGGTTTTTATAAGTGGAAGGTCCAAAACGGAGTTCAAGGGATCTTGTAAAAGCTTCCCAAGCGGAGAATTAATTGTTTGAGTGCATCCATTTAAACCAACTAAGAGCATTACCCTACATGTGAAAGGAGATGGGATATAGGCGTTAATTTGCTGGAATGTTGTAGTAGGTGAAATATTAGTCTGCTTGAAATAGCCAATCTAAAAGGTTAGAGCCATTGACGGTCTATAAGTGTAGCTTATGAGGTTTTAAGGATGGTGACTTGGAGGATGTGGGAGGAGGTTGGCTCAAGGAAAGGGTTTGGGGGTAATTGGAAGAGGAACTAGGTGCGATGTGGGGACCTGTAATATGAGATGATGGGGAGTAGTGAAAGGAAGAAGGTTTGCCTAGTTAAGATTTAAGTTCTAAAATGGCTGATGTGATTTTTAGTGCAATTTACTGATCAAGGTTATGCTCAAGTTGTACTTGATGGTTGTAGAATTTATCATTAATGCATAAGTCCAAAGCATCAAATTTGTCTACCAAACTTTGAAAAAGGTCCTTCAAGTTTGAGTTGGAGGTTTGGTTCGATTTTAGAGGCATAGTTCAAGAACGAGAGCACCAAATGGTAAGAAGAAGTTATCCCAATTCGAGAAGGGAAAGGACTCCAGAGGCAGCGGAAAGAAAAACAGGCAAGTAAATTGAAATTCTTCTTATTTCTCATTTACTTTCATATGTCCATTTTATACAAAAGTGGTCCCTATTACATAGGAGTGGATTTCCTTAAACTTAGGAACAAAAAGAGACATGGGTCATTACATTTACCACTATTTCTTCAATTGTCATGATCCAGTCAGATTATAACTTTCTCTAGCTTCCTAATTCATGTGGTAATCTTTCGTCCAAATTGGGGGCCTATTAACTCGTTTAAACTTTTGGAATGGTACTTGCGCTTCTGGTTCAACTTGTTACACTTCTATCCCAGCTTGTCCTAACCCTGGATCAACTTACGATATGGTATGTCCGGGTCCAGACACCGTATCAACGACAAAAGCAAAAACTGAAGGGAAGAAGAAGGAAAGGAAGAAAAGAGTGAGTGTAGGGTGGTAAGAAAAGGGAGAAGGCTGATAGGAAGAAAAACTCCCGAAAGAATAAGAAACTATTGGAAATTCTAAAAAGAACAGGGGAGAGAGTTGGTGGTAGCAAAAAAAAAAAGCTACTGGAAGAAAAATGAAAAAGTAAGAGAGAGAGATAGAGTTATGGCCAGTAGCTTAAAAAAGAGAAACCAAAAAAATAATAAAATAGAGAAACAGTAGTAAAAATAAAAAAAAGGTTGAAACAGTGACATAAAAAGGGTAAATTTTTTGGAAAATTTTAATAAAAAGTAAAGGCTTTTATTTGGTGTTTCTTAATACACCATAAGTCCATAGCCATTTATTTCAATAAAAACCTAATTTTTTATCAATCTTATTTTATTTAAAATTCCCACTTTACTATTTCCCATTTTTCTCTATAAATTTACATTCATAATAATTTTATAAATTTGGAAAATCCCAAAGTGAATATTTCAATATTCTCTAATTCCCAAAAGAATTTATAAAATACAAACAAATTTCATAAATTCTCACAAAAATTTATTCTTCAATTTATGAAAATTTTCACAATCTCTAAAATAATTTGTAAAATATAATAAATTATTCCATGAATTCCCATATATAACATTTAAATAAATCCCAAATCAATAATAGCCACTTATTCCATAAATATCAAAACTTATATAACTTTATATTTAAACCAAGCATATTACACTCAAAATCAAGTTATATTACTTTAAAACCTTTAAACTATGCTAAAATTCTTCCTTCCTTATGAATGCCTATATCCTTTAAAATGAGGGCAATTTACATTTTTGCCAACCTTAGACTTATTTTAGAATGCTCTTGAGTAA
Source organism: Sindora glabra (assembly GCA_020226215.1). Taxonomy (NCBI): domain Eukaryota; kingdom Viridiplantae; phylum Streptophyta; class Magnoliopsida; order Fabales; family Fabaceae; genus Sindora; species Sindora glabra. The sequence continues at coordinate 69,997,392 of CM035232.1, read as the reverse complement.
AAATAGTAATTTATTCTCAAACATTATTATCAATTTTAGATTTTGAGTACCATTAATTGCATAAAATTTTTCTAAATAGTATCTAGTATATTTTTATTTACTAAAACTAATAAATAATTTTAGTAATAATAATACATATTTCTATTTATTATCCATTAACAAAAATTGTCTAACTTAATTTTGATGATTTTTGTCTACTAGATTATCTCTTATTAGGTATAACATATTTTCTCTCTAATTTAAATATATATTTAAATTTTTTATTTTTAATAATTAAAAAACAAGTGTACATTTAAAAAATAAATGTGATTGTAATTATATTAAATTCAAAAAAATAATTTTCCTATCTTCTCATTTTTCTCATTTAAAATAAGAACGAAAATGTAATAAATAAAAAATAAATTTTAAATTAAATTTTAAATTTTTTATATTTATTAAATTAAATTTTATAAATTTATTTTATTATTCTATATTTATTAATAATTTTTTATTTATATTCAAAATCTATTTTTGAATATTATTTTTACTATTATAATATTATTGTAATAATCATAATATCATCATCATTATCATCAATACATCAGCAGCACGCATCCAGGGGATAGCGTGGTAGTCCCACAGTTTGATGGCGGCTATGCGTCACTTCTAATAACACAGGCCGCACATATAAGCCATTAATTAAATTACACAATGCTTAACAATTTGAATTTGATATGAAAAGGAAATACATGTATAATTTTAAGTAAATTCCCTTAAAAATTAAAAAGGTTAAATTTTATTGCATGCAAAGAGTTTATGTCCTTTTCTTTTTAATATAACAAAAATATTAACATAAAAAAAGGATAATGCAAATTCATTTATATTTATATAGACAAAACAAGATCTTAGTTTTCTTTTTTTTTATTTTTTTTTTGCTTAGGTGTTAACAGCTGAGCGATTGCTGAATCCGGTTCCCTGCCTAATCTCTTCCTTCAATGCTGTTGAAATGAATCTAAGATAAGGTGAGGTGCTGCCATGCGGCTACGCCAGTCCACTTATTGGGGCATTTTTTTCCCTTGATAGTGCTTCTTTTTTTTTTCCATTTTTTTAAAATTCTTACACAAATTTTCATTTCCTTTTCATTTACATTATTATTCAATTACATTATATATATTATTTTATTTAGTTTATTCTATTATTTTTCTATTCATTTTTCTTAAATGCATATCAAAATGTTACTGTCATTAATACTAAAAACATAATATAATATATTTTATTATAAAACATTTTAAGTAAATTAAATATTTAATTTAATTAAAATTTTTCTATACTTTTACTTTCAGATTATTACAAATTTTTCGTTTTTTATTTGCTTTATTAGCTTATTATTTTTATTTAATTTATTTTATTATATTTTTTCATGTTTATTCACGTCATTTGTAATTTAGATGTCAATGTTATTTAGTAATATCAATATAATATAATATATTTTATTTTTATTATAAAATATTTTCAATAACTTAAAATGTTGATTTAATTGAATTATTTAACTTTATACCTTATTTTTAATTCTTATATTATTTTGTAATTCATTTACTATATTTATTCTTTTCATTTGCTTCATGAATTATTTTTATTCTTTTCTTTTTTTATATGAACTCCTGTTATTTGAAATTCACATTCTCATATTATTAAAAAATATATGTATTTTATTTTTGTTATAAAAATAATTTAAATAAATTGAATGATTTGATTTAATTAAATTACTAAACTACAAGTTATTCCTTATTTCACTTTTTTTAATTTGTTTCATTTACTTTTTTTTCTCATGTTTATTATTTACAATTCAAATATTAATGTAAAAAATAATATAGATATAACAAAATATATTTAATTTTATTATAAATATATTTCAGATAATTTAAATTTTCAATATTGAAAGCATAATTTAATCAAAATAATTAATCATATTTTCAATTGTTTAATGAAAAATATATAGAAATTAAAATTAAAATTAAAATTATTTATTTAAATTTTAGGAATATTTTTTATATCAATTTTAAAGTGTTATGTTTAAAATTAAATATGTATCCTTTTATCTATTTTATTACATATCCTTTTAATATTCACTTATATTATTTATAATTCAAATATTAATAATATTAAATAAAAATATAACATCATATATTTTATTTTAGATATAAAAATATTTTTAAAAGATCTATAATTTAATTAAATTATATTTAAGTACTTAATTTATTTTTAATTATTGTAAATTTTTTATGTTGACTTATATTACATAGATATCATATCTCAACATCACTTGATAGTACAAATACAACATGATATATTTTACTTTAATTATAAAAATATTTGAAATAATTTAAAGATTAATTTAATTGATTATATTTAATTATATATTCAATTTTTAACTTTTATATTACGTTATAACTCATTTATCATTTCTCCTTATCTTATTAATTTGTTTCATTGCATATTTGTTATTTTTCTTTTTTTATGTCAATCACCACTATTTACAATTTTATGCACTAATATTACCAAATAATTTAGATAACATGATATATTTAATTTTATTATAAAATTTTTTAAAATCAATTAGCAATTTAATGGAAAAGTGTTAATTGAAATATTTAATCACATATATTATTATATAATAAAAGTATTTAAAAACTAAAATCAAATTTATTTAGTTATATTTTGTATATAATTTCTTGATATCAATTTTTAAGTGTTATATTTCAAGTTAAATTACATCAATTGGTATTTTATTAATGCTTCACAACTCATGCATTGTTTCATTTCTTTTTATATATATTATTGTATTTTTTATGTTCAATTTTGTTATTTTTATCTCACACACTGATATCATAAAATATTATAAATATGATTTAGTATAATATAATATATTTTTATTATAAGAATACTATAAATAAGGTATAAATATTAATTTAATTAAAGTATTTAATTTTGTGTTTTATTTCTTATTTTTATATATTTCACAACACATTCATTATTTATTTATTTATTTATTATATGTATTTCTTCCTTTTTTTTATTCCTATTATTTATAGTTTAAATGTTAATATTATTAAAAAAATATATGCATAACATGATATATTTTGTATTTTGTTTAAAAAATTTAAATATATTTTAAGATTTTAGTTAATTAAAATACTTATTTACACAATCTAATTTTAACTTTTATATTTCTTTATTATTATTTATTTCATTTTTATTTGCTTGATTGCATGTTTTCTTTTTTATGAAAATTATTATTTACAAATTAAATATTAATATTAAAAATTAACTATGATATATTTAATTTTCTTATAAAAATACTTCAAATAAGTTAAAGATTTAATATAGAAAATTAATTGAGAAAATTAATTACAAAATATATTATTTAGTAAAAAATTTGAAAATTAGAAAATTAATTTATTCAATATTTTTTAATATCAATTTTTAAATACTATATATTACAAATTAAATATATATTATTGAAGTTTTGTTAAGTTTGTAAATTTACATACCGCTTTACCATTTTTTCTACTTTATTCTATATATATTTTTAATTTTCTACTTCTATTATTTATAATTTAAATACTAATATCATTAATTAGTATAGATATAAGATAATATATTTTAATTAAATTATTTAATTATATACTTTATTTTTAACTCTTATATTACTTTAAATATGAATCACATGCTGCTCTTCTTTTTATTTGTTCCATTGCATATTTTACTTATCTTCATTTTATATTATCAAACATGTTATTTATTACTCAAATAATAATATAATTATGAATTGTACATAGATAATATAATTTATTTTTATTTTAAATAAATTGAAAACTTAATTCCACTAAATTAATTAATTATTTTTTTATTTTTAATTCTTATATTACTATATAACTTATCGGTTGTCAATCTTTCTTCTTTTTGTTTATATTCTATTACATATTTTTCTTATTTATTTTTACCACAACTATTTATCAATTAGACATTAATATTACAAAGTATAAATACAAAATGATAAATTTAAATTTTTATAAAAATATTTTAAATAAGTTTAAAATTTAATATAAATTTTTTCTTTTAAATAATTACTGACATATTTTATTAATTAATAAAAAACTTAAAAATTAATTAATTTATTTAAGTTTTATCAATTTTATCTTGATTTTATTTTTTTAAGTGTTATATTAAAATTATATAGAAATTAATTAAAATTTTATTAAGACTTTACAACTAATATATTATTTCATTTCCTATTATTATTATTTTTATGTTCACTTATATTATTGCAACCTATATGCTAGGATTTAAATTTGATTACCTATTAGTGTAAATTAACTTAACATTATTACTCACCAAAGTATTGTCATATCAATAAAATATTAAAAAAAATTATTACTATTAATTTTTTAAATGAAATATTTTTTCTCATTCATAGATAGTGTAAAATATTTTTTACACCATCATTGAATAAAATTTAAACTTCATATATTAATGTCATTAAGTAGTATAGATAAAACTATGATATAGTTTATTTTATGATAAAAATATTTAAAATAAGTTAAATATTTGTTATAATTAATTTACTTAACTACATGTTATATTTTTAACTCTTAAATTATTTGATATTAGGTCTCATAATCTTATTTTATTTTTTTATTGTATATTTTTCTTTTTTTAATACCACTTATATTATTTGTAACTCATATGCTAATATCATTAAGAATGTAGATATAAAATAATATATTTTATTCTTTTAATATTTTATTTTAAATAAATTGAAGATATAATTTTATTGAATTATATAATTATTTATTCTATTTCTAACTCTTATATTACTTAACAACTCACTCATTATTTTTCTTCTTTTTATTTATTATATTGCATATCTTTTTTTTTAACATCCATTTCTATTATCTACAACTTAAATGTAGATATCATTTAATTATATATAATATGATATATTTAATTTTGTTATAAAATATTTCAAATAACATAAAATTTTAATTTAAAAAGTACTAATTGATATATATAATTATATGTTTTACTTTTTAATAAAAATATTAATAAATTAAAATTAATTTGTATTTAAAATTTATTAATATTTTATTTATATCAATTTTCAACTATTACATTTTAAATTAAATAATTTTTATGGTTTACATATTATTTCTACTCCTTTTATCTGCCTTACTACAATTTTTTATGTTTTTCTATTTATTATTAGACATTAATATTATTGAATAATATAAAATTTTATATTGCAAAAATGTTTTTAAAAAATTTAAATTTTTATTTAATTTAATTAGCTAAATTCATATCATATTTTTTAACTCATATTACATTTCAAAAATTTATTATCTATAAATTTGAATATATCATTGTGAAATAAACATAATAAGTTACAATTTAAAATTTTTATAATTTTTTATTATATACTTACTATTCTTATAAGAAAAATATATATATTTTGGTACATCACATGAGTTAAAAAGCTAATCATTTACTTCCCATAACTTTGTTATGTGTTAAGATAGCATGCCTTTAACTTTCTTTTAATTTTTTATATTTGTCGAGTTGTTTACCACTATCTGTTTAACTTTCGTTTAAAAATTGAGCTCTTTAAATTTAAATTAAGCTTCCTTGAAAAGTTGTTCTTTTCCTTCCTCTCTTCCTTAAAATGCTCTCACTTGTGACCTACCAGCACTGGTGCTTCTTCAATAACAGTTTCATGCCATTAGCTTTATGCCTTAAGTTAGGTTGTTATCTCTTCTCTCTTGCCATCGTTCCTTCTTTCCACTTCTAATTTTTTATTTTGCTTCTTCCTCTTTCACTAGTTTTTTCCAACACCACCGATCTGCTTCATTTCCAATAATAACTTCTTAAAGTTGCCGCTACTATCATGTTTGCCTACTTTATCATCCACTATTATTGCTATTTATTTCAAATCCTCCTATTTCTCAAGTTTGATTTTACCTACTAAGCTCTTTCCTTCTAATTTTTGGTTTCGAATTTCTAACATTTCAATCTCAATAAATTTTTGAAATATTTCTGAAAATATTAAAGTTATTCTCAGTATTTGTTCCTGTTTCCATTTTTTTAAAGATCTAATAATATTTATGTGTTTGCTTGATCTTGTTCGAGTAGCACTAATTAGGATTTGTGTTTATGTGTTTGATTTATCTCCTCTTTTTCTTTGATATAATCAATAGAATTTTTGTCCTGAGTCTTGATCTTTATTGATTTTAACTTTCTTTATTGGTCTTGCTAATTTTATGCATTGTGATTTAGTTTTAGCTAAAATAGTTACCTTCTAACTGTTTGTTATAAAGTCTTATAGAAATAAAAATTCTCCTTTTCATTTTTCATATGTTTGTTTTTCATAAAATACATATCTGTTATTAGATTTCTTATTTTCCCTTTTCCATATGAAAAATAATGCCTTTTTGAAATATTATGTCTTGCAAATTGCAGATATCAATCTAATACTAAAACAAGCTTGAATTAATATTTGTCCATGGATCTAGAAGAATCTTTGTTTTCTTAAAAATATCTTAATTATTATTATGTTGTTACAACATGTTATTATGCAAGACCTAAAGATCAAAAACATAAATGACATATAGTTTATTTTGCTAAACAGAATAGCTTTGTCTATATTATTGTTGCCTTTGTGAAGTATACTAAAGAAACATAATTCAATCCTATTAAAACCAAATTGGCATAAGTGCATAGAAGATAGGATACATTATGTAGCTAAGGTAAGTGAAAAGTAAGCGTCGGGTGCGATTTTAATTATAAATAAGACATTAATACATCGTTATGAGCTACTAACGCATGTTTTTAAAGTGACTACATTAGATATAGTAGGTTCTAAATTGAAAAAACTTACACGATTGAAATGACTCCAATTTTGTTGGATTTGGTTGTAGAAGTTGAGATAGAAATGCAAGTAAGTTTTTTTGGTATCATTTAAGCGGTTTAAGTAATTTTTCATTGACACTTTAGTTATCATACTATATATTTGTAATATAATTGCTTAAGGTATTTTGCTAAGTTACTGACCTCCTTTGATTGCATTGACTTAATTGCATTAGCAGTTTTCTCTTTCATTTGAAAATTTTTTGGTCTTATCGATGCAGATTTTGTTACTTTTGAGAACTAAAGACCTAGATGCTATCTTGATCTCACTTATTATTTCCAAGTAAGTTATTACTTCAATGCATTGTGAAGTTTTTATGCTTTTTTGCTTTTGTCATTAGTTTATACTAAAAAAAATTACTTGTATGATAACTTAATAATGAGTATTTTTTTAGGGGGTCTATTTTATTGCTTTTGCCTATTTACTTAAATAATAGTGTGAAGAGATACTTTGCCTAAATTCAATGTAAATTAAATAAATTAAGATCATAGTTTTTGATTTCTAAAATGCTAGATATATGTGAATAGCAAGTCTATAGCCATGTACTAGAAGGTTTTTTTACAATGAAAACTTTTCCTCTTATTTAGTTTTTCTCATAGGATTTTCAATTATAGATTTAAGAATGAACTCATTGTTGTAGTGGGAAAGGGAAGCTTTCTTTAGTAACATCTAGATATGGTTTTAAGTAAGGATTTAATTGTCAAGATTATTGCCTCAATTTGAGTTTTCATGAAAATGTAAATAAGCAGCCCGATATCATCTATAATGTCTTATTAATTTTTTTTTCTCAAATTTGTCTTCAAAAATGTTGTTTTTGTTAATGAATATATGTCTTGCTTTGAAAGTATTAATCCACTAAAATCATACAAGAAATGGATAACTTAGTTATCTGATCAAAATACAAAATTAAGGAGATTGCCCTAAGAAATGTTTGGTTTGAAAGAGTATAGGGAACATTCATGATTAATGATCTATTGGAGCTGGGATATATACAAGTAACAAAGATTTAATAGCTTTTCCTTTTGAATTATCTTTATTTTCTCTCCTTCTATATTTAATGAGGAATTCTTATGAATTGCAAGGTATAAAAAGAAATCTTCTATAACCTTCCCCATAACTTTTTCACCTGACAATTTTAATTTCCTATCCAAACCAAAGAAATGACCTTTTGAGTAAAAAAAGAAAAGATCCCCATAGCCTAACCTTATTTGATCATTTTTCTCTCCACATTTGGTTAAGGTAGTTAGGAATGTTTTTAATACCCTGTTCCTTTTAGGGTTAACCATTTGTTTTGGCATAAATGTTAATGTAAATTTCCAAAGCTTTGTTAACATGGATTATTAAAGTGTAGAAATTGCACTAAGTAGGCTAAAAAGCAAACAATCAATGGCTTACGAGTGTTTTTTTTTTTTAGTTCATTGTGCTTGATTATATAACATTTAATTTTGTTAAGTATCAATTATGATTTCATGTACAAGTTATGGAATGTAATTAGCTAGTCGTATTTCTTTTCTTCTTTCCTTCTTAAGTTATAGCACATAATATGATAAAATGGCTAGAAAACTTAATGTTGTCTTTAATGTAAGCCTTATTAAAGAATCATGGGGCTTAAAGTTTCCAATTCTATATTGGATGATTTATCAATAGGTTAGCACGCTAAAATCTCATATGTGGCTGTAAATTAATTCTATTAAGCCATGCCATACATGTGTGATTATTTTAATATGATTAAGTCTATTAGGCAGTTAAGCATATATTTTCCAAACCAATATGCTTAAACTGACTACAAGTTCTTAAAAAAATTATGAATGATGTGCTATTTGATTGAGTTCTCATTCATTTAGGTGATCGAGACATTTAAGTGATGTTTTGATTAAAACCTTTAGCTTTTATTCTAATATGTCAGGAGATATACACACAAACATATGTTAAGAAGTCTTGCTATCTGATTTATTAGTAACTTAGTATCATAAATTTCATATATAATTAAATAATTTGAGTTGTTGAACATGTATTTAGAAAGGAATGTTTTTCCAAGCTAGAGTTCCTAAATTTACTATGCCATCATGCTCTTTAACAACAAATGGTGATATTAACTATTACAAACACTGAAAATAATGAAACAACTATACTATAATGGCTTCTGGCAAGAATTGAAGGATAACTTCTTTTTAGGTAATGCAGGAATTAGCCCTCTCTCTATTACTATGATAGCACCATGTGTTGTATATCATATAATGGGATAACATTTAACCATATTTTAGAGGATTCTAACAAATTCTGCAATTAAGTAGCATTTATTTGTCTAGGTCAAGATAGGCCTTAAAATGAATTTCTTGCCTATTTTCTCGCTAGATGCACATTTGTGGATCTTACACCTTAAGGCTAAATTTAGAATTGCAATTCATTTCTTCTTTAAATAATTTAACTTGATCATTACTATTATAGATATATATCTTAGCATTGATATCACATTAGTTATATAATCTTCTTGTTTAATTTATTAGGCATTATTCTATATGATCTTTGATACTGTATAAAAATTAGTAATTTCAAATATTTACTAACTATATTTTTACTTGATGTATATCATGTTATGATCGTAGAGCACCAATTGTAAGCTATTAGGCATATTATGTTATAACATTGTTAATTATACAAACTTTAAAGGATGAATAGTTTTTATTTTATTTTTTAGTTTAATTTTCCTTTTCAATTGACAAACTTACCATCGATGAGTGATTGATAATTATTATGAAGGTGATATTGAAATCTTAGAATCTAGGTGCTGTTGGTGTAATTTTCTTAAAGTTAAACACATTCTGCATTATTAGAATCCCACTATTGTGCAAGCTTTAAAGATGACATCTTTGGTAGTTCCTTTCTTAAAAAGCCTTTTTTGTAGAGGGAACCAAAGATAATGACTTGATAATATTCCTATGATTCTTATAAGATTCATTGAATGTTACAAAGGAGTAAAAGTGAATCTTAAAGCTTTAATCCATTATTCATAGCTAAGATAATGACCAAACCACACACATGATAAATGAAATTTGTACTACAATATTTATCTATCTTGTGGTCATTATAGTGGCAAATGTTAGGGCACTAAAAGTGTGAATTCGATGGGAAATTAAAATATTGACTAACTATAGCAACTTGAAATGGCAAGTAAAGAAAAGTGGGAGAGTGTGAAACTTTTTTTTGGGTTATAATTTTTACAAATTATGATGGAGAAAATAGAAACTTTGCTTACAGTTGAAAGCAATGCTATGTCAAAGAAACAATCATTATGTCAATATACAAACTCTACAAGTGGAATTAGATGTTCTTACATGATATGACTGAAATAAGAAAGAAAACACCAAATATGAAATTTAATAAAAAGAGCTACAGAAATTGAGATTTGATTTCATTAATGTTTGTTTGTGATTTGTGATTATTTTTTTTAAAAAAATATTTATATGTTATTTTAGGTTTTTTTATGATTTTTGATGAGCTAAAATGATTTAGTTGCAGGTGATTGGCATTTTAGTTTGAATTTTTTGGTTCCTTGATAATTTTAATTTTATCTATTTAGTCAATTTTGAACTTTCTTTTTCATTGTTTACATTTACATTAATGGTTTTATAGATAGAGATAGAGAAAGTGGTGGGTTTATAGAATGAAAGAGTTTTGGAATAATATGGATTTGTGAAATTTCCTCACCTATCGAAAGTATTTCCTTGATTCTATTATGGAATGAAAATATGTTATAGAAACTAATTTTCTTCACTTGTTGATCAGTTTCAGACATTAAGGAGATTAGTTAAAACTAGGGAGGTTGCAAGAAAAGCTAGCTCAATAAGAAGGTTAGTCTATACTTACTTGATTTCTTTGAATCCTTTTGCCAAATGTGAAGGGCTAATTAAGATTGCAGTGTTTCATGATTTTTAATTTTTGATTAATTATTGTGCAATATAATAAATGAGGTTTCATTTAATTATTGAGACTTCCTAAAATTCATGCATATCAATATTATTCTTCATACCATTATATGTTGAATAAGATAATATTTAAGTATAGTTAAATTTCTTTTGGAAGGGACTTGTATCACTTAAGGTTATTAAGCTACATATTAGGTAGGTTATAGAATAACAACATACTAATTACCAATTTAGCGAGCTTAAGGATGACGATGATGATGAGAATCAGTCTGACACTAACGAAAATAGTGAGTTGAGTTTTTTACTATGGCTCAAATAAGCAAAGGCATGATGTCTTCGCATCACAAAAGACAATAAAGGTAATAATTTACATGGCTAATGTTTATACCTAGGTGCATGTCTTTATCACATATATTTTATTGGTAAAACACATTTTGTGTCATTACTTTGCACCATATTTGTATCTATTCTTCATTCTAGAGTACACTATTAATCATGCACCACAATTACTTGAACAAATCCTAATTAATAAATAATTCTTATTATCATTACTTATTTATTATCAGGTAAAGGAATTAGGTCATTCATATCGAGTTTCAATTATAGAAATTGCAAAAGTGTTGTTCCATACATTTGTTGGTTTATCAAATTTTAAGCTTTATTAAATCTAAAGAGGTTTCAATAAATTATTTACTTAATTAGAATCTTGAGAATTACCTAGAATTATTTATTCATGTAAACTGAATTACTGTAGAACTTAGATTATTATTTAATCATATTCCTTCCAATACTTACCTAATAAACACAGAAGTTATATAAGATTTAACATCAGAGATTGAATTAAGAAATTATAATGATAATTATCACTATCCTAATTTTCATTATTATCTAATTTTCATGCTATTTTGGTAGGTCAACAATATAGAAAGATTATGTATTTGGATTCGATTATCTTTTAAAACTTACATTGATTTCCCTATTTTATAAATATATATATTTATTTAATTGCTATATATGATAGACAAGTATTGTAAAAAAAATTGAACACATTTAAAAATATTTTGTATTAGATATATTTATTTCTTATATAATAATTATAATAAAATAACAAATATCCTGCATACTTTGGGTCTTAAACTAGTCCTTTACTATATTCTATATGTGTGTGTGTGTGTATATATATCTTTTTACTTCTTGATAGCCCATAATTCCACTACATGTCACCCTATCAATTTTTTCCCTTTCTTTATTTCCTTTTCTTTCTTTTGTTAAGTTATTTTTTGTTCTTTCATTATTTTATTATGTTTTATCTATTTTTTTATCCTATAATGGTGATACATATATCTCACATGACTTGCATTTTATTTGTTTTTTTGCCAGTTTCCCTTTTTTTCATTATTTTATTCATTATCTATTTATCTATTTATTTACTTAAACCACATAACTCTATTTCCATGTGTTATTGTACTAGGGAGATGCCCGTGCATTGCACAGGTTAGTAAAACAAATATTTAATATATAAAAATTATTATAAAACTTATGTTTGAAGTTATAATACATATCCTGCAATTATTTAAAATAAGAAAAAAATATTTTGATTTCCTCCAAAGTATTGAAAACATATGTAAAATTCTCCTTTAATTTCAAAAATTATACAAACCTTTCTAGATGATAAATTTTTATCACACATTTCTCTCATTTAAAAATTTTCATCCACCAATCATGGTCAAATGACATTATTAACCAAAAAAATGCTAATTTTACCCTTAATTTCTTTTTACAAATATACATTATGTTTTTAAAATTGTTCTTGATATCTTTTATTTGTAATTTCTTTCTTTCTTCACCTAATTAAAAACAAATATAATATATTTTAATATGATAATAAATTTTCTATTATTAAAAGATAAAATATATTACATTTTAATGTGAAAATTATTTTTCCATTATCATAAAATTTTTTATCTTTTCATTAATTAAAAAATAACACATCTTAAATTTTTCTTGCCTAATTTTCATTTAGCTATGTGATTTTGTCTTCTTTTCCCTAAAATTTCATTTCTTGCCACTTTTTTGCTTTTAAATGTTTTCTTGCTTTGTTATATAACTTCTCCTAAAAAATTTTCATTACAGTTTTACCTTGCTTCTCACTCTTTCTACTTCTCTATTTTTCTTTCCCTCTCTTTGACATTTCTCAAATTTCAAATTTTTACTAAACTATAAAATATATAGCTCACTCTTTTTCATCCTTCCTAAAAAGCAACCACCAAATAGCTTTACAGGTCGTCACTAGTGTACCTAAAATATTTTCAATCCTGACTCCATTCTCTATTCCTTCAATGCCATCTAACTACCATTGGTTTACAACCTCTATATCTTATTCGACACCATCAAGCTAGTACACTTTGCCATTGTTCACTATTGCATTATGGTTTCTTCTCATGCTATGCTTCCATTACTAACTTCTTTTGCACAAACCTACCATTTCAATGCCAATACTTTATCTTTCAAGATTGATTCTAGCAACACAGGTTGGTAAGAATCTATGTTTATCGTAACAAATCCTTAATATAGATTTTGTTTATTGCCAAATATAGAATCCTAACACACATTTTCTATATCTCAAAGCAAATGGATGGTGTTTCATTTCAAATTACTACCAACGATTCATGGTTCACCATCTTCTTTGGTCTTGACAAATATGAAAACAAGAAGCTCATCATATATAGTTTTCTTGAAAATATCTAATAACTCTTCTTTATGTTTTTATTGAAACTTATGGTTAAAGATTTTATCATCATAGGATTCATAAACATTAAAAAATATAATTGCAATGATTAGAACGATAGTCAAGATTAAATATTTAAGGCATAAATAGCTATTTGTTGTACCTATTATTCTACTTGGATTATCTCCATTAATCAGATACTAAAGATTTACTTTCATGTTAATTTAACTACTTCAACGAGATAATTTTTTTGTGAACCTCTACCTTACAAATGAATAGAATAAAGAGTATGCTTAGTGCCCTTACAAGTGAAATTAATCAATTTATTGCTTTTGTTCTAAAAATAGCAATTCTTTATGTTGTGAAAATTATGGCAAAAATTAAGTTTAATTCTCTAGCCATTTATAAGTCTATGTTGTAATATAGCTCATAAATTCTAATGCAATCAGACTAATTGTTATTCTATAGACCTGTATGGCAAGAGATAGTAGCATAATAGATCCTCCTTCTATGCAACCCTTATAAAAAAATTGAACTTAAGAATTGGACTTTGCATTTCCAATGTTATGAAAAATATATCAATTTCATTGAACTTATTCCTAACCTTGCTGTATAATGTCATTTCTAGCTATATAAGCAATATCAATTTCACTCTTTGATACTAATATATTTCTTATCTTAATATCTTCATGTTTCTCTTTGCAAGTTTAATATTTGTAGGTTTGGACTTTCTATTTTCACATGTCTTCCACTTTGTTTTCCAATTTGGAATAACTTAATTGAAAAACTATATAGGAAGATGATAGTATTGAGTAAAATGATAGGAATGTGAATGTGTGACTATATGTATTGTTGTGTTATACTTTCTTTTTACCACATTGAGATTTTATTATGTATGAGTATGATGTGGATGATGCATGCTTTAATTCCTACCAATAAGGAAAAGATGCTAATTGCCTTAATATTAGTGTTTGTCATGAATATCTATGGTAAAGAGGATTGAATCCACAAATTTACCATTGCAAAATCTTAAAATGGTATTACGTTTATCATTAAGTGAAAGTCCCCTAGTAAATGCACTAGGTGAGATTATTCGCTTTCTTTATATAATAATATCTAATAGATTCTATTATGGTTTACATATATGGAACTTATAGGAAACAATAGCATAGATGGCATTCTAGGCCAATGCAATTGTTCCATCTTTATTTACCAAACATCATACAGTGGTATGTGTAATATACATCCAAGGCCTAGCTATCATAATTATACCTTGACATCTATATGGAAACTTAGTGCTTATATGTTTTTGTTACAAATATTAGTTTATTTATTTATTTTTCAAAAAGACATATCAAAGAAGTTCAATATGATATTTCTATTCTTTTTTTGTAAAATTGATATTATTATTTTATTCATTCACCATTTGAGTTATATAAATTTATAATGTCTAACATGTTTCCATTTTTTGTGTGATGCAAACATATGTCCATTCTACTACCATATAATCTATTATAGTATGTTTTATGGGTTCTCAAGGATATATATCATGTGGCTAATAGGGTTTGTCTCTAGGTTTTGCACTTGATGATATTGTAATTGTAATATTTTATCAAATGGAAGTAAATCTTAGTCTTTTGTAGCATTTAATGCCATTTTGATTCAAAAAATAATCTTTTATAGTGGTTACTACCATTTTTACTAAAAAAATAAAGATCAATACGCTACATAGTTTATGTAATCACAAGTAAGCTACTTCTTTTTATTTCTTATTTTCTAAGGGTTTACCTAGAAGAGTTGGTTTTCATTTAAGAACAATATCATTTAAGTTGATTCAATAGTTGCCATCTTATAGGATAGGTTACCTTTCTGAATATAAGTAGTTCATTATTAATGATGTTGGCACTCATTGCAATTTTGTTAATTAATGAAACTCCCCATTTTAGTTTAGTGGGGATATTACTTGCTTTTACAAGAATGATATATTGTATATGGATGTTTATTACTTGTAGTTATATTCACATAATATAGAGGTATGATCATTCCCTAACTTTTTCAAAATTAAACTAATATATATATTAATTTCGAGTTTATAGGTGACTTTGCTTTATATGTCTATCTTTTGGTGCAATATTATTAGATTATGGAAAAACAGTTTAAGAAATTTATAAGAACAACTCCATGTTGTTCATAAGGGTCGACTTTGTATCATATTCACACAATATTTCAAGGTTATAACATCATCACTATACTTATTTTTATTTTTTCCATATTAATCTTTTATTACTAATGACTTGCTCAAATACTCTGGTTCTTATGCAAATATTATTACGGGAGTTTTATGGATGACACCCTGAAGAACTTATTCGTTAAAGGATGTTTACACCACAGGTATGTTATACTTCTAACATGAAGAACTTTGATTTTCTTAACATAAAATCTCAAGACAAACTTTATAACATGTTTTTGCATTCTGTGGGTGGCTGTGTACATGCCTTTTAACTTGCACATACACAAGTCTTGTGATACAATTCTTTCTAATTGTTACTTTTTTATTTATAATTAGGTTAATTTAATAAAAAGGAGTGATCTAATAGCATGTTGGGAACATTTCTATGACAACTTTTAGATTTTGTATACTTTAAATTTATTCAATATATATATATTTCTTAAGTTTGCATGATAAATATATGATCATTACATAATAAGTCATATCCTTATTTGCATTCTTTAAATTTTCTCATGTTATGTACTACTATAAAGAAAATTTACTTATATCAAAAATGGTGATTTGGAAATTTAAAAGTAGTGGAAAACCTTCCTTTCTTATCTTTCACTCTATTAAAAGTTTGTAGATACTTGCTTGAAATTTTGAGTTTAACTAAAGTTATATGTTTATCTTTTTTTTTAAATTACAATAACAAGTTAAAATTAAAAATTTAGGCTTCTAATTCTTTATTATAGAGTGATTTGTCTCTTATGATATGATTTCTATTTCATTTAAATGACTTTAATACTGCTAAAAGGACTATTTAAAATAGCCTATCTCTATAATGTTAGTTTAAACTACAATTTTCTTTTATGATGAAACGCTTTATTAACTCGAGGGACGACTAAAGTTTAAGGAGTAGTCAAACAACAATATTTCTAGAGTAAATTAAAAACATTAAATTTGCTTTAAGATATTCAAAAATTCATCTTAGCATTGATTTTGAATTCTACAAACATTGAATTTGCTAATTAAAAACTTAGATGATACTATAATAGTAATATTTCTATATTTGATAGTTGTACATTTTTCATTTTCTTGACACATTTACTTGACCATCATTTTGATTCACATATTCTATTTTGAAGTTTCAAGCTCGTGTTAATCATCTCAATAGTCTTTGCAAAATTTGCACCTGTTAGATATTCTAAAAGGTATTTGTTTTGCATATTCCTTTATTTGTTTGTCAATGCATTTTAATGGCTAAGTTAAATTAATTTCTCCTCTAATTATAGTATTTCTAGGATATGAGTGCTAAAGTTGTTAATAGCTATCCATATAGTTAATTGATGGCATTTCACTAAATGGATATTATGGAGAACTATGAAAGAATATAGGATTTCTTAATTAGCATAATTATCCGTATTAATCTCTAACTTTAACTATTTTCTTAGTTATTGTTAAATAAAACTTTTGATGCAAAATTTGAGAATAGAATATTGAATTTTCAAGATGGTAATACAAAATTTAAAAAAATTACCTAGCATAAATTTGATGAAATTTAATTCCCTAGATCTCTAATGTTAAAGAATTTATGTATTCCAAATATTTTTGTTGTACAACACTTTCCATTATTGGTATGTTATGTCATTAGGGGTGATGATGCTATAATTTTGTATAATGTGAGATTCATGAGGTACAGATAACCTTGGCTAATGCAGGCACAATTCCAATTAAGTAGGCATATATTTCACCATTCAAAAGAAATCAAGATTCTATAGTTTCATATTTTTAGGAAGCTTTTTAATGTTCCTTCCATCTAAAACCTAGGGCAAAAGTGGCCTTGCTTGTGACTTTGAAACCTTAGCAAGTTAGCTTGGTGGATCTTAAGGATGAAGGCAATCCTTCATTATTGATTCATTATCCTAGTGCTTTCTTTTAAACTTACTCAATAATCATTTATGTTGCCTTTTGATGTTAATTTTGGCCCTAATTTCAAGTTCAATGATAACCTTGCTATAGAGAAAAAGATATTAACGATTCGGTTGTTGATGAGGTATATTATTTTTTTAAAAAGAAAACTCCAGGATTGCAGGGTTTAACTTATGCAAGAGGTCAATTCTCAGTAGAAACAAAGAAGAAACTTAAAGAAGATAGCCTTTATTCCATTTGTACTATTTCCTGAAGCACACTGGAGTGTATTAGTTTTAAATTACACTACATGTATTTGATATTTTGCCTAAGTAAGAAAAAAAACATGCTCGAGAATTTACAAGTCTAATGTATTTTTAATATAATAACATTAATCTTTATGTTATCTTGCTCATCGAAAGCTTAATGTACATAAATAAAAAACATGTCTTCAATTATATAATGAAGTGATGCACTATGCATGATCCAATTTTGAAAGTTATGGAAATTAATTTTTAGGTGTAGATTATGTATAGAATGGAATTCCATGTGTATATTTGCTCTCATTATTGTCTATATATTATATTTTTGTTGTCTTTGCTACATGTTTCAAATTGAATTTCATAATTATGTTGCTAAGCTAGAATGAATATGTAGTCAAGCATGGGTAATTGTTTGCATACGTAGGAAAATGATAATGCTTCTTTTGGTAAACTTATTTTTGCCAATATAGAGGTTATATCTTGCTTAGACTAAGCAGTAAATTATTTCTATACATAATCATTATAGGTGCAAAATATTATAAGGTAGGCATTATGTGTTGTAATGGAATGCTTAGGCTTTTGCTTATATTTAAATCAAGTTCTATTATTGAGTAATCTGCATTCTTGTTTGCTTATCTAGGTATGGATATGCAGCTCCATGTCCTGCAAGGAATCATAAGCATAATTAAGTTTAATACTCTTTGGCCTCTACCACTATAAGAAGTTTGAACCTAACTATTTTGAATGGTGCAATTGAAGATATGGATATGTCGAGTAGGGTCAAGATTCATAAGTAACTTTCTTTGCTAACAATGATATGATTTTGTGTATCCTTTCATATCCCTTTAATCTCAGTTAAAGCTTCGTGATCAAATATTTATTGAAGATTGATTTTTGAAGATTTAACATCAACATCACTATTTTAAATTATGATAGTGCAAAAAATTTCTAAAAACCACATATACCACCAGCAAAATTCAATGTAAGCAATCATTTGAAAAATTGGAGTCCCTTATATATGTATCAAAAGAGGGTGCATGGTAAAATACAATAACAAACATGCATTATATTTTATTTATAGAAAAATTATTTTGACTTCCTAAATGTAGAAAATATATGTAATTTTTCCTTTTATTTTCAAATTTTACATATTATTTCATCTAATACCTTTCCATTAAAAATATTTCTTTTTGGATGTTAAAATATTTTTAAAATTGAAGCTTTAAAATGATATTATATTTGTCCATAATAAAAGGGACTTACTCCATTTTTCAAGTGACATTGTCTTAAAAAATGGAAAAGTAATTTTTACGGAAAATTTTCTTTTTTCAATTTTTACTTTTTAAGTGCATATAACATTTAATTTTTTAATATGTACAACAAACTAAATGCATTGTACTTTATTTTTTATTAAGTAAAGAATGATTTTTTCTGTGACAATGAAAAAATGTGAAAAAATGTTTTTCACATCAAAATCTCTTATTTTTATTAATGGAAATTTTTTTTGTGATAATGGAAAATTGATTTTCGTATTGAGATTTGTTATTTTTTTAATTAATGGAAAAATAAATTTTTTTATGATTATGGAAAAATAATTTTCACATTAAAATGCAATATATTTTATCTTTTAATAATTGAAATTTTATTATCATATTATTAAAATATATTATATTTGTTTTTTATTAGCTGAAAAAAAATTACAAATAAAAGATATCAAGAACAATTTGAAAAACATAATATATATTTATATGAAGAAATTAAGGGTAAAATTAGCATTTTTTTGGTTAATAATGTCATTTGACCATGATTGGTGAATAAAAAATTTTAAATGAGAGAAATGTGTAGTGAAAATTTATCATTTGAGAAAGGTTTGTATAATTTTTGAAATTAGAGGAAAATTTTAAATATGTTTTTAATACTTTGGAGGAAGTCAAAATATTTTTTCTTATTTTAAATAATTGCGGGACATGTATTATAACTTTAAACATAAATTTTGTAATAATTTTTATATCTAAAATATTTGTTCCACTAACCCGTGCCTTGCACGGGCATCTCCCTAGTATATTATATACACCGAGAAAGTGGCCTTCTCATTTTTCTTTTTTTATTCATTTTTGAGTGACGTGTCAGCGTTTCAAGGACTTAATATTTCAATTTCCTGCCTAATATGTTTTAGTGCTGTGATGCTACTGACATGGTACCCGCTATCGCTGGTTTGATTATGGGTTTTCATAAAGTGGCCTGATTTTAGACTTAGTATTTTGGGTTCCATAATATGGGGTTTACTTCGTTTTTTATTTCTAATAAATGGCTACATTTTTTTATTATTATTGTTTTTTTGTTTTCATTTTTCATTCTTTTTTTTTTAATTTTATTATTGTCTTGGACTTTCTTGAGCCTGTTGCTTTTTATATTTTCATTTTAATTGCTTATGCATTTGGACTTTCATTTTTTAAATTTATTAATTATTATTATTATTATTAAACAACCAAAAGAAGGATTTATTTCTTCAATAAATTAAACACGACATTTTTTTCTTACCTTTTCAACTTTTATTTTCGTGACCAATGTCGCTCTCTCTCTCTCTCTCTCTCTCTCCCCTCCCCCCCATTTTTCCGTGGTACGCTTATTTATTTTCTTTTAAAAAGTTTCTCTTATTTTTATTTATTATACCATTTTATTACATTATATGCATATATGTATTATTTATTTATTTTTATTTTTTAACTCATCTATATTATTTACAATTTAGATGTAATATACTTAGCCAGTATAAATACGACATAATATATTTTATTTTTATTATAAAATATTTCAAATAAGTGAAGTTTTAATTAAATTAAGTTACTAAAATATATATTTTATTTTTATCTCTTACATTACTTTAGTATCTTCTTTTTATTTACTTCATTCCATGCTATTTTTTTCTTTTTTTTAATGTTTACTCTTGTATTTTTACATTTTAAATACTAATATCACTAAGAAGTACACATTTTATTTTTATTATAAAAATATTTTAAATAATTTAAAATTTAAAATTAATTAAATTACTTATATTATTCTATTTTAAATTTTTATATCACTTTATAATTTATCCATTATGCCTTTTCTTTTTATTTACTCCTTGACATGTTTTCCTTCTTTTATTTTTTTATATTTACTCATATTATTTACTTATTTACAGTTTAGACATTATTATCAACAAAAAGTATATATTTTATTTTTATTATGACAATAATTTAAATAAATTAAAATATTTAATTTGATTAAATTATTTAAATATATATTCTATTTCTAATTCATATATTTTTTTACAACTCACAAAAGAAATTTTGTTAAGACTTTACAACCCAAACATTATTTTACTATCTATTTTATTACATATTTTTTTCATGTTCATTCTTAATATTTACAATTTGAACGTCATATTAGTGAATAATATATATATCATGATATATTTTATATTTATCATAAAAATATAATAAATAAGTTAAAAATATAATTTAATTAAATTACTTAACTACATATTATCATTTTAATTTTTATATTACTTTATAACTCATCCATCCATTGTTCCACTTTTTTTTATTTGCTCAATTACGTATTTTCTTTTGTTTTTTCATGTGCACTCATATGATTTACAACGCAAATCAAAATGTCATTAAAAGATATCCATGTAATATGATATATTTTAATTGAATTAATTAACTAAATATTATATTCTTAATTTCAATATTATTTTGCAATTTCCTTATTATTTGTCTCATTTTTATTTGCTCCATACCATTTTTTATTCTTTTTGTTTTTCATATTTATTCCTATTATTTATAATGCAGACACCAATATAATTATGAAATATATGTACCGCATGCTATCATTTAATTTTATTGCAAAGTATTTTAAATAAATTTAAAGATTTGATTTAATTAAATTACTTAATAACATATTTTACTTTTAATTCTTATATTACTTCATAATTCACTTATTCTTTATTTTCTTTTCATTTGTTTGATTACATATTTTTATTTTTTTTCTTTTTTATAAGCACTCCTATTATTTATTATTCATAAAATTGATGGGTGGGAAATATATGTATAATATGATATATTTTATTTTTAATATAAAAATATTTTAAATAATTTAATTTAATTGAATTATTTAAATATATAGTTTATTTTTTATTTGAATTCTCATATTATTTTATGACTTAAACCATGATTTTTCTATAATTTATTTATCCCATTCCATCTTTTTTTTAAAGTTTCATATCATTATTTTCAACTTACACGTTTTCATTAAATAGTATAATATAAAATGATGTATTTAATTTTATAATAAAAATATTTAAAATGAGTGAAAATATTAATATAGAAATTATTAATTAAAATAATAATTACACATTCTATTATTTCTTAAAATTATTTCAAATTGAAATTAATTTTATTTATTTAAATTTTATTAATATTTTCTTGATACCAATTTTTAACTATCATAATTTGAATTGAATATAAATTAATTAAAATTTTATCAAAACTTTATTACTATACACTATTTAACTTTCTTTTATTTGTTTCATTGCAATTGTTTCCTTTTTCTTTATATTTCACTCAGGTTATTTATGATTTAAACATTTTTATCACTTGATAATATGGACATAATATGATATATTTTATTTTTATAAAAATATCTTATTTAAGTTAAAAATTTAATATAATTATATTATTTAAATATATACTAGCACTTATATTATTTAATATTAGAGTCACATTTCCTTCTTTTTATTCATTTAATATCATATTTTTCTTCTTTTTATTTTTCATATTTACTCTTATTATTTATGAATTAGATATTAATATCAAAAACAAATTTAATATGACAAGTATTAATTGAATCATATAGTTACATATTTTATTTTAATGAAAATATTTGAAAATTAAAATAAAAATTATTTATTCACATTTTAAATATTTTCTTGAAATTTTTTAAAAATTTACATTTTCCATATTATTTATATTTTCTATATATTTTATTGCATATTTTAAGTTTTTACTTTTATTATTTATAATTTAAACATAGACATCATTAAGTAGTACGAATGCCATGCAAAATATTTTTATTATAAAATTATTTAAAATAAATTAAATATATAATTAAATTAAATTACTTAATTATATATTTTATTTTTAATTTTATATTATATTTCATAAAATTACTATTTATAAATTTAACTATATAATTATAAAATAATTATAATGAGTTAAATTTTAATATTTTTTAATTTTGATTTTATTTATATGTATTAATTTTATGTAGAAAATAATTATATACCCCACGGGTTAAAATACTAATTATTTTACTATTTGAATAATCTTCTTATCGTTTTTATCTCAGGAAAATATTAATGAATTTTATTTTATTATACATAAAAGTTTTAGTTCTTTTTAAATGAAATTTTTTTATGCCTATCTGTCTTTCAAATCGTACAAAAAGCAAGAAATGACAACTCCAAATTCATTACCCAAGGGGAAAAAAGTTGATACATTCTCAAAATTAAAATGTATCATGCAGTGGGATTCACGAAATATTATATTTTAAAAGTTTTTCCATTGAAATATTATATTTATCCATACAGGCCTTCATTCCGCCGCGTATATTTGCAGAACTCTTACACGTAAAAACAAAGGAGACAACACGCGCCCCACCGCCGTATCTGCCATCTCCCCATACCCCCCACTACGCTGCGCAGTCTGCACCACAAACACAACCCGCCTCCCGAGGTGATAACTACACACGGATTCTTCGAAACTCTCTTCTGTCATCCTTGTGGGAACGTCAGTCACGCTAAATGCCCTTTTCCTTTGAGGGGGGCAACAACCGGCAATTAATTCCGCGGCTAAAAATCGAATTCAAATTTTTAGTGATTTTTGTTTAGGTTGATAATGGGGTGAATTTTAAGGTACTCCTAGGGGTTTGGTGTCCGGGGTGGTATGACAAAATATAAATCATTGGATGAAATTACTAAGTCAATACTAAGATTTTTGTAATCTAATCCAGTGACTTGTATTTTGTCACACCACCCCGAGCACCAAATTCTTAGGGGCACCATAACAAACACTTGATAATGAAATTTATTAAAAGCCAAACAGAGATTACATAGTTCTGGGCAACTTAATGCCCTTGCATCATAGTTAAGGAGTATTGAAACTCCAATAGGTGTATACATCAAAATATTAATTCTATTATTAATATTTACAGTAGCTTTCGCAACAAAATCCGTCATCCTATTAGCTTCTCTATAAGCATGTTGCATTAATGACTTGTTTAGCTATTGCAAAAGTTCCTTACATTCTTCAAGAATGCTGCTAACATGAATAGATATATTAGTATTAGGATTAGAGATAGTACGGACAACAGACATGACATCTAGTTCGATTATGAGGGTGAGTAGGCCTTTGTTTCTTGCTATCATTAGACCATCTCGCAAGCTTGTAATTTTTGCTACAAAATTAGAGCAGATTTCCAATCCCCTAGAGCAATCAATCACCTAATTTCCATTACAATCTCTGATAATAATAGCACACCAACAAAGCCTGGGTTGCCTTTAAAAGCACCATCAGAGTTTAATTTATAAAAATCTATTGGAGGAAGCTCCTATCTGCTATTTAGTAGGCAATCCATTTTTGTCATAACAATCCAATACTCATAAAATTTACTTAGAATTCTAACTGATAAATTCTCATTTCCATGGCTAGTATTAAAGACTTTTTTATTTCGGTAAAGCCATAAGTTCTATAAAGTAAATGCAAAAATTATTTCCATGGGACTGAATTGCTGCAACTTGTTGAAATTAGATTTTTCTTCAACCAAACCTTAAAATCCAGGTGTAAACAAGAATGCCAGGAAATTGGGAGAGGAAGGGAGTTCCAAATAGACAAGGCTACAAGGCATTGCTAGAATATATAGGCTATACTATCTAACCCTTTATTACAAAACACGCAGCAAGGGGGGATATTCATGCCCTTAGCTATCAAAATTTCCCTTATTGGGAGTTTATGTAAAATAATCAACTAGATAAAAAACTAAATTTTTGGATAAATATATATCTTCCAAACCTATGAAAAATCTTGATTAACAAACTGTAATTTTAGGCATTTCAAAAACATATAAACACTTTTTATAGTACAAAGACAGACTTAGAGAAACCCTAAACCATTTTATCTCTTTGATCATGGATACAAAATGGGGTACCTAAAATTAGTGAAGTTATTTTATTTAGCATCTCAATAGGTAGCCAATTGAGGTTCTAGTATCCATCACTTTAATAATCTTTCACATTGTTATTTACATGATGGAGCGGAAGAGGTCCAACAATTAGATTTCATAAGGGACCTAAGTCTAGCCATTTATCTACCCATAAATTAATTTTTTCTCCATTGCCTATGATCCATTTGATCCCCTGATAGAGAATATCTTAAGTAGTTTTTAGAGCTTTCTAGTTATGGGATGTATTCTTCCTAATAATAACCTGATCTTGAGTGTCTACCCCCAAATGTTTTGATTTTAAAACTTTCATCCACAAAAGGTTTTTCTCTTGGATGAACAACCAAGCTAACTTAGTTAGACAAGCGAGGTTCATAATGGTAATATCTTTAATCTCAAGACCCTCTATGGATTTGGGAGAGTCATAGTGTCCCAACCCACTAAGTAAAGTTTCCTAGCATTTTGAGTGCCTTCCTATAGAAAATTTCTGATGACTTTTGTTAACTAGTTATGGACAGATTTAGGAATACTAGAATTGCTCATGTGATATAAAGGAATGGCAGACAAAGTAGAATTTATAAGGACTACTATTCTAGTAGTAGATGAGCTTTTAGATTTCCAACAGTCAATCCTTTTTCTCAACTTATCTACAATAAGAGTGAAATTAGAAGCCTTATAGTTATCCTTAATTTCCATACCTAAATACTTTCCTAAACTTCCTTTATGAGGTATGCCTAGCACATCATTAAAATGATCTCGCAAGGGAAAGGATGTGTTCTTTAAAAAATAAACTCTAGACTTAGCTTTGTTGACTTTTAAACTAGACACTTGAGCAAAATGGTCCAAAACTTGGTTAATGGTTTAGCAATTTTTAAGATTTGCTTTAGTGCACAAAACCAAATCATTAACATAAAAAAGATGAGAGATTTTAAAATCATGCTTACTCGTCCTAATAGGAGACCAAGCTTTTTAAGCGCAATGTTAATCAATTAAAACATAAAAATATTCCATACATAGTATAAATAAATAAGGAGATAGAAGGTCTCCTTGTCTAACACCTCTAGAAGGATACAAAGTATTTAACTTTCCTCCATTAACCAAAACTTGATAGGAGACTCTAGTAACTAAAGTTATAATTAATTTAATAAAGCTTTCAAGAAAATCAAAGAAAAATAAAACATCCCTAATAAAGCTCCATTCTAAAGAATCATAAGCTTTCTCAATATTTAACTTTAAAATCATCTGACTATCTTTTACTTTTAACTTATCTATTAAGTGAGCTAACTCCCTCAAAACTATAATGTTATTAGCTGCTTTCCTTGAAGCCACAAAAATAACTTGAAATGGAGAAATAAGATCCATCATGAATGGCTTTATTCTAGCAACAATAATTTTTGAAATAGTGGTATGGAGACTTATAGGTCTATAGCCATTTAAAGTTTCATAAGAATTCCTTTTGGGAATTAAAATAATTAAAGTATGATTTATCTAATCAGGAATTAAGAGCTAGTAAAAAGCCTGTTGGACACATTCTATAATAGAGCCTTTAATAAAATTCCAGAACTTTTGGAAAAAATGAAGGTGGAAACCATCTGGGTTAGGAGCTTTATTAGCTTTCTAAGTTTTCAAGGTAATCTAGATTTCTTGTTCTTCAAGGATTTTGACTAAAGAATCTTTGAACCTATTATCCATATAGCACTTTCTACGCTTACAACTAGTATAGTTGGACATAACTTGGGAAAATGTAAATCTCTCATAAAAGGTTTCAAAAATATGGGCTTGAATGCCTTTGATTTATAAAGCCAAATCCCAGCCTGAGTTTTTAAGGCTTCAATTCTATTCCTTGTCCTTCTAATAACGATGGAGAGGTGATAAGTGCATGTATTTCTATCCCTATCCACCATCTAATCTAATCTTAACTTTAAAGCCCAAAATTATTCCTCTTAATTAAGTACTCCCAAAAGCTCTTTTTGTAAGGATTTCTTTAGTTTAGCTAAAGACTCTGAATGAGATGCACCTAAGATATTTTAGATTTAACTAATTCTAGTCAGAATTTTTTACTTTTTCTTAAAAATGTTACCAAACACATGAATATTCCACCATCTAATATAGTTAACAAAATCATTTATAGCATGATAAAGGGATAAATTTCTAGCCCAATATCCAAAAACCATCTGGGGAAATTTTAGGTGTGTTAGCCAATAGGTTTTAAATCTAAAAGGTTTAGGCAGGTTACTTGAGAGGGAATTGTTTAACTTGACCAATAACGAGCAATTGTTAGAAAGAACCTGAGGAAAATGTATGATTTTAGCTTCAGGAAACATTAAGTGCTAAGAATTATTGCAGAGGGTTCTATCTAGTCTCTCTAAAATTAAATGTCTTCCCAATCTCATATTTGACAAGTATAAAGAGGACCCCAAATACTAATTAAATAAATTCATTCTATGGAAATTTATAAAAGCTCTACCAAACTTCTTTGAGGGGGAGACTATTTCATTAAAGTCACCTAAGACTAGCCAAGGTAATAAGTGATTATCAGTTAAAATTTTATGATTATTCCAGGGTATTTTTCTATTCGATAACTTAGGGCTAGCATAAACACTACTTAATAACCATTGAGAATGAGAAGAACTTACCTTAACAAGAGCATGAATTTCTTGCTCTATTTTGAGAGAAAGGTAAAGAGGCTACTAGGGTCTGAGCTCTTTCACCATTAAGGTGAGTTTCTATTAGAATGAGAAGTTTAACATTGTCTTAGCTAAGCAACTCCACAAAGAGTTTCCTAAAATCTAGATGTTGGACACCATAAACATTCCACACCATGATATCGAAATTTATAGCTTCCATAATTACTTGGATGTTAGCTTGAAAGAGCCAATTAGACCTCTTTAGAGTCCCCTTAGGTGTGACCATTACTTGTACCAGTATCCATCTGAACATTTCTTAATCATGCATCACTACGTTGATACCCTTGATCAGGTGTTACGGAGTTTTTAGGTCTAATAGTATATACTATCACTCTAGTTTCCCTTTATGTTAGGTCAGTCTTATAGCTTTCATTCCTAACACTATCTTTTGAAGATGTATCATTTCCTGCCACGCTTAACGAGCCGTTGCATGAAATAAACTGGAGGGGAGTAGTAATAAGGGTTGTTGTTAGGCTTGGATAAATTCAAATGAATTCCTAGCGTACTCCAGTGTAAGATGTCATCCATATGGATGATGTTGGGAGATATCAATCGGTTAGTTATCTTGTCCTCTAGAGGAATTAGATCTAATCCATGTAAATGGCGCTTGAATGACATCAGATTCTTCAAAACTAGTGCATGATCCAAATTAAAATTTGCTAGTAGCTGGGTGGGATCCAACGTGATCCATTCCAAATTATCTTTCGAGATTGCTCTGATTGATCCTTTGCATTGGTACCCCTAAATCACCGAAGGCAAATTTAGAGGTTATTTTCCCTCGTTGTTGATATGGATGAGCTATTAAGGGAAGACTCCATTGCCATTGTTTGGATCAGAGTTTGGGGTCAAAGGAAGTGAAACAAGGTTTGATAAATCCAAAGTCTTGGAAAGCATAGAATGCCCTAGAAATGCATCAATTACCATCTCCATATTCCTAAGATTTTCTTAAGAGTGTGAGGCTCAAGGTGATAAGATTTGTTCCTTTTAAGAGGATCCCTTCTAATTCTTCCCTTCATACCCATTTTTCTTAGGCCCAATTTGTTATTTAGTTAGAATAGGCGCAGGTTTTTTTTTGCAAGTCCATATTTTTTTTGTTACGATTTTTCTTCTCTCCACTAGGATCCACAGCTTATATTCATCCATATTAGCTTCCTGGGATTCATTGGTGGTTTATCTCGGAAGCTTCTGGGGAATTTCCTTTCCTGTAGTTTCAAGCTGTTTCTCGAGAGAACTTTGTTTTAAAGCTTCTCCAAAGGAGGCTGGAGTTTTTGGACTTAAAGTAACGCTTCATTATATAGGCACAAATGCTTTTGGTGCCTAATTTGTCCACATCCAAAATATACTTTGTTTAAACTCTCATACACAACTGGTTTTTTAAAATCACCAATATGCACTACTCTAATGAAGGGTTTGCTGGGGTCAATTTGAACCTAAACCTGAGCATACTTTCCTTTATCCCCTAAATAAGTATGTACATCCACCTTTAGCACTGGCCCAATCATCTTAGCGATTTGGGGAAAAACATATGGATGGTAGAGTTTAATCGATAAGTTAAAAAATCTTATCTATACTGTAACGGAGGATAGGCAGGTAGTAGAAGGCTTGAAGAGCAGCTCCCATTTTCTTAAAGCTAAGAAATGATCCAAGATGAACCGGGGGCCATCATTTAGAACCTAACTGTAATCTAAATATTACTCAAATTTAAACATAAAGAAGTCATTGCCCACTTCAAGGATTGTTAACTTTCCTTCAAGCTGTCAAAAAACCCTAGTTTTGAGTCAATATATTGGAACCCTACCTTCTTACCATAAACCTTCCCTATCAGAGCAGAGCTCCAGGGTTCATAAAGCCTGCTTTTGAGGTTATCAAGTAGATGAAAGACTACCTCATTTTCATTTAACATCTAGCTAGAATCAATCATGCTAACTTTAATTTTTTCTTCAAAAAATACGTGTTCATACGCCCTTGGTACTAGCTCAACTAGTTGATCCTTTTGACTTTGTTTTGGGTGCTTTAAGGTACCAGACCCCTCTATATCACTAGAGAGAGCAACATACAAAACTCCATTAAGTTTTTGCTTGCTTCGGGACAAAACATCTTGTTCTTTAGAGGACAGAGTTTTTGCCATTTTAAATTTCTAGTGAATTTAAAACATTACAAGATTCATTCTATTAATATTGAATCAATTAATTATTGATAAGTATAACTAAATTAGTATTATAAATAAGATATTTTTATTTGTAAAAATTAATGTATGGATAATTATATTGTGTGGTCAAAATTTTTTCCCTACAATTATAGTTATACTTTACATTTTTATACTAAAATTTCATGTAGATTATATTAATTTTGCATATAATATTGAGATTTTATCTTTATTATAATTTTTTCTAAATTATAATTTTGTAATGTGCAAATTTTGTTAATGTATCATATCAAAGTAACTACATTCTAGAAGTAGTAAAACATAATGTTATTCATAATTTTTCTTGATAAATACAATGTTCAATTAAGTTTTTTTAAAACTTATTAACCAATAATTCAATAACATTCACATAAATAAATAACTGCACTATACAAATGCAATTGATTTTACCAATTTTCTTAAATTTATGAACTTAATTCAATACATGAATTTAATTGTGTAAATAATTTTACCCATTGATTTATTTCAATTATAACTTACTCACAAATACACTTGTCAAATAAATCAAATTAGTTCAATTTGTGAATTTGGATAAATCAAATTATTCAAATTTTGATATTTTTTTATAGATTTATACAAACTAATTTGCACAAAAATTATAATAAATTAATGTTTGTACCACGAATTATTTATATGAAAATTCAAAAATTATGACAATTTTATTTTTTGTCATTAGAACAAAAAATTTAAATAAATATACAAAAAAGTTAAAAAAATTATGTCAAGAAAATTTTTTACCTATGGTAAAATACCATGTATGCCATAAACTAATCAACAAGAATATATTCCTTGTAACAAAGTATCATTTATAGTACAGAAAAATTTTACTTGTGATAAAATATCGCTTGTACCATAATCTAAATTATCATATTATATTCCTGATGGTAAAGTATCACTTGTATTATGAAAAAATTTGATTTGTGACAAAATATTATTTATGTCATAAAATAAATTATAAGAATACATTCTTAATGATAAAATATCACTTGTGTCATAAACTAAGTAATATGAATACATTCTTTACAATAAAGTATCACTTGCTTTATCATACAAGTTTAAAAAATTTACTTGTAAAAAAGTATTACTTATGCCATAAATTAATTTTATGAATAAGATCATATCAAAATGTATCATTTCGATAATAACTATACATATAAAAAGGCTATTTCTAATGAATGCAATATGCTACAATATAGTAGATAATAAAAAAATATAAATATTTATATATTATGAGTATTTGGTAAATAGCTAATTTATCACTTGAGTTAAGGGTTATGAATTAATTGATTAAGTTAAACAATTATTTTAAGAATTTAATAAATAATTTATTTGATCAACTAATTGACCCCTAATCAATCAAAATAAAAAAAGCTATAAAACCTAAGTTTTTAATTAGCTTATACAAAAATATACGTGAAAAATAAAATTATCAATAAATTGTATAATTATGCATATTTATTATTTTTTCTTAAAATAATAGAGATAGGAGTTGAATCTCAAACCTTAACATATATAAGAAAGAGTTATTTATATATTACCAAATTTAACATCTATTAGAATATAATAATTTTTTACAAATAATAAATAATTATTTAATTTTTTGCTAATTAAATTTATATAATAAAATTAATATACATAAATAAAATAAATATTATAATATATTAAAGATTATATTGTATAATTATCTAATAAATTTAAATTTTTTATATATTAAAATTAAAAATTAATAGGAGTAACTTATACATATATACAATACATATATATACAATAATTTTTTTAATTTTTAAAATATCACTTAAATAAAGATAGATCATTCAAGCTATAAAATATTATAAAAATTTATTTTTTATCACATTATATTATTCTCAAAAAAATGTATTGATGAAGAAGATATATATCATGAAAAATGCTAAAATTATTATATTATATATAAATAATATGATTCATGGCATAAATAATCATAAGTTTTATTATAGAAATATATAATAACAAATTTTATATTCATCATTGTAATATTAATGAGACTTCCATTAAAATTTCAAAATAATAATAGTAAAATTATATATGATTTAATAATAATTAAATTATTATATTAAATTTTTTTAAGTAAATTATATTTAAGAGAGTGATATATATATATATATATATATATATATATATATATATATATATATATATATATATATATATAATAGTCTAAAATTTCATTTTTGTTTCTTTTTAATTTTAGTTATATCAATTTAGTTTCTCACAGGTTTTTTGTATTAATTATTTTCTTTCTAAATAATAATTTAATAATTTAATTTATTTATTTATAATTTTATTAATGAGTTAATGAATTGATAGATGAAAGAATAAAAGTTAAATATAAATAATATATAACATAGGAAATTAATATTAATAATTTATAAAGGGTTAAATGATTTAATATATATTTGTGAAGGATAAAAATATGTATTATAAATAAAAAATTAGAAGTAAATACTTTATAATAATTTAAAATTTAATTTATAATTATAATTTAAATATTCATGGTATTTTAAAGTTATGATTTAGATGGATATTTGTTTCTTATAATTTAATCTTTATTAAAGGAATTTTTAGAAAATAATAAAAAATTACTTGAAAAATGTAAAAATTTTACTTTTATCTTATAATAATTCAATTAATAGTAATTAATAAAAAATATTAATAAAATAAAATAACTAATTAATTATTTATGAGAAATAAATTTAATATAAAATATTTGTAAAGGACAAATTTAATATAAACAAAATTAGTGATGGAACAAATGGGAATTTAATCTATACAAAATAATTTTTAAAATAAAATCATAAATCTTTTTAGCATTAGTGCATTTTTATTACATATATTTATGTAATATTTTATTATTATATAATTAGTATCGTATGAGTATAATTTTATTTTTTTAACTTAACCGGTCAATTATAACTTTGTAAAAAATATATTGTATTATAATATTAAAAAAGTAAACTATCACAATGGTAAGGCTTAGCATGCTTTAACTTGAAAATTTAGGTTCAATTTTTTATAAATGCAATTTGTAATTTCTAGATAGATAGAATTTTATTGATTTACATGACTTTGAGATAGGTTGAAAACATTAATAGATTTTAACAGATATATAAACAAAATAATAGGATAATACCTAATTAGCTAGGTAATTGATTTAATTTGGACATATAAAAGTTATTTTAACTAATTGCATTAGTTTCTATAGATTTCATTTTATTTTATTTTTTACCACACTTTTATTCGTAGCAATATGAGTTACTAGTCACGAATGTATCTTTTTTACCATGTTTGTACTTGTGGTTAGAAGAATCTACCAGCTATGACTAAACCTATGGCCAAAAAAATTATTTATGTTGCAGAATTTTTTTTGTTACCATTTCCTTATTATATTTATTTGTGTCACGAAACCATTTAATTAGTATTCTTATGGCTAAGTTGTATAGTTATGAAAATTTTAATCTTGTACTATGATTTGCATAAATAATGATTTGTTATAATGAAACTAAAATTCACATGAATTGAACGGATATAAACTTACCATTGAATTTATAGTTAAAATCTACAAATTCATGAACCAAGTCACACATACAAACCAAATTGGCCAATGCAAATTTTGATCCATTTTTCATGATTTTATCCGCACCAAAATTACCACGAATCAATCAACTTGTTGTATAGCCGTAGCTACAAATAACTCCCTCCAATGTCAAATAGTTCATCATTCATCTGCAAATAGTTTATAATATTGGAAGGAAGACTTAAATTCAAAATATAAATATTCAATCATGTACCTTTAACTCGAATGCAACTAATGTTTTTTAAATTTCTTTTATCTGTATCCAAATTTTGAATCACTTATATTTAATAATTTAATCAATCTTACTATTAAAATAATATAAATATTCAAATAAAAATAACAAGATTATCAACCAAATTAATCTAAAAGTTTGTTTGTTCAATTGTGCTATAATTTCCTACATGAGATTTGAAATTTTTTCTCCCTATTTAGTTTTGAGAATAATATTTCTATCATTTAAATTATTTTTGAAATTCTTTTTCTTATATCCTATATTCCAACTCAGGATATTATGATTGGATATTAAATTATTTTAACAATGTAATAATGACACTAAATAAAAATTTAATATTTTTCTCTATTGTTAAGTTTTGAAAAAAATACTATTATTATTATTATTATTATTATTATTATTATTATTATTATTATTTAAATGATGTACTAAAAAAATTCATTTCACGCTGAATGGCACACATAGTATCATACCAAACTACACCAAAACATGAAGCAAGTGTAATTATAATAATCAGTTCCTTAATTATTGAGGTGGCTATTATATCTTACAAACATTTCAAATAATATTATTAATTCTTTATTTAAATTTTAAAATAATATTATTAATTATTTATTTTAATTTTAAAATAATCATTTATTATTTATTTTAATGAATACAATATGCTACAATATAATAGATAATAAAAAATATAAATATTTATATATTGTGAGTGTTTGATAAATAGCTAATTTATCACTTGAGTTAAGGGTCATCAATTAATTGATTAAGTTAAACAATTATTTTAAAAATTTAATAAATAATTTATTTGATCAACTAATTAATCCTTAATCAATCAAAATAAAAAAGTTATAAAACCTAAGTTTTTAATTAGCTTATTTATGAAAATATACATAAAAAGATACAACTATCAAATAGTTATATATATTTATTATTTTTTCTTAAAATAACAGAGATAGAAGTTGAACCTTAACATATATAAGAAAGAATTATTTATATATGTATCAAATTTAACATCTATTAGAATATAATAATTTTTAATAAATAATAAATAATTATTTAACTTTATATTAATTAAATTTATATAATAAAATTAATATACATAAATAAAATAAATATTATAATATATTAAAGATTGTGTTATATAATTATTTAATAAATTAAAGTTTTTTATATATTAAAATTAAAAATTAATAGAAGTAACTTATACATATATGCAATAAATATATATACAATAATTTTTTCAATTTTTAAAAGATCATTTAAATAAAGATAGATCATTCAAGCTATAAAATATTATAAAAAAATTATTTTTTTATCACATTACATTATTCTTAAAAAATATATTGATGAAGAAGATATATATATTATAAAAAATGCTAAAATTATTATATTATATATAAATAATATAATTTGTGGCATAAATAATCATAAGTTTTATTATAGATATATATAATAACAAATTTTAGATTCATCATTGTAATATTAATGAGAATTTCATTAAAATTTGAAAATAATAATATGAAAAATTATATATGATTTAATAATAATTAAATTATTATATAAAAATTTTTTAAGTAAATTATATTTAAGGGAGTGATATATACATAATAATTTAAAACTTCATTTTTGTTTCTTTTTAATTTTAGTTATATCTTATAAACATTTCAAATAATATTATTAATTATTTATTTTAATTTTAAAATAATAATTTATTATTTATTTATTTATAATATTAAAATAAATAAAAATTATTAAAATAAACAGTTAAATTCCATCTTAATAACATTAAATAAATGTTTATTTTTTATTATATTCTATTTTATTATTTATTTTAATATTGTAAGTGAAAATTTAATAAATAATTATATAAAATAAAAATAAAAAATTGATAATATTAATTATAAAATTAAGGATATTATAAACATTATTTTTATAAATGAGGAGTAAATATGAAAAGAGGATAGCATAAAATGCTCAAACATGTTGGCTTGTCGTTTCATTTCTTCTCTGTGCCATACGCAGGACGCCGTTTGCGTTGCATGCCACGTCATCCTTTTCATTTACGTGTCCCAACATCCTTGCTTCCCCGAACCGCCTCCTTCATCCCGCACAGGTATAAAATACGACGTCGTCGCTTTACATTCTCATCCATTACAGTGAAGCACTAATTTCATTTGGGGAAGAAATGATGGCAATGAAAAGGTCACCGGCTGTAAGATTGACAATTATGACCGTACTCTCGTTGCTTCTTACGACGTCGTATGGGCATGGAGCAAGACTGGTCGGAGGGAGGAGGGAGATCAAAGACGTGAAGACAAACGAGGAGGTTCAGGAGCTAGGGAGGTTCTCGGTGGAGGAGTATAATCGGACTCTGAGGCTGTGGTGGCGGAACGAGGTGGTGGACGGCGAAGGTCGGGTCAAGTTCATAGAGGTGGTGGCGGCGGATAAGCAAGTGGTGGCGGGGATAAAGTACTACTTGAAGATCTCTGCTACACAGAATGGGGTTAAGAAGATGTTTGATTCCGTGGTGGTGGTGAAGCCATGGCTTAATTCCAAGAAGTTACTCAACTTTTCTCCTTCTGCTGCCTAAGTATGTTTAACGGACCATTATGGTTTTAAACTGTAGTCGCAGTTATACTGCGGTTAGCAAACTGCAAATAAATAAATATCATGCAAAAATGTCAAATTTTGCAGGACATAAATTTTGTGCCCCACATTTGATTATGGATTGTAATCTAAAATGAAGGGATTTGAGGGCTACTATGGACTTCCGAGTTTTATTACCAGGGGGTTTGCTGGTAATGGTATGGGGATATTTTTGTAATTTGACGATTGAGGCAGTTCTCTTCATCCAGATCATAATAGATACGAGTCCGGGCTAATTTCCTGTATATTGGGATAATTCCGTCTAATATTATCCTCCGTGAGAAGAGCTGCTTTGTTGATGTAATCCATTAAATAAAGGTGATGACACTACTTTATATTTATTCCATTTATATTAAATTTTTATGGTTCATTTTAACTAGATCAAATTATTATAATATATGCATATTAATTATTTATTAAGATTGGTTTTAATGATGAGAAATAATTTAATTTCTATTTCTTTTCCTTATCATTTTTTATTTTTTTTGGAAATTTTAATTTATTTTTAAGTACGAAATTATTATAAACTTTATTTTTTTTACAGATAACAATCGGTTTATTTTTAATTTATTTTTATTCAATTTTATATCTCTTTTCTCACACAAAATTTTATAAATTATAATTATAAATATTTAATATTAGAATAGTATAACGTTAATAAATATTTGCAATTTATAAATATTTATAATTTATGATAAATATAGATTTTATATATCAATTTAATTATTTTCTTTATTATTTAAGAAAAGGAAGAGTCGTATTGTAAACTTTAATTTTTTTTCAACAGATAACAATCGGTTTATTTTTAATTTATTTTTATTTAATTTTCTATCTTTTTTTACAAAAAAAATTATAAATATATTATAAATATTTAATATTAGAATAGTATAACTGCTTCATTGTTGCTAGATTTGAATGTCGATTGATCAATAATCAATAATCTTAATATATTGTCATGATAGTAAATGTAAGTAAGAAGGTTTTCATTGCATCTAATATTTTTTATTAAATCACATTGACCTTTTAAGAGAATCATTTTTCAAAATTATAATTCTCTATGATAATTTCTTCTACAATGTTAAAACTTTCAAATCCTATCAATAAATTTCATGAAGTTTTTTTTTTTTAAAAAAACTCAGAATATTAAAACTTCAAAAGGAAATAGGAACAGGAAAAGGTAGATATGAATCTTATAATTTTTTTCAATAATTAGGACAAGAAAGTCAAAGGAGTAATAAAAAATTTAAAAATATATATTTTTTACTGAATTCTAATAATAATTTATTTAATGTGTTTATTTCAATTGTATCACACTACAACAACAAAATTTCTATATTAACAATAAAAATTCATTCGTTGGTTTTTTTTTAAAAAAAATTATCAAAACCATTATATTCACAACAAAGTTGTTTGTATAGCTTCAAGAAGGCTATTAAGATGATACTGTCATTTATATAATATTTTTGAAAAATTTAAAAATAAAAATAAAAAAGCTATACGATGACTTTGTCATTTGTCAGAGTTTCATTGGTCAAGTTGATATAGCTTTTATTTTTAAAAATTTTAAAATGCTATATAAATGATTGTGTACGACCTTTTAATAAATAGAAAGATGCATGTATCACTTAGTAATCCTATATATGATAAAAAAACTCTACACTAACAACAAAATTTTTTTGCCATCAATATAAGGTTTCATCTATAAGTTAGTGTATAGGACCCTTTTCCTCGGTCATGTGAGTTTCAAGTTGAAAGCATAGAAAGAGATGAGCTTCCAA
Source organism: Sindora glabra (assembly GCA_020226215.1). Taxonomy (NCBI): domain Eukaryota; kingdom Viridiplantae; phylum Streptophyta; class Magnoliopsida; order Fabales; family Fabaceae; genus Sindora; species Sindora glabra. The sequence continues at coordinate 69,958,990 of CM035232.1, read as the reverse complement.
GTTTACTAAATTTTTCTTTGTTATTTTTATTGTATTTTGTGAAATAACCAAGTTTTATAAATGTTATTGTTGCTTGTTGATATTTGTGTCTCTTTAGTTTACTATTCTATTGAAGTAGGTCAAAGAAACTTATAATATTTTATTTGAATATACAATGTATAAAGTGGTTAATATAAGGTGCATTGTTGCAGTTTGATAAAATTATTACTTTGTATAATTTGATATGTTTATTACTTTAAATTAATGACGATATTGATATAATATATGAGTATAAATTTCATTTTATGTATTGTTGTGTTAGATGGTGAAATTATATTTTTATATAACTTGTTATGTTTATTATTTTAAGTATCTCGTGAGTATGATATAAGATAAAGTTAGGAAAAACTTTTGTAACAATTTAAAGGATGATGCAAAATATACAATAATTTAAGTAAATAATTTAAATTTTTTAAAAAAATTTATGTCAAAATTTAATATATAAAATAACCAAAAATATTAAATTAAATTATTAATAAATGTGTTTGACTAAATAGTAAAGGAGTAAAAAATTGAAATAATTTATTAAAAATAAAAAATAAAAAATCAATAAATTAAAAAAAAGAAAACTTTTTGATGATGTAAAATGTATTATAATTTAAGCTAATAATTTAAAATCTTAACAAAATAATTAAAAATTTTATTTTATTAATAAATGTGTGTTAGTAAATATTAAAAAAGAAAAAGACTCAAAATAATTTATTGTTTGAAAGTGATTTAAAATCAAAGTAATTAAATAATAATAATAATTTGATGATTCAAGTCACAAAATTTAAACTTTTTTAATGATGTGAAATATATAATAATTTAAATTAATAATTTAAAATTCCAACAAAATAAGTTATGTCATTACTAAAAAATTAAATAAAAAAATTTATTTATTAATAATGGTGTAATACTTTGGATACTTTTATTAAAATTTTAAATTATATAAAAATAGACAAAGAATGATGCAATTTAGGAAAATAAACATCGAATAAATTACAAGTTATATAAAATATTGTAGTAGAGTACAAACATTATTATGTTATAAAAATTTTACTTATGTTGTGTTGTTATGACTATTTCATTTATCTATCTTTGATAATGATTATTACTCATGTTGCCTAATAGTCATGACTGATGGCGATGCATGCTATTATGGAGGAAATGGTAGAAGAGAGCCATCACATAGCCCCACTCACATTTTCATGCAGTGTGAGTTAAGTAAAATTCATTATTCTATATTATTTACTTCAACATTTATTTTCCATAAATCCACAGTACTAACATTATGCTATATTTGAAAGTTGTTGTAGCTAAAAAGTGCAATAAAGGTAGGTTGTTGAACATCTATGAGAAAATTCAAAAGTAGAATGCTAAACCATTACTAGTCCACTTTAATAAGGAGACAAGTGCATGGCATGCAATAGGAAAAACTCTAGTAACCTACCTTGTGATGTCAACGTGCTAGTGAGATAGCACTACAAGCCCTTCCACAAGAATTGGAAAAAGGTGCCTGGAGAACAGAGATCACATGTCCTGCAGAAGGTTAGAGTAAGTATTATTCAATGTATTTTTCTTATTATCTTATATTTAATATTAAAATTATTTGACATATTAATTGCATGCTTGTTACATGTTTTCTTATGTAGTCTCACTTTGAGTTTATGGACATATCACTAAAGGAGTTGATCACCATAATCTTCGATATCATGTAGACTTAAGTAAATCAATATCGAGATTAGAAGCATGAGCTCAATAGGCTTTCTTGGTGCCCAAGGATGATAAGGACAACCTTGATATGTAAAGCACTAGAGGGGTAGTTCCCAAAATATGCTAATGAACATTAGAAGAGGTTATATGTTTACTTTGATAGTAAAAAAGTGTAAGGTAAGGATAAAGCTAAAAAAATAAGTCATTATTTAAAATTTTTAATTATATTTCACTCTTATTGTTATAAATGTTTTGCTATAAATTTTTAAAAGTTGTTGAAGAGTAATAAAGACAATAAATTCAAGAGTTATATAATGATTGCTATGGATGTAAGTCTATTATATTATACTAACATAAGATATGTTAAGTGAACATTTACAAACTTTCCAAAACCTTCCAACATCTTACAAATAATACGTACCTCATTTTTTGGTAAATTTGGCATGAAGAAATAAGGTGATGGATGAGTTATAGTTAGTGATAGAGAATTTTAGGGACTATTATATGTATTGAACAAGGGAATAGATGCATTAGACTACTAGAAATGTTTTTGTAAGTAATTTAATTATTATTATTTCCTAAAATTAGAAATCTTATGAAAAATTCTTGACTCATTTTACATGATTTTTGTTATTTTAATCATGGTAAGGATGATGCAGCTAGACATTTAGCGAGCTATATAGTCTAATGCATCATCCACTAGTTTCCTAATGATTGCAATGTCAAATAATGAGCCTTTCATTGCCAATGAGTTACTTGACACTTGTTGTTAGAATAAGAAGACTATTGGTCGTGTGTTGCTAGTATGCCATATGCCACCTCTAGTAGCTTTGGTTTAATTCTAACATTTCCTCTAGTGTAGTTGATATGTAAAATATTTACATATTTATTTTCCCTTGTATGATGTATTTTTTGATGTTATCTTGTTAAATTAAATAAATTTAGTTGCATTTTGTGAATGGATCTTGAATTTGAAATGAAATCAAATATTTTAGATAATGCTGTAATCTGACACTGTTTCAGGTTTTAGGCCATATCTGGAGTTCTGGATGTCCGATTGGGCTGTTCTTTATATGGATGGAAATCTAAGAAGAAGCCCTACAACTTTCATGTTTAAAGAAAAGCCCAGTTCGGGACCTAAGGATCTCAAATTCTGCTTGGAAGATGCAATAGTGGTTCTGACGGAATCTGACATATGGCTACTAATCTAATCATAACTTGAGTTAGAAATGTCCAAATTAGGAGTTATTTATATTAATTTTGAAGAGAAGATCCGGCCCTACAACTCCTATGTTGACATAAATATGTAAATCAGCCATTTCGGTGGTCAAAAGTTACCAACAAAGTCGAAAAAATTGTGCTGCGAAAATAAAAAATGGTGGCTGCATGTGATTGGTAGCAACTTGTCAAATTGGATGGCTTGCAGCTGGTTCATTCACCTATAAATAGATAGAAGTAGAGAGCATTCAAGCATTCCAAGCATTGAATCATTCATTCATGCACCTTAGATAATAGTTTAGTTCATGCAATTTTTAGTTCTTGTATGTCTCCTACATGGAAGGCTAGGTTCTCCTCCTACATGGAAGGTTCTACCTCCTACATGGAAGGTTCTACCTCCTAATGAATGGATAGTATTTTTCATACATTTGTAATTGTATCCTTATGTTTTCCTCCTACATGGAAGGTTCTACCTCCTAATGGATGGATAGCTTTTCTATTTTCATGCATTTGTAATTATAATCTTGTGTTCATGAATGTGATGATGTTTTTATTCTATGTTTGTGTTTAATTTCATTATGTTCTAATTTTTTTATCTTCCTAGGGTGATGACGTAACTTGATAATAACGGATTGAATTCTAATCTATTGAAACTAATTTCGATTTTATTTCCTAGATTGAGTTTTAATTATTGCTCTTAATGCTTTCAATTGATTGGCCACCTTTTGAATGAACTCAATACGTGTGTTGAGACCGGAAGGAGATACATGTGTATGGAACCTATAATTAAAACCGTAAATTGCATATGAAATAGGAATATATTCATATGGTTTATGTAGTCTTAATGAGTTCCATAAATCCTAATGCATGATTAGTTGTTTTAATTCACATAGGAATATAGTGGATTAGCAATTAATTATATAATTACTTGACCTTGGAAGAGACTAGTAATTAATTTAGGGAAACTCGACTATCAATTAAGGGAGTTAAAATTGGATTAGTGTAGATAGATGATTCAATCCGAAATTGTCAAGTGAAGTCTGATCCCTAGGTCTTTTATTCATTTTCATCCTTACTCGAATTGCACTCATATTTATTTTAAGTATTTTCTGCATCAATCTTATTTACTCGCTTCATTCTCCAACTTATCGATTTGCCAAATAGTGTTAGGATTATGAATTTTGGTACTTAGTGAAACAATCCTCGTGGGAACGATACTTTCTCATCACTTTATTACTTGTTTACGATAGTGTGCACTTGCACTAGTTGATAAACCATTTCACACGTAACAAGTTTTTGGCGCCGTTGCCGGGGATTGTTATCATTAATATCAATACCAAGTAATCTTAATCCTAATTTGGTTTTTATTTTACATTTTCTTCTTTTCTTTGGTGTTTCTTTTCTCTTTTCAAGTTTGTCCTAGTGTATGACCAGATCAAAAGTTGCTGAGCCACTGCTATTTGATTTTGAGATCGAGAGAACTTGTCGAAGGAATCGAAAGATACAGAAGCAGTCAACTGTAGATCAAGGTAAAGCAATGGCAGATTTGAGAGAAGAACAAGACACTAAAGCACTCCGTGACTATGCCACACCAACAGTCATGGATACCATTTCTGGAATCAGGAGACCACCTGTACCAGCCAACAACTTTGAGATCAAGCTAGCCATAATTCAAATGATGCAAGCAAATCAGTTTGGAGGTTCTCCAATAGAAGATCCGAATGCACATATAGCCAGCTTTCTGGAAATCTGTGATACATTCAAGCATAATGGCATTTCTGATGATGCCATAAGGTTGCGACTTTTCCCTTTCTCACTTAGGGATAAGGCTAAAAGCTGGTTACACTCTTTATCAATGGGGAGCATCACTACATGGAACATATTGGCATAAAAATTCCTAGTAAAATTCTTTCCTCCAGCTAAAACTGCAAAAATGAGTAATGAAATTGCTTCATTCACCCAACATGACATGGAAAGCCTTTATGAAGCATGGGAAAGATACAAAGAGCTGCTAAGAAGATGTCTTCATCATGGGCTACCAGATTGGCTACAGTTGCAGACTTTCTATAATGGATTGTCTAATGCTACTAGAACACTTGTAGATGCTGCAGCTGGTGGATCATTAATGGGAAAAAGCATCGAAGCTGCTATGGAGCTGTTGGAAGAAATGGCAGCAAATGCTTACCAATGGCCTTCTGAACGCAACACTTCAAAGAAAGCACTTGGAGTCCATGAGCTAGACATTCTAACCACTTTGTCTTCTTAAGTTACCTCTTTATCCAAGCAAGTGAGTTCATTAACAGCTCAAGCAAATGCAATCAGAACTCCTGCAGATGCTTGTGATTTATGTGGAGGCCCTCACATGAGCACACAATGCCAAGAAGGAAATCCATTCATTCCTTCTCAACCTGAACAAGCCAACTATGTGGGGAATCAAAATCGTCAAAATGATCCTTTCTCAAACACATACAATCCAGGATGGAGAAACCACCCTAATCTAGGGTGGAGGAGTAATCAGAATGTGTTCAAACCTCAAGGGAATTATCAACAGCAAATTCAGCAATCACCACCACAACCAAAGGCGAATTTAGAAGAAGCATTGGCTCAACTAACCATGAATACTTCCCAATTCATGGTCAGAACAGAAGCTGCACTCAAGAATCAAGAAGCAACCATGCAGAGTCAAGCAACTTCAATAAAAAATCTGGAGGTGCAAATGGGCTAAATTGCAAGTATGCTGAATTCCAGACAACCAGGCACTTTACCTAGTGACACTGAGAGAAATCCCAGAGAGCACGTAAAGGCTGTTTCATTAAGAAGTGGGAAGCAGTTGAATGAGCCAGAATCAAGGAAGAAAAATGAAGAAGCTCAGAAAGAAGATGAGGTGATTCCAGGAAGAATGACTTTTCCAGATAATCCTCCACCATATGTTCCTCCAGTTCCATTTCCCCAAAGATTGGTGAAAGCTAAGCTAGACAAGCAGTTTAGCAAGTTTCTAGAGGTGTTCAAGAAGTTGCATATCAACATCCCATTTGCTGAAACTTTAGCCCAAATGCCCAGTTATACAAAATTTATGAAGGAGATTTTATCAAAGAAACGCAAACTGGAGGATTTTGAAACTGTAGCCTTAACTGAAGAGTGTAGTGCAATTCTCCAAAAGAAACTACCGCCAAAGCTTAAAGATCCTGGGAGCTTCTGCATACCCTGTACCATTGGAGAGTGTGAATTCGAAAAAGCCTTATGTGACCTTGGTGCAATTGTGAATTTGATGCCATTATCCGTCTACAAGAAGCTAGGATTGGGAGAAGTAAAACTAACTACCGTGTTACTGCAACTAGCAGATCGTTCAATAAAGCATCCACGTGGAGTCCTTGAAGATGTGCTAGTAAAAGTTGATAAATTCATCTTCCCAGCAGATTTCATAGTGCTTGACATGGAAGAAGATCAAGAAATTCCTGTTATTCTTGGAAGACCATTTCTTGCAACTGGACGAGCTCTAATTGATGTACAGAAGGGAAAGCTTACTTTGCAGATTCAAGATGAGAAAGTGTCCTTCAACATTTTTAAAGCCCTATCTCTTCCTGATGAAGGTGATACTTGTTTTAAGGTTGATTCAATAAGCAGCTGCACCAGAGAAGTAGTAGATGAAATTTGCTCTAATCAACCTTTAGCAGTCAGCATGATGGACACATCTCATACTACTGATCCCAAAATTCTAGAACAAGTCAGCTATCTTGAAGCCAATTCACCAATTTTCATAAAAAGGCCATTCGAAGATTTGGGAGAAAAACCACCAAAGCCAGTTCCTTCAATTGAAAAGCCACCAAAATTAGAGCTGAAAACACTACCCACTCATTTAAAGTATGCTTTTCTAGAAGAAGATTCAGCTTTGCCAGTTATCATCTCATCTGATTTAACTACTGAAGAAGAAGAAAAGTTACTGAGGGTGTTAAGATAGCACAAGTCCGCACTAGGATGGTCGATTGCAGATATTAAGGGAATAAGCCCTTCAATCTGTATGCATAAAATACTGCTAGAAGAAGACGCCAAGCCCCGTGTGGAACATCAAAGAAGGCTCAATCCAAATATGAAGGAGGTAGTTCATAAAGAAGTGCTCAAATGGTTAGATGCTGGCATTATCTACCCAATTTCTGACAGTCCATGGGTGAGCCCTGTACAAGTTGTACCAAAAAAGGGAGGCATGACAGTTGTTCCAAATGAAAATAATGAGCTGATCCCGCAGAGAACAGTGACCGGATGGAGAGTTTGTATTGACTATCGGAAGCTCAACAAAGCTACCAGAAAAGATCATTTCCCCTTGCTATTCCTAGATCAAATGCTAGATAAATTGGCGGGACAAGCTTATTACTGCTTCCTTGATGGATACACTGGTTACAACCAAATTTTGATTGCTCCTGAAGATCAAGAGAAAATAACTTTTACTTGCCCATATGGAAAATTGGCCTTCAGAAAAATGCCCTTTGGATTATGCAATGCTCCTGCAACCTTCCAACGGACAATGATGGCAATCTTTTCAGATATGGTGGAAAATTTTATTGAAGTATTCATGGATGATTTCTCAGTGTTTGGGGAATCTTTTGATCTCTGCCTAGCTAATCTGCAAAAGGTGCTACATCGCTGTGTGGAGACCAACCTTGAATTGAATTGGGAAAAATGCCACTTCATGGTGAAAGAAGGTATCGTGTTGGGACACAAAGTTTCAATTCAAGGGATTGAAGTTGATCGAGCAAAAATTGAAACTATTGAAAAATTATCTCCACCTGCGACAATCAAAGGCATTAGGAGTTTTCTGGGCCATGCTGGTTTTTACAGGCGATTCATTAAGGATTTCTCAAGGATCACAAAATCGCTATGCAAACTTTTGGAGAAGGACATTCCATTTGTGTTCGATGAGAACCGCATGTTAGCATTCCAAACCTTGAAGAAAGCCTTGATCTCAGCACCAATCATTGTCGCTCCAGATTGGAATTTTTCGTTCGAAATAATGTGTGATACAAGTGACTATGCAGTTGGAGCAGTCTTGGGCCAGAGAAAGAATAAGATTTTTCATGCAATCTATTATGCCAGCCGAACACTCAATGAAACCCAAATAAATTATGCAACAACCGAAAAAGAGCTCCTTGCTGTTGTATTTGCCTTTGACAAGTTCAGAGCATACTTAATTGGCTCCAAAGTCATAGTCTGGACGGATCATTCAGCAATAAAATACTTGATAGAGAAGAAGGATGCAAAGCCTAGACTAATTAGATGGGTGCTCCTGTTACAAGAATTTGATTTGGAGATCAGAGATAAGAAAAGGACCGAGAACCTCATTGCAGATCACCTTTCTCGACTTGAACTTCCCAAACTTGAACCAGAGTTGCCAATCCAAGAGTCCTTTCCAGATGAGCAGCTGTTTAATGTGAGATCATTATCAACTCCATGGTATACTGACATTGTGAATTATTTAGCAAGTGGGATGATGCCATATAAGCTCTCTGGACAACAAAAGAAGAAATTCTTAGCCAATGTGAAGTATTACTTCTGGGAAGATCCATTCGTGTATAAACATTGCCCAGATAGAATCATAAGGAGATGTGTTCGAGAAGAAGAGATGACCAATATCCTTTCCCATTGTCATTCATCCCCATATGGCGGTCATTTTGGAGCAAATCGAACTGCTGCTAAGGTTCTTCAGTCTGGATTCTATTGGCCTACCCTATTCAAAGACTCTCAAGCCTATGTAACCGCATGTGATAAATGTCAGAGAACAGGAAACATCTCTCAGAGACATGAAACCCCATTAACCAACATCCTGGAGGTAGAATTATTTGATGTATGGGGCATTGACTTTATGGGTCCTTTTCCATCTTCATTCGGCAATCAATTCATTCTAGTAGCTGTGGATTATGTATCCAAATGGGTAGAGGCAGCAGCATCTCCTACAAATGATTCTGGAGTGGTTGTGAAATTCTTGAGAAAGAATATATTCACAAGGTTTGGAGTACCTAGAGCAATCATAAGTGATGGAGGCAAGCACTTCTGCAATCAACAACTTCACTCTGTGCTTACTAAATATGGAGTAACTCACAAGGTGGCAACTCCTTATCATCCACAGACCAGTGGGCAAGTGGAGATATCAAATAGAGAGTTGAAATGGATTCTTGAGAAGACAGTGAATTCCAACAGGAAAGATTGGGCAAAGAAGCTGGATGATGCATTATGGGCTTACAGAACAGCATTCAAAACCCCAATTGGTACATCTCCTTACCAATTGGTATATGGCAAGGCATGTCATCTTCTGGTTGAATTGGAGCACAAGGCATACTGGGCAGTTAAGGCATTAAATTTTGATTTGAAGACAGCTGGTGAAAAAAGGCTAATGCAACTCAATGAACTTGAAGAATTTCGCCAACATGCTTATGAAAATGCTAAGCTCTACAAGGAGAAGACAAAAATGTGGCATGATAGAAGAATTATAAGGAAGGAGTTCACACCAGGGGAGAAAGTACTTCTCTATAACTCAAGGTTAAAACTCTTTCCAGGAAAGTTAAGATCAAGGTGGTCAGGGCCTTTTACTGTGGTTCAAGTTTGGTCGTATGGAACTGTGGAGATTCAAGATGGTGACAGAAAATTCAAAGTAAATGGGCAAAGATTGAAGGAATACAATAACAGTACATTCAACACCATCAAGACTGTCATCATGCTCGAGGAGCCAGCTGGTAAGTATTATTAAAAATAATAATAATAATAATAATAAAAATAAAGCAATAGGTTAGGACTTTGTCTAGCTAAAGACGTTAAAGAAGGGCGGCTGCTTGGGAGGCAACCCAAGATTTCTTTCTCTTCTCATTTCTTTTCTTATTTAAGCACACATCGCACAAGATTTTTCACTCACAATTTCAGCTTTCATCATTTTCATCATGGAGGAATGCCTTGTAAAGCTTAAGAGCAGATTCCCTACTCTTCCCAAAGATGTGCTCAGGAAAATCTACAACTGTCGACTTGAAAGAATGAGGGCATTTAAGCGTTTGGGTCTTCCCGAGGACATACGTTGGATTATTGAAGCTAAGGTACATTTAGCAGGTGAGTTTCATGAATCATTTGTTAGACGTATGCCGGGTATGGGAAGAAGTTCTTACTCTAAAAAGAGAAGAGCTAAAAGAATGAGAGTCTATCATAAATGTGCAAGGTGGAACTGTAATAGGCTCTGTAGGAGTAAAGGAATGATTTCAGTAAATCGAGAGGACAAAATCCGATTCATAAAGGATGGACTGAGTAAAGAGTCATTGGATAATATCATTCAGACTCTTGAGACGCATCCTAGCGGAGATGTTCATATTGTTCTTCTTGATTTAATGAACTTATTCAATACAGAAAAGGAGCGCTACAGTCTTAGGGATCTGACTGTAAAAGACCCTGTTTGCCAGTTTATAAGAAAATTGGATGGGAAGCAAATCCTCGGCTCATAGAAGCTGTTTAAGCCGTTACTGAACGAAAAATCAGAGGAAGATGTGAGCCACAATCACAACTACTGTACATATGTTTGTCTGCTTTACTTTTCCTTTATCTTTTTATCTTTACAGCTGCTTTTTAACTTTTCGTACATTTCTCTTCTTTTTAAGTTTACCTTTTCAGCAACTTTTTGACTTTCTTTACATTCCGTATTCTACTTTGTTCACGCCATTATTACACTTGTCAGTTTTGCACAGTATTTTTCTAATATTATCTGATTTTGCGTGATTTCTTTGTTTCTGCTTTTGTATTATAAGAATGCATTTCAACAATCACACTTTGCAAAATGTCTGAGAGCGAGAGTAAAGAGGAGGAAGAGGTCGAAAAACTATCAAAATGTGGACTTAAATCTATCTGTGTTTTTGGTGAATCTTTTGCTAGAAAGAATGTAGAATTTTTGCTAGCAGCAACTGAACTTGGTCATGCATTAGCTGCTAGAAAGATTGCTTGCGTGTATGGAGGAAGGCTTAATAGCTTAAAAGGAAGTGCGGCCTTTTCTGCCAACATTAGAGGAAGCAAAATACTGAGTATCCTTGTAAATGGTTTAGATGATCAGAAATACGCCATCGGTAAAACATTAAAGGTTTCAAACTTGCCTGAACGTATGGAATGCATGCTTTATAGTGCTGAAGCCTTTATTGCTTTACCTGGTGGTTTATAAGCATTAGATGGAATTTCCAGCATTGCATATTGGATTAACTTGAACTTTCATCAGAAGCCAGTAGGTTTATTTAATGTTAATGGTGTTGGTGTGTGTCCTAGAACCAATCATATAAGATGATTAGAGTTATACACAATGTATTATATTTTATTTTAGGCAATTTAATTATTATATTTTATTTTTATTATTATTATGCGCAATTTATAACTTAATATAATAATTATCCTTGGAATAGCTTTGCTATTCCTAAAATGCCCTTAGTCAAGTATTATTATGAAAAAGGATAGTAATAATACATCGAGACTAGCATGTATAGTGACTGATGATTACGAATCATGGATATATGATATCAAGTCAATACATGAGTACATTGCTAGTGAACAATGTACTGGACTGACCCACTATGAGAATATTGCATGGATAAACGTGTCATAAGTTATTCTCATATGATCACAACTACGCATAAACCTTTGACCTAAAGTCACTACGGTTCCCTACATGAGGAATTACTCACTTCAATATTGTCCTATGTCACCTTTAATCAGGTGACAAGTAGGGCATTGATTGGGTGTGTCATAAATCATGCAGAGGGAAGTGAGTGATGTAAATGGGATTTTGTTACTCTTGTATAAAAGAGAAATATCCTTGGGCCCCTTGATTGAGTGAGACTTAGAAATGCATGGCCATGCTCAGTTGAATTAATATGTGATATTAATTATTTATTTTAAGTCTACTCAGTATCAAGAAATATAAATTGAACATTGACGAGGATGACACATTCCATGCCTCCAATTCAATTTGGATATTATTACAAAAGGGTTATGATGTAAAACGTTGATCATGTACTAGGTGGATGTCGAATCACAGACATTCTTACTACTTGAGTGGCAGTGATGTATTGCTACATACCGCTCGCTGTCTATGGCTCAATAATAAGTCATTGTCAACGTAGTAAGAACCTACAGGGTCACACAAAAGGAGTAGGAATAAGACAATAATTAATTGGACTTTAATTATATTAATATCCAATTAATTGGACTTATTTTCGTGCATATATATTATTAAGAATAATAAATTCACGTTTTATATATATATATATTATGTGATATTATTTGATATTAAAGTAATTTCAAGTAATTATCTTATCAGATATTAGATAAATATATTATGAGATAGTATTATTTTGATATTTGATAACTATATGCAATTATCTAATATTAAAATATTTATATTATGAGATAATATCATTATCTAATATTAGATAATTAATAGATAAGTCTTATCTCTTCCCATTATCTCTAGGATAAGGATAAGATGAGTTGTTAAGTGTGATTAGGATTTTGGAAGCATTATCCTAGTAGGATTAGGATTATGGTTTGCCTAAGTTCTATAAAAAGGGACTTGAGGGCAGCACTTAATAATCACGTTTTAAGCTTCCATATAAACCCTAAATCACTCAGAAAACATCCAATCCTAATTCTTAGAGAGAAAAACGCATCCTAGCAGACGCGTGGAGGGTGAGAGGTCGTTGTTCACTCCGTGTGGATACCGTAGAGACGCTGTACCTTCCGGTCGGCGTTTGATTCATCCGCTCTTAAGTTTTGATCAGTAGAAACACGAGTGCCCAATAGGTAAAACCCTAATCATTGACTTATGCTTTTTGCATGGATCCTAGGTAGAATTCGGATCAAAATTTAAAATTCCGCTACATGTGATAATCCGAATTCCTCAACAAATGGTTTTTATGATAATTTGTTGTCTTTTTTAGACCAAGCTGTGGAACAAGGATTCATACCCTAAGCGACTCGCCGTGCCATAATGTCTGCCTCAACTGCTGATCAGCTGATTGACCAACTACAGGACTATAAACCTAAACCAGATCCATCAGTGGAAAAGATAGATTGGCAATCTCTAACCAGCAGTCAGCAGCATGAGCCAGACACCACTCTCCGGTTGTAACTTTCTTTACTCTTATGGTTTTACTCCCAAAATTTCTGTTATATGTGTGTTGCTTATGCATTTCTTTTTAATAAACCCTTTTTGCTAATCTATTGAAGACATTGGGGACAATGTCTACATTAAGTGTGGGGGGGATTTAAAAAAAAAAAAATTTTATTTTCAGTTACTTTGTAGGATATTTTGGTAGTAGAACCATGAGATTTATTATAAAAGAAAAGGGATGGCTGAATAAAGAGTTATTTTTTGCTCTTGATACGGCTTAGTAAAGAGCTTTTTACTCTTGATACGCATCCTAAAAAAAAAAAAACTAACTAAAAAAATATTAAAAAAAATATTTTCCTACTTATTAGGTTCTTCTCAATAATTTTAAAAGATTTCATAGCATGATTGAATAACTTTCTTACTTCTTAGGATTGATAGGTTTTGCAATGGATTTTGAGTTGGATTGAGTTGGAAACCTTTAACCGTGAGATTTTGAGCCTACTTGTTGAATCAATATTATATTTCTTGCGTGTGATATTCACCTGTTAAGTTGTCACTCTAGAACTTGCATAAAATCTGGTTGAGATTACAATTTACATGCATACTCAAATATGATAAAGGCATTTTCTTTTTCCTCAGTTAGAACTAAATAGCCAACCCTGCAGTTTTATCATTGATAAACCCCTTTGAGCCTGATTAACCGTTTCTTTGCTTTAACCTATTAATATGTCATTTAATGAAATATCAATTGTCTTTACTTAACCCTAGGGATTAGTAGAGCATTTGAATCTTTAAACAATGGGTTTTTGACAAAGTGTGGGGGAATATGTATTATTAACTTCAAAGTTGCGAGGGTTTTCTTTCAAAAAAAAATTAAATAAATATAAAAAAAAGAAAAAAAAAAGAGAGAAATTGATGAGAATCTTGGGCTGCTATGTTAAGATAAAATTATTTAGAGATTACCCATGTTTTAATTGCTCTATTAATTTCTCTCCTTACTTCAGCCTTTCATATCCCTGTTTTATCTTTCCTTTACCTTGGCCTCATTACAACCCTTAATAAGACCTTTTAATTTGAAGTGTGCATGTAAATCAGGTAGTGGAGATTGAGAATTTATGCAAGCCTATGGTAGTGCAATCTTTAATAGGATGAATTTGAGTGAAACACTTGCCAATAAACACTTGAGAGAGGAAGAGTTCCAGTGATTATATCAATCTGATTCAATCCTTCTCAAATGAAGTCGTAATTTCTTTTTGATTTTATATGTCAAGATTTGTTGATTCATGAATGCTATGATATCTTTGTACTTTAATTATCTTTCTTATGTTTTTCTAACTTTTTATCTCATGGGTAGATTAGTACTAATATTAGCATTAGTATTAGTTTTCTTTTGTTTTGTGTTTGTCTGAGGACGTTCAAAAGCTAAGTGTGGGGGAATTTGATACGTAAAATATTTACATATTTATTTTTCCTTGTATGATGCATTTTTGGATGTTATCTTGTTAAATTAAATAAATTTAGTTGCATTTTGTGAATGGATCTTGAATTTGAAATGAAATCAAATATTTTAGATAATGCTGTAATCTGATACTGTTTCAGGTTTTAGGCCATATCTGGAGTTCTGGATGTCCGATTGGGCTGTTCTTTATATGGATGGAAAGCTAAGAAGAATTCCTACAACTTTCATGTTTAAATAAAAGCACAGTTCGGGACCTAAGGATCTCAAATTCTGCTTGGAAGATGAAATAGTGGTTCTGACGGAATCTGACATATGGCTACTAATCTAATCATAACTTAAGCTATAAATGTCCAAATTAGGAGTTATTTATATGCATTTTGAAGAGAAGATCCGGACCTATAACTCCTATGTTGATATAAAGATGTAAATCAGCCATTTCCGTGGTCAAAAGTTACCAACAAAGTCGAAAAAATTGTGCTGCGAAAATAAAAAATGGTGGCTACATGTGATTGGTAGCAACTTGTCAAATTGGATGGCTTGCAGCTGGTTCATTCACCTATAAATAGGTAGAAGTAGAGAGCATTCAAGCATTCCAAGCATTGAATCATTCATTCATGCACCTTAGATAGTAGTTTAGTTCATGCAATTTTTAGTTCTTGTATGCCTCCTACATGGAAGGCTAGGTTCTCCTCCTACATGGAAGGTTCTACCTCCTAATGGATGGATAGTATTTTCATGCATTTGTAATTGTATCCTTATGTTTTCCTCCTACATGGAAGGTTCTACCTCCTAATGGATGGATAGCTTTTCTATTTTCATGCATTTGTAATTATAATCTTGTGTTCATGAATGTGATGATGTTTTTATTCTATGTTTGTGTTTAATTTCATTATGTTCTAATTTTTTTATCTTCCTAGGGTGATGACGTAACTTGATAATAACGGATTGAATTCTAATCTATTGAAACTAATTTCGATTTTATTTCCTAGATTGAGTTTTAATTATTGCTCTTAATGCTTTCAATTGATTGGCCACCTTTTGAATGAACTCAATACGTGTGTTGAGACCGGAAGGAGATACATGTGTATGGAATCTATAATTAAAACCGTAAATTGCATATGAAATAGGAATATATTCATATGGTTTATGTAGTCTTAATGAGTTCCATAAATCCTAATGCATGATTAGTTATTTTAATTCACATAGGAATATAGTGGATTAGCAATTAATTATATAATTACTTGACCTTGGAAGAGACTAGTAATTAATTTAGGGAAACTCGACTATCAATTAAGGGAGTTAAAATTGGATTAGTGTAGATAGATGATTCAATCCAAAATTGTCAAGTGAAGTCTGATCCCTAAGTCTTTTATTCATCTTCATCCTTACTCGAATTGCACTCATATTTATTTTAAGTATTTTCTGCATCAATCTTATTTACTCGCTTCATTCTCCAACTTATCGATTTGCCAAATAGTGTTAGGATTATGAATTTTGGTACTTAGTGAAACAATCCTCGTGGGAACGATACTTTCTCATCACTTTATTACTTGTTTACAATAGTGTGCACTTGCGCTAGTTGATAAACCATTTCACACGTAACAGTAGTAGTAGCTTTGGTTTAATTATAACATTTCCTCTAGAGTAGTAGAAGGATGCAGAATTGATTGTTAAGATACAAAGCTATATTACCTAGAATGAGCAGGTTATACAAGTGCAAAAGAAGCAAATTCTTTATTAGCAATAGACGTAGGAGTAGATTTAGAGCTACATGGACACTGTATATTAGGTTCTTCGCTCCTAGCAAGGGATCCATCTATCTCCACCTCCTCCACCTCTGTCTCATCCTTAACTACATTTGATACTGACCATATCTAACCTTTTTACTCCTACAGTTCACTAGCTATAAACCTAACCTTACACATGTCCCCCTACCCTTCAGGTGATGATGGAGATAATATTAGTGATAATGATCTCACTACTTGAAATATAGTTTAACAAGTTTTTTATGTTGTATATGCATTTCTTACTAAGTACTTTACTTGGTTATTTATTGATGTTACAATGATTTATTATTATATATCATTTGGGATTTTACTTTATATATTTTTTTGATTTTTTCAATTTATTATTGTATTAGATAAAATAAAATTCTTAATTTATTATTAATTGAGAAAAAAAATTAAAGGTGTTATAAATATATTGGATAAATAATTACTATTTAAAATAATTACTAATGATTATAACTAAAATTAAATGAATTTTTAAAAAAATTTAAAAAATGAAGCTATATTGATAATATTGTTGTTTGTATAGGCCTTTTAAAAAAATACTAAAAAAATGTCTATATCAATGATAATATTATTTGTATATGATTAAATCTTATATAGATGACATGTATTATCAGTATAGGCCTATGTCAAAAGACCTATGTCAAGTAATGTATTAATAACAAATGGCCACTAGTCTATACCAACAACACTTGTATCGATGATGTATCATTTGGAAAACTCTATATCAACAAAATTCAAGGCTATATTAACAACAAAAGTCATCAGTATAGTATATTTTTTTTGTAATGTCATAATTATATTACAAAATTAAATTTCATTATATCATAAGTGTATTATAGAATTTCAATATTCTTTATTACTAACTTATTTTTAAAATAAAACTCCTTCACAGACTTGTCAAATTCAAGTTAAAAATAGTTAAAAGTAATTATAAATGATTTACACGTCTTTTTTAATTATTTTAACTAATTTATTAATGTTTTCAATTTTATGAAAATTTTAGAATTTTTTTAAAAATCTCATATGACATTAAATCATAGTCTATAAGATATATTTGTATTTTCTCTAGTAACAAAATAAGAAATAAGATTAGGCAAATGTGTGTATATGTCTACATGAGTAGTATTTGTTTATATTTACTTATACAATAAAATTATAATATAAAATTATGAAAGTATCAAGTATATTTAGAAATCTTTTAACTCAAAAGTAATATGCTAAATTCCCTTTGAAACCATATCTTTTGAGTCTGTACTAAAATACTTTTTCACTTTGGCCACCATTCATTAAAAAAAATTTACATGGTTTGCATGGTCTTTTTGATTTAATGCTTAAGATGTTTTGTATGATAAAACCTATTTCAATGTTTAAAAACATCATAATTTGAATGGTTTAAAATTACTAATATGCATAAGTACTAAAATAAACAAATATTGCCACTTATATTTGCTCAAGCATTAAGATTATGTTTTCATCAAACCTAAAATTATACCATTGAGTGGCAAATAGGTTAGATGACTTATAAGGAGAAGGCTAAGTGAGAGATATCTTAAGAAAAGGGGATTAAGTAGGAGATGGCATATAAGAAAGGGAAAGTGTGTGGGGAATGGGTGGAAGGCAACATATTTGAAAAGAAGTTAAGGTGGGAGGTAACACACTAAGTTTAGGTGAGATATGCCATATTGGAGGGAGTTTAAGTGGGAAGAGCCATGCTGGAAGGAGTTTGTGCTAGGAATCAATTAGGTATGGTTATTAACTACTATTAGGAGTAGAGAACATCACATAACTTGGTCATAAGTTTCCATGAAATGGTAATCTAGCTGGCAGTAGCTTAAATAAGCTAGTTAGAATGGAAGGGCACCTTTTTTTACTTTCCTTTAACCCTTTTCTTACTTTTTCCTGTTGACACTTGCATTAAAGAAGAATACCAAATAAACATGGAAAAGGATTAGACAAATGGAGCATATATATCAAATAAAACCATCATACATACTAAGAGCATGTAAAAAACATAGTTAATAGGGGAAATATATACAATGTTAAACAAATATATAATTAATTACATTCAATTAATTATATGACATGTCAATTAGAATCATCAAGGTAATTTAATTGTTTATCATCATTATTATTTTGATCTAAAACATCTGAATATTGGAAGTTCAATTCTTTATCTCTCTTTTTTAATTCCTCATCTATTTTCGTAATATTATCTCCTACTAAAGTAGAAGCCTAAACTTTCTTCGCTTATGCATTAAGGTTATGTAAACTATCAATTTGTTTAATCTCAAGTATAATATGAATAAAAGGACTTACCTTATTTTGATAAGTATCTTCTAATATAATAGACATCTTATCTTGGTCTTGATTACCATCTATCAATGTTATTTCTCTTTTATTGATTTTAGATATAATCCATAATACACCTATGTTGTTTGATGTGCAAAGATGAATGAATCATATTTTGAGTATTTTCTAGTATAGTTAACCTTTACAATTACATACTCTTTGTAAACCTTCATTTCACAATCAATCACTAGGTTGAACCATTTGCAAGTGAATAGGGCTAACCTTTTCAAGGGAATGCTTAGATACTCAATTTCTAAAAACCTCTTGAGAACTTGATAGAAATCATCTTCTTCAATCTTAACATTCCCCATACCTATTACCTATGCACATTATTATTTGTCATTTTCCTTTCATTGGATGATGAAATGTGAAACTTTTATCCATTTGCAAAATAAATTGGCTAAATCTTATCCTTCTTAGAAGGACCATATGCTAAGACATACAAATATTGGTTTGTTATACCATTTTCTTGGTTTAAGGCTTATATAGAAGAAATGATTGTAAGAAGTTAATATTAAAAAAAGAAGCCTCAATTATAAGCAACATCTTTAAATTAGGGATAGAAATTTCTTACAAAATCTTGAAATCATTTTCGAAAATGGCAAGTAAATGTTATTTCTATATCATGATTTATTATATTTTAATATATCATCTTTAACCATTAAATGAATAAGCTATGAACACATTGAAGAAAACATTAGTGTAGGTTGTAATTTAGCATAAACACTAAGAAAGATATGTGTATAGATTGATTAGCATCTACTTTTTTTTATAAGGTTTAACCTCATCAAATTTAACAAGATATATGAATGGGTAGTATCCAACTCATATGGTTTCGGCTAGTGAAGGGAACATGCACAAAATGGTTGGCTAAGTTGAATGAAAATAGATAAAGTATGAGTTGCAATTTCAACCTCACCACTATCTTCATTCTTCTTAACTCTTATTGCACTTATCTCAACATGGGGTTTAAAATAATATTGATAAAAATATGCAATTTCTCTAATTAAGTATGCCTTATAAATGAATCCTTTGGGATAGGCCCTACTTTATACTTTTTGCTTCAACTTGTTAAGAAAATTCTCATACACGTACATTTATTGATATTAAATAGGACCACCTGCTAATGTTTTATATGGAAAATGAATTAGTAGATGCTCTTTGACATTAAAAAACCCCAATAGAAAGATTTTTTTCCCAATTTACACATGATAAAGGCTTTTATATGAAATATAGTGGTGTACAAAATGCAATTACTAACAAATGCTCTATAAACACATGAAAGTCATGACTTTTCATTTGAAATATTCATTCATCCATTCGCAATATTTGCAACTCTATTTAATTTTAAAGCATAATCATCATGCATGTGTAACTCTTTCACCCATTCACATGCTACTCTTTTCTAATCCATTTTTAGTGCAAACTTTGCTCTTGATTTATAAACCTTCCCATCTGTTTGATTTTATAGTTTTAATTCCATTTTTCTATAATATTCTTTTAAGTTTATCACTAATTTTACATCATCTTTCATTTTACCCTTAACGCCTATAACAATCATGAATATATTATCGTACACATTTTTTTAACATACATTATATTAAGGTTATAGCAAACTAAGTTATTTATCTAATATAGCAAATCCTAGAATTTACTTTGTTTAGTTAAACTGTAAGTTACTCCATACCTGAGTAATCCAATTAGCCTAACTTTAGTTACTTATGGTAAATGCAAGATTTTCTCCCATAATTAATTTTCATTAAGCCTAACAAGAAAGTCCAATTGCTTTATTTTATTTTCTAAGAGGTTACCTTAGTTCCTTTAAAAAGTGTGGTCAAGATTTAAACACGTGCAATGACAATCAAACCATGATTTATTTTTACCATTTTTCAATATGAACACATTAGTTTGCTTTATGCATATTAGATAAGTGAACTTACCTATTATTATTTAACTAGACAATATGCCATATGCTAGAAAGTCATTGATTGTCCACATCAAGTATGCTCTTGGGATAAAATATCACTTAGTGGAGATATCATATGTCGATATACCTTCATGACACAATTATAACAGCTCATCAATCAAAGGTCATAAAAATATATTAATTCTACTTCTAGGATTGTTAGAGCGTGGAATAATCAATATGAGGAACAACTATGGAGGATATTGCACATTTTTAGAGGAAAAGGGTAAGGAGTGATAATTACTAGCCAACATGAATACAACGTAGCTAATTGATTATATAGAATAAATCTATCTAAATAAAAGCTAAGCTTGACATTCATAGGCTTAGTAGCATATTGAGGATACGTACGATCAAAGTGTTTTTAAACCTATCAATCCAAAGATAGCATATTGCTACATCCACTATATGATGTTAGTTTATCTTTAAAAGTAGAAAATAGAGCACTATTATGACATTTTTTTCAATTTTATTTTATTTTCACTTAGCAATATAATTATGAATACATTCAAGGAGACCAAATATGTTATTACATTCCCTTTTATTTCTTATTCCTAGAAAATTTCTAATTTATATTTTTAAAATTAAATTTATTCTAAAAGAAATTTCTCTTAATAGTTCAAGTATTTGAAACCCTAGGTTTTGTTGTTATAGTTTTAGTCTAAAACAAGTTTAATTGTCTAAAAAAGGCTCTAAAATTAATGTATAGGTTGATTTAGTGATAAATTATTTTCAATTTTAGATTTGAACTCTTTTGTTGAATTGATACTTCTATTTAAATGATTTGAACTTATAAAAAGTATAATCAAGATGAATGGATATTCTACTTTTAGGATTGTTAGGTCCACAATTGTTGCTTACTCATCTAGTATGGAGAAGGATTTAGAATATTGAATTTGTTATCTCTTAGCCTTTATTAACCAAAATCCTATAGATTCTTCATTGGGGTTTGATTTCCCCCTTTTTAAGGTCAAAACTTGAGCTTTATCAAATCTTAAAGAAAATGGAATTAAAGCTTAAGATTTATGGTAATGTAGATTTCCTTACTTTGATTGTTAGAAAATTTTGACAAATATTAATTCCCTTCTAACTTGATTTAGAAGAAAGAAGGAATAAGGATGAGGAAGAGTGGAAGAGCAGGCTTTAAAGTGGATAGAAGGAAGAGAGGATTGAAATTAAGTTTTAAAATGCCAAGAACATTTTCATTTTTTCGCCTTAAATCTCTTTTTTACTCATATACTCACGTTTTATTCAATGTACTCTTTCTTAACCAAACCTTACAAGTTATTCATTTCAAGCCCAATCAGACAATTTATTTTTATTTGCCTAAAAGTTTTATTCAAAGTTCATTTAATCAGTTGATTCAATTTTTTTCTTAATGTCTAATACATACTTTCCTTACCAAAATTTATTTGTTCCATATACCATTTCCATTTCTAATTATTTGCACTAAGATTAATTAATCATTCCTTTTTTTATCACATAAAACTCTAAAATTTTAAAGAAAGTGTAACATAACTAATATATCACTTACATTTGTTTTTCATATAGAAAGGTATTTTGGTAATTTTCTAAATTTCTAAGAGTAAAGGTAAATTTATCATAATTTTTTAAATATTTCTTTTTGTATATATTTTAGTAGTAAAAAATCATTAAAATAAAGGTTTAATGGCTACTATTATGTTTCATACTATTATGTTTTTATTGGTTATTTTATAGATACCACTCTACTAAATGGACTCTATAGTTAATCCTCCAATATTAATCACATATTGCATCATAAAAATATATTGTGCTTAGTTTGGCTTCTATAAATTGGAAGTGCAAACTTCTCTATTATAGACTCTTTTAAACCACAATACAGTACCCTTGTGAGACTGATTTCCTTAAAATGGCCTTATTCCATCCTAAATCCAAATTCAATGAATATGGATAATTTGAAATAACTAGGTAGGGAACCATCTAGTCCATCCACTTCAAACTAATAACTTCCACTTTGCTAATAAAGTGTAAGTTTAATTACTTTTAAAGCTCCATTTAGTGTGTTAAATTAAAGGTTAATAAGCCCAATAATCTTTAAACCTGGTTTGTAAAAGGACCATAAGGTCCAAACTACGTATGCACTATGTTAACTTCAAAATCTATGTGCTTAGATTATCCATTCTCTAAAATATTTCATGATCACATTTGCATAAGTTGATTATTAAACTAACATATTTTATCTATTCATAAAATCATAAGATTTAGCATGATGTACATAGTAATATCTCTAAGAATAATAAAATAGTTCTAAAAAAAACCTTGTTACATAGTCACAGGTATCATGAGGAACAAGAAAAAATTTTATATAAAATCTTTAGATTTTAGTGACATGATTTTACAAACTTTCTTAATTTGTTGTTATAAAATCCTATCTTAAATATTTTTATTTTCTTTGAAGTATCTTCCAAAAGAAAAACATCCTAGAAGAGTTATTTTCCATAAATCACAACTCTATTCTTTAAAATAAGCAAACACTCAATTTTTAAATAGTTATCATTCAAATTTCTAAGTTTTACTAACCTGATCCTATTCTATTGTGTTTATTTCATAATTTGATTTACCTTTATAAAATTAAAGATTTCAATGATCTTTCTTCCTTTTATTTTCACTATTTTTCTTAAGAAAAAAATAAGAAAGAAAATAAATTTTACTTTCATTTGTTCTAAGATCTAACTATTTTTGAAGTATCCTAAATCAATTGCATCTTCTTCCAAGCAAGTAGCTCATAGTTTTCATTATGGAAGAAGCAAAAACTTCATAGTACTAGTATTCATGAATATCAAGAGGAAGTTCAATCTTAGGTTTTTCTAGAAAGATTTTCTAGTACCGCTATTTTTTAGAATATTTAAGATGAACATATATATTATTTGCTTCAAATTATTTTTAGTTAACTTTTAAGAAACTCATTCCTTTTAAAAGGAATGGAAATTCATGAATTTCTCTTAAAAAATGTTATAATCATCCTTACATAAATTTCATACAATACAATTATAGAAAGGTTTTCAAACTAATGTTTTTTCAAGTATAGCTGCCTATATGGTTTTTCAAATCAGCTCAAATTCCCAATAGTTTTTCTTCCATGTGGTCACTTAAGTACTTACAAATAAATGAAGTTTTTAGAAGTTATTTTTAAATATATGCAATTTTCAAAATATAATGAAGTTTTCTTTTAAAAGTTATTTTTAAAAAAATTACCAATAAAAAACCTCTTTGACTTTTATGTTTGTAAGAAAATTAATAAGAAAAATATTTACTATTTTACTTTTTTCTATTTTATGTCTCTTAGGTGTTATATTTGTTTCATTTCACTAATTAGGCCTTGTTTTATAATTTGTGATTAATTTTATAATATTTTAAATTTATTTAGTAAATGCTGGATTTTTACACTATTTCTGTATTTTAACTATATCTTGAGCTTTGAACATCAAATTAAGATGAACTTATATCATTAGAATGCTTAAAGAGATATCTATAATTTTTATGTTTTAGACCAAGCCTAATTTAAACATTTTGAAGGTCATATGTGGCTAAGAAGTTGAAGTTATGTCTCTGTCCTAATTGAGCCCACCTTAATTTTTAGGTCATAACTGGAGCTACAAAAGTCAAATTAACCTAAAACTAGTGCCTAAATTCTCATAAAATAAAGCTTACAAGTTTCATATTTATGGGTTCTCAAATTACATTGATTGCATAGTTAAAAATTGGTTAGAAGTCAAACTTACGAGAATTCACCGATATAACTATTAGATTCAATTAACTTGTAAAAAATAGGCTTGGGCTTATAAAAATTAGGAAGGCCTTATTAGTGTAATCCTAAGAGTCTTACAATCCAGGTCCAGTAGGGTTTTAGGCTAATTAGGTTAAATAAATAGGGAGAATTCATTATACTTAAGAGATATTCAGACAAACTTTACACACTTAGCACAACTTTTCTTCTTCTTCTTATTTTCTCTTTTGTTATTCATCAATGAAAGTTTAAATTTAGAGTTAATTTAAGGAGTTTGAGGATCTCATCTTAAGGATTATGAGATCATAGATTTAATGTTAACTTTCTTTAATTAATTTTCCTCTTTCTCTATTTACTTGTGCTAAATTCTTAAAATTACATATGTTAGATGTTGATTTAGTATAATTGATGTTCATCTTGTGATTTATGATTTCTTTGCTATTTTGATGTTGAATTATAGTTGGTAAAATCATGTTTTCACACATAAGGTCAAAAAGTTGAGGGACTAATTTAGAAGTTTCTAGTTTAATTTCTCAATTTAATTGAATTTTATCATTAAATAGTTTCAATTTAGTGTAGGAATTATGCAATTATTTAATCGGCTAATCTTAATTAATCAAGTCCTACAAAATCATCTAGCGTAGGATTCATATATTATTACAGGGGTTCCAAGTAATCTAAGATTGAAGAATTAATTAGAAAACTTAAATCCTAATTGATCCATGATTAATCCATATTAGAATTTCAATTCCTTGAATTGACTATTTTATTCTATTGAATTCCTTTTTGTTTTGTGTCTATTTTGCTTCTATTTTGTGTTTTAATTTTGTGCAAACAACCCCTCAATCCTACATTCTATGTTCTGCATAATTTTTCATATAGCATTCTGTTTTAGTGTATTTGCATTCTATTTGCATTAGTTCCATGTGTTTTCAATGCATTATTAATTCGATAACTATGTAAATATTGTTAAGAATTTAATTATAGAAGATAATATCAAGGGTTCACTAGGGGTACGATCTAATTATTCTACTATATTGCATTATTTTCTAGCAAATTAATTTTAATTAATTTTGGTGCATTATGGCATGTAGATAAAAAATAGCAAAGGTTTGTAAAAGAAAATCAAAATAAACTTGTGAGGATGTTTGTATGATGTCTTCACATTAATCATAATTGGCGAGAAAATAGGCTATGATAATAGTAGTAATTGGTTAATGTGTTTTCTTAAAGGAAAATTTGGGTATTTTGAGACATAAGTCTTAGGTACCTCAAAAGAAAATAAGGTAAAATTTTTTCTTAAAAAGGAAAAACATGCTTTAGGGTAAAAGAAAGAATACTTATAAGATGCTCTCACAGAATTGGTTAAATTTAGTCCATGGAAAACCTACGAGTCTTACAAGCCAAGTTAAGTTTTCTTGTTGTTATATTAAGTGTTATGTACTTAATAAAGAAAATATGGAGAATGCTTAATGGAAATAGGAAAAAAGCTCTATAGGTAGATCTTGCACTTGTGAGCTTTCTTACTATTTTCTCTTTTATTTTGTTATGTTTGGGTCTTTAAGGTCTAACAAGAAAAATGATAAAAACTTTACAAAAGATTTTGGAAAAGAAAAATTTTTGTAAAATAGACATTATAATTTTACATAAAGAAAAAATAATTTTCATGAAAATTTGTTTAAAAAAAAGACTGTATTAAATTAGGCTTATTTGAAAATGTTTAAGTGAAATATGAAATTTTAGGCTTGAAATGACATTTTATGCTTACCATTAGGCTTAAATTTTGAAAGGTATTTTCTAAAATGGAATTTGTGGAGAGAATTTATGTGTTAGATATTTGAATTTACTATAGCCTATATAATTGGGGC
The DNA here is from genome assembly GCA_020226215.1 of Sindora glabra. Lineage (NCBI taxonomy): Eukaryota > Viridiplantae > Streptophyta > Magnoliopsida > Fabales > Fabaceae > Sindora > Sindora glabra. Next base: position 69,932,717 of record CM035232.1, on the reverse strand, counting down.
TTACATAAATTTGCGATATATGTTATTAGGCCTTATTTTGTGTTTTATGAAATCTAATTTGAACTTGAATAGATTTAGGTCTAATATGATAGCCATGGTAAAAGATGATATTTTGAAAACCTTAATATGAATTATGAAAGCTTTAAGAAGTAGTTTGATTATTGAGTTACCTAAGGCATGTTATTATACTCGATATATGTAGTAAGGGAGATTCTTACAGCCTAGCACCTTTCTTGGTGAGTGGTTAAGGTTAAAGGAATAAAGATAGGTAGAAAGGGATAAAATTGAAAAGAGTCATGAGGAGGTCACTTACATATCATCTATCATTTCTTTTTATGAAAATTAAACAAAATTTTCTTATTTACTACAATTATTATATTATTACTCTTAAAAATGACCACTAAGACATTTTACTTGTATTTAGTATATGTAGTAAAGTATATATTTCTTAATGTGTTTTTTTAGCCCAAACTCATTAGAATAAGGGTTAAGTGGCCATTAGACCTTTTATACTCACTATTATTGTTATTATATTTTTTTATGATACTTTTTTTACTATCAACCATAGATCCCCCTTATATTCATTATTAACTATTAGTGGTAGCCATATTGCAAGGAATTTGGTTTCTATAAAATGAAGTTTTATTTTACTTTTATAATGGACTAGTTTGGTTCTTCATACTTGTACTAAGTCCAAATCATTCCATTTAGTTGGATACCATTGAGGCACGTCTAAAGTTATTTACTATGTATTTATTATGTTCAACATGAACATTAATGACCTTTTTGTAAATAACTCTTATATGTTCTTTAAGGCATCCAAGTATCCATTACCTTAATATTTCTCATCGTTCTTGACGTGATGTATAAGTATTTTGTATTATTTTATTAGTAACCTTGATGCATATATATAATTAATAAGAAAACCATGTGATATATGCAAAGTATAGCTAAATTTCTTGTAGCATGATGTATAATGTAAAATTAAGCTTTGTAACCTTTGTCATAATCAGTATTAAACTTGTTATTCTATTTCCACCAGCCTAATCTAGTTCTTTCACTGTATCCTTGAATATTTAACTAAGTATGTATTAGAAGAGAGTAAATGACATTTGAGATTAATAAAGTTTATAAAATATAAGGAAGTTAAGTTTGCTCATATTTCTATCAAGGTGAGGATAAGTTAATCTAACTAACTTAATAGAGTTTAATTTATAGTCTTTCTACATATTGCCTATATAGAATAAGGTTATAAAAATAATCTATCTAGCAAAATATCTAATGCTACTAAAACTAACTTAAAAGGCTTCCAGTCTAACTCTGATGAGGTCGTGGTAAAGACTCAACCTATATATTAGCAAAATGAAATGCATAAGATAATTTTGGGACTTAATAAATAAATTCTCTAGTGTAATTTAATATAATAATATATCAAACTTACTAATCAAATAACTTTCCTATAAAATTTAGCACATAAAACATCAAAATCTATTAGTTCAAATTCAAATAACAATAAAATGCACATTCATAGCTATACCATCTCAGTTATATCTAATTAGAGGAGCCAATTATGTTTAAAATCCAATCTTAATATATAATACATAACTATTAATTATAAAAGCAAATACACTTCTTTGTGACTCTTGGTCAACCTATACCCTCACAAGCCTATTCTTGTGCCTTTTGATTACGGGTGTAAAATGGACTGAAGTCTATGGGTTTAGATGAGCTTATACTACTTAAAATTTAGTTTATTTTTTTACGGGTAATACGGACCGATCTGGGCAGACCAAAATCCGTGCAGACCAGGCATATACAAACTGGTCCGCGAATTCAAGAATACAGACCAAATACGGACTCCTTGACATTTAGTTTATTTTTTTCACAAGTAAGATGAATTAGACCTAAATGGACCGGGTTTAAACAGACTGGTTCATATCCGGTCCAATCCGCCTATTTTATACCTCTACTTTTGATCAACTTTATACCCTCATGAAACATAACCAAGACCTAATGTTCAATAATCATATCATCTCTTGTCATATTTCTTATATTACAAATCTTATTTCATTTCTTTTTTGTCATAACTCATACATTAGTCATCATCTTTTTCACAACAACATTATGCCTTAATGCATGGCCACATAGCTCATTTTCTTTCATAAATAACATAACAAGTTCATTCATTTGACATATCATATATCGTAATACCTCAAACTTTCATTCCAAAACCATAAATCTTGTAACTAACTCAAATTTATCATATACTATCTCATCTTAGTGTTTAAAAACATTACATCCTATATTGATGGAATGTGATAACATGAAACAAATTGGGTATAGTTGATTATATACTTAAGTATATGAGCCTTGAAAGTAATTCTGGGGATTATAGTCTACTGTATAATCTACTACTAGTGGTCTAAAAATGATTTTGGATGCTTATATAAGTGATAACAAGTGTCCAGAAAGTAATCTTGGATGCTTATAATTAACTATCAACATCTAAAAAATAGTTCTTGGCCTTTTAGTTAGTCATGTAGTTAACTATGCCTACTTAGATTACATTTTTGGGGGCATAATTGACTACTACCTGGGATTTTATAGTTTCTTTGAAAATAACACTGTTAAATTGTTCAAAAACAAGCTTTTAATGCATTTAATGCCAACTAAACTCCATGAAATCATATATGCATGCTAATATAAACTCATTAAAGTCAATTCCATCATTAAATCATGTACATATCACAAATTAACATCATACTCAAGCATTTATACTCATATTCAAGAAAAACCTAAAATATGCAACTTAATTCTTAAATTTCTTAGAATCTAATATATAAACTAGAGTATTCACTTCAATAGTATGAAGGAGGATGATAAAAGGTAGATTTAGTGCTCCTTGATCCTAATCATAGTCAAAATCAAGAATTTTGAGTTAGGTTCAAATCTTTCTTTAAAATCAAAGTACCCTAATACTTGTCCAAATTAGGAGAAATGGTGAAGGAAATGTAATATTAAAAAGGATTTACCTTGATTAAATGAGAGATTTTGAGATAGAATGAGCCTTTATTTGCTTGATTAAAGATTAAAGATATAAGGGTTGAAGATGTTAAAAGAAATGAAGAGGATTATTAGGGAAGTTTGGGAAAATTTTAGTATAAATAGGTGAAGTTGGCTGGTTTTAGCCTAAAATGAGGAATAGTAATAAGGGCATTTTTGGAAAATACTTTCTAAATCTCCTTTATACTTACTCATTCAGTAGTAAAAACTTAAAACCTTAAACCTTTTTTAATTCTATATACTTTTTCTCATATATTTCTTCTAACATTTTTATTCCAAAACTCACTAAAATATTAAATTTTATTTTTAATTAATATTTCATTCATATTTATTTATTATCCATTGTTCATTTGAAATTTTCTTTGAATAAAGGCATACGAATCATTTCAATTATTCTCATCGGAAAATAAAAATTTTAAGTTAGTATATTTTAAAAATAGTGTAATAATACTTACCTTTTAAAAGAATTCATCATCGAATTCTTAGTGCTCTTATTATCCTAATGGCATTATGAAAATATAGTGAAATTTAACTCGTCACTCACTAAATAATAGGGGTATTTCTATTGCATATTCAATTCCAATTCCTACATAGCCTTTTCCATTATATGGCATTCTTAACGAACATTTAGGATGGAACTTCCTTGGATCTTTTTTTTCAAATTTGATGACCTAAAATCTCAACTGGTTGCTCCTTGTATGTTAGTTTAGGATTTAATTGCAATAATTCATCCTAAATCACATGAGATTTATCTAATAGATACTTTTAAGGCATTGACACATGAAATATTAGATGAATGGCTCATAAGCTATTTAAAATTTGATATATTGCAACTCTAACATGCTTAAGAATTAGAAAGGGTCTAATGAAGTAACATACTAGTATCCTTTCTTTTGAAACCACAGTACACCCTTCATAAGCAAAGCTTTTAAGAATACCATGTCCTCTACTTGAAACTCTAATTCTCTCTTTCTATTATCTGTATATGATTTTTTCCTATCTTAAATGTAATACCCAACTATTAGAACATAATTAGATAATATTTATTAATAGGTAATTAATAAAAGTATCCATCAATTTTGATAAACAAAAAAACAATCAATAGAAAATTTGATTGTTTTCAAGATCTAATGTTGATAGTATCTTAGAAAAACCTAATGTTTTTGCCTAAAAGCATCCTATGAAAATATAAATAAATAAAAAATATGGAATTTTTGGTAAAAACAAGGTGATGTGCACAATCACATGTTAAAACTAAAATTGGAATATATATATAACTAGTCAAAAATTGACTTTTTGTAAATAAAAATTTGATAAAAAGCCTAAATTTATGATTTTTCTTAAAATATGTATAATGTTTCCATTAATGTTTTATTAAAAAGAAAATTTTGATTTGATTTAATTAAATGAAGAGAAAAAACTAGCACTTACTAGTATTGCATGACTAGACTTAAATGTTAATTAGCATTTTAAATTCAAGTATTTGGTAATTCTATGAAGTAAATTCAAGAAAGAGTTTTAGTATTTGGAATATGGATTTTATTATCATTCTTAAAGTAATATCATTGGAGAATTAACTTGATTTTTGGAATTAATGGTATTTTCTGAAAGTAATAGGGTTGTTTTAGCATTTTCTTGAACTATGTTTCTAGAAGCGATGATGTAGATTAAGGAGTATTATTTTATATGGCTTACAAATACATGTTTAAATTAGAGAACCAGTGAGACTTTACTATATTGTCCATATGAAAAGAAGACATTATGATATGGAAACATTTAATGAAGGAATATTGCATTGGATTTGTCTAAGATCTTAGGATATTAAGAAGATAATATTCATTATTTTCATAAGAAATTAATCATATGGTGAAATGTCAGCTTTGATCAACAAAATATTTGAGAATATCTTGTCTTCTTTGGTGAAGCAAAACTATGGCTTATAAGTAGAAATGGGAAATGATACATGACAAAAAAGCCCTTCAAATTTACTAAAAATAGGAATGAGGTTTTCATTTCTCTTTACCCTATATTAAGAAAGCATACATGATTAAAGAGAAAGAGCGAGAAGTGAAAGAATTTCTTGAGTTTTAGAGAAAGGAATGTCATGATCTAATTCAAATTTGTGACCAGCATAGATCCTATTATCAATTTTCACAAGTGTTAACAATTTTCACTTTTTCTATTTTACAAAAGTTTCTAAATTTCAAGGGACTTGAAATTCTTTTAAATTTTTTATGAAAAAATAGACAAAGTCTCTCCTATTTTTTTGGAAACTTTTGAAGGGCCACTCGCCTTAAAATATAAAACCTATTTTATATCCAGATATGGCAGTATCAACCATTCACATATTACCATATAAATTCAAAATTATATTCATATAAACGATTAAACACATCATATAAATCCAAAAATCTCTATCTATGATGTGAATTCTACTCCTAATTATCAAATCTTCTAATAAGGCAGTCTTGGACCTTCACAGATGCAACAAGACTCAAAGGCACTTATCTTAACTTGAAAATATCAAAAATAAAATAAATTGAGTTATAAAAACTTAGTAAGTATACATCCACCACTACTTTGTAGGTGATTAGTTATATATATAATAATTATAAGTTTTTCAAAAAACTAAACTAGAGAATATTAGCAAACCCATTTTCCTGACTTTCTAAAATATATTAAATCATACTTTAAAATGGGAGTTCACCTGCATATATCTTAAATTTTATTTCTCATATCACAAATTATAGTAGTCTTAAATATCTGTTAGTACATAATATTATTATTATGTCATGTACTACCCATTTTGGATAAACACCACATTCATAAATAGCCATTAAGGCTTAAATACAAATAAATCATTACAATCATATCAAACCTTTATAATCATGTTAAACAATGATATCTATCCACAAATAATTTCCAACACCATATCATATCACACACCTAGTTACAATAAACATATATATAGTCACTTTTTGATTTGTAAAGCAATGCTATAATTTTTCTCAATTGTTTACTGGGAATTTCCCATTCGACTCTCAAATCAATCTTATATCCTCCACAATTATTTATCGGGAATTTCCCATTCAACTTTCTCATTATAGCTTCATTATCATACACGGTTTTCAAAGTCACCTTTGACATGATTTACAAGTAATATACACAAGAGAGTTCAATTCTTATATCACAATTATTTGTCAGATCATCAATGCAAAGTCACTAATTTATCATAGAGCAATATCAAGCATACAATAGAATATACACTAGGCTTAATTTCATTTTTAGTCCCCTTAATATATAGTTTGTTTGTATTTAGTCCTCATTAAACGTAAAAATCTATTTTAATCCCCCTAAAATTAAAATTTGAACACTTTTGATCCTTCTGTTAAACTTTTCGTTAAAACTACTAAAAAAAGAAAAAAAAGGGAAAAAAGAGGAAAAAGAAAAAGAAGGAAGAGGAAAAAGAGAAAGAAAGAAAAATAAAAAAATTGAAGACATAATTTATTTATTTATTAAAATAAGAAAAATAAAAATAAAAATAAAAGTAAAATAGAAAATACTGAAAATATTTAATTACTAATTATAGTAAAAAATATATTAAAATATTTAAATAAGGAATTTATTTATTTTTTAAAGAAATCAATAAAATTAGTAATTATATTAAAATCATATTTAATTATTGTATTCAATAGAATAATTAATTATTAATAAATTTAAGTATATAATTTATTTTATATTTAAATTATAAGTTATTTTTATAATTTATTCATCTAATTATGAACTTTATTTTACTAAAAATTTTTACATCAAATATCATTCAAGAAAATTAATTATTATTAAAAATTATCTCTAATATGAAATTAGTTCTTACACTCTAATAAATAATTAATTACATATTTTCATGGTTATACTAAATAAGTATGCTTTTTAATTTTAATTTATTATTTATTAAATACACTCAAATTATTATAACCATATATTTTTCCTTCTTTTTCTTTATCACTATTTTCTTTCTTTTTTAATGAGTTATGACCCTCTTAATTTAAGTATGTTTTATTTATAATAAATTAAATGTAAAAAATTATACTTATTTAATATAGAAATAAAAATAAGTGATTAATAATTTATTAGTATGTAAATTATTTTTATATTTAAAATACTTTCTTTCTTAAGAGATATTTGATGTAAAGATTCAATAGTAAAAAAAATTATAATTGAATGAACAAATTACCAAAATAATTTATTATTTAAATATAAAATAAATTACACACTTAAACACATTAATAGTCAATTATTCTATTTATTGTGATGAAATAAAGCTTTAAATGTATCCTAGTAGATTTAAAAATTTTAATTAATATGATTTTAAAATAATTAGTAATTTTATTAATCACATTGAAAAATAAATAAATCACTTTATTTATTGTTATTTTAAATGTTTTGACATATTATTTAGTATAATTGGTGATTAAATATTTTTAGTATTTCTTTTTTTTTGCTTTTATTTTTCTATTTCTCATTTTAATAAAAAATTTAATTATTAAAAAGTATTCCTAATAAAATTAATTTATACACTAATACATTACTAATCAGTTATATTTATTTCTATATTAAATAAATATACTTTTAAATTTAATATATTATAAATTAAATAAACTCAAATTAAGAAGGTCTTGACACACTAGAAAAGAAAGAAAATGGTGATAAAAAAAGAGAAAAAAAGAATATATGGATGAAATCATTTGAGTACATTTAATAAATAATAAACTAAAATTTAAAAGCATGCTTATTTGGTATAACAATCAAAATATGCAATTAATTATTTATTAGAGTGTGTAAACTAATTTCATATTTTAATAATAATTAATTTTCTTGAGAGATATTTGATGTAAAAAATTTTAGTAAAAGAAAATTTATAATTAGATGAATAAATTAAAAAAATAACTTATAATTTAAATATAAAATAAATTATACATTTAAATTTATTAATAATTAATTATTCTGTCCAGTATAATAATTAAATATGATTTTAATATAATTACTAGTTTTATTGATTTCTTTAAAAAATAAATAAATTGCTTATCATTTTTTAAATATTTTGATATATCATTTACTATGATTAGTATTTAAATATTTTGAGTATTTTTATATTTGATTTTATTTTTATTTTTCTTATTTTAATGAATAAATAAATTATATATTCAATATTTTTATTTTTCTCCCTGTCTTTTTTTTTCTTTTCCTTCTTTCTATTTTTCCTTCTTTTTTACCTTTTTTCTCCTCTTTTTTTTCCTTTTTTCCGTTGGCTTTAATAGAATGTTTAAAAGGACCAAAAGTTTTCAAATTTTGATTTTAAGAGGATCAAAATAGATTTTTACATTTAAGGGAAACAAAATATGAATAAACTATATATTAACGTAATTGAAAATGAAATTAAGCCTATATACTAACAATATCATCATGTTCTCCTACATAGCCATGACATATAGATATCATGGAACTTAATCATAATTCATCATTAAGTAGAAACATGACTACCATGCTTTCGCTGCACACTCTAACTCATTAACTTTCACTTAACAACTAATTTTACTTGGACTATGATATTAGGTTTATGCATAAATATATGTACATAAATATGAAATCATTTATATTAGTAAGGAGAATGTATATTTCATAACAATTAAACTATATTTTATTAAAATAATAATATGTAGTGAGGTATATACTCACCTAAAATTGCTCGTAGCTTTAAAGATTCTTAAGTGTTCTGCTTTAATCTTCCATTTCTTCCTATTTCACAAATTATAAGAGTAACTTGTAGATGTATTGGATTTACTCATTTTATTTCTAAATCATTATTCCAAGGTCTAATCAAAATATTTTAATTTCGTTTAATGCATTTTATTATCCTTTCTAACATTATCTCATAAAACTAAAATATGCTATTACATAGTAATTTGTAATAACAATTACACATATGAAAATATTATAAGTCCAACTCTAGAAAATACATTTGATGCAACTTATTCATCCTTAACTATCACATCCTTTATTTCAAATTCATTATTGAAAAATTAAAAATTCTTGTATATGATGATTTTCCACTTCAAAGTATAAAATGATCAAATATTAGATTTTGATAATATGAATACACTTAAGTACACTTATCTAACATTCTTGAGTATAAAATCCTTATTTTATCAATACTTTACCCAATATCCAAATAATACAATAAAATAAGGTTTTCTTAGATCAAGTTGAAATCTTTCAAAATATCAAAATGTGATGATTAATATTTACTCTAACTATATTACTTTAACAACCTACTCCATAAAATTTTTGTTGTTTGAAACATCATCATGTATTTGAATCCACCTATAACATGGGTTTTGAAATATATAACCACTTATGAAAATATTATAATGTTATGTTCTATAGTGGTTTTACTCATGTTATAGAAATATTTTATAATGTGAAAATATTATTTTCAAAAGAAGTACTTAGAATCTACAACATACATAAATTTGGTTTTGCTTGGATCATTGGTGAATCTTTCAAAATATAAGAATATTTTACTTCGTAAATACTTTAACCATAATATTTTAGCATTCTTTAGTATAAAAATTACATTTTTAATATGCATAATCATATATTTCAAAATTCTTATGAGAATGGGGTTCTTGATTTATATGTAAATCTGCTAAAATAATGGAATAAATAGTCTATATATGTTTTTAATTATTCTATTTTAGTATTTTATAACATAAAAATCATATTTTTCATATGTATTATTGTATATCTCAAAAATACCCAAATGGGTCTTTCTTCAAATCTCATCTCAATCTAACAAAATATAAAGATTTTAGTGTCTATAGTGGCTTACCACAATTTGTGAAGGCCATCGGCACCTTGTTGACATTGGAAAGTAGATTTATCAATAAAGTGCAGTAATGAACTACTACGACCAGTGCTAAAAAAATGTATTTTCTCTACTTTTCAAGCTTACTGCTACTAAGAAGAAACACACTGGAGCTTAAGCAGTAGATAGTGGCCAGAGATCGTGTGGGGAGACAGCTTCATGTAGCTTCCTTTGCACTTAGTTGCTTGTGGATTACCTTTGCTAGTGCACCTTGTAGCTGTTAAACAACAGCTTGTGAGCAACATAACAGTACACATTGCAACGATTCTCTAGTTGATCAGATGTGTCACAATAATAAGGAAGAGGGAGGACACCATGCTGCCAAAAAGAGGAAGATGATAAAAAAGAAAGAAAGAAAGAAGATAGTAGATTCAAGGGAGAGAGGTGGTTATGTTTAGTGAGAGAGGGAGTGATGGGAATGTGTTAGTGGTAGGAGAGAAAGAGGAAAAGGAAGTATATATTAAAAGCTTTAGGTTATAATTTTATACTCCTCGCAAACTATAAGCTCATTTGTTTTTAAATCTCATCCTTTTATCTTTATATTAGAGACAATCCTAGCTATTCATTATTTTTAAAAGCTAAACTTTTATAAAACTCACTCTTAAAATTCTTAAAAATACTTTCATAACTTTTAGAAATAATTGATTAAATACAAAAAAATTATGTCATTCCTTGTAAAAATTATTTAAACAAGCCTCGAGTTAGTTTTGGCCATATAAAAATAATCAAATTTCGAGTAATATCATAAGTATCACTTTTAATTTTCTAGAGCTTTTAATATAGAAAATAAATTTAAAATCAAATGTTAATTAGATAAATAAATAATTATCCATAATCATCTTAGTTTAGGACATTATAAGGAAGTCCTTCATTTTTCTAAGTTCTAAAAGAGAACTTGAATGTTGGTGGAACTTTTGCAAAGTTTTAGCTTTTTTTGTTCTTGAAAAAGGTAGAAATTTTTATGCTTTTGTGGTTTCATCTTTCTTCATAGTTCTTTACTAGATCTTATACTAATTTTATGGTATTTTGTGGATGGTAAACTAGAATCCATAGGATTGTAGAAAAATCAATTAATCACATTAAATATAAGCATAGATTTACCCTCTTTCTTAATGGTTTTCTCTTAATATAATTTTTATATAAGAGGTGTATACATTTTGTGGCTGTTAGTGCGTTGAAGCCATGATTTATCATAGTGGATTTGTTTTAAGAAAAATTCTTCTTGAAAGAATTTTGAAAGAAGAATTAGTTTTGAAAATAATTGTTTAGTTTCTTTTAAAAAAAAGTCCTTGAAAGGTTTTCTTAAAAGATGAAGCAAAGAGAATGTTTTCAAAAAAAGGGGGTTTATTAATGAAAGTTTTTGGATGAGACATAAAAATTTTTCTTCTAAGGCATACTTAAAATAGTAAGGTTATAAACATGTTTTCATACAAAATGAAATAGAACTTTTTATTGAAGAAAATATAAGGAGCTCTTAGGTATTCTATGTACTCTTGGAGCAAATCTTTAATTTTTTTTTCAATAAAAACCTAGTATACATCAAATTACCATAGGAGTTTTAAGCTAAAATTGTTACATCAAAGTTTTAAGCTAAAATTCCAATTCACAATTACCATAGGAGTTCTCTGGTTCTATGGTTTCTATTATGGAAAATTTCTATTTTTGTTATAAAAACTTGTTACAATGTGTTCTAAAATAACTTTGATATATTAAAGTTTCTAAATCAAAATCCTTTGTAAAAAATGGAGTATAGCTTTTGGTTTTGGTGTCGCTAAATAGCTTAAAAATTTTATTTTTCAAGCTAGAAATTGTTTACTACAAAACGATTTTCAAGCAAATTATTTTTAGTTGATTATTGGAACATGTTTTGGGTATGCAAATAACTTGAAAGTTACATTTAAAATGAAATGTTCTTGGCTGGAAATTTTGCAAAAATAATCTACAAAATTTCATATAAAAATAGGATTTTAAAGGTTAAAGGTGTACTTTTCAAGGTGTTTTGAAAGTTTAATGTATAAGTAACTTGTGCAACTTGTTTTAAGTTTGAAATACATTGAAAAATGGAATTACTAGAAAATTCCAAAAATTTTCAATAAAAATTGATATAAAAAATAGGATTTTCAAGTATAGGTTTCTTAGTAAAACCTCAAGGAGGTGTATGCTTGACTGCATGAGATTTTGATATGCATATATGATTAAATTATGCAAAATATCTACCAATGTATTATGTATTAGAATGCTTGAATTAGTGAGTTAGAATAGCCTTCTTATTTTTTAAAATAGTACACTAATCCTAGGTTTGACATTGCATGAGTTAAGAATAATTGAAGTTAGAAAATCCAAGTAGTGTTATGGTTTTTCATAATGAAAAACAAGAAAAATGTTAAGTAGTTTTTCAAAGAAATTATTGCTTGTTATAATATATATTAGGTATATAAAGCTAGCGGCATAAGATCATGCTTAAATGAAAATAAAAATGTTGGAAAGAAAGCATTTGGTATCTCACAATATTTGTGAAGAAATCATGAGTTTTATGATATTCTTATTGCATGTGTACATCATGAAATTGCTTATAAATGCACTAATGAATTATTATGAAATCAGTAAAAGTGAAATAGATCTCTTGTATAAGGTGTTATCTAGCATGAGAAATGAGAAGCATTAATGCTTGAGTAAGTCATTGGAAATGTGACAAGGCATGGTGAATTTTATCTTGCTAGATTTTAAAATATGATTATGTTTTTTATACATGTTGGTTTTGGGAATGGATGGTAATTTACCCTATCCTATTTTGTGATATGTGAAAATAAGGCTTTATGCCATGTATGATTAAAAGCTAGAATGACTACATGAAAATTATGGCTTAAATGCTATATGTGATTTAATGCCTTGAATAACTACATGATCCTAAGGCTTGAACACTCATGCAATGATGCAACATGATTATATGATATGATTATGTGTTATGAGACATTGTGATGAATGGAGAGGTTTTTATGGCTTTTAAGTCACATAGGAGGATACGTAGAAGGTGGAATAATTTGAATAAGGTTGCAAAATGCATGGTAATATTAGTTCAGAGTAACAAGAAGGAACCTTGCATGTTTCCTTACCATTTATTATGATGCATCATTATATTATTTTGTGAATATGTCTAACTTATTACTCAATTTATTTGAAAATATTTATAAATGTAGCAAAATAGAGTTAATATTATAAATTTTATGGAGAAAGTAATTTTCATAAGAATTTTTTTTAATATATGTCTCGAGTATAATTAATTTACTTAGCTAACACTTTTTAGAAAATGGGTAAGATAGCTATCTTACTAAGTAATTTATTACCTACTCTACTTATAAATATATTTTTCAAATACTCCTCCAACTAATGACTTTTATGATCACCATTGATATTTAGTGGCATATTTATAAGATTCCTTATGAATGGTGCTAACTAGAGTTTTTCCTTTTTTTTTGGCCTAAGTATTAATTACACTAGTGCAAAACCAATAGCTAGAGCAAGAGTAAAAAGGTTGGAACTAGAGGTTCTTGATTTAGTTCAAGAGTTCTTATTAGCTATGCTTTAATTCCAACATCTACTGACTATGCTGCTGAGTTTTATGTCCTAATACTTCTATAAAACCTATAGTAGTTGCAACAATACTAGTCACATCATCAGTAGTAGTCTATAAGCCACCACCTAGCTTAACCTCTAAAGATAATGAGTTTGACCCCACCATGGACATTTTTGATAATTAGTTATCATAATAGCTGTCATTTTTTTATTTATCTATATGGATATTATTTAACTCTTATTACATTTTTGTATACTTATTTTAGTATTCAGTATATGATGAATAGATTATAATATAACCTAATTACCTATCTAAATATTATATACATATGTGATGCATATTTTATATGTTGGTTACTATAATTCTTATTATGTTTTAATTAAAGTTATGTTTTTGTGAAAAAAGGAAAGGGTCCATGACTTTACAAAGGTAGAAAAAATGGTAATTGTTTTACTGAAGTATTATTAAATACCTTTGAGTTTTGAAATACATAATTACTTATTTTCTTAAACTATTTTTTTATGTCATTTCAAAGAAATATTTTCAATCAAAATATTACGTCTCAACAGTTTCCTATTCAGAAAAATTATTATTTTTTCCATTTTATTAAAAGAGGTTCAAATTTATTAATTTATTAGTAATAGAGATTTCTTATTGATTAAAGATATTGTTTACCCCAAATATAAGGATTTTGTTTGCTAGAATTAATAATCGTTTCTAAAATAATTTAGAAGTTGGTGCAACAAGTTTTTCTTACAAAAATAAAATTTTACTTTACCAAATAGCAGCATATCCATTAGCACTTTAATGTTATGTAAAATGTATTTTGCTTATAAAACATCATTCTTTCTCTTTTTAATGTGCAAGATTTTATCTATATTAATTCCTCCAATTTTATGGCTCTTATTGTATTATATATGCTTAATTTTATAGAATTGGCTTCGTTATGTAATTAGGAGTTAGTTTTATAATGTTTTGAAATTATTTGTTTAATTTGAATTTTTACATTATTTCAAGTTTTTAATGATATTTTAAGTTTTAGATATTAGATTGGGATAATCTTTATATCATTGGAAAGTTTAAAAAAGCTCTATAACATTTATTATTTGGTCAAAGCCTCATTTTCAATTTAGTTAAGAAATTGAAGCTTTGTTTTTGTTCCAACTAAGCTAGTTTCGATTTTTGGATCATATCTAGAGTTTTATAAGTCCAATCAAGATAAAACAAGTGCCTAAAATTTCTTAAGACTCGACCCTACAAATTTTATAGTTTAAGCTTAGTAAAACTATGCAATTTTTATAGTCTTACATTGGATAGAAGCTAAACCTATAAAATTTCATCGTTGTAACTCTTTTAATACATTATTTTGTAAAATAAGTTCTGGGATTCTAAAATTAGTAAGGTCCCATTCTTTGTAATCCTAAGAAGCATATAATTCAGATTCACTAGGTTCTTGGAGGTTAGTAAGTTAGATATAAAGTCTTGTACCTCCAAAGGAAAGGAAATTTTACTTTTACACAATTCATTAAAGAGAGCTTTTCTCTCTTTTTAAAGTTTCCTCTTCTTCAACCATAGAAGGCTCAATTTTTAGTTAATTCAAAGATTTTGAAACTCATTTCTATCTAGATTATCCTAAGTTGTATGTTAATTTCTTCTATTTGATTTTTCTCTTTTTCTCATTCTTTGTGCTAATTACTTAAAATTGCATATGTTAAATGTTAATTTAGTATAATTTATGTTCAACCTTATGATATCTAATTTTTATCTATTTTAATGTCAAATTGAGGTTGGTTAATTATAATTTTTCACATAGGGACAAAGGATAAGGAGATTAAATAAGAGGTTTCTTGTTTAATCCTTTAATTTAACTGAATTTTATTTTTAAATTAATTTCAATATAGCTTTATGAAGTCTAATAGTTGCTTAATTCTACTAATTTTAATTAATTAAATCCAAAATAGTCATCTAGCATAAGATTCATGAATTATTGTATGGATTCTAGATAATTCAAAATTGAAAAATTAATCTGAATGGTAAAATATTTTGTAATATATGATTAATCTAAAGTAAAAGCTCTAAAATCTTTGAATCAACTATTTTGCTACATTGAATTCCTTTCTATTTTACTTTTATATTTAGTTTTATCTAGTGTATTTATTTTAAATTCCAATCAAAATCCCCTAATTTAGTTTTGTGTTCATTTTATTCTACATACTATATGGATTTTATCTGCATTTTATGTGCATTCTATTTGAACTTTTGTTTTATTGTTATTTGTTTTTCTTCCTTCTATTTTTGATGCATAAAAAGCTTAAGCAATTATGTAATAGTTGTTAATAAATCATTGAGAAAGGATATATCAAACGGATCGCTAAGGCACAACTTGATTATCACTCTATATTGCATAATGTTTATCAAACAAGTAATAATTAATTTTGATGTATTATGACGCATATCACTCTTCCTTTTAATAAAAAATGTGAAACACCTTAAAATGTTCATGATAACTTCTTTTTGTTTTATTTGTGAAAATCATGCTTTCAAAACCTTTGCTAGTTTTAAAAGAAATCCTTTCCATAAAACCTTTTTCCTTCCAAAATTCTTTCTTGAATTTTTAAGAAAATAATTTTACAACTAACCCACTATGAGATTCATGGCTTCAATTGAATCACAAATATCACATATACCCCTTGTACATAAACAACGTCTAAGAAGAAAAACAATAAGAAAAAAAGTGGTCCACTACTCACTTGAAAATAACTCTTTGTCATTAGATTCTTTTACCTATCATTCAAAGCACATTACTAACATAAAATAAAATTTAAAAGGAATTCTTAACAAGAATCATGAAAAGAGATGAATTTTATTGAAATTTAGAAACTTATACCTTCACTAAGAAGATAAACAAAACTTTTTCTTTCTACCAACTTTAAACAACTCTAATAAAACTAGCAAAATCTAACATAAAATTCATTTATTCTCACCAAAACTCTCTCTTAGTGTTGGCTATGTTTAGTGTACATCAAATGGAGTTAATCTTAGCTATTTATAGAAGAGATGAATGGGTTAAAGTGAGATGGAGCAAAGCGCATAGCTTGTTACTAGGCAAAGACAATGGCAATTATTTTTTCCAAGTTTTGGTCTTTATTTACTATTCCTAGTCTTGGCTTCTTATTCTCAGTCTTTATAATGTTATTATAGCATATATCATTAATCTTGACAAACTGTATGGGAAACTTTCCACCATCCTTCTAGTACCTAATTAATCATTCCTTAATCTAATCATCTTCATTAAGGCTTTAATTAGTGATTTTTCCTTACAAACATTTATGCCATTGTACTAATGCCCTAATTTTCATTTTTGCCACTTCCAGGATTCTAGGATATTTTTTAGTACAACCTATATGTTACTCTAAAGTCTTGTTAACATTAAATCTTAAATAATTTTATTTTCCTTGGATTTTTCTTAAAAATTCCTAGAGAATTTTTTTAGTCTATTAATTCTAATAAACACTTTTACTAATACTAGTAAGTATTTCTATAGACTACCTACTACTAAACATTGTCTTATTGATCTTTGTTAGGTCTTAAATATAATTTTTTATTGGGTGTTATAAATGGTTAAGAAATGGGTCATGACAAAGTTAGTATTATAGCATAATTTGTGTAAACTGTGGTATGGTAGTTTATTGGCTATTGTAATTAAGAGATTAGAAAATATAGTTAAAGAAACTATGAGATTTCCAACCATTAATAGTTAAGTACCAATCATCATTTATGATTTCATTGGCTCTATCTAAAAGTGTAAGTGTTTTTTATGTTTGAAAAAGAAATTTTCTATTGTTGATTAAGTTATTTTATAAGAAATGGTAAGAACTAGGGTAAACTTAGGCAATTCGAAAAATGTAAGATCATCAAATTCCCCTAACATGAAACTTTAACTTGGACTATTATTTTACAATAAACTTTAGAAAAAGTGCTAAATTAAGGAAATAGAAATAAAAATAGGTGAGATGAAAGATAATATTCCCTTTTCCTAGTCTTTTACCAAGCTAAGTGATAATTGGTACACAAATTTCTAAAATTGAAACCTTAACCTATAATGGATTGATCCATTAGTTGACCTCCACCAATTCCTTAATTGAACTAAGAGAATTGGCAAGATTTTAGGATGTAGTAAAGCTATAATGGTGGAGCTAGCTAGTCATCAATTGGAAAATTTAGTGTATTAGTGGTATAGTTAGAATATAAAATCACAGTTAAGAGTTTAAAACCTAATCAGTTGGGAACAATTCTAAGAAGAGTTAGTAGATTAACTCTTACTCCTAAGCATAATAAATGCTAATGCAAGCAAATTTAAGCAACTAACTAAAAGAATAATGATTGTATCTTAGAATGACACCTAATTTATGCAACTCCCCTAATATGCTTGATATTTGTTGCTTAATGAAAGGATAAGAGTGAAATAATTTCTACATGAACTTTTAAATTACTTTTATGATCAAGCAAATGTTACTAATAACACCACCTATAAGGAAACTTTAAATCTAGCAATCAAAACTAAAATATGCTCTAATAAGATACATGACGGAGAAGCAAGTTTTAAGAAGAAGAGACTAAGGTTTTGTAGATGAAGTAAAGGTAGTAAATGGCTTGGAAAAGGTGTGTAGAGTGCCCTAACAGGTGGACATTTTATTAGAAATTTCAAAGGTTAAAATATCATTAAATTTCCAATTCTTCCTTTAAAAAAATGGCTCTACCAAGTAGGACCTACTTTGTGCTAAATTTATAAAAAAGACTTCATTTTTATGACCAGTGCAATTAAGATTGCATTAAATTACTTAAATCATGCTTTAAATGTGGATAGATAAGACATATAGCAAAAGACTATAGAATGACTTAGTTTAGGAGTAATATCATACCCAGTACCTAAAACACCTAAATAACTATTTCTCTTAGGTCAATAACACTATTTGGTATAGGAGTAACAGGAGGTGGAAAGAAAGAGACATTTAGGACATAAGCCTAAGTATTTACCATGATAAGGCTAAAACACTTTGATGATAGATGCTTTACTTATTGAAAACCTTTATGTAAGAGTATTATTTGATTTTAGAGCTACCTATTCTTTTTTATCCTATAAATTAGCAAATAAAATCACAAAACTTAAGAAAAAACTAGATGATGTAATGAAAGTTACTACCTGAATAAGAAGAATGATGATAATAACACATGGAATTAAAAGATGTTAAAAAACTTAATTAATTATCCAATAAAGGTTAATATGATAGTATTGGATATGGTAAATTATAGTATAATCCTAGAAATGGATTAGTTAACTAAGTATTATGCTTGTGTAAATTATTACCATAAGACGATAGCATATCAACCAAAATGGAGAAGTGGCGTAAGTATTGTAAGGAGAGAAAAAAGCAAAGATACCTAATTTTGTATCCTACATAAAATTAAGGAAACTTATTAAGAAAAGGTGCGTGATATGGATAGCCACCATAAGTAAAGCTGAGATAGAAGAACCCGAAATCAATGAAGTCCGAATGGTGAATGAGTTCTAAAATATTTTCCTGAAAGAGTTGTTAGGACTGTCATTTAATGGGGAGATTGAGTTCACAATTAACTTGATTCTTAAAACAAATATGATATCTATTTCTCCATATAAGATGGCACTAATAGAATTGAAATTATTAAAAAAGCAATTACAAGACTTGATAAACTTAGATTTTATATGCCCAAGTATTTCCTTATAAGGTGCACCTATGTTATTTGTCAAGAAGATGGATAGATCAATCAGTCTATATATAGGCCACTGATAGTTGAACAAGGTCGCTATTAAGAATGGGTATCCATTGTCATAGATTAATGACTTGTTTAATCAACTTTAAGGTGCTTGATACTTTTTAAAGATTGATTAGTAATTAGGATATTTTCATTTAAAAATTCAAAAAGAAGATATTATAAAGCTAGTGTTTCTCACTTGCTATAGACATTACAAATTTCTAGTAATATCTTTTGGGTTAATGAACACATCGATATCATTTATAAAATAGATAGATAAAGTATTCAATCCATTTTTGTACAAGTTCATTATAGTGTTCATTAATGATATTCTAGTATATTCCAATACTGAAGAAAAGCATGTGCAGCATCTACAAATTACTTTGTAGACATTGTGAGAACATTAGTTATACGCAAAGTTTTCAAAATACAAGTTTTGGCTTGGAACATATCATTTCAAAAGAAGAAATCCAAATAAATCCCTAAAAGGTTGAAGTTGTATCAAAGTGGCCAAGGCTTTTAATAGTAACAAAAATGCAAAGTTTTCTTGGATTAGCTAGATACTATAAATGGTTCATGAAGAATTTCCTAAAGATCACTTTATCATTGAAAAAGTTAACTTGAGGGGAAGCCAAGTTCACATGGAATGATTTATATGAAAGGAGATTCTAAAGGTTGAAAGAATGCTTAACGTTTATATTAATTAGTGTTACCCCTTCCAAGTGGAATCAAAGGATATATGAAATTCTATGATGCATTAAGGATTGGGCCAGGATAAGTGCTAATGTAGCATAGGAAAGTGATAGTTTATGCATTAAGGTAACTAAAGAAATGTGAAGTGAACTATCCAATTCATAATTTGGAGATAGTAGTAATGGTATTTGCTCTAAAAATTGAAAGGCATTATTTATATGGATCCACATACAAGATTTATATAGATTATAAGAGTTTAAATTACATTTTTGAGTAAAAAAATTTGAATATATGAAAAAGATAATGGATGGTTTTGGTGAAGGACTATAATTATTTTATCCATTACCATCCAAAAAGGAAAATGTTGTAACAAATACTTTGAGTTGAAAAAATCCAAAGAAAAAAGGAAAAGCATAAAAGGAAAAAGTCCATGGAAAAGTAGTTAGCATAAGGATTCAATCCATGATAATAGAGTAGATTAAAGAAGAGTAGTTGAAGGATGCTAAATAAAAGTAGTTAAAGAAAAAGGCAATGGTAAAAGAAAAAACCATCTAAGAGTTAATGATAAAGGAGTAATAACAAATAAGAAGAGATTATGAGTACTTGAATTAATGAGGATAAAAGCCTTAAAAAATGTTTATAAATTATCATTTATAATGCACCCAGAGGAACAAAGATGTATAAAGACCTAAAGAATGTTTACTAGTGGAAAGGAATAAAGAAGTATATAATTGAGCACATGATCAAGTGCCTAACTTGTTAGCAAGTCAAATTGGAACACCAATGCCTAATAGAACTTTATTAGAAGATCTATATACTTGAATAGCAGTGAAGAGCATCATAATGGACTTTGTTTTAAGATTGCTAAGAACTAGCAAGGGTTATGATTATATATATAAGTGATAGTAGATTATCTCACAAAGATGATGCATTTCTTACTAGTGAAGATAGTGTTCTTAACATCATAATATATTTAAATTTTCTTGGATGTGATTGTATTATTACATGGTGTGCCAACTATGATTATTTCTAATTGTGGGACATAGTTCACATCATATTTTTTACAATCATTTCAAGAAACATTATTACACTTCAATATAACATTTCATCCATAAATAAATAATCGAAAAGGATGATTTAGGCTCTATAAAACATGCTTAGAGCCTACAATATAAACTTTGAAGGAATTTAAGATAAGTATCTGCTTTTTACTGAGTTTGTCTATAACAACAATTACTAAGCAAGCATTTGGTCCATTAAACACATTATATGATAGAAAGTGTAGATTGTCGATAGGTTAATTTAAGTTAGGATAGGTGAAGATAATTGGACTAAACTTAGTAGAAGATGCATTGAGCAAAGTCCATATTATCAAGGAAAGGTTACATATAGTTCAAGATAGGTAAAAATCTTACACTAATATACACCAATGAGAATTGGAATTCCAAGAAGGAAAAAGTTTATTCTTAAGAGTATCATCAATGAAGGAAATAATGTGTTTCAGTAAGAAAAGGAGTTAGTACAAAGATATGTTAGACCTTATTTGATAACAAAGAAAGTTGGAAGATAGCATACCAATTAGATTTACTAGAAAATATGAAAGCAATTCATCTAATCTTTTATAAATTAATGATATAAAAGCATGCCCTTTATGAATCCCATGTATTGAAAGAAGAACCTTTAGAGTTAGATAAAAAGTTAACTCACATAATAAAAAAACTAAACAAGATAATAAATAGACAAGTTAGGAAGTTGAAATCCAAAGAGATACT
Source organism: Sindora glabra (assembly GCA_020226215.1). Lineage (NCBI taxonomy): Eukaryota > Viridiplantae > Streptophyta > Magnoliopsida > Fabales > Fabaceae > Sindora > Sindora glabra. The sequence goes on along the minus strand of CM035232.1, from coordinate 69,910,897 downwards.
TACATTTAAAGTGATTTGAGAAAGACATGGTATGCAAAAGGCAACTCAGGAATAAAAAATAAACATGAAAGAAAAGTTTCTTGAACTATTTGGCAAGATTCACTAAAAACTTTTTCTAATTTACTAACAATTCTATTTAAATTTATCTCATTTAGTGAAAATAAAAGATGAATTTTCTTAGAGTAGAATTTGTAATACCCAATTATTAGAAAATGATTTCAAAATATTAATTGATGAGTAATTAGTAGGAGTATCCATCAATTTTGATAGGTAAAAAAATTAGTAGAAAATTTGATTGTTTTCAAGATCCAAGGTTAATAGTATCTTAAAGTAACCTAAGGTTTTAACTTAAAGGCATCCTATGAAAATCCAAACAAATAAAAAAAATGTAGAATTTTTGGCCAAAAAAAAGGTTAGATAAACGATCACACTCTAAAACCAAAATTCAATTATTTAATTTTGAAAACAAATAATAAAACTAGTCAAAAATTGACTAGTAACTATGCAAAATAGTTTTTTTAAATGACAATTTGTTCAAAAGCACAAGTTTATGATTTTTCTTGAAATATGTATAATGTTTCTGTTAGTGTTTTATTAAAAAGAAATTTTTGATTTGATTTAATTAAGTGAAGAAAAAAGAGTAGCACTTACTAGTATTGCTTAATTAGACTTAAATGTTAATTAGCATTATGGATTCAATTATTTAGTAATTCTATCAAGGAAATTCAAGAAAGATTTTTAGTATATGAAATATGGATTTTGTTATCATTCTTCAAGGTATATCATCAAAGAATTAACTTGATTTGGGCAATTGGTGGTATTTTCCAAAAGTAATGAAGTTGTTTTAGTGTTTTTCTTAAGTAATGCTTCTAAAAGTGATAATGTGGATTAAAGAGTATTATTTTATATGGCTTAGAAGCACATGTTTAATTTAGAGAACTAATAAGACTTTGTCATGTAATCCATGTGAAAAAAAGACATTAGCATGTGAAAGTATTTAATAAAGAAATATCGCATTAGATTTTTTCTAAGATTTTATGAAGATATTAAGATGATAATTTTCATTATTTTAATAAAAAAGTAAGCATGAGGGGAAACATTGGCATTAATGAAAGGAATATTTTAAAAGATTTTATCTCATTTGGTGAAGCAAAACTATGGCTTATTGGTAGAAAAAAGGAGATGATGCAATGACATAAAAGCCTTTCAATTTTGCTAGAAGCAATAGTGAGATTTTCACTTCTCTTCACCCCCATTTTGAGAGAGCAAACATGGTTAAAGAGAAAGGAGAGAGAATTAAGAAAGGTTCTTAAGTTATAGAATGAGGAAGCCCTTCATTTTTCTAAGTTATAAAAGAGATCTTGAGTGTTGGTAGAACTTTTATGAAGTTTTTATTTCCTTTTACTCTTTAAGAAAGTAAAATTTTTTACGCTTTTATGGTTTCATGTTTTCTTCATAGTTCTTTACTGGATCTTATATTAATTTTATGATATTTTTGTGGATAGTGAAATTGAGTCCATAGGATTATAGAAAAATTAAGCAAGCATATCAAAGGTGAGTAGACATTTACCTTTTATCTTCATAGTTTTTTTTAAGAAAATTTTTATATATAAGATGTGTATTTTTTTATGGTTATTGGTGTGTTGAAGCCATGATTTATCATGGTGGATTTTTTTGAAAAAATCTTCTTGAAAGAATTTTAAAAGAAGAATTAATTTTGAAAATGATTATTTAGTTTCTTTTAAAAAGGAAAGTCCTTCACAAGTATTTTTTTTAAGATGAAGCAAAGAGAATGTTTTTAAAAAAAAAAGAAGAAAAGGAACTTATTCAAAAAAAGTTTTGGAAAAGACATAAAAATGTTTCTTCTAAGATACTACTTAAAATAATAAGATTATAATCATGTTTTCTTCAAAATGAAATAAAACTTTTCTTTGAAAAAAGCACAATGATCTCTCGGGTAATCCATTTACTTCTAGAGGAAATATTTTTCTAATAAAAATTTAATATGCATTATTTTATAACATATTACAAGTATCATAAAATTCTCATCCCAAAGTTTTAAAGCAAAAATCCACTTTGAAATACTATAGGAGCTTTTGAGTTTTATAGGTTTCATTAAAGAAAAATTTTATTTTTCTTACGAAAACTTGTTACAATATGCTTCAAACTTATTTTGATATGTTAATTAATAATTGTATTAAATTTTTTAAAGCAAAATCCTTTGCAAAAGTGGAGTATAGCTCTCAATTTCAGTGTTGCAAAATAGCTTAGACATTCTATTTTTCAATTAAAAATGGTTTACTACAAAATGGTTGTCAACCAAATTGTTTTGTTTGACTGTTAGGATATATTTTAGGTATGAAAACATTGAAAAGTCTAAAACCAAGTTTTCTTGGCTGGAAATTTTGGAAAAATAGTCCATAAAATTTCATATAAAAATAGGATTTTAAAAGTTAAAAGTGTCCTTTTCAAGCTATTTTGATAGTTTGATCTATGAGTAATTGTGTGCTTAGAGATGGGACATTTTTCCTAGCAACAAGATATTATCCAATATTTATTGGAGCTAATGCTTTGAAACTTTTATTCATCTAACTTATTATATAAAATTGTTAAAATTAGGATTGTGTAGGATTATAGGAGATGTCAGGTTTTGTTTGAATTGGGATGTTTTCATACATTGTACAAGATATATGTGGGTGTGCATAAAAGAAATAAAGAGTTCAAGTTAGAGACACATCATACCATGCCTATTATTTACTAAACATGACATGGTATATATGACATTAAACATCAATTTTTTAAAATACTATTATGTAATGTTTATATAAAATTTGGATGTGCATTGTTCACACTAAAATTAATTACTAAACTTATTTTAACACATACCAAAGATGAGTCCGAGTTAGATACAAGGGAATAAAACATCAATTTATAAAAGTAAAATGTAAAAATAAAAAGTTTGAATTAAAATTTAAATGAAACAAATAAGAACATTATTAAAAATAGAAATATTAGAATATAAAAGTCCAATCTAAGCGAAATCACACTCTAATTTTAAGATTCATCATAGACACTAAATAGATTTTATTATTGATTTGATTACTTAACTAAACATTACTCCTAAACTAGCAGTAATTGAGTTCTTAAGGTTAATTATTTTAGACAATGCCAAACTAATCTCCTACTATTGATTTAATCTGAAACAAGTATTAAGAATCTAATCTTTAATAGCATTAAGTATTTAGAATAAAGTTAAGATTAAATTAACAATTTTACAAGTAAAAAAAATTAATTCATTCTTTATTTATCTTTGGTAACTAATGATTTAAGCATCTAATCACTAAAGCTTAATTACTATTGATAATGATCAATTATAACTAACTTACAAGTGAGAATTAATTGTAATTACATGTCTAAGTATTGATTACAATAGATAATGAATTAATTGGTTGTAATTAGGAAACTATCTATGTTGTCATCTACAACAAGAGTAGAAAAATAAAAGATAATCAAATAGAAAGTAAAATTAAAAGTAAGGTTTCAAAATCAAATTAAATTGGAGAATTAACTCTTTAAACTATCAAAACAAACTAGGCACTAGTTTACATGAAAAAAACTTAAAAAGAAGTGTATGATGTCTATTGTTTAAGTGCTAGCTTTAGATGTACAAAACCCTATTAATTTGATCTTTCCTTGAGAAAAAACCTACTAGACTAAGGTGGGATGACTATTAAGGTTGTAATGAATTAAGTCTTGCTTAATTTAGAAAGGTAGAACTTAATTTACAAACTAAAACACTAGAATAGTTTATTGTAATGAAATCTTGTAGGTCAATTTTTTAGTCATTATTTGATCATCAAAATGAGAAAGTTTCATTAGTCTAAAAACATAAAAGTTGTTAGGTTAAACCTATGGCTGACTTTTGACTTTAATTTGGCATCAATTTGACTTTTAGAGGTCTAGTTATAACCCAAAATTGATGCTATGTTAGTTAGACAACAACATTACCATTTTACTAGCCAAATTTGAACCTCCAAATGATTGAACTGGGCTTTACCTTCAACATGAAATTTATAGAAATGCTTCTTAACTTTCTAGATATATAGATATCATCCCAATTAAACCTTTAGAATTCAACTTATGGCCAAAATCCTAAAAGTATCAAAATCTAACATTAATTGAATAATTTAATTACATTCCAGAATCATAAGGTAATTACAAAATGAGGCCAATTCCATTAAATTAAGTACATGCAACAACCTAAGAGTTAGAATATAGGAGAAAACAATATGAACAAAATTTTTCACATTAAATTTCTTACAAATACCATTATCTTTCTTGTAACACAAACCAATTTTCAAATTAGTTTCCCAATTCTAACCAAAGTGTTCTTATATCATGTAAATATTTTCCCAATGAAATGATGTCAATTATTTTTTATATCATTGTTAGTTTTCACATCATTTATAAAACCACTATCGAAACTTTAATATATAATGTCACTCATATGCATGTTGGTTGCTAACCAATGTGATTTTTCTTAAATAACTAACATTTATTTGCATTTTTGCAGTAATGCATGGCTTCTCTATTTATAGAACAAGCCACCTCATCTTAGGTAAGAAGAAAGGAATTGAAAAAATATTTCAAGAATCCCTAATGCTAAGAATTCATGTGTTCATCACATGATTTGTGATTTGATATCATTAACCTATATAAAAATAAGTTAGTTTTTTTTTTAAAATGAAATATCCACATAAGATATTAGAGAGTCATGTCAACTAATTTTAGCAAATTTGAATGGAAGTTTAACAATAAAAGCCTATTTAAAAAATGAAATAAAACTATAGGTATTCGATTTTAAACTATAAGTAACTATTTCAAAAAAATATGGAATTATAAGGAGTGGTAAATTAATTTAATCAAAAATTAATGAAATGAAGGGTAACTAGTATTATAAGGACCTACATACTAATACTAATACTAATATAATAATAGAAGGCATTTATATGAGGTATTGGCGAAGAAAATGCCTAAAATATTTTTATGTAATCATTGATCCTCGATTTTACATAGAACTTAAGGTTTAATTTTATGTAATCATTGATCCTCCATTTTACATAGAACTTAAGGTTTAATTTTATGTAATATTAAAATGAATCATTGCATTTGTTCTCCTAAAAAGCAATATAATAATTTTGCATTTGAAATAAAAATAATTTCTAAAAGGCTAATGATTTATAGAGGCTATTCCATTTAGAGCTATTAAAATGAATTTAAGTCCATGACCAAATTCACGAGTTTACAAAAAAAAATGCAAACTAGGATCTACAAAAAGTAAATCCATTTAAATATAGATTTAAAGTGATTGAGTCCATTTGGTTCATGGTTCACACGGAGTGGATCCAATGATCCACAAATCACACAAATTGAATCTAATTATCCATGAATGAATCCATATATATATATACACATACACATGCTAGCCTATTCATATATGCTCTCACACATGTTCCAAGGTTATTCTTGTTATTTAAGAAATTAAAAATAAAGATATGTTTATTAGTGTTTGGAGAGTTTTAAGTTAACAAAAAAATAGTATAATATGCTTGGTAGTGCTTAGGTAGTTTCAAATTTTAACTTCTATCAATTGATGTATTTAAGTATTAATTGATGCAAAACTTGTGTTTGTTTGAGTAATTTTCTATATAGATACCAATCCTACCAATCCTCTTTTATGTAGTAGTAAAAATATAGATAATTAGATTGGATTTACTATTAGTGCATCTTTATTTGTAATTTCATTTGTTAGGTCACATAGTGAAATAAATAGCCATTGTAATTAATACATAGTAAGCTAATTAAAGATTATTTGTTCTGCTACCATTTTGATTAAAATTAGTAAATATAATTAAAAAATAAAAATGTTATTTCTCTTATATCTTTTTCAAAAAGTTGTATAATGTTTTCTCTTATTTACTTTAAATGTTTAATATTTTAACATGACTATTTTTAGAAATATAAAAGTGAAACATAATAAAATAAAAAAGTGGAACAATTATTTTTTAAAAATCAAATGTTAAATATAAAAAAATTGTTTAATAGCTCTTAGGTAACCTCTTGAAAAGAAAGAGAAATTTAGTAAATTGTTCTGATTAGCAATAGGTAAAAAGTAATAAAATAATTATTTAAATTAAATAGATGATAACTTCTTTATATCTTAAATATTTAAGAAATGATCATATAATATTTAACATTTTTTTTTAAAAAAAGTAAAAGTGAAATTCAAATCTCATCAATACTTTTTAATTAGAATGAATAAAATATAATTGTGAGAAGTTATGGATTTAAAATTGCATAAATTGTTGCTTTTTAATTATTATTTGAAATAAATGTCAGTTATAGAATTGTCATGATTTTTATAAAATTTAAATCAGTAGACATAGGTTTTTCTCAAAAACCAAAAAATAGAGTTCAAACTTCATGACTTTGCTTTATATTAGTGTGTGTGTGTGTGTGTGTGTGTATGTGTGTTGGAAAAAACTTTTAGTGCTACATTAGTACTAAAAACCCAATACTATTTTTATATAAATGTTACCGAGTGTTATATTTTTCTAACTCAATAAAATGATTTTATAAAAAATAATTAATTTCTTGCCAAAAATAAATAATTTTCTATTATATTAGATTGTTAAGTTAGAAAGATAATATACTTGACAACATTTGTATGGATAGCACTAGAAGTTTTTTCAATAGATAGATAGATAAATAATTAGATTTACTATTAACCTTTAGAATAATTAATGTAATTCCATAATTATGTGCATCTTCATTTGTAATTTCATTTGTTAGGTCCCATAACAAAATAAATGACCATTGTAATAGTAAATAGTCAATTGGTCAAGATTGGTCAAAGTACCGCCATTTTGATTAAAATAAGTAAATATAATCAAATAAAAATAAAATAAATTTATCCCTTTCATATCTTCTTCACAAAGTTATATAACATCCTCTCTCACTTATTTTAAATATTTAATATTTTAATGTAGCCATTTTTAGAAGCAAAAAAGTGGAACATAATAAAATAAAAAATAGAAAAAATATTTTTTAAAAATAAAAATGTACATATAAAAAATTGTTTGACAATTCTTAAATAATTGCTTGAAAGAGAAAGATAAGTTTTATGGAAAGTTCTAATTAATAAGGTGGTGAAAGTAATAAAATAATCATTTAAATTAAATAGATGATAACTTCTTTATATCTTAGATGTTTGAAGAAAAATGTCCATGCAATATTTTTTTTAAAGTAAAAGTGGAACCTAAATCTCACCATTACCTTTTAATTAGGATGAATAAGATATAATTATGAGAAGTTACAAATTTAAAATTGAATGAATTTTTACTTTTTAATTATTATTTGAAACAAATGTCAATTACAAAGGTGTTTTGATTTTTATCAAATTTAAAATAAGTAGATATAGGCTTTTTTGGAATATCAAAAAGTAAAGTTCAAATCTCATGAAATATTAGTTTGTGTGTGTGTGTGTGTGTATGTACGTGTTTTATATTTCTCATCTCCAAACCAAATTAACACACTACATAACCTTGATGGAACGGACCTAATAATTACTTTCAAACCCAATTCCTTATCTTTCAGTCTAATCCAACTTAAATAATTTATTTTTAAGTAAATGATTTTATTTTTAAATTAACACACTACATAACCTTGATGGAAGGAACCTAATAATTACTTTCAAACCCAATTCCTTATCTTTTAATCTAATCCAACTTAAATAATTTATTTTTAAGTAAATGATTTTATTTTAAAATTAATAATTTTAAAGTTAACTATTTTATTGTATTTTATTTAGTCTTGAATTGTTGGTTTAAATTAAAAATGTATTAAATATGTAATTTTAAAATTTATAATTATTATTTTAGATTTAAAATTATTTTAAAAGTATTATTTTTTAAAAAAGAAAAAGTTTGCAAGCCTAGTTGGTAACTCTGCAAATCGTAAACTTTAAGACATAGATTCCTATTAGGATTGTCCAAAATTTTTGTGAATTCATCTAGTTCAATTCATTTATAACTAGTTTGCATAGACCCATTTATGTGTGGGTTCATTTAGCAATACTACTTCCATTTATGCCTATTTACATTAAGGATGTTAATAAGGTGAGGTAGGAGTAAATCAACCATTTATTGCCTTATACTCCATTATTAAAGATAAAATTCATCACATCTTCATACTTCATGGACCAATAAATCTTCATAGAGACTTTTGGGGAATGATAAACAAAAAAAATTAATAAAAAATACAAATGTAGAAATTAAAGGTTATAAACTCATACATAATTATTAATTAATATCAAATATTTGTATATAACAAAAAGAAAAAAAAATCTATATCTAAATATTGTAATTGTAATTTATACATAATTAACAAAATATTATAATAATAAGTTGTTCAAACTCACACATAATTGATTTAAATAATTTGAAACTTATTTTACCAAAAAAATTTTTTGAAGCTTGAAAAAATCACAAGTTGATACATTATTAACAAAATACTACTATTTTCTACCTTTTATTATTTCTAGTGAAATCTTAATGTGTTTTTAATGCTTTTTTGAATGATTAAATTACCAAAATTCTAAAAAGAATTATAAATATAAATACAAATATATGTATATGTGTATATATTAATGTATAATATAAAAATATAATAATTTCATAATTAGGGGCCTTATAAGACAAAATAAGCTATTATTACCCTATTTCAACATTTTAATTAGGGTGAAAACTTACTTTATACATAGTGTTGCAGGGCAACCTAAGTCCTATTGAGACAATAGCCATGGAGCATTAAAAAGTTGGAAAATTTTCTCATTCCTAATTTACATGTCATATTAATTATAAACCCTCTAGCTTTAAAAATTTAGAATTAAAATTTCAAAATATATAGAACTTTATAATTAATACATGACATTTATTTAATTTAATTTAATTATATAGTTTTTAATAAATTTTTAAAAAAAATCACAAGATCATCTGATATGAATTAATCATATAATTGTTCATGTTTGTATGATGTTAAACATTATTATTATTATTATTAATGAAAACTAGAAGATATTAATTTGTTAATTAGTAAATAAAAATAAATTGAAAATTATGTTAGAAATTACACGACAAATCAACTTCAATATCAATTAATAATAATATTGCGCTATTTGTCTAAAAAATTGATAGAAATAGAAATAATGAAACTAAAATCCTAAAAAAATGTGGATGTGCCTTCGAAACTCCTAACTTCAAAATTACAATAAGAAACTGTTATGGAGGTTGCTCAATGGGGTGCTATCGTTACTTATAGAGGTGGCTATGCTTGTCCATTCTTGAAGTGTTTTATGTCCTTTATAATCTAATTAGAGATGATAATTTTTTATATGACACAATAAAATGATATGAATTATGCAAATTTAGGTCAAACATAATTAGATTTAGGTTATAAACCGGTTAACCCTTTTAACTTGAATAAATATTATGTCATGTTTAGGTCAATTCATATAACTCATGTTAACTCACTTAAGTTACATAAGTTATAAATCAGGTTAACCTGACCCATATGACCCATGTAATCTATAATAATAAATTGTATAATATATAAGATTATTAATTATTAATTTATATAGAATAAAACCTTTAGAATTTAAACTAAATTTGTTTAAAGGAATATACCTTAAAATATTTAGTTTTAAAGTAAATTTTTTAAAAATAAAAAGTTTGAAATTAAAAAGTGAAAAAGACCTAAAAGTTTAAAAATTAAAAACATTAATAAACTAATATAGAAAGTCCTATTTTCTAGAAGATTAAAACAAATAGTCTAAACTAAAATGCCTAAACTTACAAAGAGAGGAAAAAAAATCCTAAATCCTAATATAGCAACATGTCTTTTACATCCCTCAGTAATGATGATAAAACAACAAAAATAATGCAGCAATGATAGTAACGTAACTCTTTCTATACTTTAGTGAGCTTCTTTTCTCTAATTGAGTGATAAATTTCTCAATAAAAATTGACTATATTTATAAAATGCATTTTTAAAACTTTATTAGATGAAAAATCTTAAATAAAAGTAAGGTAAATAGATGAGAAAAAATTAAAGGAATATTTTAACTAGATACTAGATAAAAATTAACTTTCAATAATTCTTTTTAAATTAATTCTTGCTCAAATAAGATGAAAAATATTTTTTTAATATTAAAAGTTTATTAAATAAATAAAAATAAAAAGCTAACATAAATGGGTTCAAATTAAATATATCGTATTATAACTTGTGTAAGCATATTATAAATATTTCGGGTTAGGTGAGTTGTATCGTGTTGATTCATAAATAAACGAGTCGTGTCATGTTAACCCATATAATTAACCACGATGTGTTCAAGTCCATCATAAAATGTTTGAGACCACACTTTCACTTGACATGAATATAACTTGCTGACTTGAATTACCATCCCTAATTGTGATGCCCCTGAAATTGAAATTCATCTTCTAGAATGTTGCTTTGTTACTAAATTTGTATGGTTCTAGTTATGAGATATGAAGATTAAAAAGCTCCATTTTGCATTAATAGTTGTGTTCTTTGAATCCATCTTCAAAGGTTTGCTTAGGTTAGGTACATTTCACATTGATAAGTTATGATGAGAGATAGTGATATTCATAGTAGTAGCAATCTAGTGAATTTAGGGTGCAAAAAATGTTATTGTTCATAGAGGGGCACTGATCAATGTTGATTTGCTTCTTGTCTCCATTGATTGCAAATATGCTATAGAGCAAAAAAGAATAAAAAAACTTAGAGACGAAAAGAAGTAAGTTTAGCCTTGGGTTTAGTCCCCATAGAGCAAAGGATCTGGTTATGGGCAATCAAAGAATATTAGGGCAAAGTCACCTGCCTTAATGTGTGAAGCCCATTCCAAATCAGCAACCACTGCCACCAAATAATATAAAGTTAAATGTAGATACAACCTTAACTCATAGATATGCTTTTATGGTAGTTGTTGCTCAATATTCTGAAGAAGGTATTCTTGGGACATGGTTCAATAATTTTGAATATATGTCTGCGCTATTTGCAAAGCTATTAACAATTCACAAGGCAATCCTGATCACCTTCAAATTTCTTGAGTTTATAGTCTAAACTGAAAGTAATTGTAATGTGGCGATAGAAGTTCTAAAAGGAAGGATTGAATGTCCATGGAAGGTTAAATTGACTTTTGAGATTATTAGTAACCTGCTATTAATTGTCTAGGATGTAGAATTAATATGATGTCCTCATGTTTGTAACATTGTGGCACATAAAATTGTAAAATGAGTGAGTCACTCTATCAAGAGTGGCACCATGGAAATGTCCTAACTTTTCTTTATTTTGGAATCCTATGTACTTCAAGACATATTTCCCTTTTTGGGCTATTATGTCATTGTTTATGAATAAATTGCCATAAAAGCATGATTATTAGAAAAATAGGGGTGACAAATGGGTGGTTAGAAGCATTTAAAAACCCTAAACTAACTACGTGCTCGAAATTACATTTGACGAAATTGGACCTATAACTGCCCACAAAAGTCATGTCACTCTCTTGGACTTAAGCCTTGGGGATACTTGTGTGTATTTACTAGTGTGGGTGCGGGTGGGTCTAAGTAAAAAAGTTAAACTTGGTTAGAAGTTCAATCCTATGAAAGCTTTGCCATAGGTTCTTAAGAAATAAATAACCAAACAGACAAAATTAGAGTTAAAAAGAAGTAAAAAGAAAGAGAGAAATGTATTAGTTGTTAGGATATGTGATCTACAGTATTTGCAGTAATAGACAAATATCAGAGTAAGGATCATTTGGAGTAATAACCTCACTTGACCAATTTAGTCATTTGGTTTAAAGGTAATCTTTAATGTTCCACTACATATTCACCAATGCTTAAGGTGGACAGTAAAACATTATGATCTTTAACATACAGTATTAAGGAACTACCATCATCAAGGAACTCTAATATTTGATTCCATTGAAGATTTAGAGTTTTATACATAATCTATAAGACAATTCAACAAGTAAACACAGTAAGTAGGGGAAATCATAAATAATATATGAAAACTAGCATATTTTAAAATGTCTGTAGGTAGGTTGCAGTTAGAATTGAATAGTAAAGTTCAACTTATCTTCACCCGCAGACCTGAAATTCTCTTTTAAATTACAGTATTTGGTATATGAAAACTAGCATATTTTAGAGTGTTTGTAGGTAGGTTGCGATTAGAATTGGATAATAAGTTTCAACCCATTCTTATCTGCATACTTGAAATTTTCTTTTAAATTTTATCCGCTTTTATTCATTACAGTATTTAATCCAACCCAAACCATATAATTGTAAATTCTAACGGGTAGTTTATAGCAGTTAGATATAAAATTTCTAGCCGTAGAAAAAAAAAAAATGGAATAGAAATAAAATAGTTAATTAGTAAATTTTTGGTGGGACAGTAACCCAACAAAATTGATGGGAGAACTCTGCGTCTTTGGGCCGTAAATAAAATACCCTTGATTCGCAAGTATACTGATGCGAGTCCTATGACAGAAACCCCGGCTAAACCCTAATTGGTAGATTAGATATCATTTTTCTTTTCCACTTATCCCTCTCTATCAGCAGCGAAACCTTGACTTGGAGTTTCGTTGCCCTGCCTTCTCGTACGACAAGAAGTTTTCGACAATGAACTTCAGGTTTCAGAATCTCCTTGGAGCTCCCTATCGAGGGGGCAACGTTGTAATCTCCGATAATAAACTGCTTATATCGCCTGTTGGTAACAGAGTGTCTGTTACTGATCTTATAAAATCTCAAACTATAACTCTTCCTATTCAATCGTCTTCCAATATCAATCATATTGCTGTTTCCCCTGACGGTACGTTCTTGCTCACCGTTGACGAGAAAAACCGCTGCCACTTCATCAACCTTCTCCGTCGCGTGGTTTTACATCGCATTACTTTCAAAAAACCCGTCAGTGTTGTCAAATTTAGTCCAGATGGGTCTCTCATTGCTGTTGGAGGAGGTAAGTTGCTCCAAATTTGGCGCTCTCCTGGGTTTAGAAAACAGTATTTTTCTTTTGAATTGGTTCGGACTTTTGCCGATTTTGATGGTAAAGTTATTGCATTGGATTGGAGTCCTGACTCCAATTACTTGATTGTTGGCTCTAAGGATTTGACTGCTAGGCTGTTTTGTTTGAAGAAATTGAGTGGTACTTTGAAAAATAAGCCTTTCTTGTTTCTGGGCCATAGAGATTCAGTTGTAGGTGCATTCTTTGGTGTTGATAAGAAAACTAAAAGTGTACATAAAGCTTATACGATCACAAGGGATTCTTATATTTTTATCTGGGCATTTAATGGTGAGGAACGTGATGGTGATAAAATGGATGAGGAAGGGTCAGAGCCACCCTCACCGGGTACACCTGATAGGGATGTTCCGGGAAATTTGGAGACTGATGTTGATGGTAATGTGAAGAAAAGGAAAAATTATGAAGGTAAGGATGCGGAGTTTCTTGACGAAGGTTATCTGTGCAGAGGGAAATGGGAATTGTTAAGGAAGGACAATTTTATGCAGGCTTCCGCAAAGATAACAGCTTGTGATTATCATAGAGAGCTGGACATGGTTGTTGTTGGTTTATCTAATGGTGTATTTGGTTTGTATCAGATGCCTGACTTCGTGTGCATTCACTTGTTGTCAATATCGAGAGAGAAGATTACAACAGCACTCTTTAATGAGCATGGAAACTGGCTGACTTTTGGGTGTGCTAAACTAGGCCAGTTGCTTGTGTGGGAGTGGCGGTCTGAGAGTTACATACTGAAGCAGCAGGGACATTACTTTGATGTGAATTGTGTTGCTTATTCACCAGATTCACTACTACTGGCTACTGGAGCAGATGACAACAAAGTGAAGGTATATAATGAATAAATTAGTTGTCTTTGGTTTGAAAGTTGGTGCAGCTATGCTTAGTTGCACCTTTAGCGGTAACATATAAATCTTCCATCATGCTTCCCTCTTGCAGGTATGGACTGTGTCCTCAGGCTTTTGCTTTGTCACATTTGATCAGCATGAAGGTGCTGTTACTGCTCTACATTTTATGGCAAGTAGCAATTGTCTCCTTAGTGCTTCTCGGGATGGGACTGTTCGTGCTTGGGATTTGGTCCGGTATCGAAATTTTAGGACATTTACGGCTGATACTTCGAAACAGTTTGTTTCTTTGGCAGCAGATCAAAGTGGTGAAGTGATATGTGCTGGAACTCTGGATTCCTTTGAGGTAGGGTATTACATAATGCAAGGGATGATAACAATATTGTTGTTTCTTGAACTTGACCTTTTTTTCCTCAATATTGTATGTAACAGATTTTTGTTTGGTCGATGAGAACGGGCCGGTTGTTGGATGTGCTTAGTGGCCATGAAGGTCCTGTTCATGGGTTGATGTTTTCTCCTACAAATGTGAGTTGGCTTCTTGTCTTCTACGTTACTGTATTCATTAAATGAATCTTTAGTTGGTCCAGCTCATGTCTGGTGCCCACCCATAGGTCATGATTCTCAAAGGAAACTAAATATGGATGTTGTTTCCTTAGTCAATAGTATGGCGCTATCAGCTATGATTCTTTAGAGACACATGAGAGATGTAATAATTCTGTTAAAATTGTTTTGTATGATTGTTGTCTTCAATTTTTTTTTTATAAGCTTAACAAATTTTGTTTGGCTTGAATGTAGGCTGTCATAGCTTCATCATCATGGGACAAAACTGTGAGGTTGTGGGATGTTTTTGATGGAAAAGGAGCAGTTGAAACATTTACTCACACACATGATGTTCTCACAGTCGTTTATCGTCCAGATGGAAGGCAGTTGGCTTGCAGCACATTAGATGGGCAAATTCATTTTTGGGATCCAATTGATGGTTCATTGATGTACACCATTGAAGGCCGTAGAGATATTGCTGGAGGGCGTCTTATGACTGACCGTAGATCAGCTGTTAACTCAAGCTCAGGGAAGTGTTTCACAACCTTGTGTTATTCTGCCGATGGAAGCTACATATTAGCTGGGGGAAGCAGCAGATATATCTGTATGTATGATGTTGCAGATCAGGTAGGTATCCATGCACATGCGCATCAAAATTGCATTCCCTGAATGATAAATTGTTAATTGAACTTGAGAATTGTGTCTTGTAGATCTAGGTCTATAATATAAATGGCATTTCTGTTTTCTACATTAAGAACTTAAGAGCTTATACTTAAGTGTGGCATTCATGTTTTCATTAAGTTTATTAAATTAAAAATGTTAGATCTTATATTAAAGTGCAACAATCATATTTCCAACAGGTTAATTGAGTTAAATTTGAAGTGTTATTTTATACTTTACATTATGCCATTTATACACATGTACTGAAATATAAATGGCGTTTCTGTTTTCTATGTTAAGAACTTAAGAGCTTATACTTAAATGTGGCATTCACATTTTCATTAAGTGTATTAAATTAAAAATGTTAGATCTTATATTAAAGTGCAACAATCATATTTCCAACAGGTTAATTGAGTTATATTTGAAGTGTCATTTTATACTTTACATATGCCATTTATACACATCCACTGAAACTAAAAGTTTAACGACGACAAGAACAAGAACAAGAACAACAACAACAACAACAAAGCCTTATCCCACCGAAACTAAAAGTTTAACAAAATTAAAAATTTAGTAGACTGTTTTCTCCACCTTTCTCAATAAAACAAATGTCAAATACTATGATATGTTGCTGTTGTGTTGGCCACACAGATCTTTCTTGTGTGTCCTGTGGTTTTTGCTTGAGAACAACTGCTCGTTTATTGATAAGCAGCCCCTACTATTAGAATTAAGTTGTTTGACAGTTGAAGTTTGAGGTATCTCAGGTCTCTCGGGTGTGTCCTTTGAGATTGTAGATGTTTCTATTGATCAAGTCTGAGTTAGGGGTTCAGGTCGAATTGTAGAAGCAAGGAGGGTTTAACTTTATGGTGGTGTGTATTTCTTGCAGCTTTGGGTGTATTTGGTTAGAAGGAATGCTTGTATTTCTTTGGAATGTCTTTTTCCTTGGCATTGTTATGGTTAGTATGGTGTTATTGGCTTCGATGTGGTGCTCTTGTGGTTTCTTTCAAGGGTACGACAAATTGTAGTCTTTAAAAAAAAAAAAGGGAAAAAATACATAAAACACTCTTGAAGTTTGGATGAGTGTTAAATTTGATGCATAATGTTTGAAACCCTACAAACTACCCCTGTCAACTTATAAAAAAATTGAAAATGTTAGTTTCCGTTAAAAACATATGGTAGGAGCATAGCCCATTTTGTGCCTTGTATTTCTTCTTTCTTGGCCCTCACTTTATTTTTGAAAGCCATTCCTTTTGTGTTATGTGCAAAACGAAAGCACAGATATTAACACTTTCTTGTACTTAAAAAAATTTTGTTCATAATTAAATAATTGATTGATTTTATGTCTATCACTTTGATTTTTATTTATTTGTATAATAAAATTGTTGATGCAATTGAAACTTTGGTGGGTTTATAAAATTTTATTATAAATTTAATTAAAGAGAAATATAAAATAATTTTTTTTTGCTATTTTTGTCAACCAAATAATTACTTAGTTTTTCATTTTATCAATTTATGTTTTTTTTAACGAACTTTTTGAATAAAAATCACTATTCAAAAATATTGGTTCATCTCATCATTTTTTTACATATAATTTCGTAACTTATTTTTAAGTATTTAATTACAATTCTAGATATCTAATTTAATATCTCTTAGTTACATAATATAAAAATTATAAAATGACCAGAAAAACTAATATATTATAATAAAAAATTAGAGTCGTTATTAGTTAAATTAAATGGGGTAATTTTTTATTTCTATCTATAAATGACATTGAAAGTTCTTTTTACAAAGGGATGTAAGTAAGCAGGTTTCTATAATTTCTCTATTTTGGCCGTTAGTGATCAACCAAATAACTTGTATCGTACTTTCAAGAAAAATTGTACTTTTTATACTACTTCTATCAATCAAATGATCATTTAATTTCTCATTTTATCAAATTAATTTTTTTTATGAACTTTTTGAATAAAAATCACAAAATTATTTTTTATTATAAATTTAATTAAAGGTAAATGTAAAATTTTGGGATGATTAGATTTTTGCCTCTTTTATTTTGAAAAATGGGATGCCACCATCTTAAACTACACGGAACTTAAAATTAGCAAGATCATCTATCTATTTTTTTTTGGGATCTAAGTGTTTTTTTTTTATAAACTTTTTAAATAAGAATCTCAATATTATAATATATTAATTTACATGGTCATTTTTTATACATAATTTCTATATTATATAATTAATTTGGATATCTAGAATTGTAATTAAATATTTAAAAATGAGTTGATAAATTATATGTGAAAAAATGATGAGATGAGCTAATATTTTATAATTTTGTGATATGTTCAAAAAATTTATAAAAATTATGTAATCTGATAAAATTAAATAGTCTTTTAGCTGACAGAAATAGTATGGAAGTTATTTTACATTTCCCTTTAATTAAATTTATAATAGAATTTTATAAACTCACGGGAGATTCAATTGCATCAACAATCTAATTATATAAATAAATCAAAATCAGAGGGATAAATATAAAATTAATCAATTATTTAATTATGCACAATTTTTTTTTTTTTAAATACATGAAGATGTTAATTTCTATGCTTTCATTTTGCATATAACACAAAAGGAATGGTTTTCAAAAATAAAGTGAGGGCTGAGAAAGAAGAAATACAAGGCACAAAATAGATTATGCTTTTAACGGGAGCCAAATTTTCCATTTATTTTATAAGTTGAAGGGGGTAATTTGTAGGGTTTCAAACTTTATGTATCAAATTTGGCACTCATCCAAACTTCAAGGGTGTTGTGTATTCTCCCCAAAAAAATAATTGGTGTTTTGTGTATTCTCCCAAAAAAATAATTGGATACTTGCCCCAAAAAGAAAGAAAAGAGTCAACAACTCTTGTTTCCTAACTAATTTAGTTTGTATTGGTTTATTCCCGGAAAGAATTTTATTACAACTTAGTCCTCTAGGTATTCTGTTATGCCCAATCAAGTCCCTGTATTAGTGTCTCATTAGAATAATTAACCAAATTATTGACAAAATAGTTGATTTTCAAGAGTAGGAATAATAAATACATGATCATATTAGTATTGTAACATTGCCATGTCTGCAAATTAGTTGTTATATTGTCAACTATTTGAAGGATTTAAATAAATAATAAACTAAGAGAAGGACTTCAGTAGATGTAATTTGACTAACTAGATTATTGGAGGACTAAATTGATACTTAGGGACCAATTTGGTACAAATTAAATTATTAAAGGACCAAAATGGATTTAAATCCCTTTAGGGGTTTTTCTATTTGCATTCCTTGTTTGTCTTCATTATAAACTCAGATCTTCATTGTGGACCCATCTTTTCAATGGGTGGCTTTTATGTGTCCAGCTTGTTTATTTATCACAATGCAATATATTTTTTTAATCAGAATTTCATTTGCACAGGTATTGCTGCGACGTTTTCAAGTAACTCACAATCTTTCATTAGATGGAGTTCTTGACTTGTTAAACTCAAAGAATATGACAGAAGCTGGCCCACTGGATTTGATTGATGATTATGACAGTGACTTAGAAGAAGGTGTTGACAAACAAACACAGGTTAAAATAGGATATGATCTACCAGGATCCATGCCTAACCGTGGGAGGCCTGTTATTCAAACAAAATGCCTGAGAATTGCACCCACTGGTCGGAGTTTTGTTGCTGCAACAACAGAGGGAGTTCTAGTTTATTCTGTTGATGAATCCTTCATATTTGATCCAACAGACCTTGACATGGATGTTACACCGGAGGTATTTTTTGTTCAAACTTCTCAATATTTCACATCATAGTTTCTCAAAGTGATCTAAGGTATTTTTACAATATAAAAATGCTGAAGGTATGCTGAGGAAAATAACTTTGAAGAGAACATTTTCTTATAAAATGACAACTGGAACAGAAGCTTTTTGGATTTTTTCTTTCCACATATTTTTGAAAGAATTATATTTTGGAAAAATTACTTTTGAAAGATCAAACTTGCATGTCATCTGAAGCAAAACACAGTTGCTTCTGCCCAAGTGGAGGTGTCCTCCGTTCAAGGACAGCAAGCATAAGTTTGCTATAGTTGCCAAACACGCCTAATGAGGTCTACTTCATCAAACGATCATTGTTGTGGTATCCAAACACCCCACAAGCACAAGAAAATTCAATTATCAAAATAATGTTTTATGAATTGAATGGTAAACACCAAAAAATTGCAGACAAAGCATTTTCTATGATTTATTTTATATAACCTGAACAGGCTAGATATATTTTATGCAGTCAGTTAATTGGCTGTTCAAATCACAAACATAAGAACAAAAAATTACAGAAATTGAGAGGTGGGAACTCCCGGCATAAGTTTTGATTTTGCTTCTAATTAGCACTTTTACAGTACCAGGTTCTTCACTTTATTCCCCTGTCTGATATCCTTACTAATCCGTACTCACATTGCTGAACAGGCTGTTGATGAAGCACTAAATAAGGGTCAACCAACTAGAGCATTACTCCTTAGTCTCCGGTTAAACGAGGACTCTTTTATTAAAAAATGTATATTTGCCGTCAGGACAGCAGATATTGAAGCTGTCATTGCATCAATTCCTTCCAGATATTTGCAGCGTTTAATTGAGGCCCTTGCAGATCTTCTAGAAAACTGCCCGCATCTGGAGTTTATACTGAGATGGTGTCAGGTGATTGCTACCTGCTTAATTTCCAATTTAACTCTCTTCTGAGGAGATTCTCCAAACCAAAATTATGCTATATATTGATAAAAAACATGGATATTTGATGTGGCAGGAGCTCTGCAAAACCCATGGGAACTCAATTCAACAGAATTCAAGAGATCTCCTCCCGTCTTTGAAATCTCTGCAGAAAGCAATCACTAGAGGACACCAGGATTTAGCCGATATATGCTCTTCTAATGAGTATATACTGCGATATCTATGCACTTCAGGTGCCAAGGAATGACTTAACTTGTCACAGGTTTTCTCTTCGGTAGCTGCTGTCAGGAAAACATGTCTAACCTGACCATATATTCTTGTCCTGTGGTGTCTAATCTTTTATAGCAACCTTCCTATAATCATCAACGCTGGGCTTCCATTGTTCAAGGTATTTATCAACCTCGCATAAAGTTCAAATGCTTATCGCTGGGAGATGTATGGCCTCAACGAGCAGCTGCCACCGATTTTGTTAGTTATGATCTGCAATTTTGTCATTGTAACGCAGATGCCTAAGTTGCTGAATTTGTAAGATGTAGCCCCAAAAAGAATAACTTTTTTGCCTTCTATTTTTTTTATTAAAAAAAAAACTGTTTATTCAATTTACTACGACTTTTCTAAGTTGTGAACTCTGTGTTGGCTTGAGGTGGTTTGCGCTGCATATTTTTGAAAATGTACAACTAATCACTTCCATGGTAATTTGGATGTCTGTATCATGTAAGGTAATTGTTGTGTTGATTGTCTTTGAATCATTATATATGATCGATTAATCTTTCTTCTGATTATTATAAACTTAGAGATTTATTTTTCTCTCTCTTATGATTACAAACTCGGAGTTTCGTTGAAGTTAAGTTTTTCATTTGGGATTCTTAATCTTTCATTTAATTAAAGTTATTATGGTGGATTATTGTAATTCAACTTATATCAAAATAGGACATTCTATTTAAAAAGTATCAAATGTAATAAATTTATATATATGGACAATCAATCTATATATTATGAAAATTAAGGTTAAAATTATTATTAACCAACAAAGGTGTAATATCAAAAGTAATGCGTCGTTTCTCTAGCGCATAGACAGCTGAAATACTAAAGGTAAATTTTCATTGATTGATAGGTATACATTTAGAAATTTAAGCCAAAAAGCCGCATGGGATTGAACTAAGAAAGAAAACAAACTAAATGAATAGTAGAGGATTACCCACAGGCAAATAGTTGATATTTTAATCATTACTTTCGTCTAAGAAAATTGCTAGTTTTAACGTCCGTATTTAGTTTTATAAAATTTATATATTTTGGAAATTATATTTTTAGTTTTCAATTTTTTTAGTGAATAGAAGTAAGGATATATGTTATAATTGAAGTGTACAAATATTTTATTTTTGTCAATTTTTAAATGAAGTTTCTTAAAAGTAATTATTCTATTTACCGTTGTTAACAACTTGTTAACAATGTTATAATTATTTTCTTTAAACAAAGTCATTAATACATGCTTTGTAAGTGGAATATAGAACTTATGATAAATATATTAAAATCTTACATAAATTTTATCTTCTTTTTCGTTTTTTAACAATGAATGGCCAAGGAATTGAACTAAGACTCTATTTCGCATAAATAACTAATAAACTAACTAATAACTGATAAGTTAGTTAGTAGTTGATAAGTTAATTAATAATTGATAGTTTATAACTAATAAGCTACCTAATTGTTTAAGAAGTGTTTTATAAAATTAGCTGTTAAATTAGTTGAAATTATAAAATAATGTAAAAAGACATATTATAAAAATAGATATATAATTAAAATAATTTATATTTATCTAAAAATTAAATTATATTAAAAAAATTAAGAAGGTTAAAATAAAATATAATATTTGATATTTAATTAATTATATTTTATAAACTTATACATTTATTTATTTACATAATTTTTATTTTATTATTATTTATAATAAAATTATTATTACTTAAAATATAATTAATTATATTTTATGATATTATTTATTTAAATATATATTTTAATATATTTATAATTTAAAATTAAGATATAATTATATTAAAATTAAGTTAAGTATATTTATTAAAAAAATTAAATTTATATTATAAAAGATATAGATTGTAAATTAATAAAAAAATAAAAAAAAATTAAAAAAGATTTAAAAAAATCATAGCTTATAAGTTATAATCAACTTATTAAATTCAAACTTATTTTTTTCGATAAAATAGTATGAAAAATATTTTTAAAAATTAATTTATAATTTATTAATTTATAAATTACCTTACTTATTACGCAAAACGCAAGCAAATCAACGACATTTCTTCTCGGTAGACATAGGACCGCATGGGGAAGATAATGAATAGTGTTCACTGGAGACGCAGCAATCACCATCACAAACCGTTTTCGCATTAGTGGGACCCAAGGATTGTAAAAGAGAAAGGATATATTTTTTGGGTGTACTAGAGCAGGGGCACTGTTTCAAAATTATATTTTTCCTGGGTGACCCTGCCATCAATTGCATGTGGTCACATAAGTAATTCCATTAAAGAGGTTTCGTGATCAATTTATAGTATTTCTGTGCGATCAAATTAGAATAAAAATTTGTTCAAAACATACCAAAAACCAAAAAAGTCTGCTCAGCACTAAGATGATATAAACTTCGTTATGAAAGATCCAATTAGATGTGTATTCTAACGTATGTATGTGATTTCCTTATTAATTGAAAAGGATGATGATAGTTACACACCACTTCATATATCTACTATTAGCTTTAAAGATATATATATATATTTCATAATAGAAAGCTATTTATTTTATTCAGAAATGTTACCACACCCCGGGTTACTAACACATTTTTAAAAGTTACCAATAAACTTTAAGAAAATTATTAACCATTAGAATATGATATGTGTTTAACAGCGTGACTATCTTTACCTTGAAATTTTCTTTCTAAATTTCCATTATATAATTTAATTGTAATGCAATTCAAAAGTAATGTTAAAAAATGAGGCTAAGATGTGTTTTTCCCTCTAAGTTTTACACAAGTTTGAATTTTATCCAATAAATTTATTTGGTTTAATTATAATTCTGATCCTTCTAATATATATTTTAATTGTATTTGATCTTCTAAAATAAAATTTTCTATTTTAATTCCTCTAATTGTCGATCTGCAACAAATCTAACTCACTTAAATGTTTTTCGATCAATTAGAGATGAAAATTGCTTATATATCAATATAGTTTCAACATGTCACTTGAACCTTTATTAGGGAATATTACGTCAATTCATAATGTTGCCCATTTTTCCTTTTTTTCCCCCCCTCTCTTTCTTCTTCACTTGCACCTTTTCCATCTTGAAGCTTCTCTTAACACCATATTGATCTCGAAATTTTCTTTTCTCATTTTTTCATCTTTTATTTTTTACTTCAACTTACTTATTCAATTCTTTCTTATCTTTTAATCTTCCTATTTCTCCATCTTCGCCTCAACCAAATGGTCTCAGCTACTGCTTCAGAAAATAGAGGAAGGCTAGATAAAATTAACATTTATTTTGTATTTATTAAATAAAAATAAATACACATAATATAATTAGAGCAAATAAATTTCTCATAAATTTATATAATTGTATGGAACCCTCCTTTATAAAATAACCTTGTTCGAGCAACAGATACCAGTAGAATGAGGGAAAACGACTGTTACCCTTGATTTTGTAGATGATTTGACCCAAATGCTAGGTTGGGAAAACAAATTCTCGAAACATTTAATTTTTTTTTTTAAATGTGAATCACGGGTTGTAGGTGGGCATGACCAGGCTAGCTTGATCATGTTGTCTTGCACCTTGTGATTAGCAGGCCTGCGCAAGCCCACTAGTCACGTGGTCTGACACCACGTGATCAAGCACAGCCTATCACACCCTATTCCCTCGCTCCCCTTCCTTGTTCCCTTGTGCGCGCCCCCTGAACTACACTATTCACCCATGCACCCTTCCTTTCCCTTGTTCAATATATAACCCTTCTCCCAGCCTTCAAACAACCTTCCTATGAAATATATGGTCCCCTCCCTAACTCTTCAGAAATCTTTGAAAAAATTCTCCCATCCCTAGCTACTCAATATACTACCACCTTTCTACCAGTAGTTATAAATCACCTAAAATTTATTTCCGACTCCTCCAACAACGATCATAATTTGTTCATTTTTATTGGAAAGATTTTTCAAAAGGTTATTATATAAGTAAGATGTTTATTGAGTAAATTTTTTTTTCAGATAGTATGAAAATATTATTTTTGTTAAGAATAATATTTGTTATAAAGATTTCCTTATTTTATTTTGTAATGATAGTAGGCATTATAACTAGAGTATTGTTATTTTATTTTATTAAATACTTTATGATTACATTTATATTTGTTATTGTCATCGATTTATTATGGCATCTATACATTTGTTGCTTTCCTATATTATTATGTTAGTGGGGATTGTTTTAATTTGATTGTATTATTTTACTTAATTTTTATTATTATGGTATTTGAGTATATTATCATGGTTGTGGTCTGATTAGATTATGCATGTTATGTATATTGTTATGATTGGAATTATTATACTTATAGGTTAGGCATACGAAAGAAGAAAATAAAAAATCTAAAGACTCTAAAAAATTAATTTAACTAATAATATAAATTTATATATTTAAGAGAAATATAATAAAATAAGTTTAGGTATTTTATAAACAGTAGAAAGAAATTCTTTTGTTTGCCTATGAGAAAATGCTGTTGGTACTTATCCAAAAGTGGAAAAAAAATTAAAAGTATATATTATTATCCTGAACTCATTAACTTCTGAAAATAATCTTATAATGCATATAATGTTGATTTGCTAATATTCTATACCTCGGGTTGGGCACCATGGAAGGAGAAAATTAAAAATCCAAAAACTTGCAAATCTTCAAAAAAATAGTAAAATTCTTAATAATAATAAATTATTAGTAAAAAACATTAGTTGAAGGTAGAATGCTATAATATGAGATTTTTAAAATTATTTTTCTAACCATAAATCTTAATGTAATCAAGGGTCGGTATTAAAACATATGTGATTTTGATTTGATTAAGAAAAAATAAATTTATAATTAAAATAAATAATAAATAAACAAGTTAAGGTAATTTATTAATTATTGAAATGATGTAGGTGCTCATATGAAAGTAAGAAAGAGAATATTAAAAGTATAAAATATTAACCTTAGTTTATTGAATTTTAAAATAATATTATAATACAAAAGATGCTGATTAAATAATATTCTACACATCTGGGTTGTTTTGGTCCAATTTGGGGGAAGGGAATAAAATTAATAGAAGGAATGAAGCAAGGAAGAAAAGAATGATTCCTAATGACCCAATTTGTTTAGTCTAAGTATATTCAACTTACTATATAAGTAACCATTACTATGAAAAATAATGTCTTATAATTCTTGTTAAAGTAGTAATTATATTATGCATTTTATTACTTTCATTTTATTTAACAGTAGCATAGTTCTTACAATTATTTAATGTTTGTCACTATTATGCTATTAATATTTGAAATAAAATTATTAACTTAATTGTCGATAAATTTACTTCATATCAATATTTTAATAGTATTTGTCAAATTAGTATGTATTAATTAATAATTTCTTGAAGATTTTATACCTCTTGTATTATTTTAAGTTTGTTTATTTCTCCTTTTTTATTATATTACTTTTAACCCAAACAATACCGAGTCATATAAATTTAGAATAACAAAAAATATTTTTAATTTTAAAAATATTTCAAATGACTTAAAATTTTTTAATTAGATTAATTCAATTGACTATATAATTTATTTCAAATTCTTAAATTTTTATAACTCATTTGTTGCTGTTATCTTTTTACATGCCTAGTTTCATGTTTTCCTATTTTTCATGTCCATGTATTTTAGTTATGATGACGAATGTTAATATCAGCAAGCAGTATATGTATATATGTATAAATATATCATTTTTTTGTAACCATTAAGTAATATGTATAACATTACATAATTAAATTTTTGAGGATGTTTTAAATAAAATTAATTTTCTATAGATATCAAAATTAAGTATCGGTACTAATCCCTATGTTGAAAAAACATTAAAGGTGCATTTTATTATCATTGACCTAATGGCCAAAAAAATATTACAATACATAAAATATTGATTAAATAACATTTTACATTATACATTTTACGAGAAACTTAGGAATAGTGCTTCTTTATAGACTTGTTCTAATATTTGTAGTTAAATACAATTTAAACGTTAGAATTGATTTTAAACTAAACTTATAAGTACATATTAATAAATAATTTCAATAAATATGTAAAGTTGCAATAATGATAATTAGGTAATTAATTAATGAGATTGAAATAAATAAAAGTCTGTGTGCACTAATAGTTAATTACATCTGTTTGTGTAACTATGGTACTTTTTCTTTGCCTACTTTGTTAATTCTTGATATGCTATGTAAATTCGACAATGGTAGGAACCAAAATGAGTACCAGAAAGGAAAATATTTATATTTATGCGAATGGAGAAATGTATGAGATGGACGAAGGTGATACATTTAAGTATCATAGGGTGAAAGTAATAAGAATAAAATTAAATATTACCCTAGATGATCTTAAAAATTTAATGGGCCGAAAGCTACGACTCGATGAAAATTAAGTCGTAACTAAGTTAGTATATAGGCATCCACTTTCGTTGAATCCGACGCGGTACAAGGCATGTGTATTGGAAGATGATGATGACATTCAATGGATGTGGGAAGTGAATACATGATTTTCCACTCAATTATCATGCCTAGAAGTGTATGCATACATCTCAACTAGGGAACTTGATTTGAACGTCACAAGTCAGCCAGTTTATGATAATAGCCCATGCACACAACCATCCACATTCCTACCCCACAGCTTCAATGAAGGGCCATCGCATTACAATCCGTACATTACTAGAATAAACTGGCAAAATGAGTGTGGCCAGCCCTTTCACACCCCTATTGTTGACTATGCCCTAGAGCCATATTTTTCTCAGCCCCAATATGGTTTACTTTAATCGCCTTCTTGCTCAGAGGAAACAGAGGATATAATGGATGAATTTGAAGAGGAAGCTACATATGATGCTGTTCCTGAGGGGTTTGGTGGTGACGATGACAATTACAAAGATGATGACAGTGAGGACGATGTTACGACTATACTACCAACAACACCGATAAGCTGATATATGAAATCAGATGTTGCCTTTTTTTCACAAATAAATATTAAGGCTGTGATGAGTAATGATTACCCTGAAGTGGGAGACAACATAAATATAAATGACAATTGGGAGCCATATGTGGACTAAAAGTCCTCTCGCCATGCAATGAAGATATACTTAATTCGGAATCACCACACATTTTGTGTGCGCTATTCTTTAACCAAATATGAAGAATATCGGTGCCCTAACTATAGCGTATGATGCAATTGGAAGGTTAGAGCATGTCATAAGCCAAGAGAGAATCATTGGTAGATATCCAAATACAATGGGCCTCATACATGTATATCTAAATCTCTTTCTCGAGAGATTATAACAGCTTAGTGTCAAGGATTCACCCTATCAATTGTATAACCAATTTAAGGAGACAGTGGATCGATAATGTGGCCTCATGCTACGTACACTGGGAAAGCATTAAGATATGAAAGCTTCCTAACCTACTTGCCCGGCTATAGAATTACCGAGATCACCCATTCTCGAGCTTAGGTGTGGTAGGAGAAGTCACGGATTCATATATTTTAGGAGTCCTATTTTGCCTGAAGAGGGGATGATGATGAAAGTATTTCGCATAGTCATCCATCGATAACATAAGCTGGTATCCCTTCCTCCTACACCCTTCCATTCATGTAGCTTGATATAGGAGGTGCAAGTCCATCACGTTATACCCCCTCTGCACAATTCTTCCTAGGTACAGATGCTGGGCCTTCATATAGTTTGACATCACCACCACAACACCATTATGATGCTCCACAGTTATCATTCTTCACCTCATCACCATTGCATTCCCGGGTCAATAATGGCATTGTTTGCTGACCCATTTGCATTTGCTACTGAGTACGCCAGTGGATCCCTAAATTAGTAGCAATAAGGGTATATCACCCCTGAAGACCCTATACCACCATGTTAGTTTTCCTAGTGGGACTTAAACTCTCCACCCTCTATGGGTTAAATCTGACCGACTCACGTAAATGATGATGAGGATGATGACGTAAATGAACAACATCATTCCCTTGTTCAACGACTGCAACGAGTAAGCTAATGCCCTCGATATGGGATTGGGAGCCATTATTTTGATAATTGAGTATTTTATTTTTGAATTATAATGTTTTATCTAATTTTTTATCTAATTGATTCATAACTTTTTTACTGTAAATTTAGTACTCTCTAATATTTCATTTATCATATTATCCACTTTTGAAGATAAATTGTACAATTTGACAATCATATATTTCACTCTTCTTCATTAATTCAAATCACATTATTGAATTAATTCTATTCATTATATTGTTATTTAAAATTCAATAAAGCATTCTAAAGCACCAGTCATTATGGTATAATTTTAAAATTATGCTTACTCGTAATTACGAGAAATAGTATCAATTACTCATCTAGAGGTCACTCTGGAAAATCACATTATTAAATATAGCACCGTTTAATTTTAGAAATTTAAATTTTATACATTGAATTTCACCGTTTAATTTTAGATTTTACATATGCATTGTAATATTATAATTTATAAAGGTCAGCTTTTTGATCGTAACATTTACTTTGGGAAAATAAATTTCCCTTATACTAAACCTTAAAAAAAATTTCCCTCAAATTGTCTAAAATTTACTTTACAATATTTAATGAGATTTACTCTATTATGAAAATCTTCTTAATTAATTAAATTAAGAATAAATTATATAGAAAAATATGAGTACAATGATATGAATCATAATTAAAAAGAATTAACAAAAATATTTTAACACATGTTTTAATAAAAAATCATTCTTCGTATTCATTAAAATGACTAGAACTACTTAGAAATTTACGTATATCCACTTAACTACTTAGTTATGCATTAAGTTATAAACTTAATTTAGAAAATGAGACCACATAGAATCACTGAATCCGATAGGGAGACAAGTGATATAATATCTTATAATCTAAAAGGAACAAAATAAAATTTAGTCTTTCAACTACAACTCAGAAGAGAAACAACTTAAAATCATTGAATCTGATAGGGAGACAAATGATTTATATATGTATTAAACATATTACTAATATTTCAATATTCAAAATGAGCAATTATTACATAAGTGGAATGAGACCATATAGAATCACTGAATCCAATAGGGAGACAAGTGATATTTAAATATAATATCTCATAATCCCAAAGGAACTAAATATATTTAAGGTTAGTTTTTTTACCATAACTTAAAATCATTGAATCCGATAAGGAAGCAAATGATTTATATATATGTATAAAACATATCACCAATGTTTCAATATGAGCAATTACTGGTCACAGATATTAATAAAATAAAATAAGCATATCTCAGACTCCTACTAAATTAAGGCTCCATCAAAAGATTAACAAGGCCTATATGAGTTACTTGATTTTAAATACTCCTATAGATAAGCCTTTAGTCTACAGATCCCTAGTATGTTTTCACTAGGACTGTGTTCAATGCAAGTCCAAGATTTAACAATCTTCTCTCTCTAACGATCAGAAGTTTACCATCAAAATATTCAATATGATTAGAATTCTTATGTTTTTTAGAGAAGCACATAGCAGGAGAATTATCGTAATAAAATTTGATAGAGATTGTGATATAAAATAACCATTTGCATACTAGGTATCATCTTCCTCAACCATGTAGCCTAACAAGTGGTCTCATAATATGCGATAAACTCTGCTTTCATAGTTAAGGTAGCTATGAGTGTCTGTTTAACACTTTTCTATGAAATAGCTCCTCCAAACATCATAAAGATGTATCCAGATGTTGACTTATGATCATCTATGTATAAGGCATAATCAGAATATGAATAACCAATGCCCTCAAGTAAATTAGATCATATACAAGTCAACATATAATTCTTAGTATCTTAAAAAATACCCTATTGCTTTCTTGGTCGTTTTCCAATGATCCATCCTAGGGTCACTTACGTATCTTCCAAGCACACAAATAGCAAAAGTTATATCTAAATGAATGCAGACCTGTGCATGCATAAGATCACTAATAGCAAAAGCATAAGGAATCTTGTCCATTTCAGCCCTTTCAATATCAACTTGAGGGCAATATGATTGAGACAACGTATCATCTTTCTAAGTAGGCTTTGGACTAGATGCACATGTATCTCTTTTGAATCCTTCAAGCATTCGTTCAATCAAATTAGTTTGGTACAAACCTAAAATACTATGAGTTCTTTCACGATGGATCTAGATTCCAAAATAAAGGATATTTTGCTAAAAATCAAAATGACATGATGATATATGTTTTGACTCATCTAGAAAAAAATCAAGTTACTAGCTAGCAAAACATCATCAATATAAAGCACTAAGATGACAAAATTACCCCATCAAATTTTTTAAAATTCCTGCAAGTACACAATATAGTCATTTGGTATTGTAAGTCTCTAAACCCTTTGGGATCATCTAAACTCAATGGCTAGTAGATCTGGTTCTTCAATATGAGGATCTTTATTTATCTGAACTAGACTATCAACATTATCTCTTTTAGTGGTGAGGGAATCAGAACAGGTATAAGTAGAATAATGGCCTTATCATGTAAATTGATAGCCTAAGCATTGAATTCCCATTATCTAAGTCATCCTCAAAATAAAATGTTCAATCAAACTCGATAATCTTAGTACTATGAGTGGAATAATAAAATCTACAACCTGTTAATCTAATTCAGTACCTAATGAAGAACCCACTGATTGCCTAATGAAGAACCCACTGATTGTTCAAGAGTCTAATTTCTTTAACTAAGGATTATAGGGTCTTATCTCTACTTTATAACTCCACATTTAAAAGTTTCAAAATATGAGAAATTTAGGTCTAACAACGCACCTTTGTTTTAGTAATCTTTCTAATCTCTCTTTAGAAAAATGGCCTAAAATTGATCCCATAAAATGAAAAAATTCTAACTCATTCTAGGTTGTTTATGCCTAATCATAACATTGATGAGAATATCAGAAGATTCAACAGGATAATCTTTCAAATTCAAATGATACGGATCATTTTGTAAGGTGGCATACCAAAATTAGTAAAATCATAATAAATTTTCTTTGTCAAAAGGAATAACTACAATTATTCAAAATAAAACTAGAAATCAAATTTCTTCTTAAAAGAGGTATTTAAACGACATAATTCAAATTAAAAGTGTCTAGAAGATAAAAATAAAAAAATGATCCTATGTATTTAATTTTATCCCTACTTCTTGCTACTCCGAATACAGTCTCTCCCATCTCATTTAGGATCCGCTTATTTTTTAGCCCTTTCTTGCTCATGCTTATTCTTTAGCTTATAACATTGAGACTTTTTGTGTCTAGGGATCTTGCAATAATTACACTCGCCCTTAAATTTCTTTTGTTGTCCTTTGTCCTTATCACCATTTTTCTTGAACTCAGGATTTCCAGATATCTGTGTATCTGGTTTCTTTCCTCTTTTATCATTTCTACCTGACTTATTATAGGAGTCTTGAGATAAGTAGTTGATGGAATGTGGCTGTGGATTACTTTTCATAGTCTTTTCCTCTTGAGTTACTATAGAAATCATTTGGTCTATTGTCCACTCTCCCTCTTGTGAATTATATGAAGTTCTTAGGTAACTATATTTAGTTAGCAATGGCTGAAGGACTCTATAGACCAAAGTACTCTTTCCTAGATTAACACCGTATGATTTCAGCTTATTGTAGTAATGAATCATTTTCATGATGTGCTCTCTGACGTTCACAATTCCATCATAACGAGTGTTATCAAGCATGGAGAAGTAATAGACTTTCTGAGTTTTATCAAGCTTCTTGAATTTTTCACCAACAGCTTTCATGTACTCCACAGTAATGTCCTTATCTAGGATACTTTCTCTAATTCCCTTTCTAATGGTGAACTTAATCACTACCAAACAGATCTAGTTCGACTCATACCATTGTTTGTAATAAGTTTTATCTACAGCACTAGACTAAAGTAAAAGATCAATCGGCTTCAGTTCTTTAAAAGCTAAATCTTCTTTAGAGATTGTCAGGTACATGTTCAAAGACTCTCTCCATTCATCATAGTTTGTTCCATTAAGAGTCCTCACCATAGATAGTTATTGAAAGATTGAGACTAATGCAACATAATTGGGAAATTATTAATTATGCATGCACAACATAATTATAACACATGATTCCTAATTAAACAAATCAATCAAACAACTATATAATAAAGTGGTATCAAAATTACATGTACCATATAATTTGACTTGTACAAGAGCCTACGTAAAAATATAATCAATATAGCCATATCGATGGGGTACAAGAAATATTAAAAATATTATAAATGCTACATGCCTATTCTAAGGAGTTTAAAATATAAAATTATATTAACAATGTCATACTAATAAGGTGTATCCATCATTAATGTAATGTGCTCCTGAAAATCCTAGAAGGACAGTATTTTCTCGAAAATAGTCTTATTATATCCCTAATCTATCATTGGTATGAAATAAATGGCTTTAGGTGTTTATATATATATATAATTACATAATTAAGG
Source organism: Sindora glabra (assembly GCA_020226215.1). Lineage (NCBI taxonomy): Eukaryota > Viridiplantae > Streptophyta > Magnoliopsida > Fabales > Fabaceae > Sindora > Sindora glabra. The sequence goes on along the minus strand of CM035232.1, from coordinate 69,878,190 downwards.
GCTTAAAATTTGTCTAATATAGCTATGCTTACAACCAAAGAGAGTGGCTTTTCACCAAATCCAGAAAAAATGTGAAGAATGTCCATAAATTTTTCTAGGCTAAAATTCCACAAGTAAAATATATTTTTATACAATATAAACTTTATAAAATTCAAAATAAATATTTATTAACCTCAAAAAAATATGAAAAAATTACTTAAAAGTAGAAAATAAAATTTCACACAAATAGGTAAAAATTAGACCTCAAAGGCCCAGCAAGTGGGCCTCACATGCTAGCATGTGCTCAAGCCCACGTGGGATTGACTCTAGCCCAGAAAAGGTCAGTTGAATGGCTCATGATATTCATGGGCCAAACACGTGCGTGGCTCACTCACGGGGTAGCTGGCTGGTCAAAGTGCATGTCTTCCATGCGCTCCAAAGTTCCTACATGTGGCGCATGTGTTTCACACGCAAAGGGAACGCATGTTCCCTACACGTGGAGGTAGTAATAACCGTTCATCTTCCTTCTTCATTTGGTTCATTTATTTTGCTGGTTTTCTGCCATTAATGGGTTTTAAGCTCCAAAGAAAATTTATTTTTAACCCTTTTTAATTCTAGAAAATTATATCTAGCCTATTTTGATATGGATTCATTTATTAGTCAAAATAAAAAAAAACTTCAAAAAATTGTACAATTTATATTCATAAATTTTTTGGAAAAACTCAAACTGATCCATAATAATCACAAATTTTAATACAATTAAACCACTAAATAATATTCTTAATGTACATAACATCAGAATTCAAGATTTCATTAAAATAAAAAATAGATCCATTGTTTCAGAATTAAAAATCTCCAATTTGTGGTAATTCCAAGTACGAAAATAGAATGAAAAATCAGGAATTTCATGAATTTGTCAAGATAATTAAAATTGCTCATAATCATATAATTCATACTATCAACATGCTCTGATACCAATTATTGAAAGTATGTATTAAAATTCTAAAATATATAATTAATCATAATAAATTATAAGCATACCTGGAGTATAATTTGATGAGGCCATGACTGATCTGAATGATGATAATGAGTAGAATTACAACTTACTTCGCCCCTTAAGTTATCCAGATAGAGAGAAAAGGGAGAGAAAATTTTAGGAATGGGAATCCTTATTTTTTAGTATGAAAATAATAACCCTGATATCTCTATTTAAGGTCAGACTTATGATAGGAAACTACTAACCACTAAAAGGTTGTAGGTTAGGACGTCTACCCATATGGGTTTATGCATAATCCAACCTATCATGGATCATACACGTTAAACTAGGGCTCGATCTGTTCTATGCTTAATGTTAAAATACAAAACTAATTACTTAAATATATATTTCACTAATTGATTAATGCTAATCCATATAATATTTCTAATAAAATTAATTATTTTATTTTTATTTACAATACTAACTTTATCATTTTCCACCATATCACCCACATAATTATTCAAGCCATTTGAATCTAGTATGCCTAAATAATATTCAAATTAAAGAAAAATCAGGATCTAATAATACAAAAAATAATAAAACTCTGGATAATTGCTTGAGAAAAAAAATAAGGAAGATCAATAATTATCGCAATGCATATTCAAATAAAAAAAACTGATGAATCCAAAATTGTTTCAATGATTATTTTGTCATTTGAAGTTGATTAATAAATCATTTGAAACTTATTTATATGTTGATTTCATTGTGTGAAACTTTGTCTTCATCGATATCTCCTTTCATTCTTCTATGAAACTTTGATTTTTTTTAGTAATGTATAATCGATGCATTGACTTCCTCTATCAATTACTGATTGTATAAACTAAATTTCCCACCTTTAATTTGAAAAAGAAATATTTTTTTTTCATTCAAGAAGGTTTGATTGAAAAAGTAATAAAAATCAATTTTATTAGTTATGAAAAACTTCATATACGACATAAATGAATTTTTTTTAGAAATAAATAAATTAATTTTGCTAATAAATTTCAAATTGATTGAATAGGTAAAGAAACATGATTAATATGCTTGAAAAATCAAAATGTAATTAAAATAATTTGTATAATAAATTTAAAACAAATAAAATATTGAAATATTGTTAAAATAATTAATTTTAATGGGGCAAACTTATGAACATGTAAACAAAATTTAACAAATTGTGGAAACAAGTTTTTAATGATATATTACATAATTTGATAATAGTATCAAGTGGGATATCTAAGTCATTGAAGATATCTAAGGTATGAAAATCTAACCTTAAATTTTATTAAATAATGTTGAAACTTTATTTAAGTTATTTTTAAATTTATGTTGAAAACTCTATTTTTATTATATTAAATACTTAATATGTACTAAGTGATCCAAGTTTTGTTGACAAAAAGTCCAAGACCTCAGCATTGTAATTACATGATGTGAGCTAAATGCAATTTTAATACTTGTTTGAAATGAATAAATGCATAAGAAATTTCTTTCAACCACACAATTTTCCCTTTATCTATTAATCTTTTTATTTTTTTTTATTTTCTCCTTTTCCTAGTAACATCCCTTCTTTTTTCATCTCTTTTGTTTTTCTTCCACCTTCTTTTCAAGTACTTCTTCTGGCTTTCTTTAAACCCCTCCCCTCAACTCTCGCTCTTGCTTCATGGATTCTGACCAATAATGAATTAAGAAAATTTTATTTATAGGATAATATATATATAGAAATAAAAAATATTTTTATTTTAGTTTTTAGTATTTCATTTAAAGGTAACAATTTAAATTTTAAATATTTTTATCTTTATTTAAAATAAAATTCTTCTCTTTTAAATGATTAAAAAAAATCATGGAAATAATTTAATATAAATTATTAAGGTAATAATTATAGTTAATATATAAGTACTATGTGTAAATTTATTTATTTGTTTTGGGGGCAATCACCCCACAAGAAGAAGGGTAAATCTATCTTGACTTTAATATCTTCTTTCTTCTTTCTTTTGTTTGTAGTAATTACTTGTCATCCTTCCTTTTCCAAAGACCTAGTCTTACCAAAACCACCATATGGTGCTAACACCATTTTTTCCACCTTTTTGGATTGAAAAATGAGTTAAAAGCAAATTAATTTAGGTATTATTCTTAATAAATTTGTTAAGATAAAGTAATGTGTAGGTTTTGAAATGCAAGGGAGGGTTGCATAATTTAAGCAAATCTTAAGGGAGTTAAACATAATATTCTCAGAAGAAAAAGAAGAAAGAAACCAATTAATGCCACTTAAACTAATAGGCAAAAAGAAGATAAAATGTGGTAAATATAGTACATTTGGCCACAATGTAAGAAGTTGTAGGTTTCACACTAAAAACTATGCGGCTATTAACTTGTCAACTATTTGGGTGATTAGAAAGAATTTTTATTACAAAATCAAACAACATTAGCCTCCTAAGCAAGCTCGCATGTTTTTGTAAAGTTATGGGATAAATTGATTAAAATAAATGTTAAGAGATAAAATTAACACTTGTGTGAAAATTAAAGAATAAAAAATACACTTAAATTAACAAGTTTGTCAAGTTTTTTACTTATATGGGATATTATTATATTAAGTTTACAACTCAAATGATTAATCTTTGAAACATTCCTTCGCTTAAACAAATAGTATTCATAGGTTAAATGACCTTTGTGGTTAGGGAACCCTATGTTTGCAATCTTTAACACTCAAAATCATTTTTCATGTTTTATTGGACAATTACCAAAGTTTGAACTTAAATGATATATCTTCAAAATACTCCTTTATAATCAAAACAAGAAGTAGAATTCATAGTTTACAAATATACCATTTTGTTCCTACGATGAGCACCAAGTTAAGGGAATGTTAGGATTTAATCTAAATTCTAATAATTGCTAATTAGTAATTGTTTCCTATTCTGAATTATCATTTTATTGAAATTAAGCTTGTTATCAATTTGTGGTTATATTCTATTTTGAATCATTTTTCTATTCAAATTATGATTCCTTTGTTTGATTTTTAGATCTATAAATATGTTGTATTAGGTATGAACAATTTGTCAAAGAGACTACTATGTGATGTGTGAGAGAGTTTGTATTTGTAATCGCCATAGGGGCTACATGAAATTCCATAATTTTCTCTTTACTCTTTTGATAAATTATTTGTATTAAGAGCCAAGAGTGTATACACTATTTGTGAGAATGCGTATGCTCATTAGAGGGAGAATGTGAGGTATTTTGGGCATATATGGATAGTAGGTTTGAAAGTGATCAAATACTTTATAATATCTCTTTTTAATTCCTTTTAGTGAATTTTGATTATTGTCTATGCTTGTAGAGTAGACTAAAAGCTTAGTCACATTAAATATATGTGTTTTGGTAATTTTTATGCTTCTTTGATCTTAAACTCTACTAGCTCGCTTTTGTATCATTATGTAAGAAACTTTTCATAATAGGCATTATAAGAGCTTGGTTTTGCCCAGTTTGGATCCTACTCATTAAGATAGTCTTATTGGTTCTACTTTTGCACTCAAATTGATTAAAAATGTTTTTGGCAAAGATTTTATTTAGAGTTTATCAATCTAAATTTTATTTGAGCAACAACATTATTTTGTATTTCTAATGATTTTGTTTGGAGAAATCTTTAGGGAGAAGAAGAAACAAAATTTGATATACGTGTAAAGTGCTAGTACTCCTTTGGAGGTGGGGTTTTGAAGATGCTTGTGATCTTTGGAAAAAATGATTCAAGATCCAAAACTTGTAAGCTTTTAATAATAGAATTTGTGTTAATGTAGAGATTGTTAGGATTTAATCTAAATTCTAATACTTGCCAATTGGGTATTGAACAATTTGTTAAAGAAACTAATATGTTAGAAGTGAGAGAATTCCTTATAGGGCTTATACAAGATCCTATAATTTTCTCTTGTTTTTTTAGTTAAATTATTTGTATTGAGAGTCAAAAGTGTATACACCATTTTGAAAATGTATATGGCCAATTAGAGAAAGACTATAAAATATTTTAGGTATATGTGAGGTGTAGGTTTATGAGTAGTTGAACCCTTTGTAATCCTTATGCTTGTTTTTTTAGTGAATTTTGTTTTTGTCTACACTCGTGGACATTAGAGTTATGCCTTATAAGCCAATTACAAGCAATATAGTAGAACATTTGTTGTAAACTTTTTCATTCGATCAATTATTAATAAAAAGAATTTAGTTTTCTTTATTAATCATTTAATTATTATTTATGTTTAATAAAGTCTAAAGGTCAAGATGACTAATGGACTATGGTCATGCATAAAGATGACAATCATGAAACATATTCCTTATAAGCTTAGATCTTAATAGAGTTATTGGTAATAAACACTAATAAATTAGATTAATTAGTACATATGACACATATTTAAGTAAGAGGATGTCTTGTTTCATAAACATTAATGTGGTAACACTAATGCGTATATATAGGTGTTTATTAGATGAATGTGTTTATAAACTAAGCCATTTAAGAATTCTTACATAGATAAGCCAAATTGGAATTCTTACTTTGCAATAGCCCATAATTGATTGTTTGACCCAAGGCATCATAGTAATCTTATATATGGTACATTATACTTTAATATTGTTCTATTTCCTAGGTGTCATCTAAAAGACATATATTACGTATAGCTTTATAATATATGAAGATTTATGAATGTCAATAAAGAATTAGTTACTTCTCACAGAGAGAAGAGAATGTCCTATGTTATCTTATGAATCATGACATTGGAATCCTTGGCCAAAGTGAGATAAAATCAGGAAAAGAGTTTTTTGAATTTGACATAATAAGTCATGAATTTTGGATTAAATATATAATAGTTGAATGACTAAGGTTTCGACTAATATATCATGCCCTAAGTTCAATCAGGACATTGTATGATAAAAGAATTGTACTTTACTGAAAAAAGGTTTATATTTATAATTCATGTTAACTAGTTCATGACACATTATGAGATGTTAATCATGAATTTGAGAATGTAGAATTAATGAGATTAATTCTAAATATTAAATTAAAAAAGTTTAATTTAATCATGATACATTACTAGTTTAACAATGAACTTAAAAGGTTACACACATAAAATTAGGTGTATTCACATTTATTTATTTAAAAAGCAATAATTCAATTATGAAATAACTAATAATTTAATTATAAAATAATTGATAGCAAGAAAGAAATAGATGTAAAAAAAAAGTTTATTTATTTATTCATTTTATTAGGATAATACTTCTTAAAAATAAATAACAAATAAAGAGTTTATTTATTAATTTATTTCATTAGAAAATATTTTATAAATAAATAATTTATTTATTGAATAATTTTTAAGATATTACTTACTTTGATTGGGAATAATTAAAAATCCTATTAGGACTCTAGTAAGAACCTATTTGATAGGCAGGTTATGAGAACTTACTTAATAGGTACATTATAAGATAACTATAAAAGTATGTTTACAAGAGTTGTAAAATAGACTAATAATAAGATTGATGAATAATGATTACAAAAGTTGTAGTAATCAATTATAAAAAAAAAAAGTGCATGCACTTGTATTAAGTAAATCAAGAAAAATTGCCCTTTCTTCTCCGTTTCTCTCTATAATCGTTACTTACCGTTGCTAACACACAGCCATGATACAATAAAGGTTGATTATATGAATTAATCTTAAAGAAGGCATACTTGGATCTCTCAATTGAAATTCTGAAATACATATAACCAAAAGATGTGTAAAATCATTTTCTTGATATTATATTCATTAATTAAATCAATTGCATGATTGATCCCTAAGAAAGGAAATTTTAATTAATTAAAATTTTTAAACTTTTGTTGTGTTTACATCTGATTCAATCATGAATTTCCTAATAATAGGGTAAGCTAAAAGTTAAACCACATTAAATGTCTATGTCATTCTAATTTACTCCTTTTTTATATTGAGTTATTTCAATGCCTTTTTACATGATCACATCCATTCAAGAAATTTTCTAATAAAGAACCCTAGGTCCATAGCCCTCTAAGAACCATAAATTTTTTATCATTGAACACTTTCTACCTTATCATAATCCATGAGCTAGAGGAACTATAGGCCTTAACAAACTTTAACACTTAAAACCATTACAAAATATTAAGTGTTGTAATGCAACCCTAAAAGCTTTAACACCTAGCACTATCATAGCACTAAAAGCACATAATGCACAATACTATCTTGTAAACCTCATTAAGGGCTTTGGTTCCCTACTCTTATGGTTTGAAAATTCAATGTTCTTATCATTATCTTGTTAAGAATTGACCAACCCTACTAGGTTGGCTCATAATCAAGGATCATGATCCAAGCAAATCTAATTTTGCTAAATGTAAATCAACTACGAACTAAGCCCTTTTTTTCTTTTTTCTTATTTGCCCTTTAACTTGGTTTGCAAGTTAACTTAATTACCTAACATTACATCAAAGGGAAAAAAAGCCTTCCAATAACTCAAATTAACAAGAACCAAATTGAAACTTAAATTCCTACCTTCCTTTTCCCAATTTCTTTAGGATTTGTTAAGGTTTACTCTTGCAAGAAGATTAAAGATAGAAGACCACTACCAAGTTGAGGACCTCATTACATCATTGAGGAGAAAGGAACTCCTTTTAAGTACCTTGATTGATTTTGAGAGACATATATATATATATATATATATATATATAACTCTCAATTTTCCTTTCTTAATAGACTTAGAAATTTTTAAGAAGTTTGCATCTTCAAAATTTTATTTGAAAAGTTATGGTCTTTATGTTCTCATTCTTTTATGTGTTTTATTATCTTCATGGTTTGATCCTTATGGATTAAATACCAACTTATAAGTTAAGTCTCTTTCTTAGTTTCTTTTTCTCAAATCATCCATTCTCATGGGTAATTTGTACGATATAATTATTACTCATTTTGCAAAATTGTCTAAACTAATTAACATTTGGTTTAGTAGGGAACTACTTGTTAACTAGTTATTAATTTGTTTTGCCAAATTTTTAATAATTTTGATGACAATTATTGGTCATGGTGCTTTTCTTTTGACAATTCCAAATTTGATAAACTGGCACAGGGCAATTCAATCAATCTACATTACCTACATAAAAAATAAAGGGTCAAGTGTACACGGTGGAGAGAGGTTTGTCGAGCACACTCTAATGCCTAAGTTAATAAGAAGAAAAGCAAAATAGTATATGTAATTGATTTAGTTTGCAATGCCATACTTGAGACATTTTTATATGTTTTTAAACATTTATAAAGCTATTATGGTTTCACTAGATTAATAGTCCTTCCTTATACACTTAGTCTTTGGACATATCAAAGTATTTTTTTAGCCTATGTTTGTGCTAATGGCTAGTATTTAGGCTTCGATCTTTATTAAGAGGATTAGATCCAAAGTCAATGCCAATTGTGGTGACTTTATTCAAGGGATGTAAGCCTTTTATAGGATGTGGCATTTATTAGTTCATAAGTTAGGTTGAAGATGTCTAGTCCAATGGATATTATTTGGTCGAACATTTGTCACTTACCCCCTTTTTTTCCTAGGGTTTAGCTATTTTGAAAAATTTTTCCTCTAGGCTTTAGCATTTATTTAAATGCTTGTGTGTTTTTTTAAGTATTAATGAGCACATATCCCTAAGTTTGCACTAACGTGACTTATCACTAGCATTACTATCTCAACCCTTCATCTTTGCCATTTCCTTGATTATTAAATATAAGAGAATCATTTTGCGCTCTCTTTTTTAGCCTTCTCATTTCTCCTTCTTTTCAACCGTTACTATTAAAAAGAATAGTATTAAATCCCGTCTCTTGGTGCTCTTTTCTTGTTTTAATTTTTACTTTTAACCTATTTTCTTCCTTTTCGATGATAGGGTTCTTTCTAACAATCTCACTTTTCTCTAAGGTTTAACTAGGTTCATTTTTTTTATTTTTATTATATTTTATGATTTACTTGTCACATTGCAATTATTATTCTCAATTTTTTGCACACTTGGATTTTATTGTACTTTATTGATGTGCTGCCATGAACTGCTACTTATTTCTTTAAAAATCATTTTAACTTTTAATTTATTCTAGATGATGGAGATATGGCTTAAGAAGAACTTATTTGCTACCATTTTTCTATTTAATTTCCATATTTTTTTCAATCATAATCTTGTATACTTCTAGTTTCCTAGGTGTCGAATTGCTTAATCATTTGCTTAGATATCTTCACTATGCCCTAACCTTCAATTTCTATGACTTCTTGAAGGTTTTGTTTAGACATTGATGTCTTATTCTTCCTATATTTTTTTTATGAATCCTCCATCTTTATCAGATTCTTTAAGTTCTTCTTTAACTCTTTTAGAATAAGAAGAAATGTTTAGAGTTATATTTATTCTACCTTTTATTATTACAATAGTTGATTGATCTAGAAATACCAAAGGTTTGGATTTATCTTCCTTTGTAATAGGAGGACTAGAAGATTTAAATTAGGTGAATGTGGATATTAAGACTACCTCTAATTGATGGACTGATCCTGAAGTAATAGTAAACTTTTGAAAGTATCGCTTGATCATATAGGACATAGGTATGGAGTTTATCCTACTTAAGGAGGATTAGTAGACTTGCAATTATAACACCTTATCATTTTCTATATTTTATAGTGATATCATTCAACAGATTGGAAACTCTTATCCTTTTTCTAATAATGTATGATGAAATGCTCAAATGTTTGTTTAACCTAACTAACTTAGAATGCCTAATACTTGTTGGCTTGCTTTGAGATTTTATGCAATAAAGTGAAACCTAAAAATTATAATTCTCATGTGTTTAAATGCTCCTATACTTACTCACACTAAAGAAATAGAGGTTAAACCCATATCATGTAGAGGACTAATCAAATCCTTTTTAATAATTTATATACTAGTGTGAAAGGTTAGAAAAATAATTTTTTTAAAGTTCAAATGGCGAACAACATAAGACCATGTTAGATAATGGACAACTGGTAATTGTACCTTATAAAGTGAGTTAGAGGCAATGCAAACCCTTTTCTTCCTAAACTTAAAGATTTTAAAAAAGATAACCAAGATATTATCATTCATCTTTTTGCATACACCTATAAAAAACTTCTTGACATCAAACTTGTCCATATCATGTATCTCTATTTTGTTTAGATTTTCATTTATGTTTCTTTATCCTAATGTTGACCTCATTTGCAAAGCACTAATTGAGGATTGGAGACTTTAAGTTCTTACCTTTTATGATAGATGCAACTAGACTTGCTTTCTTTTTAAAGTCTTTTTTGGAAAAATAAAATATGCAAGCTTTATTATGGCAAAAAAAAGTATCATTAAGAATACTCCGATCAATGTTATTATCACCTTACTATTTGATGAAACTTTCATAATGCAAGCCTTCAAGCTCCTCGCTCCTTCATGGTCAAAGATTGTGCCAAAAAGGTATAGGAAAAGGAAATGGAACATTGAGATGGTTAAAGATAGTGTAGATGTTAAAGGTGAACTTCTTATCTCTAACTTTGAAATGGTGTCAATCAATGCTTCCCTGCAAGTTAGAATTCCCCAATGTCTATGGTACTAAAATGTAGACTCCACCTTTGGATGCAAAACTAACTTTTGATAGAAATCGATCAGCAAAAGAACCATGCTTACTTTGTTAAGCATGGAGAAAGTTAGGCCTTTTACTTTGCTATAGTAAAATTTGATCAAGCCTTTGAACCTTTCTCTATGCTATTCTTAAGGTGGAAAATAGTAATAAGGCTTTACTTCAAAGTAACTTAAAGGCAACTAAAAAAGAACTAGTAAAATGTAGGTTTTCGGTAACGAAATCCATAGAATTATTTAATTTGAAGAAAAAGGAGTTAGATCTGTAGGAAGAATTGAAAAAGAAACAAAAGCCTTAATTGGAAGTGAAGTCACTTCTAGCAACCTATCGTCAAAAAAAGGAAGAATGAGAGAAAGAATTGTTTAAAAAGGATAAGAAGATTAATAGGTTGAAAAAGCTAGTTAAGGAAGCTAATGCTAACTTTTTAAATGGCTAAGCAGATTGTTAACTGCTATACTATTCTAGTTTTGAGGAATTATTGTGCTAATTCCAACATTTCAACCTTTTACTTTTGATTAACACATCAAAGACCAATAAAGACTTAACTATAAAGGATTTAACCAAAAAGGGGAATGCCTGAGACTTGATTATAATATTTAAATATTATTTTAATGTTTAATATTTTATGAGTTATGTTTTGAATGTCAGGTATTTTATAACTTTATTTTAGGATAATCTTCATCTAAATCAATCAAGTTTATGACGATAAGTTTTAAGCTTTTTACATTCTTATATGAATATTTATTATTGATATTAAAAGATGAGTGAATACTTTTAGAGTCACCCAAACATGTCTTTTTGGGATAGTTTTTTAATGAGCCCACAATTTTAAGGCTTTTTATAAGCCTTTGCATTTTTTTTAACTTGCATATGTCTTTTAAAATTAATTAAATTAAAGTGTCCTAAAAATCTTAAGGTTGACACTTTTTAAGCATTTGATCGATCTTTCTATACTCCAAGAAAGGTTAGAGTCATCAAATGCATTAATGAGTTATCATGGCTTATCCATTTGAACACTTAAGATTCTTACTTTAGCCTCTAAAAGTATTATGTTTTTAATATCTTGCTTAGAAAGTTAGAACACATTTAGTAGGTTAGAATACCTTTAAGCTTCCATCTATGCACTTATTTGTTTATTAATTTTAGGAATTTCATTTATTTTTACTCATACCTTAAGAGATTTAAATCAGCTAATTGATATCAAAAAGTCAAGCCTTAGTATTGAGGGGGGTTTGCTCAAGCTTTAAGAGTTGAAAAAGTCTATTTAGGCTTTGAGTGCAAAAGGAATCTACTTGAGTTTTAAGTAATGAAAGAGATTGCTTAAGCTTTAAGTGCCAAGGGAGTTTATTTGAGCTTTAAAACTCATGATTTTTTTTTTAAAATTTCTTTTATTTATTCAAATGTTTACATATTATCAATTTAGGTTTCTTGTATTCTATGTGCAAGGACTAAGTACACCTTTTAGTGTTTCTAGTCTAAAGGCTCTATTTCTTAAGTCAACATTGATTTTGAATAGATTTTCCTAGTTTAAAGGTAATTTTCTTTCATTCAGGTCCTTATGTGGCCTTTCAACTAGCTTGAAATGAAAGGTCTTTTAAGGAATTCTTTCTTTTTAACTCGATTGTTATAGTAGTTTGCTAATTTCATTTTATATTGCTTAATTTTGATTTAGGCCATTTCACAAGCCTTTAAGATATAATCTAGGTCTTCCTTTCTTCACTATTCATTTAATGTTCTCGATAACTTTCTTGTTGCTTGTTAGTCTTTCCTAGCTTGATCAATAATATGACTTTTGAATTAATCAATTTAAATGGAATTTCTCCAATGGCAGATTGTGGGATTATTCTATATGACCATTGGACACTTGGAAGTTAAATGACTAATTTTCCTTTGGCCTCTTTTTCAACCTTTCAAAGTATAATCATATTGGCTAGCTTAGCTTGACTATTTAATTAAAAGTGCTTAATAGACATAAATTTTTATTTGATCCCTAATCTTAAAAACTCAAGGATATGTATAAAATAATTATTCGATTTAATAGTATAAGTAATCTTAAAAGAAATGGGTAGAATTACCCTTAATAAAAACTAGTAAAGCTTTCAACTCTAAATTGTGTTTCATTTTTAGAAACTAATGTCTTAGGCAAGCCAAACCTGCATATTAAGGAATTAGCATTATAAAAAAATATTTATCATAATTTTGAATGAGCTTCATAGCCTCCTTCTTCATTCTTGGTCAATAGTAGTTCAACTTTACAATTTTCAAAGCTAAAATGGTTTAGATCAAATAACTTACATGTATAACCTTATGCAATTCTCTTAACATAAAGCTTGCTTCTTCTAGGTGGAGACATTTAAAGGTTGACTAGCTAAAACTTTATCTGTACAATTGATTGTTATCTATGAAAAAGTAAACTAATTGTCTTTGGATTCGTCATGCATTAGCTTTATTATTTGGAAGTTCTCTATCCTTTAAGTATGCCTGAAGAAAGGTAATTTATGAATCTGAGTGAATGATCTATAAAACTTTTGCATTATTGATGTTTAGCATGTTGATTGATTCTTAAATGACTGATCAGTTATTTATTGTAACCATTACATTGACCAATTTAGCTAATGATCTACCTTTTCATTTTCTAATTAAGGTATTTTAACTAACTTATACTTGATCTTTCCAAAAGGGATTTTATTTTCTCCATATATTTGATTAAGATTAGATTTTTCACCTCATATTCTCCTTATAGCTAGGTGATTATAATATATGAATAATTGTAGATTTGTATTTACTTCACTCCTACTTCCATTGCTATTTTTAAATTGACAATAAGTGCTTCATACTCTACTTGGTTATTTATGGCCTTGAGTTCAAACTTGATTGAATATTCTAAGCGGATCCTATTTCCTTCCAAGATATTACTAGCCCCACTCCTATCCTTGCCTAAGGATCCATTTACATACATTAAACACTCAAGTAACTATTAATCTTGCTTTTCTTAAGTCATTTCTACTATGAAGTAAGCTAATTCTTGTAACTTAATCTCTCTATTTAGTTCATAAGTGATGTTGTGTTTTAAGAGCCCAATTAATTAAGCAATCAATCATTAAATAAAATTAGGTGTGTACAGAACTTATCAAATTAATATGTCTATTTAAATAACTATTTAATGGCTTTAAAAATGGGGTATAAGTTTTTTAGAAGTGCACAATAGGGTGAATGCCATCTTTTCAATCTTCCAATATCTGATTTTCACTCCATTTAATGTTTTATTAGTGAAATAGATAAGTTTTTATGTCTTTCTTATTTCTTTGACCAGTATTGAACTACTGGTGACTTTTGACATTGCAAGTATAATGACATAACATCTCTCGGATCCAATTGGCATAACATCAATAGTATGGCTAGATATTTCTTAAACTTGTAAAATGTCTCTTTGCATTCAATGTTGCATTTGAAATTTTTAAAGAACTTAAGTAAAGAATAAAATAGAAAGCACTTATCTCATAACTTAGATAAGAATCTAAATAAGGCTGGTAATTTATCATTGAATGTTTATATCTCTTTGATGTTTGTTGGGCTTTTCATTTGAATAACTTCTAGACACTTCAATAAGTTTGCCATGATTCCACATTCTTTAAGCATGAAACCTAGAAACTTCATTACTTCTACCTTGAAAGTGCATTTCTTTAGGTTAAGTCATATTTTATATTTTTTAAAAACTTCAAATGTTTATATAATGTCCCTCTAATGTTATTCTTTGCTAGTTAATTTAATAATCATATTGTCACCATAAACTTCATACTTATACCTATGTGTCTAGCAAAAATCTTATTCATCAATCATTGGTAGAAAGCCATTGCATTCTTTAATTTGAACTACATTACCTTGTAGCAAAATACCCTTTGATTAATGATAAAGGCCACTTTGTCCTTATCTTCTAGGTGCATCTTCATCTAGTTGTATCATAAGATTGCATTGTTAAAGCTAAGAATCTTGAAACCTAACAACCTATCTACTAAATGATCTATGTTTAGCAAAGGATAAGTGTCATGACCTAATTTTGGACTATTGTGACTAGCATAAAAAACATCAATTGAATATCTTTATAGGATTTTCTAAATTCAATTAATTTCTCAAGTTAATTGGTTTTATTAAAACATGCATATTACAAAAGCACAAGGTTGAAAATTCACAAAATGGTTTTTCTTTTCAAGTGCATCATCAATTTAGAAAATAATTTTCCACAATTGATGAGATTAAATCTTTTAAATAAATCTTTTTGTAGAAGTTCAACAAACATAATTGCGCCTATAGGTAATTTTCATAAAACCACACTCTTAGTTGTCAAAAACTTTGAAAACCCCTTTTTCTATCTTTTTAAAGGAGAATTTGAAATCAAAATTACAATAGCTTCTCTTAGAGTCAAATTTAAGTCATAACAAGGCAAGTTCATTTTTCTAATTAGGAAATAATTGAAACATAGTTAGTTTATGAGATATAAATGAAGTGATTTCAAAAAAATATCTTTTATTAAAAAATAATTATTTTTTAGCATAGTTTCAAATAGGAAGTTTTATAAAAAACTATTTTTAGTAGACTTAAAAAGGTTTTTCAATAACTTTTCAAAAACTTAGAAAGAGAGTTTCAAAAAGGAACCATTGAGGAGCTCTTTGATTATGTGAAAAAAATTAAGTACTTTCCTAAAAATAATAGTTCAAACTATAAAACAAACATAATAGAATAGGACCATTAGTAAAGCTTAGCGTATCAAAGGATTCTGTCTTGGTAAAATACTTTAGAGATAACATTAAAGTCAAGAATTGGACTACTTTCTTAGAACCAAGTAAAAGTAATTTCTAAGGTATATCATATGTTGCTTTTAGGGGAAAAGACTAGCTTGCTTGATGCCAAAGAATCCATTTTTCCTTCTCTTTCCTTTGAAAATTTATGAATCCCCTTATCCATTTTATTTTCTAAATATTCCTTTAATAGTATCGTATATTGTATAAAAATAACAAGTAGATAAGTTGTGCAATAACGTACATTTGATATACATTAATATAATTAAACATATTTAGACAATCCCTTTACACAAATAGTTTTTAATACATACCCTTTTTCATGCTAAAGTTAAATATACAAATTTCTGTAAAGAGTCAAAGTAGTAATATATAGAAAATCAAATAGAATGGTTAGTCATCACTAAGCTAATTGTGTACTAATTTGTTAGCATTAGCCTTATAGCCACTTGGATTCTCAAAAAAGCATTATAAGATGATGAAGGGCTATTAGAGTCCCTAGTAAGCAAACTGTAAGATGACGAAGGACCTAATGGATTTGGTGGTGTAGTTGATGTTGTTGTTAGAGAAGGTACTAGTAGTGATGGGATCATTAGGTATATGATTCTAGCTAATTGCTAGAAATCCATTACTAAAGGAGAAGCTATCTAGTAATGCCAAGAAGGATCAAATGTTGGGATCTTAACATATATAACTTGTATCCAAGCCTATTGGAGGATACTAACCTCATCGGTCACAATAGTAAAATGGAACTTTATCATAAACATGTTATACTAAGTATAATGAATTTCCTACCACATATTGGTAACGTCAATTGATATTTCTAAGAAAGTATCTGAAAAACATATTTATAGGCAGGGTGAGTAATAAAATTACTCAATAAGATAGCTATCACACTAATTTTTTTAATTAGTTTTAATTAAGAAAACTAATTTTAAACAAAACATATACCAAATATTTCTTTAATATATTTCCTAGATAAACCTATATACTATATTATTTATATAAAAGTAATTTGACTATATAATTCATCTATTCATAGTATAAACATTTAAGATAATCATTAAATGGCATGGAAACATAAAAGTTCCTCCTTATTACTTTGGAGTAATCATACTTACTTGTATCCTAACCTTATCCTTCCATGATCAACCTTATACCACCCATCCTTTCAGGGGACTTGGAAATCAGGGTGCTAGGCTAATTCCTAGAACTCTTTACAAGGTCTCATAGTCACATAGTCATGTTACAATCTTAGATTCGACATTCAAGTCAATAATATCATATATGATATAAAGCCTATATTCGATATATAACCATAATTTCATATATGACATCAAAGTTAATTTCATATAAGACTCTCACTAGCCAATTCCATATAATGGGATAAGGTCAAAATATCATTCAAAGTCATAACTAGAATATATCATAAAGATAATCTAGCATGAGAGAATTACCATTACCTCGTCACTTTTCTAGTGACCACAAAAAATACTAGTACTTCTATTTTGTATGTTAGTGAGTTTCCATTAGTACTTTGAGTATTGGTGGAAGTTGGAAGCTCTTTTGGTCATTTGGTGAAGGTAAATGTCCATAAAACTCCATGAATACATCTTCTTTTCATAGTTCTTCAAATTTCTTACTAATTCTATGTTATTTTGGATGTCAAACTTTTAATTCTAGGTGGAGGAAACAAGTTCTACAATCTTTCTTGAGTAACTAAAGATCTATTTCTTTTCTTCTTAGTTTTCTTTCTTAATGATATTTATATATGAGATGTATATGTACTTGCTGTTATTGTGCTGAAGTCATGAACTCATGGTGAATTACTTGTAAACATGTTTTTTAAAGTTTTAAGCAAAGTATGTAAAGTTTCTATTCAATTTTTTTAAGAAGGAGTTTTAGAAAGAGATTTACAAAGAAAGTAAAAAAAGATTTGAAGAAATGATTTTTCTCAAGCTCGATTTCACATTGAAAAGAAAGGAAAAAATGGTTTGTGGAAATGATTTCTTTTAAACTAGTAAAGTTTCATAAACATGATTTTACATGAAAATAAAAGAAAAATCTTAATGAGAAGACAAAAATAGCTTATAGTTTTCTTGGCTTGAATAAGCAAAAAGATTTTGTTTTTAAAACTCAAAATATATTATGCTATGTTCTAATTTAAATAAAAAATGATATAATGCATGAATATTAAGTTTTGAAATTAAAAATTGGATTGTTTTTGCATGATGAAAGCTTTCAGGTTTCCTACACGTTCATGGGAAAAATTTTGCTTTTTTATAATAAAATTGAGAAAAACACTAACCTACACTCTAATGTGAAAGTTTTAGAATGATTACATCAAAGTTTTTAAACAAAAATCATTTTCAAATAAGCCTTATAAGCTTTCGAGCTCTTTGTTTTTTTCTATAGAAAAATTTTATTTTTAAGAAAAAAACTTGCTACAATATGTTCTAAATTATTTAATTAATGTTATTAAGCATCTTTATTAAAAGTTTGTAGTAAGAATATGCTTAAAAACATGTTCAAAAGCTTATGAAAAAATGTAGAAGAATTATTTTTAAAATTATATTTTCATGTAGTAAAACTTTCTTCTAAATTGGTTTTAACAAGTAAAGCATTTTAGTAACTTCTTGTTTTATGGCTAGAAATGATTGATAAATGATAGTTAATGTCTTAGAAATATGGTTGGAAAATTATGGATTTTTGCAATAAAAGTTACATTGAAAGATATTTTTCATGAAAAGGTGTTGCTTTCTTTATTGGTGCTTGATATTTTTGTGAAGTAGTAAGTAGTATAACATGTTTTGAGCATAACAAAGGTTTAAAATTGTTATTTTAAACTTTATTTTTTATTCTATAATTTTTCGCAAAATATTGCATATAAAAGAGATTTTTTTTAAAAAATCCAAAAAGCTCATTTTGAGGTGTGCATAACTTGTGTAACTTGTTTTGGGTTTAAAAAAATGTTGAAATATGAGTTTTAAATCTTTTATTTTGAATTTGAAAATTTTAGCCAAAAAAATAATAAATTTTGGTATTTTAAATGGAATTTTAAAATAGAAGGATGTTTGTTAAAAACCTAGTATAGGTTTGTAATTGTTTTCTTAACTTTAAGATGATGTTGTGTAGTGAAACTAAGCAATTTTAAGCTTCTAGGTAGAAAAAATTTGTGCTTGATTAAGTAATAAAAATAGTTTTCTTGCTAAAATAATATACATAGTAGAGCATTAAATCTACATGGAAACAATAGTTGTAAAGCTAAGAAAAATCAAGTAATAACTCCTAATTTTTATCATAAAAATTGAATGGGATGTGTGTGTGTGTGTGTTGATTAATTGATAACACATCATTTTTTAAAGTAATTGGCTTAAAAGTATTCTATAAAAAAATGGATACTATTTCATGGATTTCATAGTGAAACTATAAAGCTTATTGCATGAATCATGACATGACTTATTTTGTGAATTGGATATGCGCTAATGAGATTATGTGCAAGTGTATTTATGAATGATAGTAAGTACTTACAAAAATATATGAGTTTATAATCTAACAAGTGGAAATGGAAGCTTAATTGCTTCTATGGTCACTAGTAAAGTGATAAGATAACTGTAAATCTCTTCTTCTCTAGATTATGCTATATATTATATTATGTTATAATTATAGCTAATGGATAACATTTTAATCTTACCTTGATGATTTGTTTGAAGGATGTGTGAGTCTATCTTCATTATACATGAATCCAATAATAGTGTTGCAGATTTCCTTGAAAGTAATATCTAATTGATTAATTGATTTGATGAATACGAGACCTACGCTAGGTTTATGTACATTGTTCTTGTTAATTAATGAGATGATAACTACAAGGATTAATACCCATTATGTTAGAGTGATTTAGTTATGGGGTTCAAATGTCATGTGTGACATTATTAGCTTGAATGTCATTAACTTAAATATCATAAGTGATGTTGTGACATGAATATGCAATATAACACTTTATAGAGAGTTTTAAGGATTGACCTAATGCCTTGACTTCCAACTTACATGAAAAGGATGGTATGATAAGATCAATCCTAGAGGGATAATGTTAGCTTGGATTAACAGAAAGGAAATTTTATGCTTTTATGCCATTTAATAGATAATTAAATACTTATATCGCATTTATGATTGATTCATATGCCCAAATTATATTTTTCCTCAGTGTTATTAGTACAATATATGACATTGCATAGTGAAAAACATCTTTTGGTAAAGAAAAGTTTTTAATATATATGTCTTACATATAAATGTTATCTAAATTAAAACTGACTAAAAATTTGTGTGGTAATTTTATTACTTATTTTACTTGTGTATATATTTTTCATATGCTCTAGCTTTGATGGCATCCTCTAAAATTGTTGATAACTGATGGCATATTTATATAACTACTTATAAGAAATCTTGAAGCATTAATAAGAGCACCTACATTACTAGCCACAACACCAAGAAAAGTAGATGATTCACCATACCCTCCAACTTTTGAAGACCTTGCTACCTTTGATTTTGATATGGACTTTACTTGCAATTAGTTTTGTTAATAACTATCATGTTTATTTGTTTTTTGAAAATTATTTGATTCACTGCATATTTGCATGACCAATTTGAGACTCGAACAATTAAGTGTTAGTGTATATGCCCTAAAACCAATCATATTGGTGATTGTAATTTTGAATTATGTTATTTTAATGGTAATTTCAATTATTATATTTATATATATTATTTGCGTAACATATTCAATTATAATAATAACCTTAGAATAATTGTATTCTTAAATGTCCCTAGTTATATATCATTGTGGATTAGGTTGCTTTGATATGTTAAGACTAGCATGTGTGAAGACTTATATGGGATATTAAGTTTACACATGAGTACAAGTTAGAGAACTTGTATACTGGACCGACCCATATTAAGAACACTACATGGATCATTATATGAGTGTCATAAGTGGTTCTTAGTGATCATTATTAATATGGTCATTTGACCTGAGATCACCAAGGTTCCCTACATGTGAGTTTCATATTTTGATGCTATTCGTCACTAATGGTTAAGTGAATGTAAGGGTAGATATTGGATATGTCACATATCATACAGAGGGGTTTGTGTGATCAAGATGAGATTTGTCCCTCCTATATAACAGGAATAACATCTATGGGCTCCTTGATTAAGTAAAGTTGAGAAAATGCATGGCCATGCTCAGATGAATTGACATAAGATGTCGATTATATTTGTTTCAGTCAGCTTACTTAGGAATCAAGAAATCTTAAGATTGAGCTATACGAGAATGACACGGTCCATGTTTCGTGCTCAATCTAGATGTATAGGATAAAAGGACATAACTGATGATCACGTGTAAATGTTTAGTCAAATCATTGACTTTCACATTACTTGGGTAACAATGATGTGTTGCTAGACACCAATCATTGTTTATGATAATTGATATGATTAATGGTCATTGCCAACGTAATGAGAGCCTGTAGGGTCGCACACTTAGAGCTTGGTGAACTTGGAATTAATGGACCAAATTGTTTGGGCTTAATATTTAGGAATTCATATTATAATTATAAGGCCCAATAGTAAGCCTATAATTATACATGGAATAAAGCCCAAATAGGTTAGGTTTTTCTATGCACCTATTTAAATAGGCTTATTGGGTAATAATATGATTACTATTATTGATTCACGCACCCCAAGCAAAAGCATAGAAAATCCTAGCACCTCTCCTTGACCAAAATCCCTGAAGAGGCGTAGCTAGCACTACGAGGTGTAAGGAGATCAATTCCAACCGATGTGTGTAGCGGACATTCATCGGTGATTCACGGGTTCGTGTGGATACCACAGAGGTGCAGCCACATAAACGTTGTACTGGTGATCTGATTTACTGGTTTCTATTTCGATTCGTGATTTGGAAGCAGATCGGACCTGCTGTAGCGGTTAGAAGATTTTTGGCCGAAAGGTATAAACCCTAATCCCTAATCTATGGCGTTCTAAATTCGCATGGATCCTTGGTGGAAATCGTGCAAAAATTTTATTCCGTTGTGCATGTATGATGCGCGATTTCCAGCATTAAGTTATTATATAATGGTGTTAACCCTTTATATAATTAATTCATGTAAATAGATAATGCATATTATTATTCTAGTTATCTTATGGTTTTACAAAAATGACTTTGTGAAGTAAAGCAAGTTAGCCTGTATGGAATTTTAAAAGAAGATTAAAAATTGTATAAAAGGTAAACCAATATTTCTAAGTTTGAAAATATTTATTGAAGTACTATGTAGCTACATAATTTGAAAAACTTGTTAAATGGTTTTCAAGAAATACAGTAGAAAAACACAATTCTAACTTGACTTCAAAAGGAAGAAGTTAGATTCATGAAACTAATGTTATCTCCAAAATATTTTAAAGCAAAATAGGACCATCTAAATTTTTGAATTTTAATCACTTGGTCCTATTTTACCATTGTTTCATTATTTGAACTACTATTTTTAGAAAAGAATTCATTTCCCTTAAAAGAATTAGAAAAGTTCTCTAATAATTATCTTTCTAAAATATCTTTTAGGTTTCTTGAGGAATTTTCAAGAAAATGATATTTAAACAAGTTTCGCAAATATGCTTTTAAGTCTATCTTAAAGGAAAAGGTCTTCCATATTTTTGTCTAAACTATGAAATTATTATTTTTTACTAAAAGTAGTTTTTTGAAAAATTGCTTGCTTTTTAATAAAAACTTTGATGAAAAAGATTTAGCTACTTTTTAATTATAAGAGTTCTTTTTCTGAAATCACCTTACCAAAATTTTGTACTTTTTAAATTCAAGATATAATTATGTTTCAACTATTTCCTAAACAAAAAGATAAATCTATTCTATTTTAAACTTAGATAATGATTTTGAAAGAAATCACTATATGTTTGATTTTAGAACTTCTTTCAAAAAGAAAGAAAAAAGGGAAAATGGTTTTCAATATTTTTTATTATTATAAAAATGAATTGATATTGTTTGCATATGGATAAGGTTTTATTTGTTGGATTTACTAACTCTTTTTAGAAAAACTCATTTAAAAGATTAAACCTCATTAAAAGTAAAAAATTATTTTCTGAATTGATGTTTGTAAGACATTATATATACATAGAGTTAAAAAAAACTTTTAATGAATTTTCTAATCTTGTGTTTCTGCATCATGTATACTTTTCATAAAAATAAGTTGAATTTTTATAAAATAGTTTAGTTTAGAAAGGCTTGTAAAGAGGTTTGATCGACATTATTATGCTAGTCACAATGGTCTAAAATCTGGGTTGTGACACAAGAGGTTGAAGATGGCATTATATGCTTCTAAATGTTTGGGAAACTTAAAATGACCATGAAATGGTGCGGTTATGACCTTCTTTATGAAATGATGGTCTTTATTGTCTAAGTAGGCAATGTTTTGAGATGGTTATGTTTGAGAATAGTTTTGGCTAATGGATGGGAATAAGGGATTATATTCTTCATATTGGGGTTATTAATCTAATACTATTGTACTAAAGTGTTAGATGTCTATATTTGGATGATGTGAAAGAAAGAATAATGGTGGTAACCTTTAGTAAGCTAGAGGTGACTTGTTGGTCTTGCTAGAGGAATAACTTAAATGTTTAAGGTTAAGGGTGGTGTTAGCATTGATGGTTACTGTGGTAAGGGTGCAAATAAGTTGGTCATTATAAGTTGCATTGTTGCAATTGGAATTTATAGGGGGTTAGTGTTGGGAATTTGGATTATCATATGCAGCAGAAATTCAAAATTTGATCCGAATTCTACCTAGGATCCATACAAAAATATAAATCAATGATTAGGATTTTACCTATTGGGCACTCATATTTTTACTGATCAAAACTTGAGAGCAGATGAATCAAACGCTGGTCGGAAGGTACAACGTCTCTACGATATCTACACGGAGTAAACAACGACCTCTCACCCTCCATGAATCTGCTAGGATGCATTTTTCTCTCTAGGAATTAGGATTTGATATTTTCTGAGTGATTTAGGGTTTGTATGAAAGCTTTGAGCATGTGCATCATGTGCTGCCCTTAAGCCCCTTTTTATAGAACTTAAGCAAGCCACAATCCTAGTCTTACTAGGATAATGCTTCCAAAATTCTAATTACACTCAACAACTCATCTTATCCTTATCCTAGAGATAATGGAGAGAGATAGGACTTATCTATTAATTATCTAATATTAGATAATATTATATCATAATATATTTATCTAATATCTGATAATGTAATTATTTGATATTACTTTAATATCAAATAATATCACATAATATATATATATTATGTGAATAACACATTATTATTCTTAATAATAATATATATATGCACGAAAATAAGTTTAATTAATTAAATATTAATATAATTAAAGTTCAATTAATTATTATCTTATTCCTACTCCTTTTGTGTGACCCTGTAGGTTCTTACTACGTTGACAATGACTCATTATTGAGCCATAGATAGTGAGCGGTATCTAGCAATACATCACTGCCATTCAAGTAGTAAGAATATCCGTGATTCGACATCCGCCTAATACATGATCAACGTTTTGCATCATAACCCTTTTGTAATAATATCTAAATTGAACTGGAGGTATGAAATGTGTCATCCTCGTCAATGTTCAATTTATATTTTTTGATACTGAATAGACTTAAAATAAATGATTAATATCACATATTAATCTAATTGAGCATGGCCATGCATTTCTAAGTCTCACTCAATCAAGGGGCCCAAGGATATTTCTCTTTTATACAAGAGTAACAAAATCTCATCTACATCACTCACTTCCTTTGCACGATTCATGACATACCTAATTAATGCCCTATTCGTCATCTTGATTAAAGGTAACATAGGATAATATTAAAGTGAGTAATTCCTCATGTAGGAAACTGTAGTGACTTCAGGTCAAAGGTTTATATATATTTGTGATCATATGAGAATAACTTATGATACGTCTATCTATGCAATATTCTCATAGTGGGTCAGTCTAGTACATTGTTAACTAATAATGTACTCATATATTGACTTGATATCACATATCCATGATTCATAATCATTAGTCATTATACATGCTAGTCTTGATGTATTATTACTATCCTTTTCGTAATAATACTTGACTAGGGGCATTTTAGAAATAGCGAAGCTAATCCAAGGATAATTATTATATTAAGTTATAAATCACGTAGAATAATAATAAAATTATAAAAATAAAATATAATAATTAAATTACCTAAAATAAAATATAATACATTGTGTATTACTTTAATCATCTGTATAATTGGTTCCTAGGACACACACCAACAGTTAGATGAAAGTGGCAGAAGAAATGGTGATATAAGGCCTAAGGTGGCTAATAATGGAGGTTGGAAATCAATTATTGATGGTAATGGTATGTGGGGTTGTTAAAGGGCTATAATTTTTGCCTCAAGGTGATGGACTTATTTTACGATGATATCTTTTTCCATTTCCATAGTCCATTGCCAATCCCTTTTAATTAGGAAATCTACACAGACATTAAGGATTACTTCTCAATGTTGAGATAGGGAAACTGATTTATGATGACAAGAATGAACAAATATTTCTTGCTTGTGAGATTGGGAAAAGGTAGAATGAATATTGTGAGATATGGTTGCTAGGAAAGCCATGGATGATTCCAAATGATAATTCCAAATTTGGTAAACCAATTTATGCTAGTTTAACCAATCTAGATTACCTACATAAAGAACAAAGAATCATGTGTAAACAATGGAAAAAGGTTTGCCAAGTACATTTCATGCCTAAGTCAATAAGAAGAAAGATAAATTAGATTATGAAATTGTGCCTTAGCTTGTAATGGCATATCTAAAGCCTTTTTATAAGTCTTTAGACATTTATAGAGGTGCCATGGTTTAGGAGGCTTTGAAATCATTCCTTGTAAGTTTAGTCTCTAAACATTCCACAACATTTTTTGCCTATCTCTGTGCTAATGGCTAGCATTTAAGCTTTGATTTTTGTTGAAAGTATTAGACAATAAGTCAACATTAATTGTGCTAACTTGATTCAAGGCGTAGATGTAAGATTTTTTATAAGATGTAGCATTTATTGATTCATAAGTCAAGTTAAAGATTTTTAGTTCTATCAGATAATATTCAATCAAACATTTTGGTAGTTGTCATCTTTGATTTGTTCTTACAATGTCTACTTTGATCTTGCTCTCTAATAGTATTTCATCTTAAATTACTATAAAGATTATACCTCTATGTACGCTAAAATGGTTTAGTGTAAAATTTGTGTTGATTGAACCTTAAATTTAATTAATGATTTTAGTTGTGAAATTAATTGCATTATGTTAGGTCTAAGTCCTTGATTCTCTTTGGTAATTTTTTTCTCCTTAGTTAGGAATGGTGGAAGTAAATAAAAAGAATTCTAAGCTTCGTATTACTAATTTGATTGATTGTATATTTTTAATGTATTATTTTGTTTAATTTGAGACAATTAGGAGAAAAAGATTAAAAATTCAAAAATCAAGTCATGAACTCATCCGATTGAACCATCAAAGTTCTTGATTGTTTTTGTCATAGGTCTATATAAACTAGTCTTCATGGACTAAAATTCGAATGAACCTAGACTAGAGGTGATGATCCTAATCCATGTCCCTTTAACAATTCACACCCATATATTTTTATTTATTTTTATTAATATAGATTGAGTTATTAATGACCCTAATAAATAAGGATCATATATTGGATTAATTTACAAATAACCACTTATTATTAATATTTAAAATTTAAAATTTAAATTGAAAAAAGATATAAAATAAAAAATAAAATCACAAAAAGGAAGCATATCATAAATGTGCAATTTCAATTTGTTTGGTTTAAGTGGAAAACAAATATTAAATTAGGTAATTTAGTCATATTTAATTGAATTAGCAAAATTAGTAGAAATTGAAGATTAATTTTAACTTCTTAGAGTTAAAGTCTTTCTTTTTTTTTACATTTTTTTATAGGTTAGATCCACTAAATTTATATTTAAAAAATTACATAAGAAGAAAACTTAATACCTAATTTGGTTTAAAATCTTTAATTTTGTTGTCTCAATTTTCTTTATTATTTGTATGGGTGGTTATTAGTTAGTTAGTGGGCATATGTGCTCACTGTTAATAAAAATTAGAATAAATATAATAAATTTTTAATTATTAATTTTTAACAATTCTTTTTTATATTTATTTTAATTTTCATTAATAGTGAATATATGAATTATAATCTCATTTGCTAATTAAGAATTCCTCCATTTTTTTTTATAGATTATGATGTTGCATTTGCACGGAATATTAGCTATTATTGAATATTAAATTTCTTTAAATGTGACATATTCAGCAATTGATCCAGTTCCATTGATAATCAAACTTTGATCGGATAACTTCTTCAATTTGCCGGTAGGATTAAAATATTGGCTCTTAAACCTTTTTTAAGCCCTTTCAAAACATTGTTAGCAAGACTTGAAAAAAAAGGATTGAAAGAGTATATAAAAATCTAATATCTAAGAAGAAAATGAATGATTATGTCAGTCATGATCTAAGAAAAATTAAAATTAATAACTAAAATTTTAAAAGGAGTGAAAATATAGTTGAAATTTTTTTATAGTGTTAATTTATTTTTTGTAGTTGTAGGTATATATATAATAGTGATAAAAAAATTTAAGAGCAAATACAATATTTAGTTTCTCATTTATAAAAGTAATAATTATTATATTACTTAAATTTTATAACTAATACTATTAATCTCTTATTCTTGCATTTATTATAATTATTTGTCCTTCTTTTTACTAGTAATATTGAAATAAATGAAAAATATTGAAATGTATTGATAAACTCCACCCTAGCCATGTCAAATATATGGTTATTTTTTAGTTATATTTTTTATTTTTACCATTTATTTTAGTATTACTAGTAAAGAGATGGACAAATAATTATAATAAATGTAAAAATAAAATATTAATAATGCTAGTTATAAAATTAGAAGGATATAATAATTATTTCTTTTATAAATAAGGGACTAAATACTATATTTAATAAAAAATTAATATTAACAATGATAATAAGATATATAATAATGAAAATTTGATAGGTAAATGAATTAGTTAAATTAACTATATATTTAAGGATTATGGATCATCCATGATCCATTTAGAATTTTACATTATATCATAAATAAGGGTAGAATCGAGCCGAGTTATATTGAGTTTTGATTTAGTCAAACATGACTTAACAAAAAATTGTAAAAGTTTAAACTCAATTCAAGCTCAAATTATAATAGAAAAATTGACTTGTACTTAATTCAATTTAGAATATTAAAGTTTGACAATCAACTTGATTAGCTCAATAATAACTAAAAAATCATGTCAAATTGTAAATGAGCTTCATGCTTGATTTAAGCTTGATTAATTAGAAATTAGTTTTTTTAGTATAAAATTAAATTTTTTAATAAATATACAAATTTAAAACATAAATTAGTTAAAAATTAAATTAAAATCTTATTGACACTTACAAACTAGTTGAAAAAATTTATAATTCTATTAACATTAATATTTACTAATAAAATAGAACAGATTTTTAATATTTTCTTAATATATACACACACACACACACACACACACACACACATATATGTATACATATATGTGTGTGTGTGTGTGTATAAACTAACTATTTGCAAGTTAAATGAATTGAGCAATAATATATTGTACTTAGTTCAAATGACTAAGCAAGTTAACTTTTTTGTTGATGTTAATAAAAACAAGTTAAAAACCAAGAAATTGAACCATTTGCAAGTGGAGTTCGTCATTAAGTAATTTGACTCAAGTACCATTAGACGAGTGATAATTTTTAACACGATATGATAATTCGATGCAAATATAATATGCTTACTTGAGTTTGGATTGACACACTAATTCATTTAAAAATTTATATTCAATTTTTAAAAATATTATTTAGAAAATAATTAATAATTAAAGTATAAATTAGTATATATAATAAAGATATAAATTTTTTATTTTAATAAAATAATAGTAAAAGTTTAAAATAGAATTTTATTAATAATTAAAAATATTTTTTTATGAAATATAGTAAGTAATTAAATTTAATAAATAATTTTATCATATAAGTTTTATTAATTAAAATTATTAAATAGATTAAATAAATTAACTCGTATTGGCATATTTAATAAATAGGTTGATTCGAGTGATATGAATCATCACCCCACAAGTTTTAAATAAATAAATGGATTAATAGTAATTCATCCATTTTTAACCTAATTCTAACGTATTGATTTGCTACATCATATAGTCTACTTTGATTTGTCGAACTAGTGGACCTATTTAACTATTTCCTTGTCTATAATTTTAGTTAAATTTGAATGTATATTTGATTGGATCTATTAAATAACTTAATGAGTAATAAATTTGACAAAATAAGTGAATAACTCATCCATTTTTAAACTAGTTGTAACCCATTCCTTTACTCCATCATATAGTCTACTTTGATTTGTTTGATTAATGGATCTATTTAACTATTTTCCTATTTATAATTTTATTTGATGGTGCTTAATGGATGCGTTGGGGCTAATCAAGCCGAAATTCGTGCGAGCTTAATCTGTTCAAGCCTATTTTGACCGGCCCAACTCAATTTACAACTTGTCAAATTAGATCGACCTGTGGGGTCAACCTGCTTTTAAATTTTTTTTTGTATTTTATCATTTATTATTTATTATATTTTTATATGTATAAATTTTATTTTTATATTTTTATATTCATTAACTTTATTATTTATTTTTATTATATCCAATTATTTTGAGTATTTGTATCTAAATTTTTTGATAATTAAATTATATTTTATATTAAATTATAATGTAAAAATAATTAATAAGTTACTTTCTTTTTTTTCTAAAATATGAATATTATTTAAATTATTAAATATAGAAAAAATAAAAATAAAGATTTGACCCATTTAAATCATAAATTAACTTGATCCGTTTAGAATCAATTCATTTTGACTCGCGATCTATCTATTCAAACTCATTTTTGCCCATTTTTAAATGAGTTTGATTTTTTTTATTTGGTCTACAAAAAATCCACGCAATGATTCATTTAAACTACATGTTTCAAGTTTGTTAAGCACCTTTAATTTTAGTTAATGATTGGATCTAATGAGTAATAAATTTTAGAAAATATAAATTTAAATTTTATACAATTGTAAAAAAAAAAATTTGAGTTGCTTTGCATTGTTTAAATATTGTCTTCATTTTAATGTGAGTGTCGAATCAATTTCTACACTTTAACTTAGAGTAGTAATTTAAAACTAACACTTATCATTAATTCATATAAATAAGTACGGTCCATTTAAGATTTTTGATTTCTCTTTAGTTGTGTGAAAAGAGACACGAAGGGAAAAAGTGGGTCAACTCAGTTGCATCGCTCCAGATCCAATACCAAATCAGAAAGCGCTCTACTCTCTCTCACTGTCTCACTCACTCGGTGACAAAATTCAAATTTCAAATCTCATCTTCCTCCCAACGTCTAATTCTCCCCTTTCTCTCTCTGTATTCCTCTCCTCCCTCTCTCTCTACCTTGTCCCCCAACCCCTCCTCTTCTTCTTACTCTCCTCTTTCTCTCTAGATTCCTCTGCAATGAAGCATTTCATGCTCCCAAGAAACCCAATCTTGAGGGAGATTTCGGCTGCAGAGCTACCTTCTTCTTCAGCAAGCCCTACATCTGCAAAACCCAGGCCATCTAGGAAGCCTAAATCTTCCAAAGAGAACGATCCTCCGTCTGATCCCAGCCCCATGGCCGTAGAATCGAAGCCTTCACCAGCTGCTAAGATGAAGAGCCCGTTACCCCCAAGACCACCGTCTGCAAACCCTCTAAAGCGGAAACTCAGCATGGAGGCGGTAAACGAAAACACGGTTTCTGGAATTTCAGATTCCGGTGTCAAGGTAACTCCTCCCCCCCCCCCCCCCCCCCCCTTTTAACTTAAAAAAAAAAACTCGTTTTAAAATTTTATGTTTTATGTACACTTGCAAGTTTATGGGTTTTGGTGGATTCTACTTGCACTGTCTCAGGTTGTTGTGAGGATGAGGCCACTGTGCCCGGACAAAGATGAAGGAGATGCTATAATTCAGAAGATTTCTAGTGATTCCCTATCAATTAATGGCCAGACATTCACATTCGATTCTGTTGCTGATACAGGGGCTACCCAGGTATGATTTCGTTGTAGTGACTTGCTATCCCACTCTGTAATCTCTTGACTTTTCGTATTTAAAAATTGCCTTTTTGTTTATATTTTCCAGCTAGATATTTTTGAGCTTGTTGGGGTGCCTCTTGTGGAGAATTGTATGGCAGGATTCAATAGTTCTGTATTTGCTTATGGACAGGTACCTTCTGACTTTCCCTTAATCCATTTTTTTCTTCAATTTATCTGTTAAATTTATAAATTGTTAATGTTGCTGCTGTTTCTAATCATGATAGTCTTTTTTCATTGTTGAAAACATTGTAAGACTGGAAGTGGGAAGACCTACACTATGTGGGGACCTGCCAACGCTTTGTCTGAAGAGAATTTCACAAATGATCATAAAGGCCTTACCCCCCGTGTTTTTGATCGGCTCTTTGCCCGCATAAATGAGGTGAGATTCAAAATTCTGTTCCTTGCTAAAATATTTGATGCTTATGTGAATGTGCTGTAGTGTTTATTGTTGCATTTTCTTCACAGGAGCAAATCAAGCATTCTGACAAACAACTCAAGTATCAATGCCACTGCTCTTTTCTTGAGGTTGAATGAGAACTTTCTTTCAGATCCCAGACCTCAAATTTGTTATTTTACTCCATTTGATGCATAAATTTGTCTTTTGGCAGATATACAATGAACAAATTACTGATTTGTTAGATCCAAATCAAAGAAACCTTCAGGTGAAAACTAAGCCATTACATAGGTGGTCTTCGTGTTTAATTGCTTTATACTGGATAGTGCTCATCTCAGTTTGTGCTGTTTTACAGATTAGAGAAGATGTCAAGTCTGGTGTGTATGTCGAAAATCTTACAGAGGAGCTTGTGTGTACAATGACAGATGTGACGCGGCTTTTGATAAAGGTGTGCTTCCTAATTCTACTTCTATCTTGGCACACTGTTTTTAACACAAGTTGTTTCCTTGCTTTTGTAACCTCTCTGTGATATACTATTCCCAATGTGAAATTTCAAATATGGTTGGACATGGGAAACTAATCTTAAGTGGCTGACCACCTTTTTATAGCAGGCCCTTGTTTGTTGGTTTCATGCATGATAGCATGAATAATTGACAACAAAGATATACATTGTTTATTGTTGAGACAAATCAAATGGTATTATAGGATGCATATACATTTTAAGTATCATTACTCTTGTACTTTTCTCAAGAATTTTGCAGAAGAACAAAATGTCTCAGAACAACTTTGAGTTCTATCTCTTCTGGTAATTGTTAAGAAATCTCTGAAATGCAGAATGTTTGAGCATTATTGCCTTGCATTATTCTGTAGCAAATCCAAGTGGTTTGCTTAAATCAGTCTGCAAAAACTGTACTAAATACCTAATGTTTCCTTTCAAAGATTTATTCTTCAAGATGACATCATTGATTTTGAGAGAACAAAGGTGCCTTTTTTTTGAGCATGAATTTCATGTCAGGCATGCACTATCTTTCCAGTTAAAGCAAATTGAAACATCTATTACTAATTTACATCTTAATAATAAAACATACCAAAAACAGGAAGGTTCAGATAAAGTACATTCCTCGCCTAGATATCCATTATTTTATGCCAAGTTATGCTGATCTTTGGGATAGTAAATTGCTACTTTATTTTGGGTGATAAATATTTCTTGCTCATCAGTAATTTAGTAAGAAGGGATGCTTCTGGAACATGATAATGGGAAGATAGAATCATATGATATCTATAATACTCAAGATTAAATCTCAAGTGATTCCTAGTTAGATCTAAATTGTGTGTCTGCCATTTGGCCTCATTTTATGCTTTAACTTGTATATGTACATTAGTTTCATTGGAACAATTTCACTGCTTTTTATTTTGTTTTTCTGAACTCATTTTCTTTTGTGTTGTTTTGTCCATTTTCCCTTTCATAGGTGTCACTAATTTTCACGTACCTTTTCTTTTGTCAAAAAATGTAGGTTTTACCATGAACTTTATTAAGAGAAGTAATGTTAAGTTTCCTTTTAAATTTAACTGAATAACTTGTGCAGGGATTGTCCAACAGAAGAATTGGTGCAACAAGTATAAATTCTGAGAGTTCACGCTCCCATACTGTTTTCACTTGTGTTGTTGAATCTCGATCCAAGGTGAGGCGCTTTTCTCTCAGGGTGTAAGATTGTTGAGCAATACGATTGCTAATAAAATGAGTAAGTTTCTCATATTGTATTATGAAAGATAGTAAATGTTGATAGGATGCAAGTCCAGATGGTTTATGTGTTTTGTTAGCATTATATTAAAACCATTTTTGGGCCTTATCCTAGTAGTTTAAGCTCTTGGGAACAATTGACACTTGATGGTATTAGAGCCTTTTAGACAGAAAGTTCAAAGGTTTGATTTCCGCTACATCTTTACAATAAAACTATACTTGGGCCATCTCCTAATAACTTAAGTTTTTGGAAACAATTGGCACTCAATAGATTTAGACTCTAAACAAGCTTGGTTAAAGCGTGATATATAAAGCAAACTCTAACATTGGCACCTTTGGGAACAATTGGCACTTGATAGATTTATACCTTCTAAACAAGTTTGGTTTAGGTGTGATATATATGGAAAACTCAATAATATTTCTGGTCTGGTTTTTGGTTTGCCTGTGTGCTGGATAAACTTCTGTTGGGAAGATACGACTCTGTCTGGTAATTGTAAATTGTAAATACATGATATATTGTTTCCTTGTTGTGTTGGTGGGATAAATTACTAGAAAGTGCTTTGAAGAGACTTCATGTTTGCAGAGCACAGCAGATGGTATAAGTAGCTTTAAAACAAGTAGAATCAACCTGGTTGATCTAGCTGGCTCAGAAAGACAAAAGTTAACAGGTGCTGCAGGGGAGCGTCTGAAGGAAGCTGGCAATATTAACAGATCTCTCTCACAGCTTGGGTATGGTTTTATGTGTTTGCATATGCTTACAAGATAAAATCACTAATCTGGAGTTATTCAAGTAAAAGGTGGGGAAAAGATAAAGCAATATTACTAGTTATATAGAAGTGGCTAAAGAAGGAGAATGGATATCCCCAAGATTTGAGGATTTCATTGTTAGATAACACTAGAGTAGAATCTATTTGGAGCATTGGTCTGACGTCGATTAACTTGCTCAACAATCACTTTTTGCAGTCTATTTCCTGCCAAACATTGTGCTCACTAAGGTTATATTGGACTTTCATTGTTAGATTATACGAGTGTAGAATCAATTTGGAGCATAGGTCTTATATCATATAACTTTCAAAACTGTCACTTGTTGCAGTCTATTTCCTGTCAAGCATTGTGCTCACTAAAGTTATATTGGACTGCAGGAATTTGATAAACATACTTGCAGAAATTTCCCAGACTGGGAAGCAACGACATATACCCTACAGAGACTCCCGATTGACCTTTTTATTGCAGGATTCTCTTGGAGGAAATGCAAAATTAGCCATGGTTTGTGCTATATCCCCAGCACAAAGGTAATAACCACTGATGATTTGAAGTTCTATTTCTTTGTTATTATTGTTTTGTGTTATGGATTTTGACAAAAGTCAATGCTGCAGTTGTAAGAGTGAGACTTTAAGTACGCTGAGATTTGCACAGCATGCCAAAGCTATCAAGAACAAGGCTATTGTTAACGAAGTGATGCAAGATGATGTGAACCATCTGCGGGAAGTAATACGCCAACTAAGGGTAAATGGTCTTCTATAGTGCTCAATTATGCTCTTTCTTGGCATTATACAAAATTTGTTTTGATGACTTAGTTGAAGAACTCAACAGGATGAGCTACATCGGATTAAGGCAAATGGTTGTAATCCAATTGAATCAAGTGGAAGTCACTCGGCAGCTTGGATCCGGAGAAGTTTGAGTCTACTACAGTCTAGCCTTAATCGACCATTATCATTACCTCGTGTTGATGAAGATGGTGATGAAGAGATGGAGATTGAGGAGGGTGATGTTGAGGATCAGGCTGTAGTTTCCTATGATGCTAATATGTTGAATAATATCAAAAGGGAAAATGACATAGAAATGAATTCACAGAATGAGGATTTGGCTGAACCCACCGAGGAAAAAAATATCTCCAGTCTCTTTTGCCCTGAGAATGGAGTTTCTGAAGGGATTTCAGTCCAAGAGCACTCCCATGATCCTTGTAGTCCCTCAATGAATTATGTCTCTCCAGATGGCCTCAGCATAGTGCCATGCAATACATCTCCGGTCCTTAAATCTCCAACTCCCAGTGTTTCACCAAGAATCAGCAGCAGCAGGAAAAGTCTGAGGAACTCATTAAAGTTGTCTGCTTCTGAGAAAGACCATCATGATGAATGTGATACATGCAAAGAATCAGTGCATCATCAAAGCTCATCTACTGCTATTTCTAGTCAGACAGCCCCTAATTTTCGTTCTAGAACTGAGCATTTGGCAGCAAGCATCCGCCATGGTCTTGAACTTATTGATAACCATCGCAGTGCAGCTTTCAGGAGGTCATCAGTTAGGTTTTCACTGAGGCCCACTGAATCCCGGCAAGTGTTTTCAGTTCATAAAGTTGATGTGGGGTTGCAAACTGATAATGTCAGAGAAGATTCCCCTGTATTAACTTGTAGTAACTGCAAAAACAGAATGCAACTTGATGTCAATGAGGTTGACAACAGTTCAAACCTACAGTTAGTACCAGTTGATTGCCCTGAATCTGCAGATAAGCTTAAAAAACAACTTAAAGTAAGTGTAAAAATTTTGGCCTTATTTTCTGTATAACTCATATTATGTGTTTTTATTAATTGGTAATTTCATTTTTCTTGCCATATAGGGCGCAGAGAATGTTTTGGCAGGATCTATTAGGAGAGAAATGGCACTTGAGGAGTTCTGTGCAAAGCAAAACCATGAGATAATGCAGCTGAATCGCTTGGTAGGTTTCTCTTCATTTACTTACTGCCACCTGACCATTGTATTTTCTTCTATCCTGAAAACTTTCAATTATAACTGTAGGTGCGACAGTATAAGCATGAGAGGGAATGTGCTGCCATTATAGCGCAGACAAGGGAAGACAAAATTCTTAGGCTTGAGAGCCTTATGGATGGTGTTCTACCCACGGAGGAGTTCATGGAAGAGGAGCTGGTGTCACTCACACATGAACATAAGGTATAAAACATTTCTTAGAAGTTCCCCTTAGACTGTTTGAAAAGTATGCTTATACTTAACTGTCATCTGTAGCTTTTAAAAGAGAAATATGAAAATCATCCTGAAGTTTTGAAGTCCAATATTGAGTTGAAGAGACTACAAGACGAGTTGGGACAGTACAAGAATCTCTACAATGGTGAGGAGAAGAAAGTGTTGATGGAGGAGAGGGAAGTATTGATGGAAGAGATTCAGAATTTAAGAACGCAGCTGCAATTTTATATTGACTCTTCAAGATCCACATCTTCAAGGAAGCAGCAGTCTTTGCTGAAACTGACCTATCCAAGTGAGCCTAATTTGGCAGAAAACCCTACTGCCATTCCAGAGTCAACAGAGGAGATAGTTGAGGCAGGTGCAATTCCAGATTCAACTAAGGATAGTGCTGAAGTAATGCTTGAACAGGAAAGACTGCAATGGACTGAGGCAGAAAGCAAGTGGATTTCTCTTTCTGAAGAACTAAGAGCTGAACTTGAAGCTAACAGGTCACTAGCTG
Organism: Sindora glabra; assembly: GCA_020226215.1. NCBI lineage: Eukaryota > Viridiplantae > Streptophyta > Magnoliopsida > Fabales > Fabaceae > Sindora > Sindora glabra. The sequence goes on along the minus strand of CM035232.1, from coordinate 69,841,819 downwards.
AAAGGAGGAAGCAGGAATTAGAAACTGAAAGGAAGTGTGCTGAAGAACTCCAGGAAGCCATGCAAATGGCTATAGAAGGTCATGCACGCCTTTTAGAACAGTATGCAGATTTGGAAGAGAAACATATTGATCTGCTTGCTAGGCATAGGAGAATTCAGGATGGAATTGAGGATGTCAAAAAGGCAGCTTCCAGAGCAGGAGTAAGAGGTGCAGAGTCAAAGTTTATAAATGCCCTTGCAGCTGAAATTTCTGCATTAAAAGCAGAAAGAGAAAAGGAAAGAAGAATTCTAAGGGATGAGAATAGAGGACTGAAGGAACAGTTGAATGATACTGCAGAAGCAGTTCAAGCTGCAGGTGAACTGCTTGTGCGCCTCAAAGAAGCAGAAGAGGCTATCAGCTCAGCACAGGTACATAAATAATCAACCCACATTCCATGTTTAATATTATCAAGTGTCTTAGGTTACTTGAAGTTATAATGCATGTTTGTGTCCTCTCCCAAATTCTCTCTAATCTCTCACTTCTTTCCCTTCCTCCAAACCCTAATTATTTTCAACCTCCTTGAGGCCTTGTTAGTGTACATGCTTTTGGAAGCTGTAAGAAGATCTGGTTGCTATTAGAATAGTTATATAACCTTTGTATTCTTTTTTTATCTATCTCTGTCTGTTTTGATTTAGTGTGAATACCCTAGTCACAAAATAAATAAAGTTATCCACAACACACCAAGTTTTCTATCTGGCGGCTAGAGGAGAGTGGTGGTTGGCACTTGGCACATTACCAAAGGTTTGATGGTTTCTGGTGAAGTTGGTGGGGGTGGAGAGAGGGAGCAGCAGTGTGCTCTTCTCTGTTGTGACATTTCGAGAGCAACCTATATGTGGTTGCTGGTTGGGGGTGCTGCAATGTACCATCAGAGGTTTCTGGGTGGTTGACAGGGAATGGATACTGGATCTCCAATGAGGGTCTGAACCAGATCCTTTTTCTTGTTACAGTGATTTGGTTTGCAACATTTTTGTGTGATCTGGGAGGCAGCATTTTTCTGGCGATGGCAGTGGTGAACTGTTGTACTACTGTGTGGTTCACTCCTAGCTGTGGATTTTCTGTTGATGTTTGTGGCAGTCGGTGCCAAAAAGAAGTTGAGGTTTGGCTATGGACTGTGAACCAGTTGGTGGGTTTTAGTGGGTTCTTTAATGATTTGGTGGATTTAAGGTTGCGACCCAAGTATTAATGCATCTCTGTTCCTAGTTTCTTGGCTGTTTGGTAAGGAAAGGTGTGGTTCTGATTCTGCATTTTTGTTATTTACTTGTTGCGTCTTGGCAAGCCAGGTTGTGGTGTCCAAAGCAGTTCATGGTGACTGTTCTCCTTCAAACTCATAATTTTGGTATTTCTGTTGTTGAGCTCGGCAGTGTTGCTGAAAACCGGCTCTGAGGTGTTTGGGTGTACTAAAACTGATTGTTTTGGGGATTGTTTGGCCATTGTGTGAGAACTATGGTAGAAGAATTTGTGGATTCCAGTAGCTTTATTGGGTATTTTGGCTTTTAAGTAGGGTTTTTCTTGCTTTGATGCGTTGAAGTTGTCAGGCAATGTGCCTTATTTGTGGTGGTTGGCTGCAACTACCACAGTTTGGGAGCAATTTGTTTTGTGGTTGTTATGGTTGCTTGTTTTTGTTTTTGATGTAATTCCAAACGGGGATGTTGGTGACTATTTGGCATAATTTCAACAATGGGTGTTGGTGGTTTTGAAGACCAGCTAAGGGAAGTTAAGGGAGTAGCTTAGGGAAAAGCTAGTAGAAGACTTTTAGGAGTTGTGTCATGGAGAACATTAGAAAGAAGTTCGAGGTAGCAACTAGGGGTAGTTGGCTAAAGACTTCTAGATATTGTATCCATCAAGGCTTTGACATTGTTTTTGGTGTTTGTTGAGGGAGAAACTAGGGGTAGTTTTCTGAAAACTTATAGGTGTATCTGACGAGGTTTTACCATTGTGGGGTTTGTGGATATTTGCGGTCAGGGGGGTTGTTCATAACTTGTTCCTTATTGTAAGTTGTTCTTAGAGTTTGAAGTTTGTCGAGTTTTCTTCATAGTTTTATTTTACTGTGTTTTGTTTTTTGAAGCTCAAATTTATATAACAAGCTTAAACTTTTTGTAAGCAGAACCATCAACGTGGTTCTCTCTCACTTTCCTTCCTCAAAAACCAGATTATTTCTCAACACACGTTATTAAATAATCGACCCTAAGTAGAATCTTATTCGTTCTTTATGGAAATGAACTTAGACATTTCTTCCCTTCTTATTCTAGGAAGAAAGAGAGTAGCCATAGGAGCTACTGAGAACTTGCATCATCATGAAGTCAAATTTAGATGAACAAAACTTAATATTATATTATTAATCATTTCGTCATTTTTTTATTCTGATTGAAGTTTAGGAGAAAGGATTTTATGTTGAGACAAGATTTCATAAGGGGGAGAAATAGTGACATAGGCTTTATACACATAAATCAAACGTTTCAATAAGCTAGTATTGTACATATGTAGTTTCATTGCATATTGAACAATTTTGTACTATTACTATATTTTTTATTCGTTGTCTCGAGTAATTAGTTTCACTTCAGCCTTTTGCCATCTCTTCATTAGTCTGCATGCATATCACTTGGATTCTCCATGTCTTTATGGGTCTTTTACTAGAATGTGATTTATTTTTGATGTTGAATTCTCCTTGCAATTTCTGATGGAGTCCAATGGTGTGGTGCAATTCATGTAGCCGACCTTACTTAGTGGGATAAGACTTTGTTGTTATTGTTATTGTTAAATTCTCCTTGCACTATATAAATCTCTAACAATTTGTATACCTCTCACTTCAACTTATGCGATTATTATAGTTTCCTGGAAAGGTGAATTCTGTGAAGAAAACAGATATGCAGTAAATATAGTTTACCAAGCAATAGGTTGGCTAGTTCATTATTTTAGCCTGATTAATTTTCATGTTATCTGCAGAAACGAGCGATGGATGCAGAGCAGGAAGCTGCAAAAGCCTACAAACAAATGGACAAAATGAAGAAGCAGCATGAGAGGGAGATTGGCACTCTTAATGAGCTACTGGTGGAGGCACGTTTACCTAAGGAAGAAGCAGTGCAACCAACCTATGATGATGATTTTGGGATGCCTAGTTATGATGACGCAACGGAGTCTCATAGTGTGAATAATAATCAGTTCGGGCCATTTTATAATGCAGAGGATGGTGAGCTTGCAAAGCTAGCAGAACCTTCAACATCATGGTTCTCTGGCTATGATAGATGTAATATATAAAAAGATTATCATGGTGTGGTAAAGAGGTGTTATTGAGAAGGTGATTGTATTCTTGTATTCTTTTTCTGTGAGCATAAATGATGATCCCCTGATACCCGTTCTTTTCCCTGTAGCCTTCTGTTCTCTAATGTAATTTTGATAAATTTTAACAAGTTGAATAGTGTATTACAGAGTAGAAGCAACTTATAAAATTTCTTCTTATTGTTATTTGTTGGAAAGCAAAAGTGAAATCAGTTGATCTATTCTAATGACAGTTACCACGGTAACAGAGGGTGATCATTGAATATGAATAAGCTAGAGGAGCATCTCTCTCTTGTAAAGAGGCATACTATTTCAACATCGTTTCTCAAGTTGCGTTTTGTCATCAAAACTAGTCCTTTTTTTCTGTTTTTTTATAAAAAAAATAAAACTTATTACTACCAATAAGATAATTGAATTTTATCTTTACGAAAATAGGTAAATTATTTATTAAAATTATATAAAGTTTGAATTTTGTTTTATCATTACTAAATTAATAAAAAATATTAAGAAAAATTGTAAATTACCCTTACCAACAAAGGGATGGTTGTATTTAGCTTTTACTAATTTTAAAAACTTATAAATTAAATTTATATTAAATTTACAATTAATACTTATTATTTACTTAATTAATCCTTCTATTAAGTTACATAATTTTTTGAAAAAATTTTTATCCATGAATCATAAATTATTATATATATTAGATTATTATATTATTTTTTACATAATTTTTATGTTATATAATTAATGAAAATTAAATTAAATATATAAAATTTTAATTAAACACTTACAAATGAGTTTTGAAATTATGTATTAAAAAATGACATAATAAAATAACATACAATAATATTGTAATTCATGTTTATTAGTATTACTTAGCATTGATTATCATTATTCATTTTTTTTTTTGAAGTAGTCACTCTTCCCATAGAATATGAGCAAAAAATATTAAGAAAAAAAGGAAAGTAAATACAAGTGCAATGTTACATGCAAAAGACTAAAAATCTATCATTTCTATTTCATATAATTATATTCAATTTAATTCTAATACCACCGTAATCATGGTAATGATAAACAATAATCTTCATTTTGCCCTTACATTTTTTTTATAATTTTTTATTTAAAATTTAATAATGATATAGTTTATGAGTTATTTTTATTTTATTTCTTAAAAATTTATAATTCATTGTAATAATTATATTTAGACTAATAAATATATTTTTAGAAAGAGATTATATTAATTAGTTAGTGTATTATATTTGCTAGACATTTTTTTTAAAATTTTTTACAATTTTGAAATTTTCATATATAATCTTTTACCTAAAAAGATATAAGGAAACTAAAATTCTTTCGTCTTGTATAATTGCATATTAAGTTTTTTACTCTTATATTATTTTGTAACTCATATATTATTTCTCTTTTTTTTGTACTCGTTTATTTCATTAGTTAATAAAATAATAGTTATTATTTGTTACTGTATTTATGCTAATAGCTATTATTTGTACTATAACGATCTATTTTATTTTATTTTAAAATATTTTAAATGATAATTCATTTAATTTAAAATAATTATTTAATTACTTATTACATTTTTAACTCTTATATTATTTTATAAGTTACATATTATTTCTTTTTATTTTTGAACTCATTCATGCTATTATTTAATTAAATAATAATAATTATTTTAATGATATAAATAAACTAAATTTTTTTTTAGATAAAAAATCATATATGAAAACTTTAAAATTGCAACATTTATGTTTAACAAATAATGTAAATTTGCTAACTAATACTCTTTCTAAAAATATATATATTAGTCTAAATTTAAGTATTATAATGAATTATAAATTTTAAAAGACTAAAATAAAGTTAATTCATAAACCATATAATCATCAAATTTTAAATAAAGTGGATTATAAAAAAATCTCAAGAAAAAATGATAAGTTTTTGGCTTCACTTCTTTACTTAATATTTTTGGCTTATATTTCATAAAATAAGTGATTAATTCAATAAAAAAAAATTAAATAGTGATGACCAATGTTGAATAATATTAATAAACATGAATTACAATATTATTGTACGTTAATTTATTATGTCATTTTTTACACATAATTTTTTAACTCATTTTTATGTGTTTAATTAAAATTTCATATATTTAATTTAATTTAGATTAATTATATAACATAAAAATTATGTAAAAAAATAATGCAATAATCTAATATATAATAATATTATCATTTTATAAGTTAAATATTATTCCTTTTTCTTTTCGAACTTATTCCTATTATTATTTAGTAAAATAATAGTTATTATTTTAACAATATATGTAAACTAAAATTTTTCTGAGATAAAAGATTATATATAAAAATTCTAAAATTGTAACAAACTTATAAAAAATGTATTTAGCAGTATAAATTTACTAACTAACACTCTTTACAAATAGATGCATTAGTTTAAATATAAATATTATAACGAGTTATAAAGTTTAAAGGAATACAATAAAGATAACTCATAAATTATATAATTATGAAATTTTAAATAAGTAAATTATAAAAAAAAATTTAAAAATAGAAATTATTATTTATCATCACCATGATTATTGTGATGTTAAAATTAAATTGAATATGATCATATAAAATAAAAATAATAAATTTTTAATCTTTTTTCATGTAGCATACTATTTGTATTTACTTTACTTCTTTACTTAATATTTTTAGCTCATATTTCATGGAATAACTGACTAATTCAATGAAAAAAAAATCAAATAGTGGTAACCAATTTTGAATAGTACTAATAAACATAAATTATAATATTATTATATATTAATTTATTAGATCATTTTTACACATAATTTTTCAATTCATTTTCAATATATTAATTATATAATATAAGAATTATGTACAAAGAAAAGGATGTGATAATCTAATATATAATAATATTATGATTTATGCTTAAAAATAATGGTTGTTAGTTGTAAGTTTTATATAATGAAAGGTTTGATTTGTAAGTTTTCAAAGTTAGTGGGAGTAAAATAAAATTATTTCATAGTTGATGGGCATAATTTATAATTTTTCTTAATATTTTTTTGTTAATTTAGTAACAGTGAGATAAAATTTAAGTTTTGTATAATTTTAAGAAGTAATTTGTTTGTTTTCATAATTTGTGGGGATAAAATTCAATTTTCCCAAAATTGATGGGGTGATTTATATTTCTCTTTTTTTATGTGTTAAAATTCTATTTTAATTGAATTTATATCAATTTGATCTCTCATTAAAAATTTATGCTAATTTAATTCTTATACTATTAATTTTACATTAAATTTTAATTCTTTATTACAATATATAGAGTTATTAAATTATTATATGAAAGGATTAAAATTTAATATGAAGTTAATTTTGTATAAATTAAATTAGTACAAAATTTTAATACAAAATCAAATTGATACAAATTTAATTTCAAAGAAACTAAAATGAAATTTGTCATTTTTATAAATGTTTAATTTTTAAATATCAAATTATAAAGGTTCGTAGTGGATCGAGATTCAACGTAATATATCAGGTCTTGGATCTGGGTGGATTTATAAAAATGCGGGTTCTATTGTTTAGACGGCCTATTACAAATAATCGTGATGCTTATCACTAGCAATCAAAATCCATCATTAGTTTAACGATGAATGTAAGAAATAGTTGATGAGGGGAAAAATAAATATAAATAAAAATTTGATTTATTTATTTTATTAAAATTACACATTTTTAAAATAAATAATAAATAAAGAATTTATTTATTTAATTATTTCGCCGGACAATATTTTTACCAAATAGTAGTTAGTTAAGATTTTTATAAATTATTTATTTATTCCGTGGGAGAAAGTTATAAGAAGTTATTGGTGTAGATTTACACCTCTCAATGATGGATATTTCTTAATGCGACTGATCTATAAATATTTGTGAATTCCAACTCCAACCTTCCTTTATTTGACAATCATTTCGTTGCCGTCTATTTTCACCTGCCGAGCTTGAAATATTCTCGGAATGAAACAAACTCTGCGGGAAGTCCTTTTAGTCTATACTTGTACTGCAAAGTCAATCGTGTGAGGGATGATGATTATGATATATTATATATATTATTAAATTTGATTATTAATATATTATTACAAAATATTTAAATTTAATTTAAAAAATATATTAATATATTATTGTGATGGATGTAATGGTGTACTGTAATCTTTTCAATCACGTGAATATTGTTCTTTACGCTTTTTTCATGATATGGAGAGAAGGATGAAGGAAAGGTGAGGACTGAGTACAAGTAATTTATTCCTGTTAAAATTAGCGGAGTATAAAGTATTACATGATTAAAAAATAATGCATTTTACAATAGTGAGGGAGAGCAATTTTGATAATGATATTTTTTTATCATATTGTATTTATTATATTTAATATTAAATAAATAATAATTTTATGTTAATATTTTTATAATTACAAATTATAAATATATATAAATAACACTATTAGAAAATATATTTGGTCAAAACAAATAAAATCTGAATTTCAATATGCGTCATATTTTGAAGCAATCTATCAAGAGATATGCATGAGACGAGCATCGCATGCAAAATAACCACGAAGTACAGTTAACTCTTGAAGCCAAGCCAGGGTTAGAAATAAATCTTAAAATCCTGGGTTATCAACTTGTTTATTAACCCAAATAAGATAGCCTCTTAGGCTGATGAATTGGCAGGAAAGCAAACTTTGTTTTTTACAGAAAAATATAATGGGAAAACTTTAAAAAATTGTGGAGAAACTATTTTTCCACACCAAATTTCTTAGAAAGATTCAAAAGTTTCTTACGGTTTTTAATAAAAAATTTACTAAGTTTAAATTTTTAGCGGGAAAACATTCATGAGAAAAACACACGTATTTTTTTAAAAAAAGGCAAAAGCCAGTTCAAATTTGTAAAATTTGTTTACTATTTTTAAAATAATTTCTTTTTTTATTTTTAAAAATAGAAGTTTTTGTTTGACAGACTATTTTCAAAATATGTTTTAAAAAAATTATAACTCCAACTGTGTAATTTAAAAATAAAAAAATATAAATAAATTTTTAATATTTTCTTAACTTATTCTTTTATTCTGTATATCAATTTTTTAATTAAATAAAATATTTTTTATTTACTTATTCAAATATCCTTTATTCTTTATTTTCTTTAAATTTAAAAGCAGTTTTTAAAAAAGACAAAAATTGGATGAAATTTTATAAATATTTGTTGTGAAGTTTCTAATTATAATTTAACATGTGTATTAATTTTTCAATCAATCACTAATAATTATAATTCAATAAATATAATTATTAATTACTTTTCGAAAACTGAATATAAGTGTAACTGAGAACTTAAAAGTAAAAACTTATGAAATTTTATTTTTATCTTTTTAAAAATAATTTTTGAAAGAAGTTCTTAACGTGTCTCTCTAATATTTTGTAAAATTAATATGTAAATAATAAAATAGATAATTATAATTTTTCAATATATTAAAACTAAAATTTACAAATTTTAGGCCTCATAAAATTAATATATAAATAATAAAATAGATAATTACTTTTTTTTTACATTTATTCAAATAAAAAAATATACTTAGAGTATACGAAAATTTCTCCCCTATAAATATGATCATTGTTACATCTTTATCCACATGTCCATTCCCAGAGCCCCATTTCTATCAAAATGTGAGATAAATAATCTTAAATGAATTCATAATTAAGTATATGCATAGTATAGATATAATATAATATAATATAATATATTTTGTTTTTATTATTAAAATATTTTAAATAAATTAAAACTTTAATTGAATTAAATTATTTAATATATATATTATTTTAATTAAGTAGTTGGGTAAATTTCATATTACTTTACAACTATATGTGTAAGATTTTTATTATTGTTGCAGATTTACACCTCTCAATGGTGGATATTTCTTAATGCGACTGGTCTACAAATATTTATGAATTCCAACTCCCATCTTCCTTTATTTGACAATCTCGTCGTCACCGTCCATTTTCACCTGCCTGGACACAAAAAGCATGCAACAGGCTTCTCACGAGCTTGAAAAATTCTATAGTCTATGCTTGTGGTGTAAAGTCAATCGTGTGAGTGGTGATGATTATGATATATTATATATATTATTAAATTTGATTATTAATATATTATTATATAATATTTAAATCTAATTTAAAAAAATAAATTAATATTAATATTTGATAATATATTAATATATTAAACGTAAGATGTACTGTAATCTTTTGAATCAATGTTGTTCTTTACACATTTTTCATGATATGGAAAGAAGGATGAAGGAAAGGTGAGGACAGAGTACAAGTAATTTATTCCTGTTAAAATTAGCGGAGTATCATATGATTAAAAAATAATGCATTTTACAAAAGCGAGGGAGAGCAATTTTGATAATGATATTTTTTATTATATTGTATTTATTATGTTTAATATTAAATAAATAAAATAGTTTTATGTTAATATATATAATTATAAATTATAAATATAAATAAACAACACTATTAAAAAAATATTTTTGGTTAAAACAAATAAAATCTGAATTTCAAAACCCACGTCGGCATGTTTGTATGACCAATATGTGTCATATTTTGCAGCAATCTATCGAGAGATTTGCATGATATGAGCATCGCATACAAAATAACGGTGAAATACAGTTTACTCTTGAAGCCGAGTTAGAAGAGAGGGTTATCAACTAAATCTAAATAAGATTGTCTTTTAGGCTAATGAATTGACAGGAAAGCAACCTTTGTTTTTTAGCAGAAAAATATAATGGGAAAATGTTAAAAAAATTGTGGCAAAACTAATTTTTCACAAGTGTTCTACACCGAATTATTTTTTTAATTTTTAATGTAAATAGTATGTTACTCTTTTATTAATATATATAAATAATATTTTTAAAAAAAAAAATAAAGTGAAGCTAAAATATCATGAAAGGAAGCTTTAATAGTAACATTGAATACTGATACACTACTAAATTTATATATTTTTATATAAGTTATATGCAGTAAACTAATTTAAAAAATACATCATTAAATAATTAAGAAATAATATATTAATGTACAATAAAATATTATTCACTCTAAATTCACTATAATGCAAGTGAAAAATTGATGTTAGATTTTGACAAAGAAATGGATATTTTAGGGAGGTGAGTCACCCAATTTTTTTTCTATAAATATTGATTGAGGGCACCGGCAAGTATAGCAATTGGCCGCTGGTACTCCAAGTTCTATTCGTTCACATTAATTAGAAAAAGAAACAATGTCCTCTCCCGTCTCTGCATTGGGTACTTGTGGCCAAGGTTCAACATCAAAACGCCCTTCTGCAAATTTTCATCCAAGCATGCATCTGGGGAGATCATTTCGTTGCATTTGCCTCAGATTACACGGTATGTTATATTACGAAAATAATATCCTCTAATTTTCTCTCGCAAACTCAAATCTTAGTTTTTCCTAATTCTCTATTAAATAATTTGATTGTAATTTTACTACTACAAATTAAAATTATGATTTAAATTAATGTCACGATTAACATATTTTGAATAAAAATTTAAGGCATGCATACTTTGATCTGGTAATTTGTGTTAATTGAGTTAATTTATTTATTAAATATGTTAAAATTGATTAATCCATCTAATTCATTTAATTATTTCTATTAATAAAATGTATACTATAAAAATATTTAGTTAATTAATTATTATTTTTATTAAAATATATTTAATTATTAATAAAATATTATTTTAAACTATTATTGTTATTTTATTAATATAAAATTTTATATTTTTATTATATATACATTATTATAATTTAATTATTAATTTTTTAAATAATAATTTTAAAATTTTAATATAATTTTTAAAATCGATTAACATATCATCCTAAGCCAATGTAAAGAAGATTTCGTACTTGTATTGTGTCAAAAATTATCATACTCACTCTTAATAGATGTCTTTGTCACAATTGTGCGATTCTTCCTAATTGTAATCAATGGTTATAAAATCAAAACTCAAGTGCTCCTTTTGCTAGTTACGTCACTTACTTCCTTTTTTAATCCAAATAGTTATAATCAATTATAAAATGAAACCCAGGGAAAATTAGAAAAACGCTATTTTTTTAAGTGATATGTGAATTTTATGTGTATGTGGGGTTAAAATTTCACAAAATGTTGAATCTTCTTTAGTAACATAGAGACACACACATACCTATACACAATTAATACAAAATTATTAATTTTAGAGTAATAATTTTATTTTATCTAAAATTTAATCTAAATACACTCACTCCTCCTTTAAAAATCATGATTTAAATTAGGGTTAAGACTAATATATTTTGATTAAAAATTTAAAATATGCATACTTTGAATTAAGGATGATAATTCGTATTAATTGAGTTAGCTTGTTTATTAAACATGAGAGGTTAAAATACCGGATTACGTTTATTTTACAAACAATTTATCATTTTACCGTAATTTCGAAACTAATTACCAGAATACGCAGGGCGCCATTCCAAATGGCGTCCGCAACGCTGGGAGGCACCATTCAAAGTGGCGTCCTCCCGATGCAGGTGCCATTCAAAGTGGCGCCCTCCTAGGGGCGCCATTTTCAAATTTTGAATTGGGAGGCGCCTAATGAAATGGTGCCTCCCCCCTTCTTTATATACGGCACCCCACCCTCCGCACTCCATCATCTCAGAAACCCTCCCAAGCTGCCGTTCTTCCCTTCTTTTTTCGTAAATCTTGCAGCAACTCCCCGCAGTTCCTCTCATTCCCACTATTTTATATTTTTTCATTCACCGATCATCAGCTGTTCTTTCTTTTGTGCATTTTATTCGGAAGCATTTTCTTCTTTGGAGCAGATATAATCTTCTTTCAACTTTTCCTTGGTTAGTATTTTTATAATTTTTGTATTTATATTATATTTTTTTAAATTAATTATTATGATTTATGATATGAAATGATGATCTAGGATTTAGAAAAAATTTATACAAATTTATATGATCTGTGATAATTTATAATTTTTACTGGTTAATATTTTGTATTTATATTGTAATATTTATTTTATGTTGATTATTATGATTTATGATGTGAAATGATGATCTAGGATTTAGAAAAGATTTGTAAAAATTTATGTGATAGTTTATAATTTTTACTGGTTAGTATTTTTATAATTTCTATATGTATATTATGTATTTCATGTTGATTATTTTGATTATTTTGATTTATGATGGGAAATGATAATCTAGGATTTAGAAAAAATTTATATAAATTTATGTGATCTGTGATAATTTATAATTTTTACTAGGTAGTATTTGTATATTTTTTATATTTATATTATAATTTTTATTTTATGTTCATTATTATGATTTATAATGTGAAATGATGATCTAGGATTTAGGAAAAATTGAAGCTTTAACATATTTTATTTTTTAGAAAAATTAACATGTTATTAACAATATTTTATTACAATCATTAATTATATTTTTTAATTTATTACAATATTTTAAGTAAATTGAAGCTTTAATATACATTTTATTAACAAAAATAATTAATTTCATATTATATTTTATAGAAAAAAGTTAGTGATTAAATTAAATATTATTTATATAAATATTTTTAAATTTTTTTGATGATAATTTTTAAATATTATATTTTAACTTAGAAATATATCAAATAAGAGTTCTCAAAGGGTTTACAGTTCGTACATAATTTATTCTTCATTTCATGTACTTTGCTGAATTTTTTCTTCTTTATTTCTTCAATCATTCTATTAAAAGTTGAAATGCAATATATTGAATTATATTAATATAATATAATTTCATATTTTTGACATAAAATTATTTTTAATGATCAAATATCTTTTTTTGAAAAATTCATGTTATGGAAAACGCTAATTGAAATAACTAACTATATATTTTAGTTTCAATAAAAGTAGTTAAGAATAAAAATTAATTATTTTTTAAAATTTATTAATATTTTCTTGATATAAAAGTTCAAACACTATATTTTAAATTGAATATACATCAATAAAATTTTATATATATTGTTATTTTTATTCGTTTAATATATTATTTTATAAAATGTATTTAATTTAGCGTGATTTTTTCATAATTTTTTTTGATACAATAATATCTAATAACTTTTACTTAGAGATTAAAGTTATTAAATTATCTAACATATTTTTCTTTCATGCAGAGGCTTTTTTCTGTTTGCTTCTTCGAATACTTACCGGTTAGTATTTTTATAAATTTTATGCTTATATTATAATTTTTATTAGTCACGATGAAAATATTTTTTATATTGGTAGAGGAATTTGTTTAGAATGTTATGATATAAATAATATAAATTTTTTTATTTTATATTGATTGTTATGATTTATGATGTGGAATTATGATTTAAGCTGTGAAGTTATGATTTATGAAAATTTTGTAGGAATTTTTATGTACTGTGATAGGTTGTGCTATTAAAAGAACAACAAACGAGATAAAGAAATGTGTCCTTATATAGGTCTTAGGACCTAGGTGGAAGTTATATTTAGAGGATTTTTTCATGTAAAATCTTAATATAGCATAAGAGAGGTACTAAAAAAAAATTCTAGGATATGTAAATATAACCAAAAGCCTTAAAAAAATAGGATATTGTTATTGAAAATTTGAACTTTTTTGTATTAAAATAGTAGATATTATAAATGCAAGAATAATAAACGTACTTGAAATTTTTTTACTATACATAGGTTTATCCAGGAAGCATTAAAATATATATGGAGGTATTGCAAAATAAGTATTAGATGAAGTCGGTGAATGTAAAAAAGAATTCATGACTGTATTATATTAAAAAATTCAAATAATAATGTGTACATAATTTTGGTTGTTATTTGGTAGTAGGTGTGAACGGAGAAAAAAGCCGTAAAAATAAAAAATATAGTGTATTAAAAACGTTAACTAATTTAATTAGTATAATTTGTGCAAAATAACCAAGAGAAGTGATAATTGAAAGAGATAAACTAAACCATAAATAAGATTATATAGCCAAATATTATGTTAGTTTTGGAAAAGAAATAACATTTGCTTGGCCGGAAAAATAATCCTATTATTACGTAGTATTAATAGAATACCTTGTAAAATAGTAATACATCCCGTTCATTTTTAATTATAGTATTTAATATTAGTACACTCGTTTATGAAAACAAAATTTGTATATGAGATTATCTGTTAGTTGTGGGGGTGCAGTGAGTATTTTGCAGCTAAAAGTAAGAAGATGAAGAAAAGTTTAATTGCTTTTATATATTCAAATGGTACAATTATTGAGGGATCAATGGGGGTAATGTACGATGGACCTCCCCCAAAGGCACTGAAGTTAAGAGGATGCAGCACTATGGATGTTTTGTGGGAGAGAATTCATGCCCGACTGAAGCTTCACGAAGATCAAGCTGTGGGGAAAATTGTTTATAGGTTTCCACAGCATCAAACAGAGGCTCAATACATGTCATACGAATTGGACGACAATGAAGACTTGGCATGTGCCATTGCAAGCTACGAACAGCATCCAACGATGACAGCAATGGAATTGTACGCGGAGGTCATCACATCTGAACTGCACGCGGCCAACCTGGGTTCACAAGAAAGAGTTCCAACAACTAGATCACTTATGGTTCCAACGGCTAATGTCAGCACTAGTTGTTCGATGGTACGGGAAGGGCTTCCGTACACGGGTGGAATCGAGTTCCACATTTCTGATAGTTATACTCCTGCATTGGACTCATCAGTTGCCAGTGTTTTCCCTCGAAATATATCACATACCATGATGGGTTCAACAAGTGCCTTACCGGTCGTAGAGGAAGAATCCGCTGATCCTATATTGATGGATGCCCACCTCGAGTCTGGTTTTGAGGACGATGAGGTGTCTTGTAGTAGCGATGATGATTGTGACACTGACGACGAAGAATGCGCCACTACACATGGAGACAGTGTTGCAACGCGACAAGTGAGGAGTGTCAATGCTGCACAGACATCATGTGGTGTCCCTCAAGCTGCTGTCTTCTCTCACATTGATTGGGATGCCATACGGAATCCTGATGAATTTTCAAAAATAATGAAACCAAGCTATGATTACGATATGGAGGACTTACAGGTTGGGCAAGAGTTCGATTAGAAGGAGGCTTTAATTGCTGCAACCAAGCATTACCACATCAGAAGGCATCACAGTTATTACGTGGAGGAGTCAGATACCAGAAGATTAAGCGTGAAGTGTGATAATTACGGGGACCAATGTAATTTCCACCTCAGAGCGACCAAACTGAAAAATTGTAACACTTGGACAATAACTAGATTTTCAGGGCCTCACATATGTGTTAATGCTAGTTTGACACGGGATCACAAGTCTCTAGACTCCGAGTATATCAGTTCCTTGATACTAGAGATGATTAAAGTGAAGCAAGATGTTCCAATCTCGCTTATACAAGAGAGGGTGGAGGGCATGTACGGGTATAAGATTTCGTACAGAAAATCATGGAAGGTGAAACAAAAGGCAATTGTCAAGGTGTACGGTGATTGGGATAAATCGTATGAAGTGCTTCCCAAATGGTTGGACATTTTAGGCTACTGTGACCAAGCTCTGTTCAAGTTAGAGTCACAAGAATTCGTCACAGCTGACAACTGTGTTGACTCGCAGAAACATGTTTTCAACCGAGTTTTCTGGGCTTTCAAGCCATGCATTGCCGCATTTCCCTACTGCAAGCAATTCATACAAGTTGATGGAACGCATCTGTATGGCAAGTACAGAGGCGTGCTACTAATTGCTGCGACTCAGGACGGTAACAAATGTCCCGTTCCTCTTGCCTTTGCCATTGTTGACAGGGAGAACTATGAAAACTGGAGTTAGTTTTTAGCATTACTGCGGGTAAATGTTACGAACCAGCAAGGAATATGCTTGATATCTGATCGACACCGAGCTATAAAGGATGCTGTGGCCACCGAAGGTCTGGGATGGCAGCCTCCTCATGCTTTTCACCGGTACTGTATAAGACATATTGCTAGCAACGTTCGCAAGAAGTACAGGGATGACAATGTGAGGAAAGTTGTCCTCAAGATTGGTATGCCATATAGCATAATATCTTTGTTGAACCTTACATCTATAAATTTGTGTAGCTGATAGTTCAACCCGATTAACCTATTTGTCTCCTTTTGTTCAGCATATGAGCCTAGTTGGGAAAAGGCCATGGAGAGATTGGAGAACCTTAGCAAAGTCAACGAGGAGATCCACAAGAAGTTGACCGCTATTCCGATGGAGAAGTGGACGCTTGCTTATGATGAAGGCAGAAGATATGGTCATATGACGACTAACATTGTAGAGTGCATCAATGGCCTCTTCAAAGGTTTAAGGAAGCTACCAATCACAGGCCTTGTTCAACAAACATACTATAGATGTGTCAAGTACTTTGTGGAAAGGGCAAAAGAAGCACATGCTGAACTACAACAAGGTCACATATACGCAAGCAGATTCAGACAGGAGCTTGCGACTATCCAGTCACGTGCTTCTTTTTACCACGTTCGTGCTTATAATAGACAAGGGACTAGGTTTGAGGTGGTGGAGGGCCCTGATATGGCCAGGGGGTCATGTGGAAAGGTCGTCCAAGTGTTATTAGACAAAGGGCAATGTGAATGTGGACAATTCCAAGCATATAGGTATCCTTACACTCATATTATTGCTACTTGTGCCTCAATCAACATATCGTGGGAACCATATGTCGATGCTGTATACAGGCTTGATACACTACTCAATTGCTACAAATCTGAGTGGTGGCCTATCGGGGAGTGGTCACAATGGAATAACCTACCACCATTTCCTGTCCTAGTTCCAAATTATGGAAGATTACGTGCAAGGGGACGACCAAAGTCGACCCGGATCAGAAATGAGATGGATTGGCCCTAAGAGAGCGATGTAAAGCAAAAATGCGATCATTGTAAGATGGAAGGACATAATTGTAGGCGCTGCCCACTGCTACATGGGGAGGAAGGCCCTTCTACACATTGATTTTTATTATTTACTTTCGCATATATGTTATAAAGTTTGTTAACTAATATCATAAGTGTAACGGTCAGATGATGTATTTTTTTTAAATGGTTGTAAAATTACATGTCATTATGTTTATATAAGTTACCCCATTACCAGTAATGTGAATCGACCATCAGTTAATTGTCCAAGTGTATACAAATTGGTTAAAATACCAAAATACGGATATAGTATAAACTTTTTTCCGCTTCACCGCAGTTTCGAAAGTATTTACCATGCTACGCAGGGCGCCACACTGTATGGCGTGATTGAGCGTGCGCTGAAGGCGCCTTTCAACATGGCGCCTTTGCTGACGAGAAGGGGCTGGGAGGCGCCATTTCACTTGGCGCCTCCCCCGCTTTCAAAAACATTACTGGGCCTAGGAGGCGCTATTTCACTTGGCGCCTCCCTCCCATTTCACATTTCATAATATTTAATATTTAATTAATTAAATTTTATAAATTTATCTACATAATTTTTATTTTATTATTATTTGTAATAAAATTATAACATTTAAAGTACAATTAATTATAGTTTATGATAATATTTATATATATTAAAATTTAAAATTAATTAATAATTATAATATATGTAAATAATATCATACAAGTTCTTGTGTTGAACTTTGTACTTAAATTGCACAAGTCTGTTAACTTAGCGTGTGCTTAAATTTCATTCTAATGCAATGCTTGTCGTGACAGATAGCATCCACATCCCGACGCGTTGACCCTGGATCACGGGATCCTTCACTGCTGACGGCTCAGGCCTCACACATATCCCAGTCGATTTGGGCAGGCCATGTATGGAAATAGTTAGATCTTAATAAACTTGGTTAAATAGTTTCTGAATTGTCGGACCTGATAATTGGTGATTTTTTTTCTTTAGCAGCCTGACCGTGTGCTCAGGATTCGACGAGCTCATCACTACCATCACCAGCAGCCGCCAGAGTTGATTGTACCCTTCTTACGGGAGGCAGGCTTTTACGGCTTGGTGATGTGTGAGTTTGTGCCGATCGACCATCGGTTGATCAGTGCTTTTGTAGAGAGGTGGAGGCCGGAGACACACACCTTTCACATGCCGCAGGGAGAGACGACTATTACCCTACAGGATGTTGCTTTTCAGCTCGGCCTATCCATTGACGGTCGAGTAGTGACGGGGCCCACTGTGTGGGGATGGGGAGCCCTGATAGAGGAGTATTTGGGACTCTAGTTACCGGTGGATGAGAATGTCATCAGAGGGGGGCGACTGAGGATGAGTTGGTTAGAGAGGCATTTCACTCATCTTCCAGATGATGCGGATGAGGTGACAGTGCAGAGATTCGCCCGGGCTTACATTTTGCGTCTCATTGGTGGGACGTTATTTCCAGATCATTCCGGCACATATGTCCACCTCATGTACCTAACCTTGATCGGACACTTACATGAGGCTGGGACGTACAGTTGCGGATTGTACCCTTCTTACGGGAGGCAGGCTTTTACGGCTTGGCGATGTGCGAGTTTGTGCCGATCGACCATCGGTTGATCAGTGCTTTTGTAGAGAGGTGGAGGCCGGAGACACACACCTTTCACATGCCGCAGGGAGAGACGACTATTACCCTACAGGATGTTGCTTTTCAGCTCGGCCTATCCATTGACGGTCGAGTAGTGACGGGGCCCACTGTGTGGGGATGGGGAGCCCTAATAGAGGAGTATTTGGGATTCCAGTTACCGGTGGATGAGAATGTCATCAGAGGGGGGCGACTGAGGATGAGTTGGTTAGAGAGGCATTTCACTCATCTTCCAGATGATGCGGATGAGGTGACAGTGCAGAGATTCGCCCGGGCTTACATTTTGCATCTCATTGGTGGGACGTTATTTCCAGACCATTTCGGCACATATGTCCACCTCATGCACCTACCCTTGATCGGACACTTACATGAGGCTGGGACGTACAGTTACGGATCTGTTTGCCTGGCCTATCTATACAGAGAGCTCTGCAAGGCCACCGCTTCAGATTACAAGGAGATAGGAGGGTGTTGCCTACTACTGCAGCTCTGAGCATGGGATAGATTTCCCACTATCGCCCCCGCAATCGCTGTTTTAGACATACCAGAGGGGGATGCAGGGATTGGCCCCTTAGCATGCAGGTTAGAGAATTTTTCAACTTTCACTTATAATTAGGTTTACTACGAAATTGTTTAACTTTGTTATTGTACTTGGCAGGTGGCACTACCAGAAGACGTTCCAGGATAGTCCGGCACACAGCCTACCCAATTACAGATACGTGCTGGACTGTCTTCGACTTGACCAGGTATGTAGGGGATAATGAATTTCTTTATTTCAAGGCTTTGTCCATTCCATTATCGTATTTAAATGACAACCTAAATTTGCAACTTCAGATCGCCTGGATCCCGTACACTGAGGAGGTCACCGCATCACTGCCTCAGTACTGTTTTGACGGGAGTGACACGTGGACAGCAGTGGTGCCGCTCATTCACTTTCAGATTGTCGAGTGGCACCATCCTGATAGGGTTTTGCGACAGTTTGGACTACGCCAGGCTATTCCAGAGCCACCGAAGCAGGTGGCGGAGGTCCATTGCCTTCACTTGTCCGATCGGCATGATGAGGAGTGGCACATCTGCCATCAGCCGTATATTGCACTTTGGGATATTCGGCGAGACTTGTGCGCTATCGCTGAGCCGACGACACGCCTAGTTCTGGGACCACGATCCGATTACATGACATGGTACAGACGGGTTACCAAGCGATGTATTACACCCGTTGGGGGAGCGCTAGACCTTGTGGTAATATTGCGTGCTAGTTTTCTGTATCTAATTTTCTTTAAATGCATTAGTATTATAACTAACTTTAATGTCAAAATTTTGCACAGGTAGATGAGATTTCCACATTACAAGACTTCACTACCCCTGAGGGGTAGGCTATGTTCACCTTCGATGCGCTTAGATCAGCGACGGAGTCCATCCTTCATGCCATTCAGGAGGTTGATCATGTGATTATTGACTCACATGCGGAGCCAGCTCCTCAGGCCCATCATATCCCAGACCCTGCGGAGGGTGACCATGATCAGCCTCGCTCTCGCCGACGACGTCCCACTGCTCCACGACATACGTCGTAGGCTGATGTTCCGTTTGCTTCGACAGTGCAGCAGATTGCACCTTCGACTGCCCAGGAGACCATGACGATGATGCCTGATGTTACTGCCTCATCTCATGTGTACCCTACTGCACCTGATGATCCTTCATCCTCCACCATGTTCCCAGCTACACTATATGGGTCGTCGTCATCCCAGATGTACCAGTGTCCTCTTGGTGTTCCTTCCTCATTCCAAACATTTCCACACATACCAGGAGTTTCATCTTCATTCTATGCCTTTCCTTCCAATGATGCTGGTCCATCGCAGCCATATCGTCCTGCATTTGATTGGCATACTCAGGATCAGGGATTAGCACATGGTGGCATGATGACAGACGACTCGGAGCTTGTAGATAGAGGTAGAGGTGGAGGCAAAGCGGGGGCCAGGGGCAGAGGCAGAGTGGGAGCTGGAGGTAGAAAAGACACAGACACCGGGGATATGACTCCCGAGCCTGCATAGAGGGTTAGTAGATACGACCGCCACATTACCGATCCTGGATGTGGGACTGGACATCACTTACGTAGACATTAGATTTCTTTTCTATGTTTATTGTATATTTATGTACATTTATCTTACTACTTTATTGCCAAACATCAACATTTAGGATGATTTTAATTACTACGATATTTTTAATTGCTTGCGTAGGAACAATTATAAATAATAATGAACTTCAAAATTATTGCAATATTTATTTTTTTTAAAAAATGATGATAAGGACATCTCCCAAGTATAATAACTAACATTATTAATTATCATACTTTCACAATTGTTATAATTATCTACTCTTTTTTTATTTACCATGTGAAAATAAATAAATAATATTAAATTAATTTAATAAATTTTATATTCATAATGTGAAATATATATTTATTTTTTAATTAAATTTTTTTCTCATTATTTATTTAAATATCAAAAAATTAATAATATTAATTATAATATTTGAAGGATAAATAACCATCATCCTTGTAAATGACATTAAATGCTGTGTTTATTCAATACGTTATGAGTCGAGTTTACCAAACATTTAAGAATAAAAATACGTAGCACAATTGTCAACATAGATGGGGATGTTGCCCATATACAGTACCAAAATTCAAGTCTCTTGGGTTCACAGTCGACACGGTCACCGGCTAATTAACTTAGAACTATGAAAACTGAGGGTGCCGTAGGCCAAAGGTGCCATATTGCCTGCCGTCCCTTCCCTTCAGCGCCAACGACGCCATTTTGTCTAGCATAACTCTGCACGCCATTTGGCGTCTCTCCATCGCTGTGCGTATCTTCTGTGCTTATTTCGATAAAATATTTCGAAGGAACGATAAAACGAATAATAGTTTCTTAAAAAATAGTTAATCGGTACTTTTCCCTCTCATTGCCAAAATATTTTATCATTGTGACGAAATAAAAAATAACTAATTCATGTTACAATTTTGATTTCATTACAAAATGAAAAGATTATTGTAACGAAATAATCATATTTTTTTAAATTTTCAGCTATCTTCAACCTCGTCATTTCGCATTTACTTTGTTACAAAATAAAAATAATTTTATTGAGATAAATACAAAGTGACAAGAATATTATTGGAATAAATACAAAATAAGAAAAACATATTTATTTCATTATATTTCTTTTCATTTTTAACAATCTTCAACTTCGTATATAAAGAATATTATTGAATAATTCAATAAATTTACTTATGTGTAATAACATATTAAATAATTACTTGTAATAATATAATTCCAAATGTTAGAAGTTTATAATTTCAAAATTTGATAAATATTAAGTGTCATTGGATCAAATTTTGAGAGACATTAATATAAATTACGTAATTATTCTTTATTGATCCTATATTTTTTAAATAATATTTAATTATTTACTAAATATTTATTATTTTTATTCATTATATTATTATCATTAACTGCTTTCTTATTTAATTCCTATAATAAATTTATGTATTAGATATCAAAGTGGAGTTAACATATTTTTATATGACATCAAATATAATTATAAAATGAGTAATTTATTTTCAAAAATTTATTTTCAGTCACAATCATATATTATTTATTTTTAAAAATTTTATTTTCAAATGATATCAAAATTAATTTTTTTTGAAAAAGAAAATTGCAAAAAATAGGACCGAGGGCGCCACCTTGAATGCGCCCTCAAAGGTTCCTAAAGGCGCCATCCTGGATGGTGCCCCCCCAAATGGTGCCAATCCAAATAGCGCTTCCCCCCTCTGTGCGTATTTTGGTAATAAGTTTCAAAAGGACAGTAAAACGAAAATAAGTTTCGTAAAAAACGTTAAAATGGTATTTTATCCAACATGAGATGCATACTTTGTACCAAGGATGGTTATTTGTGTTAATCAAATTAACTTATTTATTAAATGTATTAAAATAAATTAATTTATCCAACTCATTTAATTATTTTTATTAATAAAATTTATATCTAAAATTATTTATTATATTTAATTACTTATTATTCTTCATTAAAAATATATTTAATTATTAATAAAATACTATTTTAAATTTTTATTATATATATTATTATAATATAATTATTAGTTATTTTTTAAATAATATTTTTAAAAATATAATATAAATTTTTAAATAATTTGGCACATTAACCCAAATTGATTAGAGGTTTTGTATTCGTATCGTAACAAAAACTATTACCCGTACTTTGAACAAATGTCCTCCACACAGTCATGGGATTCTTCCTAATTGTAGTCAGTTATAAAATCAAAGCTCAAGTGCTTATTTTGCTAATTATGTGGCTCACTTCTTTTTTGATCCAAGCAGTTATAATCAACTATAAATGAAACCCATATAAAATTAGAAAAAAGCCATTTCATTGAGTGATATGTGAATTTTATATATGTGTGTGGGATTAAAATCTGAACGTTGAATCTTCTTTAATAATATATATATACACACACACACAATTAATATAAAATTATTATTTTTAGAATAAAATAATTTTACTTTATCTAAAATTTTAGTATAAATACACTTTCTTCTCCTTTCAAAATTATCAGAAAGTCCTCTAAAATTTTGTGTAAAGTTACACTCCCTGGCCCTCCATTAAAATATGTATACAGTGAAAGTGAACCATACATTAATCAAATGCTATCCTTCATAAAGTTATGGATAAAATAGCACTTCAATAATAAAATAAAAGCAATACAGTAATATCAAGTAAAAATAATAATAATAGTTTGTACTTTTATACTTTAACATCAAATTTTCTCTATTTGTCATGCTACGATCACATCTTTTAGACAAAACTTAGAGCATCGAATAAGATTCAACCATATTTGAAAAATTGAAAACAAACTTTTAAACCCTCACACACATACTAATTGTCTTATTATATATAAAGAGTAAAGATAGTAAACTTATATATGATATATAATTGCATGGGATGAAATCAAAGAATTTGTTATAATTAAAGTATTGAGCACAAATATATTTACAAGAGAAAAATTAATGAAATCAATCATTAACTAATGTCGAAAGGGCATATTTGATTCTCTAATTTTTATTGAAATTTTAATTTCATTCCTTAAGTTTTATTTAAAGTAAATTTATTTTTTAATTTTTTAAAAACATGCAAATTACTCAATTAACTAACATTGTTAAGGTTTTTGATGGAGACACTTATATACCATCCAACTTGGCATCATATATGCCATAGATAAATTATATTTTAATATTCTTATGATAACAAATCATTTTTTGTCTCTTAACTTTCATTAAAATTTTAAATTTATTCCTTAAATTTTATTTAAACCTAATTTATTCTTTAACTTTCTATAAACACAATTACATCTATGTAAAGACAAAATGTGATTATAATGCGATGATTTTTATTGTAATTAACCAATGCAAATACTAAACAAATCCAAACAACAATCTGAAGAACTTTAAAGACAAATTATTTTTGTATTTACAAATTTTCATGCTTATCAAAATAGTTGATAAGAATTCATAACAAGTATATAATGCTATAAAAAATGAATTTTCAAATTTTAAAATTTTATCTATTTAGATTCATTGCTACTAGTAGATTTACATTAAGGTGTTGTTTGATTAGCAAAATCAAACATTCTTAAGAATTCTAATGTTTTTGAGAATATTTTTGAGAATTTAATTCCTACGAATTTAATTCTTAAGAATATGATATTATCATATTTGATTCAATTAAAAATAATCTTAGGAATGTTACAATATTATATTTTAATTGTTTAGAATAATTTTAAAAATATTATTAGATAACAAAAAATATCCTTATTAAAAATTGAATAATTAACAGTGATGGATTATTGTTAATAATAATCACCATTAGTAAGTGACAATAGCAATGGTGGTGAATGATGGCTACTGATGGTGGGTGGTGTCTAACAATGGTCTTTAAAAATGAATGATGATTAATAATGATCAGTGGAGATAGGTGATAGTTAATAAAGCGTGGTAATAGATGGTGGTCACTAGCAATGAGTGGTGATAAAATAAGTGGTAACTAATAGTGTTTATTGACATTATGTGGTAGTGAATAATAGTTATTAGTGGTGGATGATGGCTAATAGTGACAACCGATAATAAATAGTGGTCAACAATGATCACTAATGATGGGTGGGAATGAACATAAATTTTATTAAAATAAATTAAAATACTTTCCATAATATGATTGATAAATAATAAATTAAAAAATTAAATAAGTTCATGCTAAAATGTAGATCAAATGCTAGTTGTATATCATAACACTCAAGTTATAAAATTGTCGCAACAACATTTAAAACCTCATGCTTTATCATTGAATTTAAAAATCTACTCATTTCTATCGTAATCATAACACCATTTATGTTAAGATATTAAATATCTAAAAAGTTAATCTTGGACTTCAACTACTACTTTTAAATTAAACAATGAAAATTGTTTGGTCATACAAATAAGAGGTATATCCTATAAAAGTTGTACAATAATCGAAATTTAAAAATATATATGAAACATTCATTTAAGCCTTCAATTTTTAGCTTCTTTTTTTTAAAAAAAAAATTATGTTTTTAATACTTGGATACAAACAAAAGCCTCAGGCATAAATGGTAATTTTAACTTCCTACAAAAACGTCTAGTGACAGTTAAATAGAAAAAATAAATAAATAATATCAAATTGAATCATAATGTGTGTCAAAATTTTACTTATTGATTAGAATAGTTATTTATACCTTGAGTCTTCACTCAAAATATGGAAAATCTCACTATTAAATTAAGAATGAGAGAAAGTAATATTATACATCTAAACATGATTACTTTATGTTGTGATGTGAGGCATCACTCAATAAAATTAATTCTTTAATTGTTCAAGTATATAAGACAAATATCTCTAAATTCTCCATTATTTTCAACAGTGGAATATACATGATGTAGTTTTGATCAAAACTTTCTTGTTTTAAAGGAAATCGACAATAACATGAAGCAATGGGCTCAAACACTAAAAGAAGAATTGAGAAGCATGCTCGTCTCCCCCATTAATAATCTCTCACAAAAGCTAAAATTGATTGATTCAATTCAATGTTTGGGGGTTTCTTACCATTTTGAGGAAGAAATTGATGAAGTTTTGCAACAAATACACAATACTTCTATTAGCAATGGTTCCATAAGTCATGATGGGGACCTTCACTCTCATGCGTTGCTCTTCCGTCTGTTAAGGCAACATGGATATCACATTTCTTCTGGTATGTACACATCCTCTATATTAATGTTTCATAATTCAATTAACATAGTGATTCCATGGAACATGAAGTTAGATCAAATGGTTTACTCGCCAAATTTATCATCAATTTGCTGCAAAAAGGGAAAATAGATGATTAAGTTGTGACTTTCATTATTTTTGTCTAGAAGTTAGGAAACCTTATAAAATCTTTTATGTTAGAGAAATGCAAAATAATTAATACTAAAAAATTTTGGAAGATTTTAAAGAATTAATCATAAACCATCAATCTTTATCCCTATTCAATCCAAACTCCTTAATAATGAAATGATTGTGACATTACCTTTCCTTCATTTTCTTTACCCACCTTAATTTCTCTTCCATGTAAGTTTGAATCTCATTGACAAGTCATTCAAGATTCGAATGTTCATTTTTCGATCAAGTGACTTCAAAAGTCAAAATAACTTTTGTTAAGAAAGCCAAAATCATATAAGAGTTGTAATTAATCTCTAATTCTTGAGTTACCAAAAATAAAATAAAATTGGACAAATTGCATCTACCTCTTTGAAGGTTTTATCTAATTCTCCTTACTATTCTTTTATTTTTATAAACATATACTACTTTTCTTTTATATGCATTTGCCCCATATTCTTTCTATTTAAATTTTCACCAATTTCTTGATAGTTTAGTGTATATTTCTAAGAATGGAAGAGTATAAGTATAATTAGAGTAAATGTAAGAAGAAATGAGTGTAATTAAACTAATAAAATTATACTAGAACACATTCATGCACTTGCAAAATTTGATTATCGTACTCCTATTATACACGTGAATTTATGGCTCATAATTAAGTCAAGTGTTATGTTGATTTCTGTAGATACATTTGACAAATTCAAGGATGGTGAAGGAAACTTTAGTGAGAAACTCACAAGTGATGTTGGAGGATTGTTAAGATTGTATGAAGCTTCAGAAATGAGGGTTCATGGAGAGGACATGCTAGATCAAGCATTTGATTTCACATACTCTCACCTTAATTCATTGGTTTCACAATTCGGCCCTGCTCTTGCTGCACAAGTCAATCATAGCTTAAGGCATCCTCTTCGCAAGGTCATGCCTCGGCTAGAAGCCAAAATTTACATGTCCTTATACCAACAAGATCCTTCTTACAATAAGAACTTGCTAACATTTGCAAAACTAGATTTCAACATGCTGCAAAAGCTGCACCAAAAAGAAGTTGGAAGCATATCTCTGTAAGTTATTTTGTCAACTGTATGATTCTCAATTATGATTGCAATTGCATTTGCAATTTTAGAATCATACGAAGATTACCAATTAAGTAGAATTATGATAACACAGAAATTATGAAATCATTTGATTTATATAAGTTCCTATAAAATATTTAATTTTAAAAAAAATAAATTCTCTTGTAAACTTTCTAAAAAGTGCTCATTTTTTTATGGATAATAGGAATAAAAAAAATTCTTGGAGGAAGTTTATTTTACCTAAAAAGATATAAATAAGTAATACAATTTTATAGAAAGCAGTACTTTTTAAAAAGTTCTACTTCTCATTTTGTCAATTGATTGATGGCCAATTAAATAATTTTTTTATCTTCTATTCCAAAAAAGTTATACTTCTTATGTAATCATTTCAAAAATTTCATGATAAAGTTAAACATTTTTATTATCAATAATGTTGCTATTGTAGGTGGTGGAAGGACTTGAACTTCTAAACAAAGTTGTCATTTGCAAGGAATAGAGTAGTGGAATGTTACCTTTAGAGTATAGGGGTATACTTTGAACCCAAATACTCTTTTGCTAGGAGGATTACAACAAAAGTCAATTATTGATGACATTTATGATGCATACGGTACTATCGAGGAATTAGAACTTTTCACCAATGCAATTGAAAGGTTAGGCATATGAAAATTACATTTTGATTTTTTTTTATTTTTTCTTAGAAGCAATAATAAATTAACATTTTCAATAATTTCAGGTGGGATACCAGCTCCCTGATTGATCTCCCAAATTATATGAAATTATGTTATCGGACACTTTTGGACATTTATGAAGAAATAGAACAAGAGATGATCCAAGAAGCAAGAGAATATTGTGTCAAATATGCTAAAGACAAAGTAATATCATGATATGTTACCTCCTACTTTTTTCTTATATGCTTTAAAGGGAGGGAGAAAGGGGGCCTTAGCAATATTTTAATACTTTGCACACTTTTAAAAAAAGTTTGCATCTCTTATATATATCAAATTCATCCAAGTATCTAGTGATTTACATTCACATTGGGTTTTACAATTTTTTTTTGAATAAGAAACATTCATTCTAATGACTCATTATTCACTAATAAAATCAATTAATCTATACATTAAGTTTTACTCTATAAATGATAGAATTGGTTAAAAATCACACTAACAATGTCTTAATGCTTCATGCACTTTTGAAAAAAATAGCCTGGATATTCATTATTGGAAGTCTTTCATTAATCATTATATATTACAACTTTTTCAATAAAAATTTGAAAATTTTCTTTTTTTCTTTTTCGTCACATGTAAAATTCATATGTTCATTTGCAATTCTTTTCAATAGGGTTGCAAGATTTAATACGACAAGTTGCAGGTTAGACAACTTTCGCATTAAAACCTCATAAAATCTCTAAATTTTTTTAATGGTGGTGCCTTGATAAAACTATTTAATTAATTATTATTATAATGATAACAATATTTTCACGTATTTTGTAGATGAAGCAATTGACCCAAGCCTACTTTACTGAGGCCAAATGGTTGAGTAGGAACTATACACCACCGCTAGAAGAGTACATGAAGAATGCTGCAATATCAAGTGGCTATTCAATGGTCACAGCTACATCTTTCGTTGGCATGGGAGACATTGCAACAGAGGAAATCTTTGAGTGGCTTACTAAAACCTCGAAAGTCATTCAATCTCTTTCTAGGATTATGGATGACATTGTTTCTAATGAGGTACTGTTACAAAACTATCATCAATACATTTTTATTTTCATTTTCAATAATAAAAGAAGATTGATAAGAACTTTTAACTTAAGTGGCTAATGATATTTTTAAAAGATTTATATCTTTCATTATATTTAAGATTCGATTTCTTATTCTTATTATTTACATCTAGTAATTTAATCACTTATTCATTTACAATAATAATAATAATAATAATAATAATAATAATAATAATAATAATAATAATAATAATAGGAAGGCCAAAACTTGTTTGAAATTTGAATTTCCTCTTTTTTCTATTAATAATGTTTTTGTTATATTGAGAATATATATAAAAAGGAATTTTGAATTCAACTGCATATAAAAATAGTGTCTACGTCTTTCTAATGCCACAAGAAAATAAAAAAAAATTTCAAATTTTGTTTGAAGATATGCAAAAAACAAAAAAAAATTGATCCGAGAGAATTTGAATACCCACCTTGCAACACTCTCCCACGCATTCAGATTAAAACTTACGTTTTGAGGCTGAAACTATAATTTCTTGTTCATATTTTGTCAGATGTACAATGACTAAACTTGAATTTTCTTTTTTCACTAATTTAATAATATCAAGAATTATTGAGATATATAAAATACAAGTTAGGAAAAATTATACTTACATTTTATAAAGTTTTGTGTACTTACACTTATATTTTTATGTTGTTAGAAACATACAATCACCTCTTGTATTTGTCGTATAGTTTCATTTTTCTCCCTTTTATGCCTATGGACAGTTTGAACAGAATAGAGGGCATGTTGCCTCGATCATCGAATGCTACATGAAGAAACATGAAACTTCAAGGGAAGAAGCCATTGAAGAACTTCAAAAGCAGGTAATAAAATCATGGATGGATATAAATGAGGGATGCCTTGAACCAACACAAGTTCCAATGCCTTTCCTCGATCGAATTGTGAACCTGGCACGTGTGATGAATGTGTTCTACAAGGATGAAGACTGCTACACCAATCCTAGGGGAGCAATGAAAGATTACATCACTATGTTATTAGTTGATCCCATCCTAATATGACCTCAAATGCTTTCATTTCTTTGTAGCAAATAAAAAGATTATTAATAGTTATATTTGGGGAGCATTAATGAGATGTAAAATAAAAAAATGATTATGAGTTCAAGACTCCAAGTAGACTTACTGTTCAATCAAGATTTATTTTCCACAAAAAGTCTTCAACAAGTAATTGTAAAAAAAATAATGTAATAAATCTATATATAAATAATATTGTAATTAAATAGATTATAGGGCTTAATTTTAAGTTTTGCATACTTCAATATTTTGATTTACAAACTTTAAAAGTTAACGAGGACAAAATCTAATCGCACTACACCAAATTTGACAAAGAATGTTTTATATTTTTTCCTAGAACACTGACACGTTTTATACAATTAATTGCCCTTGTTGCTTAATGACTAGTTATACAGGCATTGAATTGTTCTGCAAATTTGTTCTATAGGCAATGTGGACTTCTTAAAACAATTATCTTAAATTCAGGAATCATTAACTTTACATAGAAAGTAAATTTTAAAAAAAAGTTAAATTTTCTATTAAGCAAATTTTTCTTTGAACTTCCTAATAAATACTTAAAATGATTTGGTTGACATTAAAGAATTAATACTTTCTAAGAATTTACATCTTATATTTTATTTTACTCAATTTTGAATTTCTTAATTATATAAGCATTGGATTGTTCTACAAATTTGTTCTCAATATAGGCAATGTGTACTTCTTAAAATAATTATCTTATAACTCACCTGTAAATTTCCATAGAAAGTTAAAGCTTCTAAGTAAATTCCTCCTTGAACTTCTTAAGAAATGCTTAAAATGATTTAATTAACATTATAGTATCAATGCTTAAAATGATTTGATTAACATTATAGAATTGATACTTTTTAGAAATTTATTTTGTATATTTTGTTTGATTTAATTTTGAATTTCCTAAGAAGTATTATCAAAATGAATAATAAATTCTTTAGAATTATAATAATATAAAATAAGAAATATTAATAAATTTTAATTCTCTCTATTTTTTTGAAAGTATATATATCTAATCTCTCTTCTAATAAATATTTTTTTAAATTTGTAATCTTATTTTTTTAAATTTACTAGAAAAAAGTTAAAGAAACTTATATAAAATAATTAATATGTTTTATATGAATATATATCTTAAATTATCTTACTATA
Source organism: Sindora glabra (assembly GCA_020226215.1). Taxonomy (NCBI): domain Eukaryota; kingdom Viridiplantae; phylum Streptophyta; class Magnoliopsida; order Fabales; family Fabaceae; genus Sindora; species Sindora glabra. Next base: position 69,810,336 of record CM035232.1, on the reverse strand, counting down.
TTATTAATGGAATTTAATTTAAATGAAAAAATTAGTTAAATAAGTAATACAATAAATAATTAATTAGATCAAATTTATATAAAATAGATAAGAAATACATAATTTTTTAAAATTGAACATTAAAATATTAAATATTAAATAAAATATATAATAAATATATATATATATAACTCTATTTAGAATTAAATTTCTATTACAATTATTTTAGGATTATATTTACAATTTATGTTATATTTATGATATAATATTTAATATTTAGTACTTATTTTATATAATACTCATTATATTTATTGTATAATCAATAAAAATAATTATATTTCATATAATTAATAATCATAGTTATTATAATCAATTTATTATAATTATATTGTATTTTATTATTAGTAAGCTATATTAAAATTATAAGAATAAAATGCTAAAGCTATCTTTAATTAAATTAAATAAGAATGATTGTATATTTCTATTTATAAACAACATAAGAAATTGTTTCTTTTCAAAGAGGCGTGGATACTAGCTTCGCATAAATCATAATTTGTGGTTATTTCTATCAACCAAGTAACTACCTCGTTGAAATTGGACATCATAAAGTCATATATTTGTCCCGCAGTAACAAACTAACAAAGCTGATGAGGTTCCACCACATCAATTTGTCCAAGATCACTCTTGGTAAAATATACCGTATTTCCCTATAGTTTATTCTAATCACGCGAACCTTCCTTTTAATTTAAAATCCTACATATTAGCCCATTTAACAAAAAAAATTAAGAATATTTCAATTTTTATTCTCTTATTCTTTTTTACATATTTCTTAAAAAAAATAATTATGACATGACCATTATACCTTTTCTTTCTCATTCATATCACTGCTTCAGGGATCTGGGATTTGTGCACTATCCATGTGAATCTGACTATAGATTGGTAAAGTATGAATAACTTCTAAATATTTTATACATTTGTGTTGTGTTGAAAAAACCAAGGATGCCATCAAGCTTCTGAAGCAGGTCGATGCTTTTCCATATGCCAAGAAAGTTAAGGATAGCCACTTGATCCACGCCGATAAATGTAAAATAAGAAATCGTCGATCCATTTGTCCCAAAGGTCCTCTGATCGTGTATGGAATTGAAGGTGGTAAGGCAGTGAAGACATTCAGGAAATATTGTTAATGTTTTAAATAATGATAAAAAGATTTAATCACAAATTGTTTAATTTTTCATGTTTGCTAAAGCTTGAGGCTCTTGTTTCTGTCCAGTGGTTGGGTTTTCTTCCTCTCCTCCTCTGTTCTGCTTTGCCTCCCTCTCTATCTGTAGTATCCTCATTTTTTTTTTTTTGGGTTCTTCCTCTTCTTGTTCTTCGTTGTTTGCTTGTCTTGGAAATCCACCACCATATGCTTGCCCTCACTGCTGCTATCATAGTTGGGTTTACTAAGACTATTAAATTTGAATGGTTAACAAATTAACAGTGAGGATTAGAAAATTACAAGATATGAAGAATTGCTAGATCACAATCTCCACTATTGTTGCTGGGCCTTCCATTGTGGAATTTCTTTTGAGATTTTTGGCCATTGCTCGTTGCTTGTTAGAGTCTTGAAATGCAGTCATTCGAAATTGGACGAGATTGTTAGTGCCCCACTGCCATATAGTGGTTTTTGCGCTCTAATTTTCCTACCTCTACTTTCCTTTTTGTTTTGCCAACTTGGGACAGTTGGGTGTCTGCTATGTTCACATGCTGGTGTGCCTAGGAATTTGGATTGTAGTGTTCATGCCATGAAAACTCATCAAATGATCATAATGAAAATACACAAATATATAGTCTCTGTCAACATAGATTTGTTTTCATGATTTGACCTGTTTTTTAATACTTGCAGAGGGGTAATTTGGGTATATTTTGATCAAAAATACATTAAATTCATTGACTAAAGTGTTGAGCATCATCAGTTATAAAAGGACTTGTGTAAAACAACTACTTTTGTTTTAGGAACGAGCAGTAGGATTTGAAACTGGAGAACAATGTATCTTACCCTATAAAATCCATAGTTGGGCTACATGCCAATTTCAAAAGCCTAAAAGCAATGTCACAGTTGAAATTTACTTTTCATTTGCATCTGACTGTGATCAACCTCTAGCTTCTTTCTTCTCTCTTTTGTTTTTCTGATCAGTTGACTCAAAATTGTTAGGCTTACTTGAAAGAAGGAATAGATAACACAACTTCAACGCCTCAAATGTCAGACATTTGCACCTTATCCCAATAGTACAACTGAAAACTGGTTGCTCCACTACAAGGTTAATGGAATGCGAATATTACAAATTATAAAATATAGAAAGCTTCGCAAAAATCTGCTTTGCCTTCCAGGAATGATAGACAGGATAGCTATTACTTAAAAATCTCGAAAACTCATCTTTGGGTCAATCATTTTTCCACTCCCACGTCCTCTACCTCGATAACCACCTTTGATGCCTCTTCCTCTTCCTCTCCCTCTTGAACTCGATCGCTTGAAACCTAACCTTCCATGTTTCATCTCCACAAGGGAATGAAGCAACTCATCACAAAGAATGCAACCACGATGTAGTGTAGCTCCATCTTCCAGAGGAGTTGTTTTCTTGTTGAAGTCCACTTCTAGAATTGTAGAGTCACACTCGGGACATTTCTCTAGTGTGGTAGAGATTCTATGAGCACCTTGCGGAAGGAAAACAAGGCAATTGCACATATTGCAGTTAAGCCGCCACCTGGGAGAGCTTAGTGGGTCTAAGACAAGTGTTCCACTGCACTCTGGGCAAGCACAGACACCTTGTGAAACCAGAGAATTCGGGCATGTAGGATGAGGGCATAGAGTGCATGGCATGCCAGCTCCCTTCCCCAACTTGCTAGAAGGACCAGCTTCAGCCGTATTGATGAGTATGTCAATGCCCTCAAATGGGGGATTGACGTAGCAGTATGGGCATAGCGGGAATGTCTTGCCATCTGGGCCAGGCATGGAGCATATCAAAAGCTCAAAATTGTCCAAGGGACAAGTAAGTTCCTTGTATAACTGCAGAAAATAAATTACTTTGCCAAATCAGAAGGTAATTAAGAATGCGCAGCAGAAGGTATTGGTTACAAGGCAGTAAAGCAACTGAGGCATTCTCAATTAGATGAAAACAATAAAAATATTGGATAAGCTGAAACCATGATACCTACTAGAATTACAATGGGCAAGTTAATGAAGACTAGCCAGCCTACCATATAAAACCCACCAAACCCTTATTCACACAGAATCACAGGAAAACTAAAAACTGAGCGATAAAATAACAGAACCGAGAAACCAGAAGCTTAAGGATTAAGGTCACATGGATATTGGCATACTTGGACCTCCACATTATTGAAATTATCTGTCCAGATACATCTGATAGGTTTAAGGTATGACCTTGATTGTGCCCTTTGGTGGAAGATAGTAAACCTCCTCACATGTGCCACAGTACAAACGCGATGGCTGAGCAGAAATATACTTCATATATCGCAAGCATTTACCACATTTACTAAGAACACGTCCTGAGTCAGTAAGTGCAGAAAAATGTGCTTCAAATAATGCATCCATATCTTCAATCTGAGCCAGATAGGAGAAAAAAAATAGATGAAATTAGAGCATTATAGCATACATAGATTAACTCTACCACTTAGTTGTAAATGTCATGGTGGACTAGGTATGGAGATGACAAATACATACATAGACACTCTAAGGATCAGATATGCACCATCTTCATGCAGCACTCCAAAGGTACAGAAAAGTTTAACCTCTGGATTTCCAATGCTTCTAATGATACTTTAATACAAAAACAAAACTTAGTCCTAACAAGTTAGAAAATCCTAGTGTCAAATATCAAAGATGAATGATACTTCAATGTGACAAGTGTTCATCTAGAATTCAACAGATATTGCAATGTTGTATTCACCCACTCGTGTATAGAGATTTTTTCCCTTTTTAAGTTATACATGCTTCGCAGTACAAGGCACATTGCCGTAGAAAAAGTATATATCTAGTGACTGCATATAATCCTTTACTTGATTCTAGTTGACTGTAAGGCTGAATTATTAACAAGTAGATGACTCTAAATGTGCTATCACTAAAGTTGTCAAAATCACGAGTTAACTTTTTAAGACTGCACAAGTCCATGATCGCAATCTCCCCCTTCATGCTGAATTGCCAGCAAACTCTCTGCTTTGTAGGATCAGTGTGCTCATCCCACTGAGTTGCACAGTCCTAGCCTGGAGGGACTGCTGGGCTTTGCTCATTTTGAGCTTTTTTTTTTTTTAAATAATTATTTTGAGTAACAGCAACAACAACAAAGTCTTATCTCACTAAGTGAGGTTGGCTATATAGATCGCACGACGCCAATGAGCTCTATCAAAAACCAAATTTTCTGTGATATTATTCACCAAGAAACCCTTTTTATAACTTCTTCTAATATCCTTTTTAGCCTTCCTCTACACTTTTTCATAGGACTAAAAACCATGTAATCAACTCTTGTTACTGGTGCCTCTAGTGGCCTTCTTTGCACATAACCAAACCACCTTAACCGATTTTCTATCATCTTCTGCTCAATAGGTGCCACGCCAATATGCCCTCATATGCAGTCATTTCGTATCTTATCCTTTCTTGTATGACTACACATCTATCTTAACATTCTCATTTCTGCTACTCTCATTTTTTGTTCTTGTTGTCCCTTTAGAGCCCAACATTCACTACCATAGAGCATAACTGGTCATATAGCAATCCGATAAAACTTCCCTTTAAGTTAGTAGGTACTTTACGGTTACAAATCACTCCAAATGCCTTTCTCCATTTTAACCATCCAGCTTGTATCCTGTGTGTGATATCTTCATCAATTTCCCCATCGCTTTGTAAAAAAGATCCCAAATACTTAAATTTAAATATTTACAGTATGATATGCTCTCCAATTCTTATCTCCAAGTCATTTCTATCTTGTTTCTTGTTAAATTTGCAATGCATATACTCCGTCTTACTCCTACTCAAGCGAAAACCTTTTGATTCCAAAGCCTGTCTTCAAAGTGCCAATTTATAGTTAACCTCTTCCCGCGATTCTTCAATTAAGACTATGTCATCCGCAAATAGCATACATTTAGGGATAGTCTCCTGTATATCCCTAGTGATAACATCTAAGACTAAATTAAACAAGTAAGGACTCAAGGCTGAACATTAATGTAAACCTATCCTTATAGTAAAGTCATTTGTCTCTCCTCCAGGAGTTCTTACACTTGTAGTTACTCCATCGTACATGTCCTGTATAGCCCGAATATATGCGACATGAACACCTTTCTTCTCCAAAGCCTTCCACAACACTTCTCTTGAAACTCAATCATAGGCTTTTTCTAGGTCAATAAAAACCATAGTAAGTCTCTTTCTTTACTTCAATATCTTTCCATTAGCCCTCGTAGAAGATAAATAGCCTCTATTGTAGATCTTTTTGACATAAATCCAAATTGGTTCTCTACAATCTTAGTCTCGTCTCTTAATCTGTGCTCAATCACTTTTTTCCATAGCTTCATTGTATGAAATTATTTTGAGTAAAAAAAAAAATGAAATCCCTAATACTCATGCTTCATGATCTCCTTTCAATCACACCCTCCTCTTTCATGCTGAATCGCCTGCAAACTCTTGTAGGATCAGCATGCTCACTGAGTAGGATTTGTGGAAATGGTGTGGATCGCATGATCTCACCAAGTTGCATAATCTTAGCTTGAGGCAGGGGCTGCTGGGCTTTGCTTATTTTGAGCCATTTTCTTTTTTTTTTTTAATTATTTTGAGTTTAAAAAAAATGAAATCTCTAATACTCATGCTGCATGATCTCCTTTCATTGTGCTTCACCATTAATCTTCCTCATCCTCAAAGGTTTTTTTCTTCCTACTTGAAGTTTATATACATAATTTCTCTGTTCTTACCCTTTTTTTTTTCCTATTTTTCTGCACACTGCTACTTTTCTGCTGTTGCCTATTGCAACAGGTGAAATAAAATTGACCATTCTCCTAGGTTTTGTGATTGCAAACCTTGATCAAAGACTTAAAATGTTACTTCCACTTTCCTATTTTGAAATTCTGCAATGCAAGCTCTTGGTTTCTGGATTTTGTTTAACTCTTTACTTATTTTAGATAGCTTCCTTCAATGCAAATATTGGGATAAGATCATGAATGGTGACAATCTTCCATATTTAATTCTCACCAACATGTGGTTTTTTAACTGACAGTTTCTGTGAATTTATAAATTTTGGAGCTATCAATCTTACATATATAAAAATTCATGAGGGATATATAAAATTCTTATAAGTGTAGGATCTTGCGATCCCATTATGATCCTATGATTCATGATTTTAGAACCCTTCACCAATCCTATGTAGGACCACAAGTTTGACAACCGTGGCTATCACCTTGTTCTTACATGATGTGAACAGCCAATGCAAGAGCAAGTTTCCGTATGAGTGTAAATAACCCTTTTCTTTCTTTGGATAAGGAGGAGAAAGTTACCAAAGGACAGATTTTTTTTTTTTTTTTAAAAAAAAAAGAAAGCACAAAATAAGATATCCTCCGGAATATAATTTCAGGGAAGTCATAATATCTTCCTTTTAATTTCTAGTGATGCATCAAGCAAGAAAGTTCAAGTAGAATATCAACATAACGACAAAAACAACATTATACTATTCATCTATAAATTTAATATTACCAAAAAGAGTGATTATAGAGCAGAGAAAGTTCAAAATTTTAATCAAATTATGCAACATTATCTACTAACATTAAAATAAAAAAAGCAGTTAAAGTTGGATTCAGAATTGTAAAAAGAAAGAGAGGAATTGTCAAGCTATGCTCGAGGCAAGCACATTTATTTAGAAATCATTTAATTCACATAAAATGTAAATTCAACTTTCTACAAATTAAATTCCCTTGTAAACATCCTAGGAAGTGTCCAAAGTTGTATGATTAATATTAAGGAATTTATGCTTCTCAAGAACTAACTTCCTAAGAAATATTATCAAAATGACTAACATATCTTTTAGAATTATAATATAAAAAATAAGAAATATTAATTAACTTTAATTGCCACTAATTATCCTTTTTTTTTTAGAAATTGTATTTTTAATCTTTCTTTATCATAATTTCTCTAAATTGGTAATTTCTTATTTTTTAATTTACTATAAAAATAAAATATTTAAATAAAAAAATTAAGATGGAATATAATTTAAATAATTAATTATATCAAATTCATATAGAGTAGAAAAGAAAAATAATTTTTTTTATTTTTATAATTGAATATTAAAATAATAAATAAAATAATATAATGGATATATATAATAAAAATATTTATATTTAGAATTAAATTCCTATTATAATTATATTTATGATATAATATTTAATATTTATTTTATATAATTTTGTATAATACTCATTCTATTTATGATAATTTATATGAATTAATAATTACATTTATATTTTATAATTAACAAATTTTATTTATCATTAATAATTTATATTTAATATAATTTTCAAATAATGAGAATAAAAGGTTAAAATGATTATTAATTAAATTAAATAAGAATAATTTTATATTTTTATCTATGAATGACATAAAAAATTCTTCTTATCTAGAGGATATTTTTGAAATTAGTGGTCAACCAAACGACTCAAGGATTTTCTACTTTCTGAAAAGTTACACTCTTCATGCTATTTTTATGAAACAAACAACCTCTTATATTAGAAAAATATGTACAAGATGTAGGGTCTTAATAAAGACCCATGACCTATCTAGTATCTACTAACAAGAACATCAATGGCTTGCAAACATTTAGAGTTGGCATATTAAATACGAAGAACGGCACAGCCATCGAACAAACAACACTTCAACTTGATACAGGGAGTTAACCCCATATGTTTATTAAAATTTATAAGTGACGAACAAAGGGGCACTGCTTGATATATGAAACCTAAGTTCATGCGAGAAATGATGTTATAAGAGGAATCATAAATTGAAAAAAAGGAAAAAAAATAAAAAAAAGACAGTATACCAAGATCCAATTATGGTGTACCTGGCTAAAAACATATCATAATGAGGACAAGAGAAAATATATATGCAAGAATAGGTCAATCTTATCATCAAGGAAATTCAAAATTACATGAAGAAAGATAATTAGGGTTTAGTGAAAAGGGAGGAGTCAAAGAGAACTCTAAATATATTATTGAATAATATACTGTTTGAATATAATCAAAGACTCAACTCTAATGTTCTACTTATATAAAGCTCCTAAGAAATATAAGGATTGTGATACCCTTAACATTGGTTGCAAAACAAGCAAGCCCAAGCCCTAGAATTAATCAATCATAATTTCCTATAATATATTTGTGACACTCCAAGCTTAAGCTGATGCTCGGAATAAACCTCCAAAAAAATGCAATAAATAATAAGAAAACTTGAAGAATTTTCAAACTACACAAATAGCTTGCAACGAGCACAACATGCCAATAACTCCCCCTGGATACAAAGCAATCTCATGACTGCCGGAATAATCATCAACGCAGAATTACTGACAGAATAACTGTAACTTTTGATGCCCCAAAAAAAAACAAGTGTTGCTGGAACAAACATGGACGCAAAAACTGCCAGAACGTCCATCAGTGCAAAAGAAAAGTGTTGCCGGAATAAACATCAGCACACAATACTACCAAAACAGCCACTGACACAAAAAAGAAGTGTTGCTGGAATGAATATCAGCACACAATACTGCCGGAACAATTGTCAGCACAAAAGAGAACAGCAGAAAACAAGCCCGGACAGATAGTGGCAGCAGAAATCCGGGTTCTTGTAGATTGGCTGATGCCGATCACAATGGCACTGATGATAAGAACTCATGCACCAGACACTGCAGATGCAGGGCCGAAGACATGCAGAATGGCAGCAGACTGTAGCAGCACATGGCAGCTTGTGGACGGCCAGAAGATGGCAATGATCTGGTGGGTGGCCAGCCAGAACCTAATAAACTTACAGGTGTGGGCAGTGAGATGAACTGACGCCGGGAATGAACCAACTTGAGAAGGCAGTGGTGCTGACGGCAGGATCAGAAATAGAGAACTTGAATTTGTTTGGAATGACTCAAGCAATTGCTACAATTATGATATCTATTTATATTTAAAAGATGCAATCAATTAAAAATATTACAATCAAATATAAAACACTAACTCTAATTCTAATCAAGTTAGAAAGGAAATAATAAATCTAAAATGTTCTAGAATAACCTCCTAATATGTACATATCCTAACACTCCCCCTCAAATTGGAGCATATATATCAATGCACTCAGCTTGTTATATATATAGTCAATTCTTGGTCTTCAGAGAGATTTAGTAAAAACATCAGCTAGTTGATAATTAAAATTCACAAAAACAGTGATGATCTCTTTTGAAGTTATCTTTTCCTGGATAAAGTGGCAATCAAGTTCTAAATGCTTAGTCCTTTAATAAAAAACTAAATTTGGAACAATGTGTAATACGGCTTGATTATCACAAATAAATTCCATAGAACTTGATTTATATAGTTTGAGTTCTTGTAGTAACTGTTTCAACCACATGAGCTTACATGTGGCTAATGTCATAGCCTGATATTTTGCCTCTGCACTAGATCTTGTCACCACATTTTGCTTTTTACTTTTCCACAAAATGAGATTTCTTTCAAAAAGAACACAATACCTAGAAGTGGATCATCGATCACTTGGTAACCTAGCCCAATCTACATTAGAATATCCAATAATCCGAGTGTGGCCTCCATCTTCATATAACAACTCTTTCTTGAGTTTCCTTTAATTTATCTAAGAATTCACATCATAGCATCTCAATGAACTTCACAAAGCGAGTTGAGAAATTGACACACTACAATTGCAACAAATGAAATATAAGATCAAGTGATTCTGAGATAATTGGACTTTCCAACAAGCCTTCAATATCTTCCTAAATCTGCAAAAAGCACTCCTTGATTTGGCAAAGTTTTATATTTGGATCGATAAATATGTCAATTGATTTGCACTCAATCATACCTGTCTCACTTAGGATATCAAAAGCATATTTCCTCTAACATATAAAGATACTAGATTAAGATTATACTACCTCAATGCCAACAAAGTATTGAAGTTTCTCAAAATTCTTAGTCTGGAAGTGACCAGAGAAATGCTAATTAAGCTGGTCAATACCTTTATGATCATCTCCTATAATTACTATATCATTAACATAAATAATTAGGTATACTTGATCAAAAATAGAAGAATTATATAAGACAAAGCGATCAGCTTCACTTTGTTGCATTCCAAAATCCCAAATAACTTTACTAAACCTTTTAAACTAACCTCGTGGAAATTGCTTAAAGCCATAGAGAGATTTCCGCAATTTACATACTAGATGAATCACCCCCTAAACAACAAATCCTAATGGTTGCTCTAAGTAAACTTCTTCCTTAAGATCACTATACAAGAATGCATTTTTAATGTCTAACTAATGTAAAAACCAACAACAAATTGTAAACAAAGAGAGAAAAAGACAAACTAAAGCAATTTTTGCAATTGGTGAGAATATATCACCATAATCCAAATCAAAAATCTAAGTACAGTCTTTTGCCACCAGCTGAGCTTTTAATCAATCAATCAATCTTTCCATCAAGGCTAACTTCAGTAATAAATTCCTAACGACATCTAACTATAGATTTGTCAATAAGCAAAGGCATTAAATTCCATGTACCACTAGTATGTAACACAACCATCTCATCCAACATTGCTTAACATGATTCTAGGTGAGAAAGAGCTTCTTGCATAATTTTTGGAATGGAAACAACAGGCAAGGCAGAAACAAAGGCATGGTGAGATGTAAACAAACAATGGTAACTCAACATTATAAATGGAATATGGATTTCAAGTAGAACAGTTACTTTTTTAAAGTGCAATAGGAAGGTTGTCAGAATTTTCTAATGAATCGAATTTCGGAGATGAGTCTATAATGTCTTCTTTAGTAATTTGGGCTGGTGCTAAATCTTCAATAACCTAAGTTGGATAGGTCATCATTTATAAGTAATAAAAGGCTACTCCTATGGAGATGAAGAAGATACAAGTGGATGATCATAAAAATGAATAGGTAAAACCTCAATTATCGAGGTGGATTTTGTGGGAGAAAAAAAAAAGACTCAAAGCATGTGACATCAGCAGAAATAAGAAATTTACGTGAAGTTGGTGAATCACAATTATACTTTTTTTACAATCTTGAATACCCTAGAAAAACATTTTATAGATTTAGGATATAATTTGTCTCTTCTTGAAGAGATATCATGAACAAAATAGATACTCTAAAAACACAGAGGAAATTTATACACAAGCTCTTTTGAAAAAAACTAGAAAGTAAGGAATTTGACAATTTAAAACAGAAGAAGGCATGTGATTAATTAATAACATGCAGCACATACAGCATCTGTCCAAAAAACCAAAAGGAAAATTTATATGCAACAAAAGAATGCGTGCAATTTCAATTAAATGTCAATTCTTTTTTTGCAATGCCATTTTGTTGAGGTGCATATAAATATATGGATTGATGAAGAATGCCTTTAAAGGGCATAAAAGAAGAGAAAGATATAGAAAAATATTCTCAAGCATTGTCATTTCAAAGTATGCGAATTTTTAAACCAAATTAATTATATATTTTAAAATAAAAGGATTTAAAAATCAGAACAATCTTTTATTAAATATAACTAAGTGCATCGAGAGTAATCATCAATGAATGTAACAAAATACCAAAAACCTAGAGTTAAAATAACACTACTCAAACCCCAAATATCACAATGAACAATAGAAAACAAAAACTAGAGTCTATTTTCAATTCCACTAGAAAATGAACTGCGTACATGCTTTCTAGATTGACAAAACTCACACTCTAAAGACTCTAGAGTTGAAAGACTAGGAACCATTTTGTGAAATTTTTCAATACTTGAATATCCTAAATGGTAGTGAAGTAATTCAAAAAATTCAATAAAAGTACAAATTACTAGAAAAGCTAATTTGATGCAAGAAAGTCCTTATAACTCATAACTAGTACCAATCGTCATTCTCATATTCCAATCCTATATAAGAAAAGAATCAGCAATGAAAATCACAAAACAATTAAAAGTACATGTAAGTTGACTAAATAAAATTAAATTGAGAGGTAACTAGGTATATAAAGAACTAATCGTAATCATAAAGAAGGAAGGAATTTTACTTGACCAATACCTTGGACAACAATTTTAAATTCATCAGCTAAGATAACTGTAGGAAGAGATTTATTGGCGCAATTAAATTGGATAAATAAGGATCAATTACTAGCTACGTGATCAAAAGCTCTTGAATCAAGTACTCAAGGGCCAAAGGATGCCGATGCAAAATGAGATTGACATAATGAACGATTACCAAACAAAGAAAGAAATAATACCAAATGCGAAATTCATAATTAATGCTTCAAACTTTTTTTTTAAAATAGTAATTGATCTAAATGTTTGGATCGAAAAGTAGAATTTCATTACTTAGATTGATGAATTGAGACCATAGGCAAAATCAATGAAAAGAGGCAACCAATGTGCGGTGGCATGTGTGGCTCACACACAGGTGTGGAGACAGCGTGTGATACTCACGTGCTTTTGATAGAGTGGGCGTGTCATGCACGAGCTAGTCAGCTTTACTGGAAAATGGCCAACACAAGTTTGTACAAGCATTTTCACGCAAAACCTTGTAACATTTTGGGAATTATGCCAAATAGATACAAAATGCTGGAGAATTTTTAGGTTCTGTTTAAGGGGAATTTGATTTCTAATTTGTGGGTTTCTGGGCTATTTTGGTTTTGTTTTGTTAATCAAACAAAAGGTGGTTTGGTTTTGATGCTTAATTTATTTTTTTATTTTTTTGGTTAAAACCCTAACAAGAAAAGATAACAAGTTATAAATTCAAGAATCAAGTAGTGGCAGTTTAGGGATGAGAAACAGATAACTTTTAAGAGAATATTATAGGAGGAAGGTAATTGGGAAGCACAAGAAAGTGCCAACCATATTTGGAATGTGATGGTTATGAGAGTTAAGACAGTTGTTAAGACAGTTTTAGGTAAATCAAAAGGTTTTGGATTGAGAGATAAAAAATCTTGACAGTAGAATGAAAATGTGCAGAAAAAAGATCAAAATCAGAAAGAAATGTTTTAAGGCCTTGCATGTGTGTGACAATACTGAAAATTGGGAAAGATATCGGATGGTTAAGAATAAGACCAAAAAGGCAGTGAACGAGATACGATCTAAAACTTTTGAAGAGTTCTACCGAGATTTAGGAACTAAGAACGAAGAACGAAAGATTTACAAACTTACCAAAAATAGGGAAAGAAAATTAGGAGATTTGGATCAAGTAAGGTGTATTAAAGATGAAGAAGTCCTACTCACAGATGATATCAAAAAGAGATGGGAGAAGTACTTTTATAAGCTTTTCAATAATAAGCAAGAAGTGACTAGAGATATGGAAGGATTAGAAACCCAAGAAGACAAACCAAATTTGGCTTATTATCGGAGGATTCGAGTTGGAGGTAAAAAAAGCTTTTAAAAAGATGGATAATGATAAAGTTGTTGGTCCTAATGGTATTCCTATCGAAGTTTGAAAATTTTTATGAGAGTAAGGCATCTTTTGACTCAACAAGTTATTTAATGAGATTTTAAGATCTAAGAAAATGTCAAATGAGTGGAAGAGGAGCATTTTGGTTCTTATATATAAGAACAAAGGAGATATGAAGAACTCTGCAAACTATCGAGGGATAAAACTTATAAACCATACTATAAAATTGTGGGAAAAAGTAATTGAATATAGATTAAAAGACGAGACTAAGATTGCAAAGAATCAATTTGGATTTATGCTAAGAAAGCCTACAACAGAGGCTATTTATCTTCAATGAGGGTTCACGGAAAGTTATCGAAGTAAAGAAAGAAACTTACATATGATTTTCATTAACCTAAAAAGAGCTTATGATCGAATACCACAAAAAGTGTTGTGGAAGGCTCTAAAAGAGAAAGGAGTTCGTATCGCATATAAAAGTGTCAAAATGGATTGGGTTAAACAGGTTGGCCTAGGATTGATATAATTTTTCCTGACTGAGATTGAGACTAGTATAGAAAACGATAACAGTGGTCCGACTTGGTAAAAGACTGTGACTGGTTAGCCCAACCTGGTAAAGGACTGTGGTAAAGGACTGAAACTGGTAAGTAATAACCCGTCGGGTTATTGAATTAACCAATTAACTTGATAATAGTAATAAGTAAAATAATTAATTTATTATTGTATGTTTAATTTTTATATAGATATTAAAATAATAGTTTTGGTGTATTAAAATTAAACTTTAATATTTATAATATTAAACTTATATATATGAGCAATATTCAATAATTTTTAATATTAAAATTAATAAATTTATATATTTAATATTGTTAATATATATTATACAATTTTATCAAAATAATATTAAAATTTAAATTAATACTTTGATATTAAAATTTTGAATTATTAAAAAATTTTAAATAAATAATATTGGACATACAATATAATACATTATTATTTATTTTTATTATATAAAAATTATTATAATTATTTTTATTGATTTATTATATAAATAATTATTTATTTATGTATATTTGATAATATATAAATGATTAAATATATTTATTTCTATATAATACTTTAGCATTGATCAATATATATTTAATAATATATATTCTTTTTATATATATAATATATATATAATATAAAATAAATATATATTTATTTTATTAAATAAAATAAATATATAATATAAAATTCATTATTTTTTTAAATGTATATATTATTAAATGCAATTTCGCACATTTATTAAAACTTAATATATATTAAATATATATTTAATAATATATATTTATTTTCATATATAATATACATGACTCATTGATATATATAATAAAATTTTAAATCATAATAATATATAATTATATTTAATAAATAATATATTTTAATTAATTAATGATATAAAATTAATAATAAACTAAAAATTAATATGATAATAATAAAATATAACGAATTATAAAAATCCGCCTGGTAAATGTCGACCTATGACTAAAATTAGGACTGGTACTGGTATTGGTATTATAACAACCCAATCTAAACTCAATCTGGTGAAAAAGTAGTCCAGCCTAAGATTAGCTCGACATACAATTTTTGTCCATTGGATTTGCTTGATTAGGTTGGGTTAACCCATTTTGACAAGTCTAGTCGCATATATTCTAACTATACAAGACATGCACGATAGAGTAACTAAAGTGTAAGAATTCTCGGATGAGAAACAAAGAATTTACTATAAGGATAGGTTTACATCAGGGTTCAACCTTGAGTTCTTACTTATTTAATCTAATCTTGGATGTTCTTACTAGGGACATACAAAAGACTATCCCTAAATGTATGCTGTTTGCAGATGATATAATCTTCATTGAAAAATCGCGAGAAAAGGTTAACTATAACTTTGAGCTTTGGGGACAGGCTTTGAAATCAAAGAATTTTTGCTTAAGTAGAAATAAGAAGGAGTATATGCATTGCAAAATTAACAAGAAACAAAATATAAATAATTTGGAAATAAGAATTAGAGAGCATATCATACCGCAAATATCTAAATTTAAGTATTTGAAATCTATTTTACAGAATGATGGGGAAATTGATTTAAATGCCACACAGAAGTTAGATGGTTAAAATAGAGAAAGACATATGAAGTTATTTACGACCGTAAAGTACCTATTAAGCTTAAAAAAAAATTTTATCGGACTGCTATACGACCAGCTATATTTTATAGTAGTAAATGTTGGGCTTTCAAAAGACAACAAGAGCAAAAAATAAGAATAACAAAAATGAGAATGTTAAGGTGGATGTGTAGTCATACAAGAAAGGACAAGATACGAAATGAATGCATATAAAGGCATATTGACGTGACACCTATTAAGGAGAAGATGACATAAAATCGGTTAAGGTAGTTTGGTTATATGCAAAAATGAGAATGTTAAGGTGGATGTATGATTATACAAGAAAGGACAAGATACGAAATGAATGCATATAAAGGCATATTGACGTGGCACCTATTAAGGAGAAGATAACAGAAAATCGGTTAAGGTGGTTTGGTCATATGCAAAGAAGGCCATTAGAGGCACCTATGAGAAGAATTTATCACACGATCTTTAAAATATAGAAGGAGGTCAAAAAAAACATTGAAAAAAGTTATAAAAAGGGATCTTAGTGAATAATATTACTAAAAATCTAGTTTCTAATAGAGTCCAATGACGACGTGCAATTCTAATAAAACTTTGTTATTATTACTGCTAATGAACAATTCTAGAAATAGAAAAAGATAATAGCAGAAGCAGAGTCCCTCAATGTGAGCGCTTCAATATTAGGGGTGATCATCGGTCGATTAATAGCGGTTAAGATTATTTTTTAAATCGACCGAAATTAATCGAAGTGTCTTTTTTTTCAACCGACCGAATCCGATTGCTTAGCCTTAACCGAATTTAACCAAAATTTTGGTTTCGATCGATTAAATTCGCTCTTAACCGACCAACTTCGGGTTCGGTCGGTTGGTTAAGAACGGTTTGAAAGATTATGATCACCCCTATTCAATATCAACTTGAATTTGCTTGAAATGGCTTAAGCAATTGTTACAGCCATAATATCTATTTATATACAAAAGATGTAATCAATCAAATATATTACAATTAAATTTGAGATACTAACGCTAATTCTAATCAAATTAGAAAGGAAATAATAAATCTAAAATCTTCTAGAATAACTTTCTGATATATGTATATATATATATATATATATATATATATATATATATATATATATATATATATATGTATATATCCTAACAAGAGAAAAATGAATTATTGAAAGGACAAAGGAGTTTTAGGGTAAGCTACAGCTTAAGTAGAAATGCAGAGATGTGAGAAGGATGCATTGAAAATGATATAAACCACAAGGCCTCAAGGTGGATAATATCATTTTGATACTATGTTGATAGATAATTAAGGTTTAGAAGAAAGGGAGAAATAGAAAAGCTAGGGAGAACTTTAAATATATTATTAAATGATATATTTTCTGAATACAATCATAGACTTAACCCTAATGCTCTCATTCATATAGAGCTCCTAAGAAATATAAAAATTGTAATACCCTTAACATTGAGTATAAGACAAGAGAGATTAGTCATAATCAATGAGAGATAATTTCCTATAATATAATTCTAATAATGTTTAAGTCAGAGGGAAAAGGAGAATATAGTTGAAATTAATAAAAGTTATTGGGATAAAATAAACAAATCAACATACACCACATTCTGAAACTTTCAAGACTCACTGAACTTTATGGTTACCAGGACCAAGAACTAAACAACAATGCGGCTAACCTTCTTAATGAAGTAACTGAACTTTTGCCTGAATTGTTGTAGTACATGCTGCACAACATGATAATGATCTACCTGACCCCTTGCAATGAGAGTTATCTGTTGCTCAATGAAGCTACGAATATCAGGCAGGCAGAGGTCTGCATCAATGGATTGATAACCTCTTATTAAAGTTATACCTAATGCAGTTGGGACTAACTTCCTGCCTGCTTGAACCTACAATTTGATCTTGAAATTAATATTTATATCTCGTAAGCCTGCAACATAGACATCATTCTATCCACTACCTGCACATAATTCCGCTCACATATGTTGTTAATATGCACTGGAATTGATGCATCTGTTCCTATCCCATTCTTCTCCATCAGGGATATCAGCTCACTCTCACTGAGATAATCTGGAGGAGAGGTTTTCCCCTGCAGAATTTGTGATCTTTAGATAACAGAAACAAGCAGAATAGTCGGCTGTACAAGATGACAAGATCAAACTCCCAGTTTACTCGATTAGCACATTCCAGCAGAAAAAAAGGGTGAAAGTACAGAGTAGAGAAAGAACAAGAAAAATCCAACAAGCCGTAAATAAAATTCAGAAACTAGCAACAACAACCATGCTTTATCCCATTAGAAGTAGTTGGCTACAAGGATCAACAGATGCTGTTGTGCTCAATCACGTGTCTTCCTCTATTCCTTAGACAAACTATCCTCTGACAAATCCAAAATAAAATTCAAAACACTGAAGAAACTAAATTTTAGTCAGGAAGTTCCTCATTTACCTCATATAGCTCCACTCTTGACACTTGTATTTTCTGCCCTTCTGTGAATCGAGGAAGATTTTTCTCAGTTACTGCCAACCAAGGCATTATGGATGTGAATCCATTAACTGTAACATGATGCCCTATACAATGAAATGACTCTCCACCGATTGAAAATTCTACTTTTCTCCTGGAAGGGATTGCAAACAATGCATGTTATAAAGAGGATAAAAAGTCCACTAAGTTTACATATAATTCATGGCCAAGGAATAGAAAAGGGGAATTCTTCTAGTTTCTTCATTTGTGGAAGGAAGTTATTTCAAGTGTCAATAGTGGTGCATCCAGATATTTTGTTTGTGGGAGTAATATATACATTAATAAAATATTACTGCCAGAGTTATAATAATTCATTCTTGAGTCTTCTCTTAATAGTTTAAGCTTTTGGGAACAATCGACACTTGATGTGATATCAAATCCTCTTAAACTAAAATGTCAAGAGTTCAATTGCTAATACTTCCGTTCTGTTAAGAGAAAGGAATTCTTGAAGTCATACTCCTACTAGAGACTGTCATATCTATTTATAATAAAAATATAGGGTTACAAGAGATAGGCCTAATGTTCATATATCTAATTAAATAAGAAATCAACAAATCTAATCCTCAATTCACTAGCACATTCAAAATACTAAATATCTACACAAGGTGAAGTGGGCTTATGTTAGATCCACACTTCAAGCCTAAAGGTCTATTATGTGATAGGGCATGTTAGAGATAATATAAAACCATTCACAAGCCTTCTAATAACTTAAGCTCTTGGGAACAACAAACACTTGATACTTTTAAAACCAAATAAATAAAATAATTTTTTTTATCCGCTTTTCTGTGTCTGTGTAATAGGTTAAATTTCAAACATCCTAGCTTTTGGTTAAAGTAAAAAATTTTCTTTAAATTGGTAGAGGGATATATGAGGGCCAATATTGTACAAGTTGTGAGGGCATTACATATAGTTACCACACGACCTTTTTTATTTTTTATATTTTTTTGTGTTTATGGGGATAATTGCCCTCACCATTACCTACATAGATCCGCCCCAAGTGTCAAGTAATAAAGTCATTCTCAAGCTTTCTCCTAACAATTTAAGCTTTTGAAATCAATTGACACTTACATGGTATCAAGGTCTATTTGACCAAATGACCATAAGTTTGATTTTATGCCACCCCAACCTGAAATATTTGGTTTATTTTGATAATTCTTGGTACATCTATATTCTATCCATCTATGAGCCTAAGGAGCTTCCATCAAAGGGTGCGTCATGTAATAAACCAGTATCGGGCCTTTCTCTTGCAGTTTAGCGGAAACACCATCAATTAGCACTTCCTAAGAGTTTCTTTACAGATCAGATTGTGGGATTAGGTTATGTAATAGGATTGTTGAGATCATATGCCTTTTTAGGATGTCATTATTATATACCTTTTTAGGAAATCATTCTAGAACGATTCTAGAATATGTATATATTATAAGTTATTTTAGATTGATATTTTTCCTTTCTAACTTGATTAGGATTATAATTAGTATCATAGATTTGATTGTAATTGATTACAACTTTTGTATAAATAGAATTCCTAACTATAGCTCATTGCTTAAGCTATTTTCAACAACTTAAGTCGATATCAGAATCCTCACATTGAGGGAATCTACTTCTTCTTTAATTATCTTCTATTGAATTTCAAAACTCTTATTATACCTAGAAATATAAACCCAAACACCACCCAATCTCTAAACACAAACCCTACAAACCCAAACAAAGAATTCTTTTTTTTCTTTTGAGAAACTATTTCACAAAATACACAACAATGCCTAATTTGATTGCTCTGATTCACAAAGCAATAGCATGAGTTCTAACAAACAACCAATGGAATCATCATCGCTGACAAATTTCTGGCCCCCTCAACCAAAGCGTGAACAATACATGCCACTATTGTAGACATGCATGAACAATACACACCACCACTATAGATGAGCATGAATAGTACGCATTACCCAACCACGAACGCACCTTGTCAATAAATCTGTCCGTGGCCACAATTCTAAAATTTAAACATTAGACCCCCTTCTTTTAGATCCAAATAATAAGGTTTCTTTTTTGTTTTTCTAGGTTCCTGTTTTATGGTTGGTAGTTGCTGCCCCTCTGGTTGTTGGTTGCTCCCCCACTGTTCACCTCTTTAACAAGAAAGAAAATATGGCCTCCACAATACATTCTAGTAATTTTACAATCTATCTATCTCATTTAACATCCTTTAGACCTTCGGTACTTGATTCGAGAGCTTCTGATTACATATCTGATAACAAATTCTTATTTACTCATTTTTATACCAATAAATCTCTTTCTGTTGTTACTTTAGCTGATTGAACAAAAATTAGTGCACAAACTATTAGTCAGGCAAATCCTTTCCCATCTTGACCTTTGAAATTAGTTTATTATATTCCTGATTGCCCACTCAATTTAATATCTATTAACCAACTTATATGCAGTCTTGATTGTTTTATAACTTTTTTTGTTGATTCCTTTTCCATACAAGACCAGAGAATGGGGATAATGATTGATACTAGGTATGAGTTACAAGACCTTTATTACATCTAACCAACTTCTCCAATAATTTGTGCTGCTACTAAGTTACCTAAGTTACTTCATTGCCATTTGGGTCATTCTGGTATCGAAAAGTTTCATAAAATGATTCCTCATCTTTCCATTTTAGAGACTTTAGAATGTGAGTCTTGTCAACTTAATAAGCATGTACGAAGCTCATTCCCCAGTAGAATTCACAATAAAGCTGAGTTATTATTTTCTATCATTCATTTTGATATTTGGGGTACAAATCATATTACTTAACTTTGAATTTTCAATATTTTATTATATTTATTGATGACTACTCTCATTGTACATGATTATTTTTAATGAAAGATTGCTTTGAGTTATTTTCAATTTCTAGATCTTTTTGTTCAAAAATTCATAATCAATTTTATGTTAAAATTAATATACTTCGGAGTGACAATCCACGAGAATATTTTTCCGCATCTTTTTCTTCTTTCATATCCTCCAAAGGCATTATTCATCAATCTACATGTCCACACACACCTCAACAAAATAGTATTACTAAAAGAAAGAATCAACATTTGATTAAAAATGCATTAACTCTTGATACATGCAAATGTTCCTTCTCATTTTTGGGTAGAAGCTATTCGAACTGCATGCTATTTAATAAATCATATCAATTCTTCTGTTTTAAATAATCAAATTCCTCACTCTCTAGTTTTTCCAAAAGAACTTATATATAAACTTCCTCTTCGTATTATCGAATATACTTATTTTGTTCTTGACCTTTCTCAAAGAAAAGATAAATTATTCCTTAAATCCATCAAATGTATTTTTCTAAAGTATTCAAGATTGCAAAAAGGCTACAATTGTCATTTACCAGCCTTGCATAAATTTTTTACTTCTGCTAATGTCACATTTTTTGAATCTTCTTCATTTTTCTCCTCTTTCACAGAATCCACTCTTATAACTGAGATTTTACCTATTCCTTTCTATGATCCTACACTTGTAACATTTCTATAGGATAAGCCTTTAATTACTTATCAGCGATGATCTTGTCCATATTATTGAAAATTCAGTTGATTCAGTACCAACCCAAATTACTACATAAGCTCCTATAGACCCATGTCCTGTGCTAACATCATCTCCACAATCCAATATTTCACAGAATTCACTCTTATAACTGAGATTTTACCTATTCCTTTCAATGATCCTACACTTGTAACAGCTCTACAAGATAAGCCTTTAATTACTTATCAGCGATGATCTTGTCCATATTATTGAAAATTCAATTGATTCAGCACCAACCCAAATTACTGCATAAGCTCCAATAGACCCATGTCCTGAGCCAACATCATCTCTAGAATCCAATCTACCAGGAAGTCCTGATGACCTTCCCATTGCTTTTCAAAAAAGTAATCGTTCTACTCAAAACCCATACCCTATTTATAATTTTCTAGGTTATTATCGTCTTTCTACATCCCACTATACTTATATTTCTGCTTTGCCCTCTATCTCTATTCCCAAAACTGTGAAGGAAGCTCTCTCTTACAAGGTGGCGTCAAGCAATGTTGGATGAGATAATTGCATTACGCATCAATGGTGTTAATTAAGAGAGAAATTTGTATTGTCATATCCTCAACTGAGTTAGACAGTCACTATATATTATAAACCAGGGTACATATAGCAGAATATAAAAGATGTGGAACCTATTTACTAACACTCCTCCTCAAACTGGGCTATAGATGTCAATCACACCCAGCTTATTACAAATTTCATCAACCCGTTTTCCCGGAAGAGTTTTAGTAAATAAATCAGCTAATTGTTTCCCTGTTCTAATATGTCTAAGACTAACAATTCCTTCTTGTAACTTCTATCGAATAAAATGACAGTAAACCCCTACATGCTTAATTCGTTCATAAAAAACTGGATTTGAGGCAATGTGAGTAGCAACTCGATTGTCACACCACAATTGCATAATCCCATGGGTCTTGATGCCAAGTTGCTAAAGAAGATAATTAACCCATACAAGTTCAGATGTAGCATGAGCCATAGCTCGGTATTCAAATTCTGCACTGGAGCGAGATATAACTGCTTGCTTCTTACTTTCCCATGATACAAGATTTCCTCCAACAAAAACACAATACCCAGAAGTTGATCTCTGATCTATAGGACATCCAGCCCAATCTGCATCAGAAAACGCTTCCACTCTACAATGACCATGATTTTTATATAAGACACCTCGACCAGGTGCTTTCTTCAAGTACCTCAAAAAGTGTGTAAGAGCATCCCAGTGGGAAAGTGGGAAGTCCTTGGGGAGTTCATAAACTGACTAACCACACTTACTGGAAAGGCAATATCAGGCCTAGTTATAATAAGATAGTTTAATTTTCCCACCAATCTTCTATACTATTCAAGACATCTTGTGGATCAAGCTTAATATTTGTAATCATAAGGTTCTCACATGGTTTAGCTCCAATCATTCCTGTTTCATTCAAGAGATCAAGCACATATTTCCTTTGAGATAAGAAAATCCCTTTTCTCCCTCGAGCAATTTCAATGCCTAAAAAATACCGAAGCGCTCCCAAGTCCTTAGTCTGGAAGTCAGCTTGAAGAAAGGCTTTCAATTGTGAGATCCCCAACTTATCACTCTCTGTGATCACAATATCATCAACATATATAGTCAGAAGAATACATCCTGAACTAGACTACCTATAAAACACAGAGTGGTCATGATCACATTTCTTCATTCCGAATTCTGTCACTACTTAACAGAATCTTCCAAACCAAGCTCGAGGAGATTGTTTCAACCCATATAATGATTTTTTTAAACGTAATACCTTGCCACACTCCCCCTGAGCAATAAACCCAAGTGGTTGCTCCATGTACACTTCCTCATTCAAATCTCCATATAAAAAGGCATTTTTAACATTCAATTTGTGAAGAGACCAATCATGAGTAGCAACAAGAGAGATAAGTAAACGAACAGAGGTAATCTTGTCCACAGGGGAAAAAGTCTCTGAATAATCAACACCATAGGTCTGAGCATAACCTTTAGCGGCTAGACGCACTTTTAAACAAGCAATAGAACCATCCGGATTCACTTTGACTGTAAATACCCATTTACAACCGATGGATTGTTTACTATCTGGTAAAGGCACAAGATCCCATGTCTGATTAGCTTCAAGAGCTGTCATTTCTTCCTCCATAACAGCACACCACCCATTATGAGAAAGAGCTTCAAAATAGGACTTAGGAACAGTAATAGAATCTAAAGAAGTAATGAAGGCCCGAAAAGAAGCAGGTAAAGAAGAATAAGAGACATAGGTGGAGATGGAATAAGGGTGGTGAGGGTTACCTTTCTGAGAGCAAGTATGGATACCTTTTCGGTGAGCAATCGAAAGATCAAAATCAAAAGACACAAGGGGAGGATCTGATGAGGAAGAAGCCGGTAAAGGAGATGAAGCTGACGGACCATGGGAAAGCGAGTCTAGATCAGATGGCTATTGCATGACCGATGGAGGAGCTGCTGGTGGTGCCTGCACTCTATGAGAATAAACAAACTGAATTGGAGGTCGAACCAAATTTTGTGGTGGAGGAACTTGTGAGTCCAGTGAAGGAGAAGGTACAAGGAAGTATTCATCAACATGATCTGATTCTGGCAAGGGGGAGGAAGATGGAGACGGCCCAAAGAATGGGGTAGACTCAAAAAATAAAACATCAGAAGAAACAATATAACGATTTAACTCAGAAGAAAAACATCGATACCCTTTTTGAGTACGAGAATAGCCAAGAAAAACACACTTCAAAGACCGAGGATCCAATTTCGATACCTAGGGACGGTGATCATGAACAAAACAGGTGCACCCAAAAATACAAGGGGAAATACGAAAAAAAGGGCTTAGAAGAAAACAAAATAGAAAAAGGTTCCTAACCACCAAGAATAGAAGAAGGCATGCGATTGATGAGAAAACAGGCTATAGAAACTGCATCTGCCCAAAAAACTTTAGGAACTTTCATTTCAAATAAAAGTACCCGAGAAACTTCCAGTAAATGTCGATTTTTTCGTTTAGCTACTCCATTTTGTTGTGGAGTAACAGCACAGGAAGACTGATGAATTATACCATGCTGAGACAAATAAGCTGAAAACTATGTAGAGAAATACTCTTTAGAATTATCACTTCGAAAATTACGAATAGTTGTCTGAAATTAATTTGTAACCTCAGCATGAAAAGTACAAAAAACATTAAACAACTCAGAACGATTTTTCATTAAATAGAGCCAAGTCACTCTCGAATAATCATCCACAAAAGACACAAAATAACGAAAACCAAACTTTGAAATAACAGAGCAAGGCCCCCAAATATCTGAATGTACTAACTCAAAAGGAGATGAAACCCGCTTATTAACTCTAGAAATATAAGATTGACGATGCTGTTTAGCAAATTAACAAGACTCACAATCTAAATGAGATACAGACGCTAAGTTAGGACATAATTTTCGTAAAGAGAGCATTGAGGGATAGTCAAGACGACAATGTAATTAATGTAGAGTGGGGGTAGTAGCAGCAGCAATTGGTTGAGAAACTTTATCATCCAGCACATATAATCTCCCAGATTCATATCCCCTACCAAAAATCTTCTTCGTCAACAGATCCTGAAATACACAATAACCAAGAAAGAAAAAAACACCACAATTATAAGCACGGATTATTTGACTAACTGAAAGTAAATTAAATGAAAAATTTGGGAGGCACAAAACATTGGATAAAGAGATATCAGAGGTGAGATTGACCATGCCACTTCCAACAACAGAAGCAGTAGACCCATTAGCTAAAGTGACATGTGAAGGATGAGAATTAGTAAAGGAAGATAGTATACTTGTTTGACCTGTCATATGATCAGTAACCCCAGAGTCAATGACCCATCTAGAATTGGAATGAGATAGACATGCAGTAGGATTACCTGTGTGACCTATGGTGGCAGTAGGTTGGGTGGGTGGCGGCTGTACATAAGCCTTTAATTGCAAGTACCCAGCATATTCGCTATCAGATAATAATTTAGCATTGAATTCTAACTCGTGCCATATAAGCAAACTTGGACTACTGGGTATTCCTTCCTACCAACTTCGGACAGAATTTCTTGATGTGTCCTTGTTCTTGACAATGATAGCAAATCACAACTGAATCACCTCCTCTCCTTCCTTCACTAGAGTGATTCTGCCAATCACCTCCTCTTCCTCCTTCATTAAAGTGACCTCGCCCTCTTCCTCTTCCCCTACCACCTCTAGCATTACCACGGCCTCCACGAGCACCTAAGCCAACTAATGCTGCTGACTCATTCATATTTGAAGATGGAGAGGAAGAAGAAATATCTTTGGATGCTCTTTGAACTCGATAATAAGCTATTTTTCGAGTGAGGGGCTCAGAACAAGATAAGACCTGCTATCGTGCTGTGCTGAACTCAAGAGGTAAACGCATCAAATAACACAAAGCAGCTAGTTCTCACTGAGAACGCATTGCATTAACATCACTAGTAATAGGCAGCAGAGAAATCCATTGTTCATAAATACGATTGAACTCAATATAAATTTGAGCGTTGGTCTTACCTCTCTCATCTGATTGAGACAATGACACAGTCAAATCATATACCTAATTCAAATCATCCTTTTTCGAATATAGGCCTTCAATAGACTCCCATAACTCCTTAACAGTACGACAATGAGCTGTGTTATCTTCAACTTCCGTAGCTAAAGTATTACAAACTAACTTGAACAACCGATGATCTTCTATGGGTGGCTCGAGTAAGGTGATGTGTCATACGAACTTCATCAAAATAGTATTCAATTGCTCTTTTCCAGGTAACATATTGTCGTCCTTCAATATCTAACTTCCGCTTTGTTATTTTTTCACCTACTGGTAATAATTCTGAAAAATTAGATCTAAGTTCTCTCCTTGAATTTCCAGAACTATTGGGACCCCCAGAATTGTCCATGAAATCAGAACTAGTATCCATATCCAGCCAACACAACAGAAAACCAGAAGAAAATTATCCAGAAAATAGAAAATGCCACCTGAAGACATGAAACTGCAAAACCAACCTTATAGAGTCCTCTGAAACAGTGCCAGACAGAAGATCGCCGCCTGAAGATGCCTCGCGCGCCTCTGCCTACCTTTGCAAGTAGGCTTCACGTGCCTCCGTACACCCGCACGCGCAGCCTAGTCGGGATCGTCTCGGCCCGATCTGTTGTCCGGTGTACCCAAACCTTCCGTACTGGTTCCGCTTCCACAGCGTTGAACAATACCGTTCTAGTCTCCACCTCCGTACGCCGCCGTATGCCGCCACCAAACAGCAATCCTGAGGTCTAGGCTTCCACCAATAAGTGGCTTGAGTGCCGCTGGTCCCACCGTGACCTTAGTCACGCATAAAAGAAAAATAAAAAAAGGAAAGGAGGAAGAAGAGAGAGAGTTGGGTTGTTGATTGAGATAAGAGAAGGATTACTAGAAGGCTCTAGATACCATGTTAA
Organism: Sindora glabra; assembly: GCA_020226215.1. Classification (NCBI taxonomy): domain Eukaryota; kingdom Viridiplantae; phylum Streptophyta; class Magnoliopsida; order Fabales; family Fabaceae; genus Sindora; species Sindora glabra. Next base: position 69,782,991 of record CM035232.1, on the reverse strand, counting down.
TTAAGAGAGAAATTTGTATTGCCATATCCTCAACTGAGTTAGGCAGTCACTATATATATTATAATATTGGGTACATATAGCAAGATATAAAAGATGTGGAACCTATTTACTAACAAATGGTAGATAGGAATTGCTATCTCTGCCTGTTAGCAAATCTTTAGTTGGATGTCGTTGGGTCTTTACTATTAAAATTGGCCTTGATGGAAAGATTGACTAGTTAATAGCTTGACTAGTGACAAAAGGCTATACTCAAATTTTTTGTTAGGATTATGGAAATACATTTTCACTTGTTGCAAGGTTTGCCTTAGTTCATCTTTTCCTTCCTCTGGCTGCCATTCATCATTGGCCTTTACCTTAGTTAGATATTAAAAATGCCTTCTTATATGATGATCTTGAGGAAGAAGTTTACATAGAACAAAGGTTTGTTGCTTAGGGAGAGACTCATCTACTATGTAAATTGAAGAAATCTCTTTATAACTTTAAACAATCTCCACAAGCTTGGTTTGAGAAATTCAATAAAGTTATTTGAGATTGTGGCATGCAACAAAGTAAAGCTGAACACTATTTTTTACTATTCTTCTATTTCTAGTCAAATATATCTAATTGTTTATATTGATGACATAATGATTATAATAGATGATCACAAGGGCATTGACTAACTTAAATAACATTTGTCTCATCACTTTTAGATCAAGGATCTCGGGAAACTTCATTACTCTTAGTGTTGAAATAGCACAATCACAATTTGGTATATTTGTCAAAGGAAATATGCTTTTAATATACTAAGTGAAACAGGTATGACGAATTGCAAGCTAGTTGACACACTTATGGATCCAAATATAAAACTTCTACCAAATCAGAATGAGGCTTTTTTAGATCTAGGAAGATATCAAAGACTTGTTGGAAAATTGAATTATCTTACAATTACTCAACCTGATATTTCATTTGTTGTAAGTGTAGTACGTCAATTCCTCAACTCACCTTGTGAAATTCATTAGGATGCTATTATATGAATTCTCAGATACATTAAGGAGAGTCCAGAAAAGGGATTATTATATGAAAGTCAAGGCCACACTCAAATTATTGAGTATTTTAATATAGATTGGGCTATGTCTCCAAGTAATCGACAATCCACATCTAGATATTGTATTTTCTTTAGAGGAAATCTTATTTCATGGAAGAGTAAAGCAAAATATGGTGGTAAGATCAAGTGGAGAAACAAATTATCGAGCAATGGCACTAGCCTCATATAAATTTATAAGGTTGAAATAATTGTTACAAGAAATCAAATTATATCAATCATGTCTTATGGAACTTGTATGTGATAATTAAGCCGCATTGCACATTGTCTCAAACCCAATATTTCGTGAGAAAACTAAGCATATTAAACTTGACTACCACCTCATCCAAGAGAAGATAAATTCACAAAAATCAGCATTGTTTTTGTGAACTCCGACGATCAACTAGCTGATGTTTTTACAAAGTCTCCCTGAAGACCAAGAATTAGGTATGTATGTAATAAGGTGGATGCATTTGATATATACACTCCAACTTAAGGGAGATTATTGAGATTATATGCCTTTTCACGATATCATTATTATATACCTTTTTAAGAATCATTCCAAAATAATTCTAGATTGATTATGTATATATTAGGAAGTTATTTTAGATTTATATTTTTTCTTTCTAGATTGATTAGGATTATAATTAGTATCATAAATTTGATTGTAATAAATTACAACTTTTGTATAAATGAAATTCCTGGCTGTAGCTCATTACTTAAGCAATTTTCCAACAATTCGAGTAAGATTACCTGTTTACACTCAAACAACAATAACAATAACAACAAAACCTTATCACACTAAATGAAATCAGCTACATGGATCACACAACACTATTCGGCTTTATTAGAAACCAGATTTTTAGGAATTTTATTCACCAAGTGATCCTTTTTTATGATTTCTCCAAGTGTCCATTTTAGCCTTTATCTACACCTTTTCGTAGGGTTAAAGATCATGTGATCAACTCTTCTCATTAGTACCTCCGACGGCCTCCTTTGCACATGTCCAAACTACTTTAACCAATTTTTTATCTTCTCCTTAATTGGTGTCATATCAATATTCCCTTATTTGCATTCATTTCGTATCTTGTCCTTTCTTGTATGACTACACATCAATCTTAACATTCCCATTTCTGCTACTCACATTTTTTGCTCGTTATCCCTTCAAAGCCCAACAATTGCTATCATAAAGCATAGCTTGCCGTATAGCGATTTGATAAAACTTCTTTTTAAGCTTGGTAAGTACTTTGCGATCACAAATAACCCAACGCCTTTCTCTATTTTAACCATCCAACTTATATCTTGTATATGACATCTCCATCAAAGCATGGCGATCTTACAACCAAAGACATTAAAGTATATATATTTCTTAGTAATTTCATATAAATAGAGCAAATAGGTTTAAGTCGTATATAATTGCACAATCTTATTTCTTTCAATAATATATCAAAGTTTTCTCTCTCATTCTCTCTAGCCTCTACCTCCTTCTTCCTTAGCAAAACCCTAGTTACTTTCTTGAACTTGGTATCAGAGCAATAACATCCACCACTTTGAGGCTGTGTAATATTGCTTCCAGCAATCTCAAAGAAGTTAAATTGCCAATGACGAATTTAAGTTTAGTTTTGTTGTTATCATGAATTATATTCTGCTTAACAAAAAGTAAAAAAAAAAATATTAGAGTTGTTCTAGGTTTATATATATTTTTAGTCATTATTTATTTAATTCTTGAATCTTTGTAAGAAAAAAATAGCCGAGTACCAGAAAGGTCATTTGAAACATGGGAATAGGTGCAAAGGCACGGCCAAAACCTGGCCAACTGGCTCACACAGGGTTTCATTGGCTTGATTGAAATGAATCAACTGCCATTTTTTCATAGTCCAATTCTCCAACATCAAACCTTTATTTCGAATTTCTAGATCAGAATTTTAGAAAAAGGGACTTTGTTTTAGCCAATAAGAACTACATAATTGGTGATGTTTCAGAAATTTTTTATATTAGAAACAAGATTGGACAAGCTAGGGCAAATTTTGGTGAGTTTGCAACATCCAATAGTTTTTTTGGGTAGTTGTTGATGCCCTTTGAGCATAAGGATATAGTAATAGGGTCTATAATATAGAGTTTTCTCCCTACCTCTCTCAGCCTCTTTACTTTTTCCCTTCCCTTAAAACCTAATTAATTTCTCAACACAATGTTAGGCTTGTATCATTCGCCTTGAGGCATATTGGGTGCCATGCTTCCAGCAACCAAGAACAAGGTTGTGTTGTCACTGTAAGTAATTTTGTACCCTCAATTCATATTTTCATTCATTGTCCAATTATTCAACTTTGTCAAAATGAGCTAGAGTAGGGTAACGCCAGTCTGTAACCCAAGTGGGGACACTTCTCCCCCTAAGGGTTATGTTAGGCCTTCGACAGCCAATGTAAAAACTTTACCGAAATCTCTTATATGGATTACACACGACGATTTATTCATGCTAATGCTAGGTCGTTATCCAGGAGTAACGTGCTGTATGGCTCAAGTGCAGCGTCAAATGAGCTATAACCGTTGCATCGACGCCCAGATGTAGTGTTAAATGAACAAGGGTACTCACATTTTTCTGGACGGATGTGGGTAAAAAAGCTAGTCCACAAGAACTTGATTAGGTTTGGTACTTGGAATATCGAAACGCTAACAGGTAAATCTTTGGAAGTTGTGGATACCATGATTTGGAGAAGGATTAACATCAAGTGTCTTCAAGAAACTAAATGGGTTGGAGAAAGAGATAAGGAGTTAGACACTACAGGCTATAAGCTATGGTATACAGGGAAATTTAGAGGAAAGAATAGAGTTGGTATTATTATAGATAAGAATTAGAAGAAGAATATGGTGGATGTAAAAAGGACAGGGGACAGGATCTTATCTTTAAGATTAATAGTTGTACAGAAAACTATCAATATTATTAATGCCTATGTACCACAAATAGGATCGAAGACACATTTAAAGGAGAAGTTTTGGAAAGACCTAGAAGGATTGGTTCAAATATTTTCACAAGAAGAAAAGATTTTCATCAGAGGGGATTTAAATGGATATGTTGATAGTGAGGTAAGGCATTTTTAAAGAGCGCATAGAAGTTTTGGTTATGGAGCACTAAATGAGGAGGGGCAATCCATTCTTGATTTTTCGATGGCGTATGATTTTAAGATTGCAAACACTTGTTTTAAGAAGCGAGAGGAGCATTTAATCACGTACAAAAGTGGAACCTCAAGGTCACAAATTGATTTCTTTTTGGTAAGGAGCTCAAATAGAAAAATCTGTAAGGATTGCAACGTGATTCCGGGGGAGAGCCTTACTACACAGCATAGGGTCTTGGTCCTCGATGTTCTTTTTAAAATTAGAAACAAGAAGAAACAACATATTATAAATCCAAGGATTAAGTGGTAGCAACTCAAGGATGAGAAACAAATGACTTTTAAGAGAATATTATTGGAGGAAGGTAATTGGGAAGCACAAGGAAGTGCCAACGATATTTAGGATGCGATGACTAGGAGGGTTAGGATGGTTGCTAAAACAGTTTTGGGGTGAATCAAAAAGTTTTGGACCAAAAGATGATGAATCTTGGTGGTGGAATGAAAGTGTGTAGGAAAATGTCAAAATCAAAAGGGAATATTTTAAACCTTGCATTTGTGTAACAATGCTAAGAATTGGGAAAGGTATCAGACGGTTAGGAAAGAGACCAAAAAAGCACTAAGCGAGGCACAATTTAAAACTTTTGAGGAGTTCTACCATGATCTAGGAACAAAGAATGGAGAACGAAAGATTTACAAGTTTGCCAAAAATAGGGAAAGAAAATCAAGAGACTTGGACCATGTAAGATGTATTAGGATATAGAAGGACAAGTTCTACTCACAGATGAAAATATCAAAGAGAGATGGGAAAAATACTTTTATAAGCTTCACAACGATGAGGAAGGAGTAACTAGAGATATGGAAGGATTAGAAATCCAAGAGGACGAACAAAATTTGACTTATTACTGCAAGATTCGAATTAGGGAAGTAAAAGAAGCTCTTAAGAGGATGGATAATGATAAAGCCGTTGGTCCAGATGGTATTCCTACTAAAGTTTGGAAATATTTGGGAGAGCAAGGTATTTTTTAGCTCACCAAGTTATTTAATGAGATCTTGAGGTCTAAGAAAATGTCAAATGAGTGGAGGAGGAGTATTTTGGTGCCTATATACAAGAACAAAGGAGATATCCAGAACTGTACAAACTATCCAGGGATAAAATTTATAAGTCATATTGTGAAGTTATGGAAAAAAATGATTGAGTACAAATTAAGAGATGAGACTAACATTGCAGAGAATCAATTTGGATTTATATTAAAAAGGTCTACAACAGAGGCTATTTATCTCCTACGAAGATTGATGGAAAAGTATCTAAGTAAAGAAAGAGATCTACATATGATTTTCATTGATTTAGAAAAAGCTTATGATCGGATACCAAGAGAAGTATTGTGGAAGGCTCTGGAGAAAAAAGGAGTTCGTGTCGCATATATTTGAGCTATACAAGACATGTAAAATGAAGTAACTACAAGTAAGAACGCCTAAAGAAGAGACAAAAGACTTTGCTATAAGAATAGATCTACATCAGGGTTCAGCCTTAAGTCCTTACTTGTTTAACCTAGTCTTAGATGTTCTTACCAGAGACATACAAGAGAATATCCCTAATTGTATACTATTTGCGGATGATATAGTCTTAGTTGAAGAATCGCGGGAGGAGGTTAACTATAAATTGGAGGTTTTGAGACAAGCTTTGAAATCAAAAGATTTTCGCTTAAGTAGGAATAAGACGGAGTATAGGCATTGCAAGTTTAGTAAGAGACAAGATAGAAATGATTTGGAGATAAGAATTGGAGAGCATATCATATCGCAAATATCTAAATTCAAGTACTAGGGATCTTTTCTACAAAGCAATGGAAAAATTGATGGAGATATCACACACAAGATACAAGCTGGATGGTTAAAATAGAGAAAGGCATCTAGAGTGATTTGTGACCGTAAAGTACCTACTAAGCTTAAAGGGAAGTTTTATCGAACTGTTATACAACTAACTATACTCTATAGTAGTGAATGTTGGGCTTTAAAGGGACAACAAGAGCAAAAAATTGGAGTAGCAGAAATGAGAATGTTAAGATGGATGTGTGGTCATACAAGAAAGGACAAGATACAAAATGATTGCATACGATGACATATTGGCATGGCACCTATTAAGGAGAAGATGAGAGAAAATCGGTTAAAGTGGTTTGGTCATGTGCAAAGAAGGCTATTGGAGGCACCAATGACCAATGAGAAAAGTTGATCACATGATTTTTAGCCCTGTGAAAAAGTGCAGTGGAAGGCCAAAAAGGACTTTAGAGGAAGTTGTAAAGAGGGATTTCTTGGTGAATAATATCACCAAAAACTTAGTTTTTGATAGAACCCAATGGCGTCATGCAATCCATGTAGCCGACCTCACTTAATGGGATAAGGCTTAGTTGTCGTTGTTGTTGTTGTTGTTGTTATTGTTATTGTTGTTGTTGTTGTTGTTGTTGTCGTCCAATTATTCAACTTTCTCTTCATTTGCATTCCCCTACAGGATCTCTGTAACTTAAACAAGTTGTTAGGTTACCAAAAAAAGAAAAACTAATAGTTTTGATAATTCTTTTAGGACAGTGGTGTTGCCGAAGGCTGATTTTGTTTGAGGCGTTCAGGTATGCAAGAACTGGTTATTTTCGTATTGTTTGGCCATTGTGAGAGAACTATGGCAGAAGAATCTGTGGGTTCCAGTGGCTTTGCTGGGTATTCTAGCTTTCAAGCAAGGTTTTTCTTGCTTTGATGTGTTGAATTTGTAAGGGAATGTGCCTTATTTGTGGTGGTTGGCTGCAGCTAGCAAAATCTGGGAGCAATTTGGTTTGAGGTTATCTTGGTGGTTTGTCTTTTGTTTTGGTGTAATTCCAACCAGGGGTGTTGGCTACCGTTTGGCATAATTCCCAATGGTGATGGTGGTTTTGAAGATTGGCTAGGAGAAATTGAGGGAGCAATTCAAGGGAAGTTAGCAGAAGACTTCTAAAGGTAGTCATTTGCAACAAGGAAAACAGTTGAAAAAGGGTCGAGGGAGAAACCAAGGATGGTTGGATGAAAGACTTCTAGGAGTTGTATCTACCAAGGTTTTGGCTAGTGCTTTAGGCTTGGATGTTTGCATTTAGGAGTTTTTCACCAATTGTTGCTTGTTATGAGCTACTCCTGAGGTTTGAATTTTATCAAGTGTTTCATTATAATTATGTTTTATTTTTAGGGTTCAAATTTATGTAACAAGCTTAAGCCTTGTAAGCTACAACTTAAGGGGCAGTGTTAGAAAGTACTATTTAGTAATTGGGTTATTGTATGAACTTTGGTTATGCTATGGGCGAAGTCCTTGTGTATTTGTGTTTCCTAATAGCTCTATATAAACAAAGCCATATGGTTATGTCTAATGAAGAATTCAGTTGTCCTATTTCATTCTATAATAGTTTTCTCTCCAACTCTCAGCTTCTCTCTACTTTTGCCCTTCCCCCAAACGCTAATTATTTTCTCAACAAGAAACGGCAACAACATAAATTAATCACTGATCAAGCCAGTCTGAAAGCCAGCATAGGCAAGGTTAAGACAAATTCTGGACAGCACAATTTTACCTTACAAATTTGCAGTCTGGGGATACTGTTCCTATGAAGTGTTGACAGACGTATTGATACAACTTCCAAGCATCATTGCCAAACATATCTTCTGATGCTGACCGCATTGGAGTTATAGGAGGATGGTCACCTGCATCTGTTCCTAATCGAGGCTTATGATAACCATTAGTGAGCAGACTTTGTACATAATTACCCCACGTTGGATTATATGCTTGTGCGGAGAGTGCACCCGAGAAGTCAAATGAAGGAGGGTAGGCTGTGCTCTCTGTTCGTGGATAACTTCGGAAACAGTACACAATAACCAACCAAGAGTCATTATAAGCTACAAATAATCTAAATATGAGATTATAATATAAAATACAAAACATAAGTAATGAAAAAACCTGATAAAACCTTGCGTATACAAGCGTTCAGCCAGTTGCATGGCCATTTGAGGTCCAAATCCTAGAGCATTTGATGCAACCTGGACATACAAACATTGTATTCAAACTGTATCATCAAACCATTGAAAGAATCCTTAATACTCTATTTTTTCCTTTTCATACAAAAAGCATTTTACTAAACTACCAATCTTCTTATAGTAAATATCATTTTTTTTTTTTTTTATAAATACTAGAAGGAGAAGGAATCAGGACAAGAGAATAAGATATTATCTGGAAGAGGAGCCAAGATGCTCTAACTACAGCAATCAAACACTTGTGTTATTGGAGACAAACAATATCATCTCCTTTTTTTCTAACCTTTAGAAGATTCACTGTGTTTAGACCAACAGGGCGACTTTTGGTTTCCTGTTTTTCTGAGATTTCAGTGGTTTCCAAAATTCCATCATCAGTCACCAGCTTTTGAAACATCATAGCCACCTGAAATCATATAGAAGTACATATTTCGGATGGAAGAAGAACAAGACAAAGACATCACAGCTTTAAAGAAAGAATTTTTCACATTTATGTCAAACAATTTGCCACGTTCCCAATCTAGCTGAATTTCATAGCCATCTTGTATTATGTAAGGGTGCAAAGTCCAAAATTTTTCTGGCTTGAAAGTATTTATTTGCAAATACCGCTGCACGCAAAAGCCGAGTGTAGGAGTTTGACAAGGTCCATAGCTGAAATAGGCAAGCAGTTGACGCAATCAATAATTATCAAGCAAGGCTTCAGCTGAAGATGCCTAAAGAGTGATACAAACTTTCTGTTTGCCTTATTAAATAAAGATTAGATGCCTGTTAGATTCAATGAAGTAGGGCAAGCATACGAAGCCTGATGACACCTGTCCCCTCCCAACTCCAATGTGAAACTAGACATGAACCGCGGAATAGAATAAAGCAAAAGCAAGGCATAATGCCAACGTGACTATTACAAAGGCAATTACCCACTACAAGAATTAAAACTGACAGAGAATGACACTTGGATGCCATATTGCATAATCTACTACTCCAGATAAAGAACAGAATTCATGATATATACCAAATTAGGGATTCTAACACTTAGCATTTCAAGTATAGATCAACGAGTGCCAAATAGTCCAAATAATATCTTTAAGGCTTCTTAGCCAAAACAAATACTTGAAATTGTTGGAATGAATAGCTTGAGAAAATTATCTCAGCCTTGGTTCTTCATATAGCAAAATTACAATCAATACATTTTAATGCTAGAGAATAAAATCCCTAGAATTATGCCTAAACATTTCCTCATTTATTCTAATTACTAAGTAATTACAGCATAGTCAACTAATACATATCAATCACATTTATTACTATTTACTATTTAACACAAATGAAGTAAATGCAACAAAATACATAACAGGTATTAGTAGAGTCAATTCTAGATGGCTTATTGTTTAATGAAGCAAATGCAACCAAATGCATAACTGGTATTAGTAAAGGCAGTTCTAGATTATTTGTTTTTTAGCACGGTTAACTGGTACAGAGGATCTTTCATGGCCAAGTCTGATATCTGTTAGCTCATTTTCAACCCCAAAGCGAAACCAACCTCACTGCACGCACTTCTACTCAGACCACTATTTGTATAGCATTCAATCCTTGATCATAATTTCTATCTGAAACAATACTGAAACAATCAGTTAATTACAAATCCTCATTGAGTCCATACATTCTCACATTGATGAGAAAATTATTATCTACATAACACCTAAGTAACACTATTCTGCAAAAAATTTTTTAGGGATAAAAAAATACAACTTCCATTCATTATCAACCATGTATAGCAAAGAGAGATATCGCATAGCAGCAAATGCAAGATAAACTACAAACTAAGAGACAGAGAAGAGAAAAGAAACTAACGAAATAACCCTGGAATCTAGGTTTCCATATTTTCCTTGGAAATAACTTGTCTGAAAACGCGTGAAGGCAACTCCAACTTTTAAATCTATTTCTTGCCTAGCTTCTACAGCAAGTGCCTCATCTCTGTTGGGTTCCACGAGGTTGTCCAGAGCCTTCAGAATATCTTTCTCAGTAACAGATGAAAAGCGCGCTCGATAAACCCTCTTCCTAGCTTCATTTGCTTGGAAACTAGTTGACTCAATAACTGCAAAGTCATTCAGATTTCCAGAGGCTTCAAAATATAATTTCTGATTCAGCATAAACAAACAAAACAGAATCTAGAAGCATGATTGTAAACAAATTATTTTGCTATCTAGTGCAGGACTGGAGCAAATGTAATACTAATTAGGAAGGGAAGAGAGGACCAAAAATTGAGAAAGCCAATCCCTAGCTATATGGCCCATAAAGGCACCATCAAATAAGTAATGAAACTTGAAAATTCTCACATACTCCACCGAAACACGTATCATCACTCTGCCAATTGTCAATTTTGTAGAACCCACGTCCATTGGAATTTCTATTTTCCATTTTTCAATGCATTGGAAATTGTAATTGGCTTCTCTCCATTGGCCAAGAGTAAGGACACGTTATAACTTAAGTATACAAGAATTTCTCATAAAACATAACCCCTGGCATTTCGTTCTAGCCACATACACCACAAAGTCTTGCAACCTCCCAAAGTGCACTTTTTATATGTTATTTCCAAAAATACAATATCTAGTTGAAAAGAATATATCTAAAGTAGCCAGGCCAGGTAAACCCATGAAATCCTGAACAGAGAGAAAAGCTTTGATGTAAATATATGTATTGTATCTGAAATAGCTGGAGATTTTAGTATTACTAGTCCCACATCAATTGTGAAAGGGACCACAGCTTGTCACTACTTGCATATATTGATGTATTTCTGATGAGTTATATACAAGAAATACTTTTTCCTCCATGTGTTCTATCTGGTTTCACATGGTACCAGTAATCACATGGATAATACTTTATCTAGGACTTTCACTGAGGCCCCTGCCATTACTACTGAAAAATTACTTAGTCCATCTAATTATATTTCTAGGTCAAAGGCAATTGAAAAATGGTGTCAAGGCCAACAGTTGAAGGATTATTTGACTACTAAACCACCTGATGTGCCAGAGAATGGTAAAGATAATTGGGAAGCAGCTAATGCATTGCTTTGTTTCCTCCTATGGCATTCTATTGATCCTTCTCAGCACTATATTTATATTGTGTATAACACTAGTTATGGGCTTTGGACACAAGCTAAAAATCTTTACACTAATGATGTTAAACATCTCTATGCAATTGTTGATAAATTTATGATTCTCAGACAACAAATTGGGCAAGGCCTGTTTGTTCCAAATCTCATTGCACAAATGTTTGCTATCAAGTCTAAATTCAATATAATGCTACCTTGTTCTGATCATGCTACCAACTAGTTGGCCCAACAAGACAATTTTTTTTTTTTTGGTGGTTTCTACTCTAGTTGAGCCCAATGACATCATGCAATCCATGTAACCGATCTCACTTAGTGGGATAGGGCTTTGTTATTATTGATTAGAGGAAAATTTGTAATGTCATATCCTCAATTGAGTCAGGCAGTCATTATATATAATATAATACAGAATATATATCATAAAACATAAGTGATGTGGGACATAATGCTACTTATCTACTAATACTCCCCCTCAAGCTGGGCTATAGTTATCAATCATGCCCAATTTGTTACGAATTTCATCAACCCATTTCCCTGGAAGAGCCTTAGTAAATAAATCAGCTAATTGTTCCCCAGTTCTAATATGTTTAAGACTGATAACCCCTTCTTGTAACTTCTGCCTAACAAAATAACAATCAACCTTTACATGCTTAGGGGAAAATTTGTAATGTCACATCCTCAATTGAGTTAAGCAGTCACTATATATAATATAATACAGAATATATATCATAAAATATAAATGATGTAGGACATAATGCTACTTATCTACTAACAGTTATTGTTGTTGTTGTTGTTGTTGTTGCTGGTTTCTACTCTAGTTGCTTTAGGTCCTGACCATGCTCCTATTTGAGATTAGATTTTGACTAGTCCCACTATTCCTCAACTATCAGACGTTTTCTCGTCTTCTTAGTGCTAGTATGATGACCACAGTAAAAGTCTCACCATCCTCTATTACTGACAATCCTACACTAATTACACCAACTCAATGTAGTTCTAAAGACCAAGTAAGGGACAATGGAGGAAATTTAGGGAATCATCCCAAGTGTACTTACTATCAAGAATAGAGCCATCCTAGGAAGAAATGTTCTAAACTACATGGCCAACCTCCTCGTGCCAATATTGCCCAGATAAATGAGTCTCAACTTGACCAATCTAATTGACAATCCCGTCCTCAATCATGCTCATTGGCTCTAACTGATTATCTCAGGTATTAGGCTCCTCAGCAATCATCAACTGCTAGTAATTCTATTGCTTTTCTTACTCAACCTCTTCATGTTAGGCCATGGGATTCTTAATTCAAGTACCTCTAACCATATGTCTAATAACCCTCACTTACTTTCTTCCTTTCATGAATCTAATTCTTTGACTTCTATGACCTTAGTCAATGGATCAAAAACAATTGCAATAGCTACGATTCATGCTAAACCTTTACCTAATATATCTTAAAACTTTATTCTTTATATGTCTCATTGTCCTTATAAATTATAATCTTACATCTGTTAGTAAGCTTACCCATGATCTCAATTGTTCTATCGGAATTTCTAATAATATTGTTCTTATCCAAGAGCAAGGTTTGGGCCAAACGATTGGCGCAAGACGTAAGTTAGCAGGTCTCTATCATCTCAATCATCCCACCTCTCATGTGGCTTGCACTGCTATTAAGTCTTTTATTCTTCACCACAACCGTCTAGGTCATCCTAGTTTATCAAAAACTTCAAAAGATGGTTCCTGATGTTTCTACTTAAACTTCGTGACATCACAAGTCTTGTCAACTTAGTAAATAGTCTCAAATTTCATTTCCTAAGAAGGCCAATAATCAGGTTGCATGCCCCATTTTCTTTAGTTCATTCTGATATTTAATGTCCAAGTTGCATAGTGTCTGTCCTTGATTTTTACTATTTTGTAAACTTTATTGATGATTATTCACGTTGCAATCAATTATATTTGATGAAAGATCATTGAGTTACTTTCTATATTTGAATCTTTTTGTGGTGAAATAAAAACCCAATTCAACACATCTATTCAAACCTATGAAGTGATAATGCTCCTGAATAATTTACAAATTTTACTACTTTTTTATCGTCACAAGATATTGTCAATCAATTTTCCTATGCTTATACTCCTTAACAAAATAGGGTTGCTAAACTTAAAAATAGACATTTGATTAAAAGTACTCGCACCCTTTCATTTCTACACTGATGCTATTATTACTGCTTGTTACCTCATTAATTGAATGCCTTCTTCTATTCTTCAACACAAGGTTCCTTATTCTATCTTATTTCATTAAGTCTTTGTATGATCTTTCTCCTCGCGCATTTAGTTGCACATACTTTGTTCATAATATGTCTCTTGGTCAAGATAAATTCTCTACTCAATCTATCAAGTGCATCCTTCTAGGTTATTCTCATATTCAGAAAGGTAATAAATGTTATTCCCCAAAGACTTGCCAATATTATTTATCCATTAATGTTACATTCTTAGAATCTTTTCCTTTTTACCCACTTCTTCCCAACATCCTTTTGTATCTGAAGTGTTACCTATTCTTTATAATTCTCTTATTTTTGCTCTAATTGTATCCAAGTCTACCTCATGTTTTGTGCCTCTACAAGTTTATCATAGACGCATTACACCACAAATTCTACCAACACCTATACCTGCTCAAGAGACCTCTAGTGATCTAAAACCTATTAACTCACCTGCTCCATCATCTCCACCAATCTCGGCTTACCTTATGATGATCAATTTCCTCTTCCCATTCGAAACGATACACGTTCTACACACAATCCTGATCCCATTTATAACTTTTTTAGTTACCATCATTTGTCTCCTCCATAATATGCCTTTGTTTCCTCACTTTCATCTAAGTTAATTCCTAAAACAACTAGTGAGGCACCCTCCTATCCAAGATGGCAACAAGTTAAAGTAGAAGAAATGACTAACTTGTATACTATTGGCACCTAGGACTTGGTTCTATTGCCCCCAGGAAAATCTCTTATTGGTCATCATTGGATCTATAATGTTAAAATTGGCCCTAATGGACAAGTTGATTGGCTAAAAGCCCATTTGGTTGCCAATGGGTATACACAAGTTTATGGTTTCGACGATGGTGATACCCTTTCTCCTATGGCTACAATGTCATCTATTTGTTTATTTCCATCTATGGCTACTATGGATAGTTGGCCATTACATTAGCATGACATTAAAAATCCCTTCCTCCATGGTGAGTTTCAAGTAGATATCTATATGAAGCAACATCTTGCTTTTGTTACTCAAGGGGAGTCTAGTATGGTTTGCAAGCCTTGTTGCTCATTGTAAGGTTTGAAGCAATCTCCACGAGCTTGCTTTGGACATTTTAGCACAATCATCCAAGAATTTGGCACAATTCAGTATGGATCTAATCCCTTTGTTTTCTACAAACATATATCCTTAGGACGGTCCATTTACTTGGTTATCTATGTCGATGAAATTGTGTTATTATTGGAGATAAGCAAGATGGAATAGTCAACTAAAGGCACATTTATTTGGTCATTTTCAAACTAAAGATTTAGGGCTTCTGAAATACTTCCTTGGTATTTAAGCCACACAATCAAAGTTAGGTATTGTTATTTCTTAGAGAAAAAATGCCTTAAACATTTTGGAGGAAATTGGTATATAGAATTGCAAGCCAATAGATTCTATGTATCCTAATTTGAAACTTTTCCCAAAATAGAGAGAGCCTCTAATTGATTGTAAAAGGTACCAAAAGTCGGTTGGTAAATTGAATTATCTTATTATTACTTAGCCAAATATCTCTTTTGCTATTAGAGTTTTCAACCAATTCCTTCAATCTCAATGTAACAAACATTGGGACATAGTAGTTCAAATTATGAGATATATTAAAAGGTCACCTGGTCAAGGATTATTACATGAGAACAAAGGACAACATACTAAAGTGATCGAATACTCTAATGGTAGCTAGGCAAGATCTCCATCTGACAAACAATCCACTTCAGGGTACTGTATTTTTGTTGGTGGTAATCTAGTATCTTGAAAAAAATAAAAAGTAAAGAGGTTGTAGCCAGATCAAACACTAAGGCTAAATATTAAGCTATGGCTCTAGTGATGTGTGAACTTATGTGAATAAAACAAATGATTCAAGAATTGAAATTTAAAAAGGTAAATCAGATGGTTTTATTATGTGATGATCAAGCTACACTCCATGTTGTGTCCAATCTAATCTTCCATGAAAGAACTAAACACATTGAGATTGACTATCATTTCATTAGAGAAAAAGTATTATTTTGCTGTATTGTTACAAGTCATGTTAGCTCAAATGACCACTTGCCAATGTTCTTAATAAGTCCCTTAGACGTCCTCACATTGAGCTCATTAATAAACTTGGTGCATAAAATCTACATGCTCCAACTTGAGGGGAAGTATTGTAAATATATCTATTGTATCTAAAATTGTTGTAAGTTCCAGTATTACTAGTTCCATATCAATTGTGAAACGGACCATAGCTTGTCACTACTTGCATATATTGATGCACTTTTGAAGAGTTGTATATAAGAAATACTTTTTCCACTATGTGTTCTATCTAGTTTCGCAAGCTTATTCCGTACCTGCCAAGCCATCTCCGAATGCAAAAATAAGTGACAATTATGGTATGCTGGAAGTGAGGAAGGGATGGGAAGGAAAGACCAAGGGAGAGTAAAAGGCAAGCAAGTGGAGGAGGATGGACATTTAAGAGAAAAGTTCCTTTCCCCTTACTTAGATGTCTAGAAAATCCTCCAAACCTCCTAAATTGGAGGAACATGAAATATTAAGTAACGGAGAACGTAGCAAAACTTTAGAGGATTAGTTATAAATCTCAAATCTCTTCCCTTCCTTAAATTAAAACTCCTAAACAAGGGGGAGGTTATGACATAACTTTCCTTTCCCTCTCCTTCCCTGCCATTGTCCCCTCATCCAAACTTAGTATTATTAGGCTTTGAACTTATAGAACAAAACCATGGAAGTTGGAATTGTACAATTCACTTTGCTCCATCAACAAAATGATTCAAATCTACAGCTAAATCGTTTCTCCTTTAGAATCACGAGCCAAATCAATGGAATCGTCTAGGAATCGCAAGGATCAATCAATTTCCAACAGTTTTGTATTAGTGTGATGTAGCATGTTGCCTACCCAATTGGGCACAACACAAACCAAATTAGGTTCTATGCAACCTAAACTCAAAAGCACTCCATAAAATGGTTTTCTTTTTATTTTTTTAACTTTAAAATTCAGATCAATTTTTACACATGCTCTGAATCCTTTTACACTCACTCATACTCTAAATCCTATTTTTTTAAAAATCTAGAACGCTTGAGTGCTTGGCTAGTATGTTGTTTGTTGCTAATATATTAAGTTAGCTTTGAATCTCTATGACTTAACTCTTTTGAAACTCCAAATTTATAACCTAATGATATTTGATAAGTACTATTTCTTGACTCAACTTATGAATTTTTTATCATCTATGCTTACAATTTATTATTACACATACATGAAAAATATATTTTCATATTGTTTTGTGAATATTATGTGTTCACGATCGCTTTGATCATGATTCATAAAATTGATCAATTGATTTGATAATTTTACTTGAAATTGTTGGAACGGCACGTTACAATTGTTACAACCATAATATCTATTTACATATAGAAAATGCAATCAATCAAAGATACTGCAATCAAATATGAAATACTAATTTTAATCCTAATCAAGCTAGAAAGAAAATAATTATAAATCTAAAATCTTCCAAAATAACTTCCTAATATATACATATCTTAACACGCCCCCTCAAGTTAAAGCACATATATCATATGCACTTAGCTAGTTACATATATAATCAATTTTTAGTGTTGTTTTAGAGAGAGAGAATAGAGAGAATGTTCTTCTATATTATTTCTGATGATGATTATCAGAATATATATATATATACAGCTGATGTATCTAAAAATAGAAAATAAATATTCCTACATTAATGGTCTATCGTAATTAAGCTAGTAATATCTCTATAATTATGTACAAAGATTATGAGAATTTCTACAAATCTTTCCTTAAGAGGATTTCCATAAATCTTTCCTTAACACTCCCCCTCAAGTTGGAGCATAGATGTTAATCATGCCCTACTTGTTACAAATAAAATCAACTCGAGCTCCATTCAAAGCTTTTGTGAAGATATCTCCAAGTTGGTCTCCTGTTTTGACATGCCCAGCAGAAATGAACTTTTCTTGTATCTCTTCACGAATAAAATGGCAATCAATCTCAATATGTTTGGTACGTTCATGAAAGACAGGATTGGAGGCAACATGAAGAGCAGCTTGGTTGTCACACCATAGCATTGCCAATAGTGAAGACTTAAGACCAACTTCATTTAACAACAGTTATATCCAAATAATTTCACACATTGATTGAGCCATTGCTCTATACTCAGATTCTGCACTAGATCGCGACACCACATTTTGCTTCTTACTTCTACATGATACTAAGCTTCCACCAACAAAAACGCAACATCCTATGGTGGATCTCCTGTCAACCTTCGATTCAGCCCAGTCTGCATCAGAAAAGCATTCAATATTAGTGTGTCCATTATTTCCATAAAACAGACCACGTCCTAGAGCTCCTTTCAAGGAGCAAAGGATTTATTCCAAGGCTGTCCAATGATTGATCATTGGGGAGGCCATAAATTGGCTCACAACACTAACAAGATATGCAATATTAGGACAAGTCACAATGAGATAATTTAACTTCCCAACCAACCTCCTATATTTCTCAAGGTCTTCAACCAACTCACCATCATCCTTTACAAGAAGCAAGTTAGGAGTCATTGGTGTACCACATGGTTTGGCTCCTAATTTCCCTATTTCTTCTCACAAATCAAGGAAATATTTTCTTTGGGATAAAAAGATACCTTTCTTGCTTCTTGCAACCTCCACTCCCAAGAAATATTTTAACTAACCCAAATCTTTTGTTTGGAATTGCAAGTGAAGGAAGGACTTAAGAGATGAAATGCTTGAATCATCATTTCCAGCGATCACAATATCATCAACATACACAATAAGTAGAACTATATTAGTTCCTGACTGCTTATAAAATAATGAGTGATCACATTTCCCATATTTTAGAACAGCCTCACTGAATCTACCAAAACCAACCACAAGAACTTTGTTTCAATCCATACAACGACTTGCAAAGATGACACACTTTCCCATACTCCCCCTCAGCAACAAACCTAGGTGGTTGCTCCATGTAAACTTTTTCTTGAAAATCACCATGGAGAAAAGCATTTTTAATATCTAACTGGTTAAAAGGCCACTTATAAGTGGCAGCCATTGAGATGAAAAACCGCACTAAGGTGAGTTTAGCAACTGGAGAAAAAGTATCTGAATAATCAATACCATATGTTTGAGCATACCCTTTAGCAACAAGGCGGGCTTTAAGACGAGCAACTAAGCCATCAGGGTTCACTTTAACTGTAAATACCCACTTGCAGCCAATAGCCTTCTTTTATGCAGGTAGATCCACTAAATCCCATGTGCCATTGATATCAAGGGCTATTAACTCTTCTAACATAGCATCTTGCCATCCTAGGTGGGTCAAAGCTTCATGAACAATTTTAAGAACTGAAATAGAGTCTAGAGAAGCAATAAAAGAGCAAGAAGAAAGTGACAATTGATTATAGGAAACAAAGGAGGAAATGAGATAAGTACAATATCGTTTACTTTTCGTAAAGCAATGGAAAGATCAAGGCTGGGATCAGGTTCACTCAAGATGGGATCTAATGATGAAGGTGATGGTGAAAGGCATAAGTCTGGATGGGAGGTAACAACATCCAGTTGATGTCTGGAGTAGACATGTATGATGGGTGGTCGACTACGTAGGTGGTGTAGGAACAGGTTCTAGATGTGATGGACGGATAATCTATATCAACAGATCATCTTCCTCTTCTTGGCTCAAAGGAGTTGAAGAGAAGAAACGAGTACGTTCATGAAAGGTGACATCAATAGATACAAGATAACGATTAAGATCAAGCAAAAGACACCTATATCCTTTCTGAAGGCAAGAGTATCCAAGAAAAATACATCTGAGAAATTTGAGATCAAATTTAATGACTTGAGGACAAACATCCCGAACAAAGAAAGTACAACCAAATATGCAAGGTTCAATAGGAAACAAGTTTTTGGAAGGAAAAAGGGTAGTATAAGAAGCACCGCCATCAAGCACAGAGGAAGGCATCCGGTTGATTAGAAAGCAAGCAGTGGAAACAACATCTACCCAAAATTGCTTAGGAACATTCATTTGAAAGAGAAGGGCTCGTGCAACTTCAAGCAAATGTCTATTCTTTCGTTCAGCAACCCCAATTTGGGATGGTGTATCAACACATGAAGATTGGTGAAGGATTCCATTCTGACGCATGTAAGACTGAAAAGAACTTGAAAAGTATTCTTTTCCATTGTCACTTCGTAAAGTATGCACAGAAACATTGAATTGAGTTTTGATCTTAGCACAAAAAGCACAAAAATGAGAAAATAACTTAGAAAGATTTTTTATTAAATATAACTAAGTAACACGAGAGTAGTCATCAACAAAAATAACAAAATACTTAAAATTAGATTTAGAGATTATAGAACAAGGACTCTAAACATCAGAATGAACTAACTCAAATAGGGACGCAGCCCGTTTATTAACCCTAGAAATAGAAGGAAGACGATGATGTTTGACATATTGACACGACTCGTAATCTAAGGAAGACAAATGATGAAACTGAGGGTAGACTTTCTTCAGGGAAGGTAGAGAAGGATGACCCAATCGACAATGCGCCTCAAAAGGAGTCAAAACACTGGAACAGGCAATGGATCTTGGAACTTGTGTATCAAGGATGTAGAGGCCTCCAGACTTATGACCTTTACCAATAGTCTACTTCGTCATAAGATCCTGAAACAAACAATGATCCGGAAAGAATGAGATACAACAATTTAAGGATCATGTAAGTTTACTAACAGAAATAAGGTTAACAGAAAAATTAGGTAAACTCAATATTGAAGTTAATGAAAGTGATGAGGTTGGGTTAATAGTCCCAAACCTAAAACAGGAGAGGTGAATCCATCTGCTAAAGTAACATAAAGAGTGGTAGTATGAGGCTAGAAAGAGGAGAATATATTAGGATTACTTGACATATGATCTGTGGCCCCAAAATCAATGACCCATTGGAATGATGAATACATAAGGCACTTAGTGGATTTACCTATTTCAACAATTGCAGTAACGAACAGAGTAGTGGATTTCAGTGACTCTTGTGGAAATTGAGAGAACTCATCAGTTGAGACGAAGTAATTTTTTTCAGGTGTTATGGTGTAAGCAACATTTGCTGATTGAGCTCTTTGTTGTTTATTTTGAAATTTTTTACAGTTGCGCTTTGTTTGCCCCAGCTCATGACAATAGTAACACACAATACCACCTA
Organism: Sindora glabra; assembly: GCA_020226215.1. NCBI lineage: Eukaryota > Viridiplantae > Streptophyta > Magnoliopsida > Fabales > Fabaceae > Sindora > Sindora glabra. The sequence goes on along the minus strand of CM035232.1, from coordinate 69,762,207 downwards.
ACTCCTAACTGCGATTGTCACGATTGGTAGTTCCCCCCATTCTATTGTTCCCACGATGGTTCTAGCTACCACGACTCACAAGTGCACTAATATTACCAGTAGGAGGATAAGATTGGAGATTCCTTATGCGAAGTAATCTAGAAAAAATGTCCTGAAGAGAAGGCATCTCAGGTTCAAATGAAATCTAGGATTTAGAAGCTTCAAATTCTAGGGAAACACCAATAAGGAAACTTGTTACAGCCATCTTCTCCTGTTGACTCTGTTGAACTTTCACATCAGGACTAAAAGGTAGTAACACATTAAGCTCCTCATAAACATGCTTAAAGTCCATGAAATAAGCTGTAAGGGGCCTATCATGTTTCTCCGGACAGTACAATGCACTACACACTTCATAAATACGAGAAATATTCCCTCGTCCAGAGTACAAAAAATCCAAATAGTCCATTAATTCCTTTACAAGCTCACAATGATTAATCAAACCAAGTACCTCATTGTCAATGGAATTTTGAATTTGTAAAAATAGTCGAGCATCATCTCTCAGCCAAGCTTGCTTTGTGTCATCTGTAAGAGGATTACAGGTAATATGATTATCTTGACCGATACTCCGTAAATAGAGTCGAATTGTCTTACTCCAATCCAGATAATTGGATTCATTAAGCTTGTGATCAATGATCTTTACTATTATAGGAATAACTTCTGTTGTAACTTTATTTTCTCCCATTAGGGAGACGCAACATTATGCAACCAAATCAGAACTAATGATTCAAACACCCCAAACAAGGTCAGACGTAGTCCACAGTACTGAAACAACCCAGAAACTTGAGAAACAGTACCGAAACAAAACCACTGCACCCGAAAACAAGGGAGAAATGGCTGGAAAGGTTCAGTTGACGTTGGACGAGAAGGCAGGAAGACAAGACGCCTACATACACGCCTTCATGTGTCAACACGTGGGAAAACATCTGAAACAGAAGCGGCACGTGAGAGTCGCGCACCGCCACTAGCCATTGGATTCCGAGGACTAGCTGAACTCGAGGTGGTGAATCTCTTAGGGCAGGCAATAAGACCTAACCAGCTCTGATACCATGTTGTTTTAGAGAGAGAGAGAGAGAGAACAACGAGAATGTTCTATATTATTTCTGATGATTATATATGTATATATATATATATATATATACAACTGATGTATCTAAAAATAGAAAACAAATATTCCTACATTAATGGCCTATCGTAATTAAGCTAATAATGTCCCTATAATTATATATAGAGATTATGAGAATTTCTACAAATCTTTCCTTAAGAGGATTTCCATAAATCTCTCCTTAACATTTGGCTTTTGAAGAGACCTAGTAAAAACATCAGTAAACTAACCATCAAAATTCAAAAGAATAGTGACAATCTCTTTTGAAGTTATCTTTTCCCAAATAAAGTAGCTATCAAGTTCAATGTGCATAATCTTTTCATGAAGGACTGGATTTAAGGCAATCTGTAATGTAAACTAACTATCACAAATAATTTTTATAAAACCTAGTAACTATTTCAACCACAAAAGCTCACACGTGACTAATGCTTAGCTTGATATTCTACCTCTGTACTAAATTTGGCCACCACATTTTACTTTCTACTTTTCCATGAAATGAGATTTCCTCCAAAGAGAACACAAAAATCATCAATCGCTTGATGATCCAGCTCAACCTGCATTAAAATATCTAACAATTCGAGTGCAGTCTCAATCTTCATATAACAAACCTTTTCCTAGCCTTCCCATAATGTATCCAAGAATTCGCATCACAACATCCTAATAAACTTCACAAGGTAAGTTGAGAAATTAACTCACTACACTTATAGCAGAGGACATATCAAGCTGAGTAGTTGTGAGATAATTCAACTTTCCAGCAAGCCTTCGATACCTTCTTAGATCTACAAATGGTTCCCCCCTGATTTGGCAAAAGTTTTACATTTTGATCTATAGGTGCATCAATTCATTTGCATTCCATCATACCTATCTCACTTAAGATATCAAAAGCATATTTCCTCTTACATATAGTGATATCAAAAACAAGATTGTGCAATCTCAATGCTAAGAAAATACCAAAGTTTCCTAAGATTTTTAGTCTAGAAATAATGAGAAAAATGCTGTTTAAACTAGTCAATACCCTTATGATCATCTCCTGTAATTACTATATCATCAAAATAAACAATTAGGTATATCTGACTAGAAATAAAAGAATGATAAAAGATAAAATGATCAGCTTCACTTTGCTACATGCCAAAATCCTAAACTACTTTACTAGACCTTGCAAACAAAGCTTGTAGAAGTTGTTTAAGGCCATAGAGAGATTTCGGCAATTTACATACCAAGTGAGTCTTCGCCTAATCAACAAATTCTATTGATTGCTCCATGTATACTTCTTCCTTAAGATCATCATACAAGAAGGCATTTTTAATGTTTAATGTAAAAGCCAATGGCAAATGGTAGCCAGAAAGGGAAAAAGGCAAACTGAAGCAATTTTAACAACTAGTAAGAATGTATCACCATAATCCAAACTAAAAATTTGAATATAACCCTTTGCCACTAACTTAGCTTTTAGCCAATCAATCTTCCTATTAGGGTCAACTTTAATAGTAAATATCAACAACAACCAACTAGAAATTTGCCAGTAAGCAAAAGCACTAAATCCTATATACCACTAGTATATAATGCAATTATCTCATCCAACATTACTTAACGCCACCCTAGGTGAGAGAAAGTTTTTTGCATAGTTTTGAGAATGGAAACAAACAATGATAACTCAAAATTATAAATGGGATATAGATTTCAAGTAAAACAATTATCTTTTCAAAATGCAATAGGAAAGTTGTCAAGATTTTCTAATAAATCAGATTCTAAAGATGAGACTAGAATAGGAGATGAATTTATAGTCTTCTTCAATAATTTAGGCTAGTGCTAAATCATCAACGACTTGAACTAGATGAGCTCAACATCAATAAGTAATAAAAGGCTTGCCCTATGAAGATAAAGAAGGTGCAAGTGTAGAATCATACAAAAGAATAGGTAAAACCTTACCAAGGCAAATATTGTGGAAGAAGAGAAAAAGGAATAAGATTCAAAAAATATGACATCAGTAAAAATAAAAATTTACATAAAGTTGGTGAATAATAATTATACCCTTTTTTGCAACTTTGAATATCCTAAAAAGATACATTTTATCGATTTAGGAGATAATTCGTCTCTTCTTGGAAAGAAATCATGAACAAAATAGGCACATCCAAATGCACAAAAAGGAAATTTATACATAGGCTCTTCGAGACAAACTAGAAAGTAAGGAATTTGATGGTTTAAAATAGAAAAAGGCAAGCACTTAATTAAATAACATGCAGTGCATACATCTACCCAAAAACAAAAGGGAACATTTGTATATAACACATAAATTCGTGCAGTTTCAATTAAATGTCAATTCTTTCTTTCAGCAATGTCATTTTGTTGAGGTGTGTATAGACACGTGAATTGATGAAAAATGCCTTCAGAAAACATAAAAGAAGAGAAAGATGTAGAAAAAACATTGTCACCGCAAATTATGCAAATTTTTAAACCAAACTAATTATATATTTGAAAATAACGGAACGATTTTTTATTAAATATTATCAACTATAACTATAATTTTATGTAATGAAATACTGAAAACCTGATATTGGAGTAACACGACTTGAACCCCAAATATTAAAATGAACAACAAAAGACAAAGACTCAGCTTTATTTTGAGTTTTACGAGGAAATGAACCGCATACATGCATACTAAATTGACACTCACACTGTTAAGATTCTAGAGTTCAATGATAAGAAGCCACTTCGCGTAGTTTTCTAACACTTGTCCTAAGGAATAGTGAAGTCACTCGAGATTTAGCAATAGTACAAATTCTTGTGACTCATACCTAGTATCAGTCATTCCCATACCCCAATTCTATATAACCGAAGAATCAGCAATAAAAATCACAGAACAATTAAGTGTACATATAAGTTAACTAATTGATATCAAATTAAAAGAGCAACCAAGTACATAAAGAATTGATTGCAGTGGTAAAGAAGGAAGGAGTTTCACTTGATCAATACCTTGAGCAATAGTTTTAGATCTATCAACTAAAGTTATTGGAGGAAGGGATTTATTAGTATAATTAAATTGGGTAAATAAGGATCAGTTACTAATTATATGATTAGAAGCTCTTGAATCATGTACCCAAGGGCTAAAGGATGCCAATGTTAAATGAGATTGAAATGTTGTACGATTACCAAACAAAAAGGAAGAAATAACACCTAACGAGAAACTCATGATTGATGCTTCAAACATTATTTGAGAAACAACAAACTCAGAGAAATTTTCAAAATTAACAAACATCAAATGAAAATTAGATCTGGTGAACTCAAATAAAAGAAAACCAGAATGATGTGTATAGCATGGCGCATGTGCGTGTTGCAAAGGCATAAGGAAGGTAGAGGCCAATTCAAGTAGAGCAGGCCACACCAGTCACTATGGTACTAGTGGTGAGAACCCATGCTCACCAGAAAAGTAAATCTAAGCCAAAAAAATGCAAAGAAGCTATAAACGAAGGTCAAGCTTGTGGGCGCACAGAGTTCCTTTTGATGGGGTAAGTTCCGGGGGTTGATTGGTGGAAAGACAAACTCACCGATGCTGAAGGTGATGACAAACATGCAACGGAGAAGGAGATAGAAGACAAAAAAGGCCACAGGTTTTTGGGACAACGCGTAGGATACTGGCCAACAAAAAAACTCTAGTGATATGCCGAAGAAGGAGTTCTAACACTGCAGGTAGTGGCTATGTGATGATTTGAAGTTGCATGTGGTGCCACTAAAGGTACAAGGGCTACAACGACAGGGAGAAAACAGAAAATTTGAAAAAAAAAAATTTTGGTGTTTCTTTTTGGATTGGACAAAGAATTACAACAAAGCAAAGTCCCTCAATATGAAAGCTCTAATACCAACTTAAATTGTTGGAATGGCTTGTTACAATTGCTATAGTCATAATATCTATTGATATACACAAAATACAATCAATTAAAGATATTACAATCAAATCTAAGATACTATCTCTAATCTTAATCAAGTTAGAAAGGAAATAATTATAAATCTAAAATCTTCTAGAATAACTTTCTAATATCTACTTATCTTTTAACAACTTTGAAGAAAACAAACACATATTCAGGACTAGATAGCATTCTGCTTAATGCCCAACAAACCAACAGCCAAGCATTCAGGATTGGGTCTTAATTTGCAAATTAATGGAAACATGGAGTAATAACAACTTTGGAGGTAGAAGTAGGAAAAGACCACAAATAAGCAAACTATGGTTTTGGTAACTAAAATAAGAACATGTTAATTAACAAAGTAACTTAAAATCATGTGAACAAAAATCACACAAATAATGCTCACTAAGTATCAACAAAGGAAGAAAAAAATAATAGCAATATTAGTACTATATGACATTAATAGGAATTGGAGAATAGTTACCTTCAAAACATATATTTTCTCCTTCACGATCACAATCTAACCACAACACCAAATAACGACATCCATGAGCCTCTTGATTTAGATGCCGACAAATATGTGCCTAAATATGGAGAACACTTGATGTTAATAAATAAGCAAAGCACCAAACAATATCAAATGCATTCAACATTTCTCTGCATAACAAAACGTCCCTTTGATATTTAGCAATTCATGGAATTAAACTTGAAAAAGAAAAAGACACAAAAATATAGGCATGAAGAGGCAAATGCTAAGGTGGTAAAACATACAATGCTAGTTATAAATGCACTAGTATAGACCCATTAGTTTCAATAGTTCTTTTACATGAAATCAGGTATGACCGAGTAATCAATAATTTAATTTTAATTTTTAGTAGAAGATTTAAGTAGAATGTAATGAATCTTTTTCCACATATTGAAGAGAATGTGCCTTGTCTATGTTTCAAGCCCCTTAAGCTTCACAAGAAAGGAAGGGTTGGAGTTTATTCTTAGCTTATCGATTCAAAGCATAAGTTTCGAATTCTAGTTCTTTAATAGACCAAAATCCCATAAATTGTAAAGATATCATGGCTTTTGAAAGCTTTAGGAAGCTGATGTGCATGATAGGACCTTTAATCGACATTTTTTTTCCTCCTCCTTGACTAATTTCAATAGACAACCTAGACCACATCATTAATAATACAAGATTTGTAATGACTTATATAAGTGGGATTTTCTATCAAATATTAGCCAAGAATTAGAGAGGAGGTCTGAAATCATGTCTACGTCATTCTTTTAGTGATAGAAGGACTAACAAGCCACTCAATGTCTAGCTTTCGAACTCAGAACATTAAAACGAAAAAAACTCAAAGGCAATAACAAGTACCATTGCAACATTGATACAATCAAGCTACCAATATAAGCACAACTTTTACGTTAAATGCTGCCTAGGATATGCTCAATAATCTAATATATACTCCATTAACTAGCATACCAACCTAATGTAATGGGCAATGTTGTTAGAATTGCGATCCCACTCGTGGGATCGCACAATTCTACAATTGAAGGGGGGAATTCATGATGGCTCAGTGGCTAACTCAGTAGGTGTTGGTATCGGCAATCTAGAAGAGGAGAATCAGTTCAATCGGTGGGATCAGATGATCCCACCAAGTTTTCCAATCCTCTCTTGAAGCTAATTTGGGTTAGGCTTCAAATTATTGGGCTTAATTTTTTTTTTTGAAAGTCCATTGATCCAAATGAAAATTACTTACCTTCTCTGCACTCAGCAAGCCAATTCTCAAGACTCATAACTTACCAAAAGTCCAAAACCAACTTTGAAAATACAAAGGACAAACTGAAAATAGGGTAGCTTGCTCGAAAAATAGAGGGTAAACTCTCAGGGTTGGTTGCCACAACTAGGTCGCCAATTGAACGCATCAACAAAGCCAAAGCTAAAGCCACCGCCCCACCAAAACAAGGAATGGAAGTAGAAAAGTATATAGGATTGAACAATTAAAGCTAAAGCACATAATTTTTAGATTGGTTTGATATTTATATATTATAAAAATAATATTTGCTTTCTATTGGTATTGTTGACCTACTTCTTATCCTTTTAGTTTAAGAAATTGACATTTTTAAATTTGAGGCCTCCTGTGAAAAGAAAAAATTGATATAAAACCACAACATTTGATATTGTTTGTTTAAAATTTTTCAATTTAGATATCGTATTATTTGTACTTTAATAATATATGTATATTTAAAAGTTTTTAAATTACACTTAAATAGTTTAAAATTATATTTCTTCTTAAAAAGACTCATACTAAGATATGTAAAACATATATAAAATCTGAAGGTAGGATTTTATGATCCTGTTACGATTCTACAATTTACAATTCTAGCTTTCTCTTCTGATCATAAGCAGGATCTCGATACTGACAACCTTGGTAATGGGTCCTCTATTCTTTCTCCTTTATCCAACCCACTAGCCTTAGAACCTTATTGTTTCCTACTCATAAAGAAGGCTCCCTCATTCTAAAATGGAACAATAGGAACATACTTCAAAGAAATGACAGAGAAAAAAAAAATAATTGTTGTAGAACCTTTCTTCTAATATTATTTAGGGTAACATGCAGCCACTAAATGATAAAAGTTTGCTTTTGCTATCTGTGGTGTTAGTAGATAAGTAGAATATTATCTCCCACACCACTTATATCTTACAACCTTATATCTGTATTATATTATATATAGCTTTTGCCTATCTCAGTTAAGAGTATGGCTTTACAAATTCTCATCTCTTAACATGGTATCAAAGTCATCTAGGTATCCTTCTCCTACCCTAACTAAAACAAACAAACATAAAAAAGAATTAAAAAAAATAGCTCTCTTCTTCTCCCTTCCCTCCCCCCCCTCTTTTTTTCATGAGCCACCAAGGTCACATAGGGCTAACGATAATTTAGGCCACGTATTGGTCGAAGCCCAAACCTCAGAGTTGCTGTTTGGTGGTGATAGACGATAGCAGTTGGTTGAATCAGTGCTATCTAGCTTGGTTAAGGGAGTTCTAATCACCAAAGGAAGTCTGGCTACACTGGACAACAACCCATAGCAAAGCAATCCTGGCAAGGAGGCGCATGACATCACACACATTGGATTACGACGACATGTGAAGCCCACTCATAGAAGGGGAGTATTTGGCAACCCTAGCTATGTGTTTTTTATTTTCGAGTAGCTAATTGGTTTATAATATGCTACTTGGAAAATTTATTCGTCATAGATGATAGCTTTGGTATGTCCAACAAGATTAAGACTCCTAAAAGTCCAAAAAATTCAAAAACAATAGGAAAAATAGAAATGAAGTCTAATTTTTGAAAATCACTTCCAATTGATGGAAAGATAACTAAGCAAAAGTTGGATGTTGAAGGATTACAATATATTACTTAGAAGAGACAGGTTAAATACTATTTTGATAAGGTTCCTATGACACACCATCACACTCGAGCCTCCTAACCAACAGTGAGTTGTAGAGGATTGCCGATTATTTAAGTTGTTATGTAACACTATTCAATGAAATTGAGGATAATACTACTTATTGTTGTACAATTAAAAAGTTGTGAAAGTCTATTAGGTCACTGTATTCAAAAAAAGATGATTTGAACCAAATATCTAATTTGACTATGTCCTTGTTTTAGTCAAATGAAAAAGGAACGAACAATGCTCAAATTTGTATTGAATTCAATCACATATTATAAACAGCGAAATTCTCTTCTACCTACTACTAGTGATGTTAATTAAATGTGTTCTCAACGAGAACAACCAGTAACTCTATGTTACCTGATGTGTTCACTTCCTAAGGTTAACATTATTCATCAACAAGTTTTGTCCAATTTTGAATTACTCACTAGAAAATCAGCTTATTATCAAGTTCAAAGAGTATCCACGATTTTCTCTTCCTCTTCTTGATCTGCAAATCTAAATGAGTCAACTACATTAGTTAATTCAAGTACATTAGGTAGTACTAGAGGTGGCATAAGGAGAGAAAAAGGACAAGGTAACTATAGTCAAAGGGAAAGAAGAAATTCAATTTTGATCTATCATCATTATCAAGAATAAGGACACATCAAGAAATTCTGTCCAAAATTGATTAGAAAGAGTATGTAACCATCCAAATTTGCACATCTGGCATAAGAATTAGAAAATAATAGTAAATTACTATCAAATAGTGAATATGCTAAGTACTTGCAATTGAAGGCCTCCTTACAATTGCCACCTACCTAACTCACTGTTATAATAGTTCAAACAAGTAGTTCCATTGCATGTCTCTCCAATTCCAATTCTAGATAGATCATTGGTTCTAGGACCATTGACCATATAATGGATCAAACAGGTATCTTGTCTTCCTTTAATACTTCTTATCCCTCTTATTTTATTTTATCTAATAAGGCTACTACTTCTATTGTTGCGAGTGATATGGACAGTGTCAGTTTTAATATTTCTTTGTCCAATGTTTTGTATCTCCCAAATTTTCTATTTAATTTACTTTAAGTTAATCAAATTACACAAGCTTATAATTGTAATGTTTTCTTTCCTGATTAGTATGATTTTTAGGATTTGTTAACAAAGAAAATTTTTAGTAGGGGGTATGAATCTGAGGGATTGTATGTGCTAGATGAAAAAGTTACTCAACCAATCCCTATAGCTGCTAGCCTCTCGCCACATTAGTTGTACTATCACCTAGGTCATCCTACATTGGTGTCTTTACAAAAATTGTATCGTAGTTTAGAGTCTATTTCTTTATTAGATTGTGAGTCCTACCAATTTGCTAAACGGCATCACTACCCTATGCCCATAAGTCAATAGATAGATTTCATCCCTATTTGAATTAGTACATTCAGATATTCAGCGGCCTTACCCAATTGTTTTAACATCTGGTTATCATTTTGTATCTTTAATAGATGATTATTCAAGGATGACTTAACTTTATTTAATGAAAAATCATTCTAAGTTAATTAATATTTGTTGTACTTTTTATGTTAAAGTTATGAATTAATTTCAAACAACTATTCATAATTTACGTGATGATTTTTTCTACACAATTTTCCAACTTATTGATCACAGCATGGTATAATTCATCAGTTTTCTTGTGCAATTAGTCCACAACAAAATGAAATAACTAAACAGAAGAATCATCATTTAATAAAAAATTTTCATGTTCTTTTATTTCAAATGAAAGTTCTTAAAGTATCTAAGCAAATGCAATTTCCAATGTAGTTGGAATCATACGACTTGTGATTCAAATCGCACAATTTGATTCAATGCAAAAAGAAAACAATGCGAATCTTCAAATGAATCGTTGATGCTTCTAAATCAGTGCTATTTAGTAATGAATCGTGCATGAACCACACAAATTGCGTCAAGGAATCAAATCAAACTAAACTGCTAAATCAATCGCGTCTCTATTTTCTAGGCAAAGGATGGCTAACGCAAAGCAGAAAAGCTGGAGCAATCCAATAAATCAAGTCGCAAACAAAACATAACCCAAGTTCTGCGCAACCCAACTCAGAAGTAAGCCTAGTTTTATTTTTTATTTTATTTTTTTAGAAAAAAAGTCAAAAACCCTTTTCAAAATCACGTGAAGGCCATAATTTGACAAACCCTCACACTACCCATCTTAAAAAAACTTTATTTATCCCACAGTTCTGTAAATCTTTACACAGTGTTGTAAACCTTTTTAAAATTCTGTTTCACCTTCAAGCTTTAGCAACCGTGGCCCCATGACCTCATCCCTTCCATTATTTTAATATAATGGTCCCCAAATTCTCAATCCTCTTTTCAAGACAAAGAGAGCTGCAAAAAAAGAAGAAAATATGAAGATTTGACATCTTTGAGTGGAATTTCTTCAAACTTCAAAAGTAAAAAAAATCAACTTTTCAAGTTAAGCCTTTATTGCAGTAGAAAAATAATATTCATATTTGATTAGTTTTTAAAATTTGAAAAATACAAAAATGAGCTCTAAAAAGCATGTGAAAAAAGATGTGACATAGGACCATTGTATGAAAGTGGAAGGAGCAAATAAAATGCAAATATCATGAGAAAGAATTTTGGAGAGGAGTATTCAGGGTTAAGCATCATCTTGCAAGTTCAAACAAAGATGTTGCTCCATGTGTAAATGTCCCAAATGATGTGAGAGCAATCTTTGTTAAAATTTTGAAAGATTTAGAAAAAATTCAATTAAAAAAAAGAACATTGGAGCTGAAGAAATCTTTGAAGATGTAGTAATAAGCACACAAGATAGTGATGTTGCAAAAAAGGGAAAAATAGATTTGTTTGTTAACGAAGGAAAAGGAGGGTCTTCTGATTCTAAACAAAAAATAATGAATGAATTGTTAAGAGATAGAGAGGCAGTGATTGGAGATATTTGTAGATGCATATATGGTAATGCTTTGCCATTTAGTTTGGTAAGGAGTCCATTATTTAAGAAAAATTTGAAATTTGTTGATGATTATGGCAAAGGCTTAAACCCTCGTACTTATCATGAGGTAAGGGAGTCTTACTTAAAGAAAGAAGTTGAAAATATTAAAGCAAGCTCAGAAAAATACAAAATTGAATGGAAAAAAAAATGGTTGTACTTTGATGTATGATGGATAGACCGATGGGGAAAGGTGTGTGATTGGTTAGTTTACAAACTCTACAAGGAACTCTCACTGGGATGCTTTCACACATATTCTTAAGTATATGAAGAAGGTACCTAGCCATGGAATCTTGTATGAAAATCATGCTTATTGCATAGTGGAGAGTTTTTCTAATGCAAATTAAGCAGAATATGCTATAAATCAAAATTTTACTTTTGAATATTGTGTATTTGTTGATGGAAATCTTACGTCATGAAAAAGCAAGAAACAAATAGTATCTCGCTCCAATGCAAAGTTTAAATACCAAGTTGTAGCTTATGTTACATCTAAACTTGTATAGATTGCTTATCTTCTTCAATAACTTAACATTAAGACTCCTAAAGTCAAATAATTGGGGTGTAACAATCTAGCTACTACCCAGATTGTTTCAAACTCAATTTTTCATGAACAAACAAAATATGTAAAAGTAGACTGTTATTTTGTTAGGAAAAAGTTATACAAAGGGATCATTAGTCTTAAACATATTAAAATTGAGGAAAAATTAACTAATCTATTTATTAAAACTCTTCCAATGAAATAGGTAAATGAAATTTGTAACCAGCTAGGCATGTTTTATATCTATGTTCCAACTTGATGTCTATGTTCTTACTTGAGGGAGAGTGTTAGTAGATAAGTAGAACATAATATCCCGCATCACTTATATGTTACAAATCTATATCCTATATTATAAGAGTGTTTGCCTACTTCAATTGAGAGTAGGGCTTTACAAATTATCTTTTAACATATGGCAAAGAAAACCTATCTAGGCCACTAATTCATAATTTTATATGATATAACAAATATATAAATAGCACAATAGCAAGGGAACCCTATCCCATATATAACAAAACATAATTGATGAGATGAAAAGATGCAAGAGCTATTATTGAAAGGAAATAATTGTCAAAGTATCACCTTTGGGTTTGATTCATTCTTCACAATAGGAGCTTGGAAAAGATCTAATGGATCTGTGGTTTTCCAATCTCGATACGATGCTGGAAAATCTACACTAAATTCACAAGAATGAAGAATTGAAAAAACATCAGGGCTTGCACATGTATAACATGTAAACAGACTAAACAGCATTCTATCATTAAAAATAAACCAGACCAAATAGAACGGTCTTTGGTCAAAGCCATAAGATGTAAACAGACTAATAGCATTCTATCATTAAAAATAGACCAGACCAAATAGAATAGTCATTAGTCAAAACCATAAGATGTTAATAATCTTTAAAAATGAGCAGAAAACCAGCTCATTTGCTACCCATTGAATGGCTATAAAATTATATCACAGACATAAAATGTAAATCTCCATAGCAAATGACATGTAATTAACACTAAATAAACCATCATTGTTACAAGGATATAGGGGACAAGATAACTAGGGGTCTGTTTGTTTGTGTTTTCAATTTTTTGTTTCTGAAAACAGTTTTATAAAATAGGTTTTAAAAACAGTCTTTAAAAACAACCAAAATGAGAGAGTGTTTTGTAAGTTATTTTGAAAACAGTCTTGAATTACAATAGTGTCATTAATAAAGTGTGTTTTGAAAACAAAAAAACAATTCAAAATTATTCTTGTTCTATTATTTTTAAAACACATGTTTTAAAAGCAGTTTTTAAAAAATAAAGAAGGAAAACACTTAGACAAACAAATTATTTTGTTCTTTTGTTTTTAAAAACTAAAAACTGTTTTTAAAAACACAAACCAAATAAATCGTAGAGTTCTCGTGTTTTATTGAGTATAAGGGTTACACATTATGCACTAAATCGTTGTATCATTTGTTAGAGTAATATTAGTAATTAGGTTTATAATATTGAGTTCTGTTATATTATGGGCTTGATTGGTTTGCACCCAAAGTTAAGGATATTAAGGTCATTATATTCCTCAGTAGCCTCATATAAATAAAGCATTAGGGTAATGTTTTATGTAATAATTCAGCCTTCTAATTTCATTAATAATATATCAGTGTTTTTCTTTAATTTCCTCTAAATGCTAACCATCTTTCCTAACATGATATCAAAGCGGTATTATCCACCTCCAGCCCATTAGGTATCACCATTCCCACAACCTTAAGGGAAGGTTGTGTAGTTTTGAGAAGCCCATGAGCGATTGCAGTTTCCTAAAGCTCTAGGTGGCTAGCAGCAGTAGTTCCCTATTAATCAAAAGCAACAATGTTAGAGATCTGGTTCTGTTGTTGTTTCAGACAATTTTTTGCTTGGTGTGTCTTTTCTTTCAATATGAGGTGTAACTTTGGTGGCCACCGGCTTCGCATGGAGCACTAGGTGAGGTTCCAACAAAATCTAGATTGCTGTTTCTTATAGGTGAATCATAAGGGGGAAGTTGTAGTTCATCTCAATTGTGGTTCCAAAGGTGTTCATAACCAGTTGCAACTTTTCACTTTTGAGAAGAAGTTGAGGTTCGTTTTCTAATCTCAGTGCATCTTTACTCAATCTAAAATGTCAAAGGCATGTGTGCTTTTTTGTTGGCTAATTTGAGGTTTTGTGTGTTTTTGGTCAAGTCTAGTTTGGTTTAAGGTCATTTTGTTCAATTTATTGGACTGAATGTTTGGTGGTGAATTGTTACTATTTCGAGAGTGTTGTGGTATCCTGTTTTGCTGTGATTTTTTTATAGGTTTCAGCATTTGACATGTGCAATTTTTCGGTCTGAATTAAACCCAAAAGGTTTCACAGATTCTTTTGGCAGATTCTTATGTGATGAAGGTTGGATGAAGTAATTTTAGATTGGTGGTGGTGTGATTTCCATGAGTTCAACTATTCTGTTTTGGGTACACCGTGGCTTTCTAGCATTAAAAGGTGATGTGGTTGTGTTTTCCAATGTGTTATGGTCCATTGGAGTTCATTTTTAGACTGATGAAGGTGCGGTTCGATGAGCTACTACAAGGGGTAGCTTTTCTGGCAGTGTTCTAATAGAAATGGTTTCACTAACAAAAAGGTGTAAGTGGAGCTTTGGTTCTATCAATTTTGTTGCAGGCAAAATTGTGTTCTTTGGTGCTTTACACATTTGGTTTTGGTGTCTTCATGTGATTTGATGAGGTTAATCTCTATTTAAGGTGGTTTAAACCATTAATTTTGTCTGCCTAATATTGGATTGGTTCATGCCTAGTTTGTACCCATCAAATACGGTTAAGGGCCTAGCTGTACAAGGTATTGGTGTTTTAAGCTAGAAAGTCGAGGAAACTTTTGGAAGCTATATCCAATTATATATGTTGGTGTTCCTTTGGCTTGAATGTCAAGGAGACTTCTAGAAACCATATCCAACCTTAGATGTTGGTGTTTTTAGCTATGAAGTCAATGAGGCTTCTAGAAGCTATGTCAAACCATAGATGTTGGGATTTTCAACTTCGAAGTTGAAGAAACAACTCAAGGAAATCTAGCAAAAATCTTTCAGAAGTTGTTGACATTTCTACCAAGGCTTTGGGGTTTGTGAATGGAAACATTCACAAGAAGTATTTGCAAGCTGCTTGTGAAGTTTAATGTTCATCAAGTTTCTTCATAGGTAAGTTTGTTGTATTTTGATCTTGAGAGTTTAAGTTTATATAACAAGCTTAAGCTTTAGCTTAAGGGAGGGTGCATGGTTACCAGAAATGAGGTACATATATGGATGTGGGACAAATATGCTGTTTTTTTTTTTTTTTAAAAAAAAAAAGTAGAATTCATTTAGTGTAAGCTTACTTAGTACGATAAGGGTACGTAAATATGTTTATGGGCACGTGTATTTTATTTTTAACAATTTTTTAATATAATAAAATATTAATTTAAGTTATAAATAAATAATTGATATCTTAAAGACAAAGAGTGGAAATAGTTAATAGATAAAAGCGGAATTTTAATTTTTAAAGGGGGAAGGTAGTTGGTCAATAGAAAAAATCTGCTTAAACCACTGTACTAACTGTTATTTCATTTTCCAAAAGGGAAAATTTAAATGCGTCCCAGAAGAAGCCTAGTTTGCCTTCCTCTCCAAATATTCTTCTCCATCAGAATATGCTTCCTTCTCCCTTTCTCTGCAAATATTCATCTTTTTAATTCAAATGCCTCTTTCTCCTTTCTCTACAAATAGTTTCTTCCATTCAACGCATCAAAATTTTAGATTGCCCCTCCTTTTACTAAATTTCACTACAACTCCTTCCTATCATTAAAATATGGCATTTTTTTCTCCTTGTAGAAGTATCTTCCATTGACAAGAAGAAAGTGATTTGAAAATGGAGGAATAACTACAGATTCGTATGATCTTGCATTCCAAAACATGTACCATCATGTTTTGGAATGAAAATGTACCACATTTTGTACGTTTCATCCCAATCTGCAATACACTGGTATTCCCAGTGTTTCCAATAACCATGAGAAAGTGTAAGAGAGTAATATTAGTAATTAGGTTTATAATATTATGGGTTTTTATTATGTTATGGGCTTACTTAGCTTGCACTTAAAGGTATTAGGGTCTTCATGTTTATTAGTAGCTCTATAGAGCATTAGGTTTATATTTTATGTAACAATTCAGCCTTCTTATTTCATTAAATAATATATCAATGTTTTTCCTTAATTCTCTTTAGTCTCTCTCTTAACTCTTCCTCTCTAAATCCTAACCACGTTTCTCAACATCATTGAATAATCTCTCTAGATGCTTCTTTAATCTCTTCCCACTCTTCTCACTTTAATTTATCAACATGCTATTAGAGAGATTTTATCCGCCTTGAGGCTTGCTAGGTTGACACACCTCAGCAGCCATAGAACCTATTGAATTGTCATTGTAGGAGTAGGACTTGGGTTAAAAAAAAGATCTAATAAGGGAAAAAAATAAAATAAAAGTACAGACCCAATGTTGAGGTTTTAAATACTTTCTTCGATTCTTTCTCCTAAATCATCATGACAGTCACCAATAGCTACATGGGAGCAAGCCAAGTTTTGGTTTTGGATCTAATAGTCACCATTGGAAAGCATCTGGGACCACTAGTGGTGGTTGATACCGTTGGTGGATTAATACCTGAAGCATTTGGTGTTCTACTTTGTGCTCGGAACTGAGCATCAATGGTGCATGCAATCTAGTGAGATTGATCTGGTGCTGCTTGGACTTGTTTTATGATTGGCAGATAATTAGGCATAGGGGTTCTCCCCTTTTTTGCTTGTTGCAAGTTGTTTGAGAAGACTTAGCCTGTGGAATTGGCTTATGTTTTGTGCTGAGTTTTAAATTAAAGAGTTTGGTTTATGTAACAAGTTAAAGGGCATAGAAGAGTCAGTGTGTTTCAGTGCCTCTAGAGAAATAGAGCTCAGAGTTACATACTAGGAAGCATGGATACTTCAAAATGGCTGATGTGTCAATTTTTTTTTTTTTAATTCTTAAATTTTGTTACATTAGAAATCATCGACAATGTCTGTCTTTCATGTCATGTGTGCTACCTAGGATGAATGTTGCTGCTTAATGGTGCAGCAACCATTAGAAGGGAAGCAAATGAGAAAACATAATATTTTGATATAATAGTGAATTTGGACGGAATACGTGAGAATGTAACTTTGGTCTTTGCATACAAATGGCAAATGAATATTTCTAGTTCTCAAATATTGGTGTTCCCACATGAAATTGATATTTTCTTTACGTAACCTACATGTATCCATATCCTAATATTTCAAAAAATGCCATATCCTGGTACCCATATCATATTTTTTCTTCATAGGTTAAATATTATGTATTGAGCCACCTTATCATTATATTTGTGTTCTCCCAAATCTCTCTAGCCACTCCCAGCATCAAAAATTAGAATTTTGTAGTCACATCTACCTGTACATTCCAAAACTGCAACTTCATTTTGGTCTAGTTTCCTCAGTTACTAGTAACATCTTATCTAACACACCTCCTCCCTTTCAAGCCAACAACAAGGAAGAATATCATGGGTTGTAAATCAAGTTTTTTAGCGATCCAAAAGGCAAAAAGAAAAACAAAACAAAAAAAGCAGTGCAAGCATATATGCAATATATGTGTGTATTATAAACAAGATTCATATGTTTTGTAGTCAGTGTAAAGGTTTTTTTTTTTAATAGAAAAGAAAAAAAATTATTCAAAGAAGGAAAAGAGTGGAATAATCTAAAAAGTAGTGTGTTTTGTTGCCCCCATGAAAACAGAAAGGAATTAGTGCAATCTTTGGAAGAAAGAAAAGATCTAAAAAGCAAATAAAAATAAGACCCAAGTAGGAATAATTTTGTTGCCCGGTGAAAATAAGATTAATCACACTCAATCAATGGTCAGCTATACATTGCCCGCAAAGGTCTACTTCAAATCATTGCCCTGGTCTTCAGCCACAGCTATTGAAATGAAATTTCTTTGTCTTCCTTCCAAAGATATTGGAAAGTTGTTTTATCTTGATGAGTTCTGATGTTTCTTTTTTCTCTTTATGTTCCCTTTAGCTTTCTCCTCTTTGCTTTTAAAGGAGAATTCCACATCCTTTTAGTACTCTTTGTCTTCAATCTATAAAATTCCTTCTTAATCAAATAGGGAAAGAAAAGTTCCAATCACTATCCAAATTGTAGTCCATAATTTATTTCCTGATAAAATAGGCTCTCACATCTTCATGTAGGAAATTTACAAAGCCTATATAATTTTGTCCCCCAGTTTCTGCTGCTCAAGTCCTGTCAAAGTCTTGGCGATACAAGATATTCATGGAATTTACATAAAACAGTGATACGTCCAAGCACAATCAAGTCCATAAAACTTTCATGTTTATTATCTCCAGCTTGGATGTATTATTCGATCATATGGCATGGAACATCTTACATTCTTAAACATTGCATTCTACAGTTTTAGATTTTCCTGCTACATTTGAGAGAGTTCGAGTAAGTTTTCAGGATTTTCTGAGTTTCTTTCTTGATTAAAGTCTTCATGAAAGATTAATTTACATCATCAAAATATCCTAGCAGAATGACATCTAACCATGAAATAGTTGAAGAAAGAAAAATGACACAGTATGTCATTTATCCATATATACCAGTTCAAATATTAGCTTATTGAGTTATGAATGAAAAACAGAAAACAACAATTCATACAAAATTTCAAATAATCCTAATGAAATGGAAATCCTAATAACTGATTATTTTGTAGAAAGTTAGTAAGACAGACCTGAAAACATGCCCAATAACTGAAGTCATTTTAAAATGAACATGAGATCCAAGAAATGTCCCCTCAAATTCATGAACGTCTGTGCTTCCTTTTCTTGTGGACATCTAGATACAAAAATGTGATTCAAAAGTCACTGACATTGTCAAGGAACACATGCCAAATGCATGACATTGAAACTAAAAATGCATGTAAAAGAGGGGAAAAAATCAAGAAAAGAGATAAAAAAAGTGCAAGATGGAACAAATGGGATCAAACAAGACAATAAGAGAGAAGATGAACCACAGAAGCAACTGTATAACCTATGTATGCTCATTTGTCAGTATGTATTAGCACCAACAAGGATTGTAAATGGGCGAGATATCAAATCCCAATAAGGCTATTACATGTTACCTAAATCAAGATTTCTCTTTTCATAGTCTAGTATAGTCACAAATCTTACAACAATCATGGAATTCAATGTTCCCACCAATAAACCCTCACAAAAGTCATGTTTTAAAAACATTGGAGTTTAAGCCGGCCCTACTACTATTTCATATGTATTTCCATTCAATAAGATATGCATTACCAATGAGAAGTTCATGTACCATATCCCCTGACTTTCTTGGAGATGGATTCTCTTAGTTTAACATATTGCAACAGCCATGAAGCTACTATTAGCTTGACTAGACCCTAGTTTCCCAGTGCGCAAAGCCACAAGACAGTTCAACCCATTTCATTTCTTTCTCTTACTAGCAATAGGAAACGCAAACCATCCAGACCCATTTCTTAAGATTTCAGATGTTAAAGTATGTATTACCGTATTGTGAGAAAGAACAGAAGCGATAGAGAGAGAGATGCTAGGCTTCTCCGCAACCTACAAGCCACAAAAGCTAATCAGTACGCAAAACCGACAAAAACTAATAATGAAACGAGAAATCCAAAATTTCATCTGCCATCCGTCACCATAAGAACTTTGAGAGGAGCCATCGAGCTGATTGATGGTCTCCGCAGTGACCTTTTCCTTGCCGGTCTAGCTTTCTCTTGACAGCCCTGCTGCTGAGGGAGTACTGACGAAATTTTTTTCTTAAAATTCAAAACGGGGAGGGATGAATTCCTTTCATCTTGAACAAGACTACCATTAACTGTAGAGTTATTTGAAGTTGGTTTCACTGGTTTTTAAGCCGTGCACGGGTTAGTATTTAATAAAAAATAATAATTTTTAATAAATATAATAATTTATTAATGTATTAAAATATATTATTTAATATATAAAAATAAATTTTAAAAATAAATGAGACATTTTTAATTATTTTAAATTTTGTTATAAGTAACTTAATTATATATATATGATAGAAAGATAAAAGAGAAATAAGAACGAGAAATAGAATAAAAATAAAAAACATTTTAATAATTTTATGGGAAATTAAATATTGAATAATATATAATAATATTTTTAATAAAAAGTATAAATTTTATTTGAAAATATAATTTTGGTATCTAATAAATATTTTTAACTTAACATTAACTAAGTTCTTGAACATTATTCTAATAATTCTTACTACAAAAGAAATAATAAATTTTTAATATTACTCTATTTTCACATAATTTATTTAAAATATTTTATAATAAAAATAAAATATACCATATTATATTTCTACTATTTAGCAATATTAATATTTAAATTATAAATAATATGAGTAAATATGAAAAAAAAAATTTGGAAAAGAGAAATAATCTATGTGTAATAAAATAATAAAAGTTAAAAATAAAATATATAATAAATTAATTCAATTATATAAAATGAATGACTTATTAAAAAATTTTATAATAAAAATAAAGTAACTTGTCTTATATCTATATTATTCAATATTCAATTTAATATATTATATTTGAACAATAGGAGTAAATATGAAAAAAGAAGAAATATACATAATAAAATAGATAAAATGAGGAGGAAATAGTATGCAAACTAAAAATCTTTGACAAAATATTACTAATGTATTTTTAAATTAGAGTGTGATACTTAAAATTATTATCAATAAAAATTAACAAAATTTAAATAAATAAAGTTTAATTTAATTTTAAATATTATTTTTAAAATTAAAATATAGAATTAATTAATTTTGTTAATGATTTTAATATTAGGCTTTTAAACTATTTAAAATATTTTATTCTAAAAACATATTCTATTAAATTTTTAATATTTAAATTATATTATGATAATATAAATAAAAAGAAAAAGCATAAAAATAAAAAAAATCCTAGACGGTGTTGATAGGAAAATTTTTTCTTCATATCTCAATATGCATCCCAAGAAAAAAGGGGCAAAAAAAACCTTTCTTTCTTAATATAGTATAGATATATATATGATGAATTTATATATCTCCTTGATAATAATAAAATAATTTTAACTTATTAAAAATACTTTTCTGATAAAAGTATTTAAAAATCATATTTTAAAAAAAAATTTCAACATATGTAGAGGGACAACATATAAATCAAGAAAATATTAAAAAATTAAAAAAATTAATTTTAAATTTTTGATATTTTTATTAAAAATAGAGAATCTAATTGACTCATTCAGGTTATATATTTTATATTAAAATTTAAACTTATTTAAAATAGTTTTAGAATAAAAATATTTACAAATCATATTTACAGAAGAATTTGATTTAAAAATATTTTTTAACAAATATAAATAATTTATTCATTGATAATATAAAAAGTAATACATATCTAATAAAACCATTGTAAACTATGATCTTAATGGCTAACTTATTCTTTTTAATTATATTTATTACTCATCAAATTATATGTTTCAATAAATAAATATCATATAAAGTAAATATTATTAGATATTATTCTATCATTAAAAAAATTCTGTACAAATTATTCAAATTAAATATATTCTATAATACAATAGATAAAAGAAAGAGAAACAATATTTGGATTATAAAATATAAATAAAATTTCATTGATCTATATTTAATTTGAAATATAGTATTTCAAATTTAATATGAAGAAAATATTGATAATATTTAAATAAATAAAATTTATTTTTAAATGTTTTTATTAAAAATAGTATATGTAAATATAAAGTAAAAAGAAATAATTCATGAAATATAAAACCTTTTCAAAATTCTTCCAATTTTATATGTATTAATTTTCACATATAGTACTTAAAAATTGATATTAAAATATTTTTATTAAAAAATATAATATACAATTAATTGATTAAATTAATAATTTTTGAAATTAAAAGTTTAATTTGTTTAAAATATTTATAAAATTTCAAAATAATATATAATATTGTATTTATACTACTCAAAAATATTAATGTCTTAATTATAAGTAATATAAAGTTGGCATAAAAAGTGGGAAAAATATACATAGAGCAAATAAAAAGGAGAAAAATAATATTTAAGTAATAAACGATAAGAGTTAAAATAAAATATATATTGAAATAACACTTAAATAAAATTTTATCATATTTAAAATACTTTTACTATAAAAAATTTGTATTGTGATAAAATTTTGTAAAATCTCAGTCAATATATGTGTAATTTGACACATAGTACCTAAAATTTAATATCAAGAAAATGCTAACAAAATTTAAATAAATAAATTTGATTTTAATCTTCAAGTATTATATTTAAAAAATAGAATTAAATTATAATAAATTTATATTACTCAATAAAATTTAAGTTGTAAATAATATAAGTAAAAAGAATGTATATATAAGTATGAGAAATAGTACATGAAATATAAAACATTGGCAAAATTTTATTTGTTATGCATTTGATTCAATATATAATACCTAAAACTTAATATTAATAAATTGTTAACAACATTTAAATAAATAAATTTGATTTTAATCTTCAGATATTATCTTTAAAAATATAATATTTATATATTATAATTTTAATTTATTTAAAAATATTTATAAAAATTTATATATAAAATATATAATTTTATATATACACTACTTAGTAATATTAATATTCAAATTATAAATGATAAAAGTGATAAATAATCAATTGTAAATATAGAGAATTAAATATTTAATAATAAAACATATAATATGATAAATTAAATTATAGAGAATTAAATATTTAATAATAATATTTTTAATAAAATGTATAATTTTTATTAAAAAATATTATTTTGGTGCCTAATAAATAACACCATTTTTTAACTTGATATTAACTAACTTCTTTGAACATTATTCTAACAATTTTAAATGCAAAATAAATAATCAATTGTAAATATTAGTCTATTTTTCACATAATTTATTAAAAAAATTTTATAATAAAAATAAAATATTTTATATTATATTTATATTATTGAGTAATCTTAATTAAAAATTATAATAATATGAGTAAATATTAAAAAATGTAACAAAATAAAATAAAAATAAGAAATAATTTCTGTAGAATAAAGTAATAAGAGTTAAAAATAAAATATATAGTAAATTAATTCAATTATATAAAAAGGATGACTTATTAAAAATTTTATGATAAAAATAAAATAAATTGTATTATATTTATATTATTAATATATTATATCTAAACTTTAAATAGTAGAAGTGAATATAAAAAAAGAAGAAAAATATATAATAGAATAGATGAAATGAGAAAAAATAAGGTGTGCATTTTTTAATTGATATATTTTTAATTTAAAATATAATACTTAAAAATTATTATCAATAAAAATAACAAAATATAAATAAATGAAATTTAGTTTAATTTTTAAATCTTACTTTAGAAAATAATATATATAATTGATTAATTTTTTCAATATTTTTAATATTAAAGTTTTAATTATTTAAAATATTTATATTAGTTTAATAATAAATTATATTATATTATATTATATTATTTAGTAGTATTAGTATTCAAACTTTAAATAATATCAATGCACATTAAAAAAAGTAAAAAAAATATACAATGGAGCAAATAAAATGATAAAAAATATGTTAAAAATAAAAAACAGTATATATAATAAATTAATTAATTAAGTAAAAATTTTAACTTGTTTAAAATAATTTATAATAAAATTTTATTTTAATATTATAATTTATTATTAAAAATAATATGCAATTAAATGACTCAATTAATATTTTTATACTAAAGTTTTAATTAATTTTAAAATATTTATAAAATTGAAATATAAAATATGTAATAATATATCTATATTATTTAATAATATTAATATCTAATTTTGAAATGATATAAATGGACATGAAAAATTAAAAAAATGAAAAAGAGCGAACAAAAAGATGAGAAACAATGCTTAAGTATAAAAAAATTATATATATTTTTTGGTAGGAAAGAAATTAGGAAGCAGAGAAATTGATGAGGAGAAAAAGACTTATTTTCTGTTTGAATGTGGAAGAAAAAATGAAGGAAATAGAAATTAGAGGAAAAATTATACATAGGGCCTACCGTTTTTTTTTTCCCTCCTACTTTTGAGAGAAACCAAGGACAAAATCCATTAAAATGCATAAAAAAAAGGGGTTTTATTAATTATAAAGGTATTTGGTAAACAATTTTTTAATCAATTCTTAATTAATTTAAGTGCTTTTAACTATTTAATTAAGTTAATTAGTTAATTTAAATTTTTGATAAATAGTTATTTTAATCTACTTTTGGCCCTTAAATATTTATTTTGAAAAAAATTAAAAATAGTGATTTTTTAAAATAATTAATTTGTATTTAGTAAAAAAAGACATTATTATCTATAATTATAAATTTTTTATATTTTCATCTTTAATAAATAAGAAAACACTGAACAAATTTATTTATTTCTTAGAGGAAAATTTTAATACATATAATAAATTATAATTATTCATTTTTAAATAAAAACTAGATAAGCATAATAAATTATATTAAAATATTTATATGATAATAAAAAATTATATAAATATAATCATATTTGTCTATCAAGTTATATAAAAAAGAAGAAGATATATGTTTCATTTCATATTAAATAATAGAAAATATATTAAGAAAATTATTAATCTTTTATCAAATGATGTCTTTTAAATTAAAGAACAATACATATTAAAAAATAATGGAAGAATATTTCTTATGAAAAATATGTTTTATACTTAAAATATATAATTCATCAATATTTTTAATGATAAATATGGATTTTAAATTTAATATTAAAATAGTTGCAAAATAAATTTTAGTAGTCACTACATCTACTATTGCAAGTATTTCTTAATTAGAAAATTATAATTGTTAATTTTTTAAAAGAAAATTAAATAAATATAATAAATTATAATAATATAGTTTTTAAAAAATTAATATAATAAATAATATATTATAATTTAAAATATTATTAAAGTAAAAAATACCTAAATAAATTATAAAATATATATTCTTATATATTATTTTATATTCAAATAGTTAATAATAAATAGTTAATTTTATCAAATATTTTTATATAAATAACTAATACTATTAACTAGTTAAATCAATTAGTATAATTAACTACTAATTGAAAATTAATTTAATCAATTAATCATTAACATAATTAACCAATTATCAAACAAGATCTATAATCCTTAGGTTTATGCTTCACAAGACATGTTTAGTAAATTACTTATTAAATATTTTTTAATTAATTGAACTAAATTAGTTGGTTAACTTATTAAATTAACTAATATTAATGTTTAATAATCATCCGTTTCAAACAATAGATTAGGCTCAATCAACCACTTTTGAAAATGCTAGATGTTCTAGCATTTTGGTTTCACCGATGTATAAATAAGAAAAGGTTGAATTGTACTTAATCAATTTTTATATTTACTTATTTGTCCTTCCAGAACAAACCAAATCCAGTCTCCTCTCTTTCTCCTCCTCTTACCTTCTCTACGTTTATCCCTCATCCTCCTCTGTCTTTTCTGCAACATCTCCATCGGATTCTTCCGGCGGTCACTGCTGCTTGGTAAGCTTTGAGTCATCATTTATGTAACATCAATTACACAGTTTGTATCTAAAAATCTCTGCCATTGTGCAATTTTTTCTAACTTGATCTTGTGTTTGAAATTCAATTTCTTAATTACTTTCTTCATATTGATTTTAATTTCTTTTTTCAATTATTGATAGAAATGAGCTTAGCAATTAAAGATGTTATTTATAATTATTAATTTCTTATTGGTAAATTTATTAATTATAAAATTATATTAATTTAATTTTGAAAAATATTTAATATATAATAAATAATAATATATTATTTGTAAAAAATTTAATTTATTAAATAATATATAAATTTAAAATTATTAAAATATTATTAAAATAAAAAAATACTCAAATAATTCATAAAATATGCTCATATTTTTATATGTTATTTATATATAAATAATTAATCAAACATTAGCTAACAATTAATTGAATCAGTTAACTATAATTA